>CM023096.1:48956839-50298389 GCA_013103745.1 Gardenia jasminoides
CTGTTACCTTCAAAGATTTCGGTTACATTATTGCTTAGGCAGATGAACATGTAACATATGTAGATATTCTGCGCGCAGATCTAGAAGGCTCATAAGAAGGAGTTCAACAAATCCAACCATGGAAGGTGGTTCAAAGAGCAAAAAGGAATGGGAGGAATGCAGTGAGAGCGACAATGTGAGGAATTGTCAACAAATGCTCAGCTCTAAAGGAAGTGATGGAATGCACCAGCAAATCAGAGACTCTAACCTGATCATGTGTGTAGATGTGGGACAACTTAAGGAAGGGGTGAATATGGGAATTGGAGTAACAACCATCGATTCAACTAACAAGATCAAAGTTGTTTGGTTAGTGCGCGAAGACAGTACAGGTTTGCAAGTCCTTGACTATGCTATAGCTTTGATATTGGCTCTGTGTAAAGCAAAAGGTATTGGATGGGAAGAGCTGAAAGTTGTCACTTCATGCAACTTGCTGAACAAGCAAATGAAGACACGAAGCTCAAAAGATATCCGGGTTGCTGCTTTGATGGATGATATAAAAGAGCTAAACTCATTATTTCAGATATGTTCTTTTGGTGATGCATTAGTAGAGTTAGGAAATATTAGTAAATCCTTTTGTAATCATGCTTCAAGCATAACTCATGATGAGGAATTATCAATCCTCGGTGCTTAATTGCGTTTTTGTATAGCTCCTTTGAGTCTTTGCTCACATAGTGTATATTCCTTTAACAAAAATAAAAGATCTATCATTTCAGGAAAAAAAAAAAAACAGGTGTCAATTGTTCAGAGGCAAAAAAAAAACAATAATGAATATCTGTTTTGTAATTTTATTTACCAAATGCAATTAAAGTATCCAGTATTCCATTTGCATCCAAAGTGTGGTGGCGATATACATGTTCGTCAGTCATTAGCATGGCATTCAATTTCTACTTTGGTGGAAAGAAATGGAAATGGTTCAAGATTACAAATTTTTGCAACCCAGCATGGCATTCTCTGCTACTGAAATTAATAATTGAGTGGCTGATTTTTTATGTATTGTAATCTATGCCTCTAATTAATTGGAAACTAAAAAAGACGATAAAAAGAAACAATCTGAATTAGAGAGCTTAGAAGATTCAAAAAGAGAAAGAAAAAAGAAAAAGAAAAAAACCCGAAGAATGAAATGCAATATTCAGTGAACTCGCATTCATTCGCAGAATTAACTTTTCTTATCTTTGTAATTTCGGTGAGCTAGCATTTAGAAATGTGAATATAAAGCTTCATTTCCTGAATCGGTATCTGAAATTCACTTTTTTAATTGAAATTTCCTGTGAGCTCGCATTCAGGGATGCGAATTCAGATGAACTCTTATTTCCTGAATACGAGTATCACGGAATTAAATTTTTTTAAAAAAATTTTAATTTCCAGTGATCTCGCATTCAGGAAATGCGAGTTCAGCTGAACTTGCATCGCATTTCCTGAATGCGAGCATCAAGAATTTGCTTTTTTCTTTTTTCTAATTGTAATTTCCAGTGAGCTCGCATTCAGGAAATGCAAATTCATAACTGAACTCTCATTTCCTAAATGCGAACTTCACAGAATTAACTTTTTTTGTTTTAATTGTAATTTCCAGTGAGCTCGCATTCAACAAATGTGAGTTCAGTTGAACTCGTATTTTCTGAATGCGAACATCACTGGTCGGAAATCTCCAACCAAATCACCCCTTTTGCAAAAGAAATTTAATTTCCACCATAAAGTTGGAAATTTCTCCCAACATGGCTGGCTGATGGCTGAATGCCGATATTAGCTTGCAAATCCCTCCACAATCCCATGACGGTTTAAGTAATTTCTTTGCTTGTCATTTGTCAATATGGAATCGGCAGTATTAATTGACTCCAATATTGGATAACTAGTTTTGTACCCGTTCGTTGAACGGGAATCATCAAAAAATAATAAATTATGTATAGAAAAATGTCCATATAAAATGCAAACTTTTTGTATAAAACTATTATAATATTTATTAAGCATATTTGTATTGTGCACATTGTTGTTCAAAACAATCTTCAAAATCGTGAAGATAAAAGTTCTATAAATAACATTCAAAAACCGAAAGAATAGATAAGTTTTGTAAATAGAAAAGTGATCATTCGAGAATAAGATAACATTCAAAAACCTGAAGGTAGATAAAAAGTTGTGTAAATAACAATTGAGGAAAAAAGGTATATTGATCTTTGGGAGATAAGATGAACATTTGGTGTTTCTACAATTTCGAGATAAGCCTTTTTGTTTTCCTATTGAAATCATACTTTAACTTTTACCTTGCAGGTTGTTAATTGTTTACAACTTCTATTTATGATTTTCTTGAGAATTAACTCTACAACTTTAGAGCCAAACCGCTATCACTTACAACAATTCTTGGAATCTAAATCGAGGTAGACTAAACTTTTCAATTTTTGACAAAACTAATTTTTACTACAAAAATTATATTTTTGTATGTTAACATAGTAAATTGCAGAATATTTTCATGATGTTTCTAAAGAGTACTGAAGTAATAGAAAAGAAAAGATAAGGGATGATGTAATCTATGAAAAAACGTCTATCGAGAGATAACTACGAAATCATCCATGTAAAATATGGACAAAAGTAAAAGCTATACATATAACAGTATATTTTGGCTTTTATTAAGAGCTAGGTGAACAAAAAAATTATTTAGGTTTCATTTAGATGAAACATGTCCTTATTTCATTTTTGATTAACCATTAACAATAACTATGATACAAATGAGCAAAAAAAGTACATTGAATTATTGAATTAGAGTGTACCTGATAATCTTGCGAAGTAGAAAGTGAAACAGATGGATTTGAACCAATCAAAAAGAATTATATTAATCACTCAGTTTTACTTCTTACCAAATTACTCAATCATCTATAATATTTCATGTTATGTGTGTGTTCATATGTCATGTGTGTATGTCTTCACATGGATGTAAGAATTATGGATGTTTATTTTACCACAATAGTTCAATATATAGAGACTTGTCTATTGTGATAGGATAGCAAATAAAAATTTTAATTTTAATTGTAGATTAACATTATTGATTTTGCACCTTGATAAGAATTCACCGACAAAGAGATAAGGCTAAAGAGATAAGTGATATTGAATGTAGATTAGTGATCAATCAAATGTATTTCTATCTTTCTTAATAGTGAATAATATTTATTTGAATAGAATATATATATATTCTAAACATTGAAAGTATTAGACTAATCTTTAAAAAAAAACTTATCTTTCTTGACATATTTTCCTTATCCAATAGTAATGGATAAGTAAAACCTTAGGATGGTTGAGTTCCTCTATTCTACTGCTTGCCATAGCGTGGACTATCCGTGTTTTATGGTTCTTTAATTCTTTTAAGTTGATATCCATGCTCATTACAGCGGGTTCTTTCATTGTTTTTAGTTCATAATGTAAATTGCTAATTTAATTCGTATACTAACTTGAATCTTCCAAGAACTATTGATTTTAAGGGTCTAAACAGTACCAATTATAACTCAACCATTCAATTTAAGTATTAAAATTAACACCCCAAACAAAACCCCAATGCGTATCCAATTCAAGTAGGTATGCATGACAATTAAAAGTTCAGATTCTAGGTTCAGCACAGAGGGAAATAATATAGCATAAAAAAGAAAAAAAATAAAATGTTCTAAAGCAATTTCCAATACAAAAGCCGCGTTTGATTGTCGAGCATATTGCTTTGTCTATAAAAAATTGTTTCCATTTGATCAAAGAAGGAACAAAATGCACATAAAAACAGTAAAAAAAACTATGACTAATATACATCAAGAAACATTGCATCCTCTTGCTTGTGGTCCACCTCATCTTGGCATTTGCCATTTGCCATTTGCCCAAATCCTTCTTCAAGAACTCTCCAAACTCCCTTTTATCACTCCCTGAAGGCCAAATTCAACCTTGCTAGTAATTCAAGATGGAATAGTTAAAGGGGAAAAAGAAAATGTAAGCAAATAGAGATCAAATAGTGCAAGTTGCAGTAATTAATGGGAGATACTTAGTGCTGAATTTTAATTGTAACTTGAGGGAACATATAGTTACTATCAAGAGTGACTTCGTTCACAGTGCTACGTATTAGTCATGAAAAACTGCTTCCATTAGTATTTCGACCAGCATTTGCTATGTATATGATAATCTGCTCCATATGCTTAAGCGTGGAGTAATCTCATCCTCAAATTTGAAGGCCGGGTTATAAGAAGTCACAATCCCAAACTATTTCAATAAATGTACCAATAAGACTATCCTAAACTGAAAATCAAACACACACATGATGAAAGAACATATATAGTCTTCATTATTGTGTAAACCGGACTTCACAAAAGTGAAAAGAAGGAAATGAACGGAAAAAAACTTTTCTTAAAGCAAGAAAAAATTTAGAATAGACAAAATTTCATGATATTGAATTTATATGTCCCTCCCACTCCCACTAAAGAGCAAAGAAAATAGGCCATACCAGGTAGATGGATTCGCATGCACCGCACTGCATGAGTAAGAAGGTCTCCACCATGCACTTTAAAATCCTACTTCACAATATTCAACAATAAAATATCTAATCATTATTTTACTTAAAAGAAAAATGAGCAACAATGGCATTTGGGAGTAAAAATAACTATGAATGAGAATGGGGGAGAAGGAGGCAACCTTGATGACTCACTGGTGGAACTTGACGTTGTTGTAATATACAATTAAACAGATCTATGTAGTTCTTGCAAGTTCTTGAAGCGTTCTTTTAGTACATCTTTTTTTTAAATTATTCATAAAAGAAAAATAAAAGAATTGACGTTAGGGCAAGAATGTGAACTGCAATGCATGGTTACAGAAAAAGGGATGCGGTTCAACAAAAATGAAACCAAAAAAAAAAAATGAACTCAGTAAAAAAATGCATTTCAAAAGAAACGAAAAAATCCAATTGCTGTATTCACTCCAATCCCAACATTCAATTAAGTAAATTGCTCTCAATTCCTAACCCCACCACCCTTTTCATTAATCCCCTCGATCTACATGAACCCCTAACAATGGCGAATTCACGTCAATAACTTCACCCGAGACGATGATGTTTAGAAATTTGTCTTCAACTTGAAAACCCAGGATGATGTTTAGAAATTTGTCTTCAACCTGAAAATCCAAAAATACAAAAAAAAATATAGAAGAAAAAAGAAAAGAATAAAAAAGACAATTGGTTCTTGACATACCTTGTGACGATTAAAAGGAAGAGATATCTTCAAGTTTACAACTTGTATGCTAAGATCATTGTGTATTTAAATTTAATTTTGAAAACCTTTGAATCAGTGATGGAGATACGGCTTTACTATGATTAAATTGTATTTTTAAAATTTCAAAGATTAAGAATAAGGGATAAGAGTGCAAGGCGGAATAGAGAGTTAAGAGAGCGGGTAAGGACAATTGGTAGACCAGAATGAGATAAGCGCGTAGGTTACCAGAGAGCGCGTTATAATAACGTACTTTGTTATAGTGCCAAGTAGGAAAGAGAGTCCAAAGTAGATAAGGATGAGAATACGACTTTATTATATATATATATGATTACGCTAATTATGGAGCTTGTTTCAATTCTTCCGGTCACTATCATCAGTCTGTCCAAGAACCAATCTCACTGTCATGTACATTGTACTGTGACTCCATTTTCTGCACAAAAGAATTAACCTTACTCCGACATCATACCTAATCTATACAATCTTGAGATCATATTATGAGAAGCTTCTGGTATCATTCAGAGTATTTAAACATAATTCTGGGAAGGTAATAAATGTCAGATTTTTTCATGTAGAACATTAGCAATTTGCGGCTGATTCATGTGCACCTTAATAATACTACCAAATGTATGTCCCCACAATGGTGGGCTTCCATTGCCGGAGGAGCAACCCGTTTGCGTGCAGCACATGCATACAGTCGCCTTCGAATAGTCAACCTCGCGTCTTTGAATCCCAATTCCGGTGGTCCTCCGTCTCCATTTCTGTTGTAATGAAACTGACCTGTGCTATGAAGGGAGAAAATTCACTACATAGCATTCCACGATTCTTAAATTCCTTCCGTACAATTATCTGGCGTGGAAAGCCACAGACCCCAGAGTTCACTTGGTGGAATATTAGAAGAACAGCATTACTGATAGGATAAATTACCTTTTATTCTCTTGTGATTTGAAACTTTACTGCATAGCCTTCTACCGTTTAAAAACCTATACATAAAAACCTATACATAGTCCCTGTATGGTTTGAATGAAAGTGTCACAACTAGTCTTTCTATTAAAACTAACGGCCAATATTAAAAAGTCAAAAGTCAAATTAATAAATTGATAAATACCAAAAAAATGACCGTTATAAGATTTACAATCATTAAAGACTCGGTTTAGAAACCTTGATATTTGCAAATGATTAAAGATTTGGTATTTTTTATTTATTGTTTATCAATTTTTATTTCCCTTTCTTCTATTATGTGTTAGGAAAAAAATGAGATTTATTAAAATTTAGTGCTGAATTGGGTGCAAAATACAAGCGTGTCTTACTCCCATAGTGAAGATAAAGATAAAAATTAAATTATAGTTGCACATGGATTATACTGCTACAGAAACTACAATGATAATTGAAGTTCATGATAGTATTGGAGATGATAATATTCAAAAGCTTGATGTAAAGGAGGCAATTTTGAGAAAAAAAAAAGGAAAAAAAATTAAACCAAGCCAATTTTAGTTGTTTTAGAGCTGGATTTAATACTTGGTAACTGGATTAGAATTATTGTCAAAATTAATTTAGAAAATAGAGTTGGATTGCATTTAAGTATCCGTATTAAAATTTTATAGTTTTATATGTTTTTCAAGGACTTGATGTCTGACTATTCTTGTTGAGAAAATTGGTCCATCTAGGCATCTACTAAATAATTCTTGTGTTCCTCACTCATCTTTCTTGTTCCTTCCCTACGATTCCATTCCTATTGTGATTTACTTTCAATTTGCCAAATAGATTGTTGCGATTATTCAAAGGCTTGCGATTGTCTATTGTCATTGATGAACTGCGTTTTATTCTTATACTTTTCCTTCATTGAGTGATACTAATCAAAGTTCTCATGATTTGACTAAAAGTTCAGAGAAAAAGTCTGCAATTAATATGATTGTATCTTCACAAATTGATCTTGAATTGTAGGTTATATTCCACAAAGTCAGATAGCAATATGACAATATTTCCAACCTTGTGATATACATGTTTCAGGTTTCACGAGCAAAGACCAACCACGAGATCCATTAGAGACTAGATGGTATCTATATAGTTAGTCAAACTCAACATTTTGTTGAAGGACAAAGTCATATCCGTTGTGCAAAATAAAAAGTTACTAAAGTTTAATAAGTTCAGTTATTTCGTTTTACAGTCCTTCCTCGGATCATAAAACTAATGCCTACTCAAGAAAGTTCAAAGAAAACTCTTACTTTGTAATTTCATAAAATTTGGACCTATTAATGCAAAAAAATTTAACCGTGAAATTTTTTGAATTACATATGGAATTAAGGTAATCCACAAATCACAATGCAATACCAAAAATGCATGAATTTATTGTGATAATGCTTCACCAAGTTTGCTATTTTTGACAGGAGAGTGGGAAGGGATCTTAGTAGGTGTAAAAAGATAAATGCCTTTTTTCTTTTTTTTTTTTAAACCAAAACTGGATGATATTCAATGAGATCCAATCTTTATTAAGGGCTGAACTTTGACAACACTTACAATATCTTTGTTTGTTTTAACGACCTTTCAAATGCAAAATTATAAAACCGATGAAAATTGAAAGTGTGTATGACTTAGAGTCAATCAATTTTAACTGTTGTACCAGTATCTTGTGATCAAGCAAATTTGAAATATTTGTGCAAATAGGGATACTCTCTGGGTCAAATAGATTCATACATTTCAACTCAAACAAAATTCAATTGGAGGGTCAAGGCTCTATCTGACTGTTCTTGGGCTTGGAGGAAGATACTTAAATTGAGATATTTAGCCGAGCCTCACATCAAACAGGTGATAGGGAATGGCTCTGTAACAAATTTCTGGTTTGATCAGTGGCACCCTTTAGGACCTCTGCACCATCATTTTTCTAAGAGGCTACTTTTGGGCTTTGGAATAACTAAGACTGATATTGTTGCAAAGTGTACTCAGGGGGCTGAATGGAAATGGCCAAGTGGAAGGAAACTTAATGCTGAAGTAAGAAGATTAAGCAGCATACCCCTAGTGAGTTAATTCCTAATCTTGATGTGGAGGATGCTACAAGATGGCTTCCAAGCAACTTGCGAATTTACACAGTTAAATCAGCTTTAAGGGCTACCAGACCTGTCTCCCCTAAAGTCTAGTGGCATACACTTGTCTGGTATAAAGGATATATTCCCAGTTTTTCATTTATTCTGTGGCTGCTATGTAAACGTAAGATCTACACCAAGGATAGAATGAGAAAATGGGAATGCTTAAGTGGAAGTAGCGTATGTGTGCTATGTGATTGTGAAGAGAAGTCAATTGATCACTTAATCTTCGTTTGTGAAACGTCAGCTACAATCTGGACTAAGATGCAGAGTATGTGCTTAATGTTTAGGGGAGCTCATCCTTAGGCTGAAGAAGTAACCTGGCTAAGTGAGCATTGGAAGGATCAGTCGTTTATATGCAAGTTTCATAAATTGGCTCTAGCTACTACAGTATACTATCTGTGGTCAACAAGAAACTTGGTGATATTTCAGAATGGCGATGCTTGCCCTGTGTCCATTGTGTAGCAAATCATTGACACTATTCGTCATATTGGAGCATCATGGAGAGGCATGCCAAAGACGCATGAGAACTAGAAAATAATTGTTGAATGGGGAATACCCTTGGAGTGTTTTGACATTTTGTAATAAGGTGTATAGCAAATGTACATACATAGCGAATGGTAGGCGTATAGATAGCTGCAACTGTATTGCACAAACTACATTTCTTCATCAATAAAATCTGAATTTTAGATTAAAAAAAGAAAATCAATCAACTTTTAGGCTCCGTTTGGTTCTAGGAAACCACTAAGGAAAAAAAAGTAATTCTGTCAGAATTGAATTCCTGTGTTTGTGTGAGGGGGAAACCATAAGGAAAGGAATTCCAAGGAAATGGCTAAGGAAACTACCTATTCATCAATCCTTTTAATCACAAAAAGCAGAGGAAACGGGGGAAAGGAAAAGAAATGTTAAATGGGTCAACATGCGGATCTACTTTCGGGTAAAATATCTTATCCGGATCTTTTCTAAAAACATTTGCATATGCTTCTCAGTCCTCCCGTTTTATTCTAAAGTTACAGAACATCCGTGGCTGATCGTCAGCCTCCCGTGTTTCTTGACTCAGTGGATGCTCTTTCTTTCTTTCTCTCGAATTGTACCTATATCCTTCCTTTGTCAAGACACATATTTACTTCACCACCATGCGCTTTTCCGGTGATGTCGAAGATAGGGGTTTTTATCTTAATGTGATAGTAGGGTCAGGAAGGCTTGTTGCCGGCTGCAATTTCCTTCGCCATTGCCGCTTGAAGTTTTAGTAAAACGATGGCAGCTATAAAAGGTTTGCAGGGGCAAGGGTTTCTGTTGAGAAAATATGGAGAAGAAGCTAAGATTTTAAAAATTTTCAAATTGGCTCCAAAATTTCTAGACAATGTAGCACCGCAACCCTCAAGACTTTAGTTTGTAATATTCCTAGATGGACTTTACTTTTGAAAATTATTGTTTTGACCCATTTGCTTTTTAGAAGAAAAAGGTAGAGTATTTGAGTTTTAATCACCTTTAATTAACACTAAATTATGTCCAATTACTCATATCGTGATAATTTAAATCTCAAGTTCTTAGTTAAGATAAGTCTATTGTTCCTTATTCATATGACTCATTGAAAATTGAACGTTTTATAAAATCATTTTTATTGCTGTATATTTCAAAGATAATAAAAAATCTATAATTCTCCGAACATTATCAATCTCTTTCAGAATGTAAATTAACATGGCAATGATTTGGTTTGTAAGTAAAATACACAGGAATTTATTGATTATTATAAAAAATATTTGATTAATTTAATTGGTGTTAGGCAGTTTTGTTTCAAGTTATTACATACTTGAAACAAAGAAATTTTACTTGAAGCAATTTTGAAAAGAAAAATATAAAAGGAACCACGTAGCACTTGAGCTATTAACCGGTAATTTCTAACTTACTTTACATATTTGTTGTCTTCAGCCCTATTTTTGTTTCTTAATTTTAATTTTCTTTGCACATTTGAGTGGTTAATCAATGAAAAATGTTAAAATTTTTGAAGTTAAGACTCAATGACCTAAATTTGCAATATCTTATGAACTCAAATGATCAAATATCTAACATATTAGATTCTTGAATTTTCACTATAATTGGTAATTGTTTAGTTGAATTGTATTTTCTTTTCAATTTTATTTTCCATTTCCATTTCCTTCCACAAAATTCACAATCAAACAAAGGTTTAATTTCTTTGTTTTCCTTTTCCATTTCCTTGTACTTTCTCTGTTAACCAAACAAGAGAAAAGAATGGGATTTTCCTAGGAATTTACTTTCCATTTTCTTACTTTCCTTTCCTCAGTTGTTTCTTGGAACCAAACAGAGTCTTAGGGTTTAATATGCACTTGAACTAGTTATATTATAATAAATGATATCTTTATTATATTAATTAGTTATATAATTATATTTGTTTGATAAAGCCCTTAGAATTTAATCGATGAAATCATTAGAGTTATGATGGTGAAATTCATTTGATTATAGATAAGATTTATTCTTGAATATCTCTAATTAAAACATCAACAAGACAGAATGTTGTTAACATGATTAGAGTAACATATATTATACCACTTCAACAGGAAAAATAATAGATTTCATCTAGTATGGTGTGTGAGATACCTAATTTAGTATATAGGCGCTAGATAAAATGATATAATTCACTAGATTGAAATGAATGGAGATGTCCTTTAAAAATCAATTTCTAAGTGATGTTGTGCAAGTGATCCTTAGTTTTGAAGTTCTCATAGTATCATCAGTATAAATAGTTATACTTTGTTTGCTATATGATTGCTCTCGTCACAAGGAATGCTCACATGATTAGTATATGGATATATACTTAATGTATGGAAAGACGATGAATAACCAATAAGGATTTATCACCTCTTATGTAAGAGTTTTCTCATATCTGGTTGCTTGTATAAATGTAACTTAGAATTTTTAGTGTTAAGTGGAAGAGTCTTAGAAGTATTTTTTAAGTATTTCTTTGTTGGAATTATATTTTAGTACAAAAAATGATTATTAATTACATAATAGAATAGATACAACTTATTCCAAGATTAATGTGAGATAAGTACAATAAAAAGATATTAATTATACAGAAAATATTCACTAATAGATGAAGTCATCCATTTGGATCACTAAACTTTTGCTAGTAAGACTAATCTATACACAAGTTATCTTATGAGATTTTTTATGAAAATTTTGAGAGAAAAATACCCAAAAATTCATCCAGAAAAATAAGAGAAAAATTGCATATCTCATTTCTCTCATTTTGAGCGGGTTTTTCATAGTAAAAAACTAAGGTTTTTCTCTATCAACTTGTGTGAGATGTCTTGGCAATAGTTAGTGCTAATCTAGTTTAAGTTAATCCAACCTAAGAGGTTCTCGTTAAGAAAGTTCATATGGATCACCGTTAAAGGCTAGTCGGATACATGTGCAGTTACATGGATCTCTTTGCCATCCTCAATATCAAATCTCCATCTGTTTAAGAAGATCTTCATGAATTAAGGCAACCTTTTTAAATTAACTCTATGTCACATCAATTTAATTAAAGGACGAGCTATTAAAAAATTAAAAATGTCAAAATTTTCTGCTGTGCATGCTTCTGCAATTCCTTACCGATGCTATGTATGTGCTTTTATTCTTCCCATTTTTTAATTCGTTGTAGAGTTTTCATTATTTTCCAGTGAGCAAAGTCTACCTCCATAAAACGGTCCAAACACTTTCAGAAATGGTCCAAGGCATAGTTTAGAGAGAATAAGATGTCGTCGTCATGCTATATGGTAGGCGTTCAGGGCCTCAAGATAGCCTTGCCTTTAAACACGTTTACCTCTAAAATTAATCAAAGCCAACTTATGTAGCCAACTTCGTGCTCTAGATAAACCAAGTTTCGTTACTTGAATTGCATTTAATTGTGTAATAATTCATTTGAGTTTGACTTGACAATTAATTAAATTAAACGTGAACAAAATTTTTTATTTGTAAAATTTCAAGTTTGGTTCAAATTTTACTCAATTAACACATGATTTGAAACTTTTATCTAAGAAATTCAGAATACTCGAGTTTGATTCAAGTTCAACTTGATAAAAACTTTTCTGAATTTGGCTTGCCAAATAGACAAACGAAATACTTCAATGTTGCAACCTGACTGAAAAAATGATCAGGCATTTGATGAGGCACTTGTTCTGGGTGTTGTTTTCTTTTTGAATTTGCCTATTTTGCCCATAAAACCAAAAAAATATGAACTCAAGATAATTGATAGAAATGCCATGTTGTATCTTGTTTAATTGATAGACATAGGACTTATCTGATCGGACTCATGTATGATTCCAACCAAAAAAAAAATATGAACTCGAGATAATTGATAGAAATGTCATATTGTATCTTGTTTAACTGATAGGCATAGGACTTATCTGATCGGACTCACGCATGATTCCAACCAAAAAAAAAAAAGTGCGGTGCAGACATTAATTCATTAATTCAGTCGACATTTTAAAACAGGCCTAATTTTACTCTAACTTTAAACACACCTACATGGTGTCAAGATTTTTTTTTTTTTGATAAAACAAAAGCCAATATTATTAATGAACTAGTTGGAAATTGTCCAGCATGATTTGGTTAAAAAGTTGTGTTAATGGCAAAAAATGTATGGAACAGGTCACAAGTATATCTGATCTAAAAAATCATTAGAATTAATAAAACTATAAAATAAGAAAGATTACACTTTAAATTACAAACCATCAGATCTGACTAATTACATGTACTGATCCATATGTGTATGTCTATTCTCTCAAATATGCTTTTTGACTTATTCAAATTCAAAACTAATGTTGAAAATCAAGAAATTCTAGATCAAATATATAGATCCAAAAAGGCGTATGTCTAAAAAAAATAACCAAAACTAAACAAAACTTCTACTAGAATATTTAGGAGAGAGAAGAAAATTCGCACTAGTAAACACGAGAAGAGAGAAAACTTTTACTAGAATATTTTAGGAGAGATTTTATTAAATATAAAATAAAAATAGAAAAAGAGGAGGCTAAGATCTCCCGCCTCTGAAAGAAGAATGATGGAGAGAAGATTGATAGTAGAAAGAAGGCAAAGAGAACGGGTCAGTGAAGAGAAAATTAGATCAATATTTTGCAAATCTAGCCTCAAACTAATTTAGACAAAATTATTGCAAATGCAACTACATATGGAATCTATCAAAGATAAAACGCTAAATCCAACTTTCGAAAGAGAGATCGATGAGGTAAAAATACGTACTAAATTTTAAATAAATGATAGATCGCTAGAACATGAACCTGAAGTCCCGATTCTTTTCCACACTGACAAGGACCTCAACCCACAACCCACAGTCATAGCAAGGTATACTAAGTATTTGTTTCTTCGGTGCAGTTCATTGAACGTCATCATAAGCAATGAGTTAGTTGCAATTGATTTCTATTTCTTCCTCCTCAATTTTCTTAGGATAGAGCTAATTGTAGGTTACTAGACCCTTTTAAGATCCTTAGTTGACTCACTCAACAATTTTTTTTTTTTTTTGGGTGCCAAATAGCACACTGAACTGATAAAAGAATTTTATCTTGATCATTCTGTTATCTTTCACTATTCAAATAGACGAAAGCTAGCTCAAGTGAGAGTCACGCCCATTCTTAATGAACAATTTAGGTGTCGTTTGGTTAGAGGATATTGGAATTGAGAATTGGATTAATCCCCATTCTCCATGTTTGGTTTACCGGTAGGGGGATTGAAATTATGGCATGATTCCCAAAAAAATGGCAACTCTCAATCCCTCTTTCCAATTTTGATTCCAAAGCCCCCAACCACCACCCCCTCCGGCGGGCAAGAAAGAAAATGTCAAATAAAATTTCCTACTTCATCCTGCCCCTCATCTCCTTTTGCTCAACCCACCCTACCGCAGTTTGAATCAAGAGTTGTAGTTGATTCTCTCCAGAATGCAATTCCAAGTTAGATTTTTTTTTTTTTAAATCCTCCTTCGTTATTTCATCGTGTTATTATCAGTTTGCTTGATTCGTTTCTTCAATGTCCTGCTTGCTTTATGTGTCATAAGTGTAATTGATCTTACAGCAATTTAATTCCTTTTAATAAAGACATTGGACACCAGTACATGAACTTTTTGATCATTTTAAAATCATTACACCTAAGTTGAATGGACAATTTGTATGAAGCGATAAGCCTTTTGAGGCTTCAACTTCCCATTTAGTGACTGCTTCTTTTTAGATTTCTCTTTAGAACTCCAATTCTCTCTATGCTTAATCATTCTTGCTCATTTTTATTTTTGGGTCAATGCTTAGAGGGAAACACTTCAATAATTTGTGCTTCTATTTTAATTTAACTATCAAGATCTGAGGGTTTTCTTTTGAATTCAATCAGTTGATTTTTGGATTTCATTCAATTAGTGGCCCAGAAGAGTTAAAAAGAGAGCCAGATCTATTGGGATTAATTTTTATATTAAGAACTCTAACATTGAGGATTTCATTGGGTTTAGTTTCGGGAAGTATGGTACCCCGTAAAATGCAGTTAATAAAGTAGTGGATTTCATGCCAAACATCCAAATTTTTCATTTAAGAATCGACGTGATTCTCACATGGAGTAAATTTGGTCGATCTTTTTTTTTTTTTTTTGTGCAAAAAAATTTGGTCGATCTTAATAGCGAGGGTTAACAGAATGATCAAGATATAATGCTTGTATGAGTTTAGTTGGCCAACTAAGAGTCTTGAAATGTTTAGTAACCTACTATAACTCTACCCTAGGAAATTTGAGAAGGAAAAAATAGTAATCAAGTTCAACGAACTCATTCTGTATGATGATGTTCATTGAACTGCATCAAAGAAAAAAATGCTACGAAAATGACAATGCAATAAAAATTCACCTTTGCCATGACTGTGGGTTGAGGTCTTTTCTGGTGGAAAAGAATCAAGACTTCAGCTTCATGCTCTAATGATCTATCATTTATTTAAGATTTAGTATGTGGTTTTCACCTCATCGATCTATCTCTCCGAAAGTTGGATTCAGTCTTTTAACTTCGATAGATTCCATACCTAAGTGCATTTGCAATAACTTTGCCAAAATTAATTTGAGACCGTGTAGGTATCTTTAGTTTAGTGTTAGAGTAAAACTAAGACTGTTTTAAAGTATCGATTGAATTTGATGAATTAGTGTCTGAATTGTACTTTTTGTATGAATCATACATCAGCCCGATTACATAAGTCCTATGCCTATCTACTAGACTGGATACAATTTGACACCTTTTGGTTTTATGGGCAAAATAGGCGAATCCAAAAAGAAAGTAAATCACCCATCACACTTTTTTAATAGTGCGTGTGTGTGTGTCTGTGTGTCTAGAAAATTATGAAATATCCCCATAAGCTTTATGGTGTTTTCACTCTATCCCCTAACATTATCTTTTTAGCACTTTATCCGCTTTAACAATCCACCTCAGCAAATAATCATTTGAAACAATATGGCAGACGAAAATGCCCCATTTAAAATGTTCAAATTTTCTAACAAAAATGTCTCCATCCAAAGTATATAAAGAGAAGTCTCCCTTCAAGTTCAAAAATTTTTTGTTATCATTTCATCATTCATCAGAGCTTTTAAACTTTTAAACATTATATTTGTAGCCCAAAAAGGGAAAAAAAATGTTCCAAACTTCTTCAAATTCATTTTGTTGCTCTTTGTCTAAAAGTTATCCATCATAGCATCTACAAGAACCAAGTCAAAAAACCTATGGATGCAGTAAAATCGTACCCTTAAGAAGATCATGGATCAGAAAATCTTGGAAGGAGATTTCTTGGATGCTCAAATTATAAGTATAATTTATACGATAAATTAACTTCTTTTTTTAACTTTTAGACAAGGAAAGATTGAAAAAAAATTTATTTTCTCCTTTGAAATTTTCTTATTTTTGCTTTGCAAAATATGCTACCAAAAGCGGGTTTTTTTTCCTTCTAGGAAGGGCATTTTTGGAAAAAAAATTTGCTTAACCCGAATCTGTAGGCAATCGTGTCTATCTATTATTTTACAAGGGATACCATTGTCATTTAACTATTAACCGTTAACATGGTTACTATTTCAGCGCTTTGACTACCAATCAAGGGGATAAAGTGCCAAAAAAATAATATCAAGAGGTAAAGTGAAAAACACCACAAACCTTAGAGGGACTTTTCATAATTTTTTCCATATAATATGACAGGTGTCGAGACTGTGCAATACTAAATACCTACTCCAGGAAATATAAATTTTGAGTATAAGGGTGAGTAGGATTGTCTCCTCAGGGACTAAGGAAAATTCATTTCTTCTCAAGCACGAGAAATGGGGGGATTTTTGAGACAATAAAGAAATAATTAAAGATTAAATAACAAAACAAATAACTGAAATAAAAGAGAATTGAATATATGAGAGATAAGTTCTAGCCAAAGATCTAACTACTCAAACACAGTCCATATACCTGATCATCGATGCAAAATTAATTCATTTAATTCATTAGTAGGCTGGTTATAGCCGCCGGAAGACCACTCAAACGACCAACTCTTCCTTAGATTTTAGGTAAGTAAGGTACGCCCGTTAAATACCCCTAATTAAGAAACAACCCTAGGTACGCCCGTAGGATTTAATTTCTCAATTGCACTAAGAACTAGAAAAGTCCAAACCCCAACCAACAAACACACTACCAGGGTTCATTTAAATTAGATCATATGTCCCCGTAACATGCTTATACGTCAGTTGCCACTAATATTAATCTACTAAACAATTACGGATTTAGCAAATTAAATTGGCGGTAGATTATCAAGTCAATATGAACAGCAGGCGCCTTTGACATTCAACCAACAAAACAATCATATTAACACAAAACAGAGAACGTATAAATACTAAAGATTTAAACGAACAAATGACAAATCAATTAGATCTCACAGATATGTTGGACTGCATCGTCGAGTTGATCTTTGACTAGACGGGGAACTTAGCCACGCATGACGTGAGACATTCCACAAGAAAATGCAATGATAATTGTCAAATCCATATGCTGCATTCTTTCAAAGTAAGAAATAGCGAAATAAAGGAAAGGAGAAAAAGGAAGACCAATGCTTCTTTTTTTTTTTTTTGCGTTTCCGTCCAAAGTGGTGAATTGGAAAAACTAACGGAATGTCCTCTACTATTACTAACCCCTATTAATACTTTCCGTGGGCTACTTCCTTGGTCAAAAGAAGAATCCTAATCCAAGTCAACTAGGGAAAACCTCCCCTTTTCCTTCAATAGCCACGGTCAGTCCTAAGCAGAAAATAAGGAAACTCCTAAAAAGACATCAAACTCTTACTTTCCTAATGCTAATAGTAAAGTAATTTCCTAATACAAATAAACTACTAAATAGGAAAACAAGATAATCAACTCCAGCCTGCCTTCAACTTTTGGAACTCTTAATTCTTGGAAACCGCCATGTAGACCTTGGATCTCGACACCTCAGCCATGCGCATCTGAATTAAGCGTGCCCGTGCTTAGCTGTCGGGACCACTTCTGGAATTTCAACTGTTTAGCACTTTTTTCACAATTTCCTGCATCCAACCACCAAATACCCAAATTCAGTAAAATCCACCCAATAGTGCAATTTCAGCCTAGATAATTAGGAAATATTAACACAATTAATCAACTAAAATGCACCCTATCATAATATTACATTAAACAAATTGCATAGAAATTTTGACTTGATGAGCATTATAAATTATATTTCAATCTAAATTCATAACAACAACTATTGGTGAATTCATTCATATGCACTCGACCATCGTAGAGCAAATACTTTATCAAATTATAAGTATGAAATATAGAAGTTTTTTCTATGATCCACGACATAGGTCACTAGCTATGAGTGTAAACAATATCAATTATTTAGTAATAATATAGTCATGATAAAAGAATAATTTAAAAAAATTAAAAGAAAAGAAAAGGACCACTCAAGTCAAAATAAGAAACTCCCAATTCCTTAGTAATGTATCCTGAATATTGTAATGGTTCTTACATGAATCAATATTTTAATGGTTCTTACGTGAATCAATATTCTTTAGACTAAGGAATTAAATTGGTAGTAAATTTATCGGCAACCAACACATCAAATAAAAGTACAAAATAGGTATTTAGTAGACTAAAATTGGTAAGGACATTGAATCTAGATTAAATTTAGGTCAAAATACCTAGTTGTCCTTTCTAAGTAACAAAGAACCAAAAAACAAAAAATCAAGTTACAAGAAAGAATATTTTAAGAATAATTATCTTTTAGTCACCAGAAAAGAATGATAAACTAAGAAATTATAATTTGGTATGACCTATAGTTTGGCATCTAAATTTTTAATGTATGACTTCTAACAAAAATGAAGTTCAATTCTTTTACTTTTTTAGTTTTAACATGCTTGGTAGAATTACGAAACACAATTATAATCAAAAATATAATTACATTTGACAAATATAGGTTGCAAAATGAATAACATTGTCCCTTAAAATAAATTGCAGACTAAACTCTAAAACAAGAATTAAATAAATAGACTAATGATAGGATGCACATTAGTTGGTTATTTTGCATCTATTTCCTCCTTATGTTCACCAAATATTGCATTAATCGATGAATTCTACTTATATTTGATAAATGGTATTGGTGGTAAGAAATTGGGATAAAAAGGAGCCAAAATGGGTGATCTCCAGAAAACTCTTATACAGTTCAGTGTAAGCGCATCAAAGTTTTGTCTTTAATGCCGAAGAGTACGGGATTTTCCTGTGCATCAAAACTTCTTAATTTGAGGCTAATTCCTTGGAAGATTTATCTCGGAGCACATTTCTAGCTCAAAAGAGGGGACCATTAGTTGCTTTATCCGATTACGAAATATTATCGAGTAGGAAACCTTCTTCGAGAGGGAATTGATTTCTTTTATTTGACAGCTATTTGAAATTAGAAGAACACATCAGAATAAGTAGGGCGATTCCTCTATTTTTGGGGGGTGAACGACTTTTAGACTCTTTTTGGGGAGAAGGCGACTTTTGTAATCTTATTATTCTTCGTATGGGATTTTCTCCGTGAGGAGCCACTAAGCTTCTTTTCTAGACAAAGATGAACTTGAAAACACAGTTCCCAACCATCTGTGAGATTGAATTGGTTTTTAAATTGTTTCTTTTATTTCATTAGTATTCATATGTTTTCTAATTTAATTGTTTATGATTGTTTTGGTATTTGAATGTCAAGGGTCCGATATTTGGATTAACCTAATAGTCTACCGTCAATTTAACCAATTAAATCCGTAATTATTTGATTGGTTGATACTAGTTGTGACTAGCATAATTGGTTTCATGTTAGGGAAACATATGATCTAATTTAAATAAACCCTCGTAGTGTGTTTATTGGTTAGGGTTGAGTTTTTTAAGTTTTTAATGCAATCATGAAATTAAATCCTACAGTTATACCTAAGGTTATTTCTTGGTTAGGGAAATAGGTAACGGTCGTATCTTGTCTATCGGTAAAGTAAGGAAAAGTTGGCAATCAGAACTTGTTGATAGTTATAACCAATCTATTAATGAGTAATTGAAATATTATTACATCAATGATCAGTTGTGTGAATCATATCTGAAAAGTTGCATCTTGCATCTTTAACTAGAGTATTTATTGTCATTCTTTTAGATTTAATTTATTCCTGTATATTAGTTTTTATTTGTATTAATTAGTTAGTTTAATTTTTCCAAAAATTCTCCTTTTATTTATTGCTCTAGAAGGAAATAAATCAGCCCAGTCTCTGTTGAGACGGCCCTACTCACTACTCTACTTGAATTTATGTTTTTAGAGTAGTATTTTTATTTTTGATTGGCTGACAACCCATCAACTAATATGAGAACATTAATTCTTTAATCATACATTCATTTGAGAGATTGTTAACTCACAATAATATCGCGATCTCACAAAATTATTTCTAGTAGTACTTTCTGTCATTTTTAATAACATGAAATCAAAGAGAGATAAGATCTAACCTAACATGTACATAACATCGATTTATAGTATAACCATAACTTTCTTTTGATCTTCTGAAATGTTTTTATAACTCAATTCATGCACAACACCTGCATACACGTTTTATTTATAAAATATAATTAGTTAAGAAAAGACAAACCAAATTAGTTAATTACACACTAATCGTTCATTTATTTTTACCTTTTTCATTATAAAATCGAATTTATAATTCAAACATCCCTTTTTGCATCTCTTAAAAATTTGTATGTACACAACAATCTTGTAAATTAGTAACCATTAAATCATGAATTTAAACCTAAGTAAGATACCGGTCATCGTACAAAGCACGTTCTCTTGTGATAGTAACTTATAAAAGGATGAACATGTTTTGTGCTGGACCCTAACACGCCCACTTGGTTTTTCCGAAGATTAGCTTCACGTCAGGGTCCAAACGTGGCTAACAAAACTAAAATTTAATGTTCAAATCTGTTTATTTATGTTAATAATTTCAAAATTGTAGTTAAATTTGATTTGTTTATTTGGCAAGCCAAATTTAGAGAACTTTTTATCAAGTCGAGTTCGAATCAAACCCGAGTAAGTTTCAAATTATGTGCTAATTAAGTCAAATTCAAATCGAGATTGAAACTTTACTAAATGTAAAAGTGTATTCATGTTTGATTTGATTAATTATCAAAGCAAACTCAAGTGAAGCCATACACAACCAAGTATAATTCCTTACGTAGTCGGAGCCATAACACCTCGCGCAAAGACTTTTGGCCCTAAACTCACCTTGCGCAAAGACCATGTAAGATTTGGTCTGATACCACCTATAATGCCCCAGACCCGCCGGACTGGCCCAATAACTTTTGAACCTCAAACCACTAATCCAAAATGGTTAACCCAAATTAACCAAGCATAATTCAACTATCCAATAATTTGATTTATCTTTAGACTGAAGTTGAGAGCATAGATTGACTTGGTTCTGGGTAAACGCGTTTATCGTTCATGGGCAAGGCTAGTTTGAACTCGCACTGTATAGCAGTCAAGAATTGCTTTCGTTTCCTTTCTTCCTAGGCGTGGGTAATAGGTTTAAGCCATTTGAACACAGTAGAAAATTTCCTTCTCAATGATTTCCACCAAATCAAGTGAGCATATGTATGTTCGCATGATGACAACCGAGCTCTTAAATAGGTGTCTGCTGTCCAATAGGAGGACTGTTGATGAAGCCGGGTTAAAATATTATTAGTTTATACATAAATTTATAATAATTTATAAATATTAAATATAAATTATATTTAATTATATTTAATTATATATTTAATTATGAGTTTAAACTGAACTTAATTTGGACTTGAAAGTCGTATTTTAGTGTGAGTTAAGTCTTCTAATTTGAGACTGAGTCTAAAAGTCTGAAAGCTTTATTTATTTTGTGAGCTAAGTTTGAACTTACTAAAGTCTGACTTATGAAAGTACATTGAGAACAATGTTTTTAAACTCAGACAAAGTAGTGACTTGGCTATGCTATTAGGTTAGGGACCAATGGGTCGAATCGGTTGAGGCCGTTCTAAAAAATTCGTTAATGTCAGTATGATGCCAAAATTATTTTATATTTTTATAAGTTTTCAAAAATATTGAAATTAAATTCTTAGTTATATTTTGACAAAATATACAATGCGTTTCAAAAATATTAGGCTTATTATCAAATATATACCTAAAAGTTATAAAAAACTGAATTTATGTCTAAATTATATTTATTCGCCAAAACTACTTAAAAAACTAAATTAAAATAAGTTATATGCAGTTTGAGATCACTCTATTGGGAATATGATTTTCTAATGTAAGTTGGAATCAATGATGATGAATTAATAAAATGATAATGATGAAAACTTTTGATTTGAAAATCATTTAGAAATGTAAATAATTTTAATATTTACACTAAGTGGGTCACGTTTTTTTATTTCTTTAAATAAATGAAAATTTTACAATTTAGATATCTTAAATAATGTTTGGAAAAACAAAGAAAACAAAGTTTGAAAATCAGGTCGTACAGTCGAATCAGGTCAGGTTTTACCGGTTTTTATTTAGTTTTTGACCAAATCGAATTTTTACTACTGACGAGTCTGAGAAAAAGGTTGGTTCATGATCGGATCGTTCCACCGGCTGATCAGATTCAGGTCTAACAACAGTTGCGACACCGAGAACCCTACCATCTACAACGTCTCTAGTCCGTCTAAAGTATGCTTTGGAATAGGTCCGGTTCTTTTTTCCCATTCTACAATTTCTCTACTTGCATTTATGAAAGTGCTTGGACCGTTTCGTTGAGGCAGACAAATACCGGGATATAATGAAAATTCTACAACAAACAAAAAAATGGGAAGAATAAAAGCACATGCATCGCATCTTCATCGCTTTTCTAAATCTTCAATTTACAAGTCATTAAAAGAATTAAAGTCAATGTCGTCACATGTCAGTCTTCAATGTTGATTGGGTCTCGTTATCCAATTTCTTGCAACCCACATGGCCACATTATTGAAAAGGGCCCGTTTCACTTGTATCGGATACTCAAATGTTGGGAGCATGAATATCATCCCATTTTTTTTAACAAAAAAAAAAAATGAGGGGAAAAAAAGGAAATTACACCTCCTACGACACCCACACAATCTCCTGTCAAAAATAGCAAAATTGGTAGAGCATCACACCAAATTCGTGTATTTTTCATTCCAAATTTTATGGTATTACAAAATAAAAGTTTCCTTTGAGCAGACTCTTTTTTTTTCTTTTCTTTCCTTTTTTTGACAGACTTAAGTAGGCTGTAGTTTTATGAATTAACTGGACTTATTAAACTTTGGCATCCTTTCATTTTTCGCAAAATATATGACTGCCCTTCAACAAGATGTCGAGTGCTGACTAACTCTATAGACATCTGGTCTCTATTGGATATTCGCTTGTGAAGCTAGAACATAAATGTACATTACAAAGTTGGTTGGAAATATTATCATATTGTTAGCCGCCGTTGTGGAGTTGAATCTACCATTCAAAGATCAATTTGTGCAGATATTATCATATTCAATGTTTTAAAAGTGAGGGCCCTGAGGAGAGCAGTTTATATCTGCTCAAACGGGTCGAAAGCTTTGAGGTATGGGACATAAGTTGTATAAATTTTGATTAAGTAAAATATACAATATTACTATAAATTTACAGTATCCATATACACATGTGTGTATGTATATTACTAATCAATGTAAAAGTTGATAAGATTAAGAAAATTACAAAATATTATAGTTATCAAACAAATAAAATTATAATATAACTCTAATTCATACATTAGCCATCTAGAATCATGTTAGCAAAAAAAATAATTATATTTTGAGATCAAAGAAAAAGAAAAAAAAGAAATAAAGTTATGGATGCTTTTATTTTGTATTTTTTTCCAAACTATTTCCAAAGAAAAAATAAATGGAGACATTGTCTCAAAATTATTAAACAACAATAAGGATCGGAAACAAGTTAAGAAAGACAAAATAATAAAATCAAATTTTTAAATAAAAAGATAAAGATAAAAACAAAAATGCCCCAAATGCCCAACATCCAAGCGCTTGAGCATTCACCCCACACTATCCTGCGTTGGCCCGTAGTGTGAGACCAACATCTAACCACACTTATGCCCCGTTTAAACACCTTGAAACAAACGTATTTTACAAAAATTGATCATATTAATTGCAGACTCTTCAGCGCAATGACGCATGGATACACCATCGAGTCTCTAATGGATATTTGCTTGTGAAGCCTAGAACATAAATATATATCACAACGAGGGGGAAAGCCTGCACAATGTGCAAGTAAGGGTGCATGTATGTGAAATTATATTTGCAATTTTTTTTTATTAATGAGAACTGTAATAAGTTCTAGCATAAATAATCTTGAAACAAAATTTTCTACCAACAATTCAAATTTTATAAAGGAAAGTCAAGTTTAACTGTACAATTATTAACAGAAACATTTGAAACACTACATGAAGAGAAAAAACTATTTAAAAAAGCAAATAACCAACTCTAGTGCTTAAAAGTACAATTAGGCACCATATTTTTTGGTTACACATTTATGAAAGCAAAAACACCTACCAAATGAAAACACACATTGATTTACATTGATCTAAAAATCAACCCTCTTTCTCTCAAATTCTTTTCCACTTTTATTCTTGTTCTTTTTTTCTTGTCATTTAGCAACGTTCATTGTAGGTGCATGAGATTCTGGCAGCAAGAACTAATTGCTAGTAGCTTCCAACATAAACTTAGGGTGCCCATATTTCTTCCTCTTTAGCTAGAATTGCAATCATTTTATTCTTTAGATTCTCATAACTTCTCCATTCACTAAAAGTCATGGATAAGAAGTATCTTTGAGAGAAAGAAGCAAGAGATTTATTATAAGAACCTAATTATGAGTCCCAAAAAGTAACAAGAAAAAAGATGCAATCAAAAGTCTGAAAATAACTAATTTCACAGCATAATTAGAAGCGAGTGTTCATATAATCACTTAAAAGTAATTGAATTTGACTAATTATGAGTCAAATGCTGAAGTTATTGACCTTATTGAAGATTTATGTAATAAAGCTAGTTTAGAAAATAAATTTAGCCTGGCATATAAGGGAAAAAAATATGGGAGAAATTAACAGGTTAAACTATGGAATTGCAATGACAACCATATAAAGATCATCTACAAACGAATATATAAATCTATTCCTTGTAAGTTAAAATATACCCAAACTAAAAGCGGAAAAAATATCAATGAACTCACATCAATTATAAAGAAAAGTCACACCTACGTCCAAACATCGCAAAAGAAGTTAGTTTGATCTTAGGCACTCACGATATATGTAAAGACTAGTAAAAGCACAAGAGAGAAACGGTCGAGAAAAGATAGCTAGTCATTCAACGTAGAGGAGTAATTAAGGTAATAGTTATGTAGAAAATGAATAAGTAAATTGATTGAAATTGCAGTTTAATGGTTGAGCATTATATCCATGTAGAGGCAAATGAAAATCTACCAATAATTGAAAAACCAACTTCTTAAGAGTACTCAATAATACTTAATAGTAGTTAAAGAGCACTTAATTATACATAAACAACTATCTACAACTAATGTCTCATAAAAAAGAATCGAAAAGGCTACTTTACCCCCAAAGAGGCAGAAGAAATCAAAACCCTAAACTCCTTCTTATATAGTTACAAGAAAGTTGGTTGGGAATAGTGTCATACTGTTAGCTGTCTTTGTGGAGTTGAACCATATTAATTAGTAGACTTTTCAGCGCCATGATGCATAGAATAGATAGCATGATCATAAGTTGTCAAATGCCTATAAATTTTTGCATTTTTTGCTAAGAAAATTATCCATTCAACTATGAGAATTTCAAAACTAACAAACCAGATTCCCGACAGCTAGATTAGAAAGAAAGGTACAGAGTATTGAAACAGTCTCCGTGAGTCCGACTTACGCAGATCAACTCTGAATTTTCTTCTCTCTTTCTTCCAACGTAGAATACGGATGCAAAATAATAATTTAAACTTTGTGGATAGTTCAAGTGATCGCTATTTCCATGGAACGCGAAGTTACATATGATTCAAGAGAACTCAAATATTCTGGAACGACATTAATTATAATTTATTAATTTAGTCAAATTTTGGTTAGGAAAATATGAAGATGACTAACACCATGATTGTGAGAGTTATAGATCACTCTCAACCATTAATTTCTTTCTATCTTAATTATTATTCTATATTTTTATCGCTATCTTTTAGATAATTTATTTCTAGATACTTTCTTGATTATTTAAAATCACAAATGATGTAAATAAGGTTGCAAGGAGTGTTACACTTGTGTGTAATTTTCAAAGTTACATAGGTGTGTCACCTAACTACTATTTTTTTGGTTATTAATAAAGACTAATTTCATTTTGCACCTCCAAACTTGTACCCTATTCTCATTTTTTTTTTGTACCCTATTCTCATTTTATACATTAAACTTTAATTTTGGACACTTTACACCTTAACTTTTTGTATTTATTCCATTGAGATTGTACACACGATGTATACCTCCATGACTCTACTAAATGAGTGTATCTACCATCATCTTGCAATCTTTGTTAGTAAGCCAAAAAACGCATAAATCGCATGATCCTCTATTTTAGTTAGTTTTGCTAACATTATTATCATATCAATTGGATTTGGGTGGAATAAATTTGAGACGCAAGAGTGCAAAGTGTTCAAACTTAAAATTTAGCGTGCAATGTGAGAATCACTAGCAAGTTCAGGGTACAAAGTAAAATTAGTCATATTACAAATGCCGTTTCTTTAATCTTCCACCAAGTCAATATCTGGAGTCTCTCAAGCTTTCCAACTCTGATACTTGTTCAGAAGGATTCTAAAAATCGTGGGAATCTCATGTAAAGAATTTCCTGCCTTCATAGTACAGTTTAGTTTCACTACAGCAGAAACGGGGACGAAGGACCACTGGAATTGGGGTCAAAGCAGCGAGATTGACTAACCAAAGCCTAGTGTAGGCACGTACCCACAAACGGGCTGGTCCTCCTGCACTGGCAATCGGCATTATGGGGACATTCATTTGGTAATATTATCAAGGTACAGTACATAGGAATCAGCTGCAAATTCAAACGTTCTAGATGAAAAAAATCAGACTTTTAACACCTTCGAGGAGTTATGATCAATTATTCTAATTGATAATAAAAGCTTCTCAGAATGTGATCGTGAGATTGTATCGATTAGTCACAATATGGGAATAATTCTTTTGTGCAGATACTGCGTTCACGTTACAATGTACATGACAGTGATGTTTTTCGGATGGACTTGGGACAGTGAAGGGAAGAATTAAAACAAGCTCCATAACTAGCGTAATCATCCAATATTTCCAAGGGCCACAAGGCATAGAAATCAGACTCTCGTCCACTCTCTTGTTAGAGTCAATTAATACTGCTAATTCCATGCTGACAAATGACAAGCAAAGAAATTACTTAAACCACCATCGGATTTTGGAAGGATTTCCAAGCTAGTGTGAGTATTCAGCCATCAGCTAGCCATGTTGGTTCTGATCAAAATTATACTACTCGTGGTTTCTGCTCTAGCTGGCTTTGCATCTTGCCAGGACCTTAGCATCACCTACAATGGATTCCGGTCCGCAAACTTGAGCCTGGACGGTGTAGCTGAGGTCACGCCAAATGGCCTTTTGAAGTTAACTAATGCCACCAGGCAACAGACCGGTCATGCCTTCTTTCCTAATCCTGTCAGTTTCAAGAATTCAGCTAATTCCTCTGCTTTCTCCTTTTCCACCACCTTCATCTTTGTTATAGTGCCTGAATATCCTACCCTGAGCAGCCACGGAATTGCTTTTGCTATTGCACCAACAAGAGGCCTTCCAGGAGCTTTTCCTAGTCAGTATCTTGGCCTCTTCAACGAAACCAACACAGGAAATCTGACCAATCATGTTTTTGGAGTGGAACTCGACACGATGCAAAACAAAGAGTTCAATGATATCAATGATAACCACGTTGGGATTGACATCAACGGACTGAACTCCACACGAGCAGCGCCTGCAGGTTATTACGCCAATAGCGATGGTGTTTTCCAGAACTTGACTCTTATTAGTGGTAAAGCAATGCAAGTTTGGGTGGACTACGATGGAAAAGCTAAGCAAATAAGTGTCACATTAGCTCCAATACATGTTGGTAAACCAAACAAACCTCTTTTATCTTCATCCTATGATATTTCACCAGTATTAAATGAAAACATGTATATCGGATTTTCATCATCTACCGGTTCAGTGCGGACATCCCATTACCTCCTGGGATGGAGTTTCAAAATGAATGGTGTGGCTCAAGGGCTTGATTTTTCTCAACTGCCTAAGCTTCCAAGAGTTGGGCCTAAGAAAAAGTCCAAAGTATTAACAATTGGTTTACCTATCATTTTGTTTGCTTCCCTGTCAGGTGCAATCTCTGGTGTAATATACCGTGTGAGAATAAAGAAGAAGTTTGCAGAAGTGCTTGAGGATTGGGAGCGTGAGTATGGTCCTCACAGATTCAATTACAAAGATTTGTATATCGCCACAAAAGGGTTTAGGGACAAGGGAATACTAGGAAGAGGGGGTTTTGGTAGGGTATATCGCGGCGTCCTGCCTAGCTCCAAACTTGAGGTTGCTGTCAAGAGAGTATCTCATGAATCCAGACAAGGAATGAAAGAATTTGTGGCAGAAATTGTCAGCATAGGCCGGTTACGCCATCGAAATTTGGTTCCACTTTTAGGTTACTGCAGGCGAAAAGATGAACTGCTATTGGTTTATGAATACATGCCCAATGGAAGCCTGGACAAGTTTCTATATGAGCAGCCTGAGTACACCCTGAATTGGAGCCAGAGATTTCGAGTCATAAGAGGTGTAGCATCTGGATTGTTTTATCTTCATGAAGGATGGGAACAAATAGTGATTCACAGAGATGTGAAGGCCAGCAACGTCCTGTTAGATGGTGAATTGAATGGAAGATTAGGAGATTTCGGGCTTGCGAGATTGTATGATCATGGAACAGACCCTCAAACAACTCATGTTGTTGGAACACTTGGATACCTCGCTCCAGAGCATACTAGAACTGGCAAGGCTACAACCAGAACAGATGTATACGCCTTTGGGGCCTTTTTGCTTGAGGTAGTTTGTGGCAGAAGACCAATAGAGCCGCACTCCCCAACAGAGGATCCCATTTTGGTTGATTGGGTATTTTCTTGCTGGAACAAAGGGCAAATTCTTGAAGCAGTTGATCCAAACATGGGACTTGAATATGTGAAAGAGGAGGTGGAATTGGTTATGAAGCTCGGATTGTTGTGCTCGCAGTCAGAGCCCACAGCAAGGCCAAGCATGCGTCATGTTGTTCTATATTTGGACAGCGCTTTGGCACTGCCAGATTTACGCTCATTCGGGATTTCTGCCACTGGCCTGTCTTTTGCAAGTCAGGAAGGTTTCAGTGATTTTAACTTATCATATCCATCTTCGATGGACAAGCCATTTTCACACGCTTCCTCCTCTGTTGCAGAATCGCTACTCTCCGGAGGTAGGTGATCCAGGACAAAGCTTCCTGTTAATGACATTTGGGAGAACCAGATGGTTAGTAGAATATGAGGGAACATAGATGTTTATGGAGTAACTCGTGCAATTAGTCAGATTTAATAATTTGTGATTTATAGTGTAGTCTTTTATCTTTTGTACTTCTGTCAAAGCTAATGATTTGTTGAATCAGATATATCTGTGACATGTTTGTGTATTTTCTACAATTAATGAAATTTTCTTTGTCAAACAATCATACTAAACTGTTTCAGTTAGTTTATTAATAATATTGGCTTTTATCTTATCCAAAAAAAAAAATAGTCAGAGTAAAGTTGTGCATTAATGCTTTAATAATCAAATTTTGAAAATTGTTCTTGTGAAAGCGTAGTGAACTAGTTTGTAGTTGCCAAAATCAATTATGGCAAATGGCGCCAACGTATTTAGGTAACTGCCATTATGTAAATCCATAATGAAAATGCAACTTTTGTTTTTCTTCTAGATGAATATGATATTGAGATGTTTTTCCCGAATATGATTACTGAATATTTATTCCAAATGGGTTTATTTGACCTAATTATTCCGCATCATATTTTAAAAAGCATTTTTAGTGAATTTATCAAATCAAAATGGATTCGATTGCCAAAAAAATGTTTCGACAACGTAAAAGTGTGTAAAAATGATTAACCTTAGGGCAACCAGAATTGTCACAACCCCCAGTCCTGCATGTTTTTAGTTGTATCTTTTATATCTGAATTCGGTTTTTCTTTTCTCCTAATCTAGTAAAGAATTAGATCCGATTTGGTTATTTTTTTCTTCTATAGCACCTTGATGTGATCAGCATGAACAGTTCAAGAATCTGTTCTATTTTTTAAAAATTTTGATTAGATTTATATCATAGCGTCGACATCTTTTTAATAGAATATGGTATATCAGATAGTAATATGAATTACCAAAAATTTGAACAGAAAGCAGATCTGTTTGATAAAAAACAATTATTAACAAAAATTAGAAACTTTTTATATTTACTAGGTGAAAAGAGACGTAGTTATATTGAAAAGATAATTATCTCGTTTGTGCAGTGATTATTCCTTTGTTTTTACGGCCTTTACCACAATGTTACTGTCCATAGATTACATTGTTCCATGGATTGAATTTCACTTGTCTATATAGTGTTGTCAATCTTTTCAACTTGCTTTGATCGTATAGAACCAAGCCAAAAAGATTGTGGTCGTAGGGCCAGAGTTAGAATTGCAGTCAGCTAGTTTGTAAATGTCAAAATCAGTTATGGCCGTAGACCCAGAATCAGAACTTTGGATCACCACCCAATTAATAAAACACTCGGAACTGAACTGGATGTGGGACCAACGTCCTCATCGGATTTGGCCTTGAAGTGTCCCATATTTATGCAATAGATAAAGAGAGATCGTCATTGTGTAGTGTAAACACATAGGGTCTGTTTGTTTCAATTGAAAATATTTTCCAGAAAACATTTTCCAAATTTTCCCATGATTAGTAACTAATTAAGTTTGGAAAATATTTTGTAAAATATTTTACCTGAACCAGTGGAAAACAACTTCCATCTGTGAGCTGCTGAAGTTATTTTCATTTTTAGAAAGGACGCGTCTCTCGTCTCGCATTTATCAAAACAGAATGGCAGAATGAAAAAATAGGAGACAGAGTCATCTCGTCCAAAAAACAGAGACACCGAGACTGAGCGCCAAAGAGAAGAAGAGAGGCTAAAGAGGGACTACGATTCAGGTGAGAGCCATCATCTTCACTGGCCCGGCAATCTCTTTGACCCCGACAAGGTGTGATTACACGTAACCTCTGTTAGGGTTTTATTATTTGGAAAAAATCTATACAAATGTCTCTCTAGTCTTGGAGATTTTGCAAATTCAAGATGATAATTTCAAAACATTTTACATTTGAGAGTTTGAGAATTTAAGACGATGAATTCAAAATCTTTTACATTTGTTTTAATATATAATTTTCTTTTCACTAGTGCTATTGGAATTTAACGGGCTTGGTAAACATTGGTTGCGCCGAACTTGGGTTTTCGTAGTTCTCAGCTTATATCCAATGCATTTGTTGATGTTTTTAGAATTTTGGTGTCTTTATGTGAGATTCCTTTTGGTGGTGGCTTATAACTGAATTGGGCTGTTTCTCCATGAGCAAACCATCCTTAGTAATTAACAAACATAACATGATCTACAGTCTAACAAAGTTATGTTTCATGATGTTTCCAAGGATAAGATTTTGATTGCTTGAATTAGGGGAATTAGAGGAGAAAATGTTCACACACTAGCTTTATAATTCGTTTCATTTATGGACCTTTTTCTGGTTTAATTCTTTGTTTTCTCATATTATTCGTTGACAATTTGCTGTGTGCACATTTACACTTAGAACTTGAGCTATACCTTTAAGTTGTGGGAGAACTTATTTTAAGCTTAACACTTGTATTAATCTTGACAATGTGAAATATAAGTATATAGTCATCATAGATTAGGGATTCCTGGCTGCTTCACTGCTGGAACTAATGGAATTATTTTGACTATTTTCTTTCATAAGCTAAATTTCTTTTTTTAGATCTGTAAGGTATGTATACTTTTATAGTGATTGTTCTTGCTGCAATGCAACACTAGGCTAATGGTCTTTCAGTAGTGATTCTTCATTAGTTTGTCTTTGATATTGTATATATGTGCTTCTCGAGTCGCAATTCTTTAGGTGTGATTTTCAGTGTTCGATTGAATGGGTATACACGAGCAAGACATTTAACTGCTGATTTTAGTTGATTGTGTTTGACTAGTTCATTCATTATTTGCTTTATTCTTATAATAAAATGCTGATTAGACGTTTTTTTTGTGGTTACAAATGCTTTTTTCTTCATGATAGACTAGACAACTTCTTTCAAATGAGCAAGTTAATCGATTCAAGTTCTTTTTTTAACTATTAAGTGCTGATGATATGATCCAAGGACTTGTACATCGTGAAAAATACTAGTGGATTATGGTTGATAACTTGCATACAATAGCATACGTTTGGAATGATTTGGGCCAACCTTTTCTTCTTGAAGGTGTGACACTCACTCTTGTTCAATGATTCCAATTCATTTTTGTTGTAGGACCAGCAGAAGTTCCAAGTGCAGTTTATGTGGCTTCTATTGCTCAAAGCACAAAGAGCTCTGGGATATATTTGACTGGCCACAAGTTTGTTGGCAATGTTTTGTTTTGTCAAGAAACATATTGGCCATTCGGATGCAATAGATGAAAATTACAATCACAAATAGAGGTTGTATAAGTTTCAAAGGTCTAACCTGCTATTTCACTTGGTGGCTTTGACCATTGAAATTGTTGCTTATTCTGAGAATTGGATTGGAGTTTGGTTCTTCCTTGGGAGGTTCATGGGGTTGTTCAATGACCTTATATGGCCTGGCTGTCCTTAAGATTTGATTATGCTGCTCCTTCCTTACTATTAATGCTTTCCAAATTTTGCATTGTACCTTCAAGATTGAGTCATTGGATCAACTAGTGCTTTGTCTTGGATGCTTTGGAATTAAGGTCAAGAAGTTGATGCTAATAGTACGAGAAGTATATGACATTAAGGACGACTGTAGTTTTCCAGTGGTTCTTGCACAGAATCCATGTGAAATGGTAAGAGAAACAAACTTAAATGGGGATTAAATAGTTGCAGTAAAGCCTCTGAAAGGTATAAGAGTTGCCAAATGAATAGTTGACTCACTCAATCTGATGTTCGTTATTGGTGTAGGAAAATGTGCTGCCATAGAAGCTTATTTTGCATCTTCTTTTTTGCAGCTTGATCTTTTTTCAGTTACTAACTATAAAAATAAAACCTTGTAGTGTGTGACTCGTGAATTAGCTTTCTGTAATGGGCTTTGTATCCTGTCTAATGTCTTTTTCTTTTATTTTCTTTTAAGTAGCACTCTGATAGTCTCCCAAGAAGTTTAGGCTAGTGATTATGTTCTGGGAAACTGTTAAAAATTTAAGGAAATCAGTGATTTCCTCTCTACAAATTTTGTGATAAAGGAGGCAGACATTTTTCCAATATGTAGAATTTAATATGGAATTCTACAACGGAAGGGATGAGATCAGTATGGTATTTTCCTTTACATTCATTTTTGTATCAGGTTTCACGTGAGCAAAAACCACTTGGGGTTGTAATCCTGACCTTTGATTAAGAAATGTCTCAGTAATTTGGCTTGCTAAATAAATGTTTTGATGGAAATGAGAATATGACTATAGTGGATAGAAAGTAAAAGTACTTGGTAATGAAATGAATGTTTGAGGGTACAGTGAATAAATATTTGATGGAAATGATAATATGGTGGATAGAAAGTAAAAGTAATTCGTAATGAAATGAATCTTTGAGGGTAGGAAAATATTTGTAACAAATCAATAAGCACTAAAAAAGAATGTTAGAAAATATTTTTACTGACAAGCCAAACATCGGAAAATAGGAATTTTGAAAATATTTTCACTAATTAGCAAACACCTGAAAATTCTGGAAAAGGAAATAATTTTGCAGGAAAATAACACTACAAGAAAATTGGTCATCAGTGACAACAGAAGGTTATCACAGAATGCGGTAATGTCGTCACAAATGACATTTATTGACGACTTTCGAGTCGTCACTGAGTCGTCACTATATCCCTGTCGGTAAAAGTATACAGTGACAACCAAAAATGTCGTCAGTGAATGGCTATCATTAGTGACGACAATCTGGAAGCGTTTTATTAACGAATTTGCTTGTTGTCAGAGATGGCCTGGTTAAGATCGTCATTAAAAGGTATCGAAAGTAGTCACTTATATGAGCAATTTATTGACAACATTTGTTGTCACAAATAGAGTTTGGAGCTAGTGACAAGCTCTGTTGTCACGAGGAGTTTCTGTTTCTTATTTTGTGACAACTTTTTGTTGTCAATAGATATATTCAATTTTGTCAGAATTTTAATATTCATTCACTAACCTGGTAAATTATTTATCTAAAATAAATCGAAATAGGTAAACCCGGACAATCGATAAGCAAAAGTCGTTGCATTAGACTACGTACCACTATAGTACATTGAGTACTAAAAATGTCTACATTGCGTAACCAAATATCACATTCAAGTGTACACTTGAAAATGACTACAAAAGTATCCTTGTATCCAAATATCACATTTACATAAGGTACTTTTACAAAAACAATGTCAATTCAAGAAACATAAAAATAGCTAAGGAAACCACTACATGAGCAAACGGCAACTTTGTCTTCAACTTCCTTCAGTCATAGCCATAGACATCTCCCAAAAGTTTGAACCGCATTTATCTGCCATAAAGTAGTAAAAGAAGTATATAAGGGAAGGCGTACAATAGTAAAGGAGAAATAACTATGCATATTTTGCTTAGACAAAAATTGCAATACAATAAGAACCTCATTTATTAAAGCTATACATACAATCTTAAAGTACAAGTAGCACTTAAAAAGGAGAAATCAGTCCGAGAAAATCAAAAATAGCCTCAAACTAATACATAAAATTAGCTCAAGCAATAAGTGCTGTGATTATACTTCAGCTCGAAATGAGCAATATAACAGTTGATAAGAAATCAAGCACTATTGCTATGAATATATATATATAACAAGTGCTACTATAAGTACTGCTATGAATTTATCACCTCCAAGTTGACAAGACTACGACCACAATACTACAGGAAAACCAACTTTGATTCACTTGCTTATCTAAAATATTGAAACAAACTAAACTGAACTAAACTAAACTAAACAAAAAAATTCCAAAACAATGCACAAAATCAGCTCTAGAAATACGAACCTCATTTATTAAAGCTATACATACAATCTCAAAGTACAAGTAGTGCCTCAAAAGGAGAAATCAGACCCAAAAGATCTAAAATAGCCTTAAACTAATACATAAAATTAGCTAAAGCAATAAGTGCTGTGATTATACTTCAGCTCTAAATTGCTCAATTTCACAGTTGATAAGAAACCAAACACTACTGTTATGAATATAACAAGTGTTGCTATAAGTACTGCTATGAACTTAGTACCTCCAAGTTGACAAGAAGACGACCACAACATTACAACAGAACCAACTTTGATTCACTTGCTTATCTAAAATATTGAAATAAACTAAACTGAACTAAACAAAAATAATCCAAAACAATGCACAATATCAGCTCTAGAAATAAGAACCGATATTAAACTTAAGCAAAAAAAATCTGTGGGCTGATAAAACTAAACTAAACTAATCCACAGTCAGCCACTACATTTTAACCCATAACAACAATAGTTCTCCAATCAGCCACCGGTTTTATTCTAGAACAACAATTTGTCTCCATAGCATTGCAATTAAATTATATAGCTTTGGGAGGATGCATTACCGATTATTACAACTAGTTGTATTTCCTTGCCTTGGTTCTTAGACTGCAATTGCCCTTAAAGCCTTAAGGAGTTCTTGCATTTCATTCTGTTGGTTCGCATTTCAGCTTGTTGGAGGTCAAGCCTTTGCATCGTTGCTTTGTTGAGATTGGACTTGAATTTCCAGTCTCATGAGCATTTCTCAGCTTGTTCGCTCTTTTATTGAATTCTTCTATCTCTGCAAGTTTTGTGCAATTAAGCTAGCTTTGGAGGGACCACGACCATTACATATCCAGTTATACCTTGCCTCACCTCAATACGATGTCTTCTTCAGTTGGTTTGCACCACTAGATTGAGATTCTAGTTGCAGCTCCTTCATTTTATTCTACAATCATAGGTTTGTTATTGTTGATATATGCACAAGAGAAGACAATCGATATTGAAGTTGAAAGTTGTACATTTCTTACCATGTTTTCAGCTGATGTTTCATCGACCATAGCATTCTTCTTGTGGCTGAAATGTGTGATCCCATAAAGTTCAATTGGTCCAACTGTCCTTGCCTCCTTTGCTTCCTATTAGAAAAACAGGTTAAAGAACCTAACCACACTATGAAAAAATTTAATATTTTAGATGTTTACTTACACGTTCAGCTTTATGACGTAAGAATGACTTTGTTCCAGCTGTATGGGCAGTTTTCTGTTTTGATCTATTCATCTTATTTCGCTCACTTAAGACCTACAGTTGTGAATTCCATCTTAGATTAGGATAACAAAGACACATTAACAAAGTATATAGCAAATTACCAAGTATGTACTATACATACCTTAAATTCTGGACTACAAAAGTAGTCGCATAGGTAAATCCAGTCAGATTCTTCCACATATTCTGGACGATTTGAGATAGCTTCCTCCTTTGTGCTGAATTTCTTGAAGAGCATGTGAAAGTTATAACGCCGACTTCAATATTGTGCATTTAATTGCTTAATCAAAGCTGGTTTCACATGCTCGCCTTCATCATGACTGAAACTATTCTGAATTAAAAAAAGGAAGACATTTCATATGCAGGAAAGAATTAGAAAAATAATCGAACTTGTTGATTACAAAACCAGAAAAAATAACTATAAGAACAGATTGACTTACATTAGTAATTTTCACCATTTGATCTCTGTCATCTTTAGGGAGCTTGCCCATTTAGGTGCTTTCCACTTTCCGTACTTTCGAATAACGCAGCTTGCCTCTGAAATATATCGCTGAGCACCTTCTCCAATTAGCCTTCCACTTAATTCTGAAACATGAACGTGCACCTTTTTCCCAGCTTTCTTTTCATTTGCTAGTGCAATATTGCGAGTATATCCTCTTTTCCTTTTGAATGTCCCTTGGTCTAGCAAACAGAAAGTAAACAAGACCATAAGTTCCAACAATATGAGCCACACATTAAATGGTTAATTAACTGCAATTACAAGTTAAGATGATGTACCATTTCCATTCGATTCAAGGTCTTTGGTAGTTTCAGTTTCGTTACTTCCGCAATCACCGGATGGATTAGAACCAACATGCTTTGAAGTAGGAGTACCATGAGTTTGCATCCCAGCAAATTCTTGTGATGCCATTCCATTTCCTAAAGATTTTTCAGTATTTTGTCTACTCTCAGCTTGTGTACCCGAACTTCTTGTAGCATTGTCTCCATAAGTAGATGCACTAGGAACCTATAAGCCACCAATTTGTACAGCTATTATTCAATGACATCTAAACATATAGTAAAATAAGTCATCATAAATCAATTTAACCAATTTCCAGATTGCATGAAATGAATGCTCACCTCAGGTTCATCAAATAGACGATGTCTAGACGACCTTTTTGATAAGATAGGTTCATTGACATTGCTTGTCGTGGGAGGCACACGATCTCTTGGTTCATCAACTTGCTATAATGACATAAGAGTATGTTTATCAAAAGTAACTTGTTCGGTATGAGAGTAGACATTTTAGGTAAAAGAAAATACTGTAGTGTTGATTTTTCCTTACTTGGCAGCTTGCATTATCTTGAATTTCCTGCTCAATTGCTGGCCCAACAGCTCGACTTTGTCGTAAAGCAAATTTTCCCTTTTTTCCTAGTCCTGCCATCTATCTACATAAACAAACAAGATAATAGGCATGATAAACTAAATCAATATTTTGTCATAGGTAGATTATATGCACAAAACAAGGAAAATATTATAAAAATTATATAGAATTTATAAAAACAGCCCACGCAGTTTAATCAAATTCATGAAACTAAGGGAAACAATGGCAATACTATGATAAAAATGATTCAGAAGTTAAAAATAAACAACATTGTTTAATCTAATTCGTAGTCATCGCTTTGTACAAATTGTTCATTTTCATCATCAGAACTAATAAATTGCTCAATTTCCTCATCATTATCAATAAAATTGTCATCCATCTCCCTTGGACGACCAGCTAACAATCCAAAAAACATGGCACCAGATTCAATTCTTTCTTCAACTTGCACATTTCCTCTTTTCAAACTGACCAACTCAAGATTTTCTTGTACACTAGTCAATTCTGCATGATACTCTTCTTGGTATGCCTCTTCATGATCAACCAAATCATCTTCATGCTTCTCAGGAACATCATAAGATGAGCGTGGACTAACAGACTCTACAACATGCCAATTACCTCCAAGCTTCATGTCCTGGAGATAAAAAACTTGCTCAGCCTGGGATGCTAATACAAATGGCTGATCTGAATACCAAGTTTTTGACATGTTGATACTAGTGATATTGCTCTGTTTGTCTACTTTGATTCCCGAACTGTTTTTCAAGTCCCACCAATCACATTTAAACACAACTACTCGATTTTGAGTAAACGAGTATTCAACCTCAACTATATTTGTAATTACACCGTAGAAGTATATTTCTCTATCAGCATCCTCCCCCTTTAACATAACTCCACTATTCCGCGTCTTTCTTTCTCTTTCTCGAGCTTTGGTGTGGAACCTAAACCCATTGACATTACAACCAGCATACTTATTGACTCGAAAATCAGGCCCTCTAGCTAATGACAGTAACTCGTCACTATATTCCCCATGTGCATGCAGATATGTGACCTACATTATCAACAATAGATTGTTTAATAATTGAGTGAAGAACGAATTACATGAAAATGACAAGATTTCATGATGTATAGCTATACTCACACATTTTTCAAACCACTTAGGAAACTCCAAGTCTTGCCTTTGCTGCACACTAGATAGATTTTGCTTTTCAAGAAGTTGTCTATGCTCCCTATGAAGTATACAACTAGTTACACATTCTATCAAACCACATTAATTATATACATTTAATGTTAAAAATATGCAACTCTTAATAGATTTAGCATCAAATTACACTAGTACCTCATGTATTCATCTACTTCTTCACAATTTTTCAAGATGAACAGGTGTATTCTTTGCGATTCAGCCTCACTTAGATAACCAAACACTGCTGCCCCAAAAGGCAGAGCAATGCTAGAAAATACAGATAATTTTCCAGCTGCTTCAGACCTCTCAAAATTCCATTCCGTTTGATTAAATCTGGTCGGAACATCATGCAAATACCTAGAAATAAAGGTAAGACATTCATCATCCAAGTAGCGCTCTGCAATACAACCTTCAGGTCGAGCCCTGTTATTCACATAGCCTTTGTATTGACCCATTTTTCTGTGCAACAAAACCAGTACAGGCTTTTAAAATTTAAGAAAACTTGAGGTTAATGAATTAGATAATGTTAAAATTAGGAGTAATGTACCTCTCGAATGGAAACATCCACCGGTATTGTGCTGGTCCAGCAACAAGGGCTTCAGCCGGTAAATGAACCATTAAATGGACCATTACATCAAAGAAATTTGGAGGAAATATTTTCTCAAGCTTGCATAGTATTAGAACAATATTTTTCTCCAGCATTTGTAGCTCATCTAGATAGAGAGTTCTAGAACAAAATTTTCTAAAAAAAATTACTGATCTCTACTAAAATTTGAGATACATCTTTTGACAGCATTCCTCTAGTTGCTAATGGAAGAAGCCGTTGCAAGAACACATGGTAGTCATGACTCTTCATCCCTAAAAGCTGACACTCTTTTGTCTTCACACATCGGGGAATGTTTGAAGCAAAGCCATCTGGGAACTTGATAGTGCTCAAAAACAAGCAGAAATTCTTTTTCTCTATGCATGATAAAGTGTAACATGCAGGTGGCATAACTCTTGATGTGCTGTCTCCTGGTTGTAGATGCAACTCTTCCCTTAATCCCATTTCTTTCAAATCCTCCCTAGCCTGCCAAGTGTCCCTAGTTCTCGAGGGGATATTCATTATTGTACCTACCAAAGCCTCACACACATTCTTGACAATGTGCATAATATCTAAGTTATGTCTAATTGTATTGGTACTCCAATATGGAAGCTCAAAGAAAATGCTCATCTTCATCCAATTTGACCTGCTTTGCATTCGTTTTCTTTTCTTCTGTTGAAGCAAATCAGGTGCCTTGCCAAATTTAGATTGGTTAATACCATGAAGTTCTTGGAGGACTTCGTCACCTGATAAGGTCCTAGGGGGCTGTCTAAGCTCTCTTTCTCCATTAAATGATTTTTTCTCGACGCCATTTATGATCAATAGGCAAAAAACGCCGATGGCCCATGTAACAACATTTGCGACCATTTTTAAGATATAGACTCGTAATCTCATCTAAACACACAGGACATGCTTTGTACCCTTTTGTACTCCAACCGGACAAATAGCCATACGCTGGAAAATCATTTATTGTCCACAAAAGTGCAGCACGCAGCATGAACTTCTCCCCTTTGAAGGCATCATACGTCTCCACACCAGTGGCAAACAAATCTTTTAATTCATCAACTAGTGGTCTAAAGAATATATCAATATCATTTCCAGGGGCTTTTGGACCAGGAATAATCATTGATAGGAAAAAAAATGGATCTTTTAAGCATTTCCAAGGTGGTAGATTGTAAGGAACAAGGATAACAGGCCATATGCTGTATGAATTACTCATGTTTTCGAAGGGGTTAAAGCCATCACTAGCAAGTCCTAGCCTCACATTTCTAGGATCTCCAGCAAAGGACTTGTGATTTCTATCAAATTCCTTCCAAGCTAATGAATCAGCAGGGTGTCGCATCATGTTCTCACTATCTACACGTCTATCCCTATGCCATCTCATGTCACAAGCAATCTCTTTGTTCACAAAGAGTCTTTGCAGCCTCGGTTTTAAGGGAAAATAACGCAACACCTTTCTAGGAATTTTAGAATTTGGAGATTTATATCGCGGTGATTTACATTTTTCATTTGGACAATGATTGAGGCCTTCATTTTCTTTCCAGAAAAGGGCACAATCATTTTCACAGGCATGGATCTTTTCACACTTCAGCCCCAACTCACGAATGAAATTTTTTGCCTCATAATATGAACTAGGAATCAAAGCCATAGGAAATACTTGATTCAAGAATTTCAGCAACATATCAGTGGATTTACAAGTCCACCGATTCATGGTTTTCAAGTGGAGGATATGGACAACAAAAGAGAGTTTCGAATACTTATCACAACCAGGGTATAGAGATTTTTCAACTTCTGATAACAATCTAAGAAACCTACTAGCATCTCCTTCTTGGCCTGTCCAAGCACTCCTATCAGGTTCTGGTGAATTTCTCCAACTCTCACCAAAGTTAGCAACTCCTACATCATTTAACAGATCTTCCATATCGTCAAAGTCACTATCTTTTTCATTTATATCTATGTCATCATTCTCACCATCAGATTCAAAACCTTCACCATGATATATCCACCTAGTATAACTATTAACAATTCCTCGACATAAGTGATCAGCCATTACTTCCTTAGTTTGATCATCAAAGTTATTGCACACTTTGCAAGGACATGGGAGTTTACAATGAGGATCCTTGCCTAGAAATGCAAACTTAATAAATTCATCAACTCCATCTAAATATTTGGGGTCTAGATAGTTCATAATAGACATCCAGCTCCTATCCATACTTTTGCTGCCCTTTATCCTAACATAAAGAATAGGACCACAATATTATATAGCAGACAAAAGTAATATATATTCCTGAAATTAAATTCCTCAAAAACCAGCAATGGAATTCAATTAAAAAAATATAACTTTTTCACAAAAAATAAAGCATGTATAATACAAATGCTCACATATAATAGCACATAAAGTTACAAGCACATAAACTTATTACAACATATTTCCTAGTGAAGTACTATGTGAATGGAAAAAGTACACAAGCAGCATATAAGGTTACCAGTCAGAAAAATAGCAACTTAAACTTGGAAGACTACCAAGGTCTTAGTAGGAATGCCAAACTTATATGAAATAGTTGGAATTGCTGTAAATAATAACAAATGAACTGCTATTGATCTCTAAGGATAAGATTCTCAAGGGAGAAGAGCAGAAAAGGCAGGATCTTGAAGAAAAACTGAAGAATGCTGAGAATACTATAGAAGAGTTTAGAGAAGCAGCAAAGCAGGAAAATCAGTTGCACTCTAATGATATTTCAAAACACAAGACTGCCTTCATTGAGCTTGTCTCAAACCAGAGACAGCTTGAAGCAGAGATGGGTTGGGCTCTTAGGCAATTGAATCAGCAAAACAGGAGCTCCCCAAGATTTGGCCAATTGAGCAAGACAACTGTCAAGTCTATTAAGGTGAAGAACGAAGCAAGCAGCCCAAGATGTCTAAGTCCAGTTCAGTTTTTTTATTTTAACATCTAAAAGCCTTTTCTGATAGTGTTTGTTCAATCACCAAGAAAATGAGTACCAGCATGTCTCTGTTTATAGCCATCCGTAGACATGGGAAATTCTTGGGTTGATTGTAATTTAGTAAAGTTTAAAGTTACATTTGAAAATCTTAAAATTATTCTTTGGAATTATAATGTGGGGGTTTATATCAATTATTACCAAAGTTCCTATTCAAGTTTCAAGTCGATCTGCATATACTAGGCATCATGATATATGGAAGGCAGACTAAACCGAGCAGGGAAACTCTTTGTTCGATCTGATCTTTCCTCTCTTTGAAATTTTTGAGTTGTGTTGCTCTTGTTCCCATTCTGTTCATGCTTTTCCTGGTCTCCTAGTGTCACTTGCTGTTTAGCAGTTCAGGTTGCATTGGGTACAACATTATGACGTAGGAAGTATTGCATTTTGATAATAAGATTTAATTGTACTCTTTCGGGAAGTTTTGTGAATTACATCAACTCCTTTAATGAATAGTTATTGCAAATAAGAAAGACATCTAGTGGCTGAGCGAAGAGTAAACTATTAGCAACAGTTTCCTTAATTGGCATCTTATGAAGAAGATGAAAAAGCTTTTCAGCTCTTTAATTGGCATAATTTGCTAAAGGAAAACTTATGAAAATTATGCAAAATACCTTGAAGTGGACAAGTGCAAAATTTCCCCAAGTTTTTGCTTTCTCAATTTAGCAATGATATGTATCCTTTGCATTAATAGTTATATAATTTGTAAAAGGAAGCTTATGAAAATTATGCAAATTACCTTGAAGTAGACAAGTCCAAGTTTTTGCTTTCTCAATTTAGCAACGATGCATATCCTTTGCATTAATTGTTATATTCCTAAGTACTTCATAGGGCAAATGCATATTTGTTTAACATCCTCTGCTTCCTAGCATACCGATATGGTTTGTAGTTGCAACAACATAATATATTCTGGAAAAAACTTATGCTGGCAATTCATCACAAGTCAATTCATCAGATGAGTCATGGACATCTCAATGGTTGAGTGAGAATAAAGAAAAAGAACAAGACAGGTTCTCAACCAGCATCATGGGTTTACTCTGCTGGATTCAGTGACAGACATTTAATATCATCCTTCACAAGAAGCATCACATTCGGCAGTCAAGTGCTTAACAAACAAGATATAAAAGAAAGCTCCAATTGATAATTGACATGAACATCTACTGAATACAACATAGATTCTCATAGAATTTCCCAAAACCAAGTACCATTTACTTAACATTAGACAAATAATCCTTAGAAACAACATATCTGTACATACCTCTTCCAAAAACAACCCACCAATCAAAGCTCTTTATATCCACTTCACTTCAAAGCCACGGACTGCACAGAAAAATTCCCCAATGAAATGAATCGTAAATGCCCCAAAAATTCCAAAAGAAGATGACATATATTGTATTATATTTTGGGAGAAAAGATGACTGATTGATAGGGAGGAAATGTGGGCAGAAATTTGGGGAAGAGATCCAACAAATACATACCTCTTCCAAAAACAACCCATCAATCAAATCCCTTTATATCCACTTCACTTCAAAGCCACGGACTGCACAGAAAAATTCCCCAATGAAATGAATCGTAAATGCCCCAAAAATTCCAGAAGAAGATGACATATATTGTATTCTATTTTGGGAGAAAAGATGACTGATTGATCGGGAGGAAATGTGGGTAGAAATTTGGGGAAGAGATCCAACAAGAATTTGGGCAGAAATTTTTAGAATATAAAAAAAGGAAGATTATGGCGTAGGCATTTGGAAAAAATTAGGGAAAATAGGAGTGAGAAAAACCAACCTTTTGCAGAGACTTGGACAAAATTCTTCAACATCGGACAGCCATTTTTTGTGAATGTGAGACTGAGAGGGTGAGAGTGAGAGGCTCTTGTGAGAAGTGTTTTTCTGATTGTGCTGAGAGTGAAACCGAGAGGGTGAGAGTGAGATTTGTGAGAGAGGTGTTTTGTGCTGAGAGTGAAACCGAGATGGTGAGAGTGAGATTCGTGAGAGAGGTGAGAGAGCTATTCCTAAACTTCAGTACGTGTTTTACTTTAACATCGGACAGCCATTTTTTCCAGTAGGATATTAGTTTGATGTGATCAAAATTTTGATCTCACTCATTTTCCCCCCATTCGAGCCAAAACATCAAACCATTTTTTTTTTTTGGCTTGTTCCATTGGATTTTTTCTGCTGCAATATAGTTTGATGTGATCAAAATTTTGATCTCACTCATTTTCCCCCCATTTAATTGAGCCAAAACATCAAACCATTTTTTTTTTTTGGTTTGTTCCATTGGATTTTTTATGCTACAATATTATCCCTTATTTTTTAACAAAAAATAATTTCCATCATAGGTAGAAAACTTTATTACTTTCATAAAAGTGGAAGCGTACTTTTATTACATTTCTAAGAGTGCTTACAGCTAATAAAATTCTTATAATTGCAAAACTTGAGTATATTTTATAATTGAAAATAATGAAGCTCAAATTATATGGTAGTCAAACAATTTCATTAAAAATAATCCAATGCTATTAATAACACATTGCAATAAATTGTAAAAATTGAAGACAATTTAGTGATGACATTATTTATCACTAATCTATCCAAGATTATAATGACAATATAAAGTCGTCACTAATTAGGTATCAGTGATGGAAATAAAATGTCGTTAGTAAATAGGGAAAGCAACAGTGATGACTTTCAGAATGTTGTCACTATTATATCCTTCAAACACTCCTACGCATCCGAGATACGTTGGTGCGAATATACTAGTGACAACATAGCGAAGTCGTCACTATGTAATTCACTCCCAGTAGACGCTTGTGACAAGATATAAAGTCGTGGGTAAAGAACCCTCTTTTGTGATGACTTTGCTATCGTCACAGATAAAAGTCGTCACTAATGACCAATTTCCTTGTAGTGTAACTTCGATGGAAAATGTTTTTCCAAGGAAAATATTTTCAGTCCAACCAAACGGACCCATAATGTCAATCTTTTAACTTCCATTTATAGCCCTAATCTTAAAGTAGAATTATCCCAAATAGACTAAAAAAGATTTTTTTTAACGCAGATTAACTTTTTTGTTAGGTAATCAATTATTTGCACAATTTCAAGATTACTATTATTTTTACGTAATCAATTATTTGCACAATTTCAAACTAAACACACAGCACTTAGTATTATCTCCAAGTAGTCAGTTAGTCCTCCTTTCACAATTCCAAAGCAATCCCATCTTTCCACTTCTCCATTGAAGACTCATATTTTTACATTTCTCATTATTCTTGGTAATGGACAAATAATCCATCTTTTCGATCCGGTATGTTGTACAAAGATTTATCAATTACGATTCTGATTCCATTAGTGTTAGAAGATTTTTTTTTTTATATATAAAAATCATATTTCATCAACAAATTGCTAGAATCGTCCAGCACCATTTGATTTACACATCTACCCTGATAGCAAGTTGAACATGCATTTGAAATAACAGATTTGCAATTTAACAATTGAACAGATCTAAAAAATATAAATAAGTTTCAAATTGTTTACTACTAAGATGAAACTATGAATCTCTCTTCCGTGTATGTTGCTATCGCCTAACAATAGTTTCAAACTCCAACAATAATAATGAGAACTGACAAGATTCGTCCATGATCCAAAAAAATTTCAAATCTAACAATCAAATCTAAAATAAATTTGGAGGAAATAGCAAAATAAAAAAAAACAGAAAATTCTAACTAAGAACTTCTAGAAGAAATAGAAAATTCTTACTAGAAATCTCTAAGAGAAATAGAGAACTCTCACTAAGAAAATTTAGAAGAAACTTTATTGAAAAAATGCAATAAAAAATGAAATCCATGGGAGGGAGAGCATGGTGATAGTCTTCCTCCTGAAAAGGATGGCCTCTGTAGAACATGAAGAAAAGTAGAGAGAAGTTGGAAAATAAGAGAGGTATTGTTAGAAGATTATTTTTTTAATCATAGTACACACATTGAGTGTGCGTCAGTCGCTGGTCCTAATAATCGCAAGATTTGGCGTTGGCTCCGGAGTCTTTAGGTCAGCCAAGTAATTGACGGATATAGGGCTTCTATAATTGCAATTTAGAAACTGATACATATTAAATATAACAAACACTGACACCAACATAACAGTACGTAATAACACAACAAATCTTAATATTCTTTAAAAATTGTTCTCACAATCAATATCATCCACTAGAGGTGACCACGTTTCAGTTTTGAATCGGAATCGGACTGGCGGTTTATTGAAACTAAACTGGAACCATAATCAAGAAATCGGAAGCCATCATTGTGACTAAAGATTTAAGTTCAGATTCACAAAAAAATTGAATCAGAACCGAAACAGACGGTTCAAGACCCATTCAAACCGTTTAAAATATATTTATATCCTGAGTTGTTGGGTTTTGACACTACGGATTCTACTACGATTGCAAGCAATGATGATGATTAATTAATTAAGATTTTTTTCCTTTACTCTATTTCAATAATGAGAAGATTATGTATCTTTTTATTTTATTTAAAGCATTCAATATAAGTTGAGATATTTTTTCATAAAATTTGTATTCTTTATTTTTTCTTGCCACATGATAGTACAATAAAATTCATAATTTTTTCAATATTAGTTGTTATATTTACTTAAAATCAATTTTATAATACAAGTATTTATACTTAACTAGAAGAATCGAAATCAGAATTGGAAGAAATCGAAACCGTAATTGAACCAAAACCGGAGGTTCAAGAACTGTAACCGTAACAGTAACCGTACCCATAAGGGGTGGTTCAGATTCTACCTTCAGTAAAATCGGAACTGTCGGTTTTAAACCGGAACCAGTGGTTTTGGAACCAAGGCCACCCCTATCATCCACTAGATTTCAAATCAAACTCATCCACACTATTGACAACCAATCTAGACTGTGAATGTAGGATCCCGTAATCCGTAATTGACATGCTCAGATTTCACCATGCAAGTGCATCTTGGACCTTCCATACAAGTTCTAGAAAGGTTAAGATTCAAAATGGCCTATTGAACATTGTATACACGGTTTCAGTACTATGTGCATGTTCTACAAAATAATTTCTAAACTAACAATGTGGTTCAAAATGATATACATTGTTAAGCAAAAGGTGCTACAATTTGTTCAGATAGACTTAGTTTGCGTTTGATAAAAACTGAATTTTGAAATCTGAATTTTGAAATCTGAATTTATTAAATGATTGAATTGTTAAGTACTAAATCTAATATATTTGAATGTATATTACATTAAGTGATAAGTGAATAGGTTATCACTTAATTTTGGGAACAAATTTTACGTAGAAAGTTCAGTGCCATTTAATTAATTCAAATGTTCTATTTTTGGTCATCAAACGCGCCTGAACTTGCTAAATCCGTTAAGTTTAAGTGCTAAATTGGGTTATCAAATGGGGCCTTAATCTTCTTGAAAAAAAATTAAATTGACAATCATCCCTATCCTTGATATTGTTGGATACCTATACAATTTATATAAAGAGAGTACATCACTATTTTCTGTAATGCATTATTACTTTTTAAAATTCCTAATCTATCATTAATTATAAGGGCAAATTTATTCCAATTCATTCCAAAAAAAAAAAAAAATGCTGCACAATTAGCAAATAATTATCCATTGAAATTGCTCACCAATTCCAACTTCCTCACACGAACTCCTATGTATATGTCCAAACTTCTGTCATCTTTGCATACAATTATCTGGATTATAAAGTAATATTACCCAATACAAAATTTTATAAAAAATAATTTTGATAAATATATTTTAAATTAATTACACACACATTAGCATATGTCTTAATCACCAATGCTAATTGATCCCTAAGGAGGGATAGATTGAGGCAAAATGCATTCGGCAAATCTTGCGCGGTTTCATTCATTTTTGAGTTGAAAAAAAAAAAAAGGAAGTTCTATGTGTGGTTTCATTCTTTTTTGTATGTTTTTCTAGACTAATTCCTGGTTATATTTGTCCTGTTATCACAAAAGCACTTGCTTGTAAAGAACCCTTTTCTCGTGCTGCTGGTGTTAGAAGTTCTCAGGTACTTGTTGAAGGTGATTGCAACACAATTATTCAAGCATTATTATGTGATTCCGAGAACCTTTCTTCTACTGGTGTAATGCTGGATGAAGTTAGACTAATGATAAGTCAATTCTCAGGTACTTGTAATCAATCGGCTCATGTTTTAGCAAACTAGGCAAGATTGGCAGGAAATTCTTCTTGGAATTTTCATCCTCACTTTTTGTATCCTGACTTAATGAGAGACTATTTGAATTAATGAAAGCACTGTTATATGATCAATTTAGACACAGACGGAACTAGCAAGGCGGACAGGGGCAGCCACCCCCAAAACTTAATTTGTCAAATTTATTTAGATATTAGGATTTTTTGCCAAAAATTTATTGCTTTGCCCCCTGCCCACATATTTATCTAAAGTTATTTATTGTTCCTTGCAATTTTTCTTTTCTTGTAAGAAATTCAGCTCTCCAGAATGCGAATAAAGGATAGATGGATTTGGCACTATACGCACAATCGCAAGTTCACTGTTAAGAGTGCGTACAATGCTATCATGAATTTGGAACTCCTACAGATTAATCAATTGGACTGTGGTTTTTCAAGTTCTAATTATGACAAGATTTGGAAGAAGCTCTAGTTCTTGAATCTTCCCAGCAAAATAAAACATCTTCTTTGGCGAGTTTGTAACAAGTTTCACCCATCTCCTGAAAATTTGAATCACCATGGGTGCATGCTGATTCCACTTGCTTCCTATGTAATGCTGGAATTGGAGATCTTATACACATATTTTTCTTCTATCATTTTTCAACTCATGTTTGGGCTCTATCCACAGACAGAACTAGGATTTTAACTTTAGGGGGCAAGTTATTAAACATATAATGATATAAACCAGCAAACAATGTACAATAAATTAATAAAAAATTTTAAAACTATAAATAAAAGTCAAATTGATAAAGTCATACCCAAAATTTATTGCAAAATATAGAAAATTATTTTATCTACCATCCTATTCCCTATTCACTCGAGGCATGCAAAATTGTCCTTGATGCTCCTTCATTTGATCTAATGCATTTATAACTGAATCAACATCAATATCTCTAACTATTCCTTTTTAAAATCATCATCCATTTTATTGCGCAATCAAGTCTCCATGATTTTCATTGCAAAAAATGCACGCTCACTTGTTGCTATAGACACAGGCAAAGTTAACATAGTCTTCATGATTTTAGGAGTTTGTGTTGGATTAGGAAAGTTGTAAAAAGAATTACTAGAAGTGTGGTTACACTAGGAAATTGAAAAAGGAAATCTAGAATATAGTTGGCAATTAGCGTAAGTTACGAAACTAATAGATATAATTTGGGGAGGCAAACTTTGTACAATTTTAGTAAATATCTATACCTACCAAGGATTTTTTAGTAATTTTAGGGGGGCAGCTGCCCATGCCCATCCCCTCCCCCCCAATTCCATCCTTGGCTCTATCTTTCCTTATGCAAAAAATATAGAATTACCAGTGCTCCTCGATCAAACTCTGGGTAAAGGAAATAGTCCATTCACTGGTCAAAGAAGATTGTGAGCTATTTGCAGTCTTAGTTTATTATATTTGCGTCTTTCGTGTGCCAAACTATTTGAAGGCAAAAATAATGATCCCTTGTCTTTGGTTCATTTTGCTTCTGGAATGCTATCTTCTTTTAGGCCCTGTTTGGTTCTAGGAAACCAGTGAGGAAAAAGAAAAGAATTCCCTAGAAAGGAGTTTCTTGTGTTTGGTAGCAGTGGAAAATAAAAAGGAAAGGAAAGGAAAGGAAAGGAAATCGGGGAAATTGCTGAGGAAACTTACTACAAATTACGCCTAAAAATAGAGGGAATCACTTTACTCACAAAAATGTGAGGAAACGATGGAAAATGCAATATGCCGGGTCTATACGCGGATCAAAATCGGGTTAAAAAGTGATTTCGGACTTAAATTAAAAACAGAGATTGACAGCAATAAAACTTCCGTTCGTCTATCTCCTCTCTCGCTCTCCCTCTCTGCTTCATCGAACCTCACCTTCATCTCTCATCAATTTTCACCCTCTAATCATCAATCCATGTCAAGGATGAATCATCAATCGATGTCCAGGTTGACGATTCACGCTCTCTGAGCGACCTCCACTCTCAAAAATGAAATCTCTAAAAGCTTTATCTACTTCTCGTTCAATGTTGTAAGCTAATTTTTCACCTTAATTCTTGTTTGTCGGAAGGGAAGGCTTCAAAAACAGGGGGAGGGATCTGACATTCGTGAATTTTGACCCTTGAACCATACTCAACGATCCTACTACCATCTGAGATTGTTTCTTAAGATATGGTAAAGGTTTATATTTTTCTCACATGATACCTATTTTCTTGGTTTAACATTATGGTTTTGCTGTCATTCTTGTTGGCATTTTCTTGGGTTTATTGGACCTAGCATAGTTTGTCTTTTGCCATGCATTTTTTTAGTGACAGTGTTTGACTTTCAATTAGGGGTTAGAACACGACTTCACTTCAGGGACTACAAATATGTTAGGCTTTGCTTGCCTGGTAATGTAGCAATCTACTTGTGCCTAACATCTTTCCAGTCATGCTTTTCTGTTTTTTTTCTAGTCATGCTACTTAAAGAAATTCAATAAAATTTTGCAGCCCATTTTCAATAACGTGAGATATGTAAGCATCAATATTCGGTGGGGGATCCTTGCTTCCATGTCTTTGCTCATGTAGTTATATGTTGATTATGATTTGTTGTAGGAAAACAAATAAATTTAGGTGTCATTTTACAACAAACCTGCATAGTTAGCATATGATTATTTAAACAGTTATAGATATTTTGGTAAATACTAATTGTCTCGGTCTCTATTTTTTTAACAAAATCTCTTGTTGTCTCATGCGATTCCATTCTCTACTAGGGCCTAGAGGGACTGTAAAAAATTTTTAAAATGAAAAAAAAAGAGTGGACTTGGAGGTAAACTAAGAAGACTTCTAGTTATATACTAGAACATGGCAATGAGTTGGGAAATAAGAAAAGTTGAAATTTTTCTAGTTTTGTCCTGGTTTCTAAATAATAATGCATCAACCAATGTAATCCATGTAGTTCTTGGACAGGCATTTAGTCCATTTGCATGCTTTGACATGATGACAAAAACTTGATTTGATTGGCAAAATAAATCAAATTTGCCCATGTATTATTTTTAGGGAAAAAATTTGGGCTTATTGATAATAACATTCATTGTAAGAAGTGTTTCATACTAAAATTAATTGACTTCAAAATAGGCAAAATATGTACTGTAAAGGTTGTAAACCTCCATGGGAGGGGGACACTTGTTTGTTTACTTTCAGTAGGCTATGTTGTTAATATGGTCTGAGCTGTTAAAAGTGTTAATTTACCTTTATGTTGGAGTTGTTTGACAAAGTTAATTTGGATGTTCAACTTCCAGTTCGTGTGCCTATGTATAATGCTTTGTTTACTAGTGGGATGACTTGGTTCTTGAGCCAAGGGTGCTATTCTCTATCTCACACACACAAGCATAAAGAAGTAATAAAAGCAAATCCAACTAGAGTATTATTGTATTGGATCAATTTTTTCCCTATTCCCCCTCCCCAACCCTTTTGTGTGTGTGTGTGTGTGTGTGTGTAGAGAGAGCATTACATGAGTTTTGAGTCGTGGTTACTGCAGGCATTGCCCATTTTGAAGACATTGTGAGTGACTTTTATTACTTATTTTCATTTTAAATGTGTCATATGTAAAAGTCTACAAATTCAGATAACCTCCTTAAATAAGAGCATCCAATGTTTTACCATATCTATGTGCAATGTTGAGACTATAACATAGACTCTGTCAAACTGGTACATTTCTATAACTGATATGGTTCCTTTTATAAGTGAAAAATTGTTTCCATTGTACTTGTTATTAGTCTATTTCTTGAATAACTTCTCCTAGCATTTCTAGTGATAGAGCTCTTAAAACATTGGTTTTTCCATTTTTGTTTGTAGATACGGTTCAACATTGACATATTGGTAAGTCTTTGCTGGAATCATCAAATTAAATCACAAGTCATATAGGTACCTGAGCTCTAACTAATCGTCTTGGCATCAATGTCCACACCTGCTGCTACATCCACGTGTCAACACTTTCCTCAGATGGTGAGTATGATCTTAACTTCGCAACTTCGAGTCGGTTCAAGTCAATCCAGTACAAGGTTTTTTGGTGGGTGTCTATATATGGGAGAAAGAGGAGTATAAAAAATTAATATGTGAGAATGAATATGTACAAGGATAGGAAGAAAGAGGATTGAAGACTCGTAAGGGGTCAATAGTACAAAAGGGTCAATAACAACCAAAAGGACATCACAAGTTCATTATTGTGGAGCTCACTAGCTTTAGTTGCTATTTCAATTTATGTCTTTACATTTTATTATGATTCATTGGCTTCTATCTTAGGAGCTCAGGCAGTAATTTATTTATTGCAGGAATGGAGTCTCAAAAATTAAGTCTTGCTCACAAATTACTTACCCTTCAGTGAAAACCTCATTGTCTCCTGTGGTGTCACTTTTTTAGAAAGAACAGTTTTGGCTACTCACCTCTTTAAAGTGAATCGTTGGATGGTTGAAGCAATCAAGCCTCTTCTCTTATGGCATCTCTATAGTTAATGTTTTGGTGATACTGGAGTTATATCAAGTCGTATTACACGTAGTTCTAAGCTTAATGCTGTCATTAATGTTGATATTTCTCCAATAAATTTCTTTTTTATTCATTTTTTGTAAATTATTAAAGATCCTAAAAATATTTCTCAGCTGCAAGTGAGAAATTCTTTTGTAAAAGAAGTGAGAAATTCTTTTATAAAAGAATATTGCATTGTTTAATGAATGAATAGATGTAGTAATGTTCGTGCTGAGTGTTTGATTTGAAATGAATATGTTTCTTTGTCTTAGCTCTGATTTTCTAAGTTTGTGAATTTCACACGTATATTAGCTTTGGACGCTTGTGGTTTCAATTTTGTTGCAATAGACCCAGGTAGAATTTTTTCATTTGTTTGCACAATATAATGTGCTAACTTATTCAATATTGATTACAACTGAGTACACGGTATTCAATATTGGCTGCAACTTAGTACAACTCAGTTTCACATTTTTGAAGGCAACGTGGAATCACTTTTATCTTATCCCCAAAAAAGAACAGAACTATCACGTTCTATGAGATGATAAAGTTATTGTAATTTATGAGGAGCATGACTTTCGAGAAGAATGATTTTTGAGGAGCACGACTTTCAAGTAAATGTTATCATTAGCTTATCATTTTACGATCCACTTCATGTATTCCCCTATAAATAGGTGCACCCTCTTTGTAATATAAGAGAATAAAGGTTCATTTTAAATGAATGAAAATTTAGTTTCCTTTTGACTTTCCTCTGAGTTCTTCAATTTCCTTGAGTTTATTAGTATAGTACCTACTGCATAAACAAACACTACTCCACCACCATATTAGCATTAGTTTTATAATAATTAATATTTTTTCAATGAATTTTTGAACTCATTTTAATTGGATGTCCTTAATTAAGATTAGAAACTCCAATGTTTTATGAATTTATTTTAATTGGTTATTCTTAGTTATGATAATAAATCATTTGGAGTTAAAAATAAAGCAAGAATAATCAATTTTCAAAATATCAGAATATTATTAAGTTGAAATGAGTTTACTTATTTCTTTTGATTTTTCATTTCCATTTCCTTTATAAAATCCATAATCCAAACAAAGAATTTACTTTCTTTGAAAATCTTTTCCATTTCCCTACTACTTTCCTTAGTTAACCAAACAAAAGAAAAGATTAGGAATTTCAGAGAATTCATTTTCCATTTCATTACTTTTGTTTCCTCACCAGTTTCCTAGAACCAAACAGGGCCTTAAGGAAGCCAACGCCCAACACTTGACTACACCTGTAGAGCGAGCTCCCCACTGATGGAAGCCTACAGGGAACATGTATAAGGTGAACCTTAATGCTGCCATTGACAAAGGTGCCTATGGCATTGGGCTTGTGATTTGGAATCACAATGGAGATCTCATAGTTGGACTGGCAATGAAATATCAAGGAATCATTATTGCCGAAATCGCTGAAGCTATAGCTGCACGGGAGGCAATTTTGTCAGCAAAGGCATTGCTGATTCCAAATTTCTCCATTTAATCTTGAATAGAGAAGAAGATTCCTCTTTCATAGGCCCTATTGTTGAGGATGCATATGAAGGCTTAGATAGCTTAAATAATGTATCTTTAAGTTCTGTGCCAAGGGAATCGAATGAAGTTGCTCATCCTTTGGCTATTCATGCTAAATCAAGTAATTTGGATGAATCCCTTTGGAACTTATCACTTGATTTTGTCAAACAAATAATGTTAGACAATTTTCACAAACTTCATAAATAAAAAAATTTATTCTTCCTGTCAAAAAGAAAAAAGTTCTTATAGCAAATTAATTTCTAATCTGTATGTGAAAAGCATGACATATCAATTAAGCAAATTGCATAAAAGGAAACATAGATACACTAGAGGAAACTTAATTCCAATTACAACATATTTATACAATAACTAGGGTTGTAAAATGAGCAAAGCTATTCGATATTCCAACTGAGTTCAAAACTACAGAGTTTATAGAATTTGGTTCATTAACTAATCAAGCTAAAAGTGAACAGCATTTTGTGTTTAGTTTATTTAAATTTGGCTTCATTAGAATGAAACTTGTAGTTTGAGTTTGGCTCAATAAATAAAACAAGCCGAATTTGAATATAATTTCAAACTTACTGAAATAAACAAACAATCCTGGACTTGATTAGCCTTGTTGATACCCCCATTGAATTTAAACACAAAGTAGCATTAGTAAACCACAAATACCAACAATAATATGTTTTCCAATCCCCATCAATATGTTTTCACTCATTGACTATCCATCAAACTTTATCATATTGATTTAAAGGATCAACATCCCTCAAACTTCATCATTTACAATAATATTTCTTCACCTCTCTATATATATATTTATTTATTTATTTATTTGTTTATTCATCCTCCTCAACTAAAATCCTAGTTGTGCCTTACGAATTCAAGTCCTTTTGATGATCAAAATAGTGAGTGCGAACAGCTTGCATGTAGTTTTTCTAGCTACTTATTCAAATAAGGGGGAGGGATGGGTTGAATAGTAGTGGAGGAGAAGGGAGTGTAAGTGAGAGGTTTGGGATTCGAGATCTCCCACTTATATTAAGAAAACCACTTATTCAAATCACATCCAGTTAACATTTGTTCACTTTCTAATATATGTAGAACTACGCATAAAGAGGATTTAAAAAAATTGTAAACAAGAATTCAAGTCCTTTATCATTACTTCCTTTTTATGTACAACCATTAGTGTTAGGAAAAATTTTAGGGTTGGTAGAAAACCCCCACGAATCATTACTGAGTTGTGTTTTACACACTACACTATTTTAGTGGACTTTACACCTTTAGTCAACTAAAAAATGATAAAAATTGGTCATTTATTTAATTAGTGAAGTGACCAACTTATCCTCCATTAAAAATTTATATTGCGAGAATATCCTTTGGTGGGAAATTCCATTTTAAATAAACAAATGTCCACTTCATAACAAAATTTTAATAAAAACATATGAAAGTAATATACGGGGTCGTTTTGAATGACCATTATTCCTCTAATTTTGAGCTATACTTTCTATTTCTTTTTATATGCATACAACTAACTGAATAATCAGGTTGCTTGGTTAAATTTCTAAGTCCAATATTTCGTTTACTTACATGTAAGTCTAATTTGGGTATAATACTAAACCTTTGCTGATTGTATTGTGCTAGATTTATACAAAATTTTTTGCATAATACTTTATTATTCTTGTGGGATTGCAAGTAAGTTTGCTATTACATGAAGACATGGCATTATGATATACTGAACAAGCTGATGAGATTTTAAAAATTGCAATAGCAGTCCTTCAATTTTTTTCGTATGTTTTCCTTTTACGTATGTATTTTCAATTCAACTTTTATTATGAAGTGAAAACTATTCTATTTAAAATGAAAATTTTTTCTTGCTAAAAGGGCGTTAGTTGAGCTTTAGTGGAGAGTAGATCAATCACTAATTAATTACCTATATGCAGTTTATTTTTCCATCATTTTTTTGTTGTCCAAAAGCATAAAGTGCCTATTAAAATATTTTAGGGTGTAAAGTGCAATTGATGCAATAGTTCGTAGGGGTTTCTGCATTTAACTCAAAATTTTAATATGACATAAAATTTTCATTTGCGTGCAGGTTTGAAGATATAAATTCGATATCGCGTATATGTGGAACGTATGAGATCGACTATCCTTTTCATCAAACAAAAGGAAAATGAAAAGGTAAAAGAAAGTAAGAAAATAACCGTAACCTGGCATTCTTCTTGTTGTTAACAGACTAGTGTGACTAATAAGGTGCCAAGACAAATTTTTAATTTTAGTATGACAGAAGAAACAAGCCTGTTTTCAGACATGTTATAGACAACAATTCCAGTTCTGGCGGTGGCGTTTATATTGGTTGCATGCCCAGCCTCGAACGATCTTGGATTTCAGCTATATATAAAAGTGGGTTTCAATCAGCAAACTTGATTCTTGATGGAGCAACAAAGACTGTAGAACTCAAATTTAGGGTTCTAATAATAGTTAATGCATGTAGGATGATGGATCAAAGGGATAAATAAATAAATCAAAATATTTATGTGGAGAAAAGAAAAATAAATAATTCACACCATTAATGAAATCTCAAACAATGAAAGAAAACCATATCATAATAAAACCTTACAATGCTCTTAGACACTCCTAAAAAACTACCTTAACTAATACTCTATTTTATATCCTAACAAAATTGTGAAACAAAAAATTACTGATAGAGGGTTAATTATGCATTTAATTTATGAATATTTCTCCTTTTATTTTGCCAAAATATGGTGTTAATTACTTGATTCTACTCATATTTGATTTTTTGTGTTGATTCTAGAAATTTGGAGTTAAAATAAAGTAAAAAATGCATTAAAGACCAAATTTTCAAAAGACTATCTTCTACAAGGCGCAACGACGGCTTATTCTGCTAAGAAGTCCCAAAATTACAGGATTTGAAGTGAGTCTCATTCAAATTTTCTATTGATTGATAGGGAAGGAATTTGATACCCTATTCTAGTTTGGACACTAATGCGTTACATTAGGAATAATATATTTTGTTTTTATTAGGAATGGTACTTATTAGTGTTATAGTCCAAAAGGGATTGTTATCCCTTTGGTGGAAGGAATTGATAAGAGTTTATTTACCTATAATTAGTGTGCTAGTTGGTGTTATTTTTATGGTATTTTTAGCTTTATTTAAGCGTTTTAAGTTTTGTTTATTAAAAATTCTCCAAGTTACATTTTCTTACCATTTAGCCAAATTGAATGGATTAATGTGCAAATTGATGTTGTTTTTGTAGGATTTGGAACTTGTTCATGTTTGTGGATTGATTGGAGAAAAGATTTTAGTCAAATTTTATCTAAGGAAGTTCGAATTTCAAGAAATTATTGAAGAGTCGAATTAGCATGTGAAATAGAAGGACAAAAAACAAGTCGGATCTACCATGAAACCCCATGGATTGAGCCCTCTGATTGGAATCCGAAATCAGAGGATCTATCCGAGAGAATCAATGAAGAGTCCTTTGATCGTGCTCGACAGGCAGAAATAAAATATAGGGGAATTGGATCCGAGGGGCTATGGAACCAATCCGACCTCAAATCGAGGCCTCGGATCCATTTTCAGTTTTTACAATTTGCAGAACAAGTGTGCTCATTTCACACTTACTTTTTTGACTTTTCTTTAAAGGAAATTTCTGGTAAAAGACAGTTGCTCGGATGAAAGTGACATGAACAAGCATCTTTGTACCTTATAAGGCCAATGATTTTTCTAAACAAAAAAAGGGGAGATAGTAGGTCTGGTAGGGAAAAAAATAGGAGAGAGAGAGAAAGGGGAAAAGAATAGAATAGATAGAGAGAAAAGAATCCTTTCTTCTCTCTAGCAAAGTAGACATAGTTTTATTCATTTTTCTTGGAGAAAATCTTGAAGAACACTAGATGTAATCCTTGTTTTGATGGCAATGAAGATGATCAAACTTGGAGAATGTGTTACTTCTTTTGAATGAGCATTTCTTCTTCCCTAATCTCTTTATTGTTTGAAAAGATGTGTGGTTATATCTTGAGTTTAAGTTTATGTATTGAAATTAGCATGTCTAGCTAGATCCACTTGTTCTAAGGGTAGATGAATCTTTTCATTGCTTGATTATGGATGATTGATATTGTTTTGACCATGCTTGTATTTGCTAGTTCATCTATCTATGCTTTAATACTTGTCAGTGCTTAATCTCTATTTGCAAGTCATATTAATTGTTATTAATCTATGGAAACAGTTGATAATAATGGAACAAAGATAGAAGAAGTTTAAGTAATAGGCACACGGAAGTGGTGGTACTCTTAGGTGGATATTGTTTGATTTCTTGTATTTGATTATATTGGTACTTGTGATTTAATCATGAAAGTAGGTAGATAAAACTGTTAGTTAGCTTCGTTCATTGACAAAAACAAGTTCAAATTGGTTTAGAGAAATCCATCCCTAGTAAGACAAGTGAACCGATAAAAATTGACATTGATTTCCATGATTAAGTGTGATTAGTGGATTCTATGCCCTTAGAACACTTGTATGATTTAAGTATTCTCCAAGAAAGTTAATTATCATTGCATCTTTTACTCGTTTATTTGTGGACCCCACCACTTCTGTCTCCTTGCTTTGCTGTTCTTTGAGGAATTTGACGTATTCCTGTACCATGTCAGGATTTGACATCATTTTGGAAAGGAGAAATTCATGTGCTGGATTGGCTTCATCTTGATCTTTGACAGGTGTCTTTTGTCTTTGAGTGCTTTGTACCGGATGAGTGCTTTGTACCGGAATCTTAGCTTCTGGAGTCTTTGGGAAAATAGCTTGAACTTTGATAATTTTTCCCATAGACCATTTAAGTTTTTCGCCATATTGAATGTATCGGATAATGGTATCTGAAATAAAGTAGAAAAGAAGATAGAAACTATTCCAGGAGTAATAAAATTCCCAGATAACATATCTACTCCACATTTTCAGCCAAGAAATCTACAAGAAAAACAAGAAACTGAATTAGTACAATCAGGAATATTAGGACGAATAACAAAGAATTTAACTATTCTAGATAAGTCAAGTTCATCAGAAATTCGAACATTAGAACAAGGAAAAATTAAATCCCAGTCAGAAGAATCTGAAACTACCTCAACTACTACAGACTCAGAGGAAAAGGAAAGCTCCGAAGATTCAGAAAAAGAAAATATGATTAATATACTAGAAAATCAATTTCAAACAGATAATAATTTAAATCGAATAAAAAGAGGATTTAAAAAACAAAAATTCCATAAAAACTGGAGATTAGTAGATACTCGAAATTATTATTCTAGACCCACTCCTCCTGATATTCAATATGAAGAAAGATCAAAATTTCAAACGTCAAAATATGATGGTAAATCCTTATATGAATGGAACATTGATGGCAAAGCTGAGTACGAAATATTAAATACTTTACAAGAAATGGGAATGGCACGATTAGCTTATAAAATTCGAAATGCTGATGAAAAAACTATTGCAACATTGCTAGTATCTGGATTTACAGGACAATTAAAAAACTGGTGGGATAATGCATTAACATTAGAAAGTAAAACTTCTATATTAGAACATACAATAGATATTGAAGATGAACAGGGTGATATAATAACTAAATCAGATGCTGCAGAATTTTTAATTGTAACTATTGCAATGTATTTTGTAGGAAACCCTAAGGAAGAATTAAATTCCACTAAAGTATTTCTAACAAATTTAAGATGTCCAACTTTAACTGATTTTAGGTGGTACAAAGATATGTTTATTACCAATGTTTTAAGAAGGCCAGATTGTAATGCTTCATTTTGGAAAGAAAAATTTATAACTGGATTACCAGCATTATTTTCTCAAAGAATAATGACAAGTTTACAAAAAGAAATGGGTACAGAAGTAATATCATTCGAAGGAATTACATTTGGACAATTATGTGCTTATATTAAAAAAGAAGGATTAGCATTATGTACTGAATTAAGAATGCAAAAGAAATATGGATCTCAAAAACATGAAGTAGGATCATTCTGTGAAGCTTTTGGAATTCAAGGAATTAAGTCACCTTCTACATTAAAAAGAAAAAATTTTAGAAAAAAACGCTTCACTAGAAAACCATTTCACAAAATTAAGAATGAACCTTATTATAAGAGAAAATTTAATCGACCAATTAAAAGACAGCAAAATCCTATTACATGTTGGAAATGTGGTAGGATAGGTCATAAAGCAAATCAGTGTAAAGTAAAAGAAAAAATTAATGAATTATTTCAATATGATGAAGATCTAAAAAATAAAATAACCCAATTAATGATTCAAGACAAAGAAACAACTGATTCAGATGATTATAATGATGATTTAGAATACAGTACAGATGAATGTACATGTAGCAATAAAAAATATTTAAATGTAATTACAAAAAGGGAAGATAAAGAATTTCTTTTAGATTTAATAGAAAAAATTGAAGATCCAGAAATTAAAAAAGATTATTTACAAAAATTAAAAAGGATTATTATAACAGAAGAAAAACTACCTAAGATTTCTAAACCCTTTAGCATATCAAAATTATTAGATAGATATCCCTCGCAGGGAATAATTAAAAATGGAATAATACCTTTAAAATATTTAGAAAGAACAAATGAAGAATTAATAGCTGCAAATGGTGAACCAATGATAGTAAAATATAAATTAACACAAAGCATAATCTGTAATAATAAATATTGTTTAAAACATGCTTTTACAATAGTTGATAATATGAGTAATGATATGATATTAGGAACTCCATTTTTTACTCAAATATATCCTTTTTCAGTAAATGAAGAAGGAATACATGTTAATATTATGGGACAATTAATATCATTTAAATTTCTAAGCCCTTTAAAACAGAGAGATTTAAAAGTATTACAAACCTCTAGTATTTATAAAACTATTAATACTATTACATGTAAAAAACAACGTATTCAGGAATTACAAGAAGTTAAGAAACATGTTCGAATAGAAGAACAATTACACGACGAAAAAATTAAAAATAAAATTCAAACACTAGAAGATTTAGTTAAAAAGGAAGTATGTGCAGATATTCCTAATGCGTTTTGGGATAGGAAAAAACATATTGTTGAGTTACCCTATGAAAAAGGATATTCAGATAAAGATATTCCTACTAAAGCAAGACCAATTCAAATGAATAAAGAGTATTTGGAATTTTGTAAAAAAGAAATTCAAGCACTTTTAGACAAAAAATTAATTAACCCTTCAAAATCCCCATGGAGTTGTGCTGCATTTTATGTAATGAACCAAGCAGAAAAAGAAAGAGGTGTTCCGAGGTTAGTAATCAATTATAAACCATTAAATAAATTATTACAATGGATAAGATATCCCATTCCAAATAAAAGAGATTTACTTAATAGATTATTCAATGCAAAAATATTTTCAAAATTTGATCTAAAATCAGGTTACTGGCAAATAATTATTGCAGGGAAGGATAGATATAAAACAGCATTTACAACCCCTTTTGGACATTACGAATGGACTGTAATGCCTTTTGGATTAAAAAATGCACCCTCAGAATTTCAAAACATTATGAATGATATCTTTAACCCCTATAGTAATTTCGTCATAGTTTATATTGATGATGTTTTAATCTATTCAAATGATTTAGATCAACACTTTAAACATTTGAGTATATTTATAGATATAGTTAGGCGAAATGGTCTAGTATTATCAGCTCCTAAAATGAAATTATTCCAAACAGAAATAAGATTTTTAGGACATATTATTACAAAAGGAACAATTAGACCAATTACTAGAGCATTAGAATTTTCTAGTAAATTTCCAGATGAATTAAAGGATAAAAATCAATTACAAAGATTTTTAGGATGTCTTAATTATGTATCAGATTTCTTTCCTAATTTAAGAACTGAATGTGCATTATTATATCAAAGATTAAAAAAGAATCCTCAACCATGGACAGAAATGCACACTCAAAAGGTTAGATATTTAAAGTCCAAAGTCAAAGAACTTCCTTGCTTAGGATTACCCCATCCGAAAGCATTTCTTATAGTTCAAACTGATGCCTCTGAGTTAGGTTATGGAGGAGAACTTAAGCAGAAATTCCAAAATACAAAAGAACAATTAGTTAGATATCATTCAGGAATATGGAATACTACACAGCAAAAATATTCTACTATTAAAAAAGAAATTTTGTCTATTGTCCTATGTATTTCAAAATTCCAAGATGATTTAATAAACAAAAAGTTTTTATTACGCATTGATTGTCAAGCAGCAAAAGAAGTTTTACAAAAGGATGTCAAAAATATTGTTTCAAAACAAATATTTGCTAGATGGCAAACCATTTTGCGGTCTTGATTTTGATATCGCATATATTAAAGGTTCAAATAATTTTCTACGATTTCTTAACTAGGGAATTCACGCAAGGACATGACTCACCAATGATCACACTCTCAGAAAACATCATTACTCAAGAGCCCAAAATAACAAACAACTTCTACTATCCAACGAAAACTTATTCATTACCATGAAACAGTTGGGAGAATCCAACCATACCAAGTTTTTCGATACGATACCATTCATCTCAAACCAACCTCCGCCATTCTTACACTCAAAGAAAAGCTCTGGCTCAAACGCAGAGAACTTAACCAATGCATTATATATTTCCATACCCTTACTCAAATGGGGAGATCAACCCAAGAGATTCAATATATTAAGCAATGGATCAAAAAATTGCATATGAGATCAATGAAATTATATGTTAACTTTTCTTTTGCGGTGTATGCGCTCCAAAAGATTATGAAATGTCAAAAAATATTCAAAGTCCTTCTCGTCCCATTCCTACATCTAATAGATATGAGTTATTCCAACAAGAATTCCCAACTTTATCTTACTCCCAAGCTACCCAAAATAAACCGGTGATGTTAAACCACCAAGCCCTTGACTTCTTCAAAGACAAAGCGACTTATTTCACTAAACCGGAACTCAACATATCATTCTTACAAAATTCAAAGAAATCCCTCCATACACTTCATTACTCAACCTCACTAATAGAATTTTCCCAAGGATGCTACGGTGTCAGATGACCCATTGAAAACTCAAAAATTTTATGACCTCATTCTGATTGAAACCGGTTCTATGGAAATACTTCCAAAGCCCAAAATAGACAAGCCCGACGTCATAGGACATTGTAAATGTACTATTAAGAAGGTTTGTTCGTCTAATGAATGGATCTCACTATATTCAAAAAAGAAGTTTTCAGTCCGACATATTCGGATGGATTCACTTATCAAGATTACAAAGCAGCCTGGTATGGCATTTTCTATAGGCCCTTTGATCATTCATGGTTCTTTATGTTCCATGTTAGCTGCTCTAAAGATTTTCCAATTTGGTTCTACCATTGGTGGACATGGTTTGGGCCTCAAAAAGAGATTTATCCTATCACGGTCCAAACAGGATTACAAACCTTTGCAAAAAAGATTCCCGGAGAAGAGTATACCAACCCCATCCAATTTCATGCTGAATTCAAAGTTCCTTGGATATTCTGTTGGAGTTTCAAAATTGCTCAAGTTTTAGAAGCACCATTACCAATGTCTTTGGTTCGAGAATTCAAAATCAAATGGTGGGATGAATTCCGGCAAGAAATCTGTTCCCAGATACCATTATCCGATACATTCAATATGGCAAAAAACTTAAATGGTCTATGGGAAAAATTATCAAAGTTCAAGCTATTTTCCCAAAGACTCCAGAAGCTAAGATTCCGGTACAAAGCACTCATCCGATACAAAGCACTCAAAGACAAAAGACACCTGTCAAAGATCAAGATGAAGCCAATCCAGCACATGAATTTCTCCTTTCCAAAATGATGTCAAATCCTGACATGGTACAGGAATACGTCAAATTCCTCAAAGAACAGCAAAGCAAGGAGGCAGTGGTGGGGTCCACAGCGATTGGATCCTCGCCGAATCCACCTCCTCTCCTCTCAAAATACAGACCCTTTTGGCGGACCATGTGCTCAAGATCCCTACGATTATTGAGGCTGTCTGCCACCTGACCACTTTCAAAAAGATGTCGGCCACATTATCTGCTATTCATCAATCAGAAGAAGCAATTCAGATTGCAATAAGATAAGAGATAAAATTCAAATGAAATCTCAGGCAAATGAAAAGCAAATGAAATGTAACTCAAATGAGAATTCTAGTATAAATAGCCTAGAGCTGAACAAAGAAGGCATCGAGTGATAGACTCTGAGCCTACTTCTCTCTTACTCTTTTGTAAACTTCTCTACTTTCAATAAAAGTTTGCAAGATTTCCAGATTTCAAATCAAATTCTGTCGTCAATATTACAAGTAAGCATTTTTCCACTTATCTTATTAATAGTTTCATATCAATACTTTATTATTTTATTTCATTATCCTGAAGTAAGCATTTTTCCACTTATCTTATTAATAGTTTCATATCAATACTTTATTATTTTATTTCATTATCCTGATCTTGCTCCGGTCTTGGTATCAGAGCCTTTTCTTCCTTTTTTAAATGGAGAAGCTATTGTTTCATCATTAATTTTAATCTCTTGTATTGGTGGGTGTATAGAAGTAAGTGTTTGATTATTAGCAAGAGTCCATTTTTTATATAAATTGGTTTGAACGTTTAAGACTGGAATTGAATAGGGTTCATTGGAAATTTTTTGTTTTATGAAATAATATTCTATCCATTTGAAGAAAGGAAAGTCGAATTTTCTTTTCTCTAATTCTTCATACCATAATAGTTTTAACTTCTTTTGATAATCCTCTTCTAATTGTAAAAACCATTTTCTTGGTGTATTATTCTCTTCTTCCCATATTTCTTCTTCTAATTTACCATAATTAATTTTTATATTCTTTTTTGTTATTATATTTATTTCTGGTCGCATTTGAGAATGTGTAGGTGAGTATTCTTCTGGATTACTAACTGTTTCTGGAATGGGACTTTTAAATCTATATGCTGGAATAGATTCAGCCCCTCTAAAACTTTGAAAATTTTCAGAAATATCACTTGTAGGTATCTTCTAGAATTGGCAAAAGAATAAGAAGTCAAGTTGATGGAAAGTCTTGAAATGATGGAAATTTTACTAATATAGTGCCATCTGGTTTTTCTTCAATTGATTCTATTTCATTTTGTTCTATATTTCTAGGTACTTGGGGAACTTTAATTTGAAATTCTTGAGGAATGGTTATTTCATGCCATTTAAGTCTTTTAGGAGTAAAAACATTTGATTTTTCTGCCTGAATTTGTAATAAAACTGTTTCTTCTTTCTTACTTGGAGTTGTTAAACACTTAGGATCTATTTGAAATGATAATAGTTTAAAATAGACTTTATATATTACTGCAAAGTTTTTGCAATGTTTATGAAATTCATCTCCCTTTAAATGTATATCTAAGACTAATGAATCTAAAATTAAAGGATCTGTAATATCTAATGAATAATGGACACAGTTAAAATAAATAGGACCATTACAAATATTCGTTTGAATTACTGATAACAAAGATGTTTTATATTTTTTTAGTCTTTTATCTCTTAAGGCTAGGAATATAGGAGCATCTACTCCTAAATGTACCAATGGTTTTACTGCTACTTGAATCAGACCTATATGAATATATCTGAATCCATGTTCTAAATATTTATTTAATGAATCTAAATTTAGTAAATTCATTGTTTGAAATTCTTTATCAATTGATTTAGTCTCTTCATGAGTTTTAATAGTCATAGCTATTTTGAAATCAAATAAACCTACTTTGTATACCTCTTCAATATTTTTCTCAGGAATAGTCCAATCCGAGCTGTTTAAATTATATTTTATTTCGTTACTAAGAACCATATCCGAATTCTTGAAATCAGATCTAGATAACCACCGTCTTAATCTTGTTGCCATTATTAATTATACTTTCATATCCTCTATCCTATGGGAACACCTCAAAACTCTGCCTGGAACACCTCTATCCTGGGCTTACCAACGGTCTTACTAAGTTCTTAAGGCTTACCAACACAGCATAGAAAATAATAAAGCATAAAATAATAATGAAAACTTTAATCAAAACAGTAATAACGTGGCTCTGATACCAAGACCGGAGCAGGTTCAGGATAATGAAATAACATAATAAAGTATTGATATGAAACTATTAATAAGATAAGTGGAAAAATGCTTACTTGTAATATTGACGACAGAATTTGATTTGAAATCTGGAAATCTTGCAAACTTTTATTGAAAGTAGAGAAGTTTACAAAAGAGTAAGAGAGAAGTAGGCTCAGAGTCTATCACTCGATGCCTTCTTTGTTCAGCTCTAGGCTATTTATACTAGAATTCTCATTTGAGTTACATTTCATTTGCTTTTCATTTGCCTGAGATTTCATTTGAATTTTATCTCTTATCTTATTGCAATCTGAATTGCTTCTTCTGATTGATGAATAGCAGATAATGTGGCCGACATCTTTTTGAAAGTGGTCAGGTGGCAGACAGCCTCAATAATCGTAGGGATCTTGAGCACATGGTCCGCCAAAAGGGTCTGTATTTTGAGAGGGAGAGGAGGTGGATTCTGACGAGGATCCAACTGTTGTGGACCCCACCACTTCTGTCTCCTTGCTTTGCTGTTCTTTGAGGAATTTGACGTATTCCTGTACCATGTCAGGATTTGACATCATTTTGGAAAGGAGAAATTCATGTGCTGGATTGGCTTCATCTTGATCTTTGACAGGTGTCTTTTGTCTTTGAGTGCTTTGTACCGGATGAGTGCTTTGTACCGGAATCTTAGCTTCTGGAGTCTTTGGGAAAATAGCTTGAACTTTGATAATTTTTCCCATAGACCATTTAAGTTTTTTGCCATATTGAATGTATCGGATAATGGTATCTGGGGAACAGATTTCCTGCCGGAATTCATCCCACCATTTGATTTTGAATTATCGAACCAAAGACATTGGTAATGGTGCTTCTAAAACTTGAGCAATTTTGAAACTCCAACAGAATATCCAAGGAACTTTGAATTCAGCATGAAATTGGATGGGGTTGGTATACTCTTCTCCGGGAATCTTTTTTGCAAAGGTTTGTAATCCTGTTTGGACCGTGATAGGATAAATCTCTTTTTGAGGCCCAAACCATGTCCACCAATGGTAGAACCAAATTGGAAAATCTTTAGAGCAGCTAACATGGAACATAAAGAACCATGAATGATCAAAGGGCCTATAGAAAAATGCGCGATACCAGGCCTGTTTGTAATCTTGATAAGTGAATCCATCTGGAATATGTCGGACTGAAAACTTCTTTTTTGAATATAGTGAGATCCATTCATTAGACGAACAAACCTTCTTAATAGTACATTTACAATGTCCTATGACGTCGGGCTTGTCTATTTTGGGCTTTGGAAGTATTTCCACAGAACCGGTTTCAATCAGAATGAGGTCATAAAATTTTTTAGTTTTCAATGGGTCATCTGGACACCAGTAGCATCCTTCTGGGAAAATTCTATTAGTGAGGTTGAGTAATGAAGTGTATGGAGGGATTTCTTTGAATTTTGTAAGAATGATATGTTGAGTTCCAGGTTTAGTGAAATAAGCTGCTTTGTCTTTTGAAGAAGCTGAAGGGCTTGGTGGTTTAACATCAGCTGGTTTATTTTGGGTAGCTTGGGAGTAAGATAAAGCTGGGAATTCTTGTTGGAATAACTCATATCTATTAGATGTAGGAATGGGACGAGAAGGACTTTGAATATTTTTTGACATTTCATAATCTTTTGGAGTGCGTGCCATACCTGCAAAAGAAAAGTTAACATATAATTTCATTGATCTCGTTATGCAATTTTTTGATCCATTGCTTAATATATTGAATCTCTTGGGTTGATCTCCCCATTTGAGTAAGGGTATGGAAATATATAATGCATTGGTTGAGTTCTCTGCGTTTGAGCCAGAGCTTTTCTTTGAGTGTAAGAATGGCGGAGGTTGGTTTGAGATGAATGGTATCGTATCGAAAAACTTGGTATGGTTGGATTCTCCCAACTGTTTCATGGTAATGAATAAGTTTTCGGTTGGATAGTAGAAGTTGTTTGTTATTTTGGGCTGTTGAGTAATGATGTTTTCGGAGAGCTATGATCATTGGTGGAGTCATGTCCTTGCAGGAATTCCCTAGTTAAGAAATCAGGTAGAAAATTATTTGAACCTTTAATATATGCGATATCAAAATCGAAGACTGACAAAATGGCTTGCCATCTAGCAAATATTTGTTTTGAAACAATATTTTTGACATCCTTTTGTAAAACTTCTTTTGCTGCTTGACAATCAATGCGTAATAAAAACTTTTTGTTTATTAAATCATCTTGGAATTTTGAAATACATAGGACAATAGACAAAATTTCTTTTTTAATAGTAGAATATTTTTGCTGTGTAGTATTCCATATTCCTGAATGATATCTAACTAATTGTTCTTTTGTATTTTGGAATTTCTGCTTAAGTTCTCCTCCATAACCTAACTCAGAGGCATCGGTTTGAACTATAAGAAATGCTTTCGGATGGGGTAATCCTAAGGAAGGAAGTTCTTTGACTTTGGACTTTAAATATCTAACCTTTTGAGTGTGCATTTCTGTCCATGGTTGAGGATTCTTTTTTAATCTTTGATATAATAATGCACATTCAGTTCTTAAATTAGGAAAGAAATCTGATACATAATTAAGACATCCTAAAATCTTTGTAATTGATTTTTATCCTTTAATTCATCTGGAAATTTACTAGAAAATTCTAATGCTCTAGTAATTGGTCTAATTGTTCCTTTTGTAATAATATGTCCTAAAAATCTTATTTCTGTTTGGAATAATTTCATTTTAGGAGCTGATAATACTAGACCATTTCGCCTAACTATATCTATAAATATACTCAAATGTTTAAAGTGTTGATCTAAATCATTTGAATAGATTAAAACATCATCAATATAAACTATGACGAAATTACTATAGGGGTTAAAGATATCATTCATAATGTTTTGAAATTCTGAGGGTGCATTTTTTAATCCAAAAGGCATTACAGTCCATTCGTAATGTCCAAAAGGGGTTGTAAATGCTGTTTTATGTCTATCCTTCTCTGCAATAATTATTTGCCAGTAACCTGATTTTAGATCAAATTTTGAAAATATTTTTGCATTGAATAATCTATTAAGTAAATCTCTTTTATTTGGAATGGGATATCTTATCCATTGTAATAGTTTATTTAATGGTTTATAATTGATTACTAGCCTTGGAACACCTCTTTCTTTTTCTGCTTGGTTCATTACATAAAATGCAGCACAACTCCATGGAGATTTTGAAGGGGTTATTAATTTTTTGTCTAAAAGGGTTTGAATTTCTTTTTACAAAATTCCAAATACTCTTTATTCATTTGAATTGGTCTTGCTTTAGTAGGAATATCTTTATCTGAATATCCTTTTCATGGGGTAACTCAACAATATGTTTTTTCCTATCCCAAAACGCATTAGGAATATCTGCACATACTTCCTTTTTAACTAAATCTTCTAGTGTTTGAATTTTATTTTTAATTTTTTCGTCGTGTAATTGTTCTTCTATTCGAACATGTTTCTTAACTTCTTGTAATTCCTGAATACGTTGTTTTTTACATGTAATAGTATTAATAGTTTATAAATACTAGAGGTTTGTAATACTTTTAAATCTCTCTTTTTAAAGGGCTTAGAAATTTAAATGATATTAATTGTCCCATAATATTAACATGTATTCCTTCTTCATTTCTTGAAAAGGATATATTTGAGTAAAATGGAGTTCTAATATCATATCATTACTCATATTATCAACTATTGTAAAGCATGTTTTAAACAATATTTATTATTACAGATTATGCTTTGTGTTAATTTATATTTTACTATCATTGGTTCACCATTTGCACTATTAATTCTTCATTTGTTCTTTCTAAATATTTTAAAGGTATTATTCCATTTTTAATTATTCCCTGAGGGATATCTATCTAATAATTTTGATATGCTAAGGGTTGAAATCTTAGGTAGTTTTTCTTCTGTTATAATAATCCTTTTTAATTTTTGTAAATAATCTTTTTTAATTTCTGGATCTTCAATTTTTTCTATTAAATCTAAAAGAAATTCTTTATCTTCCCTTTTTGTAATTACATTTAAATATTTTTTATTTCTACATGTACATTCATCTGTACTGTATTCTAAATCGTCATTATAATCATCTGAATCAGTTGTTTCTTTGTCTTGAATCATTAATTGGGTTATTTTATTTTTTAGATCTTCATCATATTGAAATAATTCATTAATTTTTTCTTTTACTTTACACTGATTTGCTTTATGACCTATCCTACCACATTTCCAACATGTAATAGGATTTTGCTTTGTTTTAATTGGTCGGTTAAATTTTTTCTTATAATAAGGTTCATTCTTAATTTTGTGAAATGGTTTTCTAGTGAAGCGTTTTTTCTAAAATTTTTCTTTTAATGTAGAAGGTGACTTAATTCCTTGAATTCCAAAGCTTCAGAATGATCCTACTTCATGTTTTGAGATCCATATTTCTTTTGCATTCTTAATTCGATTTTATAATGCTAATCCTTCTTTTTAATATAAGCACATAATTGTCCAAATGTAATTCCTTCAAATGATATTACTTCTGTACCCATTTCTTTTTGTAAACTTGTCATTATTCTTTGAGAAAATAATCTGGTAATCAGTTATAAATTTTTCTTTCCAAAATGAAGCATTACAATCTGGCCTTCTTAAAACATTGGTAATAAACATATCTTTGTACCACCTAAAATCAGTTAAAGTTGGACATCTTAAATTTGTTAGAAATACTTTAGTGGAATTTAATTCTTCCTTAGGGTTTCCTACAAAATACATTGCAATAGTTACAATTAAAAATTCTGCAGCATCTGATTTAGTTATTATATCACCTTGTTCATCTTCAATATCTATTGTATGTTCTAATATAGAAGTTTTACTTTCTAATGTTAAGGCATTATCCCACCAATTTTTTAGTTGGCCTGTAAATCCAGATACTAGCAAGGTTGCAATAGTTTTTTCATCAGCATTTCGAATTTTATAAGCTAATCTTGCCATTCCCATTTCTTGTAAAGTATTTAATATTTCATACTCAGCTTTGCCATCAATATTCCATTCATATAGGGATTTACCATCATATTTTGATGTTTGAAATTTTGATCTTTCTTCATATTGGATATCAGGAGGAGTGGGTCGAGAATAATAATTTCGAGTATCGACTAATTTCCAGTTTTTATGAAATTTTTGTTTTTTAAATCCTCTTTTTATTCGATTTAAATTATTATCTGTTTGAAATTGATTTTCTAGTATATTAATCATATTTTCTTTTTCTGAATCTTCGGAGCTTTCCTTTTCCTCTGAGTCTGTAGTAGTTGAGGTAGTTTCAGATTCTTCTGACTGGGATTTAATTTTTCCTTGTTCTAATGTTCGAATTTCTGATGAACTTGACTTATCTAGAATAGTTAAATTCTTTGTTATTCGTCCTAATATTCCTGATTGTACTAATTCAGTTTCTTGTTTTTCTTGTAGATTTCTTGGCTGAAAATGTGGAGTAGATATATTGTCTGGGAATTTTATTACTCCTGGAATAGTTTCTATCTTCTTTTCTACTTTATTTCCTAGAGTTTGAATTTTAATTTCTAAATTTTCAATATTTTGTGAAATTGTATAAAGTATCTGATTTGAATAATTATTTTGTTGATATATTTTTATAATATCTTCCATGGCTACTGATGCACTATCAGATAAAAGTCATGAAGAGACTAAATCAATTGATAAAGAATTTCAAACAATGAATTTACTAAATTTAGATTCATTAAATAAATATTTAGAACATGGATTCAGATATATTCATATAGGTCTGATTCAAGTAGCAGTAAAACCATTGGTACATTTAGGAGTAGATGCTCCTATATTCCTAGCCTTAAGAGATAAAAGACTAAAAAAATATAAAACATCTTTGTTATCAGTAATTCAAACGAATATTTGTAATGGTCCTATTTATTTTAACTGTGCCCCAGATTATTCATTAGATATTACAGATCCTTTAATTTTAGATTCATTAGTTTTAGATATACATTTAAAAGGAGATGAATTTCATAAACATTGCAAAAATTTTGCAGTAATATATAAAGTCTATTTTAAACTATTATCATCTCAAATAGATCCTAAGTGTTTAATAACTCCAAGTAAGAAAGAAGAAACAGTTTTATTACAAATTCAGGCAGAAAAATCAAATGTTTTTACTCCTAAAAGACTTAAATGGCATGAAATAACCATTCCTCAAGAATTTCAAATTAAAGTTCCCCAAGTACCTAGAAATATAGAACAAAATGAAATAGAATCAATTGAAGAAAAACCAGATGGCACTATATTAGTAAAATTTCCATCATTTCAAGACTTTCCATCAACTTCGACTTCTTATTCTTTTGCCAATTCTAGAAGATACTCTACAAGTGATATTTCTGAAAATTTTCAAAGTTTTAGAGGGGCTGAATCTATTCCAGCATATAGATTTAAAAGTCCCATTCCAGAAACAGTTAGTAATCCAGAAGAATACTCACCTACACATTCTCAAATGCGACCAGAAATAAATATAATAACAAAAAAGAATATAAAAATTAATTATGGTAAATTAGAAGAAGAAATATGGGAAGAAGAGAATAATACACCAAGAAAATGGTTTTTACAATTAGAAGAGGATTATCAAAAGAAGTTAAAACTATTATGGTATGAAGAATTAGAGAAAAGAAAATTCGACTTTCCTTTCTTCAAATGGATAGAATATTATTTCATAAAACAAAAAATTTCCAATGAACCCTATTCAATTCCAGTCTTAAACGTTCAAACCAATTTATATAAAAAATGGACTCTTGCTAATAATCAAACACTTACTTCTATACACCCACCATTACAAGAGATTAAAATTAATGATGAAACAATAGCTTCTCCATTTAAAAAAGGAAGAAAAGCCTCTGATAGTGCATCAGTAGCCATGGAAGATATTATAAAAATATATCAACAAAATAATTATTCAAATAAGATACTTTATACAATTTCACAAAATATTGAAAATTTAGAAATTAAAATTCAAACTCTAGGAAATAAAGTAGAAAAGAAGATAGAAACTATTCCAGGAGTAATAAAATTCCCAGACAATATATCTACTCCACATTTTCAGCCAAGAAATCTACAAGAAAAACAAGAAACTGAATTAGTACAATCAGGAATATTAGGACGAATAACAAAGAATTTAACTATTCTAGATAAGTCAAGTTCATCAGGAAATTCGAACATTAGAACAAGGAAAAATTAAATCCAGGAAGAATGCAAACTACCTCAACTACTACTGACTCGGAGGAAAGGAAAGCTCAGAGATTGAAAAAGAAAATATGATTAATATACTAGAAAATCAATTTCAAGCGATAATAATTTAAATCGAATAAAAAGAGGATTTAAAAACAAAAATTCCATAAAAGCGGAGATTAGTAGATACTCGAAATTATTATTCTAGACCCACTCCTCCTGATATTCAATATGAAGAAAGATCAAAATTTCAAACGTCAAAATATGATGGTAAATCCTTATATGAATGGAACATTGATGGCAAAGCTGAGTACGAAATATTAAATACTTTACAAGAAATGGGAATGGCACGATTAGCTTATAAAATTCGAAATGCTGATGAAAAAACTATTGCAACATTGCTAGTATCTGGATTTACAGGACAATTAAAAAACCGGTGGGATAATGCATTAACATTAGAAAGTAAAACTTCTATATTAGAACATACAATAGATATTGAAGATGAACAGGGTGATATAATAACTAAATCAGATGCTGCAGAATTTTTAATTGTAACTATTGCAATGTATTTTGTAGGAAACCCTAAGGAAGAATTAAATTCCACTAAAGTATTTCTAACAAATTTAAGATGTCCAACTTTAACTGATTTTAGGTGGTACAAAGATATGTTTATTACCAATGTTTTAAGAAAGCCAGATTGTAATGCTTCATTTTGGAAAGAAAAATTTATAACTGGATTACCAGCATTATTTTCTCAAAGAATAATGACAAGTTTACAAAAAGAAATGGGTACAGAAGTAATATCATTCGAAGGAATTACATTTGGACAATTATGTGCTTATATTAAAAGAAGGATTAGCATTATGTCGAATTAAGAATGCAAAAGAAATATGGATCTCAAAACATGAAGTAGGATCATTCTGTGAAGCTTTTGGAATTCAAGGAATTAAGTCACCTTCTACATTAAAAGAAAAATTTTAGAAAAAAACGCTTCACTAGAAAACCATTTCACAAAATTAAGAATGAACCTTATTATAAGAAAAAATTTAACCGACCAATTAAAGACAAAAAATCCTATTACATGTTGGAAATGTGGTAGGATAGGTCATAAAACAAATCAAAGTAAAAGAAAAAATTAATGAATTATTTCAATATGATGAAGATCTAAAAAATAAAATAACCCAATTAATGATTCAAGACAAAGAAACAACTGATTCAGATGATTATAATGACGATTTAGAATCTGATCTGAGATGAATGTACATGTAGAAATAAAAAATATTTAAATGTAATTACAAAAAGGGAAGATAAAGAATTTCTTTTAGATTTAATAGAAAAAATTGAAGATCCAGAAATTAAAAAAGATTATTTACAAAAATTAAAAAGGATTATTATAAGAAGAAAAACTACCTAAGATTTCTGAACCCTTTAGCATATCAAAATTATTAGATAGATATCCCTGGGAATAATTAAAAATGGAATAATACCTTTAAAATATTTAGAAAGAACAAATGAAGAATTAATAGTGCAAATGGTGAACCAATGATAGTAAAATATAAATTAACACAAAGCATAATCTGTAATAATAAATATTGTTTAAAACATGCTTTACAATAGTTGATAATATGAGTAATGATATGATATTAGGAACTCCATTTTACTCAAATATATCCTTTTCAGTAAATGAAGAAGGAATACATGTTAATATTATGGGACAATTAATATCATTTAAATTTCTAAGCCCTTTAAAACAGAGAGATTTAAAAGTATTACAAACCTCTAGTATTTATAAAACTATTAATACTATTACATGTAAAAAACAACGTATTCAGGAACTACAAGAAGTTAAGAAACATGTTCGGATAGAAGAACAGTTACAAGACGAAAAAATTAAAAATAAAATTCAAACACTAGAAGATTTAGTTAAAAAGGAAGTATGTGCAGATATTCCTAATGCGTTTTGGGATAGGAAAAAACATATTGTTGAGTTACCCTATGAAAAAGGATATTCAGATAAAGATATTCCTACTAAAGCAAGACCAATTCAAATGAATAAAGAGTATTTGGAATTTTGTAAAAAAGAAATTCAAACACTTTTAGACAAAAAATTAATAACCCCTTCAAAATCTCCATGGAGTTGTGCTGCATTTTATGTAATGAACCAAGCAGAAAAAGAAAGAGGTGTTCCAAGGCTAGTAATCAATTATAAACCATTAAATAAACTATTACAATGGATAAGATATCCCATTCCAAATAAAAGAGATTTACTTAATAGATTATTCAATGCAAAAATATTTTCAAAATTTGATCTAAAATCAGGTTACTGGCAAATAATTATTGCAGAGAAGGATAGATATAAAACAGCATTTACAACCCCTTTTGGACATTACGAATGGACTGTAATGCCTTTTGAGTGTGCATTTCTGTCCATGGTTGAGGATTCTTTTTTAATCTTTGATATAATAATGCACATTCAGTTCTTAAATTAGGAAAGAAATCTGATACATAATTAAGACATCCTAAAAATCTTTGTAATTGATTTTTATGTGAGGCCCCGATTTTTCCCAATTTCTGGAAAATATTAAATAATGTTAATTATAGTTATTTTGGTTTGCCAAGGTGTTTATATGGTTTGTTTTACTTTTAAAAATGTTTGTTTTAATTATTTTGTTTTACAAGTGTGAAAACCCTAATTTGCATTTAAACCCTAATTTGTTTCGAAAAATCCTAATTTTGATAAAACCCTAATATGTATATGTAAAACCCTAGTTTGGATTTGTAAAACCCTAGTTTTGAAACTACATTTAAGTTTTACGTTTAATGACAAGTTTGTTATTTCTTGATTTTACGTGCGTAGATGCATGATTAGGAAGTGAGATTAAGATTCCTAGGTGATTAGTAGCCTAAGTAGGGGTAATTAAGCTTTGATGGGCTAGGTTAAATTATGTACTTATGGACTAATTTGATAGGAAAAGAAGTTATGTGGGAAAGAGTGGAAATAGACCTAAGTTGATAGGTTATTTTGGCATGACATTTTTGACCAACATTTGACCAAGTAAAAAATATCTTTTTGTGATCATCTCTTGGCTTATTTAAGCCTTATAGCTGCCGGCCAAACCAAGGGAAAAAGAGGGAAGAAAATAGAAGGAAAAAAGAGAGAAAAAGAGAGGAAAAAAAAAAGGAAGAAAAGCTTGGAAATTTTTGCAACTTCAACCGTACGATTTTGATTTGGAGTTGGGAGAAGAAGCTTGGACTTGAACCCTTGAAGTTTCACCAAGAACAACATCAAGAAAGGTTTTTTCTAGTTTCCTACAAGCTGAAATTTGATTGAAGTTTATGGATTGTTGGATTTTGTGGTTTCCATAGCTTGATTCATACCTATTTCTAGCTTATGGAATGATGTTATGGATTGGAATGGTTAAATTTGATGTATGTATGCCTTGCCATGATTATGAGCTAGGGTTAGGGTTTTGCTTTAGTGTTAATGGTAGAGATTAAGGTTGGATTGTACGTTTAGTTGTTTGGTGGGCTCTTGAATTCCCACCCGCGCGTAAATTCGAACGGTTGGTGGGCTCTTGAAATCCCACTTGTGGTGTGTTGTGTGTGTAGTGTGTGTATGTGCGTGCTGAATTGGAGTGATGTGAGGTGTGTGAGGAGCTGTTTTGCATGTGTATAATCGCAGGCGAGTCGAGGGAGGTTGCATGAATGCATTTCGAGTGCATGAAATTCGTTTGGGGCATTGGACGGAAAAACAGGATTTTGTCGGCAGTGATTTTGGTGTCGTTTTTGGTGTTGTTCCTTTGTGATTTAGCTTTTGGCCAAAACACGAAAGTTATAGCCCTTTATTCTAGCTTTCCAACGCATTTGGAATTTCCTGATTTCGATTTGTGAGCGCTGAGTTATGCCCGTTTGAAGTTGGCCTGTCGAACATTCTGACGGCGAAACTTCTGCGACTGTTTTCTGCGTTTTTGACCTAGATGGACTAAATCTGGGTTGAAGTTGTCTTCACGAAAGTTGTAGGTTGTTCTCTTAGCTTCGAAACGGCACCTCGTGCATTCTAATCCGATACTTGTAGCCTGAGTTATGAGCATTGGCGTACAAGGTGTCAAAACTGTTTTTTTCACCTTCCACTGTGTGTTTTCCGTTTTCGATTTGTCATTGTCCGTTTTCCGTCTAACGCCCACGTATGTGCTTCTTTTGCTATTTTAAGTGTTTATAAGCATTTATGAGAGCTTAGTTCATGGGGCATATGCATGTCGCGTCGGTTCACCTTTGAAATAGTTTTCTTCCAATCTTACGACAAGATTGCTTTAAATAGAAACCAAAAGGGGTTGATGGTTTAATTTGCATGTTCCAGGTGAGTCCGTGGACGTTGACGAGCGTGTTTGACTTCTACATTATCTTGCTTACGCTCAACTGTTGGTGAGTGTTCCTTGCATGTTTGTGAATAAATTGCTCTGTTGGCGTGTTTAAATGCTTTTAATAATTATGTGAAGGCGAGTGTGTACTTTATCCTTTTCGGCCTACTTTGTATTTTACTTGTTCAAGCGTGTGCTTTTCTATTGTGTGTATATTACTTGCGATGATGTAGGCCATGTGTACTTCACCACATGGACTGAATAAGGCCTTTTCCCCGTTATCGACCTATTCGAGCGAGCGGACTTCGGTCGGGTAGGTTGGTACCAGGGCGCGGTGCGGTATACTCAGTATTACCACTAGGAGTTATAAGGAGGAGTAGGAGGTTGAGTATTGAACAAGACGGACTGCAACGGCTTCCAGTAGAACCTGTATCCTTTCACTGGGTATTTTCCCAGTTTATGTGTTTATACATTTTATGCTTCTAAACTGAATTATATTAACCCTCTTGAGTGCTTAGCGATATATTTTGCTCCACATTCTTGTGTGATTTGTATGATATTAGGATCGCTCACTGGGCTTTTAGCTCATCCCTTTCAACTTTGTTTTCCTTAGCAGGATTTGAGATCGAGAGCTTCCAAGGGTTACACTAGGTCGTTTGGTTTGGAGACCTAATCTTGTATTTTGATGTAGCCCTTGTATTTTGAATTGTACTAATGGAATGTTGGATGGATGGATAAACTTTGTATCTGTAATTATAGTTTGGGGCGTTTTGGTTAGTTAAGGAAATTTTGGGGTTTAAATGTTACAGTTGATTTGAGGACATCGATGTATTTTGTTATTTGCTTTTGAACTAAGGATCATGAGTGAGTCCGGAGAGGCTGATACCTTAGGGTTACTAGGGAGAGGTGGGGCTCCGGTTGGTATCGAGCTTTAGGTTTGAGATCTCTAGTGTACCCTAGGCTTAACGTTTAGGGTGCCGGACTGTGGGATTAGGTTAGCTGTTAAATGATATGATTTACGGTAATAGTTTACCTAGAACACTAATTCTAGTTGTGATTGTAGGAATGGAAGGAAATGGAGCACGAGGACTGCCTCGGAGGCGACTTCGCCATGTTATGTTTCAGATAGGACCTGGCGAGCCATTTCAACAGTTTGTTCCGGGACATAGGATGGATAGGCGGTGTGATTGTTGGCAGACCTATTCATATCCCAATCAAGTGGTGCTAGCTATAGTAGATGAGAGGAGGTTAGCAATGCAAATGAGAGCAAATGGCGAATTCAAGAGTTAGAGACTAGGGTGCTCGAGGAGCAACAACGAATCGAAACCTTACGTGAACAATTACAAGAGGCCAATAATCGTTTAGCTCAGATGGCACAACAACTAAGGGAGAGAGGTGAAGAAGATCGTGGCCTTGAGGATCCTAGCGTAGGAAATGAAGTCGAACGTGTTAGAGAACGAGAATCTCTTGGGTCTAATTAATCCAGTGCCGTATTGGTTTTGACCTTTTGTAAGAAAATGATAGGATGGGGATGTAGAATGTTCTACTTTTGGAGGCCAGTGTATTTTGTTGATGACTTGTTTACTTTTGTCTATTACTTTTGACTTGGTATGTACTCAACTTGACTGTGACTTGTATTTTAGTTTAACGAGTTCTGGTTTGCACTAACATGAGACATGACTGAGTGTGAACTGTATTGTGAAATGTGCTATGTGAAAATGTATTTGCTCCACTTGCTTTAAGAGTTGTTACTTGTGTGTGTGTGAAGTTAACAACTTGTGTGTGTGTAAAGTTAATTATGGTTTAGTATGGTTGATATACATATGCATATAGATTAGCTATGAACATGGAAACGAGAGGGCAACGACGAGGCCGTGGGCGTGGACGTGGACGTGGCCTTAGACAACCCCAGGATCTAGGGGATGATCATGAATCAGTCGCAGGAAATAATCGTGAAGCAAGGGCGATGCTAATGATCGGTAGCACCATCCAACGTATGACTGATTTGTTAGCACAAATGGCTGGTCAAAACCTTGGAAATCAACAAGGAAACCACGTGAATCAAGTAGAAGGAGAAGACAAGGCACTAGAGATTTCAAAATTTTCTCCCTAAGTTTGCTGGAGGTCCGACCAGATATAGCAGAATTGGTTGGAAAATATAAGGAACATATTTGATGCTTTGAATTATTCGAAGAAAGACAAGTAACTTTGCGGTGTTCCAATTTGAAGGAGCGGCTAGAGCCTGGTGGAATGTTATCAGAAATAAGTGGGAAAGGGAACAAACTCCGAGAACTTGGATGAATTTTGTACAAGAATTTAATGAAAAGTTCCTTCCACCACTGGTCCAAGAAAAGAGAGAAGATGATTTTATAAAACTTGCCAAGGAACCCTAAGTGTGGCTGAATATGAAACTCAATTCACGAAGTTGTCTAGATTTGCCCTTGAACTGGTACTACAGGCGAAAAAAGAATAAGGCGGTTTATTCAGGGGCTTAACTTAGAAATTCAAGATGCTCTCGCAGCTCAAATTGAGACATTCCGATGCCCTTGAAAAAGCCCAAAGAGTCGAGATAACAAAATCCCAACTGAAAGCCTTTCAAGCCCGAAAGAGAGATGCACCTAGTGGTAGTTCCCTTGAGGTTCCTAGAGAGACTGTACCACCACCAAAAGTCGGAAGAGGAACTGGTGGAATAAGACTACCTCCTTATCCTTCTCATAAGATGGAGCAACCGAGAGGGGCTACATCACGGGAACTCAAACAAGAAGGGCCCGATCCACGGAAACACCACTGGGAAGTCAAACCACGGTTGTCCAACCAACTTGTGGATCTTGTGGGAAAAGCAATCCTGCCGAGGACAAGTTGGGTGAAGGGACGAAATGTTTGCGTTGTGGGAGTGCCGACCATCAAGTTAGCCACTGCCCAAGAAAACAACTGAGAGAAAGTAATTCTCGCCAAGGACATGTAACTACTTCTCAACAAGTTCTTGAAGGAGGAAACCGATCCACGAGCACCGTGAGAACCTATAACCTTCTTGGCCAGTGATTTCAAGGTCGAGGGTGGTAGAAGGTATGAATTTCGAGACTAAATTCTTTTAAGGAGGGAGATTGTGAGGCCCGATTTTTCCCAATTCTGGAAAATATTAAATAATGTTAATTATAGTTATTTTGGTTTGCCAAGGTGTTTATATGGTTTGTTTTACTTTTAAAAATGTTTGTTTTAATTATTTTGTTTTACAAGTGTGAAAACCTAATTTGCATTTAAACCCTAATTTGTTTGAAAAATCTAATTTTGATAAAACCCTAATATGTATATGTAAAACCCTAGTTTGGATTTGTAAAACCTAGTTTTGAAACTACATTTAAGTTTTACGTTTAATGACAAGTTTGTTATTTCTTGATTTTACGTGCGTAGATGCATGATTAGGAAGTGAGATTAAGATTCCTAGGTGATTAGTAGCCTAAGTAGGGGTAATTAAGCTTTGATGGGCTAGGTTAAATTATGTACTTATGGACTAATTTGATAGGAAAAGAAGTTATGTGGGAAAGAGTGGAAATAGACCTAAGTTGATAGGTTATTTTGGCATGACATTTTTGACCAACATTTGACCAAGTAAAAAATATCTTTTTGTGATCATCTCTTGGCTTATTTAAGCCTTATAGCTGTCGCCAAACCAAGGGAAAAGAGGGAAGAAAATAGAAGGAAAAAGAGAGAAAAGAGAGGAAAAAAAAAGGAAAGAAAAGCTTGGAAATTTTGCAACTTCAACCGTCTGATTTTGATTTGGAGTTGGGAGAAGAAGCTTGGACTTGAACCCTGAAGTTTCACCAAGAACAACATCAAGAAAGGTTTTCTAGTTTCCTACAAGCTGAAATTTGATTGAAGTTTATGGATTGTTGATTTTGTGGTTTCCATAGCTTGATTCATACCTATTTCTAGCTTATGGAATGATGTTATGGATTGGAATGGTTAAATTTGATGTATGTATGCCTTGCCATGATTATGAGCTAGGGTTAGGGTTTTGCTTTAGTGTTAATGGTAGAGATTAAGGTTGGATTATGCGTTTAGTTGTTTGGTGGGCTCTTGAATTCCCACCGTAGAATTGAGCGGTTGGTGGGCTCTTGAAATCCACTTGTGGTGTGTTGTGTGTGTAGTGTGTGTATGTGCGTGCTGAATTGGAGTGATGTGAGGTGTGTGAGGAGCTGTTTTGCATGTGTATAATCGCAGGCGAGTCAAGGGAGGTTGCATGAATGCATTTCGAGTGCATGAAATTCGTTTGGGGCATTGGACGGAAAAACAGGATTTTGTCGGCAGTGATTTTGGTGTCGTTTTTGGTGTTGTTCCTTTGTGATTTAGCTTTTGGCCAAAACACGAAAGTTATAGCCCTTTATTCTAGCTTTCCAACGCATTTGGAATTTCCTGATTTCGATTTGTGAGCGCTGAGTTATGCCCGTTTGAAGTTGGCCTGTCGAACATTCTGACGCGAAACTTCTAGACTGTTTTCTGCGTTTTGACCTAGATGGACTAAATCTGGGTTGAAGTTGTCTTCACGAAAGTTGTAGGTTGTTCTCTTAGCTTCGAAACGGCACCTCGTGCATTCTAATCCGATACTTGTAGCCTGAGTTATGAGCATTGGCGTACAAGGTGTCAAAACTGTTTTCACCTTCCACGTGTGTTTTCCGTTTTGATTTGTCATTGTCCGTTTTCCGTCTAGCACGTATGTGCTTCTTTTGCTATTTTAAGTGTTTATAAGCATTTATGAGCTTAGTTCATGGGGCATATGCATGTCGCGTCGGTTCACCTTTGAAATAGTTTTCTTCCAATCTTACGACAAGATTGCTTTAAATAGAAACCAAAAGGGGTTGATGGTTTAATTTGCATGTTCCAGGTGAGTCCGTGGACGTTGACGAGCGTGTTTGACTTCTACATTATCTTGCTTACGCTCAACTGTTGGTGAGTGTTCCTTGCATGTTTGTGAATAAATTGCTCTGTTGGCGTGTTTAAATGCTTTTAATAATTATGTGAAGGCGAGTGTGTACTTTATCCTTTTCGGCCTACTTTGTATTCTTGTTCAACTGTGCTTTTCTATTGTGTGTATATTACTTGCATGATGTAGGCCATGTGTACTTCACCACATGGACTGAATAAGACCTTTTCCCCCGTTATCGACCTATTCGAGCGGGACTCGGTCGGTGGTTGGTACTTAGAACGCGATGCGGTATACTCAGTATTACCACTAGGAGTTATAAGGAGGAGTAGGAGGTTGAGTATTGAACAAGACGGACTGCAGCGCTTCCAGAGAACTGTATCCTTTCAGGGTATTTTCCGGTTTATGTGTTTATACATTTTATGCTTCTAAACTGAATTATATTAACCTACTGAGTGCTTAACTGATATATTTTGCTCCACTGTTACTGTGTGATTTGTATGATATTAGGATCGCTCACTGGGCTTTTAGCTCATCCCTTTCAACTTTGTTTTCCTTAGCAGGATTTGAGATCGAGAGCTTCCAAGGGTTACACTAGGTCGTTTGGTTTGGAGACCTAATCTTGTATTTTGATGTAGCCCTTGTATTTTGAATTGTACTAATGGAATGTTGGATGGATGGATAAACTTTTGTATCTGTAATTATAGTTTGGGACGTTTTTGGTTCGTTAAGGAAATTTTGGGGTTTAAATGTTACAGTTGATTTGAGGACATCGATGTATTTTGTTATTTGCTTTTGAACTAAGGATCTGTAGTGAGTCCCGGCGAGAGCTGGGCAGGCGGCTCGCTGATACCTTAGGGTTCGCCCTAGGGAGAGGTGGGGCTGTCACATTTTATCCTTTAATTCATCTGGAAATTTACTAGAAAATTCTAATGCTCTAGTAATTGGTCTAATTGTTCCTTTTGTAATAATATGTCCTAAAAATCTTATTTCTGTTTGGAATAATTTCATTTTAGGAGCTGATAATACTAGACCATTTCGCCTAACTATATCTATAAATATACTCAAATGTTTAAAGTGTTGATCTAAATCATTTGAATAGATTAAAACATCATCAATATAAACTATGACGAAATTACTATAGGGGTTAAAGATATCATTCATAATGTTTTGAAATTCTGAGGGTGCATTTTTTAATCCAAAAGGCATTACAGTCCATTCGTAACCATATCATAATAAAACCTTACAATGCTCTTAGACACTCCTAAAAAACTACCTTAACTAATACTCTATTTTATATCCTAACAAAATTGTGAAACAAAAAATTACTGATAGAGGGTTAATTATGCATTTAATTTATGAATATTTCTCCTTTTATTTTGCCAAAATATGGTGTTAATTACTTGATTCTACTCATATTTGATTTTTTGTGTTGATTCTAGAAATTTGGAGTTAAAATAAAGTAAAAAATGCATTAAAGACCAAATTTTCAAAAGACTATCTTCTACAAGGCGCAACGACGGCTTATTCTGCTAAGAAGTCCCAAAATTACAGGATTTGAAGTGAGTCTCGTTCAAATTTTCTATTGATTGATAGGGAAGGAATTTGATACCCTATTCTAGTTTGGACACTAATGCGTTACATTAGGAATAATATATTTTGTTTTTATTAGGAATGGTACTTATTAGTGTTATAGTCCAAAAAGGATTGTTATCCCTTTGGTGGAAGGAATTGATAAGAGTTTATTTACCTATAATTAGTGTGCTAGTTGGTGTTATTTTTATGGTATTTTTAGCTTTATTTAAGCGTTTTAAGTTTTGTTGATTAGAAATTCTCCAAGTTACATTTTCTTACCATTTAGCCAAATTGAATGGATGAATGTGCAAATTGATGTTGTTTTTGTAGGATTTGGAACTTGTTCATGTTTGTGGATTGATTGGAGAAAAGATTTTAGTCAAATTTTATCTAAGGAAGTTCGAATTTCAAGAAATTATTGAAGAGTCGAATTAGCATGTGAAATAGAAGGACAAAAAACAAGTCGGATCTACCATGAAACCCCATGGATTGAGCCCTCTGATTGGAATCCGAAATCAGAGGATCTATCCGAGAGAATCAATGAAGAGTCCTTTGATCGTGCTCGACAGGCAGAAATAAAATATAGGGGAATTGGATCCGAGGGGCTATGGAACCAATCCGACCTCAAATCGAGGCCTCGGATCCATTTTCAGTTTTTACAATTTGCAGAACAAGTGTGCTCATTTCACACTTACTTTTTTGACTTTTCTTTAAAGGAAATTTCTGGTAAAAGACAGTTGCTCTGATGAAAGTGACATGAACAAGCATCTTTGTACCTTATAAGGCCAATGATTTTTCTAAACAAAAAAAGGGGAGATAGTAGGTCTGGTAGGGAAAAAAAATAGGAGAGAGAGAGAGAAAGGGGAAAAGAATAGAATAGATAGAGAGAAAAGAATCCTTTCTTCTCTCTAGCAAAGTAGACATAGTTTTATTCATTTTTCTTGGAGAAAATCTTGAAGAACACTAGATGTAATCCTTGTTTTGATGGCAATGAAGATGATCAAACTTGGAGAATGTGTTACGTCTTTTGAATGAGCATTTCTTCTTCCCTAATATCTTTATTGTTTGAAAAGATGTGTGGTTATATCTTGAGTTTAAGTTTATGTATTGAAATTAGCATGTCTAGCTAGATCTACTTGTTCTAAGGGTAGATGAATCTTTTCATTGCTTGATTATGGATGATTGATATTGTTTTGACCATGCTTGTATTTGCTAGTTCATCTATCTATGCTTTAATACTTGTCAGTGCTTAATCTCTATTTGCAAGTCATATTAATTGTTATTAATCTATGGAAACAGTTGATAACAATGGAACAAAGATAGAAGAAGTTTAAGTAATAGGCACACGGAAGTGGTGGTACTCTTAGGTGGATATTGTTTGATTTCTTGTATTTGATTATATTGATACTTGTGATTTAATCATGAAAGTAGGTAGATAAAAGTGTTAGTTAGCTTGGTTCATTGACAAAAACAAGTTCAAATTGGTTTAGAGAAATCCATCCCTAGTAAGACAAGTGAACCGATAAAAATTGACATTGATTTCCATGATTAAGTGTGATTAGTGGATTCTATGCCCTTAGAACACTTGTATGATTTAAGTATTCTCCAAGAAAGTTAATTATCATTGCATCTTTTACTCGTTTATTTGTTGAATTTAAGTAGTAATTATTGGAAAGTTTTAGATAATAGAGTAAGCTAATATCCTTAGTAATTCAAAAGTGATCCTCATAGGAACGATCCTAATTCTTTATACTACAATTAACGGCCTGTACACTTGCAGTAGAACAAGGAATTAGGTATTAAAATTTAGGGTAAAGGTAAATCGTCGGCCAAGTTTTTTGCGCCATTGTCGGGGAATCACGACAATACTAGAGATAAGCAAAGTTTATTAGTCTAGCCATTGTGATATATTTGCTAAATGTTTAGTGTTAATAGGATAGTAACTAGTATTTCTTTTTTTTTTTTATAAATCAATTGTAATTTCTTTTGTTGTATGCACAGGGCTATAGGTGCAAATCTTCCACTTGATTCAGAAATTGAACGAGAAGATTGAGGAGACTAGCACGTAATCAACAAAACATGGAGTATCAAGGAGCAGGTGAGAGATATTCATTGAGCTTCTATTGATTGAGACAATAGCTAAAGAAGCAAATAGAAGAGTTCTACGGGATTTCGCATTAGCTAGAGGTGATGGAACATAAACGAGTATTGAAGTTACGGTAAATGTAAACAATTTTGGGCTTAAATTGTCATTAATTCAAATGGTTCAATAAACACAGTTTGGTGGAAATGCACTTGAAGATCCTAATTCATGTCTAGCTTCATTTTTGGAAATATGTGATACTACTAAATTGAATGGAGTTAGTGAAGATGCAATTAGGCTTAGATTGTTTCCATTTTGATTGAGAGATAAAGCTAAATTATGGTTACAGTCACACATACCAAATGTTTTCACCACTTGGGTTGCATTGTCTAAAGCCTTCCTTAATAAATTCTTTCCACCCAGCAAAACTGCTAGATTTCATAAAGATATCACAAGTTTTGGCCAAAAAGAAGGAGAGACCTTATATGAGGTTTGGGAGCGTTTTTGGGAGTTACTGTGTAGATGTCCACATCATGGTATACCTGATTGGCTCATTATTCAAACTTTTTATAATGTTATCTTATATCCTACAAAAATTCATGTGGATGCGGCCGCAGGAGATACTTTAATGGGTAAGTCAGTAGAAGAAACACAAGAGCTAATTGAGGACATGACCTCAAACAATTACCAATGGTCAAATGAAAGAGGTAACCAAAGGAAGACTACAAGTATGTTGGAAATGGATACCCTTAACATGCTAAGTTCTCAAATGAACAATGTTGTTAAATTACTTAGCAAGCAGTCCAATGTTGATACAAGTTCATCATCCAATGTAAGTATTGCTTGTTGTGCTACTTGTGGAGGAGATCATGACACTAAAGAATGTGCTGATTTTGCGCAAGAACAATATGTCAATAACTATAACCGTTAACCTTAAAATAATCCTTACTCAAATACATATAATTTGGGTTGGTGAGATCACCCATATTTTGGATGGAGAGAGTAAAATAATCAACCAAGACCAACCAATCCACCTGACTTTCAATCGAGGCAACCTTCGGATTCAAAATTGGCTGGAGAATTGGCAATAGAAAATTTGACAAATGCTTCAAATGATAAAATTGAAAAGTTAGCGAGAGCCACAACTCAACGGTTTGAAAGAACGGAGGGAAGGATCATCCAAATTGATGGATGAATCGATCAATTCACTCATATGTTTAGAAATGTGGAAAGACAAATTGGTCAAATAGCCGATGCAATAAATCCTAGGCAACCAGGAGAACTATTGAGTAAGAAGGAAGTGAATCCTAAGGAGCATGTAAAGGTTATTACCCTTAGAAGTGGAAAGCAATTCAGTGAGCTTCCGGAGAAAAAGGAAGAAGAAAAAGAAAATGAGGAAGGAAAAGAAATAGAGGGGAGTGAAAAAGTGGAAGAAAAAAAATGAAAGGAAAGGAGAAGATTATGGAAGATGAACTATCAATTTCGGAGACTATTCAAATACCACCACCGGTGCCTTTTCCTCAAGCAATTGTATATTAACATTCCTTTTGTTGATGCTATTATGCAGATTTCTTCATATGCGAAATTGCTTAAGGAAATCACGACTAAAAATAGGAAAATTGAGAATGGGGGCAAATAACATTAACAGAAGAATGCAGTGCCATTATTCAAAATAAATTGCTACCTAAGTTAAAAGATTCGAGAAGTTTTTCTATCCCATGCACCATTGGTAATGTAGAATTTTCTAAGCATTATGTGATCTTAGACATAACTTGCCCATTAGTTATTTGGGAGCTCCCTTAGCAGTAGGGAAGAGGAAAAAGTGTTGTTTGATGGCATTTTAGCCAAGGTTAGATTGCGTAATCCTAGTTGGATTTCCAAGTTTTTATCTTCAGGTGGAAAAATTATTTTAATTAAGCATGTGCTAACATCAATTCCTATCTTTTTGCTGCAAGTTATGCCTCCTCCCAAGTCCTTCGTTGTGGTTTTGGGTCGAATGTTGAAGGGTTTTCTTTGGAATCAGTCGGCTGATTAGACAAGAATTCATTGGAAATCATGGAAGAAATTTTGGCTTTCATTTTATGACTGGCAATTAAGCTATTCAAATCCTCTAGAATGGAGGTTGCATCTGTCTTTAACCTAACGGTCAAAAGGCTCAAGTTGAGCAAATTTATTTTAAGGGCTTAAGTTTTTATTCAATCTCTAGATCAAGTTTGAAGTTGCTGCTATTGTGTTCACAATAATAAGCATTAAATTTTGAATTTCCTGATAGGGTTTTTTACAGTTTTTTTTAACAGTTCTCTAAAGTAAAATAAGGGAATGGGTTAATAATTGTAATAGGATTATAATTTCATTACAATGATTAGATATTTTGTAATTATTGACTAAGTTGTTTACATCGTAATTTTTTGACAAGTATGCTAAACAAGTAGTGTTTTACCAGTTGTGCTTGGTTAGTGGGAGTTATAAACAACTCATAACTCTCATGTACATAGTTTTTAGTTATTTAAGTTTATAAAGTTTTGATTCCTAATTTATGTAGCTATAAATATGATTTACTCATATATGTGCACATTTAAGAATTATATTGCATACATGAACTCATATAAATATTCAATAAAAGTTGTATAGTGATTGCTTCATTCATGAAGTGACTTCGGATTAGAAGCGATTAAGTGGACGAAAGTCCTATACATGCTTCCTTTATGAAGTGGCCTCAGTTTAGAAGTATAAAAGGGAGCACGAATCCTATACATAGTCGGATTAAAACTATACAGTGGACTGAATATAGTTTTGACTTGATCATATTACTTTTGGATCATGTGAGTCAAGTTATACTGTACTTTATCATACTGTGAAATTTGTGTTGATGAAGTATTAGTAGTTGCAGTTATAGAGGTCCTATATTAATAAATAATGTAAAGATGTCTATAGTTCAATACAAGTACTCTCATTGGATGAAATTTTGGATTGAGATATTTTCTTACAGTGGCTACTAAAGTTGTGTTTAATCCGAGAGTTATTTTCAAAAATGTTTTGACATTAACATTTCAAATGCTTTCAAATTAAAGCTTAAAATAATCAATATTGTCCAAGTAAAAGAATGTTAGAATTATTTTCTCATTTGGGCTTCTACTAGCTATATTTGTCTTGTCATAACTGGTTAGACGAAGACCGATAAAGTTTAATATATTATGATCCATAGGCCTGTCTCAATTATATTTTGGTGTGATAAGTAAGGTATAAGGCCAATTATTCAAATTAAGGTTATCTTAATGGGAGGTCCCACCACAATTATAGAAGAATAGATACCTCTCTTCCATTGATAATCATAGCACCATATTGCTAAGTTGGCTTACCCCATTAATGGTCACCACACAGGACTTAGAAAGGAAGAGGAAACCACCTATACCAAGTATACGAACCACAATGTGTCAATCAAGATTCTCACGGATTTCTCAATTTCTCAGGCTATCTTTGATGAACGGAATGCATTTATACTATTTTTGTATTTAAATATCTAATATTCAGATCCCGAAAATATTATATAAGTTTTTAGTCACAAGTTGCACATTGTGATGTAAATGAGAAAGTTGCATTATTATGGTACTAAGTAGTGAAAATTTCATGTTTTTTGTAGGTTTTAACGTTTCAATCATCAAATGGAGTTAAGCAAGAAGTATTTGAATAAAACTTGATGATTTGAATTGTATATGAAGTTGACAAATGAAGTATGAGAAGCAAGAAATGAAGTGTAAATGAAGAAACAAGGAGAAAAGGAAGAGTGCAAATGACACATATTGATATTTTGGCTATAATTTGAACTATAGAGATCCGATTGGGATGATTTTTAATTCATTTTGAAGCTAAGATAATGCTCCATAATTCTTATGAAGACATGAAAATCCACTCCTCATGTTTCATAGCCAAAAGTCTGAATAAAATGAAGCACTTTTTTACTGCAACGCTTTCTGACCAGTTCTCAATATTTTGGGTGTATCACAGACACAGTAGATGTGGCAAAATGAATATATGGTTAATAAATGGTTTTAGTTAAATGGATAATGGATCAAATTGATCCAATCCAATTAAAACCATTTAATAAATGGATTTAAATGGATGTTATTTAAATGGATAATATAAAACTGTGATCCATCCAGTTATCCATTTACTCTACTGAGTCCTAAAAATCTTTTGGTACTAACAAATGGTAGTGTTGTTAGATTCAAACCGGACCAGTCAGTTGGATCAATCCAACCGTGAACTGGCCTTTTTTCGAATTGCTCAATAGCACAAAACTACTTTGATCAAAAACCAGGTAAAACCGTCAAAAACTAGCAAAACCAATGACCCGATTTGACTAGTTGACCTGGTTTTTGAACTTTTCTTTCCTATTTTTTCCGAACATGATTTAAGTTAACTAAATTATAAAACTTTTATTTATTTAAAGAAATAAGAAAACCCTACCCACTTAGTGTAAAGACTAAAATCATTCACATTCTTAAATGATTTCTAATTCAAGAAGTTTTCATCCCTACCATCTTATCAATTTATCATCATATTAGAAAACCATATTTCCAATAGAATGCTCTCAAATTGGATATAACTTATTTTAATTTAGTTTTTCAAATAGTTTTAGATAATGAATATATTTTAGACATGAATTCAGATTTTTATAATTTTTAGGTGTATAATTGATAATAAGCCTAATATTTTGAAACGCTTTGTATATTTTATCAAACTATAACTAAGAATTTAATTTCAATATTTTTGAAAACTTATAAAAATATAAAATAATTATGACATCATACTGATATCAACGGATTTTTTAAAACGGTCCAACCAATCGACCAATTGACTCCTAACCCAGTAGTATAGCCGAGTTCGAGCTTAACAACATTGACAAATGTTTGTGCTATTACTCTATTTCAGCTCTTTATACAACAGTTTCAAATTATTATTTCCAAGAAAATCTTAGCTACTGTGATCAATTTAGCCTTTCAACATTGCTTTAAGTATCATCCTGTAAAGTAATGAACAATTAAGAACTTGACTGCATTATTATAACCTGCGGGTGAATGAATATAGTTTTACGGTGCAATGAAGCGAAACTTTAAGTTATAATTTTTTGCAAGACTTCAACCCCATGTTGGGTACATAGGAATGACCTGGAAAGGAAAGACCTTTCCAACTAATTCATTCCATTTCAGCTTTTGGTATGGTTCATTTAAATTGGAAAGCCTTTTCCACCTGAAATGGTCATTCCAACTTTTTCCTAGAATTCCATTCCTTAGAAAAAATTGGGAAAAGCTCTTTCCACCTTTATCCTAAAATGTCTAAATAATAGGATGTCAAATTTATCCTCATAAACTTTTTACACTTCATGATGATATTTTACAATTGAAGAATTTTGAAATCAATTCTCATTTAGTTTTGAAGTAAAAATATCAAAATTTCACATAAATAGGTAAACACTATTATAGAATAAATAAAAAATAATAAGACATATTATATCTTATAAACTAATCCAGGGCAATTAAGTCAAATTTGTATTCAGTAATCTATTCTGACATCTGAATATTAATTTTATTAAATATTAAAAATTGAGTAAACATTTCATTCTAACTTGTCTACCAAACGCTGGAATAAAAAAAATTTTCCTCATCATTCTGGGTGGAAATGTATTCTGGGTGAAAAAACTTTTCCATTCTGAACATTCCCACATACCAAACGGGGCAAGTTGAATTAACAATTTCCTATCCCACATTGTTTACGTTTTTTTTATACTGTTTACCCTGATTGTAACATTATAGCACAGTCGAACTAAGATTTCTTATCTACTCTGTAACTTGATTCTAAAATTAGCCAACTTCAAACTTTATTTTTTTAAGATTAAAATTAAATCTGAGAAAGTATTTAAATAGAGGGAGTAATAAATATGAGTGTATGTATTTACTTGGTAAGTTAGGTGTCATTTATATGTCTTAGCCAGTTCCAGGAGGACACTCATTCAAAAAATCCTTTATATAAATAAAAAATAAAGTAAAAAAATAAAAATTAAATTGTTGTTGTATGATGCATTCTCCCTTCGTTCTTACTTCAGAACATGCAAGTTTGCAGCTATTTCTATGTGAGATTCTATAAAATTAAAAAGAAAAAAAAAAGAATTAGAGACCAAAATATAATTTTGAAAAGTCTGACAAAGACTAGAAACTAGAAATGAAGAAAATGAAATTAATGATGTTGGCATACGAGGAAGCTATGAATGAATGTACAGGTTGTCCCACAAAATTCGTGATAAATATTTGCGACCACAATATGTGTTTTCTCTTTCCTAAGTTAAGTGGATATATATGGATAAAATGGATAATCCATTTAAACCCACCAACGTAATTCGGCTTAGATGGTTATCCATTTAAAACCATTGAGTTTATATAGGACATCCAAATCCATTTAAGGTTGATTTATATAGACAGATTGGTGGATATGCATCCATTTTGTCGTTATATCTCAGCATCTAGACTCTAAATGACCTGATTCTTAAGCCATTGGAAAGCTAATTCAAAGAGTAACAACTTTCATGTTTTATGCAGAGCTAATTCAGCCATTTCATGGAGTTATTTGGTTTCTAAACGGAATGAAACCAGTTCATGCATCATCAATTCTTCAGGCGGTTATAAGTAACTAGCCAGGAATCTTGGGATGCAAGGCCAATTCCAAGCCTAGTTCTTCAACCAAAATGCAACAATGCAAGTTGCACAACTTGTGCAACTCGATCCTTTTAGAGCCATCTTTTTCTCTTTCACTTTTGGACTGAAATGACGATTTGTTAGCAGTCCAAGGAGCTCAAGACATTATCTTTCAACATCATTAAGCAACTTTCATCATTTGGATTCAACTTTTAGCAACTTTTACGGATTTTTTGAAGATTCTTTATCAAGCTTTTACACTTAAAGATGGACTATTTATGTCTTGAAGCAAAATACGCCATCAATTGTGGAGAAAGAGATAAGGAAAGCTTGTAGAGAATTCTCTATAAATAGGGGCTTGTTCTCCTAATTTGAGAGCTAAACTTGGAGCTTGAAGGAAAGAAGCACTTCACTAAAATATAGCTCTTCAATTACATGCTCGTAGTAGTTAGTTTAGTATAGGATTAGACGAGGTGGTGCAGTGTATGAAGTTCAACTACTCTTCTACTTGTAGCTAGAATTGGATGAAAAGCTACGAAGCAAAGATGGACATTTGGAACTCATGTGGTGAGGGTGTCCTCTCTTCTATCACTTTTCTTCTTTTGTATTTGATTTCATGTTTGGCCATAATAAAGTGTAGGTATTTTATTTGATTTTTAATATGTTGGTCTAAAATGTCATAGTTATGTAGATTTAATCTCTTCTTTGTTTGATGCAATGAACTTGGTTATTATGTTTATTTTTTGAGTAAGTATTAAGCACTTTTATTAACTAGTCATTAGTTTTGATTATATCTAAAAGTATTAGGTCAACAATGAGAGTTGGAATTCAATACTAGTTCATGGAAGCGCTAGATCTAGGGAGTTCATTCACAAGAACAGAGGAGCACTTATGTGGCTTTTTATCATGTAATGTCACACAAACTGTTAAGTTTATAACTAATTTCATAATCATGAGAGTGGGTATAGATTAATTATGGGTATAGTTTATTCACTAGAAGAGCAAGTTTCACATATAGTAGGAAATTATGCCATGCTTAGCGAAGGTGATAAATTGCAATGATGGGGTCATTAATCTAGTAATTTAGAGAGAAAACTAAACCTAGGAGATTTTCTTGTGCTTGTATCTTTGTTTGTTTATGTTTTTTTAATATGGATTTACTTTCTTGTAATCATTATAATAAAGGAATTCAAATAGCATCAGTAGTTGGTCATCTTTCCCTGTGATGGACACCTAATGTCCTATATACTTATAGAAAATAGGGTATTTAGTTTTTTAAAATTTGGAGTGAAGGAAAAACCTCATCACCATTCATAGAATTCCTTTTTTTTTTTTTACTCAAAAACGAATGAAACCGTGCAAGACTTGCCAACTAGATTTTGCGTCAATCAATCCCTCTCTAGGGATCAATTAGTAGTGGTGATTAAGGAACACACTACTCTCTAGGGATCAATTAGTAGTGGTGACTGAGGCACACGCTATTGTGTGTGTGGTTAATTTAAAATATATTATCAAAATTATTGTTTTATAAAAATTTTTATTGGGTTAGATTACTTTATAATCTAGATAATCATATGCAAATATGATAGAAGTTCGCGGACATACATGGAAGTGGGTGTGAGAAAGTTGTCATTAGTGAGCAAATACAATGGATAACTATTTCCTAATTTTGCAGCGTTCCTTTTTTTTTTTTTTTTGAATGAACTGGGATCAATTTGCCCTAATAATTAATGATAGATTAGAAATTTTAAAAAGTAATACTGTGTGTTTATAAGAAATAGTGATGTTCTCTTTATAAATATTAGGGATAATATCAGAAACCTCCCCTGAGGTATCTTCTAATCTCACTTGGCACCCTTAAGGTTTGAAAAATATCACTTACCACCCCTAATAATTGGAAAAAGACTATATTAACCTTTACTTGATATATAATTCACATGTCTAATAAATGGAGTTCAAAAATCTTTTGAAAAGGAAGCAAAAGTCACTTTTTCTCTTTCCCCTTTCTCCAACATTCTCTCTTGCTCATTTTTATTGGATGACCATCCAATTTTTATATTATAATAAATTAAAATTTTTTAATCTTTTAATTGTTATGATCGTGATAGAGTATGATTTCTTTATCTATTTTCAGTTAATTCTTATAATGATCAGTACAATTCAAAAGCTTGGATACGGGTTCGAAAAGAATTGGAAAAAATTTATAAGATTCATAAGAATTTAATTTTGAGCACATTAAATTGGTACACATGTATTTATTTGTAAATATCTATTTATTTTCTACATTTATATTTAAGCACTATAGTACTGTAATGTTATAATACCACTACAGATTGTTTTTTAGTTGATAGTTTTCTTGGAATAAACAAAGTAATTTAGGAGTATTTATATTGAGCAAGAAAAAGGGTAGTTTGGGATTTTTAAAAATTTTGTTACACAAATAATAAAAATAAGGGAGGTAAGTGATATATTTAAAACCTCAGGGGTGCTAGGTGATATTAAGAGAAACTTCAGGGGAGATTTCTGATATTATCCCTAAATATTATATAGGTATCCAAAAATATCTAAATCAAGGATAGGGATGATTGTCAATTTGATTTTTTTTCAAGACGATTAAGTCTATCTGAACAAATTGTAACACCTTTTTCTTAACAATGTAAATCATTTTGAACCACATTGCAAGTTTAGAAATTATTTTGTAAAGCCTGCACATTGTCTGAAAGTAGCGTATATAATGTTCATTAGGCCATTTTGAACCTTAACCTTCCTGGAACGGGTATGGAAAGTCGAAAACCTTTCTAGAACGGTTATGGAAGGTCCAATGTGCACTTGCATGGTGAAATGTAAGCTTGTGAATTACGGATTACGGGATCCTACAATCACAGTCTAGATTGGTTGTAATAGTGCGGATGAGTTTAGTTCGAAATCTCGCGGATTATATTGATTGTAGAACAATTTTTAAAGAATATTAAGATTTGTTGTGTTATTGCATGTTGTTATTTTAGTGTCAGCGTTTGTTATATTTAATGTGTATTAGATTCTAAATTCCAATTATAGAAGCCCTATATCCGTCATTTACTTGGCTGACCTAAAAACACTGGAGTCAACGTCCAACCTGCAATTATTAAAAATATTGATCGATGCACACTCAATGAGTGTGCTATGATTGTAAAAATTATTTTCTAAAAGTAATGGATTTAGAATCGTAATTAATAAATCATTACACAACTTACCAAGTCAAAAAGATGGATTATTTGTTCATTATCAAGAATAATGAGAAATGCCAAAAAAAAATGATGATTTAAAATGGAGAAGTGGAGAGGTAGGATTTCTTTGAAATTGTGAATGGAGAAGTAACCGATTACTTGGAGATAATAGTAAGTGGTTGTGTGTTTAGTTTGAAATTGTGCAAATAACTGACTACATAAAGATAATGGTAATCTGCATTATGAAAACTTTTAAGTTTATTTGAGACAATTTCACCTTGAGATTGAAGTTATAAATAGAAGCTAAAAAGCGACACTCTATGTTTACACTTACATCATGCAATGATACTCTATACGGGACACTTCAAGGCCAGATCCGATGACTATAATGGTCCAACGTCCAGTTCAGTCCCCGAGCGTCTTATTAATTGATGATCCAAAACTCTAATTCTGGCTCTACGGCATGATTGATTTTGATAATTACAAACTAGTTCACTGTGATTTTGATAATTACAAACTAGTTCACTGCAATTCCAAAAGAGCAATATTTTGGGCCGTGGTTCTATATGATTAAACAAGCCAGAAAGGTCAACAACGATATACAAACAAGTGAAATTCAATCCATGAAACAATTTGATTTATGGACAACATAGTTGTGGTAGAGGCCGTAATGCCAAAGGAATCATTAAAGGGTGTGTTTGGCTCCCATGTTTTTTGGGCTGTATGTATAATACTTGTTTTTTCCCTACTTTACCTATAGGGACCCTCTAAAAACTCCCAAAGTTTTTAACATACATACCAAAAAACACTACACAAAAAAAAAAAAACTTTTTTCCTTCATTCCTTTCCTTTTTCTTACGCAAAAAACTTTTTCTTACAGACCCAAATAATTTTTTTCCTCCTTCCTCTTCACCCCCCAAACACACACTTACTGCCGACACCAGTCATCATCTCCGGTGCGGGTCATCATCTCCAGTGACTTCATTTTTTCCTCTCCTCCCTCCTCCTCACCTCCTCCATTCTCCCCCTCCTCCCCTCCCCTCCCCTCCATGATCTAGTTGTGGGAGGGGGAGGAGGAGGAGGAGAGGAGAGGAGAAGTGGTGGGGAGGGAGAGAGGAGGAGGAAGAAAAAAAGAAAGAAGAAGAAGAAGAAGCCAGAGGTGGGAGGGTGGGTTGGGGAGAAGAAGAAAGAAAGAAAGAAAAAGGAAAGGGAAAAGGAAAAGGAAAAGAAAAAAGAAAACAAAAATAAAAACAAAAATAATGAAAGTTTTTTCATATTCCAAAAACATTCTAAAGTTTTTCTACAACTTCTACAATAACTTACAATAAAGTTTTAGACAAATACCCAAAAAACTCACTTGCCAAACGGGCTCAAAGTTGTTGATGTGTTGTCACTTGCACACATCAGCCTTCAATTATTGGGTGCCATTATCCCATTTCTTGCAACCGAATTTATTAAAAAGAGCCCATTTCACTTGTACAACTTCTTATCAGATACTCAAACCTTTGGAGCATGAATTTCCTCCCATTTTCGTTTTCTTAACCCAAAAAAAAAAGGAAGAAAAACAAAAGAAAGAAGAAAAGTATTTATCCTAATACACATACTAAGACCCTTTCCCACTCTCCTATCAAAAATAGCAAACTTGATGAAGCACCAGACTAAATTCGTGTCTTTGTCATTCCAAATTCTACGCAATTACAAAGTAAGAGTTTCCTTTGAACAGCCTTTTCTTTATTTTGGGAACAGACTTAAGCAGGCTGTAGTTTTGCGAAGTAATTGAACTTAATTAAGCTTTGTCATCTTTTTATTTTTGCAGAAAATATTTTGGCCTTAAACAAAATGTTGACTAACTATACAGATACACTATCTAGTCTCTAATGGATATTTGCTTATGAAGCCTAGAACATAAATATATATCACAAAGTTGGCTGGAAATAGTATCATACTGTTAGCTGTCTTTGTGGACTTGAACCTACAATTCAAGATCCATTTGTGCAGATATTATCATATCAATAGTAGACTTTTCAGCGCCATGATGCTTAGAACAGATACCAAAATCATACGTTGTTAAACACCTATAAATTTTTGCATTTTTTGCCGAGAAAATTATCCATTCAACTGTGAGAATGTCAAAACTAATAAACCAGATTCCTGACAGCTAAATTAGAAAGAAAGGAAAGGGTATTGAAACAGTCTTGGTGAATCCGACTTACGCAGATCAGCTCTGAATTTTCTTTTCCTTTTTTCCATGTAGAATAGAGACAGAAAATAATAATTTAAACTTTGAGCATAGTTCGAGTGACCGCTGTTTCCATGGAATGCAAAGTTACATATGATTCATGAGAATTCAAAGATTCTAGAATGCATTAATGAGAATTTATTAATTTAATCAAATTTTAATTAGGAAAATATGAAGATGACAAACGCCATGATTGTGAGAGTTATAGACCATTCGCAACCAATAATTTCTTTCTACATCAATCACTATTCTGTATTTTTATTCCTATCTTTTATATAATTTCTTTCTACATCAATCACTATTCTGTATTTTTATTCCCTAGGAGAGACTTTATTGTGAATACAAAAACAAAAGAAAAGAAAGACATGGGAGGGAGGGAGGAGACCAATTAAGCTTCCTCCCAAGGAAGAAGATATTCTATTTGTTTAGGAAAGAAAAGTTAGAGAGAAGGAGGAGAGTTTAGGTTTAGAGAGAACAATCTAAAACAAAGCTCTATAGTTAGTTACACGCTATGCTATGAAGCAAATCTAAATTCTGAAAAAATAGAAGAGATTTTTGAACTTTCATTCTCATTCACAGCAAGGTGCTGTAGAAGAAAAACTAACCAAACCCCATCTAATTTTTTACTGGATCAAGAGAAAAGAAAAACCTGATTCAGATATAAAACATACAACTAAAAACATGTAGGATTGGGGGTTGTGACAATTCTAATTACTGTAAGGTTGATCATTTTTACACACTTTGTATTGCCAAAATGTTTTTGGGGGCCGAACCCACTTTGAATTTGTTAAACTCACCAAAAATGCTTTTGAAAGATGATGTGGTATAATTAGGTCAAATAAACCCATTTGGAATAAACTAGTAAATACTGCACGTGCTTTGCATGTGAGTATAATAATCCAGATATAATATTCTTGTAGCTACTAAAACTTATTGTGAAATTTTCATTATCTATCTCATAATATAATTTATGTATGTTTTTCAATTTCTTTAACTAATTTTGGCTACAAACATTGTTCAAATTTGAACCCTTTGACCTAAAGCTATTAGAACCTTTTTTGAGCTTTTATTGATTAAATTTGGATTGAACTTTGATGATAATTGTTAACACTATTGTGTGTTACTAAAGGTATTTTGATTACTCCTAAATTATAGAATTACACTTTTTTGTATAGTTTAGAATAATGTTGTTAAGAAAGAAATATATATGCACCTATCAAGCATGGGAGAAGCAAATCTAATTTCTAATTACTACTAAAATTTTAAAAGGGGCATTAGAGTACAACATGATTTGATTTGTTAGATCTTTATCGTTCCAATTATTCTACTATGAATCAATTTTCCTCCCCCAATTTCTTCACAAGCTCATTTATCAGTTGGGATCGAGATATATTTTTCCAATTGAAAGTAAAATTTATGATGAATTTTCTAGTAAAATTATTGGATTTTAAAAATTGAAAAACTAAAATTTGCTAAAATTAATAAATACTTCCTGAATAGTATTTGCAATATCAATACTTCTGATTATAATTATTCAATTGTAGAATTATAATTGGTGATTATTTAAGATTAAAGTGTATGAATGGTATTTCTTTTTATTTAGACTCAGGTTTTCTACAATTTTTATTTTATATAAAATCTAATTCTTTGTAAGGTAGATGATTATTATTTATCATTTTATATAAGTTTAAGTAGTTAGCTTTCTGATGAAGTTCTTTAGTGTGAAGTGAGCTGCACTATTTTTTTAATTTTTTGCACCATTTTCAATTGTTTACATGTAGACTTTGTGTATGAACTCTTGTAATTTTTTAATTCATAAGGTCATTTTTAATCCATCATATTTAATTATTTTTGTGTAAATTTTCATTGTCATCAATTGAGATTTCATTGATAGAGGTAGTTTTGTTGTTTTTATAGTTTTGTTTGAAGACAATGCAACATAAAGTACAAACAACTATTCATTTTTCCTCCTCCTCTTGGTTCTTTTAAGTTAAACACGGATGCCAGTGTTTTTTGTGGTCGTGGTTTTGGAGGTGGTTTGGTTCGTGATGATACTAGTAGATTAATCTTTGTTTTTTTATAAGGAGTTTGGTGATTTTGATGTCTTGACTTCAGAGGGTCTTTCTCTTTTGCATGGTTTAAGGTTATGCAGTGAGCGGGGATTTCATGATTAATTGTGGAAGTGGATTCAGCTGTTCTAGTGTATTGGTCTCCTCTGGTAGTTTGTATAAATGGCCTCTATGTAATATCTTGCACGAAATTATATTCTCACTTCAAGCTAATGTTGCTGACTTGAAGCATGAGTTTCGTGAAGCAAATTTCACTGCTGATGCTCTGGCTTCTTTAAATCTGGGACATGATTGCGTTGGTTTTCATTGTTGGATCTTCCTAGGTCTATACGTGCAGCCTTTACCTTGGATTTGAGGTCTGCTCCTTCTATACGTTCACAAGTTGTAAAGGAGCAACTACTCCTTATTTACTTTATGTCTTTAGTTTGTTTAGATTTTCTTTAGCTCATTGTAATTTCCATAAACTCATTGCATTTGTTTTATTTTTGATAACAATAAAATAAAAGGGGTGGCGTCCTCCCCCGTATATGGGTTTTTGCCTTAAAAAAAAAACTATTCATTTTTCCTACTAATATGATAAATGGCATGTTCAATATGGAGACATTTAAATTAAAGCATTGATTTTTTTTCCCTTTTTGTTTTAGATGTAAAAATTCTAATTCTCATGTCAAAATTAGTTACTCGATTATAGGTGAAATATAAGAAAATTTTTTCGTTGTCTGCTTGGATTTGGGTAACATGAACTGTCATTTCAATTAAAACTAAATTGTTTACATGTTTGTTAGTCACATGAACATTAAAGTGCTCTCTTTTATGTCTTATTAGCTGTTCATCTTTTCAATTTTTATGTGAATTTGAGTGGGATAAAGTGAAATGTAATATTCATTGAATTTGGACTATTTGCATTTTATCTAAGTGTTTTTGTTGTTAATAAAGAATGTAAATGATTTATAATGCTCAATAATTTTAGATAGGTTATTTAGTAATCAGTTACAATTCATTTAACTGAAATAGTTGGATTTTCTATTTTGCTTTTGTTTTTTTATTTCTTTATTTGATTGAAATAGATAGGGTTTTCATTTTGCTTTTTTTATTTCTTCATATTGGTAAAAAGTACATAATTGTAAAATTTACTTGTGATATTTTTATGAAGATATACAAATGAATAAGGGCTCTTTTCTCCTTATATATCCTTTTTCTAGAGAGTCTCTATTTTTTGACGTTGAAATTTTTTTTCTTTTACAATCTCAAATAATGGCTAATGAGTAATTTTTCATACTTCAATTAAGAAATTTTGATATGCATAATAATTGGAGATGGAGTCCAAGGGTAGGTAAATAGTTTTTAATAGGAAATTTTTAATTGTAATTACTAATATTATTAAGATATAATCAATTGGAGTGTTTTATTTCTTTTAATCAATGCCATGTTAAAATGCAATTATTCTAATTAAAAGACATGAGGGTAATTTAGGAATAACAAAAACTAAGATAAAAAAGTACTTCCACTCAAAAATACTTACACTTTTTACTCTAAAACTCATCATACTTTTTATATACTAGTAGTAGTAGTAATAATAATGACAATGATATTCACCAATCATGTTCTGGGAAAATCTCAATATCATATTCGCCTAGGAAAAAAAAAGTTGCATTTTCATTATGGCTTTACAAAACAACAGTTACGTAAATAGTAAATACGTTGATATTGTTGGCCACAATTGATTTTGACAACTAAAACCAGTTCACTACGCTTCCAAAAGAACAATTTTCCACAATTTGATTATTGAAGCATCAACGTGCAACTTTACTTTGACTAATTATACTTATAGCGACTTTACTTTGACTATTATACTTGTACCCAAATTACACTTAGAATTGCTCATTTTTAAGGCCATTGTTCATCTATAGAATTACTTTACTATTAACTCTAATTTAATGACAACGCGAACTAAAACCAAATTCCAAGATATCACCTTAAACTCCAAATCCTAATTTAAATGGCCAAAAATAACCTCACAAGCAAGTAATGATATGGTAAAAACAATAAACAACCAGCAAAAAAGGTATTTGCTTTTAGTTTAAGGGAGGTTCTTAAGCATTGTGATGGTGATGACCAGATGGCTGGACAAACATTTCTGACAGAGAAGATGACTAGATGGTGATGTATAGGTTTTGTTTTGAATCAATTAGTGCTCAATAGTATCTATCAATCTCATTTGAACTTACTAAATTCTAATTAATGGCTAGTTTTTGTTCTTTAGGTACATCACTTACTCCCTAATGCCAAACTAAACAGAGATCGTATCATTCAACAATTACATAAATTGCATAATTCTCCCAAAAGTCATTAACAGAAAGCTGTCCTCCTTCACCGACCTCCAGAGAGTAGCGATTCTGCAACAGAGGAGGAAGCGTGTGAAAATGGCCTGTCCATCGAAGATGGATATGACAAGTTAAAATCACTGAAACCTTCCTGACTTGCAAAAGACAGGCCAGTGGCAGAAATCCCAAGTGAGCGTAAGTCTGGCAGTGCCAAAGCGCTGTCCAAGTATAGAACAACTTGACGCATGCTTGGCCTTGCTGTGGGCTCTAACTGCGAGCACAACAATCCGAGCTTCATAACCAATTCCACCTCCTCTTTCACATAATCAAGTCCCATGATTGGATCAACTGCTTCAAGAATTTGCCCTTTGTTCCAGCAGGAAAATACCCAATCAACCAAAATGGGATCCTCTGTTGGGGAGTGTGGCTCTATTGGTCTTCTGCCACAAACTACCTCAAGCAAAAAGGCCCCGAAGGCGTATACATCTGTTCTGGTTGTAGCCTTGCCAGTTCTACTATGCTCTGGAGCGAGGTATCCAAGAGTTCCAACAACATGAGTTGTTTGAGGGTCTGTTCCATGATCATACAATCTCGCAAGCCCAAAATCTCCCAATCTTCCATTCAATTCACCGTCTAACAGAACGTTGCTGGCCTTTACATCTCTGTGAATCACTATTTTCTCCCATCCTTCATGTAGATAAAACAATCCAGATGCTACACCTCTTATGACTTGAAATCTTTGGCTCCAATTCAGGGTGTACTCTGGCTGCTCATATAAAAACTTGTCCAGGCTTCCGTTTGGCATGTATTCATAAACCAATAATAATTCATCTTTTCGCCTGCAGTAACCTAAAAGTGGAACCAAATTTCGATGGCGTAACCGACCTATGCTGGCAATTTCTGCCACAAATTCTTTCATTCCTTGCCTGGATTCATGAGATACCCTCTTGACAGCAACCTCAAGTTTGGAGTTAGGCAGGGCGCCGTGATATACCTTACCAAAACCCCCTCTTCCTAGTAATCCCTTGTCCCTGAACCCTTTTGTAGCAATATACAGATCTTTGTATTTGAATCTGTGAGGACCATACTCACGCTCCCAATCCTCAAGCACTTCTGCAAACTTCTTCTTTATTTTCACACGATAAATTACACCAGAGATTGCAACTGACAGGGCACCAGTCAAAATTACAGGTAAACCAATTGTTAAAACTTTGGACTTTTTCTTGGGCCCAACTCGTGGGAGCTTAGGAAGTTGAGAAAGATCAAACCCTTGAGCCACACCGTTCATCTTGAAACTCCATCCCAGAACGCATTGGAATGTTGGCACAGAACCGGTAGATGATGAAAATCCGATATACATCGTTTCATTTAATACTGGTGAAAGATCATAGGGTAAAGATAAAAGAGGTTTATTTGGTTTACCAGCATATATTGGAGCTAATGTGACACTTATATGCTTAGCTGTTCCATCGTAGTCCACCCAAACTTGCATTTCTTTACCACTAGCAAGAGTCAAGTTCTGAAAAACACCGTTGGAATAATAACCTGCAGGGTATGCTAGTGTGGAGTTCAGCCCGTTGATGTCAATCCCAATGTGGTTATTATTGATATCATTGAACTCTTTGCTTTGGACCGTGTCGAGTTCCACTGCAAAGATGTGATTGGACGGTTTTCCATTGTTTGTTTCGTTGAAGAGGCCGAGCTGGTGACTAGGTAGAGCTCCTGGAAGGCCTCTTGTTGGTGCAATCACGAATGCAATTCCGTGGCCGCTCATATCAGGGTATTCAGACACTATAGCAAAGACAGAGGTGGTGGAAAAGGAGAATGCAGAGGAATTAGCTGAATTCTTGAAGCTAACAGGATTAGGAAAGAAGGCATGACCTTGCTGCTCCTTGGTGGCATCTGTTAGCTTCAAGACGCCATTTGGCGTGACCTGAGCTATGCCGTCCAGGCTCAAGTTCGCGGAGCGGAATCCATTGTAGGTGATACTAAGGTCCTGGGAAGATGCAAAGCCAACTAGAGCAGAAACCACAAGTAGTATAAGCTTGATTAGAACCAACATGGCTAGCTGATGGCTAAATGCTGATACTAGCTTGAAAATTCCTTCAAAATCCGATGCTGGTTTAAGTAATTTCTTAGCCTGTCGTTTATCAATATGGAGTCAGCAGCATGGATTGACTCTAGCAAGGGACCCTGACAAGAGATTCCGATTTCTAGGCCTAGTGGCGCTTGGAAATATTGGATGGTCACGCTAATGACGGAGCTTGCTGTAATTCTTCCATTCACTCTCATGAGTCCATCCAAAAACTATCAATGTCATGTATATCATACTGTGACTGCATTATCTGCAGAAAAGAATTATTACCACATGGTGACTAATATATACAATCTTGAGGTCACATTCTGAGAAGCTTTTACTATCACTTAGAATAGTTGAACATCATTCCGTGAAGGTGTTAAAAGCAAGATTTTTTTCACCTGGAACATTAGAATTTTCCGGTGATTCCTGTGTATCTTGACAATACTAGCACATGAATGTCCCCAAGATGCTGGTTGCCAGGCTTTGGATGGTCAATCTCCGCGTCTTTGTCCCCAGTTCCAGTGATTTTTCGTCCCCATTTCTGCTGTAGTGAAACTAAACTGGTAAATGTAGGGGGGAAATTCTCTACATAAGATTCCACGATTCTTAAAATCCTTCTGGATAAGTATCAGAATTGGAAGATTCCACGACTCCAGAGTTTGACTTGGTGGTAGATTAAAAGAACAGCATTAGTAGGACTAATTTCACTCTGTACTCCAAATTTGCTAGTGATTCTCACGGTGCATGCTAACTTTCAAGTTTGAACACCTCACATTCTAATGTCTCATATTTATTCCATCTAATTCCTATCAATAATACTGTTAGTAAAACTAATTAAAACAGAGGATCGTATACATTTATGCATTTTTTGGCCGGTTGATGAAGATTGTAAGATGATGGTACATAGACTATCACTTAGTAGAGTGATTGAGGTATATGTTGTGTGTACAATCCTCAATGCCATAAATGCGAGAAGTTAGGGTATAATGTATCCAAAATTAAAGTTAAGGTACAAAATGAGGATAGGGTATAAATTTGGAGGTGTAAAATGAAATTAGACCTTGTAAATAACCTAAAGAATAGTAGTTAAGTGACACTCTTACGTAACTTTGAAAATTACACACAAGTGTAACACTCCCTCCAACCTTATTTATATCATTTCGGATTTTGAATAATCAGGAGAGTATCTAGAAGCAAATTATCTAAAAAATACCAATAAAAATATATAATAGTGATTGATGTAGAAAAGTAATTATTGGTTGAGAATGGTCTATAACTCTCACAATAACAGCGTTTGTCATCTTCATATATTCCTAGCCAAAATTTGACTAAATTAATAAATTCTAGCTAATGTCATTCGAGAATCTTTGAAAATCATATGTAACTTTGCATTCCATGGAAACAGCGGTCACTTGAACTATGCTCAGAGTTTAAATTATTATTTTCTGTCTCTATTCTACATGGACAAAGGAGAAGAAAATTCAGAGCTGATCGCTGCGTAAGTCGGACTCACGGAGACTGTTCCAATCCCCTTTCCTTTCTTTCTAATTTAGCTGTCGGGAATCTGGTTTGTTAGTTTTGACATTCTCACAGTTGAATGGATAATTTTCTCGGCAAAAAATGCAAAAATTTATAGGCGTTTAACAACTTATGATTTTGGTATCTGTTCTAAGCATCATGGCGCTGAACAGTCTACTATTGATATGATAGTCTGCACAAATGGATCTTGAATTGTAGGTTCAAGTCCACAAAGACAGCTTAATTACAGTATGATACCATTTCCAACCAACTTTGTGATATATATTTATGTTCTAGGCTTCATAAGCAAATATCCATTAGAGACTAGATAGTGTATCTATATAGTTAGTCAACATTTTGTTTAAGGCCAAAATAATTTTTGCAAAAATAAAAAGATGACAAAGCTTAATTAAGTTCAATTACTTCGCAAAAATACAGCCTGCTTAAGTCTGTTCCCAAAATAAAGAAAAGGCTGTTCAAAGGAAACTCTTACTTTGTAATTCCGTAGAATTTGGAATGACAAAGACACGAATTTAGTCTGGTGCTTCATCAAGTTTGCTATTTTTGATAGGAGAGTGGGAAAGTGTCTTAGTATGTGTATTAGGATAAATGCTTTTCTTCTTTCTTTTATTTTTCTTCCTTCTTTTTTTTTTGGGGTTAAGAAACGAAAATGGGAGGATATTCATGCTCCATAGGTTTGAGTATCTGATAAGAAGTTGTACAAGTGAAATGGGCTCTTTTTAATAAATTCGGTTGCAAGAAATGGGATAATGGCACCCAATAATTGAAGGCTGATGTGTGCAAGTGACTAGGGGTGTGAATCGGAATCGAATTCGGTAATTCGGAACTTTGAAATCGGAAGTTTTCGGAAAAATGACCATAAATTTTTCGACCTATTTCGCTTTCGAATTCGGAAGTTCCGATTTCGAATTTGAAATCGGAATGAATTCGAATTCGGAAATTTACCGAATTGGTCGAATTTCGTCAGATCGAATTCGGAATTGAATTCGGAATTCGGAAGTTTCCGAATTGACCGAATTCATGTTTTCCCTGATGTAGCAAAAAAAAATTTTTTTTTCTGTCTAACAAAGATTTATTCACCTATTTATTTACGAAGTCTTCTGAAAGTGACATGAGAAGAGCATAAAGTGCATATCCATGGCAGCAGAAATAAGATAAAGAATATACAGTCAGTAAACATAAGTAAGACATATTCAATTATGCATAGTTGCATACGTATTAAAGTGCCTAACCTAATCAAAATTTGTAACAAAACTGCAATTTTCCTCTGAAGTTATTATAACATTTTCTTGAGCTAGAAACATCAGAGAACCTTCCAACAGCAGCATAAATATTTTACAAGGGATGGTAATCACCAGAGTTCTTTGGTTGAACCCTAAATTCATCAGCTGCTAAATTTAAACCAGCATAGCCAAACATGCAATCCAGAATCAAGGCACAGCACAAGTCTGCAGGTGGCTGGTGGCTGCATGTTGCTTATTAATATACTTGACTTTTCATAGAACATGCACATTTTTGGTGATCAATTATGAATCACAGAAATCCAGAGAGTTAGAAAATGCAATGGCTGCTGGTACTAGGAGAAGCTCTTCCATTTCCCATTGAACTTTTATCACACCTGACTTCTATTTAACACAATCTTTTACATCCTTAACAAGAAAAAACAGAAAAGTGCACATCTTTAAATGCATTAGAACTCATCCTAATGGAGGCCATTCATAAACACAGCAGCAGAACCTTGTAAAATTTACATGCCTATTATCATAAGTCTTTCAGTCGATACATCCCATGCTAGAAGTGTACCACATCTGTCACCAACAAAAACCCACTCTAATGTTGGATGAAAGGCAAATGCTCCAGCACCAGTTAGCTTTATGGTGTTATCAACTAAAATGACATCAAAAAATAGAAATGGAATCACTAACACCACAGAGAGAGATAGAGAGAGAGAGAGAGAGAGATCTACTAGAGGACAAGACTATAATATCACAAATGAAAGTTAAGTAAATCTCACGTTGCAGAGTGTAATGAACAGCATATGTATGGATAGTATAGGCTCGAATCAGACCATCTGAATAAGCTACATACTGGAATGAAAGACAGCAAGAGAAAAGGTCACTTCAGTACCCGCAAGTTCAAGTCCATGACATCACATCCTTTCAAACGTTTCCTCCCTATTTTTGTCCCAGTTCTTTCCAAGAAACCAATATAATAAACGGAAAATTAAGAGTTGAAAAATCCCATTTTTGCTTAGAATTCTGAATCTAGGTAAATTAACCAAATCAAAGTTGAGAAAAATCAGAATATTGCTTTTTCCTTATGTACACTAAACCTGAAAATGAAAAAGTACCACTAAACAAAGGTTTAAGAATCAGCATGACCCATCTTAGCTTTCACTAAAAGTCTCATGTTTCACCAATGAGCTAATAGAAAAGGTAGTAGTATATCATAAGATTCAAACCCTTAACAGTAACTATGCTTGCTATGAAGCCAAGGCACCTTCACTAGAACTACATCAGAACAGTACCAAATTAAACAAGAAGGGAATAAGTTCAAGACTTCACCATGATTACCTAAAATAAGAAGCAATTTTCAACAAAAATTCTAAAAACCACAATGGACGAACATCAACAATTGTTTTTAAGAATCTCTCTCATAATGAAATAGACAAGCAAATGGAGTTGCAACACAGATTGGCTCGGCACCAACTCAAGTCCAAGCTGTTTTTCACCATTGGAGGATTTAAACATCAACAATTGTTGATTCGGCACCCCCCTTAATCAAACCTGTTATGCAAGGGGAAAAAATGAAGTATCTCAATAGCATTTAAGAATAATAGAACAAATATTTTAAATTTGTAAAGAACAAAGAAGATAATTTACCAGATTCAAATTCTTGAAGGTCCTCTAATTTTTCTTCAACGTTTAGCTCGGTGCCCGATGCTCGAAGCCAATCTTGAGCACATATCAAAGCTTGCACAATTCTAGGAGTCAAAGAGCTCCTAAATGGATCAAGTACACGTCCTCCGGTGCTAAAGGCAGATTCGGAAGCAACTGTGGACACTGGGACAGCCAATATATCACGGGCCATTTGAGAAAGTATTGGAAATCGAAGACTATTGCCCTTCCACCAATTTAAAATATCCAACTCCGGATCATCATCCTCACAGTCTTCACTCAAATATCTATCAAGTTCAGATTTAGAATTTTGTCCTCCAATTTCAATTTTTCTTTTCTTAAACTCCATTCTATACCTATCAGTGATCTTCTTGGAATTGGAGGCATCTCCATCAAATGAAGAGCTGCTTTGAGATGTAGAAAGTGAAGAAGTGGAGGAAAGGGAAGTGGCAGCTGACCCAGTAGGACCATTAAGCCTCTTGTACTCGGCAAATAACTCATACATAGCATCCCTAGCTAGACGAGCTACCATAGCACCATCGATTTCACCATACATTTTACATGCAATGAACTCAAAATACTCGAATTTTGTTCTAGGATCAAGCATGTAAGCAATGAAAATCAGCATATTCAATTTCTCAACTCTCCCCCAATACTTATCATATTTTTCCTTCATTGTTCTTGCCATTCCTCTCAAATCAGGAAGATCACTTTCTGCCATTTCATTCAAGACACCATTAATGTGACTAAGCTCATTAATAAGATTATTGGATGTTACATATTTAGAGCCAGAAACCTTCACTGTGAGATCATAAAAGTTCTCCAAGAATAAAGTTAAGAATCTTGCCTTTTCCCAATCGGATTTTGTTGGCAATGACTCTAACTCACTAATCATGTATGGATCTTGCTCCTCAAACCTTTGAAATGCCCTCTCAAATCTCTGGAGCGTGTCTAACATCAAGTACGTTGAGTTCCACCTAGTTGGCACATCTAGGCTAAGTAACTTCTTACAATCAATTTTTTCAATTTCTGCACATTCTTTAAACTTTTTCAACCGAGACGGGGACTGTCTAATATACCTCACTGCTGCTCGGATGCAATCAATGGAGTGTCCAAATTTTTTTAGGCCATCACTTACAATTAGATTGACTATGTGAGCTACACACCTCACATGAGTCCATTTCCCCCCTAATATAGACTTATCCCAATTTTGTAATTTTCCCGCTAAATATTGCACAGCCACATCATTTGAACTAGCATTATCAACTGTTAATGTCAAGACATTATCAATTCCCCATTCCAACAAGCATTTCTCAATACTCTTTCCTATTTCATTCCCTTTATGACTAGTAATTGGACAGAAATTTATGATTCTTTTGTTCAATTTCCAATCCCAATCAATAAAGTGAGCGGTCAAACACATGTAATTTATTCGTTGGATAGATGTCCATGTATCAGTGGTAAGACAAATTCTGCCAGCACTCTGTTTCAACATATTTTTCAACTTAGTCTTTTCATCTAAGTACAACTGATAGCAATCTCTAGTAATTGTCCACCTAGAAGGTATTTTAAAAGAAGGACATGCAGTTCGCATGACTTGCTGAAATCCTTTACCTTCTACATGTTTGAATGGCAATTCATCAACAATAAGCATGTAAGCAATGCTTTTTCTAATTGCATCAGAGTCAAACTTCCAACTAACAAGTGCACTCTTCAAATCCCCCCCAGAAGTTTCAATTTCTCCTAAACATAATGTACTCTGCCCCTTAGACTTATTTGTAGGATTCAAACTACAAGATTTAGCATGGGATAAGAGGGGAGTAGTACCATGACTCTTTGGATCAGCCGGTATAATTTTATTACAGTAGTTGCAAACGCCATGACGGATCCCTTTTTCGTAGTAGGGCTGAAAATGCTCCCAAGCAGGTGATCTTCTCTTATACTCACCTCTTTTTCTCTTAACACCAATTCCCGATGCCTCAGCCTCACAACTGTCCGAATGAGAAGTAGGAGTGAGTGGCGAGTCACTTGGTCCTTCCTTTTCCTCTACATTGTTCGACATGTTTGGATTAAACCTATAATGTATTAACAATAATGAGAAGCACAGAAAAATAAGACTAGCTATTTATGAGAATTTAGTGAGAAACTCTTTCAGTATAAAGATCCCAAAAGGCAAAAGTGAAGGCATGTGATGACAGGGCAGAGTACTAGCTTAATAACTTCTGGATTTAAAGTATTGGTCAAAATTGCTTAAGCCACGAGTAACTAAACTCAATAGTAAGCTCCAGGCAAAAGAGAAAGAAATATGAATAGCTGCGTTGTATCCTTGTTGATCATGGTTACTCTTTCAGCATGATAGGAGGATAACAATCTTCATAAGCATTTTCATGATCAGCCTTGTATATATATTGAAGAAAAATTAAAGCTTGAGATAGTTTACCATTCAGTGATGAGTAGTTTTGGAACAAACTTGGGGATGGAAAGGAATATACAACCAAAAAAAAAATGAGAGAGAAAAAAAATTCAGTCTTTGGATATTTCATCCTTTTTATGATGCCTAACTACGAAGAGGCAACAATTGCATTGTTACTTATGATGTCTAGTGTTCTGGTTGGCTCACCATAAACATTTTGAAGGGGTAGTAGAGTTAGTTAAAGACTTTAGATTTAGATGAATATCTCTCTCTCTCTCTCTCTCTCTCTCTCTCTCTCTCTCTATGTTCTATGTGTTTATGTTCAAATAGATCTGATCTGCCTACAGAGCTTGGCAAAATGCACCAAAACCTGTCCCCTAATTACATCTCCCCAACCCCGCTGGTAGAACTAAGCTAAATTCCTTTTTGATCGACTAAAATGGACTAAATGATCTGTACACCCCTACTTTACCATATTGATTCACTATTCATTGATTTCCTAAGCTGCCTAAGGCTAATAAATGCATGTTCATGAAGTACAGCTGCATAATTTGGTAGCAATAGATGAAGCTTAACTACAAATGTTAGAACTGTACACGCATTGTGGAATTTCTGATGCATGTCACGGTGGTCCAAATTAAAACTTGTGCATATGTTTCTATAAGTGATGATTTTGGAGGCATTTAAGGTTAAAGATGCAGAAAATTGATGAATTAATTCGTCTTATATTCATCATTTGTTGCATAATTAATCAACTGTGCATGCGAAAATGACATAATGGATTTCAGTCTCTAGATTCTCAATAAATTAAACTTCAGGGCCATATCAACCTTCTTGATTATCATGTAGCTTGAAGCACATGCTCTCAACTTAGGTCAGTACTATCCATGAAAGTTTAATTGTAGCGGAAAATCAGTGACACAATAGATCCAATATTCCAATGTATGGCCCTCTCAAAAAAATTGCATCTAAAAGATTCATAGCTCACAAGTCACAATTACGAGTAGTACCTTTTCTAGTGGAGGAGATGGAGATTCGAACTTCGACAGCCAAGAGAAATTGAAGCTGGTGTGGTGGGCGACAGACTGGAGACGGCGGCGCGGAGAAATTGAAGCTGGTGTGGTGGTGGTGCTGGGGCTGCTGCCCACAGAGAGGGGACCACCCACAATGTTGACAAACACCAAGCGCCGGGGAGATTTGGAGGATCCACACTCTGTTCTCTGTCGAATCCGAACTACTTCGATTAGTAGAGCCAGGCGGTGGGGCTTTTGCACAGCTTCAGGATTTGGAGGTTGGGTTGGGTTGAGGGAAACAGAGTTACGGACTGGAAGAGAGCAGCGGTGGCCGGTGGTGGTCAAGTGACTCCGATAGTCCGATGGAGAGAATCGGGGATCGGGGAAAGATGAAATAGAAGAAAGAAAAGAAGAATTGAAGAAGTAGGGTGTCTGAAGTAAATAATTAGGGCTTCCGAGTAATTTGTCCGTATAAAACATAATTGCATATAACATGTACAGTACACCATAAGCGAATTCGAAAGTGAATTCGGAATTTCCGATTCCTATTTCGCATAACCAATTCGAAATCGGAACTTCCGAATTTAAAATTCTTAAAACCGAATTCGAACCTTATTCGATGAAATCGAATTCGAATTTTCGAAAATAAATTCCGAATTCCGAATTACCGATTTCGAAATTCCGATTTCAATTCGAAATCGGTCGGTAATTCGGAAAAATTCGAAATTGCACACCCCTACAAGTGACAACACATCAATAACTTTAATTATTCTAAGGGTAAATTACATAAATTACACTCAGGAAGTTACCAATTGGTTGACCATGGTTTCCTTGTGGGTCCCCCTTAGATTAGTCTTTGACTCAATTTGGCGATGACTTCCTGAGTGTTTCTAATCTAACTGTCTGTGTATATGTGTTTCTATCTACTCTGGCAGAAAAAAAAAAAAGGGTAAATTACATAAAATCCCCCTGTAACTTTGTATAATGTCAAATGACTTCTCTTAAGACTTCAAAATAGCCACATAACGTCCCTATGATTTTATATAAAGTGAAAAAGATAAAAACTTGGATAGACCGAGTCTTGCAGATCTAGTGACCCAATTTTTATCACATCTTCATTACGTAACTTGGTGCGATGGTATGGCAAAGTTTGGGCCATGAGGTCTACATAAACTTGATCTACCCATGTCTTAGCCAAGTGAAAAATGGATAAAATGTATAATTCATTATGATAATTAGACCACATACACTCTAAAAATGTGTGTGATGAAATCATAATATCTAATTAACCTCCTATGGTTTCCATAAATATCCACTTCACCTAATTGTGATTTTTGCATTTGTTTACATAATCCCCCTATGGTTTTGTGTAATCTGGTTAAGTCGATGTTTCTAACATTCAATTAAGGACACTACTAGTATTTTAAACTAATGACATTATATAGGTTATCTTCTGTTAAATTTCCAATTTATATGAAACCATAAGAGGTGATATGGACATTTTGAAGCATCAGAATGGTTATATATGACAATAGATGACACCACCGGAGGATTATTAATAATTTACCGTAGTTTTAATGACTTGTCAACTGCAAAATTGGAAAAGCGATGAAGATGCAATGCATGTGGTTTATTCTTCCCATCTTTTCATTTGTTGTAGAATTTTCATTATATTCTGATAAGCAAAATCTGCCTCCGTGAAATGATCCAAACACTTTCATATATTCAGTTAGACAAATTGTAGAATGGGAAAGAAGAATCTGACCTATTCCAGAGCATACTTCAGAGAGACTAGAGATGCCATAGACGGTAAGGCTCTCAATCGAGTTTCGTGAGTCGGATTTTAACAAATTCAAATTTGACTCAAAAATAAATAGAAATCTTTTAAACTCAATCCCAAATTAAGAAAAACTTAAACTTAACTCACACTATAATATGGATTTTGGATTGAAATTGAATTCAGTCCAAACTCATAATTAACTACGTAATTATGTATAATTTATATTTAATATTTATAAATTATTATAAACTTATATATAAACTATTAATCTTTAATCCTGCTTCATTGACTGATCTATTAGAAGTAGACACCTATCTAGAAGCTCGTTCGTCGTCAACGTACGCACATTTGGCTTGGCGGAAATCATTAAGCAGGGAGTTTTCTGTCATGTTCAAAGGGCGTGCACCTATGACCCACGCCTAGGAAGAAAGGGCAGGCAACGAAAGCAACTGCTATATGGTGCGAGTTCAAACTAACCTTGCCCATAAACGATAAAGCGTTTACCCCAAAATCTATGTTCTCAACTTCGGCGTAGAGATAAATCAAACTACTCGATGGTTGAATTATGTTTGGTTGTATATGACTTCATTTGAGTTTGATTTAACAATTAATTAAATCAAACATGAACAGTATTTCTTATTTAGTAAAGCTTTAAATTCGGTTTGAATTTGACTCAATTCCTCGATTTGATTCGAACGTTACTTGATAAAAGATTCTCTAAGATTTGGCTTGCCAAATAAACAAATCAAATTTAAATATAATTTTAAACTTATTAACACAAATAAATGGGTTCGAACATTAATTTTTTTATTTTGTTAGCCTCATTTACACCCTGACCTAACCAAATAGGCTTGTGAGGTCCGGTCAAAAACATGTTCATCCTTTTATAAACTGAAACGTGTAATGGGTGATTTGTTTTGTTGTTTTCTTTTTGGATTCGCCTATTTTGTCCACTAAACCATAGTGTCAAATTGTATCTAGTCAAATAGATAGGCATAGGACCTATGTAACTAGATTGATGCATGATTCATACAAAAAGTACGATTCAGACATTAATTCATTAATTCAATCGATATTCTAAAACGGTCTTAATTTTATTCTGATTCTAAACATACCTACACGGTCTAAAAAATTAATTTAGACAAATTTATTGCAAATACCTACTTACATATGCAATGTATCAAAGTTAAAAGACTGAATCCAACTTTCAGAAAGATAGATCGATGAAGTGAAAAATGCATAAATCTTAAATAAATGATAGATCATTATACCATGAGGCTAAAGTCCTGATTCATTTCCACCGACAAAGACCTCAACTCAGCATTTTTTTTTTTAATTCAGTTCAATGAACATCGTCATACAGAATGAGTTCGTTGAAGTTGATTACTATTTTCTCCTATTTTCTTAGGATCCAAGAGCTCAGATCGAATCAATTGGTATGTAGAGTTATAGTAGGTTACTAAACCTTTCAAGATTCTTAATTGATCCACTAAATTATTTTTTCATGCCAAAAAGCACACAGAACTCGTGGAAGCATTTTATCTTGATCATTCTATTAACTCTCGCTATTAAAATAGACGAAAGTTAGTCCATGTGAGAATTGCATCCACTTTTAAATGAAAATTTTAAATATTTGGCATGAAATCAACTAGTTTATTAGCTGCATTTTAGGGTGCATAATAATTCTTGAAACTGAACCTAATGAAATCCTCAATGTTAGGGTCCTTAATACGAAAATTAATCCCAGTAGAACTAGCTCTTTTTTTTACTCTTCCAGGCTACTGATTGAAAGAAATCCCAACAATCAACTGATTGAATTCAAAAGAAAACCCTCAGTTCTTGATAGCTAAATTAAAGTAAAAGCACAAAAATATTGAAGGGTTTCCCTCTAATTATTGACCCAAAAAGAAAGTCTGAGCAAGAATGATTAAAGCATACAGAGAATTAAGGTTCTAAAGAGAAAATATATATCTAAAAAAAGCAGGTCACTAAATCGGCAGCTAAAGCCTCAAAAGGCTGATTGCTTCACAAAAAATGTCCAAATTGTCCATTCAAAATTGGTGTAATGAGTTTAAAATGATGAAAAAGGACATGTACTGGTGCCCAATGTCTTAATTAGAAGGAATTAAATTGCTGTCAGATCAATTACACTTATGACACATAAAGCAAAGAAGACATTCAAAGGAAGAATCAAGCAAACTGATAAATAACACGATGAAATAATGAAAGAGGCTTAAATTTAAAAAAAATAAAAATAAAAAAGTAACTTGGAATTGCATTCTGGAGAGGATCAACTACAGATCTTGAATCAAACTGCTATGGGGTGGGTTGGGCAGATGGCGATGAGGGGCAGGAGGAGGGAGGAAATTTTATTTGACATTTTCTTTCTTCTTCTTCTTCTTTTTCCTCTTTTTTTTTTTTTTTTTTTTTTGGGACTTTGGAATCAAAATTGGAAAACATGAATCCTCCTAGTCTACTCAGGAATTGAGAGTTGCCGGTTCTTCGGGAATCATGCCAAAATTTCAATCCCCATACTGATAAACCAATCATGTAGAATGGGAGGTTAATCCAATTCTCAATTCCAATACCCTCTAACCAAACGACCCCTAAGTATTGTGTTTGCAAGGACCTGGATCAATCAGAAAGCAAAAGTGGCATTGTTCTTGAAAGGCACATGCATATCAATATAAATGTACTTTTTAATCAAACTCTTGAAAACAGACATTGATATATTCAAATATCATTTCGGATAAAAAAGAAAATCCTAATGAAATATAAGAAAAGACAAGGTAAGAAAACACAAAAAGCTGATTCTCTAAATAAATTCTATGATGATTTATATTGTTATTCGGGCACAATATGCTTTCTCAATAAAGCCAAAGATGATATTAAGAATTTTGGGTGACCTATTTTTTACATTGAACTACATTAAAAGACATATGGGTAGAATTCAGTTGAAGTAATAAACGATCTATCCTAGGACAAGATCTACGGGGAAGAAAGATGCCTAAGGTAGGGAGGATGTTACTGTATAATTTTTGCAAAGTCAATTAATTAGACAAGTTATTAAAAGAACTAGAACTATATTCGACTCTTAAGATAGATAGGTGAAATTTGTATATTGCCATGAGCCATGCGAGAATGCTTAGGTTCATTTTTCCACGGCTGAAATTCGGGAAGGCTAACATACAATTAATGAGAGGCAACAAATCGCATGATAAAAGGCCTAATTATTCATAACTTTGATAATTCTAAAGTACTATTGATAACTACTTGCGTATTATTGAAGACTATTTTGCTATTATCAAAATCGACTCTCAAAGCCATACAACGTTTTCCAGATTTCATTTCAAATTGGAAGGCCAAAATTCATCGTTTTAGCCACTTTCAAGTTGCTTTGTTCCACATTATTCTTGACCCCCAAAAAAATAGAAAAAAGAATAACTTGATATTAAGTCCTTGCCCCCTCTATATGTTCTTTTCCAATAAATTGTTTTATAAGTTCAATATTTTAGTGACATCGAATAACCATCATTTCAGGTATCACATCATATATCATAGTATTGATTTTATTTATTTGACTATGAAACTTGCATTGGCATAAAACTTCTCAACTTGGCACAATTAAAAATTATCTCAAGTCATTGTTAATCCAGGGACAAAAATTCATATATTACGTATCATGAATAGCAACCGTTAGAGCCCTTACAGAATAAGATATCAGTGTAATACCTGACAGATTTATCTTTTATTTTTTCGTTCTATCTATTTAGTAAAGCAGATAGTAGGTATAGCATTAAAAAAATATAATCTTGATAATAAGGGAGCAACTCCTAGTAGTGGAAAGGATAACTTCTGGGAGTGGAAAGTTACACCATTTCCTTTCCAAACTCTCTCATTTATCTCTCGTTGTTAGATAATAGGAGTGTTGGTGAGGAGGTGAAAGACTGCTAGGCATCCCAACTAGGACATACATTTTCAGATATCTAATCCAATAAGTAACTATTTTCTATTCCTTTTCTTACTTGTAAACTTGTTAAGTTCCTATCTCTTATTTAATAATTATTTAGATAAGATCATTATGTAGACTAGTATTTTGATTCTTGTCCGGATAGGATTTGGTCTTTGTCATCGCTAGTGTTAATACCGATAAAAAAAAAAGTGCTGGTGGCTTTACAAACGGAATGTTTTGCTAAGAATACAACTCAAGAACATTTAGGGCAAATCTGCAGAAAGACTTAAAGGGTTTGGGTCAGAATAGAGTCATCCATTAGTGTTGGGGTAAATTTTAGAGAAGGAAGGGAAAATCTGAAAAGCTGAGAGGATGAAAAGAAAAGAAAAGAAAAGAAAAGAAAGTAAAAAAAATGAAAGAAGAACGGGAAGCAGATCGATGGGAGAAGAGGGAAGGGTGAGGGTCGAATGACCCTTCCCGGCTGGATCTGGCTGGCCATAATCAATAGAAGCCATGGCTACTTGAGTCGCAGCAAAGGAGAATAGCAGTGGTAGCCATGGCAGCATCGCTGCCGCTGCATTTTCGCAAGGAAAGCTGGCCGCTCTTGCCGCCAGCATAGGTGAAAAAGATGATGACATCCATGGTGGTAATGGTGACTGCTGTGGCGATGGCGGGGGTAGTTGTAATTGGGGGTTTGTTTTAGGGTTAGAAGGGAACTAGGGTCTCTATGGATTTGGGGAAGATGAGACTCATTTTGAAAACGGGTCGGGTTGTTGGATCAGGTCGGGTTGTTTCTGTGAGACGGTCATGTCTCTCTTAGCCAACTTGGATCACATGGTGGATAGATTATGTAAGTGGGCTATTTGATGTTGGGCTAACAGATGGACTATTAACTTAATTTAATCAAGTGGTCTAAGCTTAGTTGTGATTGCTTATCAATCCTAAGATAATTTTTTTTTATAACTTGGGCCTAATTTTAGATTATGTAGGCTTAATAAATTTCTAAAAAGACAAATGAACTAATTTAATAAGCCTGATGATTTAAAACGTAAATATTTTGTAGTACTTAAACTATAAAAACCAGATATAACCTCTTGGTTAAAAAATAAAATAAATAAACATATATAGCTTTCTTTCCAGCCAAAGCCCATATTTCATTAGGCCCAAAATCATCTTTATAAAATCCAACTTCAAGTATATTCCCTTCATACTGTATATGAAACCCAAAGTCAACTTTTGAAAGCCCAAATAAAGTATTAATTTGAATAAACCCAAGTCCACTTAAAGAAAGCCCAACTATTAGTTAGACCTAATCCAAACCCAAAATTTGGCCCAAATTCTTTGAGCCCATTTATATTTTATATAAATAAATAAATATATATATATATATATATATATATTAATAGTCACCTTCTATAAAGGCAATTTTTCTAAGTCAAGAAACCCTCTAGAAGGGGAAAATTTTTCTATATTAGTAAACCTTCCAAAAATGAGAAGTTTCTATCTTGGGAAACTTTTAAATACTCTTTAAAAATTGTCCATACATGAATAATAGGACACTTAAATCAAGGAAATATACCCTATGAATAAGGAATGCAAACTAATTAGAACAAACATGTATCTCTCATAGGTTCAACGCACGAGTAAAGAGTGCTAAGAGTATCTCTCGAGCAATTCAAAGTAGGTGGTACTTACCCCTGTGTTTTTCTGAAATGTTAATTAAAAAATTTCTCAAATGAATGCTTTATTTTGGAAACATACAAAAATGGATCACATACGCCAGCTTTAAATATTTTGATATACTAAGTTCTATGAAATGAGTGGCATGTTTTCATAAAAGGAAATAATTAGGCATGTGATGTGTGAAATAGTTTTATGATATGAAAAACTCTAAATGGTCATGAAATAGATGGTAGGGCAATAACCAGTCATGTATGATGATCACATGAAGATCAGAGAAAATGCTTGATCGCTTATGAATAGTCATAATAGTCGATATAAAACTCGATCGATTGACTCATGCATGGGTAGATTAAATGAAACTCAAGGAAAATGCTTGATCTACCATCCTTTTAGGAGTTAAACTTTAAACTCAGTATTCAAAAGCTGAATATTGCATGGATTGTTTTATGAACTATGTTTGATATGTTTCTTACTTGCCAAGTTATACTATGAATATGCTCATGTGATGGCATATGATTTGATGCCACTCAATTTTGAATGATATATTTATGTTTATTGATTATTATTGCAATGTTTTTAAATTAATAATGCATCTGATATAGTGTGACAAGTGTTACAAAAGTATGTAGAATATGTAATGGTTACATGATTCGACGGAGAAATAACTACTATCTACTAAGCGGCATGTTGTTCAATCCATTTCCTCTTATCATTTTTTTGCAAACATAGAGAACTATGAGGTGGTTTGCATTGAGGAACAGGGGGATGACTTCTACCAATGATATACAGCTTTAGAGAATAGACTCTAGTGTTAGGATTTAAACATTATGTAGTATTAGTTAGGTATTAGAATGCTTTTAAATTTATGTTTATAGTGAAAGGGGAGTGTGAGCCCAAAGTGGATATTATGTCATTTTCTTATTTTTAGTTATGCGCTGCACCTTAAATTATCTTATTTATGAGTGTTAAAGTAGTAATTTTAGAAGGTTATGGCTACCTTGTATTCGCGAGTCTTATTAATATGATGAATGTCTCGTGCCTGACACATGCAGACTTTAGACATGGCAATCAGTGTGGCATATGCTGGCAAATAACGTTTTAATCCTCATTTCACCTTATCTCGGGTGTTCCACCTCAATCCCTCCTACCTTGGTGCCTCACCTGGACCCAACACACAACCCCTGTTTTTTTTTTTTTTTTTTTTCCCAGTTGATTTAAACATTTTCAAATGCCAAACAATAGAAAGTAGCATCTGTCGATTAAACCTTAAATGTAGTACTCTGATATTTGGTGATGCAGAAAGAAAAACAGCATAAGAGGACTAACAAAGTTAATAGTAGGGCAATTCCTTATATTATCCAAAAAAAAAAAAAGATTCGAAGAAAGAAAGCCTTCATAGCTTGGAGCTAATCGAGTAGTGAACTTTGCAAATTATGGCGTTGGAGCTGCCGCTCCTCAAGATGATCGGTCTTCCTCGATATTGTTTGCTGTGTTTTTTTGACGGTGTGTATTGGCAAGCAGCTGAAAGAACAATAATAGTGTATCCCAAACCCAATAATAATTGCAGCATATAGTAGTAAAGCTGTTGTATGATAAATAGAGAGTGCCACTGCATCCAGCAGAGGGCAAGACAATGGTAAAAATGATGGAGTTTCAGGAACTCAAACAGTTTACATTTATTATTAAATTTTGGTTAAAAAATCCTAATATGTTGGCAAAATAAATCAAGTTTAGAAGTATTATTTATTTATTTATTTTCTAGTTTTGTTGAAGTTAGGTTTTTTAGTAGTTGTGTTATTTAGGAATATGTATTTTATTTGGTAATTATTGATGTAAGTGGTTTATAATCCAATAAGTCGAGTAGGTTATAAATAGAGGATTAGTTGTGATATTTTCTTAAAAGAGTACAGAATAGTCACTAAGATATTGTGGTATAGTTTTCTTTCGCTATTTTTAGATATAATAATATTGTGAATTATTTATTTCGTCTCTCCCAAATATATATATATATATATATGTAGTGTATTTTTATATCTTCAATTCTATAGCAATGAATGCATCAATTATTTTTAGAACTCTAAATTTGGACTCTACATAATACCTAAAGGAATTTGACAAGGGGACAAAGTAATAAAATTTTGGTGAAAAAACCTAATATCTAAAGAAATTTGACGAACTTTTAGAAGGGCTGCCTTCCCCCGGTAGTTCCGTCCTGTCCAATTTGATAATAGAACAAAATCTTTGCATGGAACCTTTTTTTTTTTTTTCCCTGAGTCAAAAAACGAATGAAACCATGCAAGACTTGCAAAATACATTTTGCCTCAATCCATCCTTCCTCAGTCATCAATTAATAGTGGTGATTAAAGCACACACTAATGTATGTGTAGTTAAATACATACATTTTGCATCATACATTTTTTGTTTTGAATGAATTGGGACCAATTTGCCCTTAAAATTAAAAATAGATCAGGAATTTTAAAAAGTAATGCTGCTGTGTTTACATCACATAGTGATGTTCTCTTATATATACACACACAAACATACACACATACACATATAAATGGACAATTATCAATTTAGCTTTTCAAGACAATTAAGTCTATCTGAACAAATTGTAACACCATTTGCTTAATAATGTAAATCACTTTGAACCACAGTGTAAGTTTAGAAATTATTTTGTAGAACCTGCACATTGTCTTGAAACAAAGAGTACGATGTTCATTAGACCATCTTGAACCTTAACCTTTGGTTAAAGGTGCACTTGCATGGTGAAATCTAAGCATCTCAATTGCGGATTGCAGGATCCTACAATCGGTCTAGATTTGAAATTTAGTGGATTATATTGATTGTCGGAACAATTTTTAAAGAGTATCAAAATTTATTGTGTTATTATATATTATTATGTTAGTGTCTGCATTTATTATATTTCGTATGTATTAATTTCTAAATTGGACCACATAATTGGAATTAGCAACTAGATAAGCCCGTCAATTACTTGTCTGACCTAAAGACTTCGGACTCAACATCAATCCCGCAAGTATTGAAATATGGGACATTTCAAGGCCAGATCCGATATAATCAATGGGCCAACGTCCAGTTCAGTCCCCGTGTGTCACGTTACTGGGTGGTCCAAAATTCTGGGCGTACGGCCGTGATTGATTTTGACAATTTCAAACTAGTTCACTACGTTTTCAAAAGAACAATTTTCAATCCTTTCAACCTTGGTTCCATAGAAGCAAAGCAATCCCGAAAGATTGAAAATGATATAGAGTCTAGTGAAATCTAGTCCATGGAACAATTTGATCTATTATTTATATACAGCAGTATCATAGTGGTAAAGGTTGTGACCATGCGAACGAGATAATTGTCTTTTCAACGTAGTTGTGTCTCTTTTCATTAGATAAAGGTAATAGATTTTCAATTTTTGTTAACAGTTGTCTTTTACAGACACAAATTTGCTCTCTCTTCAAATTTTCTAGCAATTAATAGTAATATCTATTATGCTATATTCTGCAAAATAGATGTCTGTGCTATACCATAAATCTAAATTTTGAAAAAGTTGGAAGAGATTCCTGAATCCTTCATGCTCATGTCGCATGTTGTAGAAGAAAAAATAGTCAAATCCGATCTAATTTTTTACTGAATGAGAAGAAAAGAAAAAGTCAGTATAAATATAAAAGATATGACTCAAAACATTTTGACTTGAGGGTTGCGACAATTCTAGTTATAGTAAGGTTGATCATTTTTACACACTTTTGTATCCTTAAAATAATCTTGGGGTCAAATCCACTTTGAATTTCATAAAGTCAAGGAGAGTGCTTTTTAAAAGATTATGGGATATAATTAGGTCAAATAATCCATTCTGGAATAAATATTCAACAATAATGTTGGGAAAAATCTCAAGATTTTATTCACGTAGAAGAAAAATAAAAATTACTTTTTCATTATGGCCTTACAGAATGATAATTACTTAAATACATTCGTATCACTTCCAAATGAATAACTTTCCACATTTTGATTGTTGAAGCATTAACACGCAACTTTCCTTTGACTGTTATACTTATTCCCTGCCAAATTACAATTAGAATTGCTCACTTTTAAGGCCATTATTCATCTATCAAAGTACTTTACTGTTACATTTAATTTGATGACAACGCAAACTAAAACCAAATTCCAAGATAACACCTTAAGCTCCAAATCCTAACTTAAATGGTCAAAAATAACTTCACAAGCAAGTACTGATAGGGTGAAAATAATAAACAACCTAAAAAAGGTATTTCTTTTTAGTTTAAGGGAGGCTCTTAAGATATGAGCATCATCAGATTTTTTATTTCCCTGAAAAAAAAACTCAAATCCTCTTAAGATATGGGCATCATCGGATTTATTTTTCCTGAAAAAAACTCAAATCTAGACTGAAATCGTTCATCTTTGCTTCTTCTATATTTTTTAACTAATTTATGCTATCAATCCACTTAAGAGAATTGTTTTCAAGACGAAATTGAGGCAAAACCATTTCCATTAAATTTTTAACCTTTTAGATCTCATAAGTAAGTAATAAATTTTTTTTATACACTGTCAATGTATATTTTTTTTTTTATACTAGCAAGTTTAGATCATACTATATAACGTAAATTGAAATTTGAAATTTAAATCATACGCATATGGCATACATCCACAATTGCTACTATAAAAAAATCACCACACATCCATAAGTAAATAGTCTTAAGCCCTAGTTAAGCGAGGTTCAAAGTTTTAATATTCCCAAAAATTCAAATTAATTCAAGAATATGTATAAATGTTTAAAAGGGGCAATAGGTATTTCTTTATTTTTAAAATGCTTTATGAGGAAATGATTTTACATCGAAAAAATTGAGCAATGACTGAAACTTAAAGAATTAAACTGCACCGACATGACACGTAACGCCATCCGTCCCGGGATGCGGATGCATATAGTAGTAGTAGTATGGGATTTTGGACCGTTAGAATTCAAAACCCAAAAGCAGACCGTTTGGGACAGGAAAAGAAAATCGCCGCTCCTCTTCAATCTTGCCCACAACCTTCTCGAAGAAAAATTTTCACAATGGCGGATCATCAGAGCAACACCTCTTCATCTTCAATCATGGAGTCCAAGCCCCTTCACCCGCTCCACCAGATCGCCGAGACCCCAACTCACAAGCTTCTCCTCAAGCAATGGCTCAAGGAGGAAGAGCTAATCCTTAACAGAATAGCCCTCAAGGAGACTCAGATCGACTCCGTCCGCAAAGAAATCTCCCAACTCTACTGCTTCTTCTTCCTCTTCCATTCCACGGCCCTTATCCTCCTCTTCAGCGCTGCCTCCTCCACAGGCCGGGCCCCCTCCTGCCGCAGGTCTTGGATCCCATCTTTGTGCTCCCTGTTCTGCTCTCTCGGGATCATATGGGCTGTCAGGTACAAGACTGAGGTGGAGGGCCATCTGGAGAAGCTTTTGCAGAGGGAAAAAGAGGACGGAAGATTGTTGGCCAAGTGCGTTGAGGAGTTGAAGAAGAAGGGGATTGAGTTTGACCTGTTGAAAGAAGTGGATGCGCTAAGGAGGGCTAAGAGTTTGAGGGTTGAATCCTCCAAAGCTGTCAGGAAATGGTCTTCTAAGGACTTTGTCTCTCTCTTTTTCTTCACCGTGGCTTGTTCGGTCATTGCTCTCATCAGGGTCATTTTGTGCAATCACTAATTCCAAGTTTCTAATCTTTGCCATAGGAGGAAGAGGAGGACCTGGTTAAGAGCTTCTACCGGGTCTACTACTAGAAATCTTGAAAATGGAAGTGACCTCCCTGTTTTTGTCATTTGTTTAGCATCTTGCTTTACTTTTTCTTCAACTTTATAGCGTAGATGGAAGATTCGTTAGAAGCTTTAGAAACGAAAAGTTATATATTGCTAAATTATTGGTTTGGAGGTGAGGAATGCTTTCTGTTAATTTGGGATTATTTTGGTATTCGTTACGAATTGGGTTTTATTTGCAGAATAATCTTTCTTGTACTATCATTTTCCAGAAGATATAGTTAAAGCAAGACCCAGGATGGTGATGTTTAGGTTTTGTTATGACTCAATTACTGCTCAATATTATCATCCAATCTCATTTAAACTTGCTAAATTCCCACAATGGCTAGTTTTTGTTCTTTAGGTACACATTGCTTACTTCCTAATGCCAAACTAAACAGAGAGCCATAGTGTCTTATTGATCAACAATTACATCAGTTACATAATTCTCCGAAAAGTCATTAACAGAAAGCTTTGTCCTCGATCACCGACCTCCAGAGAGTAGCGATTCTGCAACAGAGGAGGAAGTGTGTGAAAATGGCTTGTCCATTGAAGATGGATATGACAAGTTAAAATCACTGAAACCTTCCTGACTTGCGAAAGACAGGGCAGTCGCAGAAATCCCAAGTGAGCGAAAATCTGGCAGTGCCAAAGCGCTGTCCAAGTATAGAACAACTTGACGCATGCTTGGCCTTGCAGTGGGATCTGCCTGCGAGCACAGCAATCCGAGCTTCATAACCAATTCCACCTCCTCTTTCACATAATCAAGTCCCATGTTTGGATCAACTGCTTCAAGAATTCGCCCTTTGTTCCAGCAAGAAAATACCCAATCAACCAAAATGGCATCCTCTGTTGTGGAGTGTGGTTCTATTGGTCTTCTGCCACAAACTACCTCAAGCATAAAGGCTCCAAAGGCGTATACATCTGTTCTTGTCGTAGCCTTGCCAGTTCTAGCATGCTCTGGCGCAAGGTATCCAATTGTGCCAACCACATGAGTTGTTTGAGGGTCTGTTCCATGATCATACAATCTCGCAAGCCCGAAATCTCCTAATCTTCCATTCAACTCACCATCTAACAGGACGTTGCTGGCCTTTACATCTCTGTGAATCACTATTTGTTCCCATCCTTCATGTAGATAAAACAATCCAGATGCTACGCCTCTTATGACTCGAAATCTTTGGCTCCAATTCAGGGTGTACTCAGGCTGCTCATATAGAAACTTGTCCAAGCTTCCATTGGGCATGTATTCATAAACCAATAGCAGCTCATCTTTTCGCCTGCAGTAACCTAAAAGTGGAACCAAATTTCTGTGGCGTAACCGGCCTATGCTGACAATTTCTGCCACAAATTCTTTCATTCCTTGCCTGGATTCATGAGATACCCTCTTGACAGCAACCTCAAGTTTGGAGCTAGGCAGGACCCCATGATATACCCTACCAAACCCACCTCTTCCTAGTAATTCCTTCTCCCTGAAGCCTTTTGTAGCGATGTACAAATTTTTGTACTTGAATCTGTGAGGACCATACTCACGCTCCCAATCCTCGAGCACTTCTGCAAACTTCTCCTTCATTCTCCTGCGATATATTACACCAGAGATTGCAATTGACAGGGAAGCAATCAAGATGATAGGTAAACCAATTGTTAAAACTCTGGACTTTTTCTTAGGCCCAACTCGTGGGAGCTTAGGGATTTGAGAAAGATCAAGCCCTTGAGCCACACCGTTCATCTTGAAACTCCACCCAAGAAGGTAATGGGATGTCAACACTGAACCGGTAGATGATGAAAATCCAATATACATGATTTTATTTAATACTGGTGAAAGATCACGAGATAAAGATAAAAGAGGTTTGTTTGGTTTAGCAGCATGTATTGGAGCTAATGTGACACTAATATGCTTAGCTGTACCATCATAGTCCACCCAAACTTGCATTGCTTTACCACTAATAAGAGTCAAGTTCTGAAAAACACCGTTGCCGTTGGAATAATAACCTGCAGGCTCTGCTAGTGTGGAGTTCAGTCCGTTGATGTCAATTCCGACATGGTTATCATTGATATCATTGAACTCTTTGCTTTGGATGGTGTCGAGTTCCACTGCAAAGACATGATTGGTCGCATTTCCATTGTTGGTTTCGTTGAAGAGGCCGAGATACTGACTAGGAAGAGCTCCTAAAAGGCCTCTTGTTGGTGCAATCACGAAAGCAATTCCATGACCGCTCAAAGTAGGATATTCAGACACTATAGCAAAGATGAAGGTGGTGGAAAAGGAGAAAGCAGAGGAATTAGCTGAATTCTTGAAGCTGACAGGATTAGGAAAGAAGGCATGGCCTTGCAGTTGCTTGGTGGCATTAGTTAGCTTCAAGAGGCCATTTGGCGTGACCTGAGCTATGCCGTCCAGGCTCAAGTTCATGGAATGGAATCCATTGTAGGTGATACTAAGGTCCTGGGAAGATGCAAAGCCAACTAGGGCAGTAGCTACTAGTATAAGCTTCAATAGAATCAGCATGGCCAGCTGATGGCTGAATGCTGATACTAGATTGAAAATTCCTCCAAGATCCGATGCTAATCAGTATTGATTTACTCTAGCAAGAGACCCGGACAAGTGATTCTGAGGCCTACTGGCTCTTGGAAATATTGGATGATCACGCTAATGACAGAGTTTGCTTTAATTCTTCCATTCACTCTCGTGAGTCCATCCGAAAACCATCACTGTCATCAGTGTCATGTACATCATAATGCCACTGCCTTATCTGCACAAATGAATGACTCTCGTATGTTGACTAATCTATACAATCTTGAGAGCACATTCTGAGAAGCTTTCAGTATCAGTTGGAATAGTTGAACATAATTCAACGAGGTGGCTAAAGTCGGATTTTTTCTTCTAGAACATTAGAAACTTGCAGCTGATTCCTGTGTGCCTTGATGATACTGCCAAGTGAATGTCCCTACAATGCTGGCCGCCAGTGCTGGAGGACCAACCCGTTTGTGGGCACGTGCCTATAGTAGGCTTTGGGTGGTCGATCTCGCGTCTTCGACCCCATTCCCACTAGTCCTCGGTTCCCATTTCTGCTGTAATGAGACTAAACTGTAATATGAAAAAGAAATGGGTAAATTATATTTAACCCCCCTATAGTTTTGACTGTTGCCATACAACCCCTAATGTTTGAAAATATCCACTTCACCCCACTATGGTTTTATATAAAGTGGATTTACCACTTTATATAAAAGTATAGGAAAATTATGTGGATGACTGCAAAAACTATAGGGGGGTGAAGTGGATATTTATATGAATCATAAGGGGGTTGTATGGATATAAAATTTTATCACACGCGCTTTTTGGAGCGCGTTTGGTACAAAATTATACATTCAGTCCACTTTCCACTTTACATAAAATCATAGGGGGTGAAGTGAATATTTTCAAACATTAGGGGGGTTGTATGGTAATAATCAAAACCACAGGGGGGTTAAATATAATTTACCCAAAAGAAATTCTGTACACAAAATTTCCACAATTCTTAAATTCCTTCTGGATAAGCATCAGAATTGGAAAGCTAGAGACTCCAGAGTTGACTTGGTGGAAGATTAAAAGAACAGCATTATTGATACGACTAATTCCACTTTCTAGCCCCGAACTTGCTAGAGTTTCTCGCGTTGCACTGCTAAGTTTCAATTTTGAATATTTTACACTCTAACGTTTCAAATTTATGTCACTAATTACAATCGATAAAAATATTAGCAAATAGAGGATCATGTGCATTTATTGACTGACGGATAGAGATTGCAAGATGATGGTAATACACTATTACTTAGTAGAGTGGTTGAGGTATACGTTACGTATTCAGTCCTCAATGGAATAAATATGAGACGTTAGGATGTAAAGTGTCCAAATTTAAAGTTTAACGTACAAAATGAGGATAGAGTACAAATTTAGAGGTGCAAAATGAAATTAGTCCTTATTAATAACCAAAATAATTGTAGTTAGGTGACGCATCTCAGTCACTTCAAAAATTACACACAAATGTAACGGTCCATCCAACCTTATTTATATCGTTTAGGATTTTAAATCAGGAAAGTATCTAGAAATAAAATATCTAAAAGATAAGGATAAAAATATAGAATAATGATAGACGTCAAAAAAAAAATTTAAAGATTGAGAGTGATCTATAACTCTCACAACCAAATTTTTTTCATCTTTATATTTTCTTAACCAAAATTTGACTAAATTAATAAATTCCAACTGATGTCATTCGGGATTGAATTCTTTTGAATCATACATAACTTCGCATTCCAAGGAAACAGCGGTAACTTGAACTGTACTTAAATTATTTTCTGTCTGTATTCTTGGAAGAAAGGTAAAGAAAATTCAGAGCTGATCTGCGTAACTCCGACCCACGGAGCCTGTTTCAGCACTGTTACTTTCTTTCTAGATTAGCTGCCGGGAATCGGTAACTTTCTCGGCCAAAAATGCAAAACTTACAGGCATTTAACAACAAATGATTTTGGCATCTATTCTATGCGTCATGGCGCTGAAAATTCTGATATCAATATGATAAATATCTGCACAAATTGATCTTGAATTGTAGGTTCAACTTCACAAAGGCAGCTAACAATATGATAATATTTCCAACCAACTTTGTGATATATATATATTTATGTTCTAGGCTCCACAAGCAAATATTCATTAGGGACTAGCTAGATGGTGTATCTATATAGTTATCAACATTCAACATTTTGTTGAAGGCCAAAATCATATATTTTGCAGAAAATCAAAAGACGCCATGCCAAAGTTAAGTCTGTTAAAAGGAAAAAAGGACCAAAAAAAAAAAAAAAGAGCCTGTTCAAAGGAAACTCTTACTTTGTAATTCCATAAAATTTGGAATGAAAAATATACGAATTTAGTGTGATGCTTTGCCGAGTTTGCTATTTTTGGTAAGAGAGTGGGAACGGGTCTTAGTATGTGCAATAGGATAAATGCTTTTCCTCTCTCTCTCTCTCTCTTTCTTTTTTCGGTTTTACAAAAACAAAATGGGATGATATTCATGCTTCAAACCTTTGAGGATCTGATGAGAGGTTGTACAAATTAAATGGGCACTTTTCAAGGGATAATTACAGAAACCTCCCCTAGAGTTTCTCATAATATCATTTAGAGCCCTTGGCGTTTTTAAAATCTCATTTACCTCTCTTAGATTGATATTTCTTATAATATTTTAGCCCTTTTGAAAGCAATGCAAGAAAGATAAATCTTTTGTTCCAATACTGCCCTTGTATTATACTACTTATAAAGTATACAACAGTAATAAAAAATAAATTAAGACCAAATTTTTATAATGTGTAAAATTCTTAACTTAACCTATTTATTTAGTTGTATTAAAATAAAAGCAAAATTTACTCCTTGAAAAAATTACATCATGAAAATTTTATACGTATAAAGAGATTATTTTAATCATCAATATAACTTAAATTTCATCATGTATTAAAACATATTTTTCAAAAAAAGTTTCTTGAGTTCCTTAGTTGTAATGGTTCATGAAAATTTTTGATATGTTAATTAGTCACCAAAATCCTCTAAAATGGTTGACTTTGACTAGATTAATTTATTCATACCCTTTGCTATTCTAGCATGATCTCGATGTAGAGAAATATGGACTATTATCATATGGCAATTTATTTTTTTCTAACATACGTCTATTGGTTTAAAAATTTTGGTTTAGTTTAGATTTGTAAATAGTTATTAAGATTAAGGGTAATGTTGTCAAATTGTGACTTTTGATAGGAATATTTAGTTTTGCCAAGTTAACAAGGGAGGTAAGTGAGATTTTTAAAATCTCAGAGAAGCTAAGCGATATTATGAAAAATTTCAAGAGAGGTTCATGAAATTATCCCTCTTTTTAATAATGCTGGTTTCAAGAAAAGCGATAATGACAGGTGTCAATCTTGTGCAATAATAATTAATAAACCTAACTTGCCAATAACATAATCAAAACCCAATTCCAGGTACTGGAGTAGGAATTCCGGATGTGCAATGGGTTACTTGCTTCACCCTGATTCCTAGGAGTATACTTGATTCAATATACCAGAATTAGTTAACTTGTGTACAATGGCAAATAGGGTCGTCTCTACAGGGACTGAAGAGAATTAGCTCCTTTTTTAGTTGACAGGAAATGGGGAATTTTAAGAATTAAATGCTAACAAAAGATTAACTAAATAATCAACTATAAAAAATAATTAAAAGAGGCAACTAGTAGGAAAAACTCTAACCAAGGATACACTTCAGAAATGGTTCAAATAATTGATCATTGATGCAAATATAATTCCAACATTCATTGACCAACAGGTTTTTAATTGCCGATACGATCTAACAATTAGTTTCTCCTTACTGTTCCGATAGCCAAGGTATGACCATTGACTATTTCCCTAATTTAGAAATAATCCTAGGTACGACCATAGGATTTAATTTTAGATTGCATTAATAATTAGAGAAACCCTGTTCTAATTAATAAACACACTACGAGGGTTTGTTTAAACTAGATTGTATGTTTCCCTAACACAAACCCAATTATGCCAGTTGCTACCGGGATTAGAGTAATCAAACAATTACGGATTCAACTACTCTAATTAACAAATAGATTATGTGAATAATCAAATATTGTGCATCTATTTAATCACACAGAATAATTATAACCAATAAAATAGAAAACATACAAATACTAATGAATAGAAGAAATAAATAAAATTGATTAGATCTCATAGTAATAGTTGAACCAAATCCTCAGTTGCCCCTTGACTAGGAGTAAGAAATTAGTTCTCCATTAGTGGAGAACAAACCATGCAAAAAGAGGTTAAAGGCGTCCAATTGTTCTTCCAAAATGTTGAGAAATAGAGAGGACCAAAGCCTTGCGTCTTCTGCTTCGTTTTTCTTCTTCCCATTCCGAGAGCCAAAAAACCAACGAAAAGGACTAATAACAAAAAGAAAGAACAACGTCCTCCCCTATTCTCTCGGACCACATCATAACAAGTCATGATTGATCTCCCATTACTAATCAATCTCGGAAAAATAGGAAGAAAGTTCCTTTCCAACTACTATTTCCTAATCAATAATGTGAAAATACAAACTAGGAAACCTAGTAGCTGTCAATTTGGAATTTGACTTGAATTAGAAAACTGGTCGACGACTATCCCGACTTCCTGGTTTTGAACCTTGAGCCCAAAAGCGTCCACGTGCAAGCTACTTTAAATCAATTAGTCATGTTTTCCTCTGATTCCTGCAATTAACACAAAATACCAAAATATAAGTAGAATCAATCAATTAAAGCAATATTTGGTATTAACAAAGAGGAAAATAGGAACAAATATATCAATTAATTGCACCCTATCAGATAATGACACCCACCCAATTATCATTGAAGGCTGATGTGTGACCACACTTCAAAAACTTTTAATTGTTTTAATGACTAGTCAACTGCAAAATTGGAACAGCGAAGAAGATGCCATTCATATGGTTTCTTATTAATATGGCTAGGAGTGGGCACGGGTCGGGTACCCGCCCCTAATGGAATTTGGCTGATCCGATCCTAACCTATCGGGTCAGCAAATTTTCGACCCTAACCCGCCTCGCATGCTCTCGGGTACCCAGGAAAAACGGGTCGGGATATAGGGTACCCGCCCTTAAATTTTAATTTTCTAAATGACCACATTTTATTAAATATTTAACAGTCTAAAATCAATCCATTTCAACAATCCAAGATCCAACATATTTAACAATCCAGATTTAACAATCCAAAATCAACACATTTTAAAGTTCACACATCAATATTCTATCACACATTTCATCCAACAATCAAACCAGTCTCTCAACTCTCAAGTATCCAATACAAATTATTACAATGTGTAATAGACAAAATAAAGTTTCGTTATACTTTTGAATACAATTTAAGTTGAAAAGTTTTGATTGTAGGTGCTTAATTACAAAGAAAAGTCAAACAACCACACCAACCCAATATATACTACCACTACTACTAGTCTATAAAAATGAATCGCTAATATGATAATTTAAAAAATAAAAATGTCCCTGAAACTAATAGTAATAACAAAATTCTGATCTAACCCCCAACAAATTCCAATCTAAAAATGGCCACTTCGGAGCATTAGGTTGAATCAAAAGTTTGAAAATAAATGAGAGATAGTAGAGGATAAATTACCTTAAAGCAGTCTTTTCATGTTATACTTGATAAGAAAGTTGAAGAAAGAGGAGGACACTAGGTTGAACTTTTGTTAGAATTTCAACGGTGGTCGTCGGTCATATTTTGGAGAGAAAAAGGTGGAGATTTGAAGTGAAGATAAGAATCGAATGTACTATTACTGTTTGGATTTTCAATTAGGGTTAAAACTTAGGGATAATTTCAGAAACCTCCCCTGAGGTTTATAGTAATATCATTTGGTACCCCTCAACTTTGAAAAATCTCATCTACCTCTCTTATTTTCAACTTTTTGTAACATTACTAACCCATTTCAAAAAATATTATCCTATTATCCTAACCCATATTTGTAGAGAGCAAATATTTTCATGCCAAATTACCCTTATGTTATCCTATTGTTTTTCTAAGAGTGAAGATCTATTTTAAAAACTTGAAAATAAAGACAAACAGAGTGAAAATATAATTATAATAGAATAAATTATACCAGTAAGTGTTTTTAAGTTATAAAAGATTATTACTTAGAAGTATGTTTAAGATGCTTCAAGTTGGAAAAAATATTTCATTCCTTGTAAAGTGTTTTGATTAATTTAAGGAGTTTAAAAATTAAAAAATTTAAACTTTCTGCATTTTTTGTATAGACTGATGAATTGAATATTAGAAAAAAAATGTCTAAATTATGTTTTATAAACTCAATTGAGGTATTTTCAAAAAAATAAAAGTAATTTTCTTTATTATAGAATATTTTGGATGAATTTAGAAATTTGTAAATTGTTTAGAATTTTTTTAATGTCCTAACATTCTGTCTAAATTGATGACGTAGAAAAAGAGAGAGATAAATTATTAACAATGCATTTAGGAATTTATTTGAGGTATTTTCGAAGTGTAAAATGTTCTAATTATAACTTTTTTTTTCATTTCTTGAATCATTCAAAAATTATAAAAGACTTTTCAATCTAATTACTGTATTGTAATTTTTAAGGATTTAACTTGGTTTGTTATGAAAACTAAAGGTTCACAAGAAAAGGGTACTTTGGGAATAGAAATATTTTATCTCACCCAAAATGAATTTTTAAATGATATTTTCTGAAATGGGGTGATAAAGTTACAAAAAGTTAAAAATAAGGGAGGCATATGAGATTTTTCAAAGTTTAAGGGAACCAAGTGATATTACTACAAATCTCAAGAGAGGTTTCTGAAATTATCCCTAAAACTTAAAACATATTAAATTATATATTGACGCCTAATTTTTTTAATATTTATACATTATACCCTGCGGGTCGGGTACCCGCGGGTTTTTATTTTTTGACCCGTATCCGTACCCGATATTTGCGGGTACCCGACCCTAATATGATCCGATGAGAGAAATCGGATCGGATATCCTAAATTTCGGATCGGGTCGACCGGGTTTTCGGGTCAACGGGTTTTTTTGCCCACCCCTAAATATGGCATATGGTTTTTTATTAATTGTTTTAATAACTAGTCAATTGCAAGTTGGAATAGCGAAGCAGATGCCATGCATGTGGTTTTATCAAAAAGTTGTCCTTTTTAGTGGATTAACTTTTTATACACAGATAATATAGTGATTTTTTTATACAGGTAGTTTTGGATATATATCACATGTACATTATTTAAATTTTAAACTTGAATTTATGTTATATAACAAAATCTAAATCTACTAGTATTAAAAAGAAAATTTATACAGTGGTAGTGTATAACTATATCCTTTTTCTTTTGTTGTAGAATTTTGATTATATTCGACTGAGCAAAGTCTGCCTCCATAAAATGGTCCAAGCATACTACAGAGGGACTAGAGATGTCGTAGACGACAAAGCTGTCAATTGGGTTTCATGAGTGAAACTTTGACAAGTTCAAACTCGACTTACAAAATAAACAAAGTTTTTAGATTTTTGGGATCAATTCCAAATTAGAAAACTCAAACTCAACTCACACTATACTACGAGTTCTGGATTCAACTCGGGTTCAACAAAATTTATTATTAAATATATAATTATAGACATATATATACGTACGTATGTACATACATACATGTATATATATATATATGTATATGATCATAAATTTTTATATAAACTATGAATAATAATATCTTAGTTTGACTCTATTGATGGTCCTACTAGACAGGATGCACCTATTTAAAAGCTCGGTTGTCATCATGCGAGGGTATGCTCATTTGGCTTTGCAGATATCATCAAATAGAAAGTTTTCTATTGTGTTCAAATGGCTGGCACCCATTACTCAGGCCTAGGAAGAAAGCGCAGAAACGAAAGCAAATCTTGACTGCAAAATAGTGCGAGTACAAACTAGCCTTGCCTATAAACGGTAAACGCGTTTAATCCGAAACCAAACAGCCTCAAGACAAACCAATGCTTGGTTGGTGTAAGACTTCGTTTCAGCTTGATTGACAATTAATCAAATCAAACAATAAAAATATTTTTTATTTAGTAAAGTTTCAAATTCAGTTTGAAGTTGGCTCAATTAGCACATGATTTGTAACTTATATCTAAGAATTTCAAATTACTTGAATTTGATTCTAACTCAACTTGATGAAAGGTGTTCTAAACTTTGCTTGCCAAATAAATAAATCAAATTTAACTACACTTTCAAACTCATTCACATAAACAAACAAATTTGAACATTCACTTTTTGGTTTTGTTAGTCTCGTTTACGCCCTAACTTAACCCCAATCTTAGAGACACTTCAATGTTCCATCCTAACTGAAAAACCAAACAGGCATTTGAGGGTCCAGCCCAAAACATGTTCATCTTTTTATAAGCTATATAGGTTATAACTTATATATGTGTGTGTGTGTAGACACTGTTAAAAATTGTAATTGATGATTGTTTTTGGTGTTGCTATCAGAGTCTTCTTATTTTCCCAAGATATTCCCGAGTTCAACACGGCACTCCCTGGCCTTTACTACTCAAGGGACTGTTATGAGACAAATAAGGGAACCTTCTTCTTGGATCATTGCCAGAACTGCAGTAACTAGTTTGGGAAGAAGGAGAAAGACTTTTAAGCTATCATAACTTTAGATATTCAAAGAACTCAATAGATTTCTAAACTCTTCGAAGGATTCTGTCTTCCTTCTTTGAAGTCTTTGTTATTTATAAGCAAACTTTACAAACGGATTTCAAACCTTCCGGACTTTACACACGGAATTGAAAACAATCTTAAAGATACAATAATGGCTGACACAATGGCCTACACTGCACATGCCTAAAGGCAAAGTAAAGCATAAAGCATTATTAAAGACAAAGCAAAGCATAAAGTAAAATGGCCGACAGGATGGCCTACGATCACATGATAAAGAGTGCCAATGAGATAAAGTATCTCTAGTAGCTTGGTAGATCTGCTTCTGATGGAGTATCCGAGGGTGTAGAGTCCGGATCGGTGATGTTGAATTCTTCAATGTGGTCCAGATGAGCTCTCTTGTTTCTCCTTTTGTTCTGAGCACGTTTAGCATCTGTCCTGCTTTTTCATTTGGATTTATGCTAAGTGCTAGCTTGACCAATGTCATATGGGTTCTGTGCATATTGCATTACACTGTCATTCATCATTTCTTGATATTCTTTTTTAGCTTTCTGCACAGCTGTCCAATGTGGATGATTATTACGGTAATTCCATGGGTCGTAATGTCCAGGCCAGATTGATTGTGGAATCACTTGGTTGTGTTCAAAAATATATCTCTGGACTTCCTCATACACATCATCTTGGTCCAAGATAGTATGGTGGAGTTCCTTATAAATGATTACACTTGGCAAGACTTGAATTTGGTTATTTGAAAGATGAGCGGGACGGTGGAAATGGATAATCAGATAACTATATCTGTTTGAAAACAGATCTGTCCAGAAAGATAATGGTTTAAACCACTGAAGAAATATTTTGAGGTTTGGTTCTAAGTGCTGTCTGAAACAAGGGCTTTGAAATTCCATAAGAATATGGTATTGATGGCATAGGCACCATAAACACCATAAAAGAGGTTTAGGAAAATCTTGAGATTGGGCAATAAAAACTTGGGAAAACGGGTATTCAGGATTTATACCAAAAGGATTTAAAATCGAGCCTCCATATGAACTAAATAATTCTAATTCATATGTGGTCCTGATTCTTTCAATATCTTCCTTTTGCCATGGGTAAGGGATCTGGAAAACTTCAGGTGGATACTGCCAGTGGGGTGAGAACATAGCTATAACTGGAGGTTCTTTTCTAGAAAAGAAGTCAGCAACTATATTATTTTTCCCTTTAATATGTTTTACCTCAAAAGTGTATTAGGAAAACCAGGCTGACCATCTTAAAAGTTGAAGGTGTGGAATGAATTTTTGCTTGCAGTGTAACATCTTAGGGAAACTTCCCATATCCATCTCGACCTGAAAATAATGAGAAATAAGAAAGAATGAGAATTTTTTGATACCTAACTTGACTGCAAGGATTTCTTTAAAAGATGAATGATAGTGCTGCTCAGAAGTATTGAATCTTCCACTTGCAAATCCACAACAATGTCTTTCACCCTTTACATCTTCTTCAAAAAGAACAGCTCCCCAATATTTATCACTAGCATTTGTTTGCAAGATTCTTTTCCCTCCCGAAGGAATATGGAGTGTTGGAAGTGAAGACAACTTTTCCTTCAATTGTTGAATTGCTCTGGTTTGTGATTCTTTCCATGGAGGTGGCTTTTTCTTCAACATCTTTGTCAATGGACTGATGATTTTTGCTGCGTCAGGAATGAATTCACGAACATAGTTCACAACTCCTAAAAATTGTTGTATCTGTTGTTTAGTCAAATCCTTTTCTAGAAAATCAGAAATTGATTGACTAATATGTTGTTCAGGAGCACAAGTACCATTAGTGATCTTCATTCCCAAAAATTGAATGTCACGCTGTGCCAAAATCATTTTCTTTTCAGAAAGTATAATGCCATATTTTTCTACTATCTCAGAGAATTGGTAAAGCAATTTGATATGCTCTTCCCATGTTTCACTGAATAGAAGAATATCATCAATATAAACCAAGGTTGTATGCAAAATTGGTTGGAAGATTTTGATCATTGCCTTTTGAAAAAGAGATGGAGCAGTTTTAAACCGAAGGATATCACTTTCCATTGGAAATGATGGTTAGGAATACAAAAATCAGTTTTGAATCTTTCATCAGGATGGATTCCTAACTGCCAAAAACCAGATTTAAGATCAAATTTTAAAAACCATTTTGCTTTTGAAAGCTGAGATAACAGAGTAAATCGGTTCGAAAGAGGAAACTTATCATCAAGCAAGAAAACATTTAAAGGTTGGTAATTGATGACAAGTCTCATTTTCCTCTGACTTGTTCAGACCTTTTATTTACATAAAAGGCCTGACATGCCCATTGAGAGTCTAAGTTTTCAATAAGATCAAATTTTAACAAATCAAAACACTCTTGCTCAGCTAATTTGGAATGTTCTGGATTCATTCCAACATGGCTAGCTTTTGTAGGATTGATGTCTTCATTTCTTTTGAAGGGGTGGTGGATGAAGAAATCTGGGTTTTTCCAAAGCGGATGATGACATTTGGTTAAGAACTCTTGGTGGTCTTGGGCACAAGACTGAATGATAATTTGGGCTTTGAATTCTTCAATCTGTTTTTCAAATGGTAGATCTGGGTCTGGATCAGGGTTTTGGATAAGATGGAGTTTTGGGATTTCTGTGTATGGTTTAAAGAATCTTTTGGACTTAATACCTTGGGCTGCCATAAGGTATTTGCCCTATTCATAAATGTCAAACCCAATAATAATATTTTTCCCAGTAAAGTTTGCTCCCAAAACACGAGTATGGACTTGGCTATCAGGAAGGAGTTTAATAATAATGGGTTTCTTTGTGGCCCAATTGGTTTGAAAAATTTCTCCTGCTGCTGATCTAAATTCATGGATTTCTGGCCCCCAAAATGAATCTAGAAGGATGGTTTTCTTTAAAATAGACATAGTGGCTCCAGAATCAAAAAATGCAATTACTGGTATTGGTTTGGAGAATTTTTCTGGAAGGATGTGGATAGGGTTTGTGGACAGGTTTCAGCAGGTTCAAGAGGTTTTATCAAATAATTTGTGGGATAATCTTTGACTGGTACCTGTAAAGCAAAAAAGAGTTGAATCAGTAATCTCATCCTGTTCAGAAAATTCAGATTCAACATCAGAAATAGAAATATGCAATTCTTTTTGTATTTCAGAATCAAATGTACTCCCTTCTGGTTCTGAGGACAATTCTTTACAAAATGTCCAGGCTTTCCACAGACAAAACATTTGTTTCCTTTATTTCCTCTGAATTGTTTGCCTTTGCATTTGAAATATTTCCATCGCTTTCGGAAACCTTTCTTTGGAAATTTGTTGGAATAATTGCGGAATTTTTTGAATCTGAACCTCTTCTTTTTTCTACCTAATGGAGGACAAGCTGTACACTTACCTTTAATGATCAATTCAGGCTTTTTACAGGCTTGATCTAAGCATGCATCTCCTTTGAGGTATTCTCTGATGATTTTCCTCTTATTGCAAAGATCATCAAGTGAGAGGAAAATAGCTTGTTTAATCTGTCCTACTGACATAGGAAGTATAAACCCAAATTTGTTATGAATATACATTTCTGCACCTTCAGCAAGGGATTTGGGTAAGGAACTTAAAAATGCTTGTTTCAAATTTATATCAACTCCTAAAGAAAAGAATAATTGGATCATTCTTTTAAAATGTTTGTTCAAATCTTTTCTAGAATATGAGAAACATTTCATCTGAAAAAATTCTTTCCTTTTTGATTCTTTGCTTTCTCAAACATCTCTTAGGAAAATTTGATGTAACATATTAACAGCTTCAGAAAAATCTTGACGGGTTAGAAAATAGAGTTTATCTTGTTCTCCTAAACCACCCCACCAATCTTTTAAAATCCCTGAAAATCTTACAGTAAAATCAGTAAGGATTTCAAAATGTGATTCTTCTGTAAGATGTTGAATGATCATCCAGGGATGAAAATCTTGAAATCTTCTTCCCACTTGGAAGATGGAACATCATCAATAGTAAAGATTTGAGTACCTTTTATTTTTGAATTCTTTTTCTTACTACCTGATGTTTCTGCTTCAGTTACTGGTTCATCATCAGAAGCTTCTTCTACCTTGACCATATGCAGTCCTGGGAGATTAGGAATATCAGTATCAGTATTCTCAGAATATTCTTCTGATTGAGAATTATCAGAAAAGGACTCAGGATTATCAGTTTCTTCTGATGTTGTTTGAGAACTATCTGAATCATTTGATTCTGATTGGTCTTCATCTTGATTCTGATAGGTAGAAATATATGGAACTGATTCTTCATGGAATTCCTGCAGCATTGAAGATAAAAAATTATTATGTATCTTTATCTTATTTGGGAAAACATTATATAGAGGATCCTCATATTTAGTAAACATTAAAGAGTTGGAAATGTCTTCCTCTATCTTTTCTTTCCCTAATTCCCTTTTTCTTTCTTCTTCTTGTTGTTTCCTTTTTTCTTTGCTTTTCTTCCTCTTTTTGTTTCTTGATCTCAGCACGGTATTGCTTAAGCAATTTAAAAGGATCATTTGGTTCCTTCTTCTCTACATTTAACTGGCTAGGAAAATATATAGGAGAAGCAGGGGAATATCTTGTTGTAGGGGTTGGACTGAAATAAAATGGAGTTGGTAAAGCATTGATTGGAGTAGCTCCAAATGCTGGACTTACCTGAGGAGTCTGAATAAGATCTGAAGACTCAGTAACCTTACCTGTAGTCTTTAAAGACTCAATTTGTCTTTTGAGAAAATGTGCTTCCTTATTTTGATGTTCAACAAACTGAGAGAAGGAAGTTGAGTGCAAAGTGTGACGACCCCACCTCCCCCTAAGGCGGACCAGAGGGTTTGGCGGATCGTCTGCCCAACTCTCGCCAGGATTCACTCACTCGAATAACTAATAACACTTCGAAAGTAAATGTAATAACCATTCCAAATCAACCACAACCAATAACATTACTAAATTCAACTTACAACTTAGCTTCTCAAATTACAGTCCAATATATTTAAGGTACAACCACAATTTCATTTTTTACAAACCCAAAATATCAAATTCAGCATTTCAAAATGAAATTCAAAAGATACATTCCAACCCTAACTAATAATGTCTTCACTCGGGTTCTCGATCCCTGTTAAAGAAAACAAATTTGAAAGAATGAGCTAAAAGCCCAGTGAGTGCCAAAAGACTTGCAATTCACGAAGAACAGTTCAAATCATACTTTAAGTTTAAAATTTAAAACATGTAGATAAACACGTAAATGGGTATTGTCTGGATATACCAGGTAAACTACTCGAGGGACATCGCCCAACGAAGTAGACTAGCCGAGGGGCTTCACCCAACGACGTCACAACAATTCACTGAAACTACTCGAGGGATTTCACCCAACGAAGTAGACTAGTCGAGGGACTTCGCCCAACGACGTCACATCAACTCACTGAAACTACTCGAGGGATTTCACCCAACGAAGTAGACTAGTCGAGGGATTTCGCCCAACGACGTCACATCAATTCACTGAAACTACTCTAGGGATTTCACCCAACGAAGTAGACTAGTCGAGGGACTTCATCCAACGACGTCACAAGATAGCACAATATTTATTTTAATACCCAAAATCACATGAAAGGAGAAAACACTCACATGGTAGTTCAAATCCTAAAGCAGATCAAGCATATTTCTTATGAAATTCAAGTCTTTCAAATAACCCAAATTCATTTCAATAAGTCATTTCTTTGCAAACAATAGCAAGACTTTCATTTTGAAAAGGAGTTGGAACACTCACAGTGAGTCGGTGAAACAGACGAGCAAGCAAGAAGATCAAACTTCGGTAGTCGAGTCACCCTCGATGAAGTCTGGGTCACCTGAGCCAAAGTTCAACTATCACACACTGGCCAAACAACTAAATCTCAACACTTAACTTAAACTACTTAAAATCATCTAAGGCCAAACTATCGCAGTTCCTTGTTCAGTCCATATCTTAGGTTACACTCATCGAAATTAGGTAAGGTCTACGGCTATGGAAACTAGACTCAGAGTACTACAATTCATTAGAAGGGCTCGCTCCAAGATTCATTTGGTAATGTGAGCAAAAGTACGACACAAGAAGTCGCGAGGAACAAAATAGGCAAATCAGTCTTGAAAAATGGCTATATTTGCCAATTTTCTGCGATTAATAGAAAATGAGTTAGCATGCAAGCCATATACCGTTGAAAATCCCTTGAAGTCTAGTTCCCAATGCCACCAACGGCGCTCAATTTTGACTCCCGAGCAAGAAAATATAGCCATTTGAACTTGGGACAGTAAGCTGTCTGACAGCTTGTTTTTTCCAGTTTTGAAGAGTCATCTTTGGAACATCATTTGGGCAATGAAATGATACTGGAAAAATACTAAATTTTGTAGGCACAAACCTCAATATGTGAGGTACATTTGTACCAAAATTTAGCCAAAAAATGATACGGGAAGGCAGTGATCCATGCCCCCAAATTTGACTGAAAATTTGAAGTTCTAAACTGCCATACGAAATTCTTTTCTTTTACAGCCTTTGGTTCATCCAAAAAAACCCTCATTCCATTCCATTTTCAAAATCAAGATTCTAACAAAATTTCTTGATCAAATGGAGGTTACGTGGTAGCAAACTTTCAGACCAAAACCACACTAAAACAGAACAGTCCATGCGGACAGAATTGAAAGCAGATTTTCCAGTTTTCGCAGCATTCTTTGAAAAACCATAACTAAAGCTATATAAGTCCAAAATTTATGAATCTTATACCGTTGGAAAATAGACTCAGTGAACTAAAACTCTCAAGAAGACACTTATACAAGATTCAAATCAAAAACCAATCAAATTTCAGTTTAAAGTCTCTGCTACAGTAATAACAGGACATAACAGTTTTGATTTTCAGTCAACTTTGAGAATTCACCAAAATTCACAGAATTCCAAATAACCCTTGAAATTAATCTCACTTAAATAAATTGTAGTCTAGTTTCAAGCGGAACAAACGGAACTCAATTTGGACCTTCCTACACCAAGATACAACAGATTTAAGAAGACTGTTTCATAAATCCAGCTACCCGAAATTCCAGATTGCAGGGTTGAAAAGAATGGTTCATTTGGCCAATGAAAACTCATTATAAAATCACCAAATTTTTTTCACTAAAACTTCAGTATATAAACTAGGTTTGTACCAAAACTCATCCCAAAATTCGTAGGAAAAGTCAGTGATCTAAGCAACCAAAACAGGGCAGCATTCCATTCCTTTCCTCTCGGTTTTTCTCCTCCTTCTCTCTTTCCTAATTTCTAACTCCATAACTCATCACAAACCACAAACATATTCCATCACATACATATATCATAATAGCTAATCATTAAGAATTGTGGGAATTCATAGAGCCCACATAATCATCCAAATTCAACACAAATAGCAACATGGAACCATCAAAACTTAAAACTACCTAAAATGGAAACAAGTAACAAGGTTTTTGTTGAAATCAAAGTACCTCTAATGGATCAAGAAGAAACCCTTGTTTGTGATGTCTCAAAACTCCCAAAACAACCCCTTTCTTCAAGCTTCTAACCGGCTCCCTCAAGACAAGATAATCTTCAAGTTTCAAGTGAAGGAATGGAACTTTTCTCAAGCTTTTCTTGGCCAATCTTTACAAGAATTGAAGTTGAAATTTGAGAGGAAGAAGAGGGCTGAAGTTCGGGTGAGAGAGGGAGAGAAAGGTGAGAGTTTTCTTGTGATTTTGATAGATAAATTAGGGAAAGCAAGAAGGAATAAGAACCACTAGTTTTGGGTACAAAAATTCAACTTTGAATTTGTGGTCAATATTGCTCCATTTTGAGTTTAATCCCAATTACTCACTTCTAATCCCTCAAGTAGCTTTTCTTAATCTACTAATGATCATTCTTACTTTCCAAGATTACGTTATTCTCAGTTCAAATGTTTACCTCGAAAAACATGTCTTCTTATTTTTCCACAATTGAGCGGTAGAAAAATTAAATTGAAGGTTAAACAAGGTTTTTAAAATAAAATGAGGTAATGTATGGTATAATTGAAATTAAAATGATTTAAATCAATTATTCATAGAAAATAAATAAATAATTTATTAATTAGGTCAGATAAAAATAAATTTTGGGTCCTCACACAAATGAAGGTTATATTTGAGCTCATCAAGTCTTTTTTCAAGACCAGAGATCATATGAGTTACTTGAGAATTCTGAATGTGAACCTTCTCATCTATATGATCTATCTTGGAACTTATACTTGAAACTCCTTGATAAATGGAGGTAAGAGCTTTATTTTGAATCAAAGAGTTTTCTGTTTGCCAGTTCAGAATTTCTTCTGTTTTGCTAACTGGAATAGTTTGTCCTGATGGAAGGACTGTAGGAGAAGAATTTTAGATTTTTGGAGAGTGTCTCGATCCATTTTTAATAAATGGTTCAAGTGGTGGAAAATCTTCTGCCTTGAACATAAAGATTTAGGGTAATGGCTTTTCAGGTTGTTGGATCAAACACTTTTGTGTATGTGGGATAGGTTGAGGCCTGGATTGAAGAATTTCCAAACATTTTTGATAATATGGATGGAGTGCGTTTTGCTTCTTTTGGACCATCCATTGGGTTGGAATGTGTATTCCGTTAGATTGACTTCTCAATGTTGAAATATTATCAAAATCAAGCTAGTGATTGTCTGGATCTGGTTCTGGCTTGCAAGGTGTGTTAGCATGTGATTTCTTTTTCCTCCGTGGTTTGGGAAGATCCCACTCATCATCATTATCACATGATTCACAGATATCAAAATATATGTGACCAGATATTGGATCCTTGAAATGATAGACTTCTTGTCATTCTTGAGTGAAATGAGCAATAAGATCTTGTAAATGATCTTTTTGCTCAAAAGCATCATAAGCTCCTAGATGTTGTTCTTCTTGATTAGGAAGCTTCATTGAAACCTGTGCCATCATAATAGCAGGATAAGCCTTTGAAGATTGTATGGTTTTAAGATGAGAATGATCAAAACTAATAGACACTCGTCCCTCTTCTGTTTGAGTGAACTTTGAATCAGAAGATTCAAGTGGTTCATTAGCCATATGATGTAAATTTTCATAATCTGTAACCCAATTATCTGGTAATAACTGGATTAACTCAGATTTTGAAACTTGTCGAGGAACATGAGTACAAGATGCTGAATTTTTCTCATCAACACGGATGACCAAAGCATTATCTCCTCCCGGAATAGTTAGATCTAGTGCATGATTTTGCACTTGATATACCATTTGATAATGAAGAGTAGCTACAATTGCATCTGCTACCTGATTTGCACCAATGATTTGTACCAGAACTTTCAAAACATTTAACAGATGTGGATCAGACAAAGCCAAATTAAAGTTAGGAAACAAAGTTACAAAAACAGTTCCTGCATTCGAAGTTGTTTCAACTGTTGCAATACAAGCATGCTGGTACTGTTCAAACCTTGTATCCAAAAGAGCAATACGTGCAACCATTGGAAGCCCTTTCCTACCATGAAATGATAAGGAAAGCCTTATAGCCCTAAAATGTATGTGTGAAAAACCTTGTTGTTCCCACTCAGCAGGAAACTCAGAAGGAATATGCAAAGTTATAAACTGCTCTTTTTTGTTGGCCATGATGGGATGTTGATCAACCTTTGAGGACTGGATATATTTACGAACACCCTTAGGTTGAAATTTGATTAGAGATTTGATAGTACGGAGAGGTGAGAAAGATTGCTTACCAAATGCAGAATATGGATTTATCAAAGGTAAAGACATAGGATTAACAGTTTCAGGTTCAACAGAAATTTCATAAAGATAATCTAATTTACCAGAATTTGTTTTTCTTAAAGAAAGATCAGAACTAGAAGATGAAGCCATGATTAACAAGAGGTACTGGAGCAGTGACTCTAGATGTGTAATGAGTTACTTGATTCACCCGGATTCCAAAGAGTTTGCTTATTCCGATATACCTGAGTTAATTTCAAACACTCTTTGACACAATCTATCTATGATAACTTGAGTATACACAATTGGTCTAGAAAACTCATGATAACCAAGATCTAAAAACTTATTAATACGAGCTTCTAAGAAAGAAACCTTTTCTAAAGCTTCTTCCTTAGTCCAATCATCATATCGAAACTGAGGAGCATTTTTCCAGGTATCATTAAACATATGTTGATAGTAATATGCAGGGATAGGTCTACGATTCATATGAATAAAATGATAAAACAAACAAGAGTAAAGAGATATCAAGAGTAAAGTCTTCTTCCCTTACTAGTACTAACAGCCAGGCTCTGATACCAAACCCTATTTTGCCCATAAAACCAAAAAATGTCAAATTGTATCTATACTACATATTATTCAACAATTGATATGTTTAGAAGACTTGTAATAATATGACATGTGTTATTTTCCAAGATTTTAGGATTATTTATGCATTAATAAGTTTGATTAATGTTATTTAATGTTTCTTATCTATTAGTTTACTTCAGATGTTTAAATTCGACAAGAAAAAGTTAGTCAAACTAACTTATGAAAAGCTCTATGTTAGTTTAGTTCAAATATTTAATTCAACGGGGTTAGACTAACTTAGTAAAGAAAATCTAAGTCAAATTCTTTACTTTAACGATTCCTATAGGTAATAAAAAACATTGTTAAACCAACTTATCAATAAGCCTCCCCAATCTACCTATTTATCTATTTATGAGTTGAGATATTTTAAAAGTTTTAGTCTGGCATGTGTTTTATAATCTTTTCTTAATGCTTCAAAAATTTTAAACTCATCACTTAACATTCTCTAGTACCAAACATGATATGTTAGGCTAATATATCAAATTTTCATATAATTTCACTATTTGAAGTCTAATCCACTAATTTCCACTATCTGATTCTAATCTAATTTGCTTTCATATCCAAAAAAGTCTCTCCAGTCATTTTTATAATATTATGTCTGTTTTTCCCATTAAACAATTGAAAATTTTAATAGTTAAACATATTTCAAATACTACTACCAAATACAATCCACTTGCAAATTTAACAAAATCTAAACTACTTTCAAATTCAACAAAACAGTTAAATTCTATCCAAATTTTATTACTTTAAATACTATGTTAATCTTAAATAATTGGTTGACTCTTCCCTATTTCTCAAATAATTGGTTGAGCTCTTATCTATTTTTCTTTTTCTTGATTTCTCTATTTAATGAATTTATCATCCTTTTTGTCAACTGTAATTCACAACTCAAGGGCAGTTATGGTAAGTTTCATTACATTAACTTTTACGCATAAATTTAATTTTTTCTTTTTCATTATATATCTTTTCTATCTATTACTTCATGCACAATATTTAACAATTATAAATTTTAATATGACTTTTATTCACATATTCAAAATGGACAAAGAAAAACCTCAATATTATTTTTCATATTTTTTATAGTCATCTTTTATAGGGTGATTAGGTATGCAGATGCCTTTTGAAAATAAGATAGAGTGATTTTAACATCATGTTTAAGTAGGCATCCATTTACATTACTATCAATGGTTAGCTTTCTTTTGTATTTTTAAGTTTAAGAAAAACTTCCAAACTTCCATGTTCCTTTTATTTCTTTTTTCAAAATCTATACGTTTTTCAAAGAAACTATAACATGACAAGATGATGGTACAATCATTCGTATTTCGAGTATGAATTTTGAGATGCTAATAATATTTCATAACTTAGTTATGTCATAGTCACTTAAGAGTACCATATGTTGAAAATTTAAATATGTTGTTTCTTTTTCGTTTGGCAAATTTGTAAAGTTTTCCTTTTTTGGGTGCGATAATGATGGACAACTTTAGATTTGGTCAAAAAATGTGAAGAATGATAATCTCTCCGTGGGTTCAAGGTATGAAAAAAGAAAACATTATGCAACGGATAGTGAAGCTAAGCATGATCTGCAAAGAATGCTATTAAATTATAGGGGCAAGTAAGTATATTTCATGTTATGAAACCATTAAATATTTATATAAATATATTTACAAATGCCTTGGTCCAATGGCTATGGTAGAGGCTTTAAGATTTCCCTCCTTATTTCTTAAACTCCATTCCTTCCCTAATCCTTGCTTAATATAGTAGAAGGGTTGAAATTATATGGTTGTTAGATTATTAAAATAAAATTATATAATTTAATATTTCAAATATTCATCTTATTCTTGAACTTTTTCTTTTTTAAATGTAAGTGGAGGTCTCAAACTCGAGGCCTCTCACTTACATTTCCTCTCCTGTACCACTTAACCCATTTCTACCCCTTGTTCTTGACTTCTTATTTTCTAATGAATAAAAAAATGGATTAAGTTTTCATCCACTGTTAGTGTAGTAGATTTTTTACACTAACAGGTGTAGATGAATGCCACCTATGCAAAAGGTGGATTTCAAATTTGAAATTGGATTATGTGACATACATCTATACCTCTCGTGTATACACTGACAGTGTATAAAAAAATTACTCTAAAAAAATTATCTAAACAAATTTACATTATGTACCTTTTATAGAAAGTTTTAATAAATTATAATAGATTTTGCTTTTTATCTTGATTACAAGAAATACAATTAAGTGCATCCCTATGTTTAAATATGGGAATGAAGCAAGTATACATATTTTTTAAGTATATATGTAAGGGTCTTGAACAGAGTCATAGTTTCAATTGTTGAAACAATGTTGAAAAGTAATTGTTAGAGAAACTATGCTCAAATCTTTCAAGCATGAGATAGAATTAATACTTATACAATTGTAAAAAAATGTCATGATCTCTTAGTTTAAATTGCATCTCATTGTGAGGATTTTTGACAATTTTCTATTAACTATTGTATCTTTATTTTAAATTTTAGTTGTTTTTAAAAAATTTATAATTTCCGTGCATAGGACGGGTCATACAACTAGTATGGTCTAATAGATAGACATAAGACTTATGTAATTGGACTGATGCATAATTCATACAAAAGTACAATTAAGACGTTAATTCACATATATACACTAAATCTTAAATAAAATGATAGATCATTAGAGCATGATGCTAAAGTCTCTTGATTCTTTTCCACCGACAAAGACCTCAACCCACAATCATGGCAACGGTCAATTTTTATTGTATGGTTATATTGTACTTAGTATTTACTAGTATGAGAATACGTGTGTCACATGTTGTAAGTATTACCTTGGATGGTACTTAATCAAATAATCATTTTTTGAGATTAACTGAAAAAAAATTTAATTGTTTTGAGCGTTGTATTTTTATCCATTTCTTGTTGAATATAACATATATGACATTTTTGCAGGATTCCTACAATACCTAATCGATTTATATTTAGATGTGAATCTTAGAAAAGCAAAAGACAAGTAAATTAAAAGGCAAATAGAAGAAATATTCTTTTACTTAAGGAAAAGGATAAAATACTCTCTCCATTACCATACTAACTAATACGTTTGTCAAGTCTATTGTTCTTCAACAAAAGAATCTATTAACTCATTTTTAGAAAATCAATTAGTTCTTGTCACTAAATTTGATTACCAAGTGGATCATCTACATGTTGTATTTCAGGCGATGGTGATTCTTAGGTACAGCTGAAAACATACTAAACTCAAACTTAGAGTATCAAATAAAAATCAAGCTCCTTTTTGTCCTACGGTTTAACTAGTTTAATCATAACATTTAAAGAAATTAACATAAAATTAAACTAAGGAGCCATATTGATTCTCAGCTAATTTAATCATAATGTTCAAAGAAGCTAAGAAAGTTAAAGAGCCATATTAATTCCTTTTCCTCGGCTGTTGCTGCAAAGTATATTTTTTTATAAATGCCTATGTAAGTATACTATATAAAAGTCATATCCTATTTTCTTCCAACAACTCCGATTTAATTCATGTGAAGAATGAAAACCAGTCCAATGGATTCCATGCCAAAAAAAGTAGTTTTTCTATCAATTTTTTAAAAATTACACCACCTAGACAATTACTGCATACAATTTCTCCCACAAAAGTCATAAATATGTTAAGCATCCAATCGAATATTAACACGCAAAATGTGCGCATTCCATAAAGCCAGATATGTGAACAAAAATAAAATGCGTACCTTTCATTTGTTTTATTTGCACAATGGATGTTTTTCAAGTCGTTGACATTACAAATATCCAAACCTAAGTATCCATTTTAATCAACCATTGGTCCTAAACCCTAATCCTTATAAAATGCTAAGCATGACAGGCAACATATTAAAAAATTAATTGATTGTCAATCTCATTGGAAAGTATAGAGTATTAATATTATACTAAATTAAAATAAAGAAGGATAAGTACTCAGACCCAAACTAGCCAAAATACACTTCTAGAAAAATATAATGGAATTTCAATAGGCTAGATAACTATTTTATTGAGCTTGATACATCCATTTACGGAATATTCAACATTTAAAGGATAAAAGAATGAAAAACTCTATTCAAGCCCACTAAATCATCTGTCGAATCCATGATTGCTTAGTTAAAGAATCTGGTACACATCCAAAATAGTACAAATTATGCTATAAATATTAATAATTATTAGGCATGTCCAAATACATCGTATGCCTAAGAAAACACATTATGTTTCATGACACAATGACATGCACGCAGGTGAATGTCTCTTTGGTAATTGGAGGAATAGTTGGCAGCATGAGATTTTGACGGTAAATCACATGGCTTGGGCGGTTGTTCCTTTGCTTAGCAATGAAGCCTGTAAAATTTTTGCCTATAAATAGATACTCATCAGAAAGATTTCGTATGTAGATTTGCTGAAACATTTGCTAAAAGAAAAATCACTCTATTGTTCAATTTCGTTTCAACTCTCCCTATCAATCACCTTTTATATTAATAGTACAGCTTCTAGTATTAGTTTTACAACACGTTATCAACACGAGACTCTGTCAAAACTCTGTTGGGGTCAGATTCTGTGAGCAATTTGTAGGCAAACTCTGAGGTAATATTTCTCATCTTTAACTTATTTCAATTTTTGATTATGGATAACCCTCAAAAGCGGGAACGAGATAATAATACCGAGCGAGGTGGACAAAAGAAGCAATATGAAGATAAATGCTTTAGATGTGGCATGGAAGGTCATTGGTCCCGTACCTGCCGTAGGGCCGAACATCTAGTTGAACTATATCAGGCATCCCTGAAGAAGAAAAACAAAGATGCCGAGACAAATTTTATAGATCAAAATAATATTTTTGACGATGTTATAGATGCAGATATAACGCATTTAGATGTAGCCGATTTCCTTGAGCATCCTGAAGGTGCCAAGTGATCAAATGCCCAATGTTTAGAATTTTGTTATTTTTATGTTTTTGTAAATTTCTCATCTTTTGTGTAATATTTCCTTTATCACTTATATAATTTATGCAATTTATTAATATTTTATCTTTCTTTGTCTTTCTTCCTGATGAAGAAATGGATGCCAAATATTTGGGATTAAATAATATCGATGATAATATTTGTCTCATTGATAGTGCAACTACGCACACCATATTAAAGAATAAAAGGTATTTTTTCCATCTGAATATGGGAGAAACAAATGTCAATACCATATATGGTAGTGCCAAAGTGATTGAAGGTTCCGAAAGAGCTAGTATATATCTCCCTGAAGGGACTAAAATTGTAATTCAAAATGCACTACTCTCTACTAAATCTCGAAGAAATCTGCTAAGTTTTAAAGATATTAGCCGAGATGGATATCATATCGAGACAATTAATGAGACAAATAGTGAGTATTTATTAATCACAAATACCATTTCTGGCAAGAAATGTATATTAGAAAAACTGCCTTCCCTCCTCTCTGGATTATATTATACAAAAATAAGTGCGGTTGAAATTAATAATATAGAGGACCAGAAGTCCTCCAATCCCAATGATTTTATAATTTGGCATGATCGCCATGGACATCTAGGCAGTATAATGATGAGGCGAATAATTGAGAATTTGCATGGCCATTCATTAAAAGGTCAAAAAGTGTTAAATTCTATGAATTCTCATGTGTTGCCTGCTCTCAAGGGAAATTAATTATTAGACCATCTCCAACTAAAGTAGGAACTGAATCTCCTACATTTTTAGAACGAATTCAGGGTGATATATGTGGGCCGATAGATCCACCATGTGGACCATTCAGATATTTTATGGTGCTAATTGATGCATCAACAAGATAGTCACATGTATGTTTATTATCTACTCGCAACCTAGAATTTGCAAGACTACTTGCTCAAATAATAAAGTTACGAGCACAATTTCCTGATTATCCAATCAAGAGAATTCGTCTAGCTAATGCTGATGAATATTCCTCACATGCATTTGATGATTATTGCATGTCAATTGGTATAACTGTTGAACATCCTATAGCTCATGTTCATACGCAAAATGGTGTAGCGGAATCATTTATTAAAAGATTACAATTAATTTCTCGATCATTATTAATGAAGGCTAAGCTTCCATTATCTGTTTGGGGACATGCTATTTTACATGCAGCAACACTTGTGAGAATCAAGCCGACAAGTTATCATACTTATTCTCCTCTGCAATTAACCTTTGGTCATGAGCCCAATATATCTCATTTGAGAATTTTTGCATGTGCGGTTTATGTTTCCATTGCACCGCCCCAACGTACTAAAATGGGTCCCCAAAGAAGAATGGGAATCTATGTCGGGTATGAATCACCTTCTATCATTAAATATCTTGAACCATTAATCGGTGATTTATTTACTGCTAGATTTGCTGATTGTCATTTTGACGAATCATATTTCCTGACATTAGGGGGAGACAAAAAAAATCAACCGAAAAAGGAAATCATTTGAAAAATATCATTAGATTTTCTTGATCATTGTACTAAGCAATGTGAACAAGAAGTTCAAAGAATTATACATTTGCAACAAATTGCAAACCAATTGCCGGATGCATTTAGTGACACCAGCAGAGTCACTAAATCATACATTCCTGCAGAAAATGCTCCGATAAAACTCAATATTGCAGAAGGACAAAATAAAAGTGCAAATGAATCTGATGCACGCCTGAAGCGTGGTAGACCACTCGGTTCCAAAGACAAAAATCCTCGAAAGAAAAGAGGAATAAATGATAAAATTGAAGACTTGAAAATTATTCAAGCACCTCAAATTACTGAGAGTGACAAAATTCAACCTTCTGAGGAGATTGCTCATGAAGAGCCTACTCCTGAAGAAAATGAAATTATTGAAAATTCAATAAATTTTGTCACGACAAGAAAATGTTGGAATCGAAAAGAAATAATTATTGATAATGCATTCGCATATAATGTAGCACTTGATATTATGGAGGAAGATGATGATCATGAACCCCGATCGGTTGATGAGTGTCGGCGAAGAAATGATTGGCCTAAATGGAAGGATGCGATACAAGCTGAAGTAGACTTACTGGCAAAAAGAAAAGTTTTTGGACCAGTAGTCCAAACACCAGAAGATGTAAAACCAGTGGGATACAAATGGGTATTTGTAAGAAAAAGAAATGAGAAAAATAAAATTGTCAGATAGAAGGCAAGACTTGTAGCCCAAGGATTTTCGCAAAGATTTGGGATTGATTATGATGAAACATATTCTCCAGTAATGGATGGAATTACATTTAGATATCTGGTAAGCCTAGCAGTACATGAAAAACTTGATATGCGTCTAATGGACGTTGTCACTGCATATTTATATGGCACATTAGAAAATGATATCTATATGAGAATCCCTGAAGAATTTAACATGCCTGAAGCATATAAATTGAAGTCTAGAAAGACCTATTCCATCAAATTACAAAGGTCTTTGTATGGGATTAAACAATCTGGACGTATGTGGTATAACTATCTTAGTGAATGTCTAATTAAAGAAGGTTATACTAATGACCCCATATGTCCATGTGTTTTTATCAAGAAAAGAAGGGCAAATTTTGTGATTATTGCAGTATATGTTAATGACCTCAATTTGATTGGAACCCCTGAAGAACTCCAAGAGGCAATTAAATATTTGCAAAAGGAATTTGAGATCAAAAATTTTGAAAATACTAAATTTTGCCTTGGTTTACAAATTGAACATTTAGAGAATGGTATTTTTGTGCACCAAGCCACTTATACTCAGAAGGTATTAAAGTGGTTTTATATGGATAAAGCACATCCATCAAGTACCCAATGGTCGTTAGGTCACTTGATCCTACTTAAAATCCATTTAGACCAAAGGCGACAGATGAAGAGGTACTTGGTACAGAAGTACCATATCTTAGTGCCATTGGTGCACTAATGTATCTCGCTAATTGTACAAGTCCGGATATAACATTTGCAGTGAATTTATTGGCAAGATTTAGTTCTTCACCCACTAGGTGACATTGGAATGGTATTAAGCACATTTTTCGTTATCTCCAAGGAACAATTGATCTTGGCCTATTCTATTCGAAGACATTTTGACATGAATTGCTCAGATATGTTGATGCTGGATATTTATCAGATCCTCACAAAGCAAAATCCCAAACTGGGTATATATTTACATGTGGTGACACAGCTGTTTCATGGAGGTCTACCAAACAAACGATTACAGCCACTTCTTCAAATCATGCAGAAGTATTAGCAATCCATGAAGCAAGTCGAGAATGCGTTTGGCTGAAATCTCTATCACAGTATATCCAAAAGAATTGTGGATTATTGTCCGAGAAAGATAATCCTCCAATGACATTGTATGAAGACAACACAGCCTGTATAACCCAATTAAAAGGAGGATATATTAAAGGGGATAGGACGAAACATATTTCACCAAAAAAATTTTTACACATGACCTACAAAAGAATGGTGAAATTGATGTGTAACAAATCCAATCAGATCATAATCTGGCAGATCTATTTACCAAGACATTGCCGACTTCAACATTTGAAAGATTGGTAAGAAACATTGGAATGTATCGACTCAAAGATCTCAATTAATGCCTAAATTAGGGGGAGCAATCAAGACACAAGAATTGTGTACTCTTTTTCCTTCGCTAGGGTTTTTTGTCCCACAGGGTTTTTCCCTGGTAAGGTTTTAACGAGGCATATTCTTTGTGTGTAATTGACATCCAAGGGGGAGTGTCATGACACAATGACATGCACGCAGGTAGATGTCTCTTTGGTAATTGGAGGAATAGTTGGCAGCATGAGATTTTGACGGTAAATCACATGGCTTGGGCGGTTGTTCCTTTGCTTAGCAATGAAGGCTGTAAAATTTTTGCCTATAAATAGATACTCATCAGAAAGATTTCGTACGTAGATTTGCTGAAGCATTTGCTAAAAGAAAAATCACTCTATTGTTCAATTTCATTTCAGCTCTCCCTATCAATCACCTTTTATATTAGTAGTATAGCTTCTAGTATTAGTTTTACAACATTATGCTCTTTTTTATAACGTCCCTTACTATCATCTACTTTCAATATAGAATCAAATCTAAGCTCAAACTCGTTGAGGTACAAAATAAATGGCTATATTGATTTATTTTTCTCGTATGGCCAATATGGCAAAATTTTTTCTCAAATTTTACTTTTATAAGGATAAATTGCACCATAGGTCATCAAACTTTTCAAATCTCATCTAACTCATTATACATATCTCGGTGTCAATTAACCCATCAAACTCAAGGAGCAGTTTATTTTGACCATTCTGCTTTTCTAATTAGTTTAAGGGAGACAAAATTTGCAATACATAACATGCACGTGATATCTATCGGACATTTTTGGCATCTTATGTGGTTAAGAAATGAGAAATAGTGTCTTTTATTTTTCATTTAGCCCCATGTAGTTGAGTTTTTATTTTTTTTCTTTTCATTAAGACAGAAATAAATTTTGTGGTGACTATACTCCCATGCAGTTGAGTTATCATTCCCCCCTCTTTTCCAGAAACCCGTTTACCGGCTGCCGATATCCTAGCATTTGATCACTGAATTTGGTTACCAAGAGATCCGTCTAAATTTGGTTACTTGGTATTTGTTTCTTTCATCATATAGAATGAGTTCGTTGTAATTGATTACTATTTTGTCCTCCTAAATTTTCTTAGGTTAGAGTTTTCAATATTTACTAAACTTTACAAGATTCTTTGTTAACCCACTAAACAATTTGTCCATGCCGTAAATCATACTCGCAAAAGAATTTTATTTTGATCATTTCATTAACTATTGCTATTCAAATGGACGAAAGTTAGTCTGTGAGGATCACGTCCATTGTTAAATGAGCAATGAAGAGAATTTAGAGAGAGAGAGAGAGAGAGAGACAAATAGCAACTTAAATTAAAAGCAAGATGCTCCGACTTTCTGTGTTTTTCATGATGACATTTTGTGATCAGTTCTGCTTGTTACAATGACTTAAAATGATGTTTTGATTTTTTTTATTTTGATTGTGTTTTCTTTTTTATATTTTACATCTACTTTAAGTGATATTATAATTTAGTGTAAGTAGAGACTAGAGATTGGTATTTCAATTGATAACATTAGAGGTTGGCATGCTATGTGAAAGCTAAGTACGAAAGGGTACAAAATATTACTATGAATCACGTTTGGGGAGTAAGATAGGGAAATTTTATTAACTTGAAATGGATAAGCATGTATAAAATGAGATTTTCAAAAGTTTTGGGGGATGGCTGCCCCTTCCTGCCTCCCTCCCTGTCTCCGTTCTTGCTTACTACAATTGAAGATTATCATAAGTCATTTTTAATCTAGGAACAAAATTTATATAGTACACATGAATTTAAGAAACTTGAAATACTGTAGATTATTTGGAAAAAAAAAATACTGTAGCACTTTTTTGATGCGATATATGTGAAATAAAATGGTAATTGGAAATTGTATAAATGATACAAGCAAATTTTATTTTGCAAATGAGACAAATCCAAACAAAGGTTTATGGATAATAGAATAAATGGGGTTCTTCGTTTTTTTGGTCTTGAAGATCTCTTAATCCTTATTGTTATTTAATCGACATCCCATATATTGCATTGTGGACACAACTAATCATTATCCTCTGTTTACTCCCCCAGATTGGGTGCAACATGTTTCTGTTGTTTCTCTGAAACTTTGTCAAAGAAAATTGTTTCAACAACAGAACCATATGAGGTGATGTGCACCGTATCATATAACCATAACTGCATAGAATTTGGACAAAAAGCACAATCGCTTATACGACCTATTGATAGTCATTCTGCACTTTACAACCAAACATAGACTAAACAGAAACATAGACTAAACAGAATTCGAAGAAGCTTATTAATCGATCAGCGGCCACCAGAAAGAACAGATTCAACGATGATGGAAGAAGATTTAGAATATGCCTTCTCAGCAGAAGATGGATATGAACTAACAGAATCATTAGAGCCACCATAACCTGCTGATGCCAAGCCAATAGCGGTAATACCAAGAGATGGCATTTCAGGTAGCTCTGCAGAGCAATCCAAGTAGAGCAAAACTTGCCTCATGCTCGGCCGAGCTACGGGCTCCGAATGCGAGCATAACAGACCTAGCTTCAACACCAATTCAGCCTCCTCTATCACATAATCAGCTCCTAATTTCGGATCAACTGCCTCAAGAATTTCACCTCTATTCCAGCAAGATAACACATGATCAACCAAAACCACCTCCTCTGCAGGCGCTGCTGGCTCAATTGGCCTTCTCCCGCAGGCAACCTCAAGCATAAAGGCCCCGAATGCATAAACATCCGTTCTTGTTGTGGCCTTTCCTGTTCTATTAAGCTCAGGGGCAAGGTAACCAACAGTTCCCACTACATGGGTGGTCTGCGGGGCAGTTCCATGATCGTATAACCTTGCAAGCCCAAAATCTCCTAACCTTCCATTCAATTCAGAGTCCAATAATACATTGCTGGCTTTTACATCCCTGTGAATAACTAGTTGCTCCCATTCCTCGTGCAAATAAAGTAATCCGGATGCTACACCCTTAATAACTCGAAATCTTTCATTCCAATTGAGGGTGCAATTTGTCTGGTTATATAAAAACCTGTCCAGACTTCCATTGGGCATGAATTCGTAGACCAACAGCAACTCCCTTTTGCGCCGACAATAACCCAAGAGTGGCACCAGATTACGATGGCGCAGACGACCAATACTAACTATTTCAGCTACAAATTCTCTTATTCCCTGTCTTGATTCATGAGATACCTTCTTGACGGCAACCTCAATGTTGTTTGTTGGAAGAACTCCTCTGTAAACCTTTCCAAACCCTCCTGCACCAAGTAACTCTCTGTCTTTAAAGCCTTTGGTAGCAACGTACAAGTCCTTGTAATTGAACCTGTGTGGTCCATAAGCAAGTTCCCATTCTTCTACCGCTTCTGCAAACTTCCTCTTCCTCCTCACATAGTAAATTATTCCTGTGATTGCAGTTTGTATAGAAATTACGCCAATCAGGGGCAAGCCGATTGTCAAAAATTGAGACACCTCCTTTCTTCCAACTCGAGGAAGCTTTGGAAGCCTACTGAGATTGAGCCCTCGTGCAATCCCATTTACCTGGAAGCTCCATCCCAGGATATAATGGGATGTTGGCCGTGACCCTGTGGACGATGAGAATCCGACGTACATTTTCTTCTTCAATATTGGTGAAAGATCGTAGGACAGAGTCAAGAGAGAAGCATTTGGCTTACCTTCTGACAGTGGAGCTAATGTAACATTAATTTGCCTATCCAATCCATTATATTCCACCCAAATTTGAATTGGCTGGCCACTAGCAAGACTTAAATCTAAATCTGAGCCATTACTGGCCTGGTATCCTGCTGGCTTTGCTGCTTTAGACCTTAAACTGTTAATATCTATACCAACATGATTGTCATTGATATCACCGAAGTCATTGGTCTCATCAGTGTCCAGCTCCACACCGAAAACGTGATTAGTGGCATTGCCATTGTTGCTGTCGTTGAACAGGCCCAAGAACCCCTTCGATTGAGCCCCTGGAAGACCTCTTGTTGGTGCAATCACGAAAACAATCCCGTGACCACCTGCTAGAGTTGGAAATTCTGGCACCATAGCGAAGACAAAGTAGGTGGAAAAGGAGAAAGCTGAACTGTTAGAGGTGTACTTGAAGTTAATGGGACTGGGAAAAAAGGCGTGCCCCATGCCCCCTTTCTTCGAGTCGGAGGTGTTGGTCAGCTCAAGGATGCCATTTCTTCTGATTCTTGCTGCCCCATCAAGAATCAGATTTGCTGTTTGGAACCCATTATAGCTAAATCCGGGATCAGTCGAGGCTGCGCATTGAGCCAGTATACACCCCACGAGCAGAACTGCAAATGTTTTGAGTAACATGTCTGAAATTAGGCTTGTTCTCTTCTCTTACGCTAGAACCTATCTTGCCACCGAATTCGTTCTTCACTAGTCTATAAAACACACCGAGAATGAGAGGTTGCTGTGCTTTTCTTCCTTTTTGGTTTTGTTTTCTTCAGTTTCGTTTGATGAAAAGGATAGTCGATCCCATATGTTCCATATAAACGAGACTTCAAATTTCTACATTCAACCGCCGAATGAAAATTTCCCAGCATAACACCGAATAGTATATAGAGTTCCAACCTTCAGTGATGACTCCGCGTACACTTGCATTGCAGTCTTCCCCTTGATGCATAAATGGAAAATTTTGATTTGTCAAAGTACGATTTCTAACCTTCATCAGAAGTATAGCTATTGATCTTTTTCTTTGTGCATTATTGGTTCAAGTTACCTAAGACTTTGAAATTTCAATGGTAGTACGTAAAAGGAGATTATGAATTTATGATGATTCACAAAATCCTGTTTAGCCTGGAAAGACATAAGAAGTAGAGGTAAAGAGATTTTGCAGATGTATTTCCTTTTCGTTCTTTTTTTGGCACAGACCAATTAATGTAAAAGCGATCAAATGTTAATTGGATGTAATTTGAATAAGTAGTCAAAAAAACTTCATACAAGTTGTTTGCAAAGAATATTTGGATGAATCATAAGAAGTCTGAATCGGTAATAGAACAAAATGTTTGAGTATAATCTTTTCTTCTTCTTTTTTTTTTTTTTTTTTTTTTTTGGTAAGAAAGATAGACAGTAATACAAATAATCAAGAGTTTACAACACTAAATTTACAAAACGGGATAGGCTAAAATCTCTAAAGTTCTCCTCTGAAATACTTTAAAAATGCAAGAGGGAGTAGATGAATAAGACATAAAATCTTCATCTTATTCTGCACCCATTTTTGTTAAAAGATTCGCACATCTGTTAGCCTCCCTGTAGACATGCCAAATAGAAGTAGTTGGAACCAGTGTTTTTAAACTCGGACCGGACCGGCCGGTTCGACCGGTTGAACCGGGAACCAGCCAGGCATCCAGTCCGAATTAACCCTCAAAACCGGAAAATTCAAAAACCGGTCAAAATCGATCAAAACCCGGGTTTGACCGGGTCTGACTGAGTGAATCGGTTGACCAGGTTTGACTATTTGACCAGTTTTTTTTTTTTTTTTTTTTACCTTTAACCCATTATATGCTTTCAAACTCACTTTTGAAGTTTTAGTAAATATGCTTTAACCTCTCATTATTTTAATAAAGTGTAAAATTAATCCAATACATTTTTTAAGTTACATTTCTACCTCTATATATATATTATATTCTTTAAGTCAATTTATTTATTAAATATAAAATTCTCTAATTTATATATAAAGTCATAAATCACCAATTTAAGAAAAATTTTTATATTTATAAAGTTGAAAACTACCAATTTGAGAGAATTTTTATATATTATTTTTTAAGAAATTTTTTTGATATACTATTTTGTTTATATATTATTAATATATATATTTATGACATATTTATGACGTCATCCGATTCGACCTCCGGTCGGACCCATCGACCCCTAACCCCTAAATTCGGCCGGTTCGATGCCCGGTCCGAGTCTGAAAACATTGGTTTGAACACTCTGCATAATGATCCTGCAATTAGAAATGATGGAACAAAAATAATGAGTGCTAGTCTCAGAATTCTTAATCAGATCAATCAAATGTTCAGCATCAGCTTCAATAAGTAAATTGCTTATGTTCAGAGATTGAGCTAGAAGGAGTCCATGCAAGACTAGTAATAACCTTTTCTTCAGTCAAAAATGAATAAAACCATGCAAGACTAGTCAAATATGTTTTGCCTCGATGAGTCCTTCCGTAGTCATCAATAGAGTAGACTAGCAGTTCATCCGGAAATTTCCAATTGATTGTTTAAGTCTGCGTGTTCAAATTGAAACGCAATTTGTTCAACAATAAGAATGGATTTAAATCAGTGTTCGGAACACTATTTTGCAGAACCACACATGACAAAATCCTAGCGTGTCAATCACTTGGCTGACTTAGATTAGGGGTTTTCAAGTTGAGCTCTATTCAACACGGTAAGTTATAGTAACTTTTAACATTAACTTGTAAATTTTGGTGAACGTAACTGGTACTTCAATTTAACCGTAAGAGCCGACAAATACATATTGTACTAACTTATACCAAGTAAGCGTTTGGTAAAACTGAAATTTGAAATATGAATCCATTAATTTATTCAATGTATTCAACCTGATATGTTTAATGTAATATGTAATAAGTAAATAACTTATCACACATTTTTAGGAGTCGGATTTGTATAGAAAATTTAGTTCCACTCTGTTAATTAATTAGATCTTCTATTTTTATTATCAAATGTGTCTAAATATACTAAAATTTGAATTTATTAAATTTAAATATTAAATTGATTTATCAAATAAGACCTAAACATTAAAACAATTACATGGCCGGACACATAGCACGTCAAGTGGAGGGGTACTGGATGCGGCTGCCTGCCTTAGCAAGTACGAATTTAAAAGGACTCCGGACAATATCAAACCACGACTCAAATATGGGCTAGCCCTGGAAACTTCAAGATCAAATCCAGTGAAGACGACGGTCCAAGGTCCGGTCCAGTCCCAGTTATCATTCTAACCAATGATCCAAACTTCTGGACGTATTGCCACACTTGATTTTGATGGTCACGAGTTTAATAATTTTATTTAGGGATGGCAATGGTTGACAAGCCGAGTACCCACCTTACGCTTGGGAATAAACGCGGAGTGGATCCCTTCAATTTTAAAAAGGATAAATGATAGAAAATCTTCCTGTAATTAGATTAATGCATAAAAAACCTTTCTATAATTTCAAATCGTACCTTTCGACACATCATAAGTTTGAATTAAAGTGAATATTGGATGGAAACTGTTAAAAATAATAGTTTTAAGTAAAATGACAGATTTATCTTAATGAATATATCATCAACTATTTTTCTAATTTATTCTTCACTATATACACAAAAAAGTGTTGAAAGTTTTATTTTAAATTCTTAAAATACACAATTTAAGAGAATATTGCAATTACAAAATTTAAATTTGAAACTATCAAATATTTTTCTAATTTTTCTTCACCATATAAATAGAAAATGTGTTGAAATTTTTATTTTAAATCCTTAAAATACACAATTTAAGAAAATATTGCAATTATAAATTTTTATTTTAAATCCTTACAATACACACTAAGAAAATATTGCAATTGCAAATTTTAAATTTAAAGATATCAACTATTTTCCTAATTTTTCTTCACCATATAAAGGTATTACTATTTTCTTAATATTTCTATTTTAAATTCTTACAATAGATCCTCTAATAAAATATTGCAATTGTAAAATTTGTTGATTTCTCTTGATATTTTTTATTTTTATCTAACTTGTTTTCTACAAATTTGGGGCCAATTTGGAGTTTTACTAAGGTTTGAAGAGTAAAGTAGGCATATTAGATCAAAATTTGTGTTAAAAAACTATTTTCCAACTCAAACGTGTTAGTTTTAACAATTTTCGTCAATTTTCATATTAATTTGAGGTATTGAAATGTACAATTTGAAATTATCGAAGGTCTTTTTGTATATTAGTCTAATCACAGAGGTTTTTTCTATTTTTTACCTTTTAAAGAGCGTGAGAGCTAGGGAAGGTAGCCTATCCTGTCCCTCGCTTCATCTTTTTTTAGTACTATATGTAAATACAAAAATATATAATATAACCTATATATATATAATTGAGAATATAATATTTCCTTATATATATGTATGTATATATGTGTGTGTGTGTGTGTATATAGATAGATAGATAGATAGATAGATATATGAAATTGATAATATGATATTTCCTTATAATAAAATGATATAATCCTTCTTGTTAAATTTTTTTGCGTTTAGATGATAAACTTGTTATATTAGCTTACCTTTTTTTTTTTTTGTTATGGCATGTAGTTTATTTTAAAAAATAAATGGTAATCGATTCAGCCGTTTACATATCAAGTAAATAGAAACGGATGCACAAAATCAAAATAATTTTGAAACTTTATTTCACGTTAAATTTTTTACTAAAAGTTTAAACAATGATTAGTAAATTCATTATTAGTATATGTGTATATATATATATATATATAGTAATAGGGCAAGACAGGAGCACCCGTAAGGGTAATGGGATATGAGATGGGGCAGGGGTGAGGTAACGGAGGATGAGGTAGAGGACACGGGAAGGATTTGAGTGTCGGGCCAGTTTGGGGTAGGGTTGCAAACGATTCGAGCTGCTCGCGAGCGACTCGAATTTGAGCTCGACTCGAGTTCGAAAATATCGAGTTCAAGTCGAGCTCGAGCAGCTCGTTTCCATATTCAAGTCGAGTTCGAGCTCGACTCTCTCAGGTTCGATAGCTCGCGAGCCGACTCGAATATATATATATATTATTTTTTTTATTTTTATTCTAATAGTGAAATTACATATATATCCCTAATATTTTTATTATTTATTAAGAAAAATAATTATTTTATTTATTTTTTTAAAAAAATAAAGAAATTATTTTTTTTTTCAAGCTCGAGCTCGGCTTGATTTAAACTCGAACTCGAGCTCGAGTTCGATAAGAAATGAGTCGAGCCGAGCTCGATAAGGCCAAAATTCGGCTCGTTTGCAGCCCTAGTTTGGGGGAGGGGGAGGCACGGGGAAGGGTTTCTGGCCTATCTCTGTTCTGGTGCTATCCCTAATTTTATTATTAAAAGAAGAAAGGGTTATATGCGCCGCTTCAGTGTTCTGAATGTGGTTAATTTGTTTTGAGCGAAGATGAGACAATGAGTAGAAATACCACTATTGGATATCCACACTTGTGCGATCTACCTTATTCTATCAACTTAATGATTTAGAAGAATTCTTTAATAGTATATTAACACGTAACTTTCCTTTACCTGTAGACTTATACGGTGCCAAATAAAAACTAGATTTGCTCATAGACCATTGTACATCTTGAAAGTACCAATTTATTCATTGCACACAGGTAGTTAAAGTTTCATATGAAACATACAAACTAAATCCAGATTCCAAGATATCACCTTAAACTCCAAATTCTAATTCAAATGGTCAAGATAATCTCACAATGATGTATTGAATTAGCAAAAACTACAAACAATCCAAGAAAGGTTTTTTTTTTTCCTCAAGTTTCAAGGGAAACTCTTTAGTATTTCAGGGGAATATTATGGTGATGTAGAGTTGTTCAGTCCAAGTAATATGTCTCGAAACGACAAAGAAGATTACCAGATGGTGATGTATAGTTTTTTATGAATTAATTCCTACTCAATATTATCTTCCAATCTCACAAAACTATGAAATTCCTCATTAATGCTACTTTTTGTTTCCTAGGCACATTGCTTACTCACTAATGCCAAACTAAACAGAAAACAATAGTGTCTTATTGATCAACAATTACATCAATTGTACATTCTCCAAATTATATGAATGGAAAGATTTGTCCTCACTCAGCGACCTCCAGATAGCAGCGATTCTGTAACAGAGGAAGCATGTGAAGATCCCTTGTCCATTGAAGATGGATATGATAAGGCAAAATCACTGAAACCTTCTTGATTTGCATAGGATAGGCCAGCGGCAGAAATCCCAAGTGAGCTTAACTCTGGCAATGCCAATGCACCATCCAAGTACAGAACAGCTTGGCGCATGCTTGGTCTTGCTGTGGGCTCTGAGTGCGAGCACAACAATCCGAGCTTCATAACCAATTCCACCTCCTCTCTGACATAATCAAGTCCCATGTTTGGATCAACAGCTTCAAGAATTTGCCCTCTGTCCCAGCAGGAAAATACCCAATCAACCAAAATGGGATCTTCTGTTGGGGCTCGCGGTTCTATTGGCCTTCTACCACAAACCACCTCAAGCAAAAAGGCCCCAAAGGCGTATACATCTGTGCTGGTTGTAGCCTTGCCAGTTCTAGTATGCTCTGGCGCGAGGTACCCAAGTGTTCCAACAACATGAGTTGTTTGAGGATCTGTCCCATGATCATACAATCTTGCTAGCCCAAAATCTCCTAATCTTCCATTCAATTCACCATCTAACAGGATGTTGCTGGCCTTTACATCTCTGTGAATCACTAATTGTTCCCATCCATCATGTAGATAGAACAATCCAGATGCGACACCTCTTATGACTCGAAATCTCTGGTTCCAATTCAGGGTGTACTTAGGCTGCTCGTATAGAAACTTGTCCAGGCTTCCATTTGGCATGTATTCATAAACCAATAGCAATTCATCTTTTCGCCTGCAGTATCCTAAAAGTGGAACCAAATTTCTGTGGCGTAACCGACCTATGCTGACGATTTCTGCCACAAATTCCTTCATTCCTTGCCTGGATTCGTGAGACACCCTCTTGACAGCAACCTCAAATTTGGAGCTAGGCAGGACACCCGGTAGACCCTTCCAAAACCCCCTCTTCCCAGTAACTCCTTGTCCCTGAACCCTTTTGTGGCTATATACAAATCTTTGTACTTGAATCTGTGAGGGCCATAGTCACGCTCCCAATCCTCAAGCACTTCTGCAAACTTCTTCTTGATTCTCACCTGATATATTATGCCAGAGATTGCAATTGACAGAGAAAGAATCAAAATGACAGGCAAACCAGTGGTTAAAACTTTCGATTTTTCCTTAGGCCCAATTCGAGGGAGCTTAGGAAGTTGAGAAAGATCAAGCCCTTGAGCCACACCATTCATCTTGAAACTCCATCCCAGGACGTAATGGGATGTCAGCACAGAACCGGTGGAGGATGAAAAACCAATGTACATGGTTTCATTTAGTATTGGTGAAAGATCATAGGATAAAGATAAAAGAGGTTGGTTTGGTTTAGTTGCATGTATTGAAGCTAATGTGACACTTATATGCTTAGCTATTCCATCATAATCCACCCAAACTTGCATTGCTTTACCACTAATAAGAGTCAAATTCTGAAACTTACCATTGCCATTGGAATAGTAACCTGCTGGTTCTGCTAGTGTAGAGGTCAGCCCATTGATGTCGATCCCAACGTGATTATCATTTATATCATTGAACTCGCTGCTTTGGATTGTGTCAAGTTCCACTGCAAAAACGTGATTGGTCGCATTTCCAGTGTTGCTTTCGTTAAAGAGGCCAAGATACTGACTAGGAAGAGCTCCTGGAAGGCCTAGCGTTGGCGCAATTACAAAAGCAATTCCATGACCACTCAAAGTAGGATATTCCGACAATATGGCGAAGACAAAGGTGGTGGAAAAGGAGAAAGCAGAAGAATTAGCTGAATTCTTGAAACTGACAGGATTAGGAAAGAAGGCATGACCTTTCTCTTGCCTGGTGGCGTTGGTTAGCTTCAAGAGGCCATTTGGTGTGATTTCAGCTATGCCATCCAGGCTTAAGTTCGTGGACCGGAATCCATTGTAGGTTATACTAAGGTCCTGTGAAGATGCAAAGCCAGCTAGAGGTGAAATCACGAGTAGTATCAGCTTGATCAGAAGGAACATGGCTAGCAAATGGCTGAACTAACTTAAAGTTGCCTCCAGAACCTGATATTCCGTTTAAGTATTTTCCTTTGCTTGTCAATAAGATATCAGCAGTATTAATTGACTCTAGCAAGACACCCGGACAAGAGATTCTGATTTTTAGGCCTAGCAGACATTGAAAATACCGGATGATTGGGGTATTGATCAAGCTTGGCATCATTAAAAAAACTTGACAATTCTTCCAGTCACTATCGTTAGTTCATCGGAAAACGTCATTGTCAGCATAATAATGTAAATCCCTTATCTGCACCAATCAATCAACTCGTGGCATATTAATCTGACTCCCTAATGGTACCTCTTCAGTCTTGTGATGATGTTCTGAGAAGCTTCTGGTGTCACTCAGAGCTGCTGACGACAATTCTGAGATCTATAGTAATTAATAAGAGAGGCATGTGCGGCTTCATAAGTTGTATTGACTTGAATTGTCATGAAGTTCAAACTGGTTATGTAATTTATACAACATCTCATGTGAGCTAGCACCTAGCACAACTTTGGTGTGAAACTTGGATTCGTAACTTATACAACTAAATCTATAATGTTATTAGATTTACACAACCGGTCAATTCGTTTAAACCGGAACTTGTGAGCCCCAAATCCTAGCAGCCGAAGATGTTGGCTAAAGTCAGATCTGGCATTTAGAAAACAAGAGCAATTTGCGGTTGATTCATATGTATACCTACCTTAATAGGGTCAAATACCCAAAACCCCTTATGGTATCTTTAACTTACATCCCTATAGTTTAAAAATCTATGATTTAGTCCTCATAATTTGTAAGTTTTTAAGATCTTGATGAAAATCGTGAAAACTAACATTGACAAGAGAAATGTCATTCTTGCTCACCATGTGAATGAACATGTCACAATGACTACCATGTGATTTATAGAATGTTCAATTTATCTCCATAGGGTTTAAAAACTTGTATTTTATCCTCTTGTAACTTATAAAGTTTTGAAATGCTAGTGACTTTTACTAATAGACAACCTTAACCATAACTTTCCATTGACAATCGCAAAGTTTCATTGATATCTCACCTCCGTTTAAAGTCACACCTTTAAAAGATTGAATAAGATATTCGGAGTTAACTAGAACATTTGTTAAACCAGAAAGAATTTTTTGGTATTTAGGCCATTTGTCTATCTGGGGAGAATTATGAAATTTCATGCCAACGTTAAATTTAACAATTTCCATTGATTTTTCATAAATTTACAAATTCTGAGAAGTTAAATTATAGATAATTTAAACTTTAGGAAGGGTAAGTTAAACATTCGCTAAACTATATGGAATTTTTTTGGTATTCAACCCTTAATAACACGACCAAACTGTCCCTACAACTTGTCCGCTGGCTTGCAAAACTGCTGGAGGACCAACCCGTTTGCGGGCACGAGTCTACAATAGGCTTAGATTAGTCAATCTTGCGGCTTTGACCCCAATTCCAATAGTCCTTCGTCTCCATTTCTGCGTTCACAAAGCTAAACTGTACCACAAGGGGAGGAAACTTCACTATTAATTATGCTTGCTTCTGGGGAGGGATCACAGGGAAGCTATAGACTCCATAGTTGACTTGGTAGAAGATTGGAAGAACACCATTATAAACAACCAAAATTTGACCAAATTCTAACTGATATCATGTGGGAATCTTTTGAATGCTTGTGAAATGAAGAAATTGGCATTCTATCAACAATATTTAAATGATTTTCTGACTCTGTGTTTCGTGGAAGAAACGAAAAGAAAATTCATAGCTGATCACAGACATGTTTCAACACTCCTGTTCCTTTCTTCTAATTTGAGTCTGGATTCTGGTTTGTTAGTTTTAAAATGCTCACCAGTCGAATTGGATTACTTTCTCAGCAAAAAACAATGCAGAAAATGTGTAGGCATTTAACAAGTATAATCTACCGATCGCGATTGGAGTTGGTCTGCTATGGCCTGTAGATAAGCTTAAACAACTTGGAGATTTTGGTATCTATTCTATGTGTGATAGCGCTGAAAAGTTTGATATTAATATGATAATATCTGCACAAATTGGTCTTGAGTTTTAGGTTCAAATCCACAAAGGCAGCTAATTATCTGATGATATTTCTAACCACTCTTGTGCTACATATTTCTCTCCAAGCTTCACAAGCAAACTCCAATAATACAAGCATTGGAGATTAAATGGTGGACATGACTGCAATTCAAGTTTGAATCAGAGCTAGACTAGACTAACCATGGTTTCTCAAATCAAAATCGAAGCCGGTTTTGGAGAACAAGAACCGTGCTTGAATTTGGGTTCATAAAAATTGGAATTAGAACCGAAGCCAATGATTGTAGGAGCGTCTAAATAGAAAAAGAAAAAAAGACGAACCATTTGAGAAAACTGAGACATTTTTTCTCTCTTCAATTCAATTTTTATGAGAAAATTACGCATCTTTTATTTTATTTAAAATGTTCAATAAATATGTGGTGTTTCTTTATCAAATTTGCGTCATTTTTCTTGTCCTTTCATATATAAATACAATAAAAGTTTTATTTTGCTTCTACATTCGTTTTTTTTTCAGATTCTTCTTATTCTTATTATCATTTTTTTTAAGAACCAATTTTGTAACCATAAGTGACTAAATATAATTAGAAAGAACTCAAAACTATTACCGAAATTAACAAGAATCAAAATTGGAGGTTCCAAAACCATAATCGTAATCAAGCCCATTCCCGATTTCACTTTTCAGAAAAATTGAAATTGATGATTTCAGAACATGTGATTCTAGATCCATATCTAGTACAACTAGATAGCGTATATATAATTAGTCAAAAATTGTTCAAGACTATTCAAAAGATGAGTCCTGTACTTCTATATCAAGAATGATTACAACATCGCCTACTTAATGTCTTTCCAAAATTTTGATTAAAGAAAAATGTCTGTTCAAAATTTTGAATTATCATAGAAATCAGGTAATATACAAATCACAAATAGAAAAATGGATGAATCTACTTTAACAATGCTTCACCAAGTATGATATTTTTGACGGGAGTATGGTAAGGTGTCTTAGTAGGTGTAAGAGGATAAATGCTTTTTTCTTTGTTTCCCTCTTTTTGGTTGGACCGACATGGGTTGATATTTATGCCCCATGCGGTTGAGTGTCAAGCAAGAAGTTGCAGATTTGATGGGTTCTTCTTAATAATTTTGGTTGCAGGAAATGGGATGATGAGAGACTATCATCATCAAAGGCTGATGTGTGACAATACTCCAATGACTTCGATTGATCTAAATTCTTAATGTCTCCGACGTTGAAAAAATAGAAACCTTTCTGAGGTGCCATGTGTTTTTCTTCTTCCCGTTTCTTCATTTGTGGCGCCTTGTTTGGAAAGCCATTTTTTCCTAATAATAGCTCCGTTTTTCATAAATATATTTTTTAATAATTTTTTATTACACATATATTAAATTACTATATATTATAATATATTTTTCTATAAAAATTTTAAAAAATAACAATTCAAACAAGCTAAACATTCTTCATTTGTGTTTATCTTCTTCCCATTTCTTCATTTGTTGTAGACTATTCATTAAATTTCACTACGCTGTGTCCTGCCGCCTGGAAACTGGAAAGGCCCAAACAAAAGCCCACAATGAATTTGTACAATTTCAAGCAAGAACCGCACCCAGTCAAAAAGCAAAGTTTGAAAAAGTAGTAACCTATTCACAAGCTCGGCAGTCCCCATGCCAATGTCAGCTCATCTGGTTTTCCGCAGTCTCTCAAAAGAAAATTTATTGTTTTTTGTTTCTTGCATGCATTTATTTCTTTATTGTTTTCTTTTTCAAAGTGAGTGGGAGGACCAAACTAATGCTAGAAAGTTACAATAATGGCTTGCACATATTGCCGCCCCCAGTGAACAAGCAGCGGTAGAGCTAAGATCCCAGGGTTAGGGGGTCAGTCTCATTAAGCATGTGAAATATAGCAATCCATGTAAAACATGTTTTTTTTTTTTTGCCTTATGAAAAATATATCTTTGAGTTTAAATTATGCTCAAATATAGCAATAAAAATCATTCTATTAATTTGAATTTGAAAATATCAAGCGACCTTATTCTTGGATTAACATCCATATTTTTAACAGTATCAAATTATTTTGTGTTTTGGGGCACGGGGAGGGGAAGGACATGCATTAGAAGGAGAATTTTATAAACTTTGCAGGGCAATGCACTTAGAAAAGAGAATTTTATAGATTTTAGGGGGGGCAAATAGGGAGTAACTTTAAAAAATTTCCAAATTTATAAAACCTAAAAAACAATTCCTCAAAGGGCATGTGGCTTCGCCACTGTGAACAAGGGGCAGGAAATAAAACAATCCTCCCCTATTACATAACGGGAGTTCAAGCTAGCCTTGTCTCTAAACAAGTTTTGCCACAAGTGATCCAATTTGTGTACTCAATTAGAGTTAAAAGAATCAACCAGGCTAGTTGATGTTTGAATCGAAATCAACTCAAAAACAGTTCAATCAGTTTGATTCATTAACTAGTTAAATCAATATGAATAATAGTTTATGCTCAATAAAATTTCAAACTCGATTAAACTCGGATCGATTAATAAAAAAAATTGATACTTACACATAAAATATTCAACTACTTGATATAGAGTCAAGTTTGGCTCGATAAAAAGTCATTTGCATTGGCTTGACAAATAAACTAATTAAACGTAAATGCAACTTCAAATATGTTAAAATTAAACAAACAAATATAAACACGGTCGTATGGTAACGTTAGTGTTTTTTTGTTTCTGTTTTTTATAGATGTCAAAATGGGTGATTTGGGTATATTTGGGTAAGTCATAATTGGGTAACGGATATAATTGAATCAACCCATTTATACCCATTTAAATAAATGGGTATAAAATGGGTACCCATCTATACCCATTTATTTAAATGGGTATAGGTATATCCAACTATCCATTTATGATTCATTTGAAAATATTATTTATTTTTTAAAAAAATTTTTGCATGGTGTTTAACAATAAATAATGGCACTTTATTATTATTATATTGGTAAGAAATTCAAATTTATCTCCTTAATACTAACTAAAATTTTGAATAAAATGTATATTTATTTTTAAATGGATTAAATGGGTGAGTCAAATCAACCGACTACCCATCAATTAAATGGGCATAAATGGGTACCCATTTATACCCATTTAAAATTAATGTGGGTTTGGATAAATTATTAATTGGTGGATTTGGGCGAGTCAATATAAATTGATTGTGATTGACACCTCTAGTTTTTTTTACTATGTGTGAAATAGAACATCTGTTCTGTTTTTAAGTGAAAATAGAATATAAACATGTTTGGTTAATAATATTATTATTTTTTGAAATGAAGAAATACAATTATGTTTAATTAGACATTATCATTGTTGTGTGAGAGAAAATAATTAATGAAGTTTAAATTTAATGTATATTAAAGTTAACACATAATTGTGGATTGGATTTGGGTCAAGTTAATTTCAAATTAAACTACATATGACTTGAATAATAATATTAAATTAAATACTTCATATTTTTAATACTTATACATGTTCAAAATAAGTAAGAATATACAAACTAATTGTATATTTATTAAAATGTATTTGTCTTAAAGTATTATTCTTGTAATTAAGTAAAACATAATTAATAAATATGTATTGTAAATATAAATATATCATTTTTTACTTATAGTATATAACTAAAATATTTTTAATTTTTAAACACATATGATTTTCCAAGAAATTTTAAATTAACCCAATTTCGGCACAAAACTCAATCTAGAAAAATATGAGTTTTCAATGGATGAATTCTAGCTAAAAAAATGATATTTTTTTTAAATATTGTATTGGGTTTTAATTTGTTGAAATCCATGTAAGAACAAATCATAAGATTTAACAGCGGGTCGGGTTGAGCCAAACTAGATGGTATTGGATCAAATAGATTAAGATATCTTGGTGGAATAAATGATGGTGGTTGAATGAAAATGAAATGAAACAATTTAAAATACTGATTTATTGAGTTTCTACTTTAAGTATTTTTAAACAATTAAAAACAATAATTTTGATGATTTGAAAACAAGGCTCATGTTTATAAATGTTTCTCTTTTTTATAAAATACAAACAATTTTAACAAATGCTGTTTTATGTTTTTATTTGTCAAAATCTACAAACAAAAACAGAAAAACAGGAAACATAAACGTTATCAAATGGTCCCTAAAATCTGCGTCTTTATTAAACAGTCCGTGTGTCCATCATCAATGAAAAGGCCGAAAGGGATTTCTGGGTCCAGCCCAAAATGGATTTGGGCTCTCTTCTCGGTGTTATATTTCACTGGCAAACAGTACCTGTCCGTGGGTAACGCAGGAACGTGCGCTGCTTTCCGGAGAGGAGATTGTGACTGGTAGGCCAGGCCATGCGGATTAAAATTCGGCCGAATAGATCTGTAATGGTCCAACAGAAAAACAGAGGGTAGAAAGGAGAAACTGCAAGTTAGGGCAAGTTTGGTATGGTCTAATTGCTGGCCGGCAATATTCCCATCCCGAAGACGGAGTATACAAAGCTAACGTAGTCTACAAAGCCAGCCAATACAATATCTAGAGATTTTCATTTTTGATAATATAATATAATATAATAAAAGCAATAATCATTTTGATAATATAATAAAAGCATTTTCTTTTTTGATAATATATTAACCATGTATATACTATGGGTTGGACTTATGCTTCATGCAAAATTTAAAATAATATTAGTTGTCATGCTTCCAAACTGTGTAAAAGAACTAATTCATAATAAACTAGAAGTAAGAGAAAATTATTGTGAAACTAATGCTAATATCAATGTAGAGAGAAGTAGAGTAGAGAGAGAAGTAGAGAGAACTATTCTATTATTAACTGTATTGCTCAGAAGTTCTTGTTGTAGTTACAAATGAGGTTAGGATACCTCTATTTATAGGCGCACTAAGATCATAGGTACATGAATCCTATTAAATATCTATACATGAATTTAGTACTTCAAGTACATGTATTTAGTAGTTCTATAGATGAACTAACGAACTACGAGAGGATACATCAATGTACCAATGAATCTTCATGTATCAATCTTCTCGGGAATACAAATGGACATCCACATCAATACATATAATTATTTCATAACACTCCCCCTTGGATGTCCATCACACAAAGAATATGTCTCGTTAAAACCTTACTAGGGAAAAACCCAGTGGGACAAAAACCCTAGTGAAGGAAAAAGAGTACACTATTCTTGTGTATTTTCTCCCCCTGATTCAAACATCATTTGAGATCTTTTAACCGACGCATTCCAATATTTTTCACCAATTTTCCAAACGTTGCTGTCGGCAAAGCCTTGGTAAATAAATCTGCCAAATTATCACTTGAGCGGATCTGATGCACATCAATTTCACCATTCTTCTGTAAATCATGAGTAAAGAAAAATTTTGGTGAAATATGTTTCGTCCTATCTCCTTTAATATATCCTCCCTTTAATTGAGCTATGCAAGATGCATTATCCTCATATAATACAGTCGGAGGATTTTCTTTTTCAGAGGATAACCCACAACTCTTTCGGATATAGTGGGTCATTGATCTTAGCCAAATACATTCCCGACTGGCCTCGTGAATTGCTATTATTTCAGCATGATTAGACGAAGTGGCAGCTATTGATTGTTTTGTAGATCGCCATGAAACAATTTGTACCACATGTAAATAGATAACCGAGAGACCTTGCTTTATGTGGGTCGGACAAATACCCAAAGACATAACCAACCAATTCGGTCTAGATTTATTTGAATAAAACAAGCCAAGATCAATTGTTCCTGGAGATAGCGAAAAAATATGTTTAATACCATTCCAATGTCGTCTAGTTGGAGAGAACTAAATCTTGCTAACAAATTCACAAAATGATATATCGGTGTGCAATTAGCAAGATACATTAATGCCCCAATTGCGAGATATGGTACTTGGGACCAAGTATCTCTTCATCTTCCTCGTGGTCTAAAAGGATCTTTATTAGGATCAAGTGATCGGCGACCATTGGGGTATTTAATGTATGTGCTTTATCCATATAAAACCGCTTTAATACCTTCGGGTATAAGTAGTTTGGTGGATAAAAAATTCCACCTTCTAAATGCTCAATTTGTAAACTAAGGCAAAATTTTGTTTGACCAAAATCTTTGATCTCAAATTCCTTTTCAAATATTCAATGCTTTTGGATCTCTTGTGAGTTCCAATCAAGTTAAGATCATCAACATATACCGCAATTATCACAAAATTTGACCCATCTTTCTTTATAAAACACATGGACATATTGGGTCATTGGTATAACCTTCTTTAATCAAGCATTCAGGTCGGTTATACCACATGTCCATTTAAGCCCATACAAAGACCTTTGTAATTTAATAGAATAAATATCTTTAGGGTTTGATTTACATGCTTCAGGCATGTTGAATCCTTCAGGGATTCTCATGTAAATATCATTATCAAGATTTCCATATAAATAAGCAGTGACTACGTCCATTAGACGCATTTCTAATTTTTCATGCACTGCTAAACCCACAAGATATCTAAATGTGATCGCATCCACTACAGGTGAATACGTTTCATCATAATCAAACCCAGGCCTTTGTGAAAATCCTTGGGCTACAAGTCTTGCTTTATATCTTATAATTTCATTTTTCTCATTTCTTTTCTCACAAAACCCATTTATATCCCAGGCTTTACACCTTGGTGTTTGGACTCTGGTCCAAAACTTTTCTTTTAGCCGATGAATCCAATTCATTGGATCGCATCTTTCCATTTTGGCCAATCATTTCTTAGCGACATTCATCAACCGATCTAGATTCATGATCCTCGTCTTCCTGCATGATATCAAGTGCTACATTATATGCAAAGATATTATCAATGAATATTTCTCTTCGATTCCAACTTTTTCCTGTAGTGACAAAATTTATTGAATTTTCTATAATTTCATCCTCTTCAGGAGTATTTTCTTCAGGAATTGGCTCTTTAGGAGCGACCTCTTCGTGAGGTTGAATTTTGTCCTTGTTATTACGAAATTCACGATTGATCATTGAATCCTCAATTTTATTAATATCTATTCCTCTTTTCTTCGAGGATTTTTATCTTTGGAACAGAGGGTTTCCAAGCTGCTTTTGACTCATTAGCACTTGTAATTTGCCCTTCAGGGACATTAATTTTGATCGGAGCATTTGCAGCAGGAATATGTGATTTGGTGACTCTTCTGGAGTCACTAAATGCATCTGGTAATTGATTTGCAATTTTTTGCAAATGTGTAATCCTTTGAACTTCCAGTTCACATTCTTTAGTACGAGGATCAAGAAAATCCAATGATATTTTCCAAGTGATTTCCTTTTTCGGTTGATCCTTACCTCCCCCTAATGTCGGGAAATGAGATTCATCAAAATGACAATCAGCAAATCTTGCAGTAAATAAATCACCTGTTAATGGTTCAATATATTTGATTATTGAAGGTGATTCATACCCGACATATATCCCCAATCTTCTTTGGGGGCCCAATTTTGAACGTTGGGGCGGTGCAATAGGAACATAAACCGCACAACCAAAAATTCTTAAATGAGAAATATTGGGCTCATATCCAAATACTAGTTGCATGGGGGAGTAAGTATGATAACTTGTCGGCCTAATTCTCACTAGTGTTGCTGCATGTAAAATAGCATGTCCCCAAGCAGATAAAGGAAGTTTAGACCTCATCAATAATGGTCTAGCAATCAATTGTAGCCGTTTAATAAATGATTCGGCCAGACCATTTTGTGTATGAACATAAGCTACAGGATGTTCAACAGTGATACCAATAGACATGCAGTAATCATCAAAAGCATGTGATGAATATTCACCAACATTATCTACACGAATTCGTTTAATTGGATAATCTGGAAATTGTGCTCGCAATTTAATTATTTGAGCAAGCAATCTCGCAAACGCCAGGTTGCGAGTAGATAATAAACATACATGTGACCATCTGGTGGATGCATCAATTAGCACCATGAAATATCTGAATGGTCCACATGGTGGATCTACAGGCCCACATATATCACCATGAATTCGTTCTAGAAATGTAGGAGATTCAGTTCCAATTTTAGCTGGTGATGGTCTAATAATTAACTTCCCTTGGGAACAAGCAACACATGAGAATTCATTTGATTTTAATACATTTTGATTCTTCAATGGATGGCCATGTGAATTTTCAATGATTAGCCTCATCATTATAGATCCGTGGTGTCAGACGATCATGCCAAACCATAAATTCATTGGAATAAGTAGACTGGTCTACTAGGTGATGAATTTCAGTACCGATTTTGGCATAATATAAGCCAGACGAGAGAGAAGGCAGCTTTTCTAATACATATTTCCTCCCATTATCAGTTTTTGTAATAAGTAGGAATTCACCATTTGTCTCATTCATTGTCTCAACATGACATCCATTTTGTCGGATATCTTTAAAACTTAACAAATTTCGTCGAGATTTGGGAGAGAGTAGTGCATTATTTATGATAATTTTAGTCCCTTTAGGGAGAAATATAGTAGCTCTTAGAGCCTTCAATCAATTTTGCACTACCAGCGATTGTATGAACATTGGTCTCTCCATTTCCAAATAGGAAAAATACTTTGTACTTTGTAGTACGATGCGTAGTAGCACTATCAATGAGACAAATGTGATCATCACCATTATTTAGTTCAAATATTTGGCACCCATTTCTTCTTGGGAAGAAATGGAGAAAATAAAAGTAAACATCAATAAAAGATCACGAAAAATAGAAATTCATAATTTAAATATAACAAAATATTAAACATCAAAATGATAAATATTTACATAAGATCATTTGGCATCTTCGGGATGCTCAAAGAAATCTACATCGAGATGTGTCAGATCAATATCATCATCATCATAAGCATCCTTTTGATCAATAAAATTGGTCTCGATGTTTTGATCTTTCTTTTCAATGATGCTTGGTAAGGTCAACAAGATGGTTCACATGCGGCGTGCAGAGACCAATGACCTTCAATACCACACCGATAGCACTTTTCTTCCCTTTTCTGATCAATATTATCCCGCTTCTGGGGGATATTTTGTTTCTTGCCACGATTATGATCATTATTATATGGGCCAGATCTACCACGACCGCGTCCACGACCACGGCTATGTCTACGGCCTCTTCCACGGTTACTTCCACGACCACGTCCACGACCATGACCAAAATTTTGAAATTGTGTCACATTCGCTTCAGGGAATGGACTAGCACCAGTTGGTCGGGACTCATGATTTTTCAGCAACAATTCATTATTTTGTTCAGCCAAGAGAAGACATAATAAGTTCAGAATACTTCTTAAATCCCTTTTCTCTATATTGCTGCGAGCATGTTAGAGACATGAAAAGTAGAGAATGTTTTCTCTAGCATATCTTCATCGATAATATTTTCACCACACAACTTTAATTGAAGTAATTACGAACATGGCTGAATTATATTCATTATGATTTAAAATCACTGTAATCGTAGATGAAGCCAATCATATCGGGCTTTTGGAAGAACGACCATCTTCAGGTGATCGTATCTTTCTTTCAAATCATTCCACAAAACCAGTGGATCTTTCACAGTCAAATATTCAGTTTTTAATCCTTCATCTAAATGATGACGAAGGAATATCATAGCTTTGTACGGTCTTGGTTTGATGCTTCATTTTACGCCACAATTGTATTTCCAAGACCCATTGCCTCAAGATGAATTTCCACATCAAGTGTCCATGATAGATAATTTTTTCCAGAAATATCAAGAGGTACGAACTCTTGTTTTGCAAGATTAGACATAATGAAAATAAATTGAGAACAAGAAATATTACCTCAAGAGTCTGCCCAAAAGTGGTTAAGAGAACGTTCGATGATTGATCCAACTCTTGTAAATATCGGTAGAGTCTCGTGCTGATAACGTATTGTGAAACTAATGCTAATATCAATGTAGAGAGAAGTAGAGTAGAGAGAGAAGTAGAGAGAACTATTCTATTATTAACTGTATTGCTCAGAAGTTCTTGTTGTAGTTACAAATGAGGTTAGGATACCTCTATTTATAGGCGCACTAAGATCATAGGTACATGAATCCTATTAAATATCTATACATGAATTTAGTACTTCAAGTACATGTATTTAGTAGTTCTATAGATGAACTAACGAACTACGAGAGGATACATCAATGTACCAATGAATCTTCATGTATCAATCTTCTCGGGAATACAAATGGACATCCACATCAATACATATAATTATTTCATAACAAAAATTACTCATTTCAAAATTAAAGCGAACAACGAATGCATTTTTTTGGTGGCTTACTCTAATTCTTACATAGTGCTCATTGATAAGAGACTGTTTCTAATCATTCTTTTAGGAGATCTTACCGGCTAAATCAATTTCCGTCCTCTTTTCTTTTTTCTTTTGGGTAATGAACATCATCCAATCATTGCATCTTTTTCAACTGCTTATAATGATTTTTACATATTGCCTATTAATGGATTACATTTTTTCAAATGCTTGTAATTGTTGTAACGTATAGCCTACTAACAATACACGAAATCACAAAAGATTAAAACTTGAACTTTTTATTAAGGCAAGGTGAACAAGCCTTATGAGTTAAACTAATTCTCATTAATTTATTTGTATACCTTTTTTTTTTTTTGGGGGGGGGGGGGGGGGTGGTTTGGAAAGGGTGCTCCTAAGCTCTAAAAATCTTTAAATACTGCAATGGACCTTGGAGTTAGCATCAAGCAAACACCTTCTGCCCTCATTGTTTGATCTAAAGTCTAAAGCTTATCCGACATGGCTGAGGAGGATAACAAGCAAAATGCAATCTCCAACGACCAATCTCAGCAGCCATTGCCAACTTTACCAGGTGACACTTCCCTTGCCTCTCAGTCTATACATCATTAAATTTAAACTTTTGACCAGGTCTAAGACCCCATGTTCAACAGAAAAATGGAATGTTCTTTTGACAAGTAAATGAAACTAGCATCATAGTACTATCACCCCTTGGAATCAGGTTCTGATGCTTTGAAGATTAATGGATCGTTAATTTCTTAATCGGTTAATTCTACAGATTTAGAAGCATATGTTGAAAACCTTAGTGTCAGGAGTTATATGATGTTTACTAGTTGAGTTTTAAAAAAATGTTGGAGCATTCTATCAAGAAGAAATTCTCAAGAACTCTGGTGATAACCTTTTATTTTTATTTTTATTTTTATTTTTAGGATACCGGTATGGTGGTGGTCGATCGGGCGAGAGAAAAACATGGCCGGAGTTGGTGGGTTTAGCAAGTGAAGAAGCAGAAAGAAGGATAAAGGATGAGATACCTGGAGTTAATGTTCATGTAATTCCTTCTGATTGTTCCGTTACAATGGATTTCAGAACAGACCGGGTGAGAATCTTCACTGACTCCTCAGGAAAAGTCTCACGGGCACCTATGATCGGTTGATTTTGGGGACGATTCGTCCCTGCCAGGAATGATACATATCTTACTAGTATCGACTACTGTTTCTTGCTTTTCCTGCAACTTGGTCAGTGCTATATCCAGGAAGGCACTACGAAGTAGGAACTCATGTCTGTCAGAATTGAACCCTTGATTCCCTTGTGTTGTTCTCCTCATCCTTGTTATTTAAGTAATGGCTTGACCAAATAATTATGCAATTCAGTCTGGAATTCTAGTTCTCGATTGAATTTTATGTAAAGAAACAAACAAGCAAGTGTTTTTGTATTTCCTTTGCGAAGAGCAATCTTGAATCCAACTGTCCTCTGTGACCTCTGGCACATGTTGCATTAGATTGAGTGGCTTAATCGTTGATTAAAGTTCAGAGGATGGGAATTGGTATTTTTATTCTGAGTATTGTTTGGCAGTGAAAAGTTTCGTATTCCCCTTCAAGAACTAATCATTCAGCCTAGCAAAGTCGATGTAGAAGGATATCATGTTCCGTAAGTGACGCAGGGGCTGCAGGGGAACTGGATTCGCTAATTGAACTTCGTATAAAGAACATAGCAACAAAAAGAAAAGGGTAAAATAAGAGGCAAAAATCTGATCTCTCAAAGCCACAGTAGGCAGATATAGAGTAACTGCTGATTTGGTGATACTAAAATATGATACGGAACAGAATTCACATCACTAATTGCAGAGAAGATATTGGTAGTATATTTGATTAGCCTCAACGAAAAGTTTCTAATCCTGATACACACAGCTTCCATCATCGCTCCTAGCAGTTGGATCAAAGTTTGCAGCATTTGGATCAGTGCAGCCTTGAGGGACAGGAACATGAACTTGTTGGGCTGCTTTTCCTGCATCCAGACAACGAAAAGAACATTCAAAAAAAATCTTATCCCAATTTCATTTCCATTTCATGGTAAAAGCAAGTTTCAAACCTCTCATAAAAGGCCTAGGATGAGGGGAGCTGAGTGCTTACCGTAGAAAGATCCATTCTCGAAAGCATCCTCATTTGCGTCTCCAAGTGCTGCCTCCCTCAAGTACCTGTCGGATAATTGGACTCTCCTCACATTCTCCTGCTCTTGGACTAGCATGTTTCCATACCCAAGGAGCTTGTCAAGTGTCATTTTTGGTTTTTCAAAAGTTGGTGGTGCCTCTCTTGAGTTCACAAGGTTCTTTCCAATATTTTCTACTCCAACACTTGAAATCCAGTTCCTAACTTCATCGTCATACACTCTTGACCTGATGGCACTGAAGAAATCTGCAAAAGTATGCAGCTACTTGTGGTGAATAGGCAGAACTTTGCATTTTAATTTGGTCCCTGAATATATAGTTACACTGAACATACCAATTGATTGTCCAGGGAAGGTGTCAACAAGTTTAACGATGCCCTCCCTTGGTACATTGTCCTCTCTGAAGATACCAGTGCAAACACCAATCCTGTCTTCTCTGGTTGGAGCCCAGTAGAATTTCTCCATGCGACCATCGCGGATGAGGGGAGCATACAAGGTGGAGAAGTCATTGCCAGTGACTATGATCGGAACACGAGGATTCTCCTCCCGATTGTACTGACCAGGTAGCTGAACATTGGTGGGATTATCAGCAATGTTCATTAGAGTTGCATTCACCATCTGATTGTTAACTGTATACTGTGTAGTATCCCCAAGCCTACCAGCTCCGGCATCAAGATCATTGATGAAGAGGACACACATTTTCCCCTTAGAAATTCTGTCTGCTGCCTCACGGTACCTTTGCCGAAGCAATTTTGCTGGTTCGCCAGCATTTCCACTTTCCAGTTCTCCAGCACTCATCATAATGGGGCTAAAATTTTAAAACAAAAAATTTATTAAAGAACAATGAAGCAAGATAATTTTTGCCTGTCAATTGAGTTACCCATTAAATCACGCAGTTCTGGTTAAAGTTTTGACTATATTAATGCCTAAAAGCGTTTACTCACCTGATGCCCATTTTGGCGAATACAAGTTCACATTGGAATGACTTTCCCTGACCTTTGCCTCCCCATATGCCCAAAATCAGGGGAACCTGTAAAATTTTGAGAAAGCTATAAAAATTTCTTTTCATTTGGAAAGAGTTTTCAACTCAAATCATCCGCAAGTTGAAGAAATAGCAAACCTTAATGTCTGGCAGATTCATGAAATTTTTGGAAATGTGAACAACAAGCTTTTCCATGAAAGCAGGAGCAATATAATAGCCATCCATATTGTTGTCAAAATTATAGCTGCACATTGAAATCAAATTCCGTTAGGCATATGAGTCCAAAATTCCAAATTGCTCAACGAAAAACTTCACAAGATCAATAGATGAAGTCCTTACTGACGCAGACCGGCGCTAGCATACTCATGAGAACTCATGATTGCATGATGAGTACCGGAACCCATGGGAGCTTGGAAGAGTGTGTCCACCGCTCCTTTTCCTCTGGTAATATCCTGTTGATCATCAGAGATATCGTAAACAAGCCCCTGCCACCGATCCTTCTTGGTCTGTTTTTGCTCATCCACTTCTGCAACAATCTTCAAATTTCGGGATGAATAACCGGGGCTGACTGCTTTGGATGCAACTTTCTTTAGACTTCTGCCAAAGAAAGCTGTGCTTGGAACTGAAGTTCCCGCAATGCAGCTATTCATACTCAACTGCACCAGGTGTGTCAATTGATTCAGGGATGATGCAGTACAAGAACTGAAAGTAACTAGACATTCCATCCTCGTTATAGCAAATTACTAGCTAATTAATTCCTCTTATATTACACTCAGATTGATCACCATAAAGTCACTTTCTTCAACCAAGAGAAAAACTGATTCAAGAATTTGTTTCTCCAGATACAGAGGAAAAGTGAGTACTCTAGTAAATCAAAATTTGACAAACATCACTGGACAAATACTTTAAACAGTACAAACAAGAAACTAAATACTTATGCTTTAATAAAGTATTTATCACAGGATGGTTTTTGTTGTCCAAGTTATATGAGACAAAAGACACGATTTTCACAATAAGATGATGAACTTCAGACACTAAAGTTATTCCAAGCTCGATGAACTCAAGGACCCTTTTTTTATCCGTTTTGCTGGGCTAGAGAATAAAGTAAATAAGGGTAGAAAACACAGTACCGGAGCTCTATTAACTGCACCAAAAGTTGAGACAGAGGAAGCCATTAGCGTTATCAGGAAAAGTGGGATAGCTGGTGAGGTTCTTGCTGGTGTTTGCTAACTTTAAGAAGCTAGCCTGATGGTCCGAGTTCAAAAGTTGGTTAGGAGGGAGAGGTATGGGAGGCTCTATATATAGTGGCGGTTGAGGGTGACAAATGCATGCCTTGGAAATGGAAATCTGTGCATTGGCTGATGAATTTCTAACTGCCACAAAAATTTTGATTGGCCTTATTATGTGGATTTGGTGAGTTGGAGTGTAGTTTCTGCCTTTCTCGTGGGGGATTTGTGGTTTGGTGATTGACTCGTACAAACAAAATGGATGCTTATGGGTTCTATAGTTTTGAGCTTAAGGTTTGAACTTCACTTCCATTCATAAACTCACAGGTTTTTTATATTTATTCAGAGAGAAATGCTCATGTCAAATAATTAGGATTAACTTATTATGCACTAACAGTATAATAATTTTATTATATTAGCAGATTTGGAAAGATCTCATATGTGCATAATTTTAATTTTTGATTTTAAATTCATGTTATGCACACGTGATACTAGTATAAAAAAACTTATACACTGATAGTATATAAAAAATTATCTAAATAATTATGAAATAGGACAGAACAAGATGATAGATGCTAAACTAACCTAATTGTTAAAACGCTTTACTTGTAACCTATAGGTTACGAATTTAAGTCATCAAAAAGGTAGGTAGGAATCAATATTGATCCTCTTAATATATAGTAGAATTAAACTTTGGATTTGGTTAAATAGGTAAGTAGCTATTTTAGAGGCTAATGATGTAACATAGGTAGACTTGCAAGTGGAATGATTCTTCGTGAAAATTTCTTTCTTCTTTCTTTCTTTCTGTTAATCACTTCACAGAAAAGATCGTGAATGTTTCACTATTGCTTTATCTGAAAACTGAATCTCAAGACTCATGTTTTGTAGAAAGAGCAAGCTCAAACATCATGTGAAGCAAGTAGTTTTATTTTGTTTGAAGCAAGAAGACTTCTGATGAACTAATAATGGAGATAAAAGGGAGAAGATCAAAGAAAGAAACTAATTCAAAATGGGGCCAATAATTGATCCCAATAGTCAAATGTTAGTGGGTCAGGCACTTCCGAATACTCTGGAGTCTATACCAGGTGTCTGGACAAACGAGCCCTATTCCAATCAATTTACTACTATATTTTTTTTTTTTTGGTAAATAAGCAATTTACTACTATAAGTGTGATGTGAGAACCATCAATTGGAATGGTAATTCAATGACCTGATTTAGGTCCCTACTAAAATCTGCAAAAGAGAAAGAGGTAAAAGCAGAAAAGCTTTGTACTGGCAACAATAACAAGAACAGCAAAATGGAAAATAAGAGATCCCAAGCATTTCATCAGTTAATTTTGCCCGGAACAAATGACAAGGAATGGAAGTTGGCAGCTTGACACGTTGATGTTGATGAAAAAGAGTAGAAGACTGTACAGAAGTCTAGAACAGTAGTCCAATCCAAGGTTTTAAAATCGGGATTCTACCTTGGATCTTCTTTTACTTTGCAGGATCGGATCGTAGGATCGGATCGTGGGATCGATCGATCCTACAAAAACTGTAAAAAATAATCTTACTAGTAATTTTGATGTTTGCAATTCACATATACAGTAATAAATAATGCAACTCATGTACAATTAATTTAATAGTATTATTAATTGAGGTTAAAATTGTATTATCTAAAATATTTGGGATGATCTAAAAATTAAATAAAAATTTTGAAACTACATGTGACATATTGTAAATGAATCTAATTAAATTAAAAATATTGTTCTTTCTCAATTTTGAGTCCAAATGCAATTAATGGACAAGGTAGTTGGAGAATTTGACTTTATATATGTGTGTGTGTGTGTGTGTGATTGTATATCATTTAAATATTTATTAATGAGACAATTAAATACCAATTTTTAAAGATTCACCAATTTTTATAGGTAAGGAATTAGCATAACATAATTATGAGGTTTTAAAGTTTTTTGAATCTAGTTTCTAATGCAACAAATAGCAGAATTTTCTATACAAAATTATGAACAAATTATTAAAATTTTTATCATAATATCTTTAAATGGTAGGATCGTATCAAAATCGGATCGAAATCGAAAGTCATAATCCGGATCATAGGATCGTAAGATCCCACGATGCGAATTGCGATCCTGACAACTAAGGTCCAAACAATTTTAATACCGGATGGCAGTAGGGAGTAGGAACCATGAGCTCCCCATTTTATCTCCAACTCTACGTCACCACAAGATCAAATGGATAGCCAACAAAATATCTAAAAATAGGGTTCAAGTTGTAATTACTTTATTGAATTTATACAAAGCTGACTTTTGACCAAAAAAAAAAATCTAAAACTCAAGAAGCTTCTTCTGTTATCCCTCAAATGGTCAATAAGAATTTCTTTTTCTTTTTCCCCTAACAAAAGAAAACTCTTTTACTACCTTACTCTTAACTGTTCTTCTCCATCAAATGGCCATTAATAATTTTTTTTCTTTTTTCTTTACAAACGGAAATACAAATACTATCATGGGAAAATCGCCAATTTCATACTTACACTTTTATTCTATGTCGATTTCATACCTAAATAAAAATTTTGTCCAATGTAATACCTCAACTTATATTTTGGTTCCAATTGAGGATCTCTGCGGCGGCGCCACTGTCGGAAATCACTTAAGCTCCTAATTGACCACCTAAACAGGGGCAATATGGATACTTCAGTCCTGGATCTGTAATAAAAGAAGCGAGACTTTGAAAGAATCCAATTTCAACCCTAGCTTCATCTGAAAAAGGGATTTCTACCAAATATCCCAAACCTGCTTACAAAAAAAGTGCAATTACATGCATCCAAGAAGGAATTGGGAGAAAGCGTCTGCTACATCAGCAAGCGTTCGAGCTTCAAATAGCGTCGCCTCAAATGGTTCGGATTCAGGAAGCCTAATTTATGAAGGAAATGAGGAATATTACAATGGAGATAAAATCGTGCGATGCCATTGCCTTGAACAATGTCGAGTTGTGACTGCATGGACCGAGTCAAACCCCTCAAGAAGGTTTCATGGCTACAAAAATTATGGGGTAATTTTCTGTGTTTCATGCGGTTTGATGCTGGGTAGATGATTGCTATTATTTAAATGTTTTTGTATTTTTCACTATAAATATTATTGACTTTGAAATGGTTCTTACTGCAGAATCCGGGTGGCTGTAAATTTTTCTTGTGGTATGATCCACCCATACCCCAAAAAATGAAGAGTGTGATGGCTTCACTGTTGAAAGACCTTAGAAATGCTGAGAAGGAAAATGCAACTCTGAAGATTGAAATAACGAAATTGAAGAAAAAAGTGAAATTGCTGCTGTTGGCTTGTGTCATTTGCTGCATTTTAGTTGTTGTGGTACTTGGAGTTAATCCAAGGAAGAAGCAGGGCTTGCAGGGATTGAAAATGCTGAACTAGCTTTGCACAATGTATGAATCATTTTTGTTCATCTAGGTAGTGATATGTCGTCGGCTTCTAGTAGTTTGGGTTCCAGCCGTATGTGTGTAAAAATTTAGTGATAAATTTGAAACTGTGAAACTGAGAAGCCTAATTAAGTGACATTGTTTGTTGCATATTTCTGATGGTTGATTATTGCTGGTGGAAATGGCTTGGCTTAATACCAAAGAAACATTTTTGCATATGAAACTAAGTAGCGTAAAAGTCTTCCAATGTCATCATCTGATATTTAGTCATGAACTAAAATAACGTCATTCATGACAAAATAATAGTTAGTTGAAAAAGTAAACAATGGTTAGAAGACAACCAATAAAGGGTCTGTGATCCATTGCATAGCATCCAAAAGACAATGACCTTCCATCAAAGGAATAAGAGACAAAATAGAGCTTATCCGAATCAACAAAATGCAGTCACCAACTACCACAAAATGTGGACCATGGATAAAATACAACGGGAAGCTAGTCCTATTCATTAATCCAGCAAGTACCTACCCTAAAAACCTAAAAGGAAATTAAAGAAAAAAAAACAGCAAGAGAAATATCCAGCCACAAAAGATGGTCTTTGTATCACAAAATCACAAAAGATAGTAGCAAATTTTCAGCTAGTCTAAACTTCATCTTCCATAGCATCGTCTGCCTCATCCATTAGCCTGTGACACTGCAAACGCATATCCAGTGAGAAATTGCAAGGTTGAACTAAAATATAATGTTTTATGGAAGAACAAAAAACTTACTGATTGTTTCTTTCTTTTCATAGCAGCCATCGTTTTCCTGCGTTTTTTCTGACAAGTTTGTATTGGAGCAGTGAGTTGCACATCAATTTCTTCATGTATTTGAGCAGCTTCCATATTCCAATTACGAGCAATTACATAAGATATCAGTAAAAACTCAAAAATACAACAATCAACATAATAATAAAGTGGTAAAAGACAACATACATATGACGGGATTTTGCACTATCTCAGTCTGTTGTGATTTGCTATTCCCCATATTCGTAGTAGAAGCTGCCAAAAAGAAAACAGATTAGGAGTAGACGAGATAATATATGATAGAAAATAGAATAATAGAATATACAAGTGGTAATATATCAGTTATACCAGTTTCAGCAGCAGCACTCTTAGTTTTTTCGGAAGCAACCAATGGGCAAGTTCTGGCATTGTGACCAAGAACCTTGCACTTTCCGCACCTGTTAGTGTGCTTTGCTGGTCTTGTTGTGGTGTTGTCAGCAGCTACCTCCTCACCTTCAATGTTTAGGTGACATTTTCTTATTGTATGTCCCTTTTGGTGACATTTGGAGCAGGTCATACGTGTGAGACCCTTCCTAGAAAGTCTTGTAATTCCTGAAGAATCTTTCGTTGCCTCATCTGGTTCTCTCCTCCTAGCTTTTTTAGGCCTACCAGGAAGTATCAACTTCTTTGGTGCATGCATAGGAGCCTTGTTTGGTTTTTTCCAGTTGTTAGGGCCGTTAATTGGCCCAATGGCTGGTTCATACGCCTTCAAGTATGAACCTCTGGAATAACAAGGATGAACATGGTCCTCTGGCTCATCTTTAGTCAATCCAATACAGCAGATAACATGTGCACACGGCAAACCAGTGAGCTCTCACTTCCTACATGTACATGTCTTCATTGTTAAGTCAACAACAAAGGTGCTCCCATACATGTGCGTGACCTCAAACCTGTGATCATCAGCCCATCTTGCAATAGTTGACTTGGCATCATCCTTGGCCTTTTCAAGTTTTTTCTGAATTTTGGGACATATTTCATCACTCCTTTTTCTCATCCACTCCCTCTTTGTCCTCAATCTTTCCATTAGGTATATCCTAATGCTTTCAAGCATACCAAAAATGGGCTTTTCTCTTGCCTGTAAAATCAAGGAATTAAAGCTCTCACACAGGTTGTTTAGAAGAATGTCACATTTAGGAGTTGTCCTAAAATGTGACCTGAACTAGTGGTATGCTGATGTATTTTCCACCAACCATTTGTGCGCACTTTCATCATACTGTCTTATCACAGCCATTTCTGTTTCAAACTTGTTTATGTAGGAGGAAGTTGCACAGGTCCACAACATACCCTTCAAAGTTTCACTTGGATGTAACTTCTTGAAATTGTTGTGAAGATGTCTAACACAGTGCCTGTCCTCTACACCTGGCAAAATTTCATGAATGGCCAAACCCAGACCCTACCATATGACACATACATAATGGCATAAATTAGATATATCACTTACCAAATTAGTAATGAAAAGGGAAATAACCAGCATATGTTTATTTAACTTAAGTAAAATACCTTTTGTCGATCACTAATAACAGTCCATTGCTTCTGGTCATACATATTGAGGTCATATTTCAAAAACTCAATGAACCATTTCCAAGATCTCTTGTTCTCTATCTCTACTACTGCGTATGCAACAGGATAAATGCAATCATTAGCATCTATCCCAACAGCAGTCAATAGTACTCCCGGATGTGGTCCTCTTAGATGGCAACCATCAACACCAAGTACAGGTCGATACCCCTCTGTAAAACCTTTTTTTAAGGCTGCAAAGCAAATATACAGTCTCTGGAATCTCTCTTTCCCACTAATGTCATCAACCTCTGTCTCCAAATGCACTGTTGAACCTGGATTTGAAGCCAATAGTTCCTCACAATAGTCCCACAGCATTGCATACTGTTCCTTGTACTTTCCTTGTACCAAAGTTTTGGCTTTCGCAAATGCCTTGTATGCTTGATATTTAGTAATATGTACATTCAACTCCTGGTGTACTTTATCCATAAATTCACCAACTGTCACCTTCCTATTCAATCTCAGGAACTCCATGTAATGCCTTGCTAGGAATCCGGAATTGGCATGTTTGTGATAAAAAGTCCTCCCACATGAATGCTTAGGCCCCATTGTTCTAATTACAAAAGCTACAGAATCTGGTTCTTTGGAAGCATAGGCTGACCATTTGCATTTCTCATTCTTGCATTTTGCCTTTATTTTTTGTTTATCATTCCTTTGCCAAATGTGTTTCTTGCCCCACTTTACAGAATAATATTCAACTACCCTTTTAAAAACCTGCTTTGTATCAAACAGTAGACCAACAGAAAGTTTTGGATCTTGCATGTCAACTTCTGGCTTGAACCTTATAAAATTTGGCTTCTTTCTTGCAGTGTCTTCATCCGACGAACCATAGCAGCTAATGAACTCCTCTGTGTTCATGGAATTTGATTCCTCATGGATATGAATTTTATCCCCTTCATAAATATTGAAATCAGCAGCAACAGTGGCTTTCCCTTGTGAATTTTGAGGAATCTGGTCCTGTACATTGCCCTTCTCTGGAGCTTTGGGCATGGCATCTTTTCGGAGCAAATTAGCCTCATCTATGCATTTTCCCTCATCAATTACATTGTCAATAGTAGCAGTAGAGGTCTTGTAAATTACTTCATCTTCATCTCTACTAAAATCGTACTCACAATCATGAAAGATGTCACTACCATCTGTTGAGTCTGATTCAGCTTTAGATTCAGCTTGTGCAGAATCATCTTCTTTACTTTCACAACCACCAAGTTTAATCTCATTCACTTTCCCTCCATCTGCTACTTTGGTTACATGAACTGGAAGATCTACGCTTTCCTAACAAGTCATCAAATGTCATATCCACATACAACAAATCTTCATTTTCATGTTCAGCTTCATTTTCAACATTTGAGCAGGTTACATTACCATGTACAGCTTTTTTTCCAACAGCTGAGCATTTTCCATTTGGATCCATGAATCTGATATGAAAATCATGAACAACATAAAGGTCGGCTTTCCCATCTTTTATACCTATAGCAGCCATGTCTATGACATCCTTTTCAACTTGTATATGTCTCATTCTTAGCCTGCCATCTTGAGTAGGGATGTTATACATGCATTCAGCATCTTCTTTACACCCAAGAAAACTACAGTAGCCCTTCATGACAGCTATATTGAATCTTTTTGCCAAAACCCCTTCAAAAATCTCCACGGTGCCCCGCAAATATGTTTCTTCTGGTTGTGCAACATATGCCCCACCATAGTAAATATATAGATTAAAACAATCCGAATGATCACCTGTTTTATTAAAAAAAAATTTAGCACATGCTTCTGGACAGCTTTGTCTACCTTTCTGGGAGCATGAAAGCAACATCACACAAAGTAAAATAATTATCTATCTATTTAGGGACCACATGAACCCTGTTATGAAATCGGATTTAAAGGGAAAATAAGAAAGATAACCTTTATAACTCAATCTTGCTGCCACTACATTCTACATACAGTATGAAGTAGGAATAATTTCTACTCAATGCGATTAAGCTATTAACATAGGACCAAAAAAAAACCAGATTCACTTGCTTACACTTACTTGCTTTGCTTGATTCCTCTTTCTCAAAGCCGTCTCCTTTGTGCATTTCATCACCCATTTGCTCCGTCCTTGGAGTCGCTATGCCCTTTGATTCCTCATTCATCATGAATTCGCTTCAATTTTGTTCAGCACAGCATCGATTAAACCCTAGTTTTACATTGGGTTTTTTCTTCTCAAGTCTAAAGTTTAATGTCGGGTAAAATTTCCCAAATTTTTTTACGCCCTCTCTTCGTTCATTACAGATCCGGAACTGAAATATCCATATTACCCCTGTTTAGGTGGTCAATTAGGAGATTAAGTGATTTCCGACGGTGGCACCGCCGCAGAGATCCTCAATTGGAACCGGAATATAAGTTGAGGTATTACATTGGACAAAATTTTTATTTAGATATGAAATCGACATAGAATAAAAGTATAGGTATGAAATTGGCGATTTTCCCTACTATCATATATTGACTGGCATGCGAAGCATAATTAAGTTGTACAAAGGGCTAGCAAGAGGGTTTATACAAATGAGAGAGAGCACTACTACAAAGGCTTTTACTTTTTCTTAACAAACACCTGACTTAGAATTCGAGGAGAAAAACTTAGCTATATTGAAAAAAAAAAAGAATATAAATTATTCGGGCTCAGACTATGAGGTCCAACGAAGATATTAAGGGCTCCAAACATGTTCTGGGCTGGTTATAATCTCATAATTAGTACCTAATTATATATAATATATTATATAATATTATTGTACAATTAAATATAAATTATAAATTGCACACATTATAGCACATGTAATTATGTAAATATCGTGTGCATTTTTACATAAAGTGTTGTTTGGGCTGGGCATTAACAAGGTTTAAACCTAATGAAACCTAAGCTCTGCTCACAATTAAATCGAGCCATACATTCAGGCCTAAACTTTTTCCAACCCAGTAATACATAAGGCTTGACCCAATTTTTGGGCTAAGCTCAATCTTAGTCAGCCACATTGATTGTCCTAATTCAGTTGACTCCCCAATGAGCACAAGGGATTGGCTATGAAGCGCTGGCCAATGTAGTGAAAATTCTGCAATTTTTGAAGCCCTAAAAGCTAATCTGACATCAACAACAACAACAACAACAACAACGGCTTGGGCCAAGATTGGTTAGCAGTCATGTTTTAAAATTCAACTTGGACCGGCTGGTCAATGATAACGACAAATGTTAACTGACAGATCTATGCTAAGTTTAAAACATTGTTGACAATTGTAAGTACTGTCAACTGCCTACTTTTCCACTGAGTCCCAAAGACCAGTTTGGGCAAAATCGTTCAATTTCAAGTTAAACCCAGAAAACCTTTCGGTCCAACTATTGCACTCTTTTAACCAGAAATGGTTTTCAGTGAATCGGCCAGTGCGATGTCAAGCTTTAATTAGCTAAAAATTTTGAAATTGGTCAACTGATCTCATTAGTGATTCCAAACTTAAACTTTACTTTAGCCATGCATAGTTGTCTCCAATTAGTTAGACAATAATAATCATTACTCTCATTTGGTAGGTTAGAAAGGTTTTTTCAACTTCTTTATTCTGTTCCAATGTTTGTTATGGACATTTTATGTTAGAAAGTCTTTTTCCCGTAGAAAACCTATTCCAACTTTTTTCTGGAATTCCATTTATCACAAAAATCTAGAGAAAATTCATTCCCACTCTATCTAGGAAATACTTAAATTATAGGAGTCGAGATTATCCTTCTATATTCTATATCTCTATTTCCTGTGTATGTATTTCACTTTCATATATATTAATTTATCATTTTCTTTGTCAAATATTAGGTCCATTTTGTGAGTTTGGTTAATAAGTCTATTAGTTTTTTACTTAGGAATAATTCGAATTCTATTTAATGACTTTTTTTCCTTTTACTTTGAAATAAAATATTCAATTGACATTTTTAATATATTTTTATTCATACTATTGGATTACATGATAATATTTGTTAATCCAAACAAACAATAACATGCAAAAATATAATCATATGAAGTTAAAAAAACTGAAAAAAAAAGAGAGTGAATCCACTAGACCATCTACTAAGGCACAATTACATTTTCCTATTTACAAATAATTCTTAAAACCCTTCAGAAACAAATCAAGGGCAGAGAATTTAACGTGCATGAATGACGGGTTTAACGTGCATGAGAAATATATGGGATTCAACATACATACAATTTAAAAATTTAATTTAGTTACAACTGATATTCATCTATTGCAATTGTATTACAATTAGTATACACCTATTGTAATTGTACGCTACGTGTTCTTACTTAATAAGTAATTGTGATTTTATACTATTAAAAGTTCTTTATTAATTAATAATTCATTTGTTTCTAAATCAAGATGCGTATAGAATGTTATACATAGGGGCAATTAGGTCAATATAGTAGTTTTTTTTTCACTCCATTTTGACTTCTCAATATGATTATACCAGACATGGGAAAAGAAATTAACATTTCATTCTGATTTGGTTACCAAACACTAGAATGATAAATATTTTCCTATCCATTCTGGCAGGAAAAGAATTCTGTGTGGAAAGGTCTTTACATTCTAAACCTTTCCAACATACCAAACGAGGGGTAATTAGCTAAAAATTTTGAAATTGGTCAAAACTGATCTCATTAATGACATTCCAAGCTTAAACTTTACTTTAGCCATGCATAGTTGTCTCCAATTAGTTAGACAATGGGTTAAAAATAATAATCATTACCCTATTCTACTCATTTTACTCTCTCTCTCTCTTTCACAATTCCATCTTAATTCCTATCTAATATTTTATGATATATAGTATATTAATTTTTTTAACTCTTTGGTGCATTTCATTTGTTTGTCACCGCCTTCTATTTTCTCATTCCTATCTTATAAACTACTAATCACATAATTTAGGAAAATCGAAAATGTAAAAAAAAAAAGATGTAGGAAATAACGCTATCCACAATTCTTTGACCTTTTACAATAAAAGTCGTTTTTGAATTTCAAATAAGTAATAAAAGATTAGAAAAATGATTAAAGTGATTCCTTTCTAACATTATGACTAAAGTTTATACCATTATTTGCATATTTTTAGATGTTTGGTATTTATGATATATTTATGACATCACGGATCAATAATAGTTCCTCAATTATTAAACTAGTAACCCTTGATCCAATCTTTTTCCCATATCAATGAACAATCTGGCTTTCAAAACCTTGATTAGCAAAACTATTAATACTCTTTAAGGTGTATTATCAAATTTAGGAAATTTAGTTTTAAACTTGAAAAGCATAGGAAAAAAAAAGACATAGTGTCAGGGATGTATTGAATTGAGTTGAGTTGAGGTCGAATAGTACTATATTCAAACTTGATCTTGAACCTTTCCATGCTAATCGAGCTCAAACAAGTGAAAAACTTGAGATATGTACTCGCTTGTGGCCATGGTACCAACCTTGAACTCGACTCAAACAAAGTTTAGAATTCTAACGAGCCATATCAAGCTCAAGTTCTTAAACTCAATTTTTAGGTTAACTAGAATTTTTTTCCCTTTTTTGAATTTTTTGCTCAACGAAATGACTATGCCACTCATGAAAAATGTTTTAGTGAAGAATTGATTTTTTAGTATATCTCTTACCTATAAATGTGGTTTGGCAATAAATAATCCAATTAATTAATTAATAAGGCTCAACAAGTATTTGAGTTTTGGATTATAATACTCGTACTCGATTCAAGTACCTTATCAAGTAACTTGACCTCAAATTCAACTTGATTGGGCAAGTTTTTATGCTTTTGGCTAGATTGGAGAGAAGTATTGGAAGATTTGTCCAAATTTTCTCCAATCTAGCATCCTATACGATTTCAGCACAGATAGCTAAAGACTCTTTTAATTAGCACACCGCATGGGTAGCTTTATTTATTTTTAATAGTGGATGTTCGAATATTGATCGTTTTATCCTCAATGATGCTAAGAGTTTTTGTTAGGGTATCAGGCCAACTACTTGAAATATGAGAAACCAACAACAATTTAATAGAAATAAGAACTAGTGCAAATAATGAGTCATGCACAAGAATTAATGTGGTTCGCCTTAATCACAAATCCTACGTCCATGAAGAGAAAAATTTGTTTTTATTATGAGAGAAAAATACTACAAGATTACAACTTGTATCGTAACCCCAACTCTTGTATAACTCTCTCACTTACTAAGACTCTCTCATCTCCTTCTCTTGTCTTTATTTATAGAATGCTAGGTTACCTATTTATAGACAACATTACTTGGCCAATACCCAAATAATAACAGGAAATAACTGTTAATTTCTAATTTTATACAGAATAGGAAATAACTTCTAATTTCGAAACCCATACAAATAGGAAATTCTTTGGTTACTATTCCAAGTAACTAAATTAATTACTTCACACACAAAATAAGAAATCTACTTAAAAGAAATTAAGCCAATTTCCTAACAGTTTTGTTGTTCATATGAATTTTCCATGACTTTGCCATTGCAAATTTCGGTTGTGAACTATTAAATTAGTAGCGTGTTTGTTCTTTTTAGTGCTGTGTAACAATTAATATTTCTTCTAAAACTTTCATCGAATTAAAGAAGCCATGGGAAATCTACTTTCTGTTAAATTTTTTTTTTCCCAAACGGCATCAGAATAACATACATAGAAGTCAAAGCTTACAAACTATGAGCAACCTGCTGCATATCCGCTTGAATGACTTAAGCAGACGAAAGCTGTCTTTCCATTCGTCAGACAATATTAAGATTCAAAGCAAATTTTGCTGGCCCATGATTAACAACGTTGTTCTCTCTTCTAGTGAAGGAGAAACAACAAAGTTAAATTCTTGTTTGAGAAACACTATATTGTTGAGATTTGAGCATCCTCGCCCATCATTGATTTTGTTAATCGCTCGCAATTGATTGAAAGATTACTGTTCCAACCTTCCTTTCTTTGCTTTGATCATAGTCTTCCTGAGGCTGGCAAGGCTTCCTCTACTTTAGCTTCAGATAGCTGTCCCCAGGAAAAGCCCAAGTGGCCACTAGCTTTCCTTCAAGATTCACCACTCACTGCTAACCCGCTTTGTTTGAGCTTACTTTTACCGCGTGTTGATCTTTAGCTTCCTTCTTTTGGGCTTCCACTTGCTATCTTGATTGACCTTATTCTCTCTCGTTAATCCCACCGCTTCCCTTGTTTTCCGAATATCAAATTCATTCCATTCATCAAGCCTTTGCTTACCGCCAATAAAGGGCTTTTCCTCCTCTCATTGAAGTCGATATCATTCCTAGATTTTCAGATTTGCCATAGCAGATTCACAGAAAATAATATTTCTCTCCATTTTGTCTATTTGCTAGTTGCTTCCATTAGTTCATCCCACCAAAGCAGAATTTACTTGTGAAAGCATCTAGTCCTTCCCAGCTGATTGGTGCAAGTTCCCATATCCTCTTTGCCCTGAAAAGTAAAAGAACATGTGCTCCAAAGACTGAATCCGATCACCACAACATTTACACATTGGACTACTTTTCTCGTGATTTTCCTCTTAAAACCTCATTCACAGGCAAGATATTATGCAAGCATTTCCATATAAAGTGTTTTAGCTTGTGCTTCATGTTCTCCATCGAAATTCCAACATTTGTTCCCTGTTGAGTTCATGCTACTGGAAGCCTATTCTCTCTCTTCTTTTCTTGTTTTGTTCTCTCTCTTGCTAAATGATACCCAGATGCACATCAGACTCCCCTCAGGATCTGTCCATGCCCAAAAAATTCTCTTGATAACTCAATGGAATATTCAGTATGTCTCTCCTGCCATCTTCATCAAATTTTTTAGTAAACTAGTGTTCCATGAACCATCCTAATTTCCTTTACCTTAGTCACCTCACGGGCAGGGGTCTTTTCCACTAACCTTTCCATCCTTCTTTCCTACAATCCAATGTCTCTGTCAAATATTATAGACTCACCATCACCCACTCTTTCCTGGTTCCTTCTTCCAATGCCTCTATGCTCATCAGGCTTTTTCCAACACCACGAGATCCGACACCTTGACTTCCGGATAGACTCACCCCGAAAACTTTAACCAACAATAAATTTGGTCTAGTAATAATCCTCCGAGTTGTTTTGCTAGTAATGCTATATTGAACTCCATGAGATCTCTAAAACCCAACCTCCACTCTTTTAGCATTTGACGACTTGTTGTCCCATTTAATCCAAGTGATTGACTTCTCCTCTGCCATCCTTTTCTACCCCCCACCAAAAATTTGCCATTTCACTTAACTTCTTGCACAAAGCCTTGGGTAACTTACAACATGACATAACATATGCGCAGTGTAAGGGTCACCATCTCTGATGTCAAAGCACTTCCTACCTGATCGAAAGCATTTTTCCTTCCAACCTTTCACCTTTTGTCATTTTGTCCCCGATGAAATCAAACACTTGATTTTTGATCTCGCCATAAACTGGCAACCCAAGTATTTACTTTGACCTAATTTCCTTCCTCAGTTTGTCGACGAAAACTTTTCTTTTGCTCTTTAGGAACATTTTTGCTAAAGAAGACTGAGGATTTCTCAGAATTTGTGAGTTGGCCCGAAGCTTTCCTATACACCTCCATGATCTTTAGAAATTCCACCACTTCTTCTTCCCTAGCCTTGAAGAAAATCGGCATCATCTCAAAAAGAGATGAGAGAGATCTTTGGCCCTCTCTTAGTAATGGTTAGACCTCGATAATTTTCTCCGACTTAAGGCTTGGTTTAATAGAGCGTAAAAAGCCTTCGTCAGTATGACAAAAAAAAAAGGTGGAGATAAAGGATCTCCTTGCCTTAAGCCTCTTGAAGGTTTATTTATAAAGCCATGCTTTTCTCCATTAATAATGTAATAAGACACACTAGCAAACACTACCATCATCCCAGCAATCCACTTGGTCACTGAACCCCATTTTACTCATAATTTTCCTCAAGAAAGTCCACCAACTCTATCATATGCCTTAGACATATCCAGTTTAATGGCAATAAAACCTTCTTTCCAGCTTTCTGTTATTTAAGAAATGAATATGTTCATGAGCAACCATAATATTGTCAATGATTTGTCTACCTGGGATAAAAGCAGATTGAGAAGAGCCAATGCAACAGTTTAAGAATTTTTTAAGTCTAGCAGCCATGATTTTTGAAATGATTTTATAGGAAACATTACACAAGTGATGGGTCTTAACCGGGTGATCATAGTTGGAGAATCTACTTTTTGGAATCGAGATATGAGAGTTTCATTAACGCCTCAATAGATGACCAATGAAAGAAGTCGAGAATGGCTTTGATTAGATCATCTTTGACTATATGCCGAACTTTGAAAAAAAGCGAGACATACCATCATCAGGGACCGAGCTGTTAGGATGCATGGCAAATAAAGCTTCCTTAACCTCTTTCTCAGTCACTGTCTTGGTTAATTCCTTGTTCATTTCCTCTGAAATTGTTCGAGGGATACCATTCAGAATACTGTCAAAGTCCTCAGGATCCTTTGACTTGAAAATCTGCTAAAAGTACTGTGATAGTTTCAGATTTCTTCTCATTCTGCACAATTCCCTCTTTGTTCAATAATGAAGTAATTTTGCTCTTTCTTCTCCTCCCAGTCACAGTAGCATGAAAAAATTGAGTATTTTTATCCCCCTCTTCCAGCCATTTGACCCTTGCTTTCTGAGACCAGTGCAACTCCTCCATCTTGTATGCCTTTGCCAACCTCCTTCTGAGCTCAGTGAGTTTGATTTTTTTTCCAAGAGTATCCCCATTTTGAACTTCCCCAATATCTTTCTTGATTTGGTTGATGAGCTTCGCAGCATTATTATTAATGGTTCTGTTCCAATTAAGAAGGTCCATCCTGCATTTTTTAATTTTAGCTTGCATTTTAAAGAATCTGGACCCATTTTGATTACTATTCCAAGCTTTTTTAATGACTCCACCAACCTGATCATGCAAAAGCCATTTTCTATCAAAATTAAACCTTCTTTTTACTTTTTTCACATCAATTTTAGCGTTCAAAACCAGCATACAATGGTCAGAGGCTTCGTTGGTTAAATGAGTGCAGCTGATCTTATTAAACTGATTTACCCAATCTTTAGAACCAAGAATTCTCTAGTCTCTTCCTTTACTTCCCCTTATTGGACCAATTGTTGCTCCGTGTCCAAGGAACTCCCCTCAAAGCCAATGTCTATTAACCCATTTTGATCAATAAAATTTTAAAATAAAAAAAACCTTTCTCACTTCTTCTACTCCCACCCCATTTTTCTTGATTTGAAGTTATGTCATTAAAATCACCCATTATGGCCCAACATTCACCCCAAATCTCTTTCCTTCTATTTAGCGCATTCCACTGAGCATGCCTCATTTGATCATTAACACTAGCATAAACACAAAAACACCACCATTCAATATTTTTGTCAGGATCTTTAATAAGTAATTCTATAGTGAACCGGTGAAAAGGATTTTTTGATAAGATCATTCTCGCCAAAACCACGAAGCTCCAATGCCAACAAGATCAACCACAAAAATATTGTCAAACCTAATCTGTTGTTTCACTTTATTCATAAAGTTTTTCTGATTTTGTTTCTGAAAGAAAAACTAAAGCTGGGGAGTGGAGTCTTCGACGTTCCTTAAGCTGGGAACCTGCTGTCAAGGGGCTCCCGGCACTCAGCTGATTCCACACCAAGACTCTCATTGGCGTTTGGGAGTCCCTATCCGAGGGACTCGTTCCCCCCGAACATCTCCATACAAACGACCCCTCCATTGTTACTTTTCTGTTTTTTATGGTTTCCCAATAAGTTCTCAAAATCCTCAAAATCTCATCTCTTATCCTGAACTTCCTCTCCCTCAAAATCAGTTTATCTTCCAGGTTTGTAACATCTTGAAAAGGCTTCCTCCTACCAACTTCTCTGACCAGTCTTTTCCACTTACTATCTCTTTTAGTATCTCCTTTTTTATTGTTTGAGTTTTGATGATTATCAACTTTGCCTTTTGCTAATTCCAGTTTTATGTGGTTGCTCTCTGTAAGCAGGTTGGACCCTCTTTTTTCCGACTCTCTCCCTACCTCTTTTATCCCTTCTATAGAACCATCAATCCACATGAGGTCATGACCATGCTCCACTAACTCTTTAACCATCCTAGTGTTGCTGTCTTGTTTCTCTTTATCTTCATTACTACGTTCCTTTAATCCTTCCTCAAATCCTACTTTCAATTTAGTTTTGCCTTCCATTTTACCCTCCACCTTTTCCTCACTGTTTTTCTTGTTTCCCTCATTGACTGGTCTAACACTAGCCTCCTCATTTCTGATGTTCACCGAGTTAATATTCTCTGAAACCTCACCTCTTTCCTTACCCTTTGACTGATGATGGTATTCCTCTAAGTGAGCAGCAATCCTTTGCTAGAACCAACATCGTTATTATTATCGTTACTACCATTTTTTCCATTACCTGTTTGGTTTTGTTCTTTCCCATTGTTATTCTTTTTAGTGGGACTTCTTGGAAAGCTGGCTCTAATCCAGTTACCATATTGAGTAACACCCTGCATATTAGTTCCTTTGACATTACAATTTTTCTCATTATGCCCAATTTTTCCACAGCCAAAGCAAAAATTCGGACATTTTTCATATTTAAAATCAACCCATCTCTTACCGCTATTAGAGTTGATTGTAGTTCCCCTCAGTAAGGCCGTATTCAAATCAATTTCAGCTAAAATTTTCAGGTGTTTACCTTCCTTACTTCCTCCAGCTGGAACAATAACCTCTTTGACCCCTGGGAAAACGCTTCCAACCTTCCTCCCAACTTCTTTGGTAACCAGATTAATAGCGAAGATTCCATATTCTGATGCTCGAGTCCAGATCGAGTTTTACTAAACACTGCTTCATCCTCCTCAACCCCTTCTTTCCATTTCATCAGAATCAACGGTTGACCATCATAAATCCATGGTCTTCCAGTTAGAACCCGTTCCATTTCAGCTTCTTTGTTGAAAGAAAACTGAAACATGTTTGATTTGATTTCCGTAACCTTTAAGTTCCTCGGATGTTGCCACATATTATTAGCAAAACTTCTGATCCCAACAACATTTGCTATTTTCTCTCCCCAGATCTTCCCAATGAGGCTCAGCTTGCATTCCTCCACCCCTTTTGAGATCTCGCTTCATCAATCTGATCCCCATGCTCTTTTACTTGATAGAGTAAATTTCCCAATATCTCCTCCAGACTTTCCATACTCTAGATGGTATCCTCCGACAGAATCCAGAAATAGAACCCAACAAAGCCAGTGACTAAGCAGATGATATTGGAGCTGTAAGAACCAGCCTAACTCGCCTACTTCCTTCAGATAAAACCCACTAGAGACTCACCGAGCAAGGTACAGGAAGCTAGGAAAGGAGCGAGTGAAAGAAAAGAAGAAAAAAGAAAAAAGAAGAAAAACAGGGAAAAGAAAATAAACCTCACAACAAGGACAAAGAAAAGACCGCCTAACTATCGAAACTCAAGAAGGAACAACACTCTAAAACAACTTCAAGGCTGGTTAAAATTTCAAGCCATTAAGCTGGATTAGTCGCTGGATATGATTTCTAATAAAGATGGAGAAGCTAAATCTGAAAATAGAATATTGTTATCATTGAGCTGAAGAACATTTAAATTTGAACGAAAAAAGGAAAACACACCCACGCGGGGGAAATTCTCTCTCTAGAATAGAGAGAAGGTACTCTCAAGGAGAGAGACGTCTCTCGACTTTGAGGAGTACTTCTACTTTCTGTTATTTGATTACACATTTATAGTGGATTTTTCCTCCCTCAGTTTTCATCTTAAGTTTTCATATGGAGAGATGATCTTTGTGATCATATGTTACAGCTGCATGTTAGATGCTTGTTAATTTGCCTTTGTTTCGTTTGTCCAAGGTACTGGTCTTGTAGCTGGTGCACTCGGTCCTTGTTCAGTCCATGCTTCAAGGGTTGAATTTGCTATTTTCTCCAGCCTTTTTATATCCAATCACATGTAAATCTATATTTGGTATCTTAATGTTCCTGTGGAAGTAAGTGCTATTGCTGATTACGTTGCATGTTGTTCCTAAATTTCTAATAATCAACTGAGAAAGATATTTGTTTAGGAAATTTGTATCTTTAGCTATTATTGCTGTTAGTTGCTTTAGTTGAACTATGTATTCTAGGTCTTAAGCATACATATTGTGAGCATTTGGCCTCTTGAGTAATCATGATTTAGGGAAGATTTTAGAGCTGCCGTTTTTGTCCTACACCCTATGGGTCCTGAGCTCTTATATGAGGGTTGAAATATATTTACCTCTCATATACAATATTTCTTAATTTTGAATTTGATATAATAAGTGCTTCTGGCTATCTTAATAAATAATGTACGCAGTTAATATCTAGAAATAACTGAAAACACCACAAATAAAACAATTCCCTGCCTCATTTTAAGTACCAGGTTTTGTTTGGTGAGACTGGGACTGGGCTCAGTTTTTACATTTATACCCCTTATCTTCCTCTACTTTTTTTTTTTTAATTTTTTCCCTTTTCTTAAAAATTTGTTTCTTTCTTCATTCTAATTTTTGAAGTTTGCTTGGGACTTTTGTTTTGATGGGTTTTCATTAACTAATTTGTTCGTTTCTTATAAACAGTAGATATTTGAAAATTGAAACATGGAGAAGAAAAACTAATAGAAAAAGGGGGACAAGCCTTGGCACATCGAACAGGTTTAGTTTAATCACTTTGATTTTCATATGACAAAAATTGAGTGAATTTGGTTTCTTAAATTCCAGTCAAGTACTATGATGGTGATAATTAGTTCCATACTGGGCTGCTGTTTATAAAACATTAAAACTAAGGAAACTGCTTTTGTTTTTTATTACAAATTACTTGGTTGATTCTAAACATTGTGCCCTTCTCCTTTGTGGCTGCACTACTAAAATTGTTATTACGTAGCCACGGTCTAGATATTTAGTGGGTGCTCTCTTTTAGTAGGGTAGATTTTAAAACCTTTTCCCTAAAATTGGATGTTGCATGCTTAATTGACAGTCCTATTAAGATTTTTGATGTGATTCAAGCTTAAATTTTCTTGCGTACACATATCTTTTGTACCCAAAGGCTGCAACATTTAGTAGTTTTCAAAATTTTCATGCTAGATATGTTTTTTAGCCATTTTTGTCACAATTTTGTGTCTCTGGGAGGTGTTTTCGCTGTTGTGATCCATTAATTGGGGAGCTTTTGGTCTCTTAACACCTGTTTGATAGGAAGCTCGGTGGAATTTGCTGAACTCTATCCAATACTGTAGTGCCTTGAGTTAATTACGGCCCTTGAGTCATACACATATGGCTTTTATGCTCACTCCTCTTCACTCAACTGGGCGCATAGGCAATGGACAGCTTCACAGGGCTTAAATTTTTTTTAATTGAAAAGTTTGGGTGGGTGTAACTCCGGTTACCACTATAGGTCCGGATAGGACTCAAAAAAAATAGGTCACTTATAGATATATTTACAGATCACCCACCAATAGAGCTGCAATCGAGTTAAGTCGAGTTAGAGTATTGCTACACTCATGCTTGACTCGACAATTGGAAATTACTACTCGAACTCAAGTTCAACTCAATCGAGCAGTAGAAATGGAGCTCAATCTTGAGTTCGTAGAACTGTTTGAAAACTTGAGCTTGACTCGATTAATTTCGATTATTATGCGAGTATTATCGAGCTCGAGTACTCGACTCGAGTTCGAAACTTCTATCTAATTATTTTTTCTACCTATCAAATTATTTTTTTTCACGCGAAATTACTATATGACCCATAAGTATTTTAAAGTTACATATAATATTCTACTAATTTACATAACTCCTAAACCTAAAAAAGTAAAAATATAATAACTACATATTTATTTTTTAAAATTATTTATATCCTGCTCGATAAGGTTTGATAAAGCTCGACGAGCCTTTGAGTCTAACTAAATAATATTCGAACTTGACTCGTTGCATCTGTTGATTGGACTCGAATTTGATCAAATCGAGTTCGAACTAAGCTATTGACCAAGCAAGCAGTTCAGTTCGATTGCAACTCTACCTACCAACACAATTCTTACATCGGTAGAATTCGAACACACAACGTTTTGTGAACAAGTGACCTGTTTTCTTTCTCTTAAATCTCAATGCAGCTTTCTCCGCTTCCCCCCCTTCTCCCCCTTCTCGTCGCAATCTCCTTTTCTCCATCACCCACCGCTCCTCCCAGGACCTCTTCCTCACCTCTAAATTCAGCTATTCAGGATGCAAAAAAAGAAAAAAGGAAAAAAAGAGCAGCAACACCTTGATTTCTACGTCCTTCCGTAGAAACTCCAAGATTTTCCGTCCGGCTTCCTTATATTGGTATACTTCAATGGTTGCGGACATGTTGTTAGGAACTGGGGCATCAGGCACAGTGGAAATATAAAAATTTTAGCCCTAGATTCCCACCAGGAATCACTCTAGTTCTACGTATGACCTCATGAAGGGAGTTCAGAGGATTACCTTAATCCTGCAGAAGGTGCTTCTGATATGTAGGAGAAGGCAGGGAATTCCCCAGCCCAAGCGTTCTACCTGTAATCCTGAGAGTGCTTTGGATTACTCCATCGCGTCTCAGCGATCTCGTTGTGTGAGTGAAGAAGATGTGCTAACCTTTCTTACTCTAACTTGTTTTTCTCTCTAAGTAAGTTTTCTCTGGAAAAATTTTCTCTCTCTGTATTCTGACTATCAGAAGTTCAACCAACACACCTATCGTAACATCTGATGATATTAATAGGAGAGAGAGAGAGATAAGAGAGAAGGGAAGAGGATAGAGTCAGGTGGTTTGATTTTGAATCAAACCACTGTAACATCTGATCTCTTATTCCTTTCTGTTATCTGACAGATAAGAGATAACCACTTTATCCTATCTGTCAGATGACTCCAAGATTTATTTATCTTTATAATTAAACCCCGTATTTATTTCCAAGTCCCTACTTGGACACAATTTAATCGTAACGATCTCATGCTGTGATCCAATGGTCCCAAATACCTGTAATAATCTTGTTGTCGATCGGATCGGGATCTTGATCCTACGATCCCTATTATAAAGGCTTTCGATTTCGATCCGATTTTGTTACGATCCTACCATTTAAAGATATTTTGATAAAAATTTTAATAATTTGATCATAATTTTGTATCGAAAATTCTGCTATTTGTTGCATTAGAAATTAGATTCAAAAGACTTTAAAACCACATGATTATGTTATGCTAATTCCTTACCTATAAAAATTAGTGAATCTTTAAAAATTGGTATTTAATTGTCTCATTAATAAATACTCAATACACACACACGTATACAAAGTCAATTTTTTCAACTACCTTTGTCAGATAATTGCATTTGGACTCAAAATTGAAAAGAATAATATTTTTAATTCAATCGATTCATTTACAATATGTCATGTAGTTCCAAAATTTTTATTTAATTTTTAGATTATTCCAAATATTTTAGATAATGCATTTTAACCTCAATTAATAATACTATTATATTGATTATACATGAGTTGCATTATTTATTGTTGTATATGAATTGCAAACATTAAAATTACTAGTAAGATTATTTTTTATGATTTATGTAGGATCTATCGATCCCAATTATCCGATCCTCATCCGATCCCTAAAGTAAAAGCGATCCAAGATAGAATCCATTTTAAAACCTTGGTAATAGTATGAATTATAATTTTAAAGACTTGATAAAATAAACACTTTTATTTTATCATTAATTATAATTAATTATTCATAATTATAAATTGTGGCGGTGTCTAACACATCACAACCACCGTGTATTCGGGTGGTCAAGGGGAATTCACCTAACCTTTCCATGGAAAATTACCGTAATTATTATCCTTTCACCATTGATATCTATTAGTCGGAAATAAGGAACAAGTGCCAATTTCCTTAATGACTAATTAATTTTCTAGTTCCAGGATTAACCTTAGATTAAATTAACTTGAGAGACACCTTCAATGTAGTCGACTACTAAAGTTACATTCCAACTAGTGGCCTTGGATATCGGTACTCATTGGGGTGAGATCCTCTCTTGATCACTCATTATCTTTCCATGCTACACCCCCCAATTTCTATTCTTTAAGTCACTCCTAGTGAGTAACAGAAGTAATCAAAAAGATAGTGATTCGATACTATGGTGATCTCAAGTCTAGAATCACTTACACAATTTTCATAAAGATTCAACCATTGGCACTAGATATCCTAATGGGATCTCCGGATCACTCTAATGAATTAGTACTTACAATTCATCTACATTAGCCCATGTATCCCTATACTATGGTTGATGAGAGCAACCACTACTTACATTAAGTACTAGTCTTGAGATAATTAATGAATTAATACCGGGACATTTAAGAATATTTATTATAAATGTGATTGATATCTCATAGTCGCAACTCTTGTGACTATTATCACATTAATAAATATTCTAAGGACTTTACCAGTTATATCATATATTAAACAGATAAAATTGGAAATTCATAAAATACAAAACTTTAATTAGGAATGTATTTAAACAATATAATTGTTTTAGGGCATACATTCCAACACATGTATACTATCGAAATTCAGTTAACCTCATAGATGATCTCATTTTAATTGAAAAGATAGTTGTCAGTTAAAAAGTTGTACTACAAATTTTAAAAATGATCTTTTGTTACGTCTTTTAGCTAAAGAAAATATTAAAAGTCCAATATTGGCTACATTCAGGAATAAAGTATGCTTGGAGCATTATAAAACGTACTTTTCACATAACAAATGGAGTTTATAATCTATTCGAATTTATTAGAAAAATCAACATCCCACAATCATTCCAAAAATTACTTTAGGAGAACATGGATAGGCAGGGAGGGTTCTACGGTGGTAAGACAAGAAAAAAAGCCGGACAGCATGTCAGGGAATAAGCAGAGAATAAATTGGGCAAGAACTAACCAAAATTTCATAGTACCTGTGAATTGAGCAATTACAAGCATATTTATTGCTTTGGCTTGTACAATAAATATAATCTCAACTGGCTGCCTAAAGTTGAGAAACTTGCTAAAGTGCTTGAGGTAGGCATTTCCTGATCATGGTTTCTAGAAGAAATAATAAGATCTGCATAATTGTGCTGAATCACTCCACCAACAGACTTGCTTTCAGATACCTCATGATTTCTCTGTATGCTTATTGCTAGAAAATCACCATAATCAGCTACATATTCTGCCAGTACAGCCCATTAAAAGAGAATTAGCAGACATGGAAAGAAGGGGTGGAGGGGGGAGCTGTTATGTTATCAACACGTGTTCCACATAGCAAAACAATTGAAGTGAATCCCATCAAGGGGGTGGTACAACTACTTAAGAATCATGTAAGCAAGCATATGCCAGGCAAAACAGTCGAAATGAATCCCACAGCTAGACGTGGAAAATGAGGACTGAGCAGTAATGTTTACATTCATATTGCTGCTATGGCATATCTGAAAAAATAGTCCTGAGCAGTGATATTTGGATTAGGGGGTTTGGGAAATGAGAACGACAAGTAAAACCAAAATGCTGAATCTTTTTCCTTTGTTTTTAATGGTGATTAATCAAAATGCTAAATAAATGGTCTTAAGATTTAATAATCAATCCACAAACAATTTTGACAACTACAAGTGAGAAAAACTGTCATTTCATTCCAATGTCAGGTTGGAATTTCTGACCTTGCTGAATCATGCTAAGGACCACCCCTTTGGCATCTTGTACAGGGGCGGAGCCAAGACCTCACACTAAGTGGGGTCAAATTTTAATATAGTAAAACTTATTTTAAAAAAAAGAACTATTAATATTACATATAATTTATAATTGTATCCTTTGAGTACTCATTTTCTTAAAAAGTTGCAAAATCAATTCATTATCAATTTTATCAAATACATTTTTTCAATGTAAGTAACTAAAGCTCTTGATTTTTTTAAAAATTATATGTGAACTACCATCAATTTGATCTTATACAAGTTTCTTTTAAGAAATTTATCTTTAGTGTGTTATATGTAACTTAATTTTGTTTTATAAATATAAAATTTAGCATCCATTTGAAAAATTTTTATTTTTCAAAACTTTAAAGTTTGGTTTTCCCACTCTACTCAAGAAAGCTCATTCCTTGTTTTTGAAAATTATGAAAGAATTTATTCTTGAAGAAACTTTCATAAATAACTTCAAATAAATTCAAAATTCTTGTAGTGGTAAGAATTATAAATTTTTTTATTTGGGGTCAATGTATGTAGAAAAGAGAATTTGATAAAATTTAGTGGGGTCAAATATGATGCAACTTTAAAATTTTCTAAACCTAAAAAGTAGTTTTTCAAAATTAATTGGGGTCAATTGACCCCACCTGGACATGTGGCTCCGCCACTGATCTTGTACGTTTCCTTCCTTACAAAGTGCATCCACTACTATACCATAAGTAATAACATCTGGAACAATTTTATGATATTTCATATCAGAGAAGAGTCTTTTAAGCTCCTTGCATTTACTTAAATTGCATGGACCTTGAATCAAACAAGTTTCCTGCCCTTTCCAATCATCTCTTGCAAAAGGGTAAGAGTTTCATCAATCGTTTTGTCCTTGCACAGACGGTCAATGATAGTACTATACACTATGTTTTCAGACTTGGACCGAGAATCAAACCGGTTGAGTTTAGGGGTCAGGGGTCGATGGGTCCGACCAGGTTCGACTGGGGGTCGAATCGGATAACATCATAAATATGTCATAAATATATATTAAAAATATATAATCAAAATAGTATATAAAAAAATTCCCTTAAAAAATAGTATACAAAAATTCCCTCAAATTGGTAGTTTTCAACTTTATATATATAAAAATTTTTCTTAAATTGGTGATTTATGACTTTATATACAAATTTGAGAATTTTATATTTAATCACAAAATTGACTTAAGCAATATAATATATATATATATATATATATATAGGTAGAAATGTAACTTAAAAATGTATTTGATTAATTTTACATTTTATTAAAATAATGAGAGGTTAAATCATGTTTACTAAAACTTAAAAAGTGAGTTTGAAAAAATATGATGGGTTAAAGGTAAAAAAAAAAAGAAAAAAAGGTCAAATAGACAAATCCGGTCAACCGGTTCACCCGGTCAGACCTGGTCAAACCCGAGTTTTGATTGGATTTTAAATTTTCAGTTTTTAAGAATGACTCGGACAGGATGTCTCGCCGGTTTTCGGTTCAACCGACGAACCGACCGGTCCGATCCGAATTTAAAAACATGGACTATACACACTAACATTGGGTTTACATCCTCTTCTTTCTTCCATGACTCTTAGGAAGTCAATGGGTTTTGAGTGCTACCTACCTTATAGAGTCCATCTATCACAACCAGAAACATAACTTCATCATGTTCACAAAGCTTTTCATATATCATTTTCTTGAAAAGTTCTTGTGCTTGGGGAACCTTTTGTTCTTGAAATAGTCCCTTGAGCAAAGTGCTAAAGGTGGCTACAGTAGGTACAAGAGCACAGTTGAAGAAGCCAGCCAATGTAGAAAAAGCCAAATCCCCTTAGGCCCCAATGCAGTAACAATTAATTACTATAGTGAGGGTGTACTCATTAATAGGAATACTTGACACACACATTGCTAAAAAGAGAAATTACTGAAGAATAATGATTTGTCATCTTAACAATACGAATCAGCAGTTGGTTGAATTGAATAATAGAAGGCAGAGGCCTCATCCGGACATCCGCCGGAATAAGTTGTATCAAATTTAATACTTCATAATACAACAACTTAATGGAAGATTTCGATTTCAATATTTTAGATTTCAATTTTATTAAAGTATGGATGTGTGCTTTTTCTATTTTTTTTAAATTTTTTTGTAAGAATCCAAAATGGGATGACAAGTTTGGCCTAGAAAGTATAAGGAGAATTGTAGTTTTGATCCTTAATGTATCACTACTCATACTCGGAATTAATCCTTGATCTATTTCAAAAAGCAACTTTGGCCCCTAATCTATCCAATTTTGAGAAAAAATGAGCAATTGACGAAATTTTTTTAATTGTGTGGCGGAAGGTTGGCTCGTGCAGTCACTTGCTGGAACTTATAAGCATTTTTAAAATTTTTAACTCAGAAAACTATTTAAAAATCAATTGTTCTGTTTTTTTTTTGTTTTGCTATTTTTTTATTCTTTTTGTTGAACAGACTTGCACAAAAAATCATCGATTTCAGCCATCATCATCCTTAAAAATCATGAACAAACACTACTATTATCTTCCACCTTAAAAAAATTTCAACCTTTTCCTAATAAATAAGCCACCAATAACCCTTCAAAATTCACCCTTTAACCAAGCAAGTTTGAAGGGGAAAAACCAGAAAAAGGGGAAAAAAGAGAGAGAAAAGAACCAAGGTGCCGAGAAGCGGGGTGAGCCTCCCTTCCATTGCCTCTGCTGCCGCTGTAACCCACCACCACCATTAAAATTCACCGAGATAAGCACTGTGAGCTCTCTTTTGCTCCCATAATTTTCGAGTTTTAGCTTCAGATTTTTGAAGCTTTTATTGTTCATTTTCCTGAATTTGTTCTTTCTTATTGTTCAAATATTCTTCTTGTTCATTTTCGGACTTCGTGATTATATATGTTTTTAATGTTGATTGGACTGCAAATTATTGAAATAAAAGTTCAAGGGAGCCGTTTGGTTCGAATTCCACTATCACTATCACTATCGGTATCATAAAGTGGTCAATGATAATGGGTTTTGATGAAAACCCATAGTGTGTTTGTTAATGTGGAATAAATTTTATAATTTATTATTTTTCTTTTTCATTGTTTCTTTTTTTCTTTTCTTTTTCTTTTAATTTGTTGAAACAATAGCATTTTATTTTCTCATTTTTGCATTTAATGATAATAAAAGGATAATTAAGATGATTTAAAAAGAATAAGATGGGCAACTAAGATGATTCCCTAATAAAAAGTGGTTGATCAAAAAACTCATATAATAGGCCTATCATTCCCATTAATTTATTCCCATTGACCCCAAACATTTTATATGGGTATAATTGAATTTGAAACCCATAGTGGGGGCTGAAACCTAGGTTCTTATGTAGAAAAAGGAATTTCCGTAGACTTTTAGGTGTGTATCACCTGTTTGACAAAATGCCCCAACGAAAATTTTAGTTAAATGGCTGTTCAATCTGTCCACGCAGGAGAGGGGTCCAAAGCTGCCTGGAGCTCATTTGTTTTCCGGTGAGGAGAGCGGAATTTTTTTGGGGGGTAGGAGGGTTTGGTGGCTGATTTTCCCTTCTATTTCTTTCTCATATGTTTTCTTCATACGTGTATCATTTTCTGCGAAGCTGGTTGGAAGTCATGCTGTCCGTATTTGGTGAGTTTCCGATCAAGAAGAGTAAAATTTTGAAGGGTCAAAAGCGGAAACTTTGACGGGTTCTTGGTTGTTCATGACTTTAAAGGATGATAATGGCTGAAGTCCATGATTTTTGATAGAAATCTATTCAACAAAAAGAAGAAAAAAAATTAACAAAAAGACAAAAAAGAACAATTTTTTCAATAGCTTTCTGAGTTTTTTTTTTTTTTTGGTCAATACTAGGGTACGACAGCCGGATACTATCATATACGTGACCGGCTGAGCCACCCCCAGGGCACCAATAGCTTTATGAGTTGAAAAATTAAAAATGGTATTAAGTTCTGACAAGTGACTATACGCGCCAACATTCCGTTACACAATTAGAAGAATTCTGTCAATTTCCCAATTTTGCTCAAAATGGGATAGATTTGACGCTCGATTTGCCTTTTGAAATAAATTGGGGACTAGTTCCGCACATGGGTGATACATAGAGGACCAAAATTATAATTCTCCCTTTATTTATTTTTTATTTTTTATTTGGTAAGAATGCAAAATGGGACGACAAGTTTGGCCCAGAAAGTAGAAACAACAAAAACGCGAAGCAATCCACAGTTCTTTGTTCCGTTCAGTTTCCATCTTCCGCGATCCCTTCCCCTCAAGTCTGTCGACAACCTCCTCTTCCTTGCAACAATTCCAGTCTTTGGCCTTGTCGATCTTTCCTTCCTCCCATTTCTCCATTCTAGCTTCTTTGAGCTCCCCCCTTTCCAGGCTTTAAAATCCCTAGTGCCTCCAACCCCTCGTCTCCCTCCCCGAGTTCCTCGCACCCCTAGTGTCCTTATCTTCTCCCTCGTCCTTGATCAACCCATCTAGCTATTCTTGCCCCCAAAATCCTTAATCCTCTAGTACCAATAACAAAAAGACAACTATTTGAAGACTGGTGAGTCAATTCTTGAGTTGGATATTCAGTGTTTATTTTTTAGCAAAGATTTTTTTTTTTGGGGTACAGTGGGTTTCGGTTTTCACATTGTTTTATAGAGTAATGTATTGTTCCTTGTTGGTGGATTTTGACTCAAGAAAGGAAATAGTAGAAATAAAGGAAAGAAACATTATTGTGAAGTGAAATAAAGTGGAAGTCCGAGCAAAAAGCATGAAGGATATAACTTGGGTAACACATTTGTCATAGGATTGTAATAGTCATTAAAGTTAATAGCAATTGGGCAGATTACTTGAGTTTGTGTAATGTGAAAAAAATTTGAATATTTGAGATAGTAGGGAGCTGAAGTCCTTAGTTTAAGGGGCACACCACAATCGAATGATTTCAGGGGGTATTTTGCATTTAACCCATTTTCTTTGGTTTGTTATCTTTCTTTTCTTTTCCATTCTTTTCTTTTTCAAGTTACTATTACTTGAAGGAGATAGTATCTTGTGGGTTCAATAGGATTATTCTTCGTCAAGTCTTTTAGGTTTGGAATTCTCAAGTTTATATTCAGATTTCATTTTTTGTGGGGATCTTTGGCTGTTCTTTCTGAATTTCTCTAATTTTCAGTGGTTTAAGCTAATTCATATAGTTCTTGAAATCCCGTTTCGTGAGTATAAAAAAAAGAAGAGAAAAGGAGAAATGGCTAGGTTTTCATTTTATTATTATTATTTTTGGTTAGCAATTGCAACATTAAATTAAATTAAATTAATTGTTGTGGTTAGGCAAGTTTGTCTATACTTAAAAATGGTTCTCAGGATTTGGATGTTAGGGTTGTTTTTGAAGTTTACATTTTAGGGATATTTCTTTAAGGACTGTAGATTTTCCTCTCTTTTTTCCCCTTTTTTCTTTTGAAGGTATGTATCAGGTTTCACAGCTGCGAATTTCATGGTGCTTTGGCGCAACATTCAGGAGTAAAAGTGCTATGTAGATTTCCAAATTTGAAAATATGTTATATGTTTTTTCTAGGTCAGCTTATGGAGGTCAAACTTATAACAACTAGAGGTTTGGATTTAGGCTTCAAACTTGGGACTGTTTGATTTATGCATCTGACTGGTATTCTACTATTGGAGACTGTAGAGTGTTACTAATCCTGAAGTTTTATAATTTTCTAATTATGTATTTTTGAGTCACATTTGAAGCAGTCAATCCTTTTCCTATGTGATGTTCTTGTTATGCTATTTGGCTTTTTCGTTTGAACTCTCTCCTTATTGTGGAGATGATTGTATAATTTTTCTTTTTTTGCTTGTAAAAAGTCTATCTTAACTTTTATTTCTGTGTTTGATATTGGAAAATTTTGCCTGTTTGTTTATGTGCTCTGTTGGCTTTAATTAACCAAAGATACTCCTCAAGTTGGTGTATTTTTCTTCATCCTTTTTGTGGTTTGAAGGATTGAAACTTATAGTGTCTATGGTATTGTTGCAGACCGAAGAGACTTGCACTTGAAGGACCAATCTATCAGCAGGTTGAAGTTGAATGGGGTCTTCAGAAGGCATACAAGCAGCAGCTAGAGTGTACAGAAACCTTCTTAAAGCAGTAAGGAAGCATATAGGTATGGAAGAGTACAAGGCCCAATTCCATGACTTCATTAAGCAAGAGTTCAGGAATAGCAGCAGTGGACAACAGTCCTTGGATCCCTCTTTCATTCAGCAAAAGATAAAGCTTGCCCATGATTACACTGTCCTTCTGAATAGTGTCCACCATCATAAGGTAGTCATCTGCTAATGATTTGAAATAATGGGTATGCATCTACACGGATAACGATGGGATCTGTATGTTGTTTATGCACCTTAGCCTTGTGGAACATCTTTAGCTGCACATTTCAAAAATAGCAAGCTTTTATTTGTGTGGAAATATGATGTTCAAGTGACATAGATTTTAGTTGATAACGCAAGGTAGCAAGTAGTCTCAGTTTGGATATTTTTTCATGATGGTTATATTATATTCTAGAAATTTCAAGCTTTTTTCCTGCTTTGCTGGTGCTTGATTACTGTTAAATTTGTTCTCTGGTAGCAGACTTAGCAATTATCCTTGTAATAGAACTGTATTCTGTCTTGGCAATTTTCAGAAGCCTTACAAAAGTGGGCAAAGCAACTCTTGGTGGCTCACGAATAAACCATGATTTATAATTGATAATTGTAATATTTCATAATTTTGATGGAGTAAAAGATGGCGTACGAAGAAAGATGGAATCTTGAAATGATGGATTCGACAATGCCTTCATTTCATTAGAAATTCTTAAGGTGTCAAGTGACTTTTGATTTCTCACATCGATGTCATAATGGTTTCAGTCATCAAAATATTAATGGTCTATCTGCCAGGGGTCATAATTGACAGAATGTATGCCCCTTAGCCCCTGATAGATCCTGATGGATGAGGATATGTGCTTGCTTGTGGTATATGATCTGTAGCTGATTTTGTTTTTCAATTGTGCAGGACTTGCTATTTTCCTATAATATTGCGGTTGACAGATCAGATGAGATGAAAAAAATTCTTGGGAAATCTGCTGCTAGCGTGGGTCTTCAACTTCCTGATGTCTATCAGCCTTAATGGTAAGATCTCATCTTATCACCTAGGACATGCTTTTGCTGTGTTTAATGTTTAATTAGGTGTTAAGATCTTATCTTGTTTATAATTGTCTCTTAGATGCTTTCTCTGCGACCTGCATGTTCTATAAGTATGGATATTAAAACTAATTAAACTGAGAAGTTGATGTCTGGGATTCGCAGTTCCTTGCTTGTCATCATCTTCTTCTTATCCTTATATATATATTTCTTCTTTCTTGATTTTCCTTCCCTTCCTTTCCTTTCTCTGTAGCATTGGTTGTTTTCAGAAATGGCTATACTTTCAGAGGAATTTTGTTAAAATGGGTGTCTCATTTGAGATAAAAGTATGCTTGATAACCTCATTGATTCGGAGGATGTATAGCTTAAGACAAACTTTACAATTAATTATCTCTACTTGTTTTTGATTTTCAATGTTGTTGTGCTTTTCAAGATGGAATTGTATCTTCATCTGCTTCCCTTGACATTTGAGGCCACTTTTTACCCATTGAAGTTTGGTTTCTCCTGAAGCGTGCAATAGGTTAAGAGGTTTAGTTAGTGGAACTTTCAGGAAAACAATTCTGTCATCAACCTTACAAGAGAGAGTGGTCTAGGTACAATTAATTCCCCACAGGCACTATACAGATGTTTTACTTTTTGGTAATTCTGCAGAAAGGTGCTGTAAAAGTTTTATTTTGTTTAAAGATTTTCATTGGATGCAGCAGCTAAAGGAAAAGCTTTGTGACAGCCGACACTGGAATGAAATGACACTTTGTCTTTCTCGTAGTTGTCAAAATTGTTTTTGTATTGAATATTAAATCTTACGACCATTTATTTAGCATTTTAATTAATCGCCATATAAAGAAAAGAAAGAAAAAAGATTCAGCATTTTGGTTTTACTTGTCGTTCTCATTTCCCAAACTCCCTAGTCCAAATGTCACTGCTCAGTAGTATTTCTTTCAGATATGCCACAGCAGCAATATGAAAATGTAAGCATGTTCGCTCAGTCCTCCTTTTCCACATTTAGCTGTCGGATTAATTTCAATTGTGTTGCCTGGCATATGCTTGCTTACATGATTCTTAAATAGTTGTACCAGCGCTTGATGGGATTCATTTCAGTTGTTTTGCTATGTGGAACACGTGTTGATAATATAACATGCGCCCGAGCATGCATGAGCACAGAAGCAGCTTGGCAGACATATGCATGGTCATGCACTCTCTCACACACACACTCCATGTCTGCTAATTCTCTTTTAACAGGTTGTACTGGCAGAACATGTAGCTGATTAAGGTGATTTTCTGGCAGTAAGTATGCAGAGAACCATGAAGTATCTGAAAGCAACTCTGTTGGTGGAGTGATTCAGCACAACTATGCAGATCTTATTATTTCTTCTAGAAACCATAATGGTGAAATGCCTACCAAGCGCCTGAGCAGGTTAAGTTTCACAACTCTATGCAGCCAGTTGAGATTATGTTTATACGAGCAAAAGCAATAAATATGCTTGTAATTGCTAATTTCACGGGTACTATGAAATTTTGGTTAGTTTTTGCCCAATTTATTCTCTGATTATTCCCTGATATGCTGTCCTGCCTTTCTTCTTTCTTACCACTATAGGGCCCTCCCTGCCTATCCATGTTTCTCCTAAAGAGATTTTTGGAGTGATTGTGGGGTGTTGATTTTTGTAATAAAATTTAAATAGATTATAAACCCCATTTGTTATGCGAAAAGTACGTTTTGAAATGCTCCAAACATACTTTATCCCCGAATGTTGTCAATATTAGATATTAAACAGTTTCTTTATCTGAGAGACGAAACAAAAGATCATTTTTAAAATTCGTAGTACGACTGACCAACAAATAGAACAAAAGCACCTAAAAAATACAAAAGAAGAATTGTAAACAGATGCATGCAAGGATACAAGAGGAAAAATCGAATATATATTGAAAACTGTAGTGTCTACAAACTGAAGCGTACATTTGCAGTCAAACACCGAAACTAGAGCTCTCGAATATCCACCTGCAAGAGGGCTTATGCGCCAACCAACAAGATTCAGAAGCAAGAGATTCTTGCACCCAGTTAAGCATTAACTAATGAGAAGCTAAAATTAGCTCGTTCAAGTCGAATACTCCTGTATTTTGACAGAAACTAAAAATATATACTTTGGCTTAACATAGATCAGTAACACTTGACATAATTGCTTAAATAAGCTGTATGCCAATATATCCTTTTTGAGGATCTCAGAAGCTGCATTAAAGGGGTAACATGCCAAAAAGAAAGGTAGTCCTTGCAGCAAAGTATGAAATCCATGACAATCCAGTGTAAGTTGCATATTTCCACTGTTTATTGCAGAGAGAATCAACTGCCTTTGCACTATTCAATCAATCAGTAAGTCTTCGTTGAATGAGAGGGATCCGAGTTAGTGTTTAGTACTTGGCACTTTGATAGGGGAATTAACCAATACAACATATATTCTCTCAGTAGGGCATTACAAATTGTGCGTTTTCCTGTGGATTCTAGTGGGTTTTGGACAGGTACAGTTGAGGTCTTTGTGTGATTGTTTGGTTACTATATATTTTACATGATTTGGTATACATTAACATAGATATATTGTACACGAAAATTTTGTACATGTGCATAAAATCAATATATGAACACAACTATGTCACATGTATACCAACTTCTAAAAGAAGTCAACAAGTGTGTCAATTGTACCAAACCTCAACTACATCTGTCCTAATCCCTATTCTAGCGAACATTGAATGCCTTGTGAACAAAGTAGATCCACATAGATTATCCAAAATTAGCTACTAGACTATGCTTCTTGCTTTGATTCGTACAAGATTTAGTTGTGTAATGAAACAGATCCAAATATCCTGAAACGGAGTTTGTGCAATATCACAAGATCTCTTGTGCAGAATCTCAACAGATATCACAATAACCACAGACTGATTATTAAAAAAAAGAGAAGTGACTAAAATTATGGATTACTGATCAGATACTTTTGATGTTGAAGAAACAAAAGTTCCGTTTTCAACTATAATAATCTCATCAGGCCTGATGCTTCTTCCCTTGAGGAAATTGGAGTACCATTGTGCAGAGAGCTTTGGGTATCTTCTCAATTGCTTGTCATCCAAATCAACGTAGTACAGGCCGTAAGCTGTCTGGTAGCCACCCAATAGCTCAAAAACATCTAAGAAAGACCATACGAAGTAGCCCTTGGTGTTTGATCCATTTCTTCCGATATTTCAAGATGAAAGAACAGAACAGGTCAGGAAAGTAAAGTAGTAAAATTGCAAGAAAGAGCAAGTCGTATAGTATAAGACAGAATTGGTAAAAAACACACAAGTAGATGTGATCAGGAAAGTTAAGTAGTAAAATTGCAAGAAAGAGCAAGTCGTATAGTATTAGACAAAATTGGAAAAAAACACACAAGTAGGTGTGACATGTGTCCATGCTTACTTTATAGCATCAAGCAAGTTCCCAATACATGAACGCATAAATTCCACCCGTGTTGTGTCGATTAGTGTTCCATTGCGCGTGGTTCCTTTACCTATCAAAACCAGTCATCCAATGAGATTCTAAAAATGTTTTACGATCGTGATTAAATAGAATTAGAAAGAAAGAAACACAAGCTATGTGTATTCAAAACATCTATCGATGATAATTTGATCAGGTGAAAGTTACAAATTAAAGCAGAGCTTAGCAATAAATGGAAAAAATGCAGGAGTAGGAAAGCATTGCATGTTTGGTGGCTGAACCGTAGAGAGTTGGCAGTCGCAACCATGCATACATATTCCAAAAGGAAATGAAAATTCTCAAGCGTCATAGGCCTTGTTTGATAATCCAATTTAGTACTTAAACCTAATACATTCAGATATTAATACATTTAAACGCCTTTGATAACCAAAACTAAAACATATGAATTAGTTAAGTAGTACTGAATTTTCTAGATAAAAGTTGTTCTTAGAAATAAGTGATAAACTATTCATTTATCATTTAAGGTGATATACATTTAAATGTATTGGATTTAGTACTTAACAATTCAATCACTTAATGAATTCAAACTTCAAACTTTAGATTTCAATATTCAGTTTTCAGACTTCAGTTTTATTAAACACACCCATAGTTTATGGCCTCTCTCTCTCTCTCTCTCTCTCTCTCTATATATATATATATATATATATATATATATATATATATATATATATTGGGGCTAGTTGATGGTGTTTGATTAGGCTGGCACATTTCTTGTTAAAGCAATTACTTCACTCGTCATTCTTGATTTAAAAAAGAAAAAGAAAAAGAGATGCAGTACCATGTTAAGCATTTGACTGATACAGGACATTAGTAAAACTAAAAAAAGTACAGTCTCAGATATCCACACAAAGTAGCAGAGACAAATATGCTGAACTATGTATATGGTGTATTTGTGTGTGTCTCTAAGAGAGAGGAGAGAGAGAGAGAGAGAACCATTTTCTTGGACGTAAATAGGTGGATTGGCATAAACTTTCTTGACATACTCCAAAAGTGCAAAAAGACCGGATGACTCAGCTTCATTCTGTGCCAAACAAGATGGTTAAAACAGGGATAAAAAAATGATGAACAGAATATCATGAAATTAAATTCTTAACCTCACCTGATTCGGTGGTGCATCTTCTGGCTCATCTAAAGAGACCAAAAACACATACAGAAATTAGTTCAACGCAATCACAAAATGTATAGGGTCAAAACAGTCATCACAGAGATACAGATTTTGAGAAATTTAGAAGCATTAAGGACACTTAAGATGAAACTAAGGCTGTACACAAGTTCTCAAGAACTAACTAACAGAACAGACATGATGGCTTAACAAAAGCATGTGAATAGTTGATTCACTAGGCAATATGAAATTCAATGAGCAAAAGGTAATCCGAGCTCACAATAAATGAATACATACACAAAATGTTTAGTGCCATATCAGCAGTTATGTCCCTGATATCCATAGTAAGGCTGCTAGGATTGTCCTGGACATAGAATATGAAATAATAATTCAGTGCTATAAAGTCAAATGAGCCCTTGATTATTTTAGATTCACGCGGAGTAAGTGCTGGAATCCTCTTGCCAGCATTCTTCTTTATAATGTCAGGATAGTCTCCAAAAACCAGTGGATGGAGGAACCTGCAGTGGAGTTGTGGATAAACCACAATATAAGCTTATGTTTTTGCTTCAAGTAGCAAAGTAAAGAAAACATTTTTCTATTTGTTAGGATAATGATATGCAAAGAAACTATCCACCAAAGATTCATAACTCACCAACCAAGGAAATAATCAATGGCTCTTTGAGTTGCAATTACATCTTCTGTAGCATTAGAATATGGAGAAAACCAAGGAGCCAACAGGTTTAGTCCCACAAAACCATGTTGAATGGCCTGTAAATAGGCATAAATTTCTTTATTCAACTTGCTTACCATAATGTTTTCGCAGGTATAAAGATCAATAAAGGAAATACAATGAGAATTTCAAAGAGAAATATAAATGTCTTATCGTCCTATTCTTCTTTAGCAGACGAAAGGTGGGAACTCATTGATCAGGTTGCATCATACCCAGTCGGAATGACAGAAGGGGGCTTACCCATAGGATTGCCTTTCCGTTCCACAAACTATATACTATGCTACCTTTTTGCCAATCCCTAGTGGCAACCTGTCGAGTCCTTAATCTATTGTTCACGTATTCTTCTTTTCTTTCAGTAAAATCCAGTTCTGAACCAGGTTTTTCCCTTTTTTTTTCTTTTTTTTTCTACAGAAAAATGCAAATTAGACTGACCATTGGCATTCCAACTTAAAGTAAATTTTTATATCCATAATTGAAATCAAAATAGCTCACAGATATATTTAGAACTGCAACTCTTCCAGAGGAAATGACTAGATAAGATTCAGAATGAGCCCAAATGACTCAAAACAGCCAATAGAAAGGATTATACTATGTGATGCAGCTATATACTATGAGAAGCACTACAAATGGTATAGATAAAACGTCAATATTGACAATTAAACTAGACAAGTAAATTCCAGGTGCAACCTTATTTAGTAGCTCTTCCATCTATAACTACTGGACAGGATTCACAGATTCACCTCGGTTCATGCAGAGATGTATATGGCTGGACTAAGAATTTTTCAAAAACTAAGAGTTCACCAAGTCTAGTGACAAATTAAATTTTCATCATTGCAGTACGTAGAACTATCAAGATACAAAACACCAGATTATTTAAGAAAATTATGAAATAAGACGTCATAGTATTACCTTATATTTTGTGTGATATAGTTTGACAACAGATGAATGTGCCAGCAACAAGTTATGACCAGCAATGTATGGCTCAGTTGAGGAATTACCCTCAGTACACATCAGTCCAAATGGCAGAGAGCAGCGCCCTGGGGGAATAATTCCATTATCATAACCACCAATGGCAAATACATTGGCCTCATTTAAGGTAGTCCAATGCAAAACCCTGTCTCCAAATTCCTTGAAGCATACATCAGCAAAGGCGGTAAAGTCTCTCCTGAAGTCACAGATGAATGATTCTTTAAATTTGATCGTGTAATAAGTTATAGCTACATATACTTCACAGTGGAAACTATGTATTGAACAAGCTTAAATATGAGTGCATCAAAATAACAGTTATCAAATGCTTACACCATTTTCCGACTAAGCCATCCCTCATATTCATCTTCAAGAACTTGAGGGCTATCAAAGTGAAACAGTGTGATATGTGGTTGAATTCCTGTATCATAAGACAGCAAAAATATTAAAACATAAATGCGTTGAGATGAAAAGAAACATGGATAGATTGATTGACAACAGCATTTTGGAAGTTTAAGTGTCCATGCTCCTGTGAGATAGAGGTTTCATTTGATATTATTCATTTATGCATGATTTCACTCACAGATAGCCTATCAAGTGCTTAGTTATTGAACAGAAAAAGTTTACCATGCATGAGGAGTTCATTTATGAGATTGTTGTAATATTCTAAACCTTCGGGGTTGACATGACCTCTTCCATCTGAAAAGATAAAAAAGGAAACCAAGAATGAGAAGAAAGGAATAAAATGGTGCAATGGTCATAAGTAGGTAACACAATAGGACTAAACATACTAGGAATAAGTCTTGGCCAGGAAATAGAGAATCTGTAAGCCTCCAAACCTGTGTCTACCATGTGTTGGACATCTTCCTGAAAAAGATAAATTTCCTGAAGTGAACGGCATCTTAATTTTAACAAGATAAGACATGATTTTATCACTTGCTATCGACATTCATTGTGCTACTGTAGAAAGAATCAAATAGCAGACTATTGAGATCCAAATATCTAATTATGTACAAATCTCTTAAGTAGCATATACATTCAAGTAGCAGGCTACTGGAGCAGAATCAAGTACTATAGCAGAATGTTTAGAGGTACTACTGGATGGAATCAGGAATAGCCTGAGGGGTGAACATTTAGTCTGATAAGCAGTGATGGTGGCAGCTGGTGATAGTGGCAGCATGTTGTTTTATTTTTCTTAATAAACTTGTGTTTGGTTGCATAATTTTCAAGTAATGTGCGACTGCACTGCCGGAGACTGTTCCATTGCTTATCAGTAAAAGGTATTATTCAAATGGCCTGAAGATTATAGTTGTTAGTATGCAATTGTAAACCTTAGATACTAAGTTGAGATTCAGATGCTTCATCTGCTTGAGATAATAGTGAAGGCAGGAGACCAGTGTTCGCCAACCAGGTCATAAAGGTGAGAACTGCTTTAGATTCCTGTCTTCAATTTGGTAGGAAAAGGGGGAAATAAGATATGTAGGAACAAAATTCATTTTCCAATACTAGTATTAGTTACTTTTGGTATATATCTAAGAATTTTATCTCAATACTTCTGGACTAAGTGTTACAATCTGTTGCAAGTTGGAAAAATTGAATCACTTAAAGTTTCTATGTGTGAAGCTTTTACTACTACAAAAATCACTTTCATAATGACCAATTATCATCTGTCACCACAGAAATAATCTGATTGATAATCAATTTCATGGCGTGCTAAGAAATGTCTAATCCTCTCCTAAAAAGTCTCACAATTTGGGGAATCAGGTACTTAGCAATTGTAATTCCAATTGTGTGAGATAACACAATAATGGATGCGGATATTATTAAGGGTAGATACTAATGCAAATTCACCCCTCAATCCTCCAGAGTTGTAAATATTTTCAAACTTGCAATCTCTGCTCCACAAAATTCATTTCGGGATAATAAACTGAATCCAAATTTCGGAGTCATTAGCTGAACTACGATTAGCTATTGAAGGTGCAATTTCATCAGTATATTGCAGAAAGCCAAAAGGCAGGAAAGAAATGTCTACCTTATATTTGTGATACTGATCACATGCTATGTCTCCAATGGCTCCATTAGAAAAACCTGAAAATTTTATTCAACATTAAATTTTTACTTGCCGGCAAGAGAGAGAGAGAGAGAGAGAGAGACTAGAGCAACACAAAATTTATTTCAAGAAAACTTAACCTTTATTGGCATGAGCAAATGTATCCCAAGTGCTAGTAGTCCTTCCATCTTCAAGAGCTGCTCCCTCTACCTATATGATTGTTGATCTGTTATAATCATATCAATGTTATGTATACAATCACATGCAAGAAAAAGAAACAGAGAGATAGAGAGAGGGTATTGACTTGATATGCAGAAGTTCCAGCGCCAAAAACAAAGTCAGCTGGGAAGTCTGATCTTGTATAGTTCTCCAGTCCATCTACTACCATCACATTGTGAAACTGCAGCAAAATTAGCGCCACAAGTACTAGAATCCGAGGAAAAGAAGTAAAATACATAAGACTCCTCTGTTTCTGTTTCAACATGGTGTCAAAATCTGCAGAGATTGTTACTCTGCTACTTTCTATATTATTGTTAAGGCTTGATTCATCTCCATTGATGACTTAAATATGCATTCAAACTATTCTCAAATTACAAGAAATCTTGTTTGGCAGTTTAGTGTTTACTCTTTACTGGACAGCAAAGTGGGCAGCGGCTCTTAAACTTCTATATAAAACAAGGAAAAGCTTGACTTGCAGTGAAAACGTCATTCCATTGATCATGCTGGCCGTCCACCAAATGTAATTTGACCACGTGAAATAAGTTATATTTTTGCATGTTAGTATATGCAAATGGAAAAAAAAAAAAAGGAGATGGGTATTTTGGCAAATATATTAGATACACATTATGCAAGCGTTATGAAAAAAGACTACGACTAAAAGTTCGATGCAAAAAAAAAAAATAATTTTGACAAAATTAATGCATATACATTAATTCGTGAATCGTACAAATATATTTGAAAAGTTACAGAACCAAAAGCAAGAATAAAATTACTACATTTTTGTGGACTTACAAAAAAAAAAAAAAAAAGTTCCATGCCCACTCAACCTTATTTAAACGTCTACAAATCTAGAATGTGACACATGGCAACTTTTTAATAATAGACCAAGTAATAGAGTAGATTAGACGGGTTGAGCCTGGTTTTATAATGAACGTCCTGGGCTCATCTGGAGTCCTTATGTCATTCTTAGTTATTTGTATAAAAGGAATGTTAATCAGTTGAAAATATTAATAATGCAATATACTTGTATTGATGTTACAAAAAGACACCATGTTGAAGAAACAACCAAAGGAAAAAGACAACATATGGAGAACGGTACACGAGATAGATAGTTAATGAAGGATTTTTCTTTGAACTTCTTGTACGTCTGTGTATTTTTTATTCTACTCCGAACGAACATTTCATATGATTGATGTAATTATAGGTGCATCTACTGTTTATGGAATTTAGAAGTTTTTTTTTGGGTAAATTTTTGAGGTCCAACTTAGTCATATAAAGTATCGAAAAAAGTATTAATTAAGAAAACTACAATTTCACAAAAGGAAAAGGAAATGGTTGAAGTGAATTTTACAATCAATCTGATAATTGAAAATCAGACAGGAAAGTATTTTCAAATTAATTCTGCACAACAATAATTGAAAAGGTAAATGATGATATTAGTGTTATAATGATTATAAATATTGCTATTATGATTGTTGGTATTATTTTGGATGTGAATCCTATTAATTACTTCGTTACCATTAGTACCAGATGCGCGGCACTTGTGTGTGTATATGCATATATGTATATGTATGTATGTATGTATGTATGTATGTATATATGTATGTATGTATGATGTACGTATGTACGCATGTACATATGTATTTAGCTCTACAAAGTATTTGGACCTACAATTTTAGCTTTGTATTATGATGAAGATAAACGAAGGCTGAACACTACAAAACAATTCTATTTGCTTACATTTGTTTTGCTTCTTTTTTTTTTTTTTTATCTATAGTCATTGTTTAAGATTTCATTTGTTTAAATCTTCTCCACTTTCTTTAACACACACACACACATATATATAGACACCCACATAGATGTACATTTTCCATATACATATGTGTATACTGGGTAGGGTATAATTTTAGCCCTTTTGACTTTGAATTTAAGTATATATCGTATAAAACTAAACCCATAATTTTCTTATAGGGTCTCAATTTGCGCAAACTTTGGGTTTAAAAATTTTGATCCAAAATCAAGAAAAGCATGATGAATTTGAATTGAGTTTATATAATATCTAATCTGTTGACATTACATAATACTAGATAAAGATTCACCAGGTGAATTCACTGAGGTTGTTTTCTTTTTGTTAAATATAAAATTCATTTTAGATTTATAGTTCTTAAACATTTCTATAAGCTGTAAAAAATTATTCGTAAGTCGATGTCACTTGGACAATTCCTAGTTCATGAATAAAGGGTTTTGTCTCGCCTTTGTTGTCTCTCAAGGCATCATGGTCTACTCTAGTCTCTAATGCTGAAAACTCCGGAAGACAACCATGCAAGAATAGTAGCCGGGCTATCTAGTAAGAATTGGATCACTCTTAAGGAATAAATTTGGAAAAAATAAGCCTTGTTTTGTTCTAAAATTTCTAATGCTGCATATCAAAGGTTTGTTCAAGAGTAAATTGATGACAAGGAGGAATCTGTCTTTTGCTTCTTGGGCATACGATTCCCAACATGAAAAGCAAATTCGATCTTGATTTAGCGTTAAAAAGCATGCATATGAGGACAATAGCAATGTTATATATTCTGTTCAGAAATCGATCTTGTTCAGAGCTAGTGAACAAGAGCCAGTAGCTAGTGCAAATGATGTCGGCAATCTTAATCAGTATCTGTTTAATGCAGGGTACATGCTTGAATAAAAAAATCTTGGTTGATTCTTAGTTGTGTGCAAATGTGGCCAGCCGATCAACCGATTTATTATTTCTAATAGATCTTTTTTTTCTAGTAGTTTGAAGTCCTTTTGGACTTTAATTGGTAGAGTTTCTACTGGTAACAAAATAATGTAGCTTATTTCAGTATTATGCTATCAAACGTAATATCTTAATGATCCTAAAATGTTTTTAGGTAATTACCCAAACTCAATTTGTCATATGCATGGGAAAGAAGGGGCAAAAAAACACACTAGAATTTATCAAACAAAACATGGGAAAGAAAGGGGTAAAAAACATGAAAGAAACTTAGGAATTAGACAGGGCCGCTCGATCAGCTCCTTGTGCTACCTTCAATTATTAGTCCCAAAGAAGGAAAAAAGAAAAAATGAGAGAGAGAGAGAGAGAGTCATGATCGTCTTTAAAAAGACTGTTTCTTGTTGCCCTATCATAACTCTTTTTTTTTTGGGGGAAGGGGGGAGGAGGTTCTATATTCTTTGTTATTATTTTCAACTCTAATTGCCATAAAAAGTTTTTAGTTAGTGTACAATCATTTATAGGATGAGAAAAATGTTGTAAATTTATTTATTTTTGGTTTGTAATTCTACATTGTTTTTGCTTTAATGACATCTGGTATTGGACAATAGATGTTTTGGCACATCATTGGAAAGCAGGTCTGTTGATGAAGTGGGGTTTAGCATAATTGCTACATGCGGGATCTTATTGTCCTTTCAAGAAACCGTGATTCTGAAACACCTACTTGAAGGGCTAAAGCAAGTTAAGTTTCTCATGTATTTGCTAGTTTCCCGAGTGCTTTGAATTTTTAGTTACTTTTTGCCCAGTTATACATGCCTGTACCCTCATCTTGCATCCTACCTTTTCTGCCTTCACCAGTCACCACCATGGTTCCCCGTCGTGTGTCGCAGTTATTCCACATCGATCGCAGCATACGGGTTGATATCGGGTGATATGCACTTTATAGCAGTGTTCAAAAATTTTGAAAAAATTATTAAAATAGAAAATACCATAACAACCACAATCATCAAATTAGATTTGGTGAATACCTATATTATCATATATATACTTATCAATATTGAAATAAAGTAACCCAAGTGTGACTATGAATATATAATATTAAAAGTAAATAATTATGGTAGCAAGAGCACTTTGTATCCCTGTTAATATTAGTATATTATCGTTAAATAAGACACTAAATTTAGAGTTTAATGTGAATCTAGTAAGGATGAAATTGAAAGTAGGAAAAATGAATATGGAAAAAATACCTACTTTCTACTATACCTTAAGGAACTTTTGGGATGTGTTCAAAATTTTGAAAAAATTGAGTGGCAACTTTATAACTTTCTTTTCATTTCTTCGTGCTTGACATTTTCTCATACTACTATTATCATTCATACTACTATTATTACTACTTTTATTTGTTTCCTCCATAACCACCGGCAACCACCACAAAAGTAGGTGGTCTCTTTCCTTTTTTTTTTTTTAGTGTACACATAAGTTTGTTCCATTTTCGATACAACTCAGTCCAACTCACCGATTTCTCGGCAATATGCACCGAAACCGTTACAACTCGTCCAATATCGGTTGAGTTATCACGAGTCATTTCAGATATAGTTAAATTTATAATTCGGGAATCGATGTCGTTCCAGTTCTCCCTTTCCAGTTATGACTCGGGCGAGTCATCGTGGACTCAGCCCGATATGGCGAACTATGGTCACCACCGCACACCACTCCCTGGCATATCCATGGTCTCCTGGAGTGAAATTTGGAATGATTGTGGAGTGTTGATTTTTGAAATAAACATCGGATGGATATATAATCAATGTCATTTGTTCTGCAAAAATTAAGCTCCACGCATGCTTTCACCTTTGAATGTTGTGAACATTGATATTAACTGTTACTTTAGCTAACAAAGGATCATCAATAAAATTTGTAGTACAACTTTTTGAGCTGACCATGAATAGTAACAAACACGCCTGAAAACATAAATGAAAAATTAGACAGAAGCACCCAACGATACCAAAGGAAACTTAAAACATATACCAGTAACTGTGTAGACCACTAAATTAGGTGCAATCAAATCCAAAACTTGAGCTCTTGAAAGTCCTCCGCAAGGAATTTTGTGTGTCAGGTCAAGTATCAAGATTCAGGACTCAAAAGCACTATGTGCAGTTAATTCAAGCACGACAAAATTATTCTTGAACCTCAGCTAATTTATAACAACATAAGACGCTAAAATTAGCTCATCAAAGTCAGTAAAATTCCACTTAGTAGCTTAGACATGCTGTATGCCATTTTATACTTTTGAGTATCTGAGGCACTGCCTTTAAAAGTTAAGCTGCCTAAAAAAGAAAGGTAACCTGTTGCAGGAAAGATGAAAATCCATGACAATAAAGGGAGGTTGAATATTTCCACTATTAATTGCAAAGAAAATCAATGGTCTGCGGATTGTGCAATCAATCAGTAGGTCCTTGATGAATGCGAAGGGATCCAAGTTAGTGGCTAGTACCTGACACTTGGTAAAACATTTAAACACATATACCATATTCTCTCAGTTGAGCTGTACGAATTGTGCATGTTCCTGTCTTATTCTAGTAATGCAGAATGCCAGGTGCAAACAGATGATCTGAACTAGCTACCCAATTATGCTTATATTGAATGCTGTATTCAAACAGATTTGAACATCCTGTAGAGGAGTTTGTGCAATATCACATGATCTCTCATTCAAAATTCCAACAGAGATCACAATTACCACATATTGATTTAAGACAGTCATAGAAAAAGAGAAATGATGAAAGATATGTACTAGTGATCAGATGCATTTGATGTTGAAGAAACAAAGGTCTCGTTTTCAACTATAATAATCTCATCAGGCCTGATGCTTTTTCCCTTGAGAAAATTGGAGTACCAATGTGCTGAGAGCTTTGGGTATCTTCTCAATTGCTTGTCATCCAAATCGACGTAGTACAGGCCATAACCGGTCTGGAAGCCACTCAGTAACTCTAAACCATCTAAGAAAGACCACAGGAAACAGCCTTTTGTGTTTGATCCGTGTCTTCCAACATTTGAAGATGAAAGACCAGAACAGATCAGGATTGTTAACAAGTAAAATTGAAAAAGGAGTCATATATGCAGTAAGTTGTAAAGCTTGAGACAGAACATGCAAAGAACACTCAAGTCAATTATCAGCACATGCTTACTTTATGGCATCGAGCAATGTCCTGATCTATGAGTGCACATATTTCACCCTCGGTGCGTCGATTAGTGTTCCATTATGCTTTAGTCCTTTACCTATCAAAACCAATCAATCAGTCTCCAAAGAGAGTCTAAAACGTTAAGCTATGGTGGCTAAAAAGAAAGAGAAAGAGAGACATGAGTTATATATGTTCAAGAATTTTTTGATAATAATTTGAGCAAGTAACAGATAAAAATTAGAGGAGCCCAATGGCAAGGAAAAGAAAATGCATTAGTAAAAATTTATCCCCAGGCTTAGAAGTCAAAAACGCTGCACTTGCATATTTGCTGGCTGAAACTGTTAGGCCGGGTCCAAGAAAATTGACAAAAGGGTTCTTAGCAACCCAAAAAGGGCAATAACATAATAAATAATCAAACAAATGTGATTCGATCGAATTGACCTACATCCACGAGCAAAGGGGTAGCAAATTGACCTATATCCACGAGCGAAGAGATGCAGATTTACTATAACAAAAGAGAGGACACAAAATGTTAGGAAATAATTCCTAAACCCAAAAGCACGAAATAATTCTAAACCCAAAAGCACCAAAGCACCCAAATTGAAAACACAAAAGAGCCAAAATATCACAAAAGGCTTAACGGGCCAAGAGTCCACGAACTTGCTCTTTTGGTTTGATGTCTAACCAAAACCTCTCTTAACGTTGGGCCATAGGCCTCACTAAAACTCTCTTGATTGGTGCCTCAGGCACATGGGCTGGTTCCTTGACACATGAGCCGGTACTTTTGGCACACCTTAATTCATTTAAACCCACTTTATTTATAACCACCAACAGCAGAGACTTCTTTATAAAATATCCGATGTGGGATACAAAACCACACTCAACAGAAACTTATAGAGTTGCGGCCAAGCACACACAGATTTTAAGATGGGGGAGCAAATCCATAACAAAGTGGAAGTTCTAAAGCAAAATATACATAGGTGATTTGAGTAGGTTGGCAAATTTCTTGTTAAAGTAATTGCATCATTTCTCATTCTTTTAAAAGGCAGATTCAGTCATGGTTCAAAGTCACGGTCTCAGTCGCCGTCGCGGCCTGATCGTTCCACATCTTTTTTGGTATATTGGTCATGGTTTTGACGAGATGCATATTTTAAATCATTTTATTATTCTAAAAATTGTAAATGATCATTCAAAATATAAAAAGCATATGTAAAGAAGAAACCAACAAGAAAATTAGTTGACTCCAAGTCGACTCGGGTGACTCGGCCATTTTTTTGGTATCTCAGAGCTGACTCGGTCCGAGTCAGCTGAGTCACAATGATTTTCCGTGAGTTGGTGTTCTTGGAGTCAAATTGAAACGGTAAAACTCGAGACGGAAACGACTCGGCCAAGTCTTCTCGGACTCGGCCGAGTCTTCCAACCATTTGCAGTACAACAAATAAGTCTATCAGAAGTAAACATTTGACGGAATCAGGTCATTAGCACGGCAACATGGTAAGAACATATGACTAAAAGAGTAGAGTCTCAGACATTTATGCAAAGTAGCAGAGGCAAACATGTGAAAGATAAGGGAAACCATTTTCCTGGATATAAAGAGGTGGATTGGCATAAACTTTCTTGATGTACTCCAGAAGTGCAAAAAGAACGGATGTTTGATCTTCATTCTGTGCCAAACAAGATGGTTAGTAACAGAGACTCAAAATGATGAACAAAATATCATATATTTAATTCTTCACCCCAACCTGAGTCGACGATGCATCTTCTGGCTCTACTAAAGAAACCCAAAACGTAGACATCAATTAGTACAATTCAGTCACAAATTCTATACAGCAATAGAAGTCTTCTGAGAAATGTAGACTTTGAGAAAATAAGAAGCATTAAGGACACTATAACAAAAACTAAAGCTTTACACAAATTCTGAAAAAAACTAACAAATAGATGACAGGCTTTGCAAAAGAGTTCAACTATTTGGTTCACTAGGAAAAATAAAATCAATAAGATAAAAGCAATCCAAGCTCACAATAGATATTCACGTACAAAATATGCTGGCTGCCACATCAGCATCTATGTCCCTGATATGCATACCAAGACTGCTACGATTGTCCTTGACATAGAATGTGAAATAATTATTCAGCCCTATAAAGTCAAATGAGCCCTTGATTAGCTTAGATTCACTTGGAGTAAGAGCTGGAATCCTTGCACCAGCATTCTTCTTCACAATGTCAGGATAGTCTCCAAACACCAATGGATGGAGAAACCTGCAGCGGAGTTGTGGATAAACCAAGATTATCTTTTTGCTTCAAGTAGTAAAGCAAAGAAATTATCCTGCTACTTGCTAGGGATGATGAAATGCATAATGAAGGTACTCACCAACCAATATAAAAATCAATGGTCCTTTGAGTCGCAATTACATCTCCTGTAGCATTAGTGTATGGAGAATACCAAGCAGCATAGATGTTAAGCCCCACAAAACCACATTGAATTGCCTTCACATAGAGATAAATTTCCATTTTATGACTTACTTCCCATACTTCCTATATGAAGATCAACAAAAGATCACCATAACAATTTTAAAGTAATGTATTAATGTCAAGCATATATTTCCAATCCTTCCTTAGACAATTCAAGTTTGGAACTAATTGATCAGGCTGCATCTTACCCCACATTTAAATTAGTAGGAGTGGCAGCAAGGGGCTTACTCGTAGGACCAATCCTCAATGGAGACCTATAGAGCATTTGGTCTCTACTCTAACCTATTCTTCTTTTCTTCTAGTTCAACCAAGTCCTGGAGAACTTGCGACTTGCAACTAGGCATTTTTTCTACGAGATAGATGGAAGCAGGCTGAATATTGACATTTCGAGTTCCAGCTTGAAGCAAATTGTTGTTTCCATAATTAAATAGGTGACAAATATGTTTGAAACAAAACATTTCCAACGCAAATGACTAAAGCAGAGTCAGAATGTGGCACAAAAGACTAAAAGGCCAATAGACAAGTATTCTACTCTTTGGAAGGAGACAAAAAGCCACAAGTATGACAAGTACTACAAACGGGCATAAATAATAATTATAACATGCTAGATAATGCAAATGTCAAAAAGTTAAACTACAAAAGCAAATTCCTGGTGCAAGTGCAATTTCGACCACAGTTAGTAGTAGTTAAAATTTCAATTGCCCCAGAGCACGGGTACTGGGTTGGAAAGATCTAGCACATTTCATCCCTATCTCTATAAAGGGAAGCTGAAATATCACCTCAATCTATGCAATCATCTGAAGCATTTCCTGATAGCACAACTAACTAATAATAGTTCTTCCATCTATGACTAGTTATGAATCACGAGGTCTCCTCTTTTTATGTAGAGATGCATATGATTGGGCTATATAGTTTTTCAAAAGCCAAGAATTTGAAAAGATCAATGTGACCAAAAGTCAAATACCTATCATTGTAGTAGAGCTACCAAGGTACAAACAGCAGATTATGTGAGAAAATCATGAAATAAGATATCATAGTAATACCTTATACTTCGTGTAGTATAGTTTCACAACAGACGAATGTGCCAGCAACAAGTTGTGGCCAACAATATATGGCTCAGTTGAAGAATTACCCTCAGTACACATCAGTCCAAATGGCGGAGAGCAGTGCCCTGGGGGGGCATATCCATTATCATAACCACCTATGGCAAATATATTGGCCTCATTTATAGTAGTCCAGTGCAAAACCCTATCCCCGAACTCCTTGAAGCACAAATCCGCATAGGCAGTAAAGTCTCTCCTGAAGTCACATATAATAACTGTTTAGATTTAAACACAAAGTATGCACATATAGTTCACCATGCGAACCATACACAAAATAAAGCTTAAATGTGAATAGATCAACATGACACAAAGTATGCACATATAGTTCACCATGCGAACCATACACAAAATAAAGCTTAAATGTGAATAGATCAACATGACAAGTATCAAAAGCTTACACGATTTTCTGACTAAGCTGTCCCCTATATTCATCTTTAAGAACTTGAGGGGTATCAAGGTGAAGAAACGTGACATATGGTTGAATTTCTGTTGTTTAATCCGACAATAAAAATATCAAATATAAATGCATCAAGATGAAGAGAACTCAGATAGAATGTCAACAGTGCTTGGGAAGCTTATGTCCATGCTCTTGTGAGATAAAGATTTGTCAATATCTTTTTAGTTATGCAAGAGGTAAAACAAACAGATTGTTGATTAAGTGCTTATTAATTTAACAGAATTACGAGGAGTTCATTAATGAGATTGTTGTAATAGTTTAATCCCTTCGGGTTGACATGCCCTCTTCCATCTGAAGAGAGAAAATCAAGAATGAGAAAAAAGAAACAAAATGTGCAGTAGTATTATAAAGCTAGTAGAGTAGTACTAAACATACTAGGGATAAGTCTTGACCAGGAAATAGAGAATCTGTAAGCCTCAAACCTGTGTCAACCATGTGTTGGAACATCTTCCTGAAAAAGATAAATTACCTAGGTCAACTGCATCTTAATGTTATCAAGCTAAGACATGATTTTTTCACTTGCTATTCACAATCATTGGGCTAATTGTGAGAAGATTGAAATAGTAGGCTACTGAGATCCAGGTATCTGACAGTATAACATCTCTTAGCCAGCAAATACATTGAAGCAGGAGGCTACTGGAGCAGAATTCAGCACTACAACAGAATGTTGAGGGGTACTACAGGAGGTAATCAGGAATAACCTGACAATGTGAACATTTAGTCTGATAAGCAGTGATGGCAATAGTTGCTTTGGGGGAAGAGCCAGTTGCTTTGTTTTTCTTAATAAGGTCGTGTTTGTTTGCATATTCTTCTCATGTCATTTGCACCTATCCTGCTGGTGACTCTCTAATTGCTTATCACTAAAGGAACTATCACAATGTCCTAAAAATTACAGTTGTTGGTTTGCAGTTGTAATGGCACTCACAAAGTTGATATTCAGATGATTCATCTGCTTGAGATAATAAAGAAGATATAAGGACCAGTGTCTATCAACCAAGTCATACAGGTAAGAACTACTTTAGAATACCCTTCTTCATTCGAGAGGGGGATGTGAGAGATGATAACTTGATTCATTTTCTTGTTCTACTAGCAATTACCATTTGGTATATATTCAATACCAAATTATATTTCATTATCTTTGGTGTAAGTGTAACGTTTTGCTGCTATTTGGAAAAATTGTATCACTTAAAGCTTCTCTCAAATATTTACTACTAAAAAGAAAAAAATCAGTTCCGTAGATGACCAATTATTATCCGCTACTATAGACAAATCAGTTCAATAACGATCAAATTTTTGTAGGCTAACAAAAATCTAGTCCTCTCCGAATAAGTCCCATTATTTGTGGGGATCTGGTACCTTAGGAATTATTAATACGAATTGCTTAAGATAACATAGAGACTAACACAACAGTGAATGTCGATATTAATACAATAGGTGTAGATGCTAAAACGAGAGGGAAAATTTGAAAACCTTCTCCGACCTTTCTCATAATATCACTTAATGTTTTCAAGATTTTTAAAATCTCATTTCCTTGGTCAACTTGACAAGCCTAAATGTGCCCATCAAAGTTCACAAATTGATAATGTTACTCTCGCACTTTTAATAACTATTTAACTGAAAAAGAGAAATTTTAAATAAAAAATGTATATAAAAAATAACCAAATCACTATCTAATATTGGTCCATATTTCTCTATATCAGGGTGGTGATGGGACACAGAGGACATGGGTAAATTAGATCTAGTTAAAGTCAACTAATTAAAAGGATTTTGGTAAGTGATTAACACTTCAAAAAATTTTGTGTGATAGTTATAAGGAAGTCAACAATTTTTTTCAGAAATACGTCTTGATCAATGAGGTAATTTAAGTTACACTAAAAGCTGGAATAATCATTTTTCATAGCTAGTTTGTAGTATAAATCCTACTTATAGGAAAAATTTATAAATAAGTCAGAATTAAAAAAATTAATCAAAAAATGATCTAATGACCAAATATATATCTAGGAATATCTTTTTTTTGGTTAAAATATCATTCATTATACTAGGTAATAGTTGTTGTGCACATACAAAATTAACTGCTCATATTTTTATCTTTTTACTTTTTAACCTTATTTCATTTTTTTATTATTGTTGTAAGTTTCATAAGTAGGGTAACACAAGGGTAGTATCAAAATACAAATTTCATTTTTCTTGCATTTTAAAATAAATTTTATTTTATTTTATTCTCATAATGTTAATTCAAGGGAGATAAGTATGATTTTAAAAGTCTAAGAGGTGTTAAGTGATATTATGAGAATTATTATGGGAGGTTTTGAAATTATCACAAAACAAAAACAAGTGCGTATGTATGCACTGTTCATCCACAAGTCCCACAAAATTTTAATCTCCACCATACAAAATTCAATTTGGGTATATTATAAGCATTAACTCTCTCCAATGGAGCTGAACTCAATTTGGGACATTAGTTGAACAAAGCTACTGAAGTCACAATTTTATCAGTAAGCCAGAAAGCAAAAAGGCAGGAAAAAAATTATTTACCTTGTATTTGTGATATTGATCACATGCTATGTCTCCATTGGCTCCATTAGAAAGACCTGATCATTTCAAGAGTAAAGATTTACATGCATAGAAATTAAAATTTACAGCAATATATATAAGTATATTTATGTATAAAGTGAAATATAGCTTTATTGGCAAGGACAAAGGTATCCCAAATGCTAGGAGTCCTCCCATCTTCAAGAGCAGCTCCCTCTACCTATTGCACATGGTGATCAGTTTACTATGGTCATGTTGCTGCTATGTATATAATCATTACAAGACAAAGAACCAGAGAGAGTACTGACTTGATATGAGGAGCTGCCAGCACCAAAAACAAAGTCAGATGGGAAATCTGATCTTGTATAGTTCTCCACTCTGGCTAGTACCATTACGTTCTGAAATTGCAACAACATTAGCACCACTAGTACTAGAATCAGAGGAGCAGTAGTAAAATGCATAAGACTCCTTTGTTTCTGTTTCAACATGGTGTCAATATCTGCAGAGCTAGCTTGTTAGTCTGCTATTTGAATAGGGAAAATATTAGAAACCTCCCCTGAGATTTATCAGAATATCACTTAGTACCCCTAATATTTTAAAATATCATTTACCTCCTTTATTTTTACTATTTATATGACAAAATCTTTAAAACCCCTAAACTACCTTTTGCTATTCTTGCTAAGTAAATATACTCTTAAACCAATTCATTTACTCCATTAAAAATCACTGCTTAAAAAACAAGCTTAAGGACTACTACCACATAACAAAATCATAGTTTCTAAAAGTATAAATTTGAAAAACAAAAGAGATACTTGTAAATAAATGCATTAGCACCAATTTAACTTTATATGATCAAAACTAATTTTTTATAAACCTTATTGTTTTTCAACTTCTTTTCAACCCAAGATAGGGGTGGCAATTTCCGATAGGATTTGAAAACATGACATGAACCTAATACGAAATTAACGGGTTAGGGTTGAGACTTGGCGGGTACGGGTCAAAATTGGGTAGGACCTTACTGACCCGAAAAAGAAAAGGGTTGAACCCAGGTCAATATCGGGTTGACCCGGGTAACCCATGTAGCAATAGTAAAATATTAAAATATTCTGTTTAATAATTTTCTTACCTTATTTTATTCTTATACTGATTATTCATTAAACAGAAAATCCCTAACCCTAACACCCTTTTCCCATTTCACGTAACTCCCTCAGCGCCGCACCTTTATTCTCTCTCTATTTCTGATCGTTCTCTCCCTTAGAATCACCGGACCACCGGTTCATCATCTCCTAATATCACCGATAGCCATTCTTCTCGATCACCATCACCCTAACTCCCTAAGTCCTCTAACCAGATTGTCCAAAAGCAGCAAAGGTCATCCACCATCTCTTCTTTGGACTCTGATCAGAATTCGAAAGGTAGCACCGTAGCAGACTACTGGTGGCCGAATAGCCGATAACCATTCTTCTCCGATCACCATCACCCTAAGTCCCTCTAGACTCTGATTAGAATTCGAAAGGTAGCAGACTACTGGTGACCGATAGCCATTCTTCTCCGATCGAAAGCTTGTATGACCCCTCTTTGATTCCCCTATAGTACTCTCTTTTAAATCCTCAGATTTCAGATCGTTGGATACTTTGATTCCAGAATACGGTATTAAAAATTTTTTTGCTTTTCATATTTCATGTTTTTTTTTTTGTGATATAAGAGTACTCGAGTTGGCTGGCTTTCTAACCTGATTCCTTAAAAGGATGTTAGTCAATATATGCATATTTCCATCTTTTAATTCTTGTTACAAAGCTGTAATTGGGTGGATGGCTGAATGCTGATGTTCTAATGGATATTCATATCCACCTTCACTAATTTTTTGAGATTCTGACAACTAAGAATGAGAACTGATCTTCTAATCTTTCAATTTCATCTAGGAGATTTTTTATATAGTAGATTTTTAACTAGTAATAGTTGCATAAAATTTAATCTGATCAGAAATTTTTAATAGTTACATAAATGATATGTATTAATGTATGCTTATTTGATTATCAGTAAATGGATGCAAATGATATGACTCCAAGTCCAGTGACTCCAGTTGAGATTATGATGATACTAAGAGTGACAAAAGCATTGAAGTCACAAAGAACATGAATCAATCTCATTCTACATCCTCTAGTCCTATTCTTATTGGGAAGAAGAAAAGAAAGTTAAGTTCTGAAGTTTGGTCATATTTTACAATTCTTACTCCAAAGCCAAATGAGGATTTGAAATGTGAATGTAAAAAATGCCATTGAGTATACTCTGCAGAGAGTAAAAATGGCACAGGTAACCTGTTAGGAATTAGCTTAATTTCTTTTAGGCAGGTTTCTTGTTTTGTGTGTAAAGTAATTAGTTTCCTAGTTGGGTTTAGTTATTTGGAGTAGTAGTCGAGGAAATTCCTATTTGTATGAGTTTAGGAATTAGAAATTATTTCCTATTCTGTATAGAATTGGAACTAACAGTTATTTCCTATTGGCTAAATAATATGGTCTATAAATAGGTGGGGTTTGGCATACTACAAAAGGTGAGACACAAGGGACACACAAGAAACATACATGAGGCGCAACATGTAGCCTTATACATGGGGTGAGAGAGGGTTCTTGGGAGGTGAGAGAAATTATACAAGGGATTGGGTTTGGGTTCCAATTGTATTCTTGTATGGGGTTTTTCTCTCATAATAAAGAACGGGTTTTCTCTCTGTGGATGTAGACTCAATGGTGGAGTTGAACCACGTTAAATCTTGTGTTGCTTGTGTTTCATGCTTGTGGCTTGTTTGTCATTAAATTATTGTGTACTTGATGTCTCAATAGTCATGTATTCCGCATCCGAATCCCAACATAACCTTCTTCGACATATAAAAAAATGTCAAAAAATGACAACACAAGATATTGGTCAATATCTTATTACTTTTGATCAAGGAGCAATGTCCACACGTAGTTCACAATTTAATCAAGAAAAATTCAGAGATCTAATGATGCATGCAATCATCAGACATGAGCTACCATTTTCCTTTGTTGAATATGAAGGAATGAGAAATATTTGTTCATATCTAAAACCACAAGTCAAACATGTTTCTAGGAATACTGCTAAGGCTAACATTGAAAAAGTACCCGTTAAGGAAATTGATAGGTTTCTACCTGAACTACAGTTATGTTCTGGTCGAATTTGTTTAACCTCTGATGCATGGAGCTTTATAGTTACTGATGGATATTGGAGTTTTACTGCTCATTTTGTTGATTGTAATTGGGTGCTGCAAAAAAAAAAATCTAAATTTTTCTTATATGCCCCCTCCCCATAGTGGAGTTGCTTTGGCAGAAAAAATTTATGATTTGGCTTGTAATTGGGGTATTGAAAAGAAGTTGTTTAGCATTACTTTGGATAATGGTCCTGCAAATGATGCTTGTGTTCAAATTCTTAAGAATCAACCGAGGTTGAAAGGTGCTTTAGTGCATGATGGTACTTTGTTTCATGTGAGGTGTTGTGCTCATATTTTAAATCTGATTGTGCAAGATGCTTTGAAAGAAATTGATATTTTTGTGGATAGAATAAGGGAATGTGTGAAGTATGTTAAGGGCTCTCAAGTGAGAAAAGTGAAGTTCACCCAATGTGTAGCACAAACATCCCTTGATTCTAAAAAAGCTTTAGTTCAAGATGTCCCAACTAGGTGGAATTCCACTTATAGGATGCTCTCAATTGCTCTTTATTATCGTCTCACCTTTTGTCACTTACAATTGAGTGATTCCAATTTTCAGTGCTGTCCATCTTCAAAAGAGTGGGAAAGAGTAGAAAAGATTTGCAATTTTCTAGAAATCTTTTATGATGCAACCATTGCTTTCTCAGGATCTAAATACCCGACTGCTAATTTATACTTTCCTCAAGTTTATTCAATTGAAGTTATTTGAGGAGTGTGGCAGTTCAGATGGTTTTATGAAGAAAATTGCTGAACAGATGTTTGTTAAATTCAACAAATATTGGTCTGAGTTCAATCTTCTATTGGCTATAGTTGTGGTATTTGATCCTAGATACAAATTTCACCTTCTTGAGTTTAACTACCAAAAGTTGTATGGTTCGGGGTCCATAGAACTAGCAAAGGTCAGGGATACACTTTTTAGCCTCTTCAATGAATATGTTGAAGTTTCTAAGACATCTCGGCCATCATCTTCTTGCTCTCGGAGTAGGCGTGATAGCTCTTTTGATGCTGCAGAAAAACATGGAAAAAAAATCAGTGAATGTTTTCAAGGTGATAATAGTATATTTTTAGTATTACTGACTCCTTATTTTATATATATTCCTATATGGTTTTAAAGTTTCTAATGAATGATATATCTCTCTTTCAATGTTATTCTCATAGGAATTTGATGAATTTCATGGCTTTGAGTTTACTGGTGGTGCACAAAAATCTCAACTAGAAATGTATCTAGATGAGTCTAGAAGTAAAAGAGACTCTAACATTCATGTCCTTGACTACTGGAAGACTCAACAATATCATTTTCCTGATCTAGCAAAATTAGCTAGGGATGTCTTATGTGTTCCTGTGTCACTGTAACTTTAGAATTTGCTTTTTTGTCTTGGTGGTAGGATTCTAGATCAATTCCGAAGTTCATTGACACCTCAAACAGTTGAAGCTTTAATCTGCACCAAAGATTGGTTGTTCGGGAACAAGGGTAAATCAATGATTTTTAATATCTAATCTGTTTCTCTAGTCTTTTTATCTTCTATACTCATTTTAATTTTCTCATTTTATTAATATAGATATGACAGAACTGAAGCTAGGAGGATATAGCTCAAAACGTTATGTATTTGAATATATCAAAAGATGATGCACAATTTGCTGAAGATTCAAACTCTAATGTGGGCAATACCTAAACCATTGGGCAATTTGTTGCTATTTAGACTAGTAACATTTATGGCTTATAGCCATTTGAATTTGATGATGATATTAGGAGTTGGAACTGTGATTATTTAACTACTTGTGTCTTTTTTGTGGCTTGTAGTTGTACTGTTGTAGCCATTTGGATTATGTTTGGTGGATTGCTTGATGCAAAAATTATGTTAGTTCAGCTTATGTCTTTTTATGGTTTGTAGCCACCTAGTCATTTGGAGTTTGAATTCATGGATTGTGTTTGTTTGAGAGTTTGGATTCATAGATTGTGTTTGTTTGATGATTGGCTGATGTATTTGGAATTGAAAATGTGATTGCATTTGGAGCTGATTATTGTATGTAATTAGTATTAAATAGCCAAGTCAAAACGGGTTAGGTTTAGGTGACCCGTGAAAATGGCAGATCAGATTCGGGTCTAAGAAACTAACCCAAAAAAAAAGATGGGTTAGGTTCAGGTTGGCAGGTTGGGTGGAATACTTGTGTCTCAACCCAACCCGCCAACGAGCGACCCGACCTGATTGCTACCCCTAATCCAAGACTCAAGCCTTTAAATTGCACTAAAATGTAATAAAAATTATATCAAAATTATAAAAGAAATCACACCTCACTCTAGTCACTCAAAAAAGTGATAAATAAAATTTAGTTTTTATGATAAATTTTTTTAAAAAAAATCACATAGTTATTCACAAAATGGACTGGATATAGTATTGGAGAAAGGCGGAATAAAAGAAAGTGACTTTTGTTTCTTTTTATTTAATTTTTGGAACTCCATTTATTTGATATGTGTGTTATGTATGAAGTAAGGGCTAATATAATCATTTTATAATTAATAGAGAATGTCAGTGTTTTTTTTTTTTAAATTTTAGAGGTGCTAAATGCTAGTAAAAAAAAGCTTCTGGAGAGGTTTCTGATATTATCCCATGATCTGTGGGTTTGATTCATTTGCGTGCATGACTTGAATACAGAATCGCTTTCACTCTCAAAGGACAGAAATCTGATTTGACTATTCACAAGACGGCAAGGTAGGCAACGCCTTTCGAAGTCCCATACGAAACAGGGAAAAAAGAATTCACTTTCAGTGGCACAACAACGTCATTCCTTTGATCATTCAACTGGCAGTCCACCAAATGTAATTTTACCACAATGACCAAATGAATAATAGTTTTTGCAAAGTAAATTCAATAAATATGTGTTTAGCCTTAAGTGTGGGTTATTGTTAATCCCCTACTTGTGGGTTGATTATAATGTTTCTAAACTGATGAATCGGCTGTAATGCTACTACAAAAAGTACAGTTAAATTACCTTTTACCCTCCTATGGTTTGTACTTTACCACATAAATTCATAAGGTTTAAAAATTTATACATAAACTTCTCATTCTCATAGTTGGATTAAAGGACGCAACGCAAATTATGAAATAATGATGGCAGTTTAGAAATAAAATACGATCTTGACAAATCGCAAATTTTGAAATAATGATGGCTCAAAAAAAAAAAAAAAAAAGGCATTGGACTAGTTGAAGCTGGCTTTGAAGATTACATTCCAGGCTCACAAGATATTGACTAGTCAGAACTACAACGACAGCAATAGCACCTTTACTATCTCTATGAAAAAGGACACAACATATGGAAAAGAAACCACCCAAGTAGGCCCCTACATTTGACGGCAGTTTAGATTAGTGCGCAAATGGGGATAAATTGGTTGAGTACTTCAAACGCTTCAGTGCAAAGGCCCGATGTTAACATGACAATTTAATGGTAAGATATCTTTCTTTTTCGTTTTCTCTTTTTAAACTTGAACTAATGTGAGAATTACCTTTTGAAGTCTTGCAAAAGTTAGATTTTTATTAATTTACCTCTTCGAGCGTTGGACCAAAAACCGGCATGATATAGCTATTAGTGGTCATGGGTTCAAACTTTTCGTTCTTTTAACTAGATAATGTCACAACAAATTCTCATGCTATTTTCTCCCATTATTTACTGAAGTTTTTGTACTGAATAATATGTTAGATAGTAGATGGGATAAATGTGAAAATTTTCTTGGAAGCTCATTTTTTTTTTATTTACTCAAAATTAGAAACTCCAACTTGATGTCCAAGATTTGGAAAGTGAAGTAAAATGCAAATCCTATAGTTATGAAACACTTATTTATCCCTCACCCTTTCTAAATATTTTTTTTTTAGAAAATTGAAATGGCAATAAACAGTGTCTAAATGTGGTCTTCTGAAGCAATTTTTTGGGAATGATTGTGGGGTATTGATTTTTGTAATAAGCATTTCTTTTATACTAGACCCTATTTGTTCTACAAATAGTACTCTTTTAGATGTTCTAAACATGCTTCTATTAGTTTTGAATATTACAAACATTTAAAATAAACTCTTTCTTTATCCAATAAAGGATCATTAGTAAAATTTGTAATACGACTTTTCGAACTGACTATGAATTGTAACAGATGCCTTGAGAAATGTTATTTGCACTCATATTTTTGTTAATCACATTCATACTATCATTTTAATCATATAGTTTTTCATTTACTAGACTATATGATAAAACGAATAGTAGGAGTGCAAAAAAACAAAAAATGGATTGCAGATAACATTTCTCAAAATATAAAGAAGAATTAGATAGGTATGCAAGGATACCAAAGGAAAATCATACATATATCAAAAACTTTAGTGTAATAGTGATACTTCACATGCTTTGCACATGAATATAAAAATTCAAATATAACATTTTTAGGTACTAAAAACTGTTATGAAGTTTTGATTATCTATCTCATGATATAATTTATGTATGTTTTTTAATTTTTAATACATTTTGGATGCAAAAATTATTCAAAGTTGAACTCTTTGACCTAAAGCTTTTCAAAACTTTTTTGAGCTTTTTTTAAATTAATTTTGGATTAAACTTTGATAAAAATTGTTAACAATGTCATGTTTTACCAAAAGTCATGTGATTACCCATAAAATATAAAATTGCACTTTTTGTATAGTACAAAATAGTTAAGAAGGAAATATATGCATATATCAAGAAACACATCTAATCTACCATTAAAATGTTAAAAGGGGAACTAGAGCACTATATTAATTGACTTGTTAGTCCTTTATCATTCTGATTGTTGTATTATAGATCTACTAAAATTTCTTCCCCATATGCCTTCACAAGCTAATTATTCAGTTTGGGTCCATACATGTCTTTTTCTAGTTGAAAGTAGGATCTATAATGGAGTTTGTAGTAAACTTATCAGATTTTCATAGTTGAAAAACTAAGATTTGATTAAATTATTAAACACTTCCTAAATAGGATTTGTAATATCAATGCTTATGATCACTAATTATTTAAGTGTAAGATTATAATTTATTGATTATTTTAGAATAAAGTACTTGAACAGTACTTTTTTTCTTTAGACTCAGGTTTTCTACAATTTTTATTTCATATAAAATCTAATTCTTTATATTTTAGACCATTATTATTTATCATGTTATACAAGTTGAATTAAATAGTTTTTTGATGAAGTTCTTTAATATGAAGTGAACTGCACTATTTTTTAATTTTTTGCACCCTTTTTAAAATTGTATATGTATATTCTTTTTGTATATGAGCTGTCAATAATTATTTAATTCACAAGGGTATTTATAATCTATCATATTCAATTATTTCTGTGTGAATGTTCATTATCATCAATTGAAATTTGAATGCCAAGGATATTGAGTTTTTTTCTTTTTCATTTATCTTCTATTGCTTTCATAAATCTGTTCGAAGACAATGCAACATAAAGCCCAAACAATAACTACTTCTTTTTCCATACTGATCTAATAAATGGCATGTTCAACATGGATACATCTAATTTAATCAATGGATTTTTTTTCCTTTTGTCTAACCAAAAAACTCTAATTGTGATATCAAAATCAATTAGTTGATTATAGGTAAAGTATAAGAAAAATGTTTGTTGCTTCATGATTTTGGGCGACATGTATTGTCATCTCAATTAAAACTAAATTGTTTGCATGTTTGTTAGCTGCATGAAATTTCAAATGTTATCTTTTATATCTTGCTAGTTATTCAACTTTTAAGTTTTTATATGAATTTGAATTGGATAAAGTGAGGTGCAATATTCATTGAATTCTGACTATTTACATGTTATCTAAGTGTTTTTGCTGTTAATAAAAAATGTAAATGATTCATAATGCTCAATCATTTTAGAGTAGTTGTTTAGTTATTAATTAAATTTCATTTGATTGAAATGGTTGGGTTTTCTATTTGACTTTTGGTTTTTTTTTTGTAATTTGTTCATATTGGTAAAAATTACATAATTGTGCAATTTGCTAGTGATATTTGTATGAAGATATACAAATGAATAAGGGTTCATTTCTCCTTATCTATTTTTCCTTTATCTATAAATTATCTATTTTTTGATATTGATATTCTTTTACAATCTCAAATTGTGGCTCATGAGAAATTTTTTGATTAAGAAATTTTGATACATATGATGATTAGAGATGGAATCCAAGGGTAGGTAAATAGTTTTTAATGTGCAATTTTTAATTGTAATTACTAACATTATTGAGGTAACATCAATTGGAGTGTTTCATTTCTTTTAATTAGTGCCACACTTAACATACAATAATTCTAATTGAAAAACATGAGGGATAATTTAGGCATAACAAAACTAAGACAAAAAAAAGTGCTTACTTGATGCCAAGACTCATCATACTTTCTATATAATGATAGTAGTAGTAGTAACCAATAATAGTTCATGTACTTTGCGCATGCTTATTTTAACCAAAATGTAGCATCTCTTATATCTATATATATTTTACCTCATAATACAATATTCTATATTTCTAATTTCTTTAACCAATTGTTAGAAAGACTATCTAGGTTTGAACTCTTAGATCTATTGGTTTTTGAATTTATTTTGACCATTTTGGGAAATTATCCATTCAATAAGCAATTCTTAATACAGTCATGTTTTACCAAAGTTATTGGATACTCAAAATATTTTTACCATTAAATCATAATATTGTATTTTTTTAATGTAGTACAAAAGATGTTATTAAACAGGAAATATATATACGCATGTCAAGTGCAGACCTAGCTAATAGAATTCAAAATTATTAGCAAAGTAAAGACTTAAACAGTAAAATCAACTTCTGAAGGGATATTAGAGTAAATGAATTGAATTGTTAGATTTTGTCATTCTAATGTTTTCATCATCCCTTCTTTTACCCCTTGGTAAGCTCACTTGTCAGCTAGACTCTAGATGTGCTTTTTTTGATTTGAAAATAAAACTCATGGTTAAGTTTTTAATGAAATCAACAAATTTTAACAAATGAAAAATTTTGTATCAATATTTTGAATGTTATTTGCCATGATATTATTTTTTTCTGACAAAAAAAATAATTTTTTAAACCATGCCATCATATTATTTTAAAATGCAATTGTACAATGAGAACGAATTAATTATTTAAGAATAAAATATATAAACCATTCTCATATTCAACTTTACATGAACATTTAATTATTCTACTTTATATCCTTTTAGTTGAACTTTTCAAATTTTTTTATGAATTTGAATTGAATAATGTTAGATGCATTATTGAATTTGAATTATTTGTATTTTTCTAACTATTATTGAGGTTAATAAAGAATGTAAATGATTTATATTGCTTAATTATCTTAGATTGGCTATTAGTTGTCAATTTAAATTCAAGTGATAGAAATAGTTGAATTATTTTATTTTTGCTTTTATTTTGTATTTCTTCATATTGATAAAAGCACATAATTATGCATCTATCTCATGAAATTCATATCAAGATTCTCAAAATGAATATGGGCTATTTTTTTCTAATACATTTCTCTTTTGTTCTAAGAGCATTTATTGTTTTGATACTTGCATTTTTTACAGTTTTAAAAATGTGGCTAATGCTATTGGTCAAACTATTTTGAGTAAGAAAATTCTTCTCATAAGAAACTTTTGATGCACATAAGAATCGAAGCTGATTATCATAAAAGGAAGAATAAATAGGAAACATATGGTTCTTAGCAATAAGAACCTCCCCAAGGCAAAATCTTCTATTCTCACAAAAATTGGTTCCTAAATAATCAATTTGCCTTAGGGAACAAACCAATAGGATATTCATATCCTTACTTGGATATGAACGAAAAGATTCACTAATTCATTGCAAAAAATACATAAATAAATAAATGGAATAGAAGGAGCATCCACAAAATTTAATCTGTACAAAGAAGCATGCATACTCCCTTTGGTGGTCCGTAATCCAAAATCTTCCTCCAGAAGGAAAGTTTGTTAGAATAAAACAAGAAAAGTAATAGTAAACTAGATGCTTTGGATGAGGATGCTACTATGGAGATTCTCAATATTCATAATTTGCATGACATGAAAAGAACATGTACGCCATTAGTCACACAGTTTAACCTGCTCATGAAAAATTTTTTAAGGGGAAGATTTACACAGTCCATGCTTGAGAAAAGAAAAAGAAAGTAAAAATCAATTTGTTCTACTAATAAGAAAAAAGAAAATAGATTTCTATGGATTTGAAAGTAATAAGGATATAAGATATTTTTCATAACATCACAAACTTAATCCTATCACGCCTATCAACAAAAAGGTTATTTAATCCTTTGAAACATAGGATATCCTGTCCTAGAACATGAATATTCAAAATAAGATGCCTAGGAATTTGGAACTTTTTACAAAGACAAATCCAAGTGCATAAACTTATAAAGTAATTAATGCGCCGTTTGATAATCCATTTTAGCACTTAAAATTAGGTCCCGTTTGCTAATCCGATTCAAAACTTAAACACAATAAATTTAGATCTTAACATGTTCAGATTATTTGATATCTAAAAATAGAATATTTGAATTAATTAAGTAGCACTAAATCTTCTAAGAAAAACTTGCTCCCAAAAATAAGTGGTAAACTATTTATTGATCATTTAGGTGCGTTTGATAAAACTGAAGTTTGAAATCTGAAATTTGAAACTATTAAATAATTGAATTGTTAAGTATTAAATGTAATATATTTGAATGAATATCACATTAAGTGAATTGGTTATCAAATACGTTTGAAGTGTTAAAATCAGAACTCATCAAATTTAAGTACTGAATTGGGTTATCAAACAAACCTTTAATGTGATATACATTCCAATGTATTAGATTTAGTATTTAATAATTTAATCAATTAATGGATTCAGATTTCAGGTTTTAAATTTCAGATTCTAGTTTTTAGACTTTATTTTATCAAACTCATCTTTTGTGGGTTTAGATCGTGACACGTTCATATGCATTTGTTAACTAAAAATAAAACATCTGAATTAATTAAGTGGTACTAAATTTTCTAAACAAAACTTGCTTCCAAAAATAAATAATAAATTATTTATTTATCACTTAGGCCCCTTTTGATAGCTCAATTTGGCACTTAAACTTAATGGATTCAAATCTTAACAAGCTTAGATGCGTTTAATAATAAAAGATAGAATATTTGAATTAATTAAGTGGTATTGAATTTTCTAGGCAAGACTTGCTCTCAAAATTAAGTGATAAGCAATTGACTTGTCAGCTGAATATGATATACATTTAAATGTATAAGATTTAGTACTTAACAATTCAATCACTTAATAAATTTAAATTTCAGATTTTAGATTTCAGATTTCAGTTTTATCAAACGCACCCTTAATGTGATATACATTCAAATGCATTAGATTTAGTACTTAACAATTAATCACTTAATTAATTCAGATTTCAGATTTTTAGTTTTAGATTTTAGTTTTCAAACTTCAATTTTATCAAACACATCCTAAATCTTATTCACAAATAGTAAAAATTGTACAAAATACTAAATGTCAATTTTAATATGTATTACATGACTTTGATAATGTCACTTTTAATTTATAAGATTAGGTATTTTGTGAATGTTTATATGGAGAGCTACTTCTTGCAAAATTAAGAAATATGATACATTACATTTACTATGAGATGATACATTACATTTATTATAACTAAAATTCTAATAAAACTATGGTTCAATGTATTAAATATCATGAAGTATAAACCTTTAGTTAAGATAATTACTCTTTCATTTGAGTATATACAAGACATTTTAAATGTTAAAACTATAGAGTAGAGTTTTTGTTTTTTTTTTTTTTTTTGGTTTTTGAAGATATAAAGTAGAGACTTTTAAACTTTGATAACAGGATTTAATCTCTTAGATTTGATTTACTTAGAAACCGATACTCCATATGTCATATTTTTGTAGTTTTATTTTTTGGTGTTTCAATTAGTAATATTATAATGAATAATTCATAAGCATGAAAATAACTGCATAGATGGATAAAACTTCAATATCTAAAAGTTTGGAATTTAAGAAAACTACAAAGAAATATAAAGTATATAAGAATATACCATAGATCTCCCTAGTTTTAATAAATAGGGTAAATCCACATGTCCTAAATTGTAAGCAAGATTTAACCCTTCAATTAAGGGGGTTTACTTTAAATTGATTGATTGATTGATTGATTTTGGTGTAAGTGGGTCACTTACACTTCTTCCCTTGTATCACTCAACTTATTTTTTGTCTAACTTAGATTGATTACTTTTTTTCTTACTTAGATTAAATTTACCATCATTTTATCCCAAAATTAAAAAAAAATTCTCGTACATGTGTATATGATGTCCACATACTTTAATTAATCCTACATTAACAAAGTACAGTTTAGTTAATTGTACATTAGCAAAGTACAATTTATTATTATTCTAAATTAATCACACAGTAGCAAAGTACAGTCTATTTCTTTATTCTTTTGAAGGGAATAAATTTTATAAGGATAGTATTTATACCATTAGGGATTCTTGAATCATAAAAAAGGCAATAGTACGGAGTATTTAGCAATTAGCAATTAGCAGTCCATTATCACTTGTTATACATTAATTCAAAAAACTGCCCAAAATGGGAAAAATAGAAAAAAGGAAAAACATAACAATAAAAGCCTAGTTTGAACAATGAAACCCCACTAAAGCCCAACGTTCACCTCCCATGCTCCTCCCCAAGCACAACAGCCAATCTTCCTGCTCTTTCCCGAGCCACTCCGCCGATAACCTCTTCTCCGTTCTTGATTTTAGGAAGCTTCAGTCGCCGCCCTTCTCATTCTCCTTCCTTATGGAGGCTTCGCTGCACCGTTGTCCTCATTCTCCTTCTTGTATAAACCCTTCTTTGAGGAGACAATTTTGCCCTAACTACTGGTATTGAGATCAGTTTCTTTTTTATATTTGGTGTATTTTCCTTACAGTGATTTTGTTCTATGGACTCTAATTATATTTGTATTTGGGTTGGTCTTGCGGCATTGCCATTTTCTAATCGTTAGAAGGGTTCCTGGATTCGGTCCTGGGTTGAATGGTTCGATTGCGAAGATTGGGATGATGCTTTTTTGACTCACTGAGTCGATTGACCTTCAAGCGTCCAAGTCAGAGTGGTTCCTACTAGTTTTAAAGCCTCCGACATGCAAGGGATCGTTCTTGGAACATTTGAAGTTACACCGATGAACTTCGGCGAAGTTCAATCTGAATGCTTTCAGTCTAAATTTTGTCATTTTTCTCCTACATTTTTTGTGCTTCTGATTTCCTATTTGTTTTATGGGGGTTTTTTTTTTTTCTATCGCAACATATATATATATTTTGGTTTTTTTTATATGTGCTTTTTCTTGGAGTTTTTCAATTCCATGTTGATGTGGAAAATTCTACTTATTTTATTTATTCTATGCCTAGCAGAACATATTGCCTTTGTCTATTTTTAGTTTGTGTAGAAAATTCTGTTTCTACACTAGCTATAGCAAAAAGAGTGAATTTGGTTGTGGAAATATTGATTGTTGCTGACAAACGTGGCCAGTATGGTACTGGATTATAGGTACTATCAGTTTCAATTTTTTTGGCTCTTCTTGGTTTCTCAATTTGGGTATGATCCAGATCAATTAGTTATGTGTAAGTTTATTGACAAAATTGCTTCTTGTGGTATGGATTCTGATTGACTGTATTCTAAGTTGTACTGTTTAACATTTGGAATGAATTCTGAACTTTTTTTCCTGTTGTAGTCACAAGAGAGAGCTACTTAATTTGTATACAAGTAGGATTTCGTCAGTTATGCCACAATTTGAGTGTGACTAATGTAGTGTGCTCACAGTTATCTGGCTTTGGGTTCTTTGTCTCACATGGATTATGGCATTTTTTGGCATCATACCAGAGTTGGTATTAGCTCCAATGCAAAGCTTTAGGACAGTTATGATTTATTTTCTGCAGAGCCAGTTTCCTTAATTTAACTAACAAATACTGAAATATGTGTTAATATTGTTTGTGCATGTCTGTATGTGCACGCTCACATCAAATGTGGCAGTTCAGGATTTCATGCATATTTTCATTTGATTACGCCAGTTAAGGATTTCATGGTTGTTTGCATTTGATCATAATGAACTTAGGAAATCACTATGGCCTTTGATACTCTTGACAGGTTAAGCCTCAGCAGGTTCTTGTACATAACTCTATGATCTCCTTCTTCTTTGTCTCTTATTTGTCTTTTCCCTCCTCTTAATCTTTCTTTCTTTTTTCCCCCCCTTGCAAACTCTCCTTCTTCCTACCTTTGTAGTGTAAAAGTCCTATCTCATTCATCACTATTTTCAAAAGTCACTGCTTAACCAATTCCATGAGTTTCAGTTGTGTTAAAATTTTCAAAAAGCTTTCCAAATGATTTTTGGATTTTTTCAGTTACTGTGCACTTTGATTTCAGGATGAATGCTTATGTTTGACATTGAAAGTATATTTTCTCCTTTGGTCTCACATTGAGATCAAAGTTGAACTATTTTTTTTGAAGAAATATGCAGATGATTTTGGTTGAACATGGCAAACTGAACTGCTGAAATTGTAATGTCCCCATCCTTTTTTTTCCCTCATATTGAATTCTTCTGGCATATACAACTTTGTAGCACATGTTTTCTGTTCCAACCATCTAAATATGAAATTAGCAAGCTCAATAACTCAAGTGAATCACTTCACTTAGGAGCTGATTAAAGAGACCAGTGTGATGATGGCCTTCTTTCTGCTACCCATACACGGTCCAAACCTTGTCAAAACCCTTGGACCTACAAATTGTATTCATTTGGTTAACCCCTTGATGATCACCCTGCCTTGGGGCACATCAGAGAGTAAAAGTTTCAAAGATGCAAGTGCTATTTCATAGTGCTAACATGATTTGCTACTAAATTGAGTTCAAGAATCTTTATAGCTTTATAAATTTCCTCATCTTGACTGCCACAAAAATAGGATGACGTTTTGGCCTTCGTTTCTCTATCCAAACACATTTATCTTTTGTTGTCCCCTTTGAGCCTCCAGAGTTATTAATTTATTTCATTATAAACCCCCTGATGATCGCACCCCACATTGGGGTTGATGTTTGTGGGAAATTTGGTGGGAGTTTGAGTAGAGAAATTGCTGGTTTGTAATGAAATCAAGGAGGACAAAAACATTGAAGGGGTTTCCACATATCAGATTCCCAAAGTTCAGGGGTTGAAATTATTTACTTGTCAAAAAAGAAAAGAAAAAAGTATAAAAAAAGAAAGAAAGAAAGGAAGAAAGAAGGAAGAAGGAAAGAAAGAAAGATTTAAGGAGGCTCAAAGCTCAAGAGCTGAAAATGTAAAGTTCTCAAGAGCTGAGGTTGATTTGATGGGAGTTTGAGTGGGCAAATTGCTGATTCTTGATGAAATCAAGGAGGAAAAAAATGCTGGAGGTTTACAAATCAGAGTTCAAACATTCAAGAGTTGGATTGTTTACTTGTCAAAAGAAAGAAAGAAAGAAAGAAAGAAAGAACGCAAGAAAGAAAAAAGGACAAGGCAGGAGTGAAAAAAATGATTCAGAAGATGCTCAAATCTCAAGAGTCAGAAAAATTCAACTCTCAAAGGAGGAGAAAAAAAAAGAGAATATCGTTGGAGAGCCCAAAAGATTTACTTGGGCAGTAATTTTATTAGAAGCGATCACAGGTTCAAAACCTTTGGAAAAATTGTTTTTGGGCCTTTACTATCTTGTTCTTTTCTCAAACCTATCCCAAGCCTACATTACAAGCTGATAAAAGCCCAAATGCTGACTAATTTTGTGGCAGTATTGACAAGGAACAATATTCTTTCAACACTTCAGTAGTCTGAGAGAATGCTAGGGGTTTTAAGGTGATCTCAAGATGATTTTACCTGGAAAATTAAAATTTTGAGCCTTACTATCCCTTCTTTCTTAGCCTTACACCAAAAGCCACATTACAACCAGAGCAAAAGTCCATCTGATTGGTTTCTTTAATCTGCTTGTAGGATGACTTTGAGCTGAAAAAATAAAAATGAAAACTTAGAGCCTTGATATACCTCTCTCAGCCCTCCAATGAAGACATGTCACAAGTACAACAAAATTCCATGTGATTGGTTTCTATGAGGCCAGTCAATCTGAAAAACTCTTCACTTTCTGCAAAAAATCCTAAGCCTCTAGATTAGAAAGCTTGATAACAATTGTCATGTTCCATTAAGATCGTCTTGACATTTCTCAGAAGTTTAAATACTTTTGATTATTGACCCAAGCATTCATCCCAGAAACTCTAATTGCACTGTTTTTGATATAATTGCTTTTATTCATGTTCAGATTTCTTCAAGTTAGTAATCTCTTTAAGATTTGTGTTTGAAATATCACCTGTTTTGTAAAAAGTTGATGTTTACTTGTGTTGGAAACTTTTGGTTTTGGTCATCATAGTGACTCTGTTGAACCCTAGTGCTGAGTCTCCAATTCATCTACCAAAGGTTCATTTCAGTAGAGCCTTACCTCTTGCTACCTTTGTTCTCTCTCTTCTTCTCCTTTATTTATTTATTTATTTTTTTTGAGGGGGGTGTGTAGAGACTATTCATAAAGCTCATTAGTAACACTGTAACTCTATTTTAGAGAGGTTATGAATTGAATGTGTAATTTGCATCTTTCGGGTAATAAATTACTACCTGGCAAGAGTATGTGGCTAGAATTGTAAATTTTGCTTATGTAATTTGGATAGTTGGGTCTATTAATCATACTTCCTTTTTCTTGTTTCATTTCAAGAATCTTATTCCATTATCTCCAATGCAAGATAATTGCAAAACTTTGGCAGCTAACAAACACCTAGGGATCTTCGCTCATTCTTTTGGGTGTGCTGTAAAGAAGGATAAGGCCAGAATCACTCAAATCTTTGCAAGGGACTGAAAACAATGAGAGATGACTATTGAGAAATTTCTCCTTTTGAGGTGCTTCATTCTGCACTTTTTTTTGTTGTTTTTTGTTTCCTCACTATTTCGTCATCATATTTTCTTGAGTATGTACACAAATAAGTAGGTCTTCATAAATTTGAAGTGTTGAATTGGTTTGACGTATTTGCTGTGCCAGGATCACTGGCTTTTCCGTTTAATTGTTTGGGACCATCTAATGGTTACTTGATAGCTTGCAGATATACAACAGATGGAGGTTCAAGGGATATTCTTGAGAATGGAACAGTTTCTGGAGATCCTGTCTTGCAATGCAATCTACAAATTCTCAGTGTAGGCCAATGGTGCTTTAATAGAACTTTACTCTGACACATTACATGGTAAATGTCTTGTCATGGATGCATCAGGCACTAAGTCATCTCAACCAAGTCCCTCATGTACATTCCTGTTGATGCTTTATGTCCTCACATTCCTGTTGATACTTGTGCCCTGCCGTTGCTATATTATATCAGGCTTAGAAAATAATTTTTTTCCCCTCTAAACTGTTTCCTTTACTTTTTGGCCCAAAGAAAGAGCATGCTCTGTAATCGTAGTATGTATGAAATTCTGTTGGTCAACTTATTAGAAAAAAGAATCTAGATTTATTACTCTGTTGCTTTTTTCACTTGGAATTCTTGGAAAATTTTTATGTGGTTTAGAACTTTGAGTGTCACTGTACTAAACCTGTCTATAGTTTAATTATTAGTTTTTTACTTGAAGATTTGTTAGGAGCTGATCATATAGTTGTTGGTTTTTTTTTTTTTTTTTTTTTTTCCCCTTTTTCTAGCTATGGACTTCACAATTGGGGATGATACGGGTCCACATTTGCGTTGCAATGAAGTTCGATGAACTAGGACCTCTTTCTGTGTGAGTTGAGTATCTTGAATTATTTGCATTTTTTTCCAATCAACTTTTCTCCATAACAATGGTACACGTCACTCCTTTAGGAATCTTTTACTGGTTGGCATAGGCACTAGAGGGGGTTGGGAGGGTTTAAAATTTCAAGTACAAGTGCAACTGTTCTGCAGATTGCCTAGAAAAGATTTTGTCAACATCTGTTGTGCTTTATGTATAGTTCCAAAATTCAGACTTATTTTGTGTGCTTGTTGCTACCTTATAGTGGCAAGGTAGTTTTCTGGTTTCCGGATAGTACACAGTGGTACTAACATTGGATTTGACAATGGTACAAATACTGGTGATTAATGAGTCAGACGACAAGCCTGATCTTACGTCTTATGACTTTGTGAGTGACATATTGACCTATTTATTTTGATGTTATGCTCTACTAATGAGTTCTTCCTCATCAAAGTGCCGTGTCTTCTCAATTAGGATGCACCTGTTAGAGAATCCAGTGGCATGGACAGTGCAAAGTGCAGAGGTAAAGTTGAATTCGGTGATATATATCTCCTGAGTGTATTTCTCTGGAGCAGCATAGTCTTTTCTGTTTTGATAATTGACAAGAGTTGTCAATAGGGATGGTAAGATATAATGGTCAATCTCTACATAAAACATTTTTCAAGCAACTGGAGGGATATGCATATAAAGGGTGACTACTGATTTATGGGAACGGTTTGATCTTGAAAATTCTCTTTCTTGCAGTTTTAAGATTCTAAGCCATTTGCATAGGTTGCTCCTGTTGCCTCCCTCCCCCCCTTCTCAATTTTGACATTTTTTTTTTATATGCTTCCACAGAAGGGTTGCTGATACATCTTTGAGAGTTTAATGCATAGATTGCTAATTTTGCACATTTTCTCTTGTTCCAAAGGAAATTGTAATCTTTGGTTGCCTACACAATCCTCCTCCTGGAACTTTATTTTTTGGTCTTTTAAATAAGGCTGTTGTCATCTGAATAAAGCTTGCCTAGTAGAGTAACCTGTTCTTCCCTGAGTAAAATCTATATGGTATTGCTTGCAACTCTACAAAGAGTTATCTCACAATACTACATGGTAGCACCCACTTCAGCCCTTCCTGATAATCAAAGAGCCATTTATGGATGTATTGGGTTTCGAAAGTCAGCTTTCTTTTTGATATAGTTGATAACTGAGGCCCCATTTCAGTGGTTGAATCTGAATCCCACAATCAATAGAGTCTGTTAGTGAGGTACACTACAGTAAAAATCTTTTTTGCTTAAACTGCAATTGTTTTGGTTTTTCCAATTAGTCAAATGATTGGATAGTGTACCTTATTTTTTGCAATTTAAAATTTATTATTCAGATGCTTGGCTTTGTTTTGTGTGCATCTCAGAACCTCAAAAGGCAGTAGAAATGTGTTTTCCTTTCCAAAATTGAGCCCTTATTGTTTGTACTCACAAGGCTTAAGTTAGTGGTCATGTGTTGGTTTCGACCTCTTAGTGTGAGTTGAAATGTGGTTTTGGGCTGCAAACTCCATATATGATTTGCAGCTGAAGGAAAATTAAGTTACCCATTACAAACATGGTTGAGTTCTTGTAGATTGTTAGTACATGTCTACATTGAAAATCATGAAATTGCTGCTCGATCGATGAAGAGAGGATTGATTCTTGGTCTTCGTTTTAGGCTTCCTATTGTGTTTCAGTTGTTCCTTTGTTTCAAACACATAAAGAGAAGCTTTTTTCAGTTATCTAAGCTTTTTTCATTTTCCAATTCAGGGGATATGAACACAACCATTGAGTAATCGGTGGTGTAAACTGTAAACCATCCGGTGTCCGCCTGAACTTCGATTCCTCCCTGCCAAAAGATGCTAGATTTGTTGGTTATGGTTGGCCGGATAGGAAGTGGAAATCTAGAAGAACGTTAACCATGTTCCAGGACCAGGAGCCAAATGGGGGCCAATATTGAAGTGGTCGAGGTTCCACATTGTCAATGTGTCAGGTACCTAAGTGTAAAAGAATTGTCGTTTAAATGCCTTTGTTTGCTCCTATTTTGCCTGTACTTGCAGATTGTGAAAATAACATGTCTTTTGCCAATACTGTGTGGAAGCACTGACTTTAGTCCCTACTGATAGTGAAAGAGGCACATATGGACATACAAAGTTATGGCAATCAGCTTTTCTTTTGATACAGTTGATAATCCAAACCTCATTTCAGTAACTGAATCTGAAATTCCACCAGAAATGGAGTCTGTTGGTCAGGTTTACTATACTAAGATTTCTTTTGCTTTGACTATATTTTTTTATGGTTATTGAAATTAGTCAAGTGACTGGACGATGTACTGCTTTTGGTATATATCATTTTACGGCTTTTCCCAAGATTTGGGCCTTACGGTACATAAGGCTGCTTGTAATACGTAAGGCTGCTTGAGGTTGGAATTAGGATACTACCTTTTTCTCTAATCTGCAAAATTCAGGTAATTTTTTTAAAGTTTTTGCTCATTCTCCCTTTAAATTTTAGTTGATTGTTCCTATTTACACACTATACAACTTACCCAAGTTGAGTCATGCAACAGGCCGAGTTGGCCTAGACCAGAGAATAGGTTTCTCCTCATCTATGGTAAATTTGCTTTGTCAACTTTTCTGGATTCCTTATTTTGACCAAATGACCTCAAGATGAGTGATTCAAAAGTGAGTGTTTTTTTATTTATTTTTTATTTATTTTTTATTTTAAGTACCTTTTGGTTTGCTTTGGGTGACTTCATACACCTTCAACCAATGTTGAGTGGCAATACCTTTCTATGTTCTTTTTGGATCCTTTCATCTTGCCTGCCCTTAGAAATCACATCAAAGCCCCCACATTGAAGGTTGGTTGTGAGTGGATAAAAGGTCCCTTTCCACACCTTCTACACCCTATAATCACTGCTCACGTGGCCCTGATTCTACTAGCCCATACATGAAACTTTGCTGTTATAAAAATTGCTCAGGGAACTTAATGTCGCTGATTTGGTCATATTTGCCTGTTTTGTTGGTTTTGTCTCTTTCAAATCAACTTTTACCTGAGCAACTTTTTGTGTTCATAAAGTTTAAATGATTGGATAAATGTATGTCTTTGGTGGTTAATATTTGTTTTTCAGTGTAATCAAGTATCTAGGTTTTTACTTGGTCATTTGTGCAAATGCGTCTTTCCTCTTCACTGAGCTAATAACAGTTTTTCTATATTTCTATCTAATTTGGTTTTGGAAACTTCATGTAACTTAAGTAATATAAATCTGTTGGTTGTTCCTCCAATGTTTTTTGTGGTTTTGAAGTACGATGACATTCTCTTTCTAATGTTTTCTTCTGAAAAATTTTGGATGACTTGGTCAATGATGGCTATGTTTCTCTAGTTTGTTTTCTGTGTGTAATTTCTAAACATCTTAGCCTAGCTCTTAATGCTGTGTGATGTACTTCTTTCAATGAGGCTCATGTGACAAGATGTATGTTGTTTACTTGGATAGGCCAGATTTTTGTGCAGTGCATGTAAATATTGTTGTTCTGCATCTTTCCTACTTGGTTGATTCATATCATACACTAGCCTTGTGATTCATCACTATCCTTTAGTTTAATGCATTCTCAAATGAATTGTTATTTGCTTGGCTTATTGGTCATTTGCCTGACTTGTTGGCTTCTTGGTTGTGATTGAAGTTTCAAGTGCTCGTTGGAATATCTTGTCAAATCAAATTATCAAATTATTATTTCACCTCACGCCTGTGATTTTCAACTTGTAATTTCTGGTGTTACTTTGATTGTGCTGAAGCCCTTTTGAATGCTATGCTGTTTGCTTAATGCTTGTCAAATGGGTAAAAGGGCATTCCATTTTTCAGAAGAGATGTCGTGTGCATTGCTTTTGCTGTGCGCTGGTTTGTGGACTTTCTTCTTTAGAAACAGTATTTGTTGATGTTATCTGCTAGGCATGCTGCTATCGTTTGGGTTTGTAGTTTTGGAAATGAGAAAATCTGTGATGAAAACTTGTGTCAATGTCTCTGCAATATGAACTATCTGAAAGCAGCAATCATTCATGTGAATTTTGCTTTCATTGGAGATCTTTTTAATTCCTTATGCTAAACGTGATATATCTGTTTGCTGCCTCTAGTGGATGATTATTGGCTCATCAAGTGGGTTCCAAGAGTTAGAATGCTGATCTGGAACTCGGGAATTGAGCTCAGATATAGCTTGTCTGTGTAAATGTAGATATTCTTCTGCAGTAAATTCTGAAGCAGCTGGTGAGTGTTTCTGGCTTTCTTTAATTAAACGTACTTATTATGGTGTTCACCCGTTAATTCCAAACAAAAATAGAAATTTAAAATATAAGTGAATTGTAAGCCTCAAGAACTATGTATGGTTTGATCCCATTGGGTACGTAGGCAGCTTAAGTGTATTACTTAAGTGCAACCTAAAAAAAAAAAAAATTTCCTAATTTTTATGTGCATAGTTGAATTTGAAAGTTAGTTAATTAAATTAATAAAATAAAATTTTCTTTTAAAAAAAAGTGCATCTTGAATAGTTTTGAGACCCAACTTAATTAGAAACTTATATTATTAGATAATTTGGGCAAAGTGGGGTGTTTAATATTTTACTCTCAAAGGTCATCATAAATTAAATGTATAGTTTTGTAGTATCATTTTAAAACTAGTATGCTTAGGATATCAATTTTTGCTCGTTGAATTTAATGATTTAGTTAATTAATATAATACAAAGTTTGTCTAGTTATAATAGTAGACACAATAGCTTAAATAGATTGGAGCTTGATCCAATTTAATTAAATGCTTATACTACTTAGATCATATATTTATTCTCAAAAGTTGCATTTATCATCATTATTAATTTATTATCATCGTCTCCCTTTTCCAATATTATTATGTCAGGACCCATATGACCTATATATCAAGGAAGAGAGTCAGTGTGGAGAAGAAGAGAAGAGGAGGGTAAGAGAAAAGGAAAAAGTGGGTGGTAGAGAGGTAAGGAAAAAGTGGGTGGTAGAGAGGTAATGGGAGTGGTGGGGATGGAGCTTGGGTAAGGTTAAGTGAGGGTTGTTCAGGGTGGTTGTTATGGGTGAGGAGAGAGAGGAAGGGGAGCTTGGGTAAGGTTAAGTGAGGGTTGTTCAGGGTGGTTGTTATGGGTGAGTAGAGAGGAAGGGGAATGGTGGGTGTTGGGAATGAAAGTGGGAGAAGGGAGGGTTTGGGAGGGAGATGAGAGTAGGGTAAGGAAATAACGAACCCACTTTGCGGCCTCCCAATGATGCTTAGCTGGTCTTTTCGGATGATCAGCCACACTGGGACTTCTTTTGTGTAAGTAGAGTCTGGCATGATTTACTATCCCAAGTTATTTGGATGTATCGAACGTCTAATCTAAAGAGTAGGACTGGTATTACCACTGTGCTCTGTCTGGTCCCTGCTTTTACCCATGAAACTCACATTCAATCGGTGAGGAGTGGGCAAGGAAGGTATTTGGATGAGATTAGCGATGGTGGTTGAGGGTGAGGTGGCAGGTAAGGAAAGAAAAAGAGCAAGGAGGGTTATTAGGGGTTGTTGGGAGGAAATGATTGTTAGATGGAGTTAAGATCTGAAAAGGAGGTGTAAATTAAAGAAAAAAGAAAATGAGAAAAAGGAAGGTCGATAAAAGTCCGGCTTTCGTCGGATCGAAGTGAGTCGGAAAAGTCGGATCAATGAAATCGAAATAGGTTCAAAGTTATTCGATCAGATCAATAAAAGTCGAAGGTCGAGTTAAGGGTGAGAGAGGGGGTTGAGAGCATAGCAGAATGAAGGGGGAAACATATAAGTGGTTGGGAGGGAGTTGGGCAGAAATGGGAAAGGGAGGTGATACGAATGCAAGAGCCTCATGAATCAAGGTCTCATCAAGTGGTCTGTGTTCAACAATTTCTATGCCAAATTCGTTAGGGACCAATAAACAAAATAAAGAACAAGGCAACTGGCATTCATTATGCTTGTTTGGTTGAAAGTTCATTCAAGTGATTTCAAGTGATGGTCACTTTGGTCAAGCATCTTAGGGCCGTGTCGTGTTTAGCTTTTGATTAATTATTTCATGAGATATTTGTCAATTTTCATTTTAATTATTTAGCTCTAAAATTCGGCCAGCTTAGGGTCAATAAGGTTGAAATTTCTGTTGTAATAAGTGACTCCATGTCACATTAGAATTAGGGTCTTTCTAGACGGCCAAGCTTTCCTAGTATTGACCAAATAGGATTCTCCTTAGCGTAGGATTATTAGACCAACTTAGAATAGCATTAGTGGTTTGTAAAAGGCTATAAATAAGCCTTGCCAATAACGTTTTAATTGAATTCAATCATACATCAATTTTCAACAATTGAGAGTTTTTCTCTTGTGCCTTTGTGCAAACCTTTGAATACTTTAGATTGTGTTCTAAGTGTTCATTCGGCTTATCAAGTAAGAATCACACTTGTTTGTGGTGCCATTCTACCTACACCATTAGTTCCTTGAAACAAGGGTTTCAAGGGGTTCGTGGTTTTCCATCAATCCAAACATGGGAATTATTGTCTAGATCTGAGAATTGGTATACGAGTTTTTCCAATCAAGGTTGGGTAGGAGTTGTTGGGAGGAAGTTGGGGTTAGGAGACAAGGAAAAAAGATGTACGACAAGGAAGAGAAGGGGTAAGAGAGAGCCAAAAAGTTGGTGGTAGGGAGGTAAGGGAAAAAGTAAGATGAAGAAAGTTAAGATGAGAGTAGAAAATGGATGGTAAAAAAAGTAAAACATCAAAATAGATTATTAGGAAGGAGAGGGAGAAATGATAAATGAAAAAATCAAAATAAGGTTAATGGATTATTAGATGAATAAAAATCAAATAAAATCGATCGAAAATTCAAATTCTGGAAAAAATCGAAAAATTCAATAATAAAATGAATTCGAAAAAAAAGATAGAAAAAAAAGAGAAGAAATAGTAAAGAGTAAAATAGTCGTCAGGAAGGATTAAAGGATCGGAATAATCGTCAGATCGGTTCGGTAAAAAAATCAAAGTCAATAAAGGAAAGATGAAAGATTAAATCAAAGAAAGGTCGAAGTCGGATTCAAAGATAAAGAATCGGAGTCGGCTATTAATCGGATCGTCGTCGAAATCAGAAAAGATCTCGGAAGAAAGATGAAGAAAGTTAAAGTTAGAAGAGTCGAATAAAGATCTCGGAATAAAGAAAAAGAAAGAAAAAAAAGTCGGTCGAAAAAAAATCAAAATCGGTCGTTATTCAAAGATCAATAGAATTGTCGTCGAAAGCGAAAAAAAAAATAAATAAAAAAATCTAAACCATAGGATAGAAAAGTATAGAGAAGGAAAATGGAAAGTGAGTCGAAAAGGAAGTAGAGTTAAAAAATAGAAAGGAAAGATAAGAAGAAGGTCGGAAAGGTTCGGAAATAGGGTTTCGAGCTCAATCAAAATTAGATGGAGAAAATGGAACAAGGAACAGAGAGGTAGGGATGGGTATAGGAAAGTAGAGTTGTTAGGAGGGATGAGAGTGCTTAGGAGGGAATGGGAGTAGGGGTGGGCACAAGTTAGGTAACTCGTTCCTAACAGAATTTGGCTATCATGTAGTAGGACAAAAACTTAAGATTCTCTTATGCAATTTCCATTTATCATCAATGAAGTGAGCTATCAAACATATGGTAGTCTCTAGTCAAAGTTCTATATGACGGGAGTTCAAACTATGGTTGCATAGCTTCACGAAAATCTTTAAACCCTCTCTTTCCACAAATTTGAATGGTAGTTCTTCGATAATCACCATCCTATCTAGTATTGTTTTACCCAATTCTTGGTCAAACATATGAGTTGCTAATGCTTTTCCCCCTCCCTCTTTTGTTTTGAATTCTGGCGTCTTTTGTTTCTTATCCCTGTTATTGTAAGGATACTTTTTACACCTATGAAGGTGGTTACTCAAAGAAGTAGTACCATTTTTACTAGAACGAATAATCAACTGTCTACGATAATTACAAGTAACTTTTCAGTCAATTTTTTCAATACCTTGGACAACTGCGAAATGATCCCATACCCGAGATCTACCCCTTTGACTAGCTTGGGATGCAGAAGGGAAATGTGTTGCATATCTATCAGCTCCAGAGGCTCCAAGGTTGTTTTTTTGGATCCATTGAAGATAAAAGATCTACATTTGGGCTTGCAGCTGTACTAGTTGTATTATCTCCCATATTTGACATCTAAAAAATTTAGAAAAGCAGCAATTAGCTCAAAATTTAGACTAATATGAATATTGCAAATAATACACCTTAAATAAATTTATTTTAAAGAAATTCACCTATTAAGTAATTGTTGCTAACTAATACAAGATTATATGTATGTGGACATTCACATGCAATTTAGAAGCTTAGTTTAATGCAGTAGTCAATATCTTTTACTAATCATTAAAGAGTAAAGGTAGCCTAGAAAATTGAAATGGGTTTCTAACCAGTTGTTTTTATGGTTTTGGATAGTAGTTTTCGTACCAGTTGTTTTTATGGTTTTGGATAGTAGTTTTCGTACTTGTTTCTAGTTATGGATATTTTGCGTCTTGACATACTAAATCAAGAAAATAAAAACTTAATTAGGTTATTTGATACAAGTTTCATGTGTTCTTGTTCGAAGTTCAACTCCAAGTGCTCATCAAATTCCATCAAGGGTTCGATGGGGTCCTACGATCAAAGCGAAGAACAAGATTTGGCTTAGTTTATAGGGTTTTGATGCTTATTTTGTCTTAATCTAGTCATTTGTTATGTTTCTATTCAATAAGCAATTTGGCTAGCTTAGTCTATGGATTGGTCCCAATAGCATTCGTGTTATTTTGTTCATTAGTTAGCCGTTCAAGGTTTTCCTAGTCAAAGTAGAAATTGCGGTCCATGCACCTTAAGTCAAGGCCGAATTCTTTCCTTAGTTATTCCTAGATTTAGTAGGTTTTGTGAAGGCTATAAATAGCCCAAGTCGTCCATTTTTCAAGACAGTTTTTCATGAGTTTTATAAAATTTTCCAGATTTGCATCTTTTCATGAGAAGTATTCTTTTGACTTGTGAAAGTTATCTTTGAGCATCTTAAGATTAATGCTTAGATGATCATTTGATTTGTCAATCAAGCAACATCTTGATTGTGGCGTATTCTACCTTCGTTTCGTGTTTGTGTTGTCCAAGTTCGAAATCGAGTCCGTAACTAACATTGACACCTTGCTTTGATGGGCTTGTGGGATGGTCTTGCATTCTTTTTGGGTGTAGGAATCATATAAGTTGGTATGCAGAACATAGGTCACAAGATATCATCATATATCTTTTTTCTTGTTTCTTCGTTTGAGTCTGGGGTTTTCTTGTCTAGTCGTGGTCTTTGTTTCTTGTCTATTGTTGTTTCAGCTCTTGCTTGGTCCGAAGTCTCGTTTGTTGTTGGTCCGTACTTGATTTCTCCTTGGTCCATAGTGTGTCTTGTTTCCTTGTGTCATTTGTGTTGTTTTCTTGTTGTGTTGAATTGCTTGTTTTGATTCCTTATCTGTTAATTAAAAAAAAATTATTTTGTCTGCTTGTGCCTCTTGGAAATTTGAAGCTTGAGCTAGGGTTTCTTGTGTGTTTCTTGTGTTTCTTGTGTCGTGCAAGTTGTTATGTGTAATTCTTGAAATTCTTGATTCAACTTATTGACTTTCTTGAAATTCTTGAAGCTTCTTGAAAATATTCTTGGCTCCCCATATAAGTTCTTGAAGTTCTTAATTCAAAGAACAATTGTGAAACCTTGGTTTTCTTGATTGTAATTGTGCAAAATCTTGGGCTGAAAATCTGTTGAATCGAATCTTGAAACAAATCTGTTTTGGCCGATTCCATACCTGATTCTTGTCTGAATTGGAGTCAGATTTTTCTAGCAAATTTCGTGTCTTTTAATAGTCAAATTTATGTCCGAAATTGTTCATTTATCATCTATAAAATCCGCAAAAATACTTGTTCTTTCATCAAGTCTTATTGCTGCAATTTTGTGTGTCGTTATTTGATCGAGTTGGATATCATACCTTAGAAGACCTTAACCTATTCAGGGAAGGCAACTAGCAACCAAAGAATCTACTTGAGTGAGCTTATTAGACTGCTAAAACACTTGAGTGACATACACAGGCATTGAGGGAAAACTTGTGAGGGAGTGAAGTAAAGAAATTCTTGTTTTACTAACTCTTTTGCAGGTACTAAATCCATGTCAAACGGTGGTGAATCTCAAGCACTTGATATCAAAATTCACATGGACACCATGATTGGAGAATTTTAGAGGATGCTTAAGAGTTCTATTGAACCATTTCATGAGCGAATTGACCAATTGGAAAGCTCTAAACTCAAGGCAGCTCAAGTAAAGGGATTTCTGTCCTATTTCAGTCCAATGGGTGACGAATTGTCTTTCTACAGTGTCTTATTCCTTCAACCTCAATGGGGAAAAAGTTGTGTTCGTCAAGATTAGCACGAGAATTAGATGAGGAGATCCTCTATCTCCTTATCTTTTCTTGATCTGTGCAGATGAATTATCTAATTTGATAACACATGCAACTGAAAGTGAACTGCAACAGGTGTTAAAGTGGGCAGAAACTATCCAGCTGTGTCACACTTGTTTTTAACAGATGGGGTCTTGCTTTGCTGAAAAGCAACAATACAAGAAGCACAAAAGATGGAGGAGATCCTGGAAATCTATGCCTCAGCATCTGGACAACTTGTCAACTTTGAGAAGTCTGCAGTCTACTTCAGCAGAAACACTGAGTTGGAGACCAGATGTGCAATATGTGGAATCTTAGGGAACTTAAAAGAAGTATTCAGTGGCAAATACCTGGGGCTACCCATAGTAATAAATCGATTAAAAAATGCATTGGATAGGATGGAACACAATGACTGAAGTGAAAGGAAAGGGTGGACTAGGGTTCAGGGACTTAGAACTATTTAACACAGCTCTTCTCGCCAAAGAGGTGTGTAGATTGCTAGTTAATCCCAACTTACTGCTTAGTCAAGCAATTAGGGCTAAGTACATTAAGAAAGATCTAGCACTGATAAAAGATGCACCCAAATCAGCATCTTATTTGTGGAAAAGTATCTCAAGTGCGAAACAATTGCTAAGGAAAGGACTCTGGAAGCATATTGGAGATAGAAAAACAATCAAAGTGTGGGAAGACAGATGGATTCTAGCATCTTCCAATAAAAAGCACGATAACACTCATAATGTAGCACAAATGACTCAAAACAGCCACCAACGAGGATTCTACTAACTACAAAAGCAAATTCCAGGTGCAACCCTTGTTAGCACTAGTTTAACTAACTTTAATCATCTCGAGCATTTCCAGTTAACACCACTGAGTAGTTCTGCCATCTATGACTACTAGATAAGAGTCACTTTGATAGGCGCGGATGTATATGTTGGATTATGAATCTTTGAGAGACCAAGAATTTAATAGGATCAATTTGACAAATCAAATTTTCATCATTGTAGTAGAACTATGAAAGTATAAAACACCTTTGTGTATCCTATTTTTAAGTTGCCTTGTCGAAATGAAGCGGTTCCATTGCTTGACACGAGATCCGCACATATCTTGCTTAAGCAAAGCGATTCTAAACCAATGCAATTACATTGTTTTAACGGAGTTCCTTGTTTGCATCACGAGGAGAGAGGTCATAACTAGCAAGATGCAGAGTTTGAAAGCAGATTCTTTCACCGTGCAGGAAGTGAAGTACTTTTTATAAATGGATAACTGGTTTAGGGAATGGAAGCTCTTTTTCAGGCCGAAAAAAGCAAGAAGGGCTAGATCAAAAGATAAGCCAGAGAGATGTAAAATATCTAACTTAAGATAGTTATCTTGCAAGACTAAGTTCCTATATTTCCCTTGAGCGTAAGGCAATAAAAAGCTTAGCGTGGATTCACAACTAGAAGCAATCAAGTTAGAAAGCAGAATGGCGCAGAACCAGGTGTAATTCCATTTCCATCTTGAACCAACTCTTATAAGGAAAGGTTTCACATAAGATATATCGCTTCTTCCCCTCGCCCGAGAGTAAGGAGCTAACCAAGAGAAACAAAGCTATATGGCTTTCTTGCTGTAATGTATGATAAAGATCTCCCCTACTTTCTTTACCCTAGGCGAGATACTCAATAAAGGGGGGTTCATCCAGCTTCTTTTCTTCTTATGAAATTATGTTAACATGATGTTCATCAATAAGACTCAATGTAACTTCCACCAAAACTTTCCTTGTCAAGTGTGCATAGGCAGAGTAAGGCTATTTGCTCGTGGCCCCGCCTTTATTTTGAGATGGGAAATGCATGGTAAATTCTTCAAACTCAGCCATCAAATCTTGAACTTTGAGTACCTTTTCATCATGAGGTCTTTGCCTGGTGAGCCCCATTACTTGATTTACTACGAGTTGAGAGTCACTGTAAAACCCATAACTTGGTACCCCTCTATTTTCATACTGGTGATGAATGAGCTATGCTTTCATTGTTGAGGCTTTGAACCAAAACGGGTGCATAGGTGACTTCGTGCCCATACCCACGTCGGACCGATCAAATGAATCCAAGACTCCGCTTCAACTTCTCCGATGGACAAGCTACATTGCCGTTTCGAAGCTGGAATTTTCTAACCAAAATGGAATATTTTAATCCCCATCCGTCTAGCATCAAACTCGTGATAGACTGAAAGTACGTAACTCGAACGTAGCGGAAGCCGCCAGTCTGAACATCCCGGAAGGCTGGCGTATTCCCTATTCTTGTTATGGGAGAGGCCGGTACCAAGGAAGAACCAAGAAGAAAGAAGAATACACCAAATAAGTCTTTTCGTTTCTTGTTACAAGTGAATGCAAAAGACAGGAAAATAATAGAAAGAATTCATATATTGACATTTGTGCTTATTTCCAAATTTCTGCTTTTATTCAATCGTCGGTAACCACGAGAATGATCCTGAAAAGGTGAGGATTGAGCGCATGGCGACCCGGTAGCGGCCTGATGGGTTGGGTGGTCGGGTTAGCACCCCTCGTCGCCTCTGTACAGAAGCTCGTGCGCGCTACCCAGCGTGTAACCTTGTCTCCCTACTCCTCTTCTGGTTGTGCCGTACCAATCGCAGGTAACCCCCGGTTTCAGCAGCGACTGAAAGCGATTATCCTTATGGCCAGCAAGGACCCGACACTGCTGCTTGATTTGAATTCTAGCCAACTTTGGTGTGAGCCAAGTCCATTACAGATGCACTCGTGTCGATCTAAAAGTACTACCGCCAGGCCGAGCCCACTTGGCTTTGCTTTGAAGCGGCTTGTTATGCAGAGAAAGGAAGGAAAAGGAGGATTTAGGCGGTTCATTAGATGGGTGGCTAAAAGAAGTGTCGGTAGAGCTTCCTCTGAATAAGTACGTTGGCTGCAATGCTGCGCGACCTATGCTAAACCACAGCTACGGCGTGTAGGAAGTTCAAAGTTGGGAGCTACTTTTAACAACTGGTACTGCAGTGATCAGGATATTGTCGATGGGTGATCATGAACCTTTCTCCGTAGTGGGCTGCGTTCTTTCCGTTAAGAAGCACTGCGCCCAAATCCTTTGTAGCATTTGTGGTTTTTGGGAAGTGGCGCTTTCTCTTGGTAGATTAGCGTGCAAAATTAGAGTTGGGATACACACCGGTTCGATTACTTCTGAACGAGAAGTTGTTCGATGGGAAGGAGCTTATGAAAAGAAAGATGAAATTTCTCGCAATAGAGGAAAGATATTAGCCTTCTTAGTTTTGGATGAAAGGAATACGAGGCTATCAGAGTTCCACGGATAACGCGTATCTCTCTTTTCGAGGAAGATTGGGTGTTCATAAGCGGAAATGATATCCGCAATCGAAGATATGGGCTGCTAGAATGCAATCAATTAAACCTCTATTCTGGTCTTTTGTTAGGGGAGAAAACTTGATATCTTAGTTGGACCTTCGCCGAATGGTGAGGTATCACTGCAGAGAGGGGCTGGCGTGCCAAGCTAAAGCGATCCCTTGAATAATTCATTACCCAGAGCCTAGTCCTTGGGCATGCCTGGGACTGGCTCTATGTTGAGTAGTTTTTTCCTAGCCTCCGATGTTGAAAGGTCTCCCCCTACGTAGAATCAAAAGATATTTAATTCTTGAAAAGGAAGAAGCACGCTAAGAGCCTTGAATCTGCCGAGAATGGGTATGCTGCGAAGTGGAAGAATGCCCTAGGCGGAGTAGAGAACCATGATTTCACCTTTCATCGAAAAGGAAGAAAGAGCTCTAATCCCTTGCTTTATACTACATGAATTTCCTATATTATTGTCTTATTGCTCAGAAGGAAATACAATGAGGCTGCAGCTTACAGATTAGAGCGATTTTCTCTTTGATAGGAAGCTTTCCAAGGATGGAATAGCCTACCTTCATATAGGTTTGGTAATGCTCTTGAGCCAACGAGGTGTAATAAGCTGAATAATAGAGAGGAGAAGATATAGACTTTTCTTTTTCTAGCTTGACCATGAGGCCATGACTATTGGAATCTTACAAGAAGCAATATATATATATATAGATAGGCCAAAAACCAATAAACACATGCGAATAAAAAGAAAGAAAGAAGGTCAGGCAAAGCCAAGTACCATCTTTGCTCCTACAAAGCAAGAAAGGTACAAGAATCACCCGCCGACCTACAAAGATAATGGTAAGGAACTTTTTCTTTATATTATATCTTTTTTTTAATTCTATTATAGGCCAACTTGGGTACACGACCATTAGTTGCCTCGATAGTCAAATGCGGTAACTATTTTTTATGACTTTCAGGCCAGGAAAAGTGGCAGACCAGGGCCATTCTCATTGATGAATGAAAGAAAGGGTTTATGAGCCCTAATATAAGCCATTACACAGTGTAGAGTATCGTTCAACACTGTGGCATAAACCGTTTTGGACCTATTGATCCTAGTATCATTGGCGACCGTCAGCTCCAATTACTAGACCAACCTATAATAATTCCATAAACACCTAGCGAAGATATGGCAAACAAATAAAGTAGCCCTATGTTGATCGACAATACCATACCATAATCAAAGGTACAGCGGCCAAGCGACCAGACTTAACATAAATGTAGTCTTTGGAGCCATTCTAAAAGGAGAAATTAGCACTACTTGGTGAAATAGGTTCTTTAGAATCAATTTCAAACCATCCTGCTAGAGGTTGTAACAATCCAAAGCGATCCCACTACATCGGGGACCACTTTTCGACGCGTTGCACAAAAGCCATTACTTTACGTTCGCCTTTAGCAAAAGACTACTCTAGTAGAAGTGGTAGAATTATTCCAAGTATTTCAGCTGGAACAGCTATGTGCATTTTCAATTTTCTATTCACTCATGATCGGCACGAATGTCGACCCAATCATGATATTGAAGGATGGACCTTTGAGAAAAACCACTTATGGCCATGCAAAGAAAGACACTCATTTCATTTCTTATTTTATTCTCTCTACTTCTACTTCTTCTGCCCGGTCTTGGTTGATCTCGACTACCCTTGTTCTCTCTCATTATCATTATATATAAAATGATATCTTTATTTTGCTGCTTGGGAAGCCAGTTCTCACAGCTTGTGAGCTAGACTTGCCTGTCTGATTACCTTATGAGAGAATCAATGAGGTTGGAACATTAGCTTAGGCCCTTGCCACCTTCCTTAACAAGCCCTCGAGCCTCCTTTAGCGCCTGCTTCGTAGAAAACCTCGGGTTGACCAGAAGGCCAATTCTATGGTAGAGAAACTGCATAATAATAATTGGGCCATGAGAGACTTTTTAAGTATTGGAAAGAAAAGGCTGGCGATAGAGTTTCTGGGAGATAATAGTTATCGGTCAGAGAGGCTGGGCCCGTAGTACCACTTTTCATTATGTTTAACTGCCGTGCTAAGTAAAGAGATGGAAAGGACTCACTGATGAATAGTTGCACGTCTGAGACTATCTGAGAGGCAACTAATGGTCGTGTACCCAAGCCAAGGTAAGATGATGACATCCAACCATAGATAGGTCAAGAGGAGATCAAAGAAATGTTCTACCAGGTTGGTGATGCTCGAACTCAAAACCTAGCCTACCAAGCCTAGATTGGCCGGAAAACTTCCTTCGATTAGGCCTCTGCTAAAGTAAGTATCAAACCACTGTCGAGTCGAGCCTACCACAAGGCAAATGGCCTTCCTTTGCAATTGGATGTACAACTCTTTTTTCATGGGAGAAGTCATTCTCTTAGGTCTTAGCCTATAAATAAAAAGCGTAAGGAAAAAGAGCCTTGGGACCAGGGAGGGATGAAGATAGGGTCTTTATTTTCCACTTGAGACTTAGACTACTTGGGGCGAATACTTCACTAGGGATAGCAATTCTTGCTACTAGCTCACTAGGAAGATAGCGGCTGGCTTACACTTTTTCTACAATTACTAAAAGAAAATATCCCAGCTGGCTAGGAAAGGGCATTAGATTAACCTGGAAAGAATTTAGTCCTTTCTATGGGTAAAGCTCTAGTCTCGTATTATGTTAATGAAAGGTAGTCCTTTCCCTCTCTATGAGCTAAGTCGCTATATTGAACCTATTAGTATCTCAAGAGGGAAATAAATATGAAGCCTTTCAATCTGCTATCACTTGCAACCGATTTTGGTGCATTTCGGGAGAAGGCTCTTTGCAGCTTGTCCTAGAATTGGAACTGCGTCGGATAAGGGAGCATGCCTAGAGGAAGAGATTGCAGGAGAGAACCTTATCCAACCAATTCATAATCACCCTTATTTGAATCCCCTTTCTCACGGGTTTCAGAGCTTGACCTTTTCACGCCTTTCTCCTTGTTGCCCGCTGGATTCACTCACTTTTTGACAATTCTCAAAGTCTCTCTCGCGTAACGTAAATAGTCAGCCCTGGTGGCTCTTATGTGAGAAAGTTATGAAATAAGATATCATATCAATACCTTATATTTTTTGTAATACAGTTTCACAATAGATGAATGTGCAAGCAACAAGTTATGACCAGCAAATACATGGCTCAGCTGAGGAGTTACCCTCAGTGCACATCAGTCCAAATGGCAAAAAGCAGCGTGCTGGGGCAACAATTCCATTATCATAACCACCAATGGCAATCATATTGGCCTAATTTAAGGTAGTCCAATGCAAAACCCTGTCCCCAAATTCCTTGAAGCATGCATCAGCATTGGCGGTAAAGTCTTTCTTTATTACCGTCTTTTTGGTGTGCATCCTGATTATGGCAATCTACACACACTCGGATGTGTTTGCTTTGTTCACTTACCTCCTCATAAGCGTCACAAACTTACAGGTCAATCTGTAAAGTGTGCTTTTATGGGTTATAGTACAACTCATAAAGGATTTTTGTGTTATAATGCTATTGCTAATCGTCTACACATTTCTAGAAATGTGATTTTTTAAACATGAGTACTACTTTCCATACCATGTTTTTGTATCTGAAGGTGTTGTTCTCCCTAGCTTTGATGATATTGCTCCACCAATTGAACAATTTAAACCTAAGATTGTTTATCAGAGAAAACAAGCTTCTTTATCACAACCTCTTCTCGACACTGATCCAGTCCTTGCGCCAACAACTCTAGAAGGTCTCTACGTCTTAGTCGTTTGCCTGATAGGTATGGTTTCTCTGCCACTATAACTGACATTACAGTTCCTGCATCCTATTCACAGGCAGCTAAACAAGCATGTTGGGTGAAAGCTATGAACGAAGAACTTCAAACTCTTCAGGAGAATCATATTTGGGATATTGTTCCTTGTCTCGATAGTGTTAAGCCCATTGGTTGTAAATGGGTGTATTCTCTTAAATTGAGATCTAATGGCTCCCTTGAAAGATATAAAGCACGATTAGTGGCTCTCGGTAATCGGCAAGAGTATGGAGTAGATTATAAGGAGACCTTTGCTCCAGTAGCAAAGATGACAATAGTTAGACTTGTTCTAGCTATTGCTGCTTCTCAGGGATGGTCATTGCGACAAATGGATGTTAAGAATGCCTTTTTACATGGCGATCTTCAAGAAGAGATTTATATGACTCCACCATTAGGGTTATTTTCTACACATTCTTCTGATGTTTGCAAGCTGAAATGCTCACTTTATGGCTTAAAACAAGCTCCATGTACTTGGTTTGATAAGTTCCGTTCTATACTTATTAGCTTCTCATTTGTTCAAAGTCAGTATGACTCCTCTTTGTTTCTTCGCCAGACTGATAAAGGACTTGTTTTACTTCTAGTATATGTTGATGATATTGTTATCACAGGGAATGACTCTAAGTTAATATCTCAACTTCAGGAGCATCTTCAACATTCCTTTCATATGAAGGACTTAGGTCCTCTACAGTATTTTTTGGGTCTAGAAGTGTAATCTACCTCACCTGGTATTTTCTTACATCATAATAAATACATCCAGGCTGGTCTCCAAGATGGTCAGTCTGTTGATACCCTCTTGGAAGTAAATGTTAAATATCACCGTGATAAGGGTGATATTCTCTCAGATCCCTCTCTATACAGGCAATTGGTGGGAAGTCGAAACTATCTAACTATTACTCGGCCTGATATTTCATTTGCTGTTCAACAAGTTAGTCAATTTATGCAGGCGCCTAGGCACCTCCATCTAGCTGTTGTTCAGTAGCATTATTCGTTATTTACAAGGCATTTCCTCTCGTGGTCTTTTCTTCTCCAGAATTTCTCCTATTCATTTGGTAGCCTATAGCAACGCTGACTGGGCGGGTTGTTTGGATACTAGACGTTCAGTTATTGGTTGGTACAAGTTTCTTGGAAATTCTCTTATTTCTTGGAAAAGCAAAAAGCAAGATAGGGTGTCTAAGTCCTCCACTGAGTCAGAGTATCATGCTATGTCCTCTGCATGTTCTGAGATCATTTGGCTTCGAGGACTCTTAGGCGAGTTTGGGTTTCCCCAACTTGAGCCTACTCCTCGTCATGCCGATAATACTAGTGCTATTCAAATTGCTGCTAATCCTGTATTTCATGAGCGTACCAAACATATTGACGTTGATTTTCATTCTATCTGTGAAGCATATGATGCTCATGTTGTCTCTCTTCCCCATATCACCACTGATCTTCAAACTACTAATATACTTACTAAAGCTCGCTCTTGGCATAGACACAATTTTCTGGTTGACAATTAATGCTTTTTGATTGACCAGCATCAATTTGAGGTGGGATATCAAGGGTAGAGGTTATGGTCTACTAATTGCAATAATCAAGGGCAGCAAATTATGGCATCTGTTGTACCATGTATATTAGCTATATATTAGAATATCTGTAATTAATATATATTAGATAGGTAGATATATTCTTACCTAGAATAGAATGTACAGAATTTCTATTTAATGGAAAGAATGCACAAAAGGTTGGCATTCAGCCTTTGATCCAAAAACTTTTCAAATCAGACATAAATGCATTAAGATGAAATGAAACTTGGATAGATCGATCTTGAACATTATTCCAGAAGTTTAGATGTATGATAGGGATCTGATTCAGTATCATATCTTTTTGTAAGTTTAAAAGTTAGCTAGAGATTTGATTCAGTACTTCGTTAATAAACTGAAAAACTTACTATGCATGAGGAGTTCATTGATGAGATTGTTGTAACATTCTAAGCCCTTGGGGTTGATATGGCCTCTTCCATCTGAAAGAGAGAAAAAGAAACCAAGTATGAGAAGAAAGAAATAAAATGTGCAGTGGTCTTATATAAGTAAATGGTAATACAATAGAACAATACATACTAGGAATAAGTCTTGACCAGGAAATAGAGGATCTGTAAGCCTCCAAACCTGTGTCAACCATGTGTCGGACATCTTACTAAAACAGATAAATTTCCTAAAGTGAACTGCGTCCTAATTGTAAGAAGATTCGATTAGCAGGCTACTGAGATCCAAATATCTAATAATGTACTATCTCTCAACCAATACATACAGTCAAATACCAGGCTACTGGAGCAGAATTGAGTTGTACAGCAGAATGTTTAGAGATGCCACCGGATGGAATCAAGAATGTCCTTAGGCAGTGAATATTCAGTCTGGTAAGTAATGATGATAGTAGCTGCTGATAGTGGCAGCAGATTGTCTTGTTTTTCTGTACAAGTTTGTTTTTGATTGCATAATTTTCTAATATAATGTGCAGCTAAGCTGCTGGTGATTTTTTCACTGGTTATAGGTAAAAACAGCAATAGAATGGCCTAAAGATTGTAGTTATTCGTTTGCAATTGTAACATTCAAGATGGAAGACCAGTGTTCACCAAGCATGTCAGAAAGATAAGAACTGCTTTAGATTCCTGTCTTCAGTTTGTGAGAAGGGGAAAATAAGAGAGATAAGAACTTGATTTATTTTCTAATACTTGTAGTAATTCCTTTTGGTATAAACATCCACTATAAAATCATCAAGAGTTCTCTGGATTAAGTGTTACAATCTGCTGCTAGTTGGAATAATCGAATCATTTAAAGCTTCTACGCTCAGATATTTACTACTACACAAATCACTTTCATGCATGATCAATTACTATCTACAATCACAATAATCATCTGATTGAGGATCCAATTTGTGTATGGAAAACAAATATCTAATCCTCTCTTAATTAGTCTCTGGGGGATCAGGTATCTAAGCAATTGATAGTTCCAATTGTTTGAGAGAATGTAGAAACTAAGACAATAACGAACACGGATCGTAGTACAATAAATATAGATACTTGTACAACAATTGTGTATACATGCACTGATCACCCAAAAGTCCTCCGGAGTTGAAATTTTTCCATACTTTCAATCTCCACTACACAAAATTCGTTTTGGTATATAATAACCATTAAGGAGCCATTTAGTTTGAATTCCACTATCATTATCACTATCGGTATCATAGAGTTGTCAATGATAATGGGTTTTGATGAAAACCACAGTGTGTTTGTTAATGTGGAATGGATTTTATAATTTATTATTTTTCTTTTTCATTGTTTCTTTTCTCTTTTCCTTTTCTTTCCATTTGTTGAAACATTAGCATTTTATTTTCTTATTTTTGCAATTAATGAGAATAAAAGAGTAATTAAGATGATTTAAGAAGAATAAGATGGGTGACTAAGATGATTCCCTAATAACATGTAGTTAATCAAAAAATCCATAGAAGAGACCTATCATTCCCATTAATTTATCCCCATTGAACCCAACCAAACATTTGATATGAGTATAATTGAATTTGAAACCCATAATGGGGTTGAAACCTATTTACCAAACTCCCCATAACTGTCTCCAGCAAAACTGAACCCCAACTTGGGAATCATTACCTTTTTTTATAAATTTACTAATGAAGGCGCAACTTCATCATATATGCCAGAAAGCCAACAGGCAGAAAATAAATGCTTACTTTTATGGTTCAAAGACTCAGCCTAGTCGAGCCGTCACCGGAAACGGAGGCTTACGTTCCGACACGGTTCTGAGTTGTATCCGAGAATGAGCACTCACAGAGAAATCAGAGAGACTCGATTGACTCAGATTGAGTCATCTCCGAGACAACTCGAAACGGGTAATTCAAACGAGTTGTCTTGGAATCATCCTGGAACAATAGTTCACCAGAAAATTTTGATGACCTTTTGCTGGGTTTTGGTTCTTTTGTTTTTCTTTTCCTGTTTTGTTTTGCTTCATTTTTCTAAGTATTTTGGAGTGTGTTGTGTGTTTGTGTGTGGGAGAGAGAAGCAGAGTTGATGATTTGCAGCTTTTCGTTAATGAAGAAGCCCAGTAGCACGAAGTTGTTTCATGTGGAGAAGATGAATCAGTTTTCGAAATCACAACATTGGTCCTCCTCGTTTCTTCCACTTTTAATTTCTACCTCCAATGTTTGCACTTTGTAATTTGACCCCATACTACTTTGTTTTATGTTTTTAATTAGGTCCTTGACAGTTAACTAGTTAGCTATTAGTTTAATTAGTTTTGTCATTTTGTCAAGTTAAGTTGTAATTAATTTTATTTTTTCCAGAAATGATGTAATAGTATAGGTGCATTTAATTATTTTATTTTTATTTTTTTTTTATTTTTTCTTTTCTAATTTTTTTGTTAATTAGTTTTTGATTGTTATCAAATGTGACAGAGTGGGTTGCAAATGTGTTGTTTCCTAACTTTTTCAACTAAAGGTTTGGAACTAATCATCTTGTTTTTATTGTTTTTTCTATTTATCATGCTATGTTTAGGTGTTTTATTCTACTTTGATTAATTAAAATGTATGCTATATGTTTAGCTTAAATTAACTCTTTTTTTGGCCTTAAAATTAGAAGAATAAAGTTAACTCGCAATGAGTTCTAGGAGGATGTTTGAGAATAAAACCTTGACCTTCCTCCCTCACAGATGTAACTCTTGAACTCATTTTCTTTTATTTATTTATTTGTTACTTTTGTTAGCATTTTTATATATTTTAAATAATTTTTTAGTTTTTAAAATATTAGATGCTTCAAAATATACGCCTCGCCAAAACCGTGATCGATATGTCGAAATTGATGTAGAACAGTAACAGTCGTGATCGTGACCGCGACTACGACTTTAAACCATGCTTATATTTGTGATACTAATCACATGCTATGTCTCTTGTGTCTCCATTAAAAAAACCTAAAAATTTTATTCAACAGTAGAGCTTAATGAGGGGCAAGTTAAAGACTCAAGCAACAACGGATTTATTTCAAGAAAACTCACATTTATTGGCATGGACAACAGTATCCCAAATGCTAGGAGTCCTTCCATTTTCAAGAGCTGCTCCTTCTACCTTTACATATGCTTTTTGTGATTAATCTATTGTATGCATTGTTGATATAGTTTGCAAAATAGAAGTTGGTATATGAACTAAACTTGGAAATTGAACAAAGAGCAGATCCGCGAATGGATTCGCGAGGCGTCCCTCGCGGATCACATCACGGATCGTTTGCAGTGTTCTCCTGGCTCGTTTGAGACATTCCCAGGTCTGATCTACGAACCAGATCCGCGAGGGATACCTCGCGGATCTGGTTACGGATCCCTGTAACATTCTGTTTTTTAAAATTCTAAAATCGCACCTTTTGGAGTAATCTTCTGAAAGGTTGTATTCAGATAATTTTCAAAGGTTTTCTGAACGTTTGGGAGTTTATAAAACAAGCGTTCTAACACTAGAAATTTGTTTTTTTTAAGTGCATTCTTTCTATTCTTGTTAAGAGAAACCAAGAACTTGCTACTTGGTTCTTTTAGAATTCATTGTATCCTAGAGTTTTTGCCCAATTAACCAGATTAGCAAGATAGTGGGGGCAATAAAACTTCAAGGAAAGTGATTACACGCCTTGAATTCATAGTAGTTAATTCCCTCTTAGATTCTTTGTTTAGATTCTTTGTTTTTCTGCAATTTTATATGCATAACTACTTTGTTCTTCTTCTTCATCCTTTCTTGTGCTTATTCTGCACTTTCTTATCAATAAAAACTCCTTGTTGAACCACAATCCTCCAACAATCTTGAAGTTTTATTGGTCATGGAGTCTACTCAAGAGAGTGCAATCAAGGTGATGAATCAAGACTTCGTCAAGTTGGATAAACTTGATGGAACTGGAACCAACTTCAACCGGTGGAAGGACAAACTCATGTTCTTCCTCACTGCATTGAAGGTGGCTTACATACTCAACCCCAACCTTCCGGAGATCCCTGCACCAAAGGAAGGAGAGTCCGAAGAAGTGGCGAAGCAGCGGCAAAAGCCCGAAGAGGACGAAATCATTTGCCGAGGCCACATTCTGAACACCCTCTCGGATAGCTACTATGACATGTTCCAAGGGGTGACGAATCCGAGGGAAATTTGGGCTGCAATTGAGCGGGAGTACACCACTCAAAAGTAAGGCACAGATAAGTTCTTAATTAAGAAGTACTTTGAGTTTAAATTGGTTGACACTTCTTCTCTTATGGACCAAATTCACAACCTTCAAGTCATTGTGTCAAAACTAAAAGACTATGGGGTTGAAGTTTTGGAATCTTTCCAAGTTGGTGCAATTATTGCTAAGTTGCCACCAATGTGGAATGATTACCAAAAGAAGTTGTTACACACTTCAGAAACTTTAACCTTGTCTAGTGTTTTCAAGCATCTTAGGATCGAAGAAGGGGCTAGAACCCTTCAAAAGTTGGAACTTGAAAGCGATCCTAAGGCTAACATAGTTGAAAAAAGAAAGAATTTTGGTAATAAGAGAAAGAAACCTAAGAATACTACTTCTAAAGACAATAAGAAGAAGAATAGAATTTGGTACAATTGTGGTAAAAAAGGCCATTACAAGGCCGAGTGCAAACTCAACAAGAAACAAAAGAAAAATGCTTCTAGTGCTAATCTTGTTGATGAGTGTGCAGAATTTGTAGCAACTTTGTCTCTTGGTACGGTGACTGAACTTCATATGGCGACACCAACATCTTCAAAGGATTGGTGGTATGATTCCGGTTCTGCAATTCATGTTTGCAATGATAGGAATCAATACAAGAATTATCAAGATCTTGAGGGTCATCAAGTGGTCATGGCAAATGATGTGAAGGCCAAGGTCCATGCCAAGGGTGATGTGCATCTTCAATTCACATCTGGCAAGAAGTTGATCCTCACCAATGTGCTTCATGTTCCTAAAGTTGTTAAGAATTTAGTTTCTGCGGATATTCTTAACAAGAAAGGATTGAAGGCTGTACTAGAGTCAAATAATGTAATATTGTCTAAGAATGGTGTATTCATAGGGAAAGGATATTCTTGTAATGGTATGTTTAAGTTGAGCATTAATAAAGTGAATGATGTTTCTATTTATTCTTTGGCTTCTACTTTTCCTACTTGTTCTTATTTTTTGTGGCATGGAAGATTAGGACATGTGAATCATAAAGTACTAAAATTTATGTCTAAAGATGGTCTAATCACTTATAATGACCTTGAAAATAAGAGGTGTGAGACTTGTGTTCAAGCCAAGATTACAAGATTACCTTTTCCTAAAGTTGAAAGACATACACAAATGCTTGATATTGTGCATTCGGATGTGTGTGAATTCAATGGCTTTCTAACTAGAGGAGGGAATAGATACTTTGTGACTTTCATAGATGATTGTTCTAGGTTTGTATATGTGTATCTAATGAAACACAAAGAAGAAGTGTTTGGTATGTTTAAAGCATACAAGTCCTTGGTAGAAAATCAATTGAATAAGAAAATCAAAGTTTTGAGGAGTGATAGAGGGGGTGAGTACTTCCCTAGTGAATTCTCAAAATTTTGTGAAGAAAATGGAATAATACACCAAACAAGTGCACCATACACACCATAATAAAATGGTTTGGCTGAAAGAAAAAATCGAACACTAGAAGATATGGTTAATGCCATGCTTGTGAGTTCTGGTTTGCCAAATAATTTGTGGGGTGAAGCCCTGTTAGCGGCATCTCATGTACATAATAGGGTCCTTTCCTTAAAGTCTAGGATATCTCCTTATAAAATATGGAAAAATAGGAAACCAAACTTGTCTTATTTGAGAGTTTGGGGTTGTGTAGCCTATTATAGAGTCCCTGATAACAAAAGAACCAAGTTGGGACCTAGAGCACTTAAGAGTGTGTTCATTGGCTATGCAGAAAATTCAAGGCCTATAGACTACTTGACATAAGCTCAAATGTGATTGTTGAATCTAGGGATGTTGAGTTCTTTGAGGACAAGTTCCTTAAAGATTCAACGGTTAGTGTGAATGTGAATCCATTTTCTTCAAGTACAGCTCTTTCTAGTAGTATAAAAAGGAAAGAAATTGACATTCCTAGTGAACCTAGGAGGAGTCAAAGACAAAGAAAAGTAAAACAATTGCCTCCTGACTTTGTGTCATTACAAGCGATTGTTTTCTTAGTAGAAGGTATTAGAGATTCTCTACTAAATAAAACACCAATTTTTCTTAGTGTAGAGAATGATCCCAAGTCATATGCTGAAGCTATGCCATCAAGGGATGCTGCATTTTGGAAAGAGGCGGTGAATGGTGAGATTGACTCAATATTGTCTAACAATACTTGGGTTCTAGTGGACTTGCCTCAAGGTTCAAAGCCTATAGGCGGTAAGTGGGTGTTTCATAGGAAACGTGCCACTGATGGAACCATTCTTACCTACAAAGCTAGATTAGTAGCTAACGGTTATAGACAAAAGGAAGGAATAGACTATTTTGATACATATGCACCTTTAGCTAGAATAACTTCTGTTTGAGTACTTCTAGCTTTAGCTTCTATCTTTAGCCTTCCTGTACATCAAATGGATGTTAAGACGGCTTTCTTAAATGGTGACTTAGATGAGGAGGTGTATATGGAACAGCCGGAAGGCTTTGTTCTACCTGGAAATGAACTTAAAGTGTGTAAACTAGTCAAGTCTTTGTATAAAACAAGCCCCAAAACAATGGCATGAGAAGTTTGAATCTGCATTACTTTCTGGTGGATTTGGATATAATAATGCTGATAAGTGCATTTATTCTAAGTCTAATAGTAAGTATGTTGTGATCATTTGTCTCTATGTAGATGATATGATCATTGTTAGTACTACTAGTGAAGGTGTAGTAGAAACTAAGAAGTATTTATTTTCTAAATTCAAGATGAAGGATCTTGGTGAAGTAGATACTATCTTAGGGATTAAAGTTAAGAGACATAGTGGGGGTTTTGCTTTGTCCCAATCACATTATGTTGAGAAAATATTGAACAAGTATCAACATTTAAATGTGAAAGAGGTTGGTACTCCCTTTGATCTTAACTTTAAGTTGTTTGAAAATACCGGCAAATCAATAGCTCAACTAGAATATGCTAGTGTTATTGGTAATCTTATGTATGCAATGAGTTGCACTAGACCGGATTTTTCTTACTCAGTTTGTAGACTTGCTAGATACACTAGGAATCCTGGTTTAGATCATTGGAAAGCTAATAGTAGAGTTCTTGGTTATCTCAAGAGAACCAAGGATCTTGAACTCTTTTACAATAGATTTCCTAGTGTTCTTGAGGGATTTTCAGATGCTAGTTGGATTACTAGCATTAGTGATCAAAAACCTACTAGTGGTTGGATCTTTATACTTGGTGGTGGAGCTATCTCATGGGTTTCAAAGAAGCAAACATTGATAACTCATTCAACCATGGAAGTTGAATTTGTGGCACTATCTTCAGCTTGTAGAGAGGTTGAGTGGCTAAGGGATCTCTTACTTGATATTGATCTTTGGCCTAGACCTATGCCTCCAATTACTATCTATTGTGATAGTGAAGCTACTATGTCTAGAGCATTGAATAAAGTTTACAATGGTAAGTCTAGACATATGAGTTTAAGGCATGCATTTATTAAAGAAATGCTTGCAAATGATGTTGTCAGTATTGTGTTTGTTAGAACACATAAAAACTTAGCGGATCCGTTGACTAAACCTCTGTCAAGAGAGTTGGTAAATGTGACAACATCTGGAATGGGATTAAAACATCTAAACTAAAGTCACTTAGCAATGGTAACCCAACCTTTCTTCTAGTACTACTCCTAGTTTGAAAGGTTTAAAGGGTAATAACAAGTTGCTTTAAGTGAGAGTGGACACTACAATGTTGTGTGTATACCATTCCCAGTAGGAGTGTACATTGTTACTCTTAAGTGAGTAGGTTGAGAAGTATCTCTTAATAAACATATTTCTTGTGTTTTGGTTATCAAAACTAGAAATATAGTTTACCTATGTGGTCATAGAAGTGGTGCCGCTTCTAACAAGAGTTTGAAGTAAGCTCTTGTACATGATCATGAATTAGGATGAGCACATGGCCAGTAAAAGTGCTACAAGTGTTTGTGAATAGAAGTTGCTATAAGGTTCATGTGTGTAATGTTTCTTATTTTTGTAAGTCTTGGTTTAAGCAATCTTGCCACCAAAGATTTTACTTAAATAAGTGAGATGTTATCACTAATAGGGAGGTTTAAAACTAAAGCTACCTTCTTTGAAGCATGAATTTATAGTGTTAGTTTGCTACTTCATTTTGCAAACTAAGTGGGGGATTGTTGATATAGTTTGCAAAATAGAAGTTGGTGTACGAACTAAACTTGGAAATTGAACAAGGAGCAGATCCACGAATGGATCCGCGAGGCGTCCCTCGCGGATCACATCGCGGATCGTTTGCAGTGTTCTCCTGGCTCGTTTGAAACATTCCCAAGTGTAATCCGCGAACCAGATCTGCGAGGGACACCTCGCGGATCTGGTCGCGGATCCCTGTAACGTTCTGTTTTTTAAAATTCTGAAATCGCACCTTTTGGAGTAATCTTCTGAAAGGTTGTATTCAGATAATTTTCAACGGTTTTCTGAACGTTTGGGAGTCTATAAAACAAGTGTTCTAACACCAGAAATTTTTTTTTAAAGTGCATTCTTTCTATTCTTGTTAAGAGAAATCAAGAACTTGCTACTTGGTTCTTTTAGAATTCATTGTATCCTAGAGTTTTTGCCCAATTAACCAATTAGCAAGATAGTGGGAGCAATAAAATTTGAAGAAAAGTGATTACACGCCTTGAATTCATAGTAGTTAATTCCCTCTTAGATTCTTTGTTTAGATTCTTTGTTTAGATTCTTTGTTTTTCTGCAATTTTATATACATAACTATTTTGTTCTTCTTCTTCATCCTTTCTTGTGCTTATTCTGCACTTTCTTATCAATAAAAACTCCTTGTTGAACCACAATCCTCCAACATGCATATCACTGTTATGTACATATTCATGTGCAAGAAAAAGAAACAGAGAAGCGCCAGTGCCAAAAACAAAGTCAGCTGGGAAGTTTGATCTTGTGTAGTTATCCACTCTGGCTACCACCATTATAGCCTGAAATTGCAACAAAATTAGCATTACTAGCACTAGAATTAGACGAAAGCAAACTTTGTCTCTCTATGAGAGCTCCTTCTCTCTCTAGGAGAGTAAAATCTTCCAATTCTTGGAAATGCGGTTTTATTCAAAATTTGAAAACACACTCATCTCCCACTCGTTTCAAAGCTCTATTCATCACCAAATTTCTATTCATCTCACTCTCTTCTCAGAACTTTTTAGATCTGTGTCAACCAAATCCAAGTTAACAGAAATGGGCATCGGAACCGAGATCCTAGACTCTGTTGGTTAAGTTTGTATGTATTATGAGCGACTTTTAAAACTTAAATTTGCCTCTGAAAACTACCCTGAGCAGGGTAACCCAATCTCTTGCTAGTTTTATAGTTTATCATTTGTTTCCGTTTTGGGTATGTCCGGCCCAAGTGTCTCTACATTTGGTTATATACATAGTAGACCAAAAGATCTCTAGTTCACTTGGGAGGTCACTTGGAAGTCTTCACTTGGAACAGTCTGTGGAATGGCGAGAAATGTGGAGGATTTGGAAAATGTCATGAGGAAATTTAACCTTTCAGAAAAGCAAACCTTTCACAAAAGATGCTAAGATGGAGGGAAGTAACAAGAAAGCCATGAATACTGTTGTGTTGCTAGATTCAAGGATAGAAGAAAAGGTGGAGGGGTCCTACCCTAATAAGGCCCCAGAATGGAAATGAGAGTTATGGTGTAGAACTGTCGAGAAGTAGGGAGCCCCTTAACAGTTCTCCAACTTAAGGAGATGAGACTTCACTCTCCAATGCTAGTTTTTCTTGCTGAAACTAAAAATAAAAAATTTGTTTTAAATTTGGTCAAACAGAAAATAAACTTTGATAATCTATTTGCGGTGGTTCCTGTAGGAAAATCAGGTGGTTTGGCTATGTTTTGGAGAAAAGAACTCAATGTCAAGAAAACTCTATTTACTAGTTTTACTATTGAGTTTCATATTAATGATCAGGAAAAAAGGCAAGATTGGTGGTGCATATGTGTCTATGCTACTACTGATGATCAAGCTGGAAAAGCTCAATGGGATGTGTTAACTAGAAGGAAAAGGTTGTGGGGTGAGAAATGGATTATCATAGGGGATATGAATGACATTACTTCAAATGAAAGAAGTGGGGTGACAGGATTAGGACAAAAAGGAGCTTTACAGACTTTAAAAACTTAATCAACAATAATAATTTGATTGATATAGGTTTTAAAGGTAATCCATGGACCTGGTCTAATAGATGGGAACAAGATAAGGAAATTAAAGAAAGACTGGACAGGATACTAGTGACTCATAATTGGCTAGGAGATTACAACAATCCTTCTTGTACTCATATGGAACAAGAAGCCTCAGATCACAGCATGCTTAGTTTTTATACTAACCCTGCTTGCAAAAAATGGAGAAAGAGGTTCATTTTTTATAAAAAAAAAAATGGTTATTTGTAAGGGGGTTGAAGGTGTGGTTAGGAATTCCTGGAGCATTAATCAAAAAGGCCAGATTCTTTAAGCTTCAAAACAAATTAAGAAATTGTAAAATTAATCTTGTAAACTGGTGCAGAAAAAATGAAACAAATGCTGGGGAACTAATCAAAAAGATTAAAGGGAAAAAGAAATAAACTGGCAGGCCTCTACAAGCAGCTTAGGGTAGCATATAAAGCAAAGGAAATTCATTGAAATCAAAAGGCTAGAGTCAGTTGGTTGAAGGAGGGTGATAAAAATACAAGCTACTTTTATGCTAGAGTTGCAAGCAGAAGGAAAAGAAATCAAATTCTAAATTTGAGAAAAAGATGGAAACCGGTGTGACAAAGAGGAGAAGATATGCAAAGAAATTGTTGACTACTTTCAGCATATTTTTACATCAGACCAACCTTTTGGATTTTAATGAAGTTTTAGAAGGGATTCCACAAATTGTAACAAGTAATATGAATGCCAAGCTGACCAGGCCTGTGACTGAACAAGAGGTCATGAAAGCTCTATTTTCTATGCATCCAAGTAAGAGCCCTGAACCTGATGGTATGGCATCTTTCTTTTTTCAGCATTATTGGAATAATGTGAAAAATGATTTAATTGTTGCAGTTCAAAGTTTTTGCCATTCCAGCAATCTTCTCAAAGTTACTAATGATACCTAGCTTAATACCCAAAATTGAGTCTCCCTATCTAGTCACTCATTATAGACCCATCAGTTTATGTAATACTCTTTACAAGATCATAGCCAAGATCCTTGTTAATAGATTTAAGCATGTCTTGAATGGGTGTGTCAGTCCTAACCAATCAGTTTTTGTACCAGGGAGGCTAATTGTTGATAATGTGATAGTTGCTCATGAATATATACATTACTTAAACAACAAGAGATTTAGAAAGGAGGATTTGATGGCTATTAAACTGGATATATCTAAGGCATATGCTAGGGTAGAGGGGGTTTATTTGGCTAAAATGATGCAGAAAATGGGTTTTTGCTCTCAATGGATTGGATGGGAAATGAAATGTGTTACTTCTATTACATATTCAATTAATTTTAATGGGAAAAAAAGGGTATTATTAAACCATCTAGGGGTTAAGGCAAGGGGATCCCCTATCCCCATATCTTTTCCTTATTTGTGCTGAAGGTTTTTCAAATTTATTGAAACAAGCAACCAATTTGGGGAAAATGACTGCTGCTAAAATTGCTAGTCAGGGGCCAAGAGTGTCTCACCTCTTTTTGGCAAATGATTCATTGATTTTTTGCAAGGCAAATAGAAAAAAGGCTAAGTAGGTGATGGAAATCCTGGACAAGTATGGGAAGGCTTCAAGACAAGTAATTAACTTGGAGAAATCTCAAGTACTGTTCAGCAACAATGTGACAGAAGCAAGGAAAACTAAAGTGCTAGATCAATTGCAGGGTATGAAGGAGGTCAAGCAGAGCAAGTATCTAGGTCTCCTAATAGTGATTGGGAGGTCAAAGAAAAAGATTTTCAAATATATTAGGGAGAAAGTCACAGGCAGAATCTCAGGCTGGAAAGAAAAGCTTCTCAACCAAGTTGGAAAGGAAGTAATGCTGAAAGCTGTAGCAATGGCATTACCTGCATATGCTATGTCTTGCTACAGGCTTCCTGATGCAATCCTCTCTAGCCGTTCAAGTCTTTTAAATTTCAAATTTTTGTCATTTTCCAATTCCTGAATTTTGGTTGTTTTCCAATTAGCTTAGGATTTCAAATCGGCCAGCTTGTTAGGTGAATAAGGCCTACTTGCCTTCCTTTTTGTTTAGATAGGATTTTTAAGTCTTTTTTAAGCAATTTCCAATTAGTTTAGGTTTAATTATTTTGTTAGTTTCCTAATTGGAGTGTCGTTAGTAGGTCTTGTCCAAATAGCATTAGGGTTTGCTTTGTAAAGGCTATAAATAACCTTCTTTTCATTGAATAAAGCGTAGACGAATTATTTCAAAAATTATTGAGAGTTTTCTCTTGGTTCTTGCGAAAACAATCTTTGAGTGCCTTAGATGTTTTCTAGGTGTTCAAAAAAGACTTTATCAGTCAAGAACGTGTTGATTGTGGTGTCTCTACCGTCAACTTTGGTCTCAAGTTGCCCTTGATCAAGTTGATATTCCGCTGCCCAAACCATGGTGAAATCGTCTAAATCCTGTGAACTTGTCGTGTTACGGGTTTCGTCTAAAATAGGGCGAAGGATCGTATCACTTCCAAAAGAACTTTGTAAGGAAATTAGTAAGGAAATGGCCAACTATTGGTGGGGACAAGAAAAAGATAAGAAGAGAATTCACTGGTTGAGTTGGAATAAACTGTCAGAAGCAAAACGTGAAGGTGGATTGGGGTTCCGAGATCTAATGCAGTTTAATGAGACCCTTCTAGCAAAACAATTGTGAAGAATTCTTCCAAGGCCCAACTTGCTTGTAAGTAAAGTATTGAAAGCAAGGTACTTCAGGGGGAAACAAATTTGGAAAATGAAGCAAAAAGGAGGAGACTCATGGTGCTGGCAAAGTATATTGAGTGCTAAGGACTTACTGGAAAAGGGTATAAGGAAGAGTGTTGGTGATGAAAAGAACATTAACATATGGGAGGATAAATGGATTAATAAGGTTGAGGATGGATTGATTAAAACAAAGAAAGGCAGTAATCCAGGGGTCACGAAAGATAGTGAATTGATAAAGAGAGTGAGTGGGATGAGGAAAGACTGGAGAAAATCTTTGAAAGAGAAGATATAGAGAGAATAAAAAGAATACCTCTTAGCATTTACCCAATGAAGATAGGATATACTGGTCTCTTTCTACTTCTGGAGAATGCACAGTTAAAACTGGCTACAAGCTAGCAAGATCTATAATGAGGCAGGAAAAGGATAGAAGCTGTGTAGAGACATCAAGAAGTAGAAATGTCAGTGGATCACAATGCTGGAAATTCCTATGGAAGTTGAATATGAAACAGAAATTGAAACATTTCATCTGGAAATGTTTGCACAAGATTTTGCTAGTAAATGAAGCTGTGAAGCAAAGATGTGGGAAAGGAGACCATATCTATAAGGGGTGTGGTGAAGGTTCAGAAATACTGGAACATTTATTTTTTTTAGTGTAAAAATGCTCAAGTGATATGGAAGCATGCGCCTGTGAAATGGGATGGTTTACAGCAATTTCTATGGGAATGTTTGCCTTTGGTGGGATGGATTAATGGAAACTCCAAAACGAGAGCAAGGTTTGGATAGGATAATGTTAATAGTGCACTTGCTGTGGCAAATATGGAAAGATAGAAATGCATTAGTTTTTGAGCATAAAATGCCAAACCATTATGGAGCAGTGGAAAAAACTATTAAAGATTGGATGGAATATCAGCAAGCACAAGACGAGACCAGAATGAATGGAGACGTAGACTGGAATAAAGAAATACAAGACTTGAAATGGAAGCCACCAAAGTATGGGAGAATCAAAGTGAATATTGATGCAACATTAGATCAGAAAAAAGGAAAAGTAGGATGGGGAGCTATGGCTAGGAATAGTGAAGGCAAAATCTTGGTAGCACGGGCAATTCCAAGGAATATCTGTTGTGAGGCTACGGTTGAGGAAGCATTTACCTTAAGAAACGCCATGATTATGGCAGAAAAAGAAGGCTGGATGCAGGTCGACTTTGAATCTGATTGCAAAGTCATTATCGACAGATTAAATGCAAAGGAGGAAGAGGATGTTGTAGTCGCTACAATCTTGGGTGATATAAAGAAACTTAAACAAAAATTTGATAAATGTTGTTTCTCTTTTACTAAGAGAGAAAACAACTATGTTAGTCATGTATTAGCAAAATATGCAATTAATTGTTTGGATGAAATTGAATGGAAGCATAGCTTCCCATGCTGGTTGCTGGATACAGCAAAGATAGACATTGAAGGGTAGTTGCCGAAGCTGTAATGTTTGCTAGTAATGAAAGTTTGTTTATTCCTGAAGGAAAAAAAAAGCACTAGAATCAGTGGAGCAGAAAAAGCATACACAAGACTCCTGTGTTTCTATTTCCACATGGTGTCTAAATTTGGAAAACTTTTTTATCAACTACTCCCTCCGTCCCACTTTATTAGGCATGTTTTCCTTTTTCGTTTGTCCCAAATTGTAGTCCACTTTCCAATTATAGAATATAGTTAACTTGTAATTTCTCTAAAATGCCCTTAATTAATGGAAGTTTGTTATTTAGTACTACCTACTTTATTTAATGCAGTTAATTTTTCCAAAATGTCTTGAGATATGAAAAGTCAAGTTTTGGAATCATTCCAAGTTTATTTAGATTAGTAGGAAAATAAAAGGTCATCATTGTCTTTCTTTATCATTTAATGCAAGCATTAGTCATAATTAAGGGCATTTTAGGAAGACAAAAGTATTTCAACAACATTACCTAACTTTTCTTAATCTGTATGAAAAAAAAAAACTAAATCTAACAAAGTGGGACGGAGGGAGTATTTCAGTGTTATTGGTGGCCTTGATTCATTTCCATTGATGACTTAAATACGCATTCAAACATTCACATTTCAAGGAATCTTGTTTGTCAGTTTACTGGACCGCAATGTGGGCGAGGTCTCTTAAATTTCCATAGAAAACAACAATGGCATTCCTTTGATCATTCAGCCGGCGATCCACCAAACGTAACTCTACCACAATAAACAAATTAAAATATGCAGTATGTATGCAAATGTAAAGAGATTTTTACACGCTAAACTGAGTAGTTATACAAGTTTAGTCTAGCTGTTTCCTAGTGATTTATCTTTTCATTTGTGGGCTAGTCATAATGTTGTTAAAATGCTGATTTAATTGTAATGTTATTGAGTTGTAATTTGTTTGTATTGTTCTTAAAATCGTGGATTAGTTGATAAGAATAAAAAAAAAAAAAAGGTACACTAGTACTACCATGATAATTGCCATTGCAATTGCACCATATAATTTATACAATAAGTGTATGCACCAAACAACAAATTTTTTTCTCCGAAATAGCAGTATCCAATCACTTTACTATTATTAGGCCTGCATTAATAGGTGTATTTTAATATGTTGTAATTAGTGTGCATATTTATTTTATTTTATTTTAGTAATTACGCTTCAATGAATAAGCTTCTGGATTAATGTTAGATTGACTTATATATTGTGCCTTATTAGTGGTTTTTTTTTAAGTTTTTCTTTTAGACAATGGAATGATATCATTGTTAGGAAATTTAGCTAACTTTTCTTTTAGGTTCATTTTTTTTAAGGCAAAAATAATGGCTTTCATTGATATGAACAAGTAAGTTTGTAGAAGAGATTGAATCTCAATTTACATATTATTCTACTCACAAGAGCCTATACCAGCGGAGCCTATACCAGCGGAGCCTATCGCGGTTACCGATCCGGATCTGAAAATTGCAGCATTCCGCGGCTTCCAGATCGTAGAAAAGACAGGCCTTTTGAATTGCTGCACAAAGGACTTGCCAGCCCAATGGTGAGACATCCACCGAAGATCCTCAACATATATCCCTAAGGTTGGATGCATTTTCTTTTGGACTTTTTTATACCCTGCACTTAAAGATTTAAAAGATCCTCAACATATATCCCAAAGGATGAATACATCCTCTTCTGAACTTTTCGCTATACCCTGGATAATATTCTATAATAATTGAAGAATAAGTGTTCTATTATTATTATCCGAATTTACTTTTAACTCTTCCACAAATTAAGAAGAAATTGGGCAACATCACGTGAAGTAAATTATGAACTCCAATTCGTTGGTTCATCCGAATTTACTTTTAACTCTTCCACAACAATTGAAGAACAAGTGCTTCATGCTCTCTTCAATTTGACTGCATAGTGCACTCAGTCGATTCCAATGTTATTCCCGCGTTAATCTATCTCGTGTATTTGACTTTCTTTTGCATAGCAACCACAGTACAAAAGCAAATCTGGGATAACTCCGTACCAATTGATCCCGGTACAGCTTCACCCCCTGTTCACACAGTCTATCCATTGCTGACTTTGACTGAAAATACTCCTGAGGCACTAACTACCCATTGGACATGATCAACCTACTCGGGTATTGAAGCAAACTTACCGGGGATAGCCTCCAACAATTGCTTCACTTCTCTAGTAAATTCCAGAAGATCATTTCCATTAATTGTTAGAAATACACTTTGCCACTGACTCGTGTCTATTGCATACAAAGCAATATAACAGATTTGCAGAGAACTTCTTGAACAGAGGACCAATTGGATGACATGAGTCAAACCAAAAATTTGTCATTTGTTCATCCCTTATAGTTTTGTGCAACATATTTCAAAGCTAATACTTTCCTCCACACCCAAGACACCCAAGAGGCATGACCTTTGCTCCCTAAGGTTATCTCGTGTGACAATTAGTTTCTGATAGTTTCTACTTACTAGGCAAAAAATTTTCTATTTGTGTGTGTTTTGGGAGTAACGATACAATACAAGATGCACACAAGGAAATATATAGAGAGAGCGAGAGAGTGTTAATACATTGGAGGTGAGTAAGGTTATACAAGAGTGGCTTGGGATTCAAATTCTATTCTTATATGTGGTTGTTCTAAAGGGATTTTCTCACTGTGGGCATTCATTTTGTAATATCCTCTCCCACATCAGAAAAGTAAAGTATTATATACTAATATTTAAATAGAGTATGTGCACTCAAAACCAACTTCAGATATCCATTTTGGACTAATAAGAATGGAATGCAAATAGTTGAATTTGGCTGTTGAGACTCAAGTTGGGTCTTGAGCCTGTGGGTCTAAGGCATGACATAATGGTATCAAAACAAATCTCATGTGATCTTTGTACGGGGTGAGATTGGATTAGTAGTATTGGACCACCTTGTGTGATCTCTGTACGTTGTGAGACCGAATCAGTAGTATTGGATCAGACTACACAAGACAGTCAAGAAACTAAATGCTACCTTGACCTAAGGGCAGGAGTCATCTCTAGACTACGATACAAGTAAGTGGATAGTTTAGACTATGGTATTGAATTGGGTTTTGCGAATGCAAAGTCTAAAAGGGAGGGTCCGAAAGGAATGGAAAATTGTGATACCCCATCCCACATCCACAAAACCTAAAAGAGAGGGGAGAATATGATACCCATTTCATATTAGAAAAGTAAAGTGTTATATGCCAATATTTAAAGTAAAGTTTGAGCTCTGAAATCCAACTTGAGACATCCATCTTGGGTTAGAGAGAACGGAGTCCAAATAATTAGATTGGCTGCTGAGAATCAAGTTGTGTCTCGGCCCTACGAACTCAGGCATAATGTTATAATATTAGAGCAAATCTCATGTGATCTGAGGCATGACATTATAATGTTAGAACTACGTGCTACGTCAACCTAAGGGTGGGAACCATCTTTAAAATCCAATGTTAGACTAGTGGTATTGGGTGAGGCTACATAAAAGGAGTGGAAGGAGTGGAGGACATAACTGAATGGACAATTTGGATTGTAGTATTGAATTGGATTTTGCATGCTTTGTGAGGACACAGAGCCTAAAAAGAAGGGGAATGTTATACCCAACCCACATCGAAAAAGAAATGTATTATAAGCCAATACTTAAAATAAAGTATGAGCACTTAAATATAACTTGGGATATTCATGTTTTAGTCTAATAAGGACGGAATCCAAATAATTGGGTTTGACTGTTAAGACTCAGGGTGCATTTGATAAAACTGAAATCTGAATCTAGGGATAATTTCAGAAACCTCCATTGAGGTTTCTCATAATATCACTTAGTGCCCCTGAGGTTTTCAAAATCTCACTTACCTCTCTTGTTAACTTGATAAAATTAAATATTCCTATCAAAATTCACAAATTGATAGCATTACCCTTGATCTTGAGAATTATTTAACTAAAAAGCCAAACCAAAAATAAAATTTTCAAACCAAAAAATGTAAATTAAAAAATTGCTATATAATAATGGTCCATATTTCTCTACATCGAGATCATCTTAGGATAACAAAAGACATGAATAAATTTAATCTAGTCAAAATCAACCACTTAGGAGGATTTTAGTGACTAGCTAACATTTTAAAAAAATTTTATGGACAGTTATAATTAATAGATTCAAAAAAATTTTGAAAAATATGTTTTAATACATGATGCAGTTTGAGTTACATTGATAACTAAAATAATCTCTTTATCCATATAAAATTTTTATGGTGTAATTTTTTCAAGGTGTACATTTTACTTTTGTTTAAATACAACTAAAATAAATAGTTTAAATCAAGAAATTTACACCTTATAAAGATTTAGCTTTGATTTATTTTTTATTGTTGTTGTAAACTTCACAAGTAGAATAACACAAGGGTAGTATTGGAACAAAAGTTCTATCTTTATTGCATTTCTTTCAAAGGGATTATAATGTTACAAGAAATATCAATTTAAGGGAGGTAAGTGAGATTTTAAAAACTTCAGGGGTGCTAAGTGATATTATGAGAAACCTCAAGGGAGGTTTCTGAAATTATCCCCTGAATCTATTATGTGATTGAATTGTTTAGTACTAAATCTAATATATTTGAATGTATATCACATTAAGTGATAAGTGAATAGCTTATCACTTAATTTTGGGAGCAAGTTTTGACTAAAAAATTCAGTGCCATTTAATTAATTCAGGTGTTCTATTTTCAGTTATCAAACAGTTTGAACGTATTAAGATCTGAATCCATTATATTTAAGTGATGAATTTGGTTATCAAACAGGATCTCAAATAGTGTCTTGAACTTGCGGGGCATGGCACACTTAATACTTGAGTTGAATCACATTAAATCCTGCTTATGCTGTGTCTTGAATTTCATTATGCTCTTGATTTTCCAATAATAATTTATTCCATGTATTCCTGACATTTTCATTAAATTCTCTTCTGATAATAGAATATGTATGCAGTAACTAACATTGTAATGCAAATTAAATTCAACAATTCTTTTTGGGTTAGAGTACATGAATCAAAATTCTTATCATGAAAATTTGGACTTTAATCTCTGGAACAGAGTTCCTTTTCTTGATTTCCAATCGAAAGTAGATATATTGATACCATGAAAATTAGATCTATTCTTACATTACGATGTAGAATTAAGGGAATGCTTGTTCTGTCATTCAAGCAACAGAAGACTGTTGTCATTAGTGCAATGCCAACCGATATGTATCTATGGAAAAGCTTAAAAGAATAAAAACTAATAAAAGAAAAGAAAAAAATATCAAAAAACTCAAGTTCTTAGGCTTCATTTGGATTGAAAGATTTGAAATCTACCCAAATCGCTATAGTTTTTTAGATTATTTAAGAAGTATTTGAATTTATAATTCACCAATTACCAAAATATATTTTAAATACTATAATAATTTATGATTCACATATTCAAATATACTTTTAAATAATCTAAATAATTAGAATAATTTGAGAGGATTTCAAATCCTTCATCAAATCTTTCAATCCAAATGAATCCAAAAGATTTTTTTGAGTTTCAGTTTAATCCGTTTTATGTCGGGTTTAACCAATTTTCTACCAAATAATTTTTAGGTAAACTCGAATTGAGCACATTTTTGGCTTCTTGATTCAATCAGTGAAATCGATCAGTCCAATTGGAGTTTAAAAACATTTTAAAAAACCTTATAGTTTATAGAACCCTCTCAAATATTGTCTAAGTCTGGTATGTAATCTTTTAAAGCTTGCAGGAAGAGCCGAAGGGGAGTTGGGGGTATATGCCCCAATATGGTAATTAGAGATTGGATGGTTAAAGAATCCCTTTCAAATGCACAATTTCAGTTGGACAAATAGTCTTCAGTCGCGGAGTCATTTTCACAATAAGTAGACGGAGAAAAAGACTGGGTGGGGGCAAGCCAATGATTGATCAAAAGATTTGATGGTTGCGTTTGAATATGAGACAAAATGAACATATGTGTAAGTGCCATTCGTTTAATGTTTAAACCAGCAAGGATGCATATCATTGTTGTTTATTTTGATCATGCCAATTGCAAATGGCCTGTGTGATACGTATTAGACAATCTATAGAAACCACTATCAACTGTAAGAACATTAATGAAAGATTAATCATACGTCATAAATTATATAGTCTAACAAACTGAATTGTACATCTGCAATCAAATATAGACACTAGTGCTCTCGAAAATCCTCATTTAAGAATTTTTTTTTTTTGATAAAATGAAAGTCAGTATTATTAATAAACAGTTGGAGCTCGTCCAATACAATTTTCTTGACAAAAAAAAATGCAAATCACAAGTCATACCAATTGTTACGAGTTCCATAAATATTTGTGATATCTTATTTAATCAGATCTTCTATCCAATTGGTTCAATTTTCAAAACTGATGCTGTTGAAGTCTAATGAGATGATTCAAAATTTCACATCTAACATATCGATTTGAAAAAAAAATCTTAGATTTGGAAAATAATAACAAGAAAATTAAATAAAATTTCCACTAGGATGGCAACAAATCCTCTGTCTAACTTTGCCTGTCTAACCCTTTATCTAATGCAAAACGGTGCCCTATGCAGTCCAAGAACCGAGGACATGCCTTTTTTCAGTACCTGTCCTACATAGGCAGAATCACACCTTCCTTAGCGCTATTGACGTCTTCCCTTCCAATCCAGTTCTAGCTCTCCGATACTCAAACCAATCCCGCTCAAGGATTTCCTACAGTTATGTCGTTTCATTCTTCAACTTCACTAACCAAAACTGCCAAATAATTCGGCACTGTCAATGGAAAATAATTTGGTGTCGTTAATTCTCTTCTACACCCAACTTTTCCATCTATCCCTCCCTCCTCCATCATTCTCCATCTCCTTCACTTGAAGGACTCACAGACTATATGCAAATAATCTACCAAATATTTCAACTCCACAACCACCTACAAACTTCTTGGTTTTACTGCCCCAAATCAAATTGATAATAATTGCTTTGGAAGACCAATTAAGTCAGATCATTGATTTGATTTTAATTCCTTAGATTCGAAATTGTAATTCAGATTAATAAGTATGCTCAAAATCTAGATTTTTTGTAAGGACAAATTAAATAAAAAAATAATGGGCTTTTATAGGAAAACAGGATAAGGAAGGTGAAGGATGAAGTATTAGACCTGGTTGTGACAGCTTGCCGGTTGTGGTCTCCAAATAATAATTACATTTCCATCTAGGTCGAACAAGTGTTACAAATAGGAGATAACCCCAAATAAACTAAGAAAGGTCACTTCCTCGTCCTTCATCTCGATCTGTAGGGGAAAATAAAATATTTTGGGTGAGCTATTGAGTGAAAACAAGGAAATTCACGAATCAAATTCATGGACATTTGATGATAGCATTTTGTAAAACATGAATCTTTGCAGATCGGGTCAGAAAATATCTAAGAATCTTTCATTTTAAAAGGATTCAAGAAATAGAATCATTCCATAAACACTTAATTTAACAATCAATATTGTGAACTATAATTCAATAAACATTCAATTCAAATATTGTCACTTGGAGCTATTTCCACCTTATAACTTCCAATAAACAATCCCCTACATTTTTTCCACCTTATAACCTCCAACTCCCACCTTATGACCTCCAAAACAATTGCAAAATAAACAATCCCCTCATTTAACATTGAACATTGGATACTGGATGACTTAACATTGGTAAGTCATTATTCAAGCAAAAGACCATGAGTTTGAAAATCGAAGTTTAGAACACAAGACTAAAATCAAATTTGATAATGATCCGGATTTTAAGATCAAGTTTGGCAACCATTCTTAGAAATCAGATCATGAAAATCATTTCATTTATAAATATGAATCAAATATTTCCTTTAAAATCAAGTTTAAATCACTCACAACGCCACAAATCATTTCGAAACCATCTCTTGTAAGAACAAGAATAAACCTTTTCAACCGTCACCTAACTATTGGTATCACATTCATTTAGATAGCACCCAAGCAACAATTCACACTTCGATTAATCAGCTTAAAAGCACTTGTAAATTATTTCAAAAGTAAATCAAATTGTTATACTTGTAAACCAATGCAAGTCAATAGTGAATTAGTACACAAGTGATTTCCTTGAAACAGTAGTAACACAAAAGTGTCATAGGGAAACATTCCTTTAAAACAAGATAGAACAAAACAGTAGTAAAATTGTCAATTGAAAAGGGTTTGGAACACTCGCCAAGTTTCACACTCGTCCACATAAAACCAATCACCATGTAATCTTCATGGCACATTCAAGTCCTGGGATCAAGTAAAATAACAAGGCTTTCACAAATTCCAATCCAATTATAAGGGTGAGCAAATAAGAGTCTTAACAACATCTGTGAACCATGCATGAGTGGGTTGGAACACGGCAAGAAGGCACGAGAGTCAAAGGAACGAGAATAGCACTTAAGGGAGTGAAACTAACAATTGACAGGTTTGCCGTGCCTCAGTAATTTAATCATAACTATGGCTGTGATTATCGGATTGGGACGAATTTTATGGTGTTTCGAAGCTAAGACATAGGCCTATAACTTTCATGAAGAGGTCAAATACGAAATCATGCTTAATCATAGTCAAAATGGCAAATCTCAGAGAAGCAAGAAATCTGTCAGAATAATTTCAGGCTGGTCAAACAGTCTCGGGAAAATAGCCATAACTCGATGTAGGAAAATCGAAATCGAGTTCCGTCAGTGGCGTTTAAAACTAGGTTCATAGGGCTTTCTAACGGTATAAGGCTATGCTAATTCATTTCCTACGGTGAACAGTAACCTGGAAGTGTTTTCCATTTCTGATTTCCTGCAAAATTTCCAGCTTTGACACAATCCTTCAATTAATCCTTTAAAGTCATTTCCATCATTTTCCAAGGTGTTTAACATGCTAAAACAGCAATTAACTCCATCATCCAAGCATCACAAATCAACAAACATTTCATCAAACACTTCATAGACATAATTCCAAAGTTCCATTGATGCGAAATTCTTCCAAGCAAGCCTTGGTTTAGGCTTCTAAAACTCTCAAACACCAACTAAACACTTCATATCTGTCAATTTATCAAGCTAGGGTTTTAAAGAAAGTTTACCTTGAAACAAAGCTTCCTTCAAGATTGCTTGATCCTACTCCAAGCTTGAAAGTTGAAGATGAACTCACTAGATGGTTTGGCTTAATTCAAGACTAGGGTTTAGTGTTTCATCCTTCCTTGAGGTTCGCCATGAGAGAGAAAATTTGATTCAAATTTTGAAGACAAGAGATTAAATAAGAAGTCTTAAGTCAAGGTTGTGTAGGTTGTTGACAAGTGTCCAAGTTTTGGCCAAGAATGGAATAAAATCTATGCAAATTGTCTTCAAATCCCTTAATGTAAAATGTGACCCACTTAATACCATATAAGTTTATGTATTTGGCTACATGAAATATGAAAATACAATAAATTACTTAAAGGAAAATAATGCACTTAAGGAAAATTTTATGCTACCAATGTTTAAAGAAAATGATTTGTTAAATGAATACAATGAGAAATAATTCATGGAAAATTTAGGGTTTCTCAAAGAAATAAGCAAGTAATTCAAGAAAATATAATTCATGAAATACAGCTTGTCACAGCTAGAACCAAGGGCCATAGGGGAGGAAGGTGGTGTTGCAAAATGTGAACTGGATGAAAGCAAAAGACCAGCACTCAACGAAGAAGCCACCACATGATTAAATTCGAACCTAAACGACATCATCAAATAACCGATTTGATTTCAAATTGAATTTGGTAATTTGGAATCGGATATTTGGTAATTTGGTACATAATCGGTATATACCGGTATGAAATAGGTAATGAAATTTTTAATTTAGTAATAACATTAATTCGAATTGCAATTATCAAATTAATTTATAAAATTATATATTATATAGGTATATAATATATATACTATGAATATATTATATATTTATATAGATAAAAGCTAATAATAGATAGTATATAGTCTTATCATGTACCTATAATAATAATAATACATAATTATTTACAATATAGCAATATGTCATGATCAGCTTAGTATTTGGAATATGTCCATAATATTATAATCATACAAATATATAATCATACATAATTATGATACTTATCCTTTTATACATAACTAGAATTACATAATAAGTAGAAATATACTTGTATAATATTATCATGTACCTCGAATAATATACTATTTTAGTTTTGTAAAACTGTAATATGACTATAATACTACAAATATATAATATTACGTAACCATGAGAATTATTCTTTTATACATAACTAGAATTAGATAATGAGTATAGCATATTAATATATTAGTTTTCACGATTGAAAACAATCAAGTCTTTTAGAAATTAAGCATTTAACCTCTATTTAATAAATAAGGCTAAATGTAAGAGTAACTATGTAATGCATTATGCATTATATAATTTGTAAATCATAAGTGACTAAATGACATATCACAAAATTAATAATCATTGATTTGATTCATTATAAATCATAAATTCATAAATTGTGATACTATGAGGTTCCTATGAGCATTAGTATAACAAATGTAGGATTTGGTATTATAATTTTATCGACCATACTCGAAACTCGAAAGCATTAGTATGAGCTATAACTTATAACCAATATCACTTTTCATTAATCGTTGTAAATTGTATCTGTATGAGTAAGAGTAAGTTGTAATTAGATTTGAATTAATCAATAATCACTTTTTATTTGTACCGATTCGATTATAACCGAATTCATTACCGAATCCGAATTCAATTCGGGAACTCAATGAATTCGATTAATATGAATTTGGAATTGAAATTGGTTTAGATTTTTATTAGTGAACTAACCAAAAAAACCGAATTCATTAAACCGAATTACCAAAAATAACCGAATGCACACCCCTATAGGAGTCAGACGAAAACTTTAGTAAAACAACATTGTTTGGACTTCGATAGCTAAACTAGACAGACACAGGAGACAAAGGATCTGGTGCCCCACTACAATAGTGTAAGAGTTAGACGAAAACTCTCATTACTAAATATTAGAAGAGAGAGAACTCTCACTAAAATATCTTAGAGAGACTTGATTTTTTGACTTAGTGGAGACTTTATTAAACAAAAAATTAAAGGAGAAGAAGAGCAAGGAACATCTTAACTTGAGACCAAATCTCCCTCCTATGAAGAAAGAATTGAGGAGGGAAGGAAAAACTTCATTAAACTAGTAATACCTCACGCATTTTGCATGTGATCATCCAAAAATGTAATACCATTAGATGCTAATTTTTTTTCTACTTTTGATTGTCAACCACATACTATAATATTCAAATATTTTTCATTATTAACCAATTTTTTTGGAATGAGTTACGTCATAAATTGAATTTTCTTTTTTTTTTTTTTGAGTCTTTGAAGAATTTGTATATTTTAAATCTAACAAACAAATATAAATACATTCATGTTTTATCAAAGTTATTATATGCTTTTAATATCATTACAATTAAACAATAATGTTAAAATGTAACATCAAATTTAAAAAGGAATATGAGTAAATGAGTTAGTTTATATTAATTATGTAATTCCAATGCAACTATCATATTATATGTTTATCTCGATCCTCTTTTCCTCCTATTACTAGTAAACTCACTTTTCAACCAAAGTGTGAATTGAAACCATGAAACTTCTTAAAAACAAAAAGAAAGATTTGACTAAAATACTAAATGATTTAGCATAAGCATTAATATTTTGTATAATATTGCAATATTGATACTTTTGCTCACATACTTTTTTTTTCTAAGACAAACAAATTGTAATATTAGACTGAGAATAGGTTGATTAACTTGTAGACTTTTACATAGTATCAAATTTGAAACAATATGCACAATGTGAATACTTTTGCTTACTTTTTTAGAGATTACATTAAATAGATTATTATGGTAGAGATAGAATCGGTTGATCAATTTATATGTGAAGTATATGGATAGTTTATATTTTTCATTTTAATGTGGGCAGCCTAAATTCTCATAGTTAACTTAAATCTTGCAAAAAAAAAATGTTTCCATATTCTACCGTTTATATTTTCATGTTTGAATTTGTAAGTGGTTTAATGAAATGGTTCAATACGAAATTAGATGCATGTTTCTTTATTTGAATAGATGTATATTCATTGCATATGACTTTTTATAATTTTTTGAGTATCATTTTTGTTAATAATGGAATATAAACTATCCACCACATTTTTCTTTATTTATTTTTGTTAATTGAAACTTTATTAGGAGAGGTAGTTGCACATACCTTTTTTTGGCTGTTTTTAGCTCACTTGTATTTTATTTTATTTCTCTATTAGAAAAGTACATGTAAAGCATAAGCAAAAAGACTCTTGTGCCCTAAGAGTGCTTTTTTTTATAAAGATAATTGTATTTATGTTAATAAAATACATATACAAATTAATTTGAAGTGGATGTTAAATAAAATATACAAATTGATTATTTAGATATTTTATCTTATAACATTTCATTATTTATCATAATTCAAATTTAGTGTTACATTTTTATAATTAAATACTATGAATTTGATTGATAGACAAAGGGTAGTTTGGATATAATAAAAACTAAGACAACTTTTCACTTACATTCGAAAGTACCAAAACTCACGGTATTTTTATATAAAGTATAGATAGATAAATAGATAGATAGATAGATAGACATAATTGCAAATAGCCTACAATATTTTCATTTAAAATATAACATCTCTTAACGAAACAAAATCATAGTTAGAACTTTCGATAAATGATAAGTATATGAAGAGTAGTGTAAATTATATGACAATAATCCTATATGCTTATGATATAAAATTTGGTGATTGTGGTCATCTCTGAAATTATCATGTGCTTGTCATTTGCTTTCCTTGATTTTCACATACCAATACTATTTCCACTATTCACTACAGATTTTGAGTTTAATTTTATCTACTCCTGAAAATTGAGTTCTCTTTAGTTATTCTTAATATTCAGTATGCTTAATCAGACCCTACTTTGAGGGTCTTTTCTCTTTAAATTATAGTGAAATGGCTTTCTATAGATATCTTGGTTTACAATAATGCTATCATGAACTTATTTCTATATGCTAAATTAAGTAGAATTTTAGCAATAATAAAATTCCATAACTTTTTTTCCTTCATTTTCTCCTCCATTAGAGATGGCGTGGGAATCGATTGTTGGTTGGATTTTGTCTGCTTGAATTGATTCTTGTTTTAAATCTCTATACATATTTTTGCCGTTAAAGTACTCTTAATGTGACTTATCATCCAGGAGTGGTAGTTTGGTATTCAAATTGGGCTGTCTGTTCAAACTTTAATTTGTTTCATTTTTATGTGACTTTATGATTAGTAATTTAGCATTTGATCATTTTTTTTTTGGTTGATGATAATAATGGGTTGTAAATATTTTGGTAGTGCTATTTCAATTTTCATATTTGTATAAAATATATACAAATGTGAGAGGGATTTTCATCTTAATTGCTCATATTATTATACCCATTAATGATGATTCAATTTTAATTCTAATTACTCACATTAGTGATTCATTTGATAACCGAAAATAAATGGCTCTAATTACTACACAAAAGGGTATTTTGATCACAACAAAAACTAAGACCGCTTGATAATCCAAATCAGCACTTAAATTTAATAGATTCAGATTTTAACACATTTAGATACGTTTGACAACAAAAAAATATAACATTTGAATTCATTAAGCGACATCAAATTTTTTAGGCAAAACTTGCTCCCAAAAATAAATAATAAGCTATTCATTTATCACTGAATGTGATATACACTTAAATATATTAAATTTAATAATTAACAATTCAATCACTTAATGAATTCAAACTATTGATTTCAAATTTTAGACTTCAATTTTCATATTTCAGTTTTGTCAAACGCACCCTAAGATAAAATAATGTTTACACTCCACTTGCCTACACTATTCATACTTTTATCTAGCCTGAAGATATAGATAAAAAATAAAAGAAGAGGAGGAGGAAGGAAGACCATGGTTCTAGACTAAGATCTCCCTCTTGTACAGGAAGAATTGTGAAGAGAAGGTTGTGAGGAAGAATTGTGAATAGAAGGTTGAGAGTGGAGAGAAGATAAAGAGAACGGATGGACAGAAAAAATAGACACAGATTATCAAGAAATAGTATCTCGAGGCCCAGTTACAAGGTTTCAAGCATTAAATACTTGATTCAGATCTACAAAAGACTCATCCTCACATCCCACCGAAGCAACCTATGATTAATTGAAATCTTATTATCTCAGGGCCAAGTTACAAGGTTCAGAAGCACTAGACTACAAAAAACTCATTCTTGCATCCCACTGAAGCAACCTACGATTGATTGAACTCTTATTGATAAATTGAAGGCCATAATGAGGATGTTTATTATCGACTTTTTGAATTTTCATCATGAACTGTATATCACATGGCCTAAAGCGTTAGGGTTTTTAGAGATAACCACAAGGGCTAATTTCAATTTCATCTAAACAACAAGAACTTTCTCGTAACTGCACTTCTATCTGGGCCCATGTAGGAATATTTCCAATTAATTGCGCTGCCACTGCTAAATGCATTTGTAAGAGTTGATCAAAATCACTCCAAAATGTTTCGGCTGAACAAGGTTCAAACCATTTAAGTTAGTGGCTTAAACAAGCTTTCTATATTTTTCTGTTTTTTTCCTTTTGGGGATGTCAAGCACTGCATTAAAGGTTAACATGTCTAAAAAAAAGTTACGGCAAAGTATAAAATCCATGACAATACAGGGAAAATACAAACTTCCACTACAATTGCCAAGAGAATCAATTATCTTTGCAATCTAGTTAATGGTTTGTACCTGAATTTGGTTGGTTATTTGACAACACAACATAGCCTCTCAGTTGAGCTTCACAAATTTTGCATTTTCCTGTTATATTCTACTACTGCTGAATGTCTTATCAACAAGAACAGCTCCAAAAGGATTATCTCAATTTAGCTACTATAACTATGCTTCTTTATTTGATTCATTGAAGATTTAATGGTGTAGTTGAACAGATTCGTGCATCCTATTGTGGAATCCGTTGCACCAGAAATTCTAGTATGCAGACTTTGAGCAGAGAACATTATAATCACTTAATTGATAGAGACCAGTTTAGTCAAAAGAAAGGGAGAATTAATAAAAAGTTTTGTTCTAGTGATCAGAGGCCTCTGATATCGAAGAAACAAAGGTTTCATTTCCAACTACAATAATCTCATCAGGCCTGATGCTCCTTCCTTTGAGGAAATTCGAGTACCAATGTGCAGAGAGCTTTGGGTATCTCCTCAGTTGCCTGTCATCCAAATCCACGTAGTACAGGCCATAGCCTTTCTGGTAGCCACCAAGTAACTCTAAGCCATCTAAGAAAGACCACAGGAAGTAGCCTTTTGTGTTTGATCCATTTCTTCCGACATTTCAAGATGAAAGTTCAGAACAGATCAGGAATGTTAACCAGTAAAATTGCCAAAAGGAGTCATTTATGCAGTAAGTCATAAAGCACTAGACAGAACATGCAAAAACACAAGTACATATCAGCACACCCTTACTTTATAGCATCGAGCAAGGTCCCAATATATGAATGCACATATTCCACCCTTGGTGTGTCGATTAGTGTTCCATTACGCTCCATTCCTTTACCTATCAAAAGCAGTCAATCAGTCTCCAAAGAGATTCTAGGACGTTAAGCTATGGTAGTTAAAAAGCAAAAGGAACACATGAGCTACACATGTTCAAACATCATTAGATGATAAATTGATCAGGTGACAGATACCAATTAAAGCAGACCCCAATAGCAAGGAAAAGAAAATGCACGAGCAAGAGAGCATCCCAAGCCTCGAAGTCAAAAGACCATGCTTGCATTTTTAGTGGCTGAAACTCAGAGAGTTGCAACCAAGCAAACATATTCCAGGATGAGGAACCATCCAAAAGGAAATGAAAGTTCCAAGCAATATATACACTGGTGGTTTGATAAGGTCGGCAGAGTTCTAGTTAGTTTTAGTAATTGTATCTTTTGCCATCCTTGGTTAAGAAGCAGATGTAGTACCATATAAGTCTAGAAGAGGTAAGCATTATCCGGAATCAGGTTATTAGTAGAGCAACATGCTAAGACAAAATGACTAAAAGCAGCACAGTCTCACATATCCATGCAAAGTAGCAGAGGCAAATGTGTTTTTGCGTGTGCGTGCGTGGGTGTGTGTCTGAGTGAGTGAGTGAGTGAGTGAGTGTGTGTGTGTGTGTGTGTGTGTGTGAGAGAGAGAGAGAGAGTGAGAGAGAGAGAGAACCATTTTCTTGGATATAAATAGGTGGATTGGCATAAACTTTCTTGATATACTCCAGAATTGCAAAAAGACTGGATGATTCAACTTCATCCTGTGCCAAACAAGATGGTTAATAATAGGGACCAAAATGAAAAACAGAAAATCATGGAATTCATTCTTCATGCCAACCTGATCCATCGTTTCATCTTCTGGCTCTACTAAAGAAACCAAGACATATAATGCAATTAGTTAAATTCAATCACAATATAGAGCAACAAACATCATCAGAAGATAGAGACAAAAGGCTTTTCAAACAGAGGAAAGACAAAAGGCTTTCTAAAAGGGGTGCAGATCCTTGATTCACTTGGCAAAATGAAATTCAATAAGAAAAAAGTAATTCAAGCTTGTGAAATAATGATCACATACAAAAGATTCTTGCTGCCATATCAGCATTTATGTCCCTGATGTTCCTACTGAGGTTGCTTGGATTGTCCTTGACATAGAATATGAAATAATGATTCAGCCCTATAAAGTCAAATGAGCCCTTGATTAGCTTAGATTCACGTGGAGTAAGTGTTGGAATCCTCTTGCCAGCATTCTTCTTTATAATGTCAGGATAGTCTCCAAACACCAATGGATGGAGAAACCTGCAGTCAAATTGTGGATAAACCATAAAATAAGCTTGTCTTTTTGCTTCAAGTAGCAAAGCAAAGAAGTCATCTTGCTACTTGCAGGGGATGATAAAATGCATAGTGAAGGAACTCACCAACCAATATAATAATCGATGGCTCTTTTAGTTGCAATTACATCTTCTATCATTTCACTATATGGAGCAAACCAAGGAGCATAGAGGTTTAGTCCCACAAAACCATGTTGAATGGCCTGCACAAAGACATACCTTCTGTTGTATGACTTACTTCCCATAATGTTTTCCCAGATATGAAGATCAACAGGAGACCACTGTAAGAACTCTAAAAAGATGTATCAATGTCTATCTTATGACTCCAATTCTTCCTTGGCAGATACAAGGTTGGAACGTTTTGATCAGGCTGCATCATACCTCATATGTTAATAGGAAGGGCAGAAAGGGGCTTGCCAATAGGATTGCCTATCCATTCCCAGACCTATTAAGCTACCCCTTTTACCAACCCCTAGTGGCAACCTATAGAGTATTTGATCTCTATCCTAACCTCTTCTCCTTTTCTTGCAGTTCCACAAAGTCCCCTGAGCACTTGTGAAGTTGCAAGTTGCTACTGGCGACTAAGCATTTTTGTATGAGACACAGGGAAACAGAAAGGATGTTTCCAATTTCCAACTTAAAGCAAAGTGTTATTTCCAGAATTGAATCCAAAATTGGTGACAAATATGTTTAGAAACAAACACTTTCAACGCAACTGACTACACGAGTCAGAATGTACCACAAGAGACTTGTAACAGCCACTCTTCAGTAGGATATATGTAATAAAAGATACTTGTAATATGTTAGATAATGTAAATGTCAAGCAATTAAACTACAAAAGCAAATTGTAGGTGCAAGTTCAACCCTAGGTGTTAGTAGTTAAAATGCCAGTGCCTCAGAGCATCAGTACCGAGTTGGAAGGAACTAGCACATTTCCATGCCTATCTCTATGAATGGCAATTGAATTATCATCTAACTCTGTACAATCAACTCAACCATTTCCAGTAAGCACAAATAACTAATAGTAGTTCTCCTCTGTGCATGCAGAGATATATATGTTTGCACTTAGAATTTTTCAAAAACCAAGAGCTTACTAAGATCAATGTGACCAAGAATCAAGTGCCTATCATTATAGTAGAACTAGGTACACAACACTAGATTATGTGAGAAAAACATGAAATACAATATCATAGTAATACCTTATACTTTTCGTAGTATAGCTTCACAACAGATGAATGTGCTAGCAACATGTTGTGACCAGCAATATATGGCTCAGTTGAAGAATTACCATCAGTACACATCTGTCCAAATGGCAGAGAGCAGCGCCCTGGGGGAGCAAGTCCATTATCATAACCACCTATGGAAAATACATTGGCCTCATTTATAGTAGTCCAGTGCAGAACCCTGTCCCCAAACTCCTTGAAGCACAGATTCGCATAGGCAGTAAAGTCTCTCCTGAAAACAAGTAATAACTCTTTGGATATAGTCACATAATATGCATATATAGTTCGCCATGCAAACCATATATGAAACAAAGTTTGATCAAAAATGAGAAGTATCAAATGCTTACACCATTTTCCAACTAAGCCATCCCCCATATTCATCTTCAAGAACTTGAGGGTTATCAAGATGAAGCAGCGTGACATGTGGTTGAATTCCTGTGTGTGTCATCCGACAGTAAAGATGTCAAAAATAAAAAGTGTTAAGATGAAAATAAACTCAGATAGAATGTCAACAGCATTGGGGAAGTATATGTCCGTGCTAAGATAAAGATTTGTCAATATCATCTCATTTATGGAAGAGTTTTCACAAACAGATAGTCGATTAAGTGCTCAGTTATCAAAAAGAATAAAACTACCATGCATGAGGAGTTCATTAATGAGATTGTTGTAATATTCTAAGCCCTTTGGGTTAACATGGCCTCTTCCATCTGAAAAGAGAAAAGACAAAGCCAAGTATGTGAAGAAAGAGACAAAATATGCAGTAGTATTGCAGAGGTAGTACAGTAGAATTAAACATACTAGGGAGAAGTCTTGACCAGGAAATAGAGAATCTGTAAGCCTCCAAACCTGTTTCAACCATGTGTTGGACATCTTCCTGAAACAGATAAAATTCCTAGAGTGAACTGCATCCCAGTATTAAACAAAATACAAGATTTCGTCATTTGCTATCCACAATCTTTGTGCTAATTTTAAGAAGATTCGAGTGGCAGGCTACTGAGATCCAGGTATCCCAGAAAGTCCTATCTCTCAGCCAACAAATACATTCGCGCAGCAGGATACTGGGCAGAATTCAGTACTAGAGCAGAATGTTTACAGGTACTTCTGGGTGAAATCTGGAATGGCCTGAGGCCATGAAGTTTCAGTCTGATAAGTAGTGATGATAGTAGCAGCAGATTGTTTTTGTTTTCTTAATAAGTTTTTCTTTGGTTGCATATTCATCTGATGCAATGACCAGCTATGCTGCTGGTAACTATCTCATCACTTGTGAGTAAAGGAATTATTAGAATGGCCTGGACATTATAGTTATTGGTTTGTAATTATAATGGTATACAAAGTTCAGATTCAGATGCACCATTGCTTGAGATAGAAGATCAAAGACCAAAGACCAGTATTCACTGGCCAAGTCATAACAGTGAGAACTACTTTAGATCCTTATTCAGTTTTGTAGGAAGAGGGAAAGTGAGAGAGAACAAATTATTCATTTTCTTGCACTAGTTGCAGTTACTTTTGGTATACGTCAAGTATCTAATTGTATCCCACTATCTCTGCTTAAGTGCTACTTCTGCTGCTAGTTGGAAAATTTGACTCGCTTAAAGCTTCTACCCTCACACTTTACTACTAAAAGAGAAATCATTTTCATAGATGATCAATAATTTCTAGTGCTATACAGAAATCAGTTTAATACTGATTAAAATTTTTGCAGGCTAACAAGTATCTACTCCTCTCTTAATAGGTCTTGCAATGATCAGGTACCTTAGTAATTGGTAATTCCAATTGCTTGAGAGATATGCAGAGACTAACACGAATATTAACACAACAAGTGTAAATACCAATACAACTGTTATAGTAATAATACAAATCGTCCAGGTTTTCTAAACTTTTTCATCTTTTAATCTCTCTTACACAAAATTCATTTTGGGATATAATAACCATTTACTCTCTCTAGTGAAAACCAGAATTTGGCGCATTAGTTGAACTATTAAGTTTGGCAACTGAATTTGCAATTTCATCTATATACCAGAAGGCCAAAATGCAGGAAAGATATTTTTACCTTGTATTTGTGATACTGATCACATGCTATGTCTCCTGTGGCTCCATTAGAAAGACCTGATCATTTTACTCAAGGGTAAAAGCTTTACATGCATAGATAATAGAAATTAGAGCTCAAAAAAGAAAAGAAAAAGAAAATTCAAGACAAACGTACCTTTATTGGCATGGACAAAAGTGTCCCAAATGCTAGGAGTCCTTCCGTCTTCAAAAGCTGCCCCCTCTACCTGTATATATATGTATATGATCATAAATTTACCAAGCTCATGTTATTATATTTAACAAGAAAATGAAACACAGTGAGTAATCAGAGTATTGACTTGATATGAGGCAGTGCCAGCGCCAAAAACAAAGTCAGCTGGGAAGTCTGATCTTGTGTAATTCTCCACTCTGGCTACTACCATTACAGCTAGAGACTGCAACAACATTAGCACCACAAGTACTAGAATCAGAGGAGCAGACGTAAAATACAGAAAACTCCTCTGTTTCTGTTTCAACATGCTGTCTAAATTGCAGAGATTGTTAGACTGCTGTTCCAGTATTTCCATTTGTGGGTTTGATTTGGTTTCTTTGCTGACTTTAGTTCGCATTCAACATTCTCAAAGCTACAAAAAGATTGATTTGGCTGTTTATAGAACGGGAAAGTGGGCAACGGCTCTTAAAATTCCCATAAAAGACAAGGAAAATCTTGACTTACAGTTGCAACAACGTCATTGCTTTGATCATCCAATGTAATTTTACCCGACTAATCAAATGCAACCTGCAGTAAGCAACTGATAAGGGGAAATTCTGCAAAATGGTAAGCTGGTTTAGACCAGCGGATTGGTAAAGGCATACGGATGAAAAAGCGGAGCGACACGTGGGGCTGAATGAAACAGAATGCAGTATGCCATAATCACGTGCGAGAGAAAACACCCGGTAGCTAAAAAATTATCGTACAGGTTGGAAGTTTTAGTAGAGATTCTGTGACAAGTGGGCTGGCCCACATCTCATGTAATACGTAGGTAATGATTGAAAGACTGGTAAGCAACACTCATAGATTTTGTGTAGGTGATAACTGGCATTAAAATGAGCTATTAATTGTGGAGGACTTCATTTAAGATGGAAATTAATTGCAAAGACCCTGGGTAGGAGGAAAATTAAATGTGGTAGGAAATACAACAGAAAGGAGCAAATAGAGAATCGTTGTATGAGTTGGTGGGTATTATGAGAAAATGGCTGGGGAGATGGACGAAAGTGAAACCTAAGTGGATGGAGCATTGAAGAGAAAGAAGGGGACGCTATGTGAGCGGAAAAAGGTAAATAAATCTGATCAAATAAGTGGTTTTATATAGAAATACCTGTCTGATTTGGTTATGAAAGTGGGAACAGGAAAATGCCATGAAGTGAAAGGTTGAAGAAAGGCCATAGGAAGAAGAGTAGGAAAAAAAAAAGAGATCAAGGGTCCAATGGAAGTTGTGGTTTAAGAGAAGATTAATGATAGTGAAGAAGCGTTAAGGAAATGATTAAGAGAATTTTCAGTTATTTGTGCAAATTCTTTGATGTGTTGTGCTTTTTGGGCTAATCAAATTAATGAGGCAGTGTAGGTATGAACTAGCAGTTGGTCTAGATGATGTATATAGAATAATATATATATATATATATATATATATATATATATATATATATATATATATATATATATTGTATGGAAAAAGGAATAATTTCAGAAACCTCCCTTGAGATTTCTGACAATATCACCTAGTACTCCTAAGGTTTCAGAAATATCATTTAGCTCCTTTATTTTTAAATTTTTGTATCATTTCAAACCCAATTCAAAACATACTATTAAAATAGTCATTTTAATAAAAAGAACATAATTTCTTTCCAATATTGCCCTTCAGTTGTCTTGCTATTACAAATTAAAAAGTATATTAATCAAAATTTCAAAACTAAGGTAAAAGTATGAGGTATAAATATGATGGAACATAATATAGCAGTTGTTACCATAAAACAAAATTTTTTAAATTGTAAAAAGAAAATTTTTATTTAAAATGTTTTAAAACCAGAAAAATAAAATTGTTGCCTTTTTTAAAGTTCAATTATGTACTACTATAATAGGGGATTGATAATTTTGGCAAAAATGTAGATTTTTTCTACTAAAGTGTTGCAATCTAGGGGATTAAAGATGATTTTAAAACTTTGATGTTGGGTCCACTTTTTTTTTTTATATATGCTAATTAGGTGCTTTTTTAGGTTTTTTTAAGGTGCCTTTTAGGTTACCGAATAAAGAAATTTTTCATTTTATGTAAGCTAATTTGAGTGAATTTATAAAATTTTATAAATTATTTAATATTTTCATTTTTTTTGTCTATATCAATGGCTTGAAAATTTAAAAAAGGAAAAGTGTTTCAAATTGTATTTGTAACTTATTTGAAATGGTTGTAAAAATTAATTTGTAATCCTCTCAAGATGCAAAAAAAAAGTTATTTTATAAAGTATTATGATGATTTTTATTTGTTTTGTAAATTACTTGTCATGACAATTAAGGAAATACAATAAAAGGGTAATTTTGGAATGAAATTATCAATACACTCCAAAAACTAGTTTTTTAGTATTATATTTTGAATTGGGTTAATAATGATACAAAACTTTGAAAATAAGGGAGGTAGGTGATATTTTTGAAATTTCAAGAGTGTTAGATGACATTGTTGAATACCTCAAGGGAGGTTTCTGAAATTATCCCATGGAAAAATAGTAGGGAAGGTGGGTGTTATCATTTTGCTATGTCTGGGGAAAATATTATTACACTATAAAATGAAAGTTGTAAGTGGCATATTAATATTTAATACCCTAGCTAGTGAAGTGGAATAACTAGCGAATGTTGTTAACGGTGATTAAAGCATGAGTAGTGTAACTTTCAAAAGTGAATAAGCAATAGATGTGCACATGTAAAGCGTAATCAACATGCACCTAAGCAGGAAATGTGACGGAATTGAATTTGGTGTAATTGATGTAAGAAAACGAAATACAATTGGCTTTCTCAAACCGGACATTGCCAAGGTTTTCAAAAATATGAGGGCTTAGACAACAAGTCAATTGTTGCCCTTTTCTTCTTTCTTTTCCTCCCTTACCACGTGACCTGCACCATTACTTTTACAGCTTACCAGGTTACCTGTTAACATTGGCTCTTTTGCAAATATTTTATTCTCCGTCTCCACCTACCGATGCTATCTTATGCAACCTGTCAGAGGCACTTTTCTTTGTACAGAAACTTGTCAGCCTAATACCATTCCACTGGTTCAAACCAGCTTACCATTTTCTAGCATTAGTATTTTGGTAAAATTTGTAAGGAATAAGTGGAATCCTGCTGGAAGCTACATACTAGTTATAGAGAAACAAACTAAATTAGTGATGAATCCCCACTCTCGATGTGTTTATAATAAAGAAACACATACATTTCTTAGATATTTTAATTAGTAAAGAATAACACAATACATTTCTTAGTTATTTTAATTAGTAAAGAATAACACATACTCCATTTATAAATTTCCCTATACTTACACCGCACTTGTAATTGTTGAATCTTCATATTACATTTTTCCAAATTTTACCTAGTATTTTTTCAAAGTAAACTCCGTGAATTTGAGTTTAGTCTTGAATATTTATTACTGTTTATCTTACTTTTTATGAGTCAGTTATAACGTTAATATATTGTGAATTGATTAGTAATGTTGAATTGTAATATGTCAGTATTGATGTTACAATTGTGGGTTAGTTTATAAGGAAAAGTGGATTAAAATCTATGACCACACATGCCCTGCAAGTACCAGCATAATCATATGATACAATGTTTGAACTAATACAGTAGATATCAATGCTAAAATACAAAGCTAGGCATCAGAACGTGAAAGTTCGAGCACCATATTAAGGTCTCCATTAGAAGTTGTCAAAAATTATCCCAAAAAATCTACTATCCAAACGCACTACATATTATCCATACTACTTTTGTATCTATATCGGTGCAAGTATATGCTTTGTATGCTATAATTACCACTAATAATTAACCATTGGGTTTTGATTCAATGGTTAGGGAGAGTCTCTTAAAACTCTCATGTGCACTAGCCACCTAGTGTATTCCAGGAAGCAATAGGTTCCTTCTGTCAAAAAAATCCAATTGGGCATTAAAAAAAATCTATGCTCAACCAGCTTAATTAGAAAAAGCTCTAAAACTTAATTAAAAGCAATTTTGTTGTCCACTCGATTTAATTAAAAATTGATTAAAAACATAATTGAACTTAGCTAGGTTTTTTTAATTAAAAAAACTCAATTAAAAAACGCTTAAAAGAAGAACAGATCCTATGCCCACTAAAAGTAATAGAGACTCAATATTCTATAAAATCTAGAACCAGATAAATGTCACTAACTAGTTTAACCTGGCTTTGAAGATTACTTCCTCAGCTTATCCTGAATCTTCCTGTCTTTGTCATGCTTTGTATCACAGGGAATATTGATTAGTTGGAAAACTAAGAATGCAATAGCAACTTTACTATTGCCAACAAGAAAAGGACAAATGTTTAAAGCAATATCAACTTTACTATTGTCAACAAGAAAAGGATAACGAAACAACGATAGAAAAGAGAGAACGTACGGGAAAAAATAAACCATTTCCAGTAGGTTCCAACGTTTGATGTTTCTTTTCTTTTATATTAATTAATGCCTTTTCATTTTTTTCAACGTTATTGTCACGTTGTTTCTGCTATTCAGTAGTATTCACTGGTGCCTCATCTTTTATTATATTTTATCAGCAAATTAGAGAATTTTAGTACTCAAATAGCAATACATTGGCTGAATACTTCATACAGGAGTATCAATTCTAGTAGTAGCTTCCTCACTATGAAATTTGCCCCAAAAAAGTTGGGATAACACGATCATAGCATATGGGTATTAGCTCATATTTCTCTAGGATCATGGGCCACATATGTTATATTATATAATGTGCACAAGCACACAGCTTCTATGTTTTTTGGTGTGTTCTTTAAGGTGCTTTTCGAATTTTATTTTAGATTTTGTGCTTTTAAATTGAAATAGAAAAATACTACTTATATAACACGCAACTCTATGCAATAAAAACAAAGATAAAGATGACCCATCTTCTTGATTTTATTCTAGAAATTCTAATAATTGTATCTATTACTTAAACATGTCGTGTTTTGCAGGCAAATTCTTTGAAAAAAAAGGCTATCCCAGCAGATTGTGCATTTTTTTCTACATTCTGTCTACATCATGCACACAAATTCTTTGATGACTGTGGTCCATATTTGGTGCTGAAGAACTTGTGTACGAATTGAACTGAGCCATACAAAATTCAAGTTTCCTAATCTGAATGCCTCATAAAAGTTTCCTTATGATGGTGTATACTTTGGCAGAACTCGAATCTTGGACCAAAATACCTGCATAATGGGGCCGTCAGTGGTTATGAGTTACAAAGTTTCGTGCCGTGTATTTGAGCAATATCACGACAAATGCTGCTGCTCTTCTCTTCCATTGTCTATTCATGAATTCTGAAGTGATTTCCACCCATCTTTCTAGTCCACATCATCAAAATACTGCCCTGTATTTAATTACGATCAGACTTTTGTTTGTTGTCATTTTCACAGCAAAGACAATGACAATTCTGCTTGTCGAGAACATGGGAATTGGATCCTGTCTATTTCCCGGCTCCATTCACCCCTCTAGATGAGTAATAAATTAGCCTTTCATGAAATGAGACGTGAGATACTTGCCTAGTCCTTTGACATATGAACCTTTTTTTTTTTTTTTTTTGATGCGACACATGAACTTTTTTTTGACATATGAACTTGATGTAAGGGAAATGCACCCAATTCGTACCTCATTTTTCAAACATACTTTTTCCGTCCCCGAACATTTAAAGCAATGCAAGATCATCCCTTACATTTTGAAAACAAACCAATTTTGTCCCAAAATCCAATTCCAATTGACCTTCCGGCTGAGACGCATGCCCCAACCAGAAGTAGTGTATATAGGAACATAAAATTCTTCCGTTCTATAATTAAAAGAGAAAATGACTTACCTTGTCCTTGAAATTTTCAAAAATGCATGTTTTTCTCATCCCTACATTCAAAACAATGCAAACTTGTGGCATTTTTAGAACACTACAACTTCCTCCCAAATCAAGATTTCATCAAATTTTGTGGTATGGTCGTATTCTAACTATGTCTATGCTATTTTAGGGCTATTAATCAACAAAATTACAAAAGCAATAGCATATTGTAAGCTAAACCTTGTTGCTTCACTCATTCATACATATTTTAAGCAATAATATAAATCTAGGCAATATTCATCTGTACATCAACAAGCGTTGTTGTTTATTGTTCTACTTTTATGTAGCGCATATCTTTTGCTTCATCATGCGACTCGTCGACGAATTTTTCTTGTTTTGTTGACATAATTCCATTTGCTTCAAATAATCAGACATGTAAGAGATTGGTTTATTGTTCACTTTTGTTTTCATCATTTGGTTGACTAATAGCTCCTCCAATGATCTACAGGTGGTTAGGGTATATAACTCCCAGGTAAAAAGTTGATTTAGATTTAGTTTAAGGACAAATTTTTTATGTTTTTTAAATGTTAAGGGATGGTTTTGATTCTTTTAAATGTCAGGGGACAAAAGAAAATATTTTTGAAAATACAAAAAATTAAATTGATCATTTCATTTGATCATTTACTCTTCTATATTTTGGACTTTTATCTTCCCATTGTGCCCTGATATAATATGTACGCCCTTGTCTAGGGCCTGTGACTCTCAATCCGAGATTTGATCGAAATTGCATTCTAGAACGAAATTGGAATGTTTTCAAAATGCAAGGGATGACTTTGCATTGATCTCTTGAAAGTTTACAGAATGACATCTTTATTTACATGTCCTTCTTAAAATCTAAACAAATCTTCCTCCATGTAAGTATGCAACAATAATTACTTTAAAAGAAATTCTTAGATGTACTCCAAATTAACTAATTTTTTAATTTATAAGGGGAAAAAAGATTCCAACCCTTTTTGGCTTAAACGAAAGGATGATGTGATGTAAATCCGACCGAATCTCCAAGGAACAGCTCGAGAAGAAACGAATTAATCAGGCAACAGAAAGATTTATTTGATGAGGTTATAGGGTAAATTAGATGAAAAAATAGAACTCCAACTTGATCAAGGACAACTCAAAATCGATTTAGAATCGGTAGATAGTGCCCACAACCAACCATAATCATTGATTAATAAACCAAAATTTGAATAAAGAAGACTTACTCACTTTGTATCAAGAATTTTTACAAAGGGACGAGAAAAAGAGAAATTCTCTCAATCTTTATTGATCAAAATCAAATATCGTCTAAATATTACAATGAAAAAAGAAGGCTATTTATAGCCAAAATAAGTCTATTAAAACTAATCCGAATTGGACATGAATTTAGTCACTTATTCTTGACAACTAATGGATTTAATTAACTAAAGACCCATTAAACTCAAGACTTAATACAAGTTTGGCCAATTTATTACTAATGAACTAAAAATTAACTAACAATTAACACAAAATAAAAAATTTAAATGATTAAGAAAACCTTAGAATGCAAATGTAGGAAGGCCGGCACATTTGTTAATCTATTTAGAATAACCTTTCTTTGACTTGAATAGTTTAGCCTTTAAGTTAAATTTTAACTTAAACATGTGCATGGCCCATGCCTAAAATGAACTCATATCATTCCCCTCCTCTTGAAAAAGATTTGTCCTCAAATTTTGAAAAAATGATGGAATATAGCATGAACACCATATGACCCCCGGATCAAAGACGTGAACCATCACGATCTTCTCATGTATAGATAACCAAAACTAAACTCCAACCTCAAAGACAATAATTTGAATAAAGGAGACTTACTCACTTTGTATCAAGAATTTTTACAAAGGAACGAGAAAAAGAGAAATTCTCTCAATCTTTATTGATCAAAATCAAATATCGTCTAAATATTACAATGAAAAAAGAAGGCTATTTATAGCCAAAATAAGCGTATTAAGACTAATCCGAATTGGACATGAATTTAGTCACTTATTCTTGACAACTAATGGATTTAATTAACTAAAGACCCATTAAACTCAAGACTTAACACAAGTTTGGCCAATTTATTACTAATGAACTAAAAATTAACTAACAATTAACATAAAATAAAAAAATTAAATGATTAAGAAAACCTTAGAATGCAAATGTAGGAAGGCCGGCACATTTGTTAATCTATTTAGAGTAACCTTTCTTTGACTTGAATAGTTTAGCCTTTAAGTTAAATTTTAACTTAAACATGTGCACGGCCCATGCCTACAATGAACTCATATCATTCCCCTCCTCTTGAAAAAGATTTGTCCTCAAATTTTGAAAAAATGATGGAAAACAGCATGAACACCATATGACCCCGGATCAAAGATGTGAACCATCACGATCTTCTCATGTATAGATAACCAAAACTAAACTCCAGGCTCAAAGACAATAAGAACAAACTTCCTTTGTCTCAAACAACTTTGCCAAGTCTCCAAAACTTGATACAAAGCACATAATGCCTTGTTATCAACACACAAAGTTTCATATCCTGTAGGCTGCCAATCGAACCTCAAACATTGAAAATCAAGGAACAGCTCCAGACTAACTCAACATCCGAATCTCCAGATTCCTCCAACTGATGTAAATTCGACTCTCCAGACTCCCACTTTTGAAGAGATGATTGATTTGGCAGCAGAAGGATCTATTTAAACCAAGTTATGAAATAATTGGATGGAAAATAGGTAGGCTGGCCACAACTACGGAAACTACTAAGTTGATACAACACTCAATTCACTCAAGAATTCTTTTTTGACATGAATCAAGATCTGAAACAGGACAAGAGCATCACTACTCAAGCCTAAAGAAACAATGAAGTTTCAACCTTCATTCCTCAGAGTTGGCTGCTTCCTATTACAATGAAGCTTGACGCCTTATCTAGGCAAAAGCCTAACTAGCCAAATCCGTTTGGACTTGGAATAACTTACTCTAATAAGACTCTACTAACACTCTGGGCCCATTAAACTCAAAGGCTTAACGCAGGATTGGCCCTTTTATCTATTAAAACCATTAACCATGACTTGATAAAAAATTAAACAATAATTAATTAAAAAAACAAAATAGGAAAAATCCTAAAAATTAATCACACAAAAATTGGGGCCGAATTTGCTCCAGATACTTAATCTTCTTTCTCGAAATAATCCAATGTCTTCCAAATTCCTTAATCAATTTAGAGCGAGCATCATAGGACATGAACTTGAAGCGAACAAACTCTTCATCCCTTGAGTTCACCTTGACTTTGATGTTCACATCATGATGTCTTAAACATGAGGGAGATACAAGAAGCCAAATTGGAGATGAATTTAATTCTACTAGAAATATTCAAGTTAACAATTGCCCCTTAACCACTAGCTTTGCCATAACACACATCCACATAGCTATGCATACATACATTGTTGCATTATTTGCACAATGAGTTTGCAAAATAAGTGAATAGTTCATGGCATGCATTAAACTTTTCAAAAATATAGAAAAAAAAAGAATAAGAAAAACGCCAAAACTGAAATTGGAAAGAGTATGGTTCTTTAAATACGAAGCAGTGAATAGAAGAAAGTAAAAAGTAAAAGGGGGATAATCTGGTAATCATTCGATCATGTTTCATTTTTCAACTTCACTTAAGAAGGAGGAACCAACCATGCACAATACACGAACGAAATAAAAGATTGTTTAAAAAGAAAATAAAAGTGTTGAAAACAAGCACAAAGTTTAAAATGTCTTCCTGCTAGTTTTGATTAGTCATTTGAGTAAACTTCCATTTGCTAATGTTCTTCTAACTCAATTAAACTCTTAATTTGTCGATATTCTGTCATCATTAACACCAATAGCATTAACTTTGCTAATTTTTCCCCTTCTGCCCTTAAAAAAAACTCAGAAATAATGAGTGCGATCTACATCTTTAAAAAAGGAAATTCTAATTCTTGGACCCTTGATATAATTATAAGAAATGAATAATCCTTTAATTGAATCTTAGGACAAGTATCATTTCATAGAAAGCGCTACCTTCAGTCAACATTTAGTAGCAAAGCGAAAAAGAAATGCCACAGTAAAATGTTGATTCTCATTTCAAGAGGTGTAAACTGCATTGTACTGAGGGAATTGACCACTTGAAAACATTCTTGTAAACCGAAATAAATACTCGTAAGCCGTTTTCCGAAATAGTTGCCATGGAAAACGTCTTGCACGAAAATTAAAATTATTTTTCCAATGAAGTTTCTCAATTCTCAGTGCATAGGTGAAGTAATTGGTAAAGTATTAAAAAAAGGACTAAAATGATTAGAACAAGCCATAATACAGAAGCGGTGCAATCTTGAGCTGATTTTCAAATGAAGAGCCATAGTCTGATAAGAGAGTCTTATGTTGTGCTGTTATTATCTATATCAGTCACACTCAAGTTAATAATTTGAAAGGCAATAAAATTAAGAAAAGGAGAGATTCAAAAAAAAAAAAACCTTTAATATGCGGAAGTGCAATAGAGAGGCTGTTGAGTTATTTAGCAACTCATTCTATAATAATTTTGAACGGCAATAAAATTATGCAAAGCTTCAAAACTCTTTGAAAGTTCTAAAATTCTTTTTTAGAAAATTCCTTGTTTCCTTGATATTGGCCCCCTATTCTTTGAAGGATTCTCATCTCCCCTCACCTTACCTCCCCAACCAACCAATTTCTTTTGGGCATCTCTGGTATAATTGTTCCAAAACTATTAAAATACAAAATTGATTCCTACTAAAATATAGGAATCACTTCAGAAAGTCAAAAAATAAAAACATAATCTCAAATGGAAATTATTCTTTACGTAACAAATACATCATTTTAGTTATTGGATACTGGTCATAAGTCTTGGCTGAGAGCGAGGCATTAGTCCCTGAGATTCTTAATTCAATTCTCAAACTTTCTCCTTCTCCTTCCTTTTTGTAAGGTTTGAAGTCTCCTTTGAACCAACAAATAATCTTTCATCTTTGCAAGAATTTGACGGACAACGAATACATTTGCATGCAAGATTTACATTTGACTCTCAAGCTTTCTCCTTTCCTTCCCTTTATAAGCTTTCAAATCTGTTTTGAACCAAGAAAAAACCTTCATCTTCACAACAAGTTGACAGACAACAAACACATTTGCACACCCAAAAAAAATGAAAACTGGAATTGACGGCTTGGTTGGAATATGATATAAATTAATAACCTGAACAAATCATATTTTGCGCACGAAAGAAATAAAAATAAAAAATCTGGATGGAATTCAAATACATGGCAAAGTAGTACACATGCCATTCGATTAAAGACCGGTATTGCATGCAGAACCTCTTACTGGTTTTGATCATGCTGACGTTTAATCTATCTATGTTTTCCTTTAGTAGGAATTTATCCGTATGTATGTTAAGACTTTTGATATACTCTTTTTTATTTTTATTTTTTTTAGTTAATCGTATATCATTGTGGCCAGTTGACCAATTTCATTTTCACTTGGTTTTTTGGTAGAAACTAGAAACAACAACAACAACAACAACAACAATAAATAAAAATTGGTCATATGTTGATGCTGTCTTTTTTTTTTTAAGTTTTGTAAATTGCTCGTTGTGGCCATTATGAGTTACAATTGTCTTCATAGATACCTCACACGGAATTCATTGGATCTAGTTTCTGTGCTGTTAATGACTCAAAGCAGCCATATCTGCTCAACAAAATTCTTGAAACCCGAAACATTTATTGAGCGAAAAAGTGACTGGATCAAGAGTCATTGTTTCAATTTGTAAACTGATCACAAACAGTCTCCGAGTGATGTTATAGATATGTCTTAAATATAATTAATAATCATTAAACATTAAAAATATGCAAATAGCAGTAAAAATTTTATTTTATGTTAAAAATAATTACGTCAATCTACATTCTACTCTTTTAAATATTGCTTCTTTGAAGTTCAAAAATTACTTTTACCACATAAAAGGTAAAAGAATTACACACATTATTTCCTATATCATATATTTTCTACATTCTAATTTTTCAAATGCTAAATAAGAAGTAAATTGTAAGGTAGTTATGCAAAAAATAAGAAGCAACGACATAGAATACATTATGAAACAAAAATGTAATTGTGAGGGAGAGATAAGTCAGAAAAGCAATAAATGTTATTGCCTATTTAGTGTAAAAAATCATGCACTCTAATTGGCTACGATTAAATGTTGCATATCATTTAACCAAATCTGAAAAATCTTTGAGCTCAGTTAGAGTTGATTGATGGTTTAATCCCCAAACCCCCATAGAAGCCCAGTTATGCCCCCTCTCTTTCCTCCATGGTATAGGATTAAAGTAGGTTGTTGCCATTTGTGTTTAAAAAAAAAAAGGTTAAAGTTGGGAATGACCGAGCCAGTTCATTAGAAACTGGTCTGGTTCTACAGGTTGCCAATTGAACCTGACAGTCGTTTAGCTCCAATGGGTTTGAACTTTGAAGGCCCGCCCAGACTGAACAGTTTTTCTGGCTCAAGGAAATTTGAGGGACCGGCTCCACCAGTTCAAGGAGACTAAGCGACGGTTCACTCAGTTAAACCACTCAGCCCGGGCTGGATTATAATGTGACACGGACGTAGGGCCTAGGCCATTAAACTTGAAAAGAAAAAGCCCGTAAATGGTTCGCCCAGGATAATACACTCCATAAACAATGCAACAAAAAATTATTAACTAATTTCATGTTCCCTCTTTGGAGGCAGTATGAAATTTAAGGAATACAAAGCTCATGACCAATCAAAAGCAAGTCCAGAATCCATCTACCAAATAATCAAGATTACTAGTAGATTTACACTCACAGCATCAACCCAAAAAGGAAAAAACAAAAAGGTTCTTTTTATTAAGCATAAAAAACATTGGGAGAGTCAAATTAATCTCCTCCTACAAAACCACAGGGCAAAATCTTTCGATGCTAATCATTCATTGCTCTTTGAGAATATCATCGACTTTGGACAAAATTACAGCTCAAGCACATTTGACGAAAACCAGATCTACATCAAAACTAACATATACCATATAAATCGAAAACAAACAACTAAATCCACTGTTATCCTGGGAACTATAATCTCTAACTGCTTTCAAGAATAGCAAGAAATTTGAAGTCACATGTTTGGGCTAAACAGAGATAAGAATGAACCAAAAACCTGACATCATCACAATCTAAAGATGCCAGCCTTGTGTACACATTGGATGATCCCAAACTTTGAAGGAAGCAAACCGCATTCTAATTAATGCCCGTAGTATAGTTTATCTAAAGTTCTGCCTTGTTTTTATCATACGTTTCAGTGTTGCTAGCCAGAAGTTGCACTCATCCCAATCACTTGTCGTAAGTTGTACCTATCAAGGCACAAAAATACAAAGCACAATGAAAATCCATATCAACCCGGCAGTCATAACAAAGAAATCAGTCACAAATTTCTTCTGACAAGTACCTGAATTTGAAGGGCAGTGCTGAAGTCACCGTTGTCCAGAGCCTGACACAGCTGAATAAGCTTCTCAGCAGCATTTTTTGATATATCACCACTATTTAGTTTCACAAATAAGGCACCCAACTTCCTCGAATTATCCTCAATTTCCCTCCTCTTGCCTGCATTAGCCCGTGACCCTCCTAAAGCTTCTGATGTCTCATTAAACAGTCTAGTCAAAGTTGCGATCACAGGCTTTTGTTGAGCTGCAACCGAGAACAAAAAACAGCTCAAGTATTACAGTGGAAGGGGGATTCACCATACATCGACGTGAAAGATGGAAAACAACTGAAGAAAAGAGTTGGAGGAAAAGGTAAACATTGAACATAAGCTTTCTATGCAATCACTAAAAAGTCGCTACATGGAAAAAACTATCTATTTATTCACTTTATTTTGTTGAATTTTTTACTATTTATATAATCAAATATATAAAACCAATTCTCCTGAAAATGATTCATCATATATATTAAACAACTTTTAATAATAATTTTTTAATCAATTGCACACACATTTGTGTGTGAAGAATTATTTTCTCATTTTTACTCAATTCAGAAGATGGACCCAGGAAATCCTGCTATACAATTGCAGATATTCAAATCAGAGGATTTAAAATTTCAACTTGATGTGTATGTTAATTAGATTTTAGTCAATCAAGAGAGATTTGCCTCAAACTCAAACAGTCAACACTCCAATCTAATCTGCCCTTGAAGCTTAGCTAACCTTCCAACAGGGAATTTGCAATTAAATCAATAGAAAAGGGTGACACTCACAAGAGAATCAAAACAAACTATTTCTTGGACAACTAGTACCCCTTCCATTCACACTTGCGGTTTAAATTTGCACGCAATTTCATCAAAAATTTGAGTCCATAAGGAATTTAGACAATGCACAACATCACTTAAGCTGCATCTTTTCTCTCTTTGCACTTAATCCAGACATAAATCAATCTCCTATCCACCAGAGTCTAAGGATTCATAGCCATACATTGCAGACAAGTGAGAAAGCAAATCAAGTGTTTAATGCTTCAGCAAATTCAAGAGATTATAGTGTAGTATGCCTTAGTTAGCAAGTCCGAAAGCAAATGCTAGTGCTGATGATCATATTTGCTACAGTAGAATTGATTTCATATTTTGAATCTGCGTTAGCATATCTTTCAAGAAATTCAACGGAAGGAAAATCCAGGAGCAGGTTTGTAACAATAGGAGGAAGGTCCTGATACAGCCACATAAAAACACAAAGCTCAGTTGGTATGCTAGATTATTTCAAAAACAGAACAGGATTCCAATTACACCTCTTCAGGAGGATCTAAAAGGAAACTGTTAATAGTGTTGTCTCGAATTGGGAATTCTGTCAAGTCATCTTTGTCAGGAGTCACTCCACTTTCCAGTTTACTGTGAAATCCAAACTAATGAAAGGTTCCCCACTCTAAATAGGAACAAGACAAAAAACAATGCATTTGCCAAATGCAGGCAAGTAATACCAAGAAAACTTTGTCAGCAATGCAAGCAATGCAATTAACAAGGTAACAAATGGAACAAGCAGACTCCATTCATGCAATAATAATATAATCTTAAAAAGGAAAAAAAGCATACCAGGTACATTGGAAGTATCAGCGGTCTGGACCGTGGGCGGTGGTGCAGCAGGGGTTACCGGTGTTTGAACTGGAGCTGCCTGATTAGGGCTAGAAGGCTGTATTTGACTCATTCCAGGTCTTTGAATTCCTGGATTACTAATTGGCACAAAACCTCTGGATGCTGGGCTAGGAGCCACAGTCTGAAGCATCTTCTGTACTGGAGGTGGACCAACCATCTGGGGACCAACTTGATAATTAGGATTAGCAGGCCCCTGAAACAGATATGCAAGGCAAGTTTTAGCTTATAACCAAAATCAGGATATTCAGTTCACTACTGTCAAAGAACATACAGGATATAATTGGGATCCCAGCGTTGGCTGCTGATACTTCTCCACGTTTCTCAACATAGGGGTGTCAGAAGGAACAAAAGGTCTCAAGGCTGGCTGCGTATTAACAGGTGGTGGAGCAAAGTTGCCCTAAAAGGAACAAAAACAACAGGACATCAGAACTATAATCTACTATCAGATTTTAAAAGCCCAATAATCTCATAAAATCCCATGTGGCTTTTTCAACTTCATTTGGCATTTTGATGGCGATAGGAAAAATGATCTCCACAACACTTTCAATTTTATGCACCCCTAGTAATAGTGGAAGGAAGAATTTTCAGCAATTTCTGCAATGCAATCATACGTCCTAACCACAGAAGGATAGTGTTGCAATAACCAAATCCAACTCACTAGTTTTGCACCAAGACTTGCCAGATTCAGTAAAACTTTACACTTTCACATAAACAATATTACACGACCGTTACACTGGCTTGCCCATCAATACAGCAGTAACAACTGCTGTAACTGATATCATACAACATCCTTGCCAGTTTAACCAATTAGGCCGAGTCAAGTTCACAAAGTTCAATTGAGCATTGACTTCAATTACTCTTATGCCTGATTCTTCTGCTCAACTTGCAATTTAACCAAGCTTCAACTAACATATTTATGACCAAAAAATAAAAAAATAAAATAAATTGACGAATGTTTTTTCCTTTCCATATCAACCCTTAATACCTTAAAACCAAGTGACTGATCCAGAAAGTCAAAAACTATTAGTGAAGAAGAGCGCTAAATGTTCCATCATTATCTCTGAATGTCATGTCTTCCAAAAGGCAAAACCCAGTTAGTCTCCATTCTCTCTGTCTGAAAGTAACATCATCCTCTTCTCCCCCCTCCTTCCCTCATTTTCTTCCTTTTTGGTTTTTTCAGTTTCTTTGTGTAGACGTGCAATGACACACAGCAACCAACAGGTATGAGCCATCTCACTTCTACTCTTCATGACTCAGTCTTGCCTAGACTTTGGTGCAACAGCATCCCATCTCAAGACTTGGTCAGATCAGCAATCTTTGTTTACAACATATTTGATCTCTTTCCACAATTTTTGTAATACAATGATTGTTTGATGTTGGTTTTGTGAAAAGTTGCAAAATTCTAATAGCTTTTTTGGTACACATTTAAATGTATTCAGTCGGGGATTCTTAATCAAACTTTTTCTAAACAAAATCAAGCCAAGCTTGAGATCAAACTTGAGTTTGACAAAGTAGACCTGAGTTTGAGCCAAATACAGGATATACTCAACTTGACAAAGACAGCAGCCCAAGCCTATAACGACTTTCAAATCATACATGCACGCCAATAACATAATATTTCAACATCTCAAAGCACAGAAGTGAATTTAACCCAACTTTTGGCATATACCTGGGAAGGTTGCGCAATCTGAGAGGGGATAAACATGTTGGGCTGCTGGATGCTAGGCTGGTAAGTAGTCTGATATGTGGGAGCTGGAGGGTAACCCCTCGAAAATGATGAAGCAAGTGGCTGCGGATAGTTGTTGTCAGTATATGGACTGCTAGGAACACTAGCCTGAAGTTGTGGAGTCGGTACACTAGCCTGAAGTTGTGGAGTCGGTTCCTAAGTGAGAAAGGGACAGTGATCAGATATAGCAAGAATATCCCCAAAAAACCACACAAGCAGCTAATTCTGAGAAATGATGGAAGACTACCGGATAAAAACTGTGAGATGCATCAACACCACTATAACTTGGTTGATCAACTCCATGAATGGGTCCAGGTTCGGGATTTTGTACATCTTTATCTGTTAAGTCCAGAAAATCAATATCAAGTTTCTGGTGGTTAAAAAAAAAAAAAAAAAGCATTGTTTTCATTTCATTTAAACAACAAGAATTCTCTTTTCACAGAGCAATTAAGAAATTGATATAATCTAATTAAGAATTTGATGCCAACCTTGCTTGACAAAACTAAAATAATTGTTGCACTGGAATTATTCAAAATCTGCGTTTTTCACAAACTTCATACTAGCTACAAGAGTCTGATTGTATGCAGTCTGAATTCAGTTCATAAAGAACATGTCATGTATCACTTGTTCATAACAATCACTTCAAGCACTCTAGAAAACAGTACTCAATTGAGCGAGGCCTGTCCATGAGATGAACATAGCTTAGGGAGGCAAGAGACTTCAGTTGCTGGATAACAAAAAAATAATAAATTCAAACTTAAATCTAGAGGCCTGCCAAACTAGTTCTTTCATTTAGCTATTATATTTTACTGTCAGATGATTTATCTTCAAGCTAATCGGCAGATCAAGCAAAAAAGTATTATGCACTGGTAGCTTGTTTCAAAGTCGGATTCCTCTTCAAGAAATGTTATTATTAACATTACTGTTCTATCAAGTCCAGAAGAACATTGAACAGCCTCCAGAGAATGAGAGAGACAGAAAGAGGCTTGGCAAATACATCTACAGGCAAAATGCTAACAACCTAATGGCATATACAACAAGTTTGAAGAACAACTCATACGATGGAAGAAATGTTTGCCAAGAGATCAAACTTAATAAGCCCTGGGATGAAAGAGAGTTATCGACTTATGAACTCTAATGCATTTAAAACTCAGTCAACGCATCAGAACAGAATTTGCTCTGCAAAGAATGTGGTCCTAATATTTAAGCACACATCAAGGGAAGAAACAGAAACCCCTATAAAAAGTGTGATGAATAGAAAAAAATTTGAACATCCAACTCAATGGCAGTATGTAACATGTAAAATACATCTAAACTATAACAAACCTGGTTCAATAGATAGAGCAATACGATCTTGTAGCACTTTAAGCTCTGGAGACAATTCCTCAGTGCCAAGGAGCTTTAAGTACTCCATTGCTGTGCTTGAAAGGCCTTGACTAGCTAATATTTCAGCATACCTTTCAATAAGCTTGTATATAGAAGCACTAAATTGCTTCTGCCCAGTTGCCAAAGCCAGGACAATCGTCTTTTCCATCAAATCCTTTTAATAAAAATGCAAAGGCAGAAATGAGTCATCTTGCTCTTAAAAAAAAAAAATTAATAAACACCAAAAGAGAGCAAAGAACCTGAAGATGCTCAACATAGGATTTTCCATCATGCTCGCTAGACAGAATTCTCGACCAAATTTCCACTGTTTTGTCAATATTTCCAGCACATATGAAGCAAAGTGTTGCAGCAAGCGTATTACCAGCAGCCATGAGTCTTGAAGCTAGTGTATCACATAGCAATGTCCACTCATCTGGCTGTGCAAACTACAATCCACCAAAAACACAGTAAACCCACAGTAAGAGAAAGGACAAGTGCACCAGAGTCCCTATAAAACCTCACGAGTTCTACATATTCTGCCATTTGATCAAGTGAGAAAATGTTATAAAATCAGTGGCCCAAATTTTCAGGTTTACTAAGAAAAGCCTTCCAAAGTAAAAGGAGTGTTACATAACAGGTTTGTAAAATTCAGTTTAACTTTTTTTTTTTTTCTTTTTTTGGGGCAGGGGTGGGTGTTTGGAAAAACTCCAAGGATCTCCAGAAAGAGATGGCAATAGACATGCAGCAACAGACAGGAGGTATTCGAGCTCATTCACAATTAATAGGTATTAAATGATAAATCATCACCCGTTAAAAATGACCATCACTAGAACAACCATTTGGCCACGAAAGTGCAAAGGAACAATATAAGTCAAACTTATATAAGTTGTGCACATAATTGAACTTGATCTGAACTGGCAGTAGGACAACAGCAGCAAAAATAGGCAAAAATTCTCCAAACTAGAAACTTACACTGCAGAGAAGAGCAATTGTTTCTTTCCACGATTTCAAAGGCCTCGTACTCACAAGGCTCATGAGGTCCTTGGTGACCATCGCAGCAACAACCTGAAACATATCAGCAAACCATATAACGTAAAATCTGTGCAATAATACAATGAAGACAATTGCCGCTGATGAAACTAATAACAATTGAACTTTGCCAATCCAAATAAAAATCTACTGTGACTACCTTCAGGTAAGGAGAACGGCTTGTTTTAAGATATTTATTGCAAGTACTCTCCCACAATGCAGAACCGCCTGCATGAGCAATAACCAGTGCATCTGCCATTCTACTTGCAGATATGCATTGTGCAACTGCCCCTTTGTAATCGCCAACAACCAAAGCACGTTGAACAGCATCATCAAATGATGAGTCATCAATATCCTCCTGTCCTGTTTCTTGTTGAGATCCTTCCTCAACAGGCACAGAATCACCACCTATAAATTTGCTCTCAGAAGTAGAAACTGGTGTATCAGCTCTGGGACTTGGAAGATTATTAAAGAAGTCCTCCCCATTATCATTGGCACACATGACAGTTTCCTTAGTTGTAGTAAATCCATCCTTATCTTTTACACTCTCATTGAGATCGAGAGCATTCACCTGCTCAGAAATATGATTCTCGACTGTGACTGTTTCCTCAGAAGGGGGACTGAAACCAAGGTGGGACAGCAAATTTGATCGTGCTGTCCCATCATCTTCAAACATAACTTTTAAGAAACCCCATATTTCTTTTTCATCCTCAGATCTGGCCACAGAAGCAAAGCAAAATTAAAGCGACTCAGATTACAGCTACAATCATAATAGTAGTAGTATTTTTCTTCAACAAACATAAGAGGGAGGGGAGGAGAGGGACCTACTCTGATTCTTGAAATTTCTTTTCACACAAAAGCTTCAACGAAGACCTCTCCCCATTTTGTATGGCAGCTTGAAATTCAGAAGATCGGGTTGCCAAACTATGCTCTGTGACTAAGCTGTGCACATAAACCTGCAATTCAAGCGTAAGCATCATATTTTATATTTTCCAAGGTGAGTGAATGAGGTAAATTGATTTTTTATAGGAGCATTGAGCATGCCTCTGAAGATCCAGCTGGAGCCCCAGTAGAGTTAAACGAAACAAGCTTGCCACCGAATCCAAATGAAACTCCTGCATTACGCTTGTACCATTTTGGTGCCCTTAAAAGTGCTGCAGAAGATGAATCAAATATTGGATAATCAACTCAAAAGTACATGGTGAAATAAACAGGATAACAGAGCAAAACAGCACTTCAGTCAGAGCGAGGGATGAACGCAAAATGGGAATAGATGGTCACATGAAACAATGAACAAGTAAAATTTGTATGCCACCAGACACATGATGTGTAGTATTGAGAAAAGGTTGGAAATGAAATTTAACAATGATCCTTTCCTGTGCATGTTATTACACACTGGTTTCAGAAGTACTTATCACAATCCTAATAGTACTTCATGCAACTGTGCCTAATTCCAGAAGTGAAATCATACAGAATGTACCTCACCATTCTCGACGAGTCAAAAATCCATAGACACATAAAGTCCTTCAAAATTACTTTCTCTAGCTGTTAGGATGATTTATGCAAATTACAATCAGAATGCTCGGCAAAGTCAATAAAAAACTATAGATCACAATTGGAAGGAAAATTCCAACTTATTTTCTCTGAATTAATAGCATAATGTATTGGTCCAAGAGGACAATGAATTCCTGCTACCACACAACTTGTCCACAAGCAAGAAAGATAGTATTCAATGTTCATATCAAAGGCAAAAATGCGTGAAAACATATCATCCAGAGGAAATCATACCTGTGCTCAAATCACCTTCCCCAGTCCCATATCGGCCGCAGCCCTGCAAAATGAAGCATAAAACCTTAAAAGCAATCCGTTACATAACATATGATATGATGGTCTATCAGGCAGATCTCGATTCTACTATTGAAAACCAGATGTTTCTTGTTCGGAAAAGCAAAACTCCTATTTTCCTGCTCGATATTCCTATTGCAATTTTACCCAACATCCTAGCCACAGCCATAATACTACCATAAAAAATAAGACGGCATCAGTTGAAATTAACTATGCTATATATGCTTACATGCTTTTTCAAGATATACATGCATTTACATACACCCATGCACATAAAAAGGGCAACATATGTTATCTGTGCATGTTGTGTCCTCCATATCATAAAGGGAAAAAGAATAAATTGATACCTGCTCACACCTTTACTTAAAGGTGCACTGAGCCACTCAAAAGAGTATGCCTTTGGCCTAAATGCAAATGGGACACTAAAATGCCATGGAAAACATGAATACAGCTAATTAAATAATGTCCTTTTAGTAATCAGGATATCTCCACCCTAATTGATTCTCATATAATTTCTAAACAAGAGCAGTATAAGGATCTTTTGTAATATACAATTTCCACACAATCATCTCCATCAGAGACAAGGACCACAATCGTTTTGTAACATATGTAATATACCTTAATTTACCACGATCAGGGAAACATAGAGCTTGAATGTATGATGTAAGTTACCCCAACAAGTACCAACAAAGAAATATTTCATTTGGAAAAACACTAAAATGAGAAAAGACAACAAGAATCATGATCTAATATCACGAATGTAACGACATAATGGCATAACAACTCAAAAACCTCTAGCATTCAGGTCTGGCTTCCATCAAAGTTAATGTCTCAACAGGTGATCCAAGAAAAGGATAAGGATAAAAAAGAAACAAATGGACTTTTGATCCTCCACAGATCCAAATACAATTGGATAAGACAATGGCCACAGAAAAACCGGCAGCATACCTATCAAACATTAAGAAAATCAAACATACTAACCTCTATGTTATAAATCCCAATCTTTCCATCAAAAGAAGATGCTGATATAACCCCTGGGATCTTAGGATACCAGTGTACATCAAAATTCCAGTTTGTTCCAGCTGGCAACTCAGAAACAATCTGCATAATATTGAAGGACACTTCAATTATGTAGTAAGTATTGCAGATGCCTTAAACCAACACAGAGACACACCCAGAGAGAGACATGGAGGGTTGCAAAAGAAGGCATCGACTTGCATGTTTACCTCTCCAGACCCAACATCCCAGCAGATAGTGCGGTTATCTTTGGCACAGGTAAGCACATAAGAACTATCAATGGGACACCAGGACATTGCGATCACACCTGAATGTAAGAGACAACATTGAGAAGTGAATCTCAAAGACTTTAGTGAACCTATATTTTCATCGGACAAACAAGTAAAGAAAGACAAAACTGAAATACAAACACCAGCAATTTGCAGAAAAAATTTTAATCTGCAGATCAGTTTGTCTCCCACAAGCAATATATAAGTACCACTAACCAAGGTGCTATCATGCATCCTACTCCCTCCACCATCTCCTAGCTTTGAAGTGAATGCCAGGTACAGATCCAACATCCATTTTCTCAAATTAGAATTCATTTACTACTCTTTTCAATCTACAGTGTCAGGTCCAAATTATTGACTTAGGTTGCATTTGATAAAACTGAAATCTGAAAACTAAAGTCTGAAATCTGAAATCTGAATTCATTATGTGATTGAATTGTTAAGTATTAGATCTATTATATTTAAATGTATATCACATTCAGTGATAAGTGAAAAGCTTATCACCTATTTTTGGGAGCAAGTTTTGCCTAAAAGATTCAGTGCCACTTAATCAATTCAGATGTTCTATTTTTGGTTATCAAACGCATCTAAACGGTTAAGATCTGAATGCATTAAGTTTAAGTGCTGAATTGGGTTATCAAACAGGGCCTTAGATTTCAAAGGCAAATATCTGACCAAGAATCCCAATCTTATTATGACAATCAGTTTCACTACTAGGGAATGGCCATATAGACCAGAAATGAAATACAGAACCCACTGTTCGGAGAGTTGCATAGGCTTTCTGCTATCAAGACTCACCAGAAACCAAATATAAGGCAGCTCTATTACAAGTCCCTATGCACCAGTTAACTAAATTCATTGCATCTCGCTAAGAACACCCAAATCGCATTGCCACTTACACTAAAAATGCACTAACACGAGCTTTTCTAAATTCTCTAATGCCCTAGACAAGGCAAAGGCATGGCTTTCAGACCTACCTCTACACCAAATGATGGGAGATGAACTGGCTGCCGTCAAGACATCCAGCACAAGGTAATCCATGGACTCCCAATAACACAAACTGAAAAAAGACCTGGGACTAACCCACATTCAGCATAGGCCCTTTGCCTCTAGGCCAAACCATGATGAGCTGTACTCTATGCTAGGCCTTTCGTCATGTTTTACCTTTTGCAATTCAATTTTCATATTGGACCAATTGCCCAAGTGACCAACCAAGAATAACTTCAATAAACCGGGACACTTAATGTTCATTTCATTCTGCTCCACTGAACAAATTGCATCAAGTGATGAATCCAGAATTAGACATTCAATAGATTCACATTGGTCTTTCTTCCCCCCCCCCTCCCCCAACATTTGGAAGATGCAATTCCATCTAGTAATTAAGGCACACCCATTGCTAATAAAAGATAGAATTGTAGAAATTTTTTAAGTATATTCATCAAAAAAATTGCTTATGCAAATTGATTTTACATGTGGACAACTAATATATGCAGAAAAATCAACCAAATAAAAAAGTCTGAACCATGTCAGGGACTTCCCAACTTGTGGGTTGAACCCAAGATAGTCATTTAGTAATTATCTAAACTCATAATTAAATACAAGACTTCTCAAATACGAAACATAAAAAGCAGAGAAAAACATCTATGCTAAAATCCCCTTTAAGGGAAATAATTTATGGACTTATTGCAGAGAGAAATGAGGATATTGGGTAGTTTGGGCTTTTGCCTTGATATTTGGTCAATTGTAGTAGTAATACACGTGGGTTTTAGTAAGGGAATTTAAGTGGCAGGGCAAAAATAATATTGCCAAGTGACAGAGAAACAGCCCTCCCTCTTAATATACAGTAGAGATAAATAATTAGGTCCAACAAGATCTATGGATGAACCAAAAAAGGAAAAGAAGAGAACCAATTTTTGATTCAAGTAAAAATTCAATCAGGTGTGACTAAAACGTGTAGTTTCGCAACAAAATCATATATAACAAGTTTTGCAAATACTTTCAATTGATGTTCTATATAACTGGAAAAACCAGCAAAAACCAAACACACCATGTCCAGACATGAAGCCTGAATCAAGACCTCAGTGACAAACTAGTTCAACAAGTATATCAGATTAGAGACTGGCCATCCACCACTTTTTCTGATTTACTCTAAGTTATCCTGTGCACGCAAGACAGGAAAACTCTTCCCGATTGAGACAGATCGAACCATGCACTGATAATGATGCATGAAAATTCAATGGTTTATGAAGAACCTCTACCATTCCGGCCACACTGAATTAGATTGTGATTATGTTGGAGTTAAAAACGTGATGATTATTATAAGGGCTCAAGAGAGGATAAAAACATTATTAAAGATTGTGTTCCCACAGAATTAGACAGACAGCTGAAAAGAACATAAGGAAGTCAAGCTATAAACCACTATTGTTAAACAACTAAAAGGAAACAAGTTGATTAAAAATAAACTCAAATACCTTTTGTGTGCCCCACCAATTCTTTGTTGTGAGACATCATATTTCGCAGATCCCAGACCTGAACCAATCAATAAGTTCCACTTAAAGCACTTGTATTTAATGACTTAAAGAAAAAGCCACCGTGCATATGTATTACCCTCAGAGATGGTGAACTATCTTCATCCGAAGCAACAATTAACTGAGTTGCAAAATCAGGATTCCACTGCAAAACAGAGCATCGTCTCCTAGCTGAATCAGCAAAACTGCCAGTTGCCAAGTATAAGCGAGCTCATCAATGATAAAAGCCAATAGAGATGGTTACACCATATCAGCAGAAAACACCAAAGATACAAATGCTTTTCTCATCAAAGGCATAGGGTTTACCTTATCACTGGCTTTTGCCTCCTCAGATCCCAAACCACTGAAATTACAGAAATTTTCAATATCCAAGTTAAACTAAGAGGTAAGCAGCAAACATTTCACTAAAAGTAGCCATTTCTCACCAGTTGTGCCATTGTAAGAGGTTGAGGCCAATATGTGCTGAGTTTTGTAGTTCCATGATAAAAATGATATTTCACCTTGAGCTGCAGACGAGCTACCCTGTAAAAGATTCTTGAGAACTAAGTGAAACACCTTAAAAAGTTACACAGGGAAACAAGCAAGAGAATCCAAGAAAAGTTAACAGATCAAAGCAAAGCCACAGAAATTTTCAGCAAAAAATGTAGAAAACACAGACTCAATTGCAGTACTTTTAATGCTAGAAGTAAAAATGGTGCTTTCTCACTAGGAAATAAACATAATTTAGCACACCCTAATTGTAACATTTAAACTTTCTGCACTAATCCTGGAAGAAAATTTCCAAGTCAGTGCCCTATTTGAGACTAGCTGTACCTAAATCAATATGTTTGTTAAATAACTAAAGTGATTTAATTTCAAAGACAAGTGAGACAGATTTCTTTTAAAAAAATTCTCTTTCCAATCTAGAAACTTACCAAAGGAAAATGGCTTCATTTACTGGAACCCTATAGAATGCCATCTAAATGATAAAAGAATTAAATCTTAAACTACCACTCCTCCAAATATACACAAACAATGAAATCCATCATCCCATTGTCTCAGTTATAAACAAGGATGTTCAATGCTTCAACCCACAGCCCAAACTATCACTTCTTTGAACATGCATAAACCATCGAAATCCATGAGTCAATCATCTTAATTATTCACTAGGTTATTCATTGTACTTAACCCCATATCAATTTGATAATAACACATACGAAAGTTGATACACTGATCACTGGACTAAGACGACAGAGGTATTGTTCAAGTTAATGGTTTCATCACCCTTAATCCGAACATGTATTTCATTTAGCAAAATACATATCCAATAAATTCCAAAGTGATTTAACAGCCCTACAATCTCTACCAAAGTAACTACCTAACACTTAAAACAGATGGTAACAATCATCTATCTAGAGTGCATGAACTCCCGCTCAGTCCAAAGAGTAAGACCTCATTACCATTCAGGCAAGCATTTGATTTCACACTTTCCCACTGTCAGTAAATAAAGTTGCATCCAAAAAATGAAAAAAGTAGTCTAAAAGCTGCAAAAAGATCTTTTTACAGTTAAATCAAATCTCCTTAGAAAATGCAATTCCATGCGAGGAACTGATGTACTCAGAACAAATTTTGCAGCAAGATTGGCAGCACTATGATAGTAATCAATTAATAATAGTACATCAACTTCTACTACTCGGGTTACTCTGTAGTGTTATTTGTGCTTGACTATCTGTTCAAACATTTGAATTCTGGAAACAGTTTCAACAATCCTTTTGACAAAATTATGATCAGTCAAAAGTTAAGATACAAGAACAAGGAGAAGCACCATTCTACAAAGAATAAATATAGTAAAAGGCTGTACCCTGAGAGGAGGAAAATGAGTGGGTTCTGTTGGGGTAGTAACATCCCATATGCAAACATCACCCTCATCAGCTCCAGAAGCAACAAGATTTGGAGTATGAGGATTGAATTCCAGTCCCCGAACCTGGAAATGAGAAGGTCAAAAGGGTTCGCATCATGCATAATCTGATTGTAAATAAAAAATTAACAGCCCTACCTCTCCTCACAAAACAAAGAAAACATTGATAAAGGCGCACTGAAAAAGGCAGATTAGCTCACTTACAGGCCCTCTATGCCTTGAAAGATGGCAAAGAAACGCACCAATATCCTCAGAGCTTCTATTACCTGATTGAGCACTGAAAAGATCCATAGACTAAGCAAGGACTGGCAATCAATTTTACCAATAAAAAAAAGGCACAACAAGAGAGAAGCGGATGAGAGGAATTAAAATTCATATAGATCACAGATACTGCAATATTTGTGTTTGGATAGTTGGTTATTTGGGATAATTTTTTGAAAAAAAATACTGTAACACTTTTTCAAAGTGATGTATGTGAGATATAAAAGATGGTTAAAAAATGTGTGGATGATCCAAGCAAATAAATTTTTCTAAATAATACACAATCCAAACAATCCAATGTTTTTCTTTTTCACATCTTCACAACCAATGCTTTTCTAATTTTACATCTTCACAAGCAATGTTGATGTTGTTTACCTCCAAAGTTTCAAAATATCAGTCAAATCACAGTCTATGAAGCAAGGATTTAACTGCCCTATGATTCATTTCTTCTATCAATTACCAATCTAATCTGCCACGATGCCTTTGCATAAAATTTGCTTTAAGTGAAAACTTCTTCCCTTTTTAAAATAGAAGGCCAAAATGCGATTCTCCATTCCAAAATCTCAATTACCTGAATTAATTAAGCATAAGGAAAACTTATGACAACAACTGAATTTCAACCAGCCATAGCTTGCGTAACAACTCAACTAATTTCCCAATAATTACAGTAAAATGGACCAAATAGATTCATCCACTTTGATATCCTCATTAAAACAAATATAAATTCCTGTACTGTAAAAAGATAAACATTCACCCAGACCACAACCATTTTCTAATTCCAGATTTCTAGAGCTGCACATTATGAATCCAAAGCTCATCAAGAAACAGATTCAATTATAAAAATCAATGTTCAATGACAACTATTAAATTCCCTAGAATTTTTTCAATCCAAGAAGTACTTATGTGGCAATCCAATCAAAAATCACTTGAATCACTATAAATCCATAACCTCCCATCCTCAAATTCAAGAATGCATTAATTGCACAACACACCGCCATCCAAGAAAGCATATTTCACGCAACACAGTGATGAAAAAAACAAGCTTTTCCGTCAATTCATCAAATTACAAAAGAAAAGGAATTCAGATCGAATTACGAGATCAGAGGCTTTGGATTCCACAGCCCAATGTTCCCATCAACAAGTCCACCAGCGATAAGCCCAAGCGAAAATTCCTCAGAATTCGACGGCCCTTTCCCCCAAGACAACCGATTGAACCGCTCCGTGCTCGAAGCGGAGCCGGCTAAGGCCAACTGCCGATCATCCGACGCAAAATCCAGCTCGAAGATATCAAGATTCGCCAACGAGCTGAATTGCAGATCCACCGCCCCCGCCATCGTCCCCGCCGCCAAATAGGGCCCCTCCGGCGCGAACGCCGCGCAGGCCGATCTGTTCACCCCTTTTATAGCCGCCATCACCCTCAATTACAAATCTAAATCTCTATATCCCTTCCAAATCCAATGATCTATGGTTAGGGTTCTGAAACCCACTGCGTCACCGTGTGAGAGAGAAACCCAAGAAGAAGAACAGATCGAGAGAGGAAGAAAGAGATGTAGTGAGTGAGTAGTGTGTAATTTCTCTCTCTACAGTTCTCTGTTATTCGAAATCTTCTATAGAACTTGGAAGATTGAGATTTTGGGAACTAAGCTGAGTGATTAGTCATGTTAGCCAATGAGGGCTTGCCACGGAGACATTTGTATCGCAATTTAGCAGGAGGACGGAAATGCCCCTCTGCAACTTCTAATCACCTGAGTATGGGCGGCGCCGGACCGAGGCTGAGCCACCAGGTAAGTGGTGTATGCCCAAAAATAAAAATTGAAAGAGAAAATTTTTGTAAGGCGTGGGTTATGGTCTTGTGGGAAGAGTAATTTATATATACACATATGCATATCCTATATATATATATATATATCTTACATATACTATGTATACATATGTACATATATATAAATTCACAGGTACCAAGTGAAACTGGGATGTTTCTGAAATTATCTCTTTATTTTAATGGGTATAAATAGGTTGATTCAATTGTTTCCATTACCCAATTATGACTTATCCAAATATAATTAAATTACCCATTTTGACACCTATAGTTATACCTGTCAACAGGTCGGGTTCAGAACGAAATTGAATATTTCGAACCCTGATCCATTTATATCTACTTGATTGTGATCTGTCCCATATATCCGACGGGTCCAATAATAGCGGATCCGAATCGGGATCCAGATCGGGTCGAGTCTATTCGGCAAAAAATTTAGCGGTTTAAGATCGGATCCGGGCCAGGCGTAGACCCTGGCCTGGACCAGGTCTGGTTCGGGCTAGCCTAGACCCAGTCCGACTTAATTAGGGTTTACGGGTACAATTGGAAACTCATCTTTCCTCGCTTCTTCGAGAACAATTAACGGATTGAGTCTTTCTCTTCCAGTGGTTGGTTTTGTCCTCCCCGCCACCTCAACCATCACCCCACCACCATCACCCCTGCTGTTTCGACCATCAACCCTGCCGTTCCCGCTAGTAGTTCCCGTCCATTCCAATGTCACTATCAAAACCCCTACCGCCCCCTGCAGCCCCTGTATCTATCTTTCCCCAGAATTTCACGTCCGTTCCCTCTATATAAAGCCTTTCATGCGTCCCTTTTCCGCCCCTTCCACCAATCACTTTCTCTCTTCCAACCACCCCTTCTCCGCCCCCGCCTCCACCCATTCTCCCCAAACCATCATCCAACTAAATATTGTTTTGGCTAGAGATTTGTTATCAAGGCATATCAATCATCTGCCTTCCAAAGTTCTGCATGTTATGTTTCCCTACGGCATCACGTCCCACCTTTTACGGCTGGAGCTACATGGCCTATCATCGTTGGATGTATTATTACTTTTGACGTGATTAGATTCTTGGGGTGGGCGAAGAAAACTAATATGGTGGAAAATTGGATGAAAAATTTTCAAAAAAGTTCAATGTTTCATTGAGTTTGATGTGGCTGGTTATTACCACATATATGATGGTATTTCTTTCTATTCCCTATTACAGTTTTTTTTACTCTTTATGATGGTATTTATGATAGTATTTCTGTTGACTATTTAGTGAATCTGTTGATAGGAATGGAAACTGTATTGTGTCCTTTGCTGGTGGTGTCAATATTGTTCGTCAATTTTTTTTGATAATAATGAAATTAGTTTGAAAAAAAATTTAAACACAAAGGAATAATAAATATTAGTGTATGCACGTAAATGATAATTAAGTGATAGAGACAAGTAGAGAAAGTCTTGAATTGCACAGGAAAAAACTAGTCATATTTGTATATTGCATTTATTTCATCTTGAATTTTTGACAACAGTTCGTGTTGTTTGGACTGACTATGTTGGAGCGGATATATATTTTCACTAGGGACCTCTAGTTTTTCAAACTGCCCAGTATGCCATGGAGCATCTCGGCAATTGGATTGGAGTTGGCATTCTTCATTTTCTGTATGGTTGCACAAGTGTGTACCTGTCCATTCAAACTTGGTGCAGGCGTAGGCGTTCTCCTTCGGTTAGAGTGGCAAAAATTATGTTTGAAATTCCAGCGGCACTTGCGATTCCCCCCTGACACGACCAGATCTAGCGCTAGAAGGGAAGGGTAAGACGGGAGGGAGGAGAGGGGATGGCGGAGGCGGCATGGGACGGGGAGGAGAGGAGAGACGGAGGTAGCTGGGGGAGGGGAGAGGCAAGAGGGGAAGGCCAAAAAAAAAATTTCCAATCACTGGCTGGGTGTCAGTTGCTATGAAAAAAGCGCTGAGGTAGGTTGGGGGAGAAGAAAAGGAAAGAAAGAAAAAGGAAAAGGAAAAAGAAAAGAAAAAAGAAAAAAAATAAAAAACAGTCCAAAGATATCGAAAGTAGCATTTTTTCACATCTATAACACTATAGTACTATTTTTTAAAAACAACCCCAAAGTAAAGAATCCAAACGGACCCATTATTATGTATAAATATTTTTAGTATGTGTATATATTTTATAATTATAAAATGATTAATATATATAAATATTTGATACTCGTGACAGTATTAACATGTATATATATATATTTTTTAATAAATGTAAGAATAATAATATTATACATGTAAGAATATTAATATGTATATATATTTTATATTTATTAATTTATTTAAACTGATTCGGGTCGGAATTCCATGTTCCGTACCTGACTCGTTTCTTATTAAAAAAACAGATCCGAATTCAAATAAATGGAACTATACCTAGTTCGGATTCGAAAAAATTTAGCAGGTTAAGGTCGAATCCAAGCCGAGTTTAGACCCTGACCCAGACCTGGTCTAGTCGGGTCAACCTAGACCCGGTCTGACTTAGTTAGGATTTACGAGTACAATTGAAAACTCCTCTTTCTTTGCTTCTTCGAGAACAATTAACGAATTGAGTCTTTCTCTTTCGGTAATTGGTTTTACCTTCGCCGCTGCTTCGACCATCACCCCCATTGTCTCGACCATCAATCCTGCCGTCCCAGCCGCCTCGACCATCACCCTCACTGGCAGTTCCAGTCCATTCCAATGTCGCTATCAAAACACCTACCACCCCTGCAGCCCTTGCGTCTACCTTTCCCCAAAATTTCGCGTCTGTTCCCCTCTATATAAAGCTTTCGATGCATCCCTTCTCCGCCCCCTCTACCAATCACTTTCTCCCTTCCAACCGCCTCTCCTCCACCTCGCCTCCACCCATCCTATCCAAACCATCAACCAACTAAATGTTATTTTGGCCAGAAATTTGTTATCAAGGCATATCAAGCGTCTGCCGATAACATCCATAAGTTCTGCAGGCTATGTTTTCCTACGGCATCACGTCCACCTTTTATGGTTGGAGTTGCATGGCATATCAACGTTGGATGTATTGCTATTTTTGACGCGATTAGATTCTTAGGGTGAGCTGAAGAAGACCGATATGGTGGAAAATTGGATGAAAAATTTTTCAAAAAAGTTCAATGTTTCATTGAGTTTTTTATGGTTGGTTATTACCACATATATGATGGTATTTCTTTTTATTGCCTATTACACTTTCTTTTACTCTTTATGATGGTATTTATGATGGTATTTATGATGGTATTTCCGATGACTATTCAGTGAATCTGTCGATAGGAATGGAAACTGTATTGTGTCTTTTGCTGGTATTTCTTTTTATTCCCAATAACAGTTTCTCTTATTCTTTATGATGGTATTTCTGTTGACTATTTAGTGAATCTGTTGATAGGAATGGAAACTGTATTGTGTCCTTTGCTGGTGGTGTCAATAATTGTTTGTCAATTTTTTTTTATAATAATGAAATTAGTTTGAGAAAGTATTTAAACACAAAGGAATAATAAGTATTAGTGTATGCACATAAATGATAATTAAGTGATAGAGACAAGTAGAGAAAGTCTTGAATTGCACTGGAAAAAACTAGTCATATTTATATATTGCATTTATTTCATTTTGAATTTTTGACAACAGTTGCGTGTTGTTTGGACTGACTGTGCTGGAGCGGATATATATTTTCAATGGGTACCTCTAGTTTTTCAAATTGCCCAGTATGCCATGGAGCATCTCGGCAATTGGATTGGAGTTGGCATTCTTCGTTTTCTGTATGGTTGCACAAGTGTGTACCTGTCCATTCAAAATTGGCGCGGGCATTCTCCTTCGATTAGAGTGGCAAAAATTATGTTTGAAATTCCAGCGGCATTTGCGATTCCCCCCTGACACGACCAGATCTAGCGGGAGGGAAGGGTAAGACGGGAGGGAGGAGGGGGAATGGGGGAGGCGGCATGGGACGAGGAGGAGAGGAGAGACGGAAGATAGCTGGGGGAGGGGAGAGGCAAGAGGGGAGGGCCAGAAAAAAAATTTCCAATCACTGGCAGGGTGTCAGTCGCTATGAAAAAAGTGATGAGGTAGGTTGGGGGAGAAGAAAAGGAAAAAAAGAAAAAGGAAAAGGAAAAAGAAAAGAAAAAAGAAAAAGAAATAAAAACAGTCCAAAGATAGCAAAAGTAGTATTTTTTCACATCTACAACAATACAGTACTATTTTTTAAAAATAACCCCAAAAGTAAGGAATCGAAATGGACCCATTAGTATGTATAAATATTTTAGTATGTGTATATATTTTATAATTGTAAAATGATTAATATATATAAATATTTGATACTTGTGAGAGTATTAACATGTATATATATTTTAATAAATGTAAGAATAATAATATTATACATGTAAGAATATTAATATGTATATATATTTTATATTTATTAATTTATTTAAACTGATTCGAAATTCCATGTTCCGTACCTGACTCATTTCTTATTAAAAAAACAGATCTGAATTCAGATAAATGGAACTATACCTAGTTTGGATTCGAAAAAATTTAGCAGGTTAAGGTCGGATCCAAGCCGGGTTTAGACCCTGGCTCAGACCTGGTCTGGTTCGGGTAAACCTAGACTCGGTCTGATTTAGTTAGGATTTACGAGTACAATTGAAAATTTCTCTTTCTTTGGTTCTTCGAGAACAATTAACGAATTGAATCTTTCTTTTTCGGTAGTTGGTTCGACCATCACCCCCACTGTCTCGACCATCACCCCCACTTCTCGACCATCAACCCCGCCGTCCCAACTGCCTCGACCATCACTCTCACTGGCAGTTCCCGTCCATTCCAATGTCGCTATCAAAACACCTACCGCCCCCTGCAGTCCTTGCGTCTACCTTTCCCCAAAATTTCGCGTCCGTTCCCCTCTATATAAAGCTTTCGATGCATCCCTTCTCCGCCCCTCCACCAATCACTTTCTCCCTTCCAACAGCCCCTCCTCCACCTCGCCTCCACCCATCCTATCCAAACCATCAGCCAACTAAATGTTATTTTGGCCAGAAATTTGTTATCAAGGCATATCAAGCGTCTGCCGATAACATCCATAAGTTCTGCAGGCTCTGTTTCCCTACGGCATCACGTCCACCTTTTACGGTTGGAGCTGCATGCCTTATCAACGTTGGATGTATTGTTATTTTTGATTTGATTTGATTCTTGGGGCGAGCGAAGAAAACCGATATGGTGGAAAATTGGATGAAAAAATTTTCAAAAAAGTTCAATGTTTCATTGAGTTTTTTATGGTTGGTTATTACCACATATATGATGGTATTTCTTTTTATTGCCTATTACACTTTATTTTACTCTTTATGATGGTATTTATGATCGTATTTCCGATGACTATTCAGTGAATCTGTTGATAGGAATGGAAACTGTATTGTGTCTTTTGCTGGTATTTCTTTCTATTCCCAATAACAGTTTCTCTTACTCTTTATGATGGTATTTCTGTTGACTATTTAGTGAATCTGTTGATAGGAATGGAAACTGTATTGTGTCCTTTGCTGGTGGTGTCAATAATTGTTTGTCAATTTTTTTTTATAATAATGAAATTAGTTTGAAAAAGTATTTAAACACAAAGGAATAATAAGTATCCACGTAAATGATAATTAAGTGATAGAGACAAGTGGAGAAAGTGTTGAATTGCACAGGAAAAAACTAGCTGTGTTTGTATATTGCATTTATTTCATCTTGAATTTTTGACAACAGTTGCGTGTTGTTTGGGGTAACTTTGCTAGTGCGGATATATACTTTTTGGGTGCCTCTGGCTTGTCAAGCTACCGAGTATGCCGTGGAGCATCCCGGCAATTGGATTGGAGTTGGCATTTTTCGTTTTCTGTATGGTTGCACAAGAGTGTACATCCATTGAGTTGGCCTCCTAGCAAAAAATTATGTTCGAGATTCCAACTTGATTCCCACGACTAGATCTGGCGCTGGGAGGGAGGAGGGTGAGAGGAAGAGGAGGAGGGAGGAGGGGAGGGGAGGAGGGGAGGGAGGAGGAGGAGGGAGGGAAGGGAGGGAGGGAAATAAATTTCCAGTGGGAAAAAAGAGAGAGAAAGAAAGAAAGGAAAAAAAAGGAAAAGGAAAAGGAAAAGGAAAAAGAAAAGAAAAAGAAAAAAGAAATATAAACAATCTAAAGAAATCAAGAGTAGCATTTTTTACATTTACAATGCTACAATACTGTTTTTCAAAAATAAGCCAAAAAATAAAGAATCCAAACGGATCCATTATTATGTATAAATATTTTTAGTATGTATATGTATTTTACAATTGTAAAATGATTAATATATATAAATATTTAATACTTGTGAGAGTATTAACATGTATATATATATTTTAATAAATGTAAGAATATTAATATGTATATATATTTGATATTTAATAATTTATTTCAACTGATTCGAGTCAGAATTCTATATACCGTACCTGGACAGTTTCTTGTTAAAAAAACAGATCCAGATCCAGATAAATGGAACTCTATCTCATTTCGAATCCGAAAATATTTAACGGGTTAAGGTTGGATCTAGGCCGGGTTTAGACCCTGGCCGGGACTTAGTCTGGTTCGGGTCGGCCTAGACCCAGTTTGACTTAGTTAGGGTTTACGGGTACAATTGGAAACTCCTTTTTTTTTGATTTTTCGAAAACAATTAATGGATTGAGTCTTTCTCTTTCGGTAGTTGGTTTTGTCTTCCTCGCTGTCTCGACCATCTCCTCACTCTACGCCTCACACACTGCCGCTTAAACCATCACTCCCGCTGCCTCGACCTCCACTGTCCCCGCTAGCAGTTTCTGTCCATTCTAATGTCACTATCAAAACCCTACCGCCCCCGCGTCTACCTTTCCCCAGAATTTCGCGTCCTTTTCTCTCTGTATAAAGCTTTCCATGCGCTCCTGCTCCGCCCACTCCACCAATCACTTTCTCCCTTCCAACCACCCCTCCTCCGCCCCTACCTTCACCCATCCTCCCCAAACCATCAGCCCACTAAATGTTGTTTTGGCCAGAGATTTGTTACCAAGGTATATCAAGCGTTTGCCTATGTTTCCCTACGGCATCACGTCCATCTTTTACAGCTGAAGCTGTATGGCCTATTATCGTTGGATGTATTGTTATTTTTGACATGATTTGATTCTTGGGGTGAGCAAAGAAGAACGATATGGTGGAAAATTGGAAGGAAAATTTTCAAAAAAGTTCAATGTTTTATTGAGTTTTATGTGGTTGGTTATTCGCACATATATTATCATATTTCTTTTTATTCCTTATTACAGTTTCTTTTACTCTTTATGATGGTATTTATGATGATATTTCTGTTGACTATTCAGTGAATCTGTTGATAGGAATGGAAATTGTATTTTGTCATTTGCTGTTATTTCTTTCTATTCCCTATAACAGTTTCTCTTACACTTTATAATGGTATTTCTATTGACTATTTAGTGAATCTGTTGATAGGAATGGAAACTATATTGTGTCCTTTACTGGTGGTGTCAATAATTGTTCGTCAATTTTTTTTGATATTAATGAAACTAGTTTGAAGAAGTATTTAAACACAAAGGAATAATAAATATTTGTTTATGCACGTAAATGATAATTAAGTTATAGAGACAAGTGGAGAAAGTCTTGAATTGCACAGAAAAAACTAGTTGCGTGTTGTTTGGGGTAACTGTGCTAACGCGGATATATACTTTTATCGGGTGCCTCTAGCTTGTCAAGCCGAGTATGCCGTGGAGCATCCCGATAATTGGATTGGAGTTGGCATTTTTCATTTTCTATGTGGTTGTACAGGTGTGTACCTGTCCTCTCAAAATTGGCGCAAGCGTTATCCTTCGGTTAAAGTGGCAAAAATTACGTTCGAGATTTCAGTGGCACTTGCGATTTCTACCCCCTGACGCGACCATATCTGGCATTGGGAGGGGAGGGTGGTGTGAGGAGTAAGAGGGAGGGATGGGATGGGAAGATGGGGGGGGAGGAGGGGAAGAGGGAGAGGGGAAGAAGGAAGGGTAAAAAAAAAAATTTCCAATCTCTGACGGGGTGCCGGTCGCCATGGAAAAAGTGATGAGGTAGGTTGGGGGAAGAGAAGAGGAAAGAAAGAAAAAGGATAAGGAAAAAGAAAAGGGAAAGGAAAAGGAAAAAGAAAAGAAAAAGAAAAAAGAAATATAAACAATCCAAAGACATCTAGAGTAGCATTTTTCACATTTACAATACTACAATACTGTTTTTCAAAAATAAGCCCAAAAATAAAGAATCCAAACGGACCCATTGTTATGTATAAATAGTTTTAGTATGTATATGTATTTTATAATTGTAAAATGATTAATATATATAAATGTTTAATACTTGTGAAAGTATTAACATATATATATTATAATAAATGTAAGAATAATAATATTATAAATGTAAGAATATTAATATATATATATATTTTATATTTAATAATTCATTTCAACTGATTCGAGTCAGAATTTTATATACCGTACCCAAACCGTTTCTTATTAAAAAACAGATTTGGATCCGAATAAATGGAATTATAACTCGTTTCAAATCCGAAAATATTTAGCGGGTTAAGGTCGGATTTGGGCTGGGTTTAGACCCTGGCCCGGACATAATCTGGTTCGGGTCGACCTAGACCAGGTCTGACTTATTTAGGGTTTACGGGTACAATTGGAAATTCCTCTTTTTTTGATTCTTCGAGAACAATTAACGGATTGAATTTTTCTCTTTCGGTAGTTGGTTTTGTCTTCCCCGCTGCTTCGACCATCTGTATCGACCATCACTCTTGCATCACACCCGCCGCCTCGACCATCACCCCCGCTGCCTCGACCATGAACTCCACTGTCCCTGCTGATAGTTTCTGTCCATTCCAATATCGCTATCAAAACACCTGCCGCCACCCTATCGCCCCCGCATTTACCTTTCTCCAGAATTTCGCGTCCGTTTTTCTCTATATAAAGCTTTCCATACGCCCCTACTCCGCCCACTCCACCAATCACCTTTTCCCTTCCAACCGCCCCTCCTCCGCCCCCACCTGCACCCATCCTCCCCAAACTAGCAACCAACTAAATGTTGTTTTGGTCAGAGATTTGTTAACAAGGTATATCAAGCGTCTACCTATAACATCCATAAGTTCTGCATGCTATGTTTCCCTACGGCATCACGTCCATCTTTTACTGCTGGAGCTGCATGGCCTATCATCGTTGGATGTATTGTTATTTTTGACATGATTAGATTCTTGGGGTGAGCGAAGAAGATCCATATGGTGAAAAATTAGATGAAATTTTTTTCAAAAAAGTTCAATATTTAATTGAGTTTTATGTGGTTGGTTATTCACACATATATTATCATATTTCTTTTTATTCCCTATTACAGTTTCTTTTACTCTTTATGATGGTATTTATGATAGTATTTCTGTTGACTATTCAGTGAATCTGTTGATAGGAATGGAAACTGTATTATGTCCTTTGCTGGTGATGTCAATAACAGATCGTCAATTTTTTTTGATAATAATGAAACTAGTTTGAAAAAGTATTTAAACACAAAGAAATAATAAATATGAGTGTATGCACGTAAATGATAATTAAGTGATAGAGACAAGTGGAGAAAGTCTTGAATTGCACAGGAAAAAACTAGTCGTATTTGTATATTGCATTTATTTCATCTTGAATTTTTGACAACAGTTGCGTGTTGTTTGGGCTAACTGTGCTGGCCTGGTTATGTACTTTTACTGGGTACCTCTGATTTGTTAGGTTGTCCAGTATGTCGTGAAGCATCCCGGCAATTGGATTGGAGTTGGCATTCTTCGTTTTCTGTATGATTGTACAAGTGTGTACCTGTCCATTTAGATTTGGCGCCGGCTTTCTCCTTTGATTAAAGTAGCAAAGATTATGTTCGAGATTCCAGCGGCACTTGCGATTCTCCCCCAACGCGACCAGATCTGACGTTGGGAGGGGAGGGTGGCGGGGGGAGGGTAAGACGAGAGGAGGGATAGGGAAGGGGAAGGAAAGTAAAGGGGAGAGGGAGAGGGAAGAGGAGAGGGAAAAAAAATTCTAATCCTTGGTGGTGCCACGTTTAAAGTGATGAGGTAGGTTGGGGGAGAAAAAGAAGAAAGAAAGAAAAAGGAAAAGGAAAAAGAAAAGGAAAAGGAAAAGGAAAAAGAAATAAAAAACAATCCAAAGACATCTAAAGTAGCATTTTTCACATCTACAATACTATATTTTTTAAAACAACCCCAAAAAATAAGAAATCCAAACGGACCCATTATTATGTATAAATATTTTTAGTATGTATATATATTTTATAATCGTAAAATGATTAATACATATAAATATTTGATACTTGTGAGAGTATTAACATGTATATATATATTTTAATAAATGTAAGAATAATAATATTATACATGCAAAAATATTAATATATATATTCTATATTTATTAATTTATTTAAACTGATTCGAGTTGGAATTCCATATTCTGTACTCGGACCGTTTCTTATTAAAAAAACATATCCAGATCCGGGTAAATAGAACTATAACTCGTTTCGGTTCTGAAAAAATTTAGTGGGTTATTGTCGGATTCGGAACGGGTTTAGATCCTGACTCGGACCTGGTCTGATTTGTGTCTGCTTAGACTCGATCTGACTTAGTTAGGGTTTACGGGTACAATTAGAAACTCCTCTTTCTTCGTTTTTTCGAAAGCAATTAACGGATTGAGTCTTTCTCTTTTGGTAGTTGGCTTTGTCTTCCTCGCTGTTTCGACCATCACCTCCGCTGTCTCGACCATCACCCCCGTTGCCCCACGCCGTTTCGACCATCACCCATGCAGCCTCGATCATCACCCCTGCTGCCTTGATCATCAACCCCGCCGTCCCCGCCGCCTTGACCATCATCCCCGCTGGCAGTTCCCGTCCATTCCAATGTCACTATCAAAACCCCTGCCGCTACCCTGCTATCCCCGTGTCTACCTTTTCCCAAAATTTCACGTCCGTCCCCCTCTGTATAAAGCTTTTCATGCGCCCCTCCTCCGACCCCTCCACCAATCACTTTCTCCCCTCTAACCGCCCTTCCTCCACCCCGCCTCCACCCATCTTCTCCAAACCATTAGCCAACTAAATGTTGTTTTGGCTAGAGATTTGTTATCAAGGCATATCAAGCCTCTGTCTATAACATCCACAAGTTCTGCATGCTATGTTTTCCTGCGGCATCACGTCCACCTTTTATGGCTGGAGGTGCATGACTTATCAACGTTGGATGTATTGTTATTTTTGACGTGATTAGATTCTTGGGGTGAGCATAGAAGACCGATATAGTGGAAAATTGGATGAAAAATTTTCAAAAAGTTCAATATTTTATTGAGTTTTATGTGGTTGGTTATTGCCACATATATGGTCATATTTCTTCTTATTCCCTATTACACTTTTTTTTAATCTTTATGATGGTATTTATGATGGTATTTCTATTGACTATTCAGTGAATCTGTTGATAAGAATGGAAACCGTATTGTGTCCTTTGCTGGTATTTCTTTCTATTCCCTATAACAGTTTCTCTTACTCTTTATAATGGTATTTCTGTTGACTATTTAGTGAATCTGTTGATAGGAATGGAAACTGTATTGTATCTTTTGCTGGTGATGTCAATAACAGTTCGTCAATTTTTTTTGATAGTAATGAAACTAGTTTGAAAAAGTATTTAAACACAAAGGAATAATAAATATTAGTGTATGCACGTAAATGATAATTAAGTGATAGAGACAAGTGGAGAAAGTCTTGAATTGCACAGGAAAAAACTAGTCGTATTTGTATATTACATTTATTTCATCTTGAATTTTTGACAACAGTTGCGTGTTGTTTAGGGTGACTGTGCTGGCGTGGATATATACTTTTACCGGGTACCTCTGGCTTGTCAGGCTGCCAAGTATGCCGTGGAGCATCCCGACAATTAGATTGGGTTGGCATTCTTTGTTTTCTGTATGGTTGCATAGGTGTGCACCTGTCTGCTCAAAATTGGCGCGGGCGTTCTCTTTCGGTTAAAGTGGTAAAAATTATGTTCGACATTCCAGCGACACTTGCGATTTCTCCCCCCTGACGTCACCAGATCTGGCATTGGGAAGGGACGGTGGCGTGGGGAAGGGGATGGGGGAGGCGGCGAGGTAGGGGGAGGAGAGGAGAGGGGGGAGGAGGCGAGAAGAGAGGAAGAGGGAGGCAAAAAAAATTCTTAATCGTCGGCGTGGTGCCGGTCGCCATGGAAAAAGAAATGAGGTAGGTTGGGGGAGAAGAAGAGGTAAGAAAGAAAAAGGAAAAGGAAAAGGAAAAGAAAAAGAAAAAAGAAATAAAAAACAATACAAAGACATCTAAAGTAGTATTTTTCACATCTATAATACTACATTACTATTTTTAAAAACAATCCCAAAAATAAGGAATCCAAACAGACCTATTATTATATACAAATATTTTTAGTATGTATATATATTTTATAACTGTAAAATGATTAATGCATATAAATATTTGATACTTGTGAGAGTATTAACATGTATATATATTTTTTAATAAATGTAAGAATAATAATATTATACATGTAAAATTATTAATATATATATATATTCTATAATTATTAATTTATTTAAACTGATTCGAGTCGGAATTCCATATTCCGTACTCGGACCGTTTTCGGACCGTTTCTTATTAAAAAAAAGAACTAGATCCAGATAAATGGAACTATATCTCGTTTCGGATTTGAAAAAATTTAGCGGGTTAAGGTTGGATCCGGGCCGGACTTAGACTCGGGCCCGGACCTAGTCTGATTCGGATCGGCCTAGACCCAGTCTGATTTAGTTAGGGTTTATAGGTACAATTGGAAACTCTTCTTTCTTCGCTTCTTCGAGAACAATTAACGGATTGAGTCTTTCTCTTTCGGTAGGTGGTTTTGTCTTCCCCGCTACCTTAAACATCACCTCCGCCGTCTCGACCATCACACACGCTGCCTCGACCATCAACCCCGCCGTCCCAGCCACCGCGACCATCACTCCCGTTGGCAGTTACCGTCTATTCCAATGTCTTTATCAAAACCCCTGCCGCCACCCTATCGCCCTTGCGTCTACCTTTCCCTAGAATTTCGCGCCCGTTCCCCTCTGTGTAAAGCTTTCCATGCGCCCCTCCTCCGCCCTCTCCACCAATCACTTTCTCCTTTCCAACCGCCCCCGCCTCCACCCATTCTTCCTAAACCATCAGCCAACTAAATGTTGTTTTGGCTGGAGATTTGTTATCAAAGGCATATCAAGCATCTGTCTATAATATTCATAAGTTCTGCAAGTTATGTTTCCCTACGACATCACGTCCACCTTTTACGACTGGAGATGCATGGACTATCATCATTGGATGTATTGTTATTTTTGACGTAATTAAATGCTTGGGATGAGCGAAGAAGACCGATACGGTGGAAAATTGGATGGAAAAATTTTCAAAAAAGTTTAATATGTTTCATTGAGTTTAATGTGATCGGTTATTACCACATATATGATCGTTTTTTTTTTTACTCCCTATTACAGTTTCTTTTACTCTTTATGATGGTATTTCTATTAACTATTTGGTGAATCTGTTGATAGAAATGGGGATGGAGGAGGCGGTGGGGTAGGGGGAGGAGAAGAGAGGGGGGAGGCGGTGGGGGGAGGGGAGAGGGAAAGAGGGGAGGGCAAAAAAAAAATTCCTAGTCGCCGGCGTGGTGCCGGTCGCCGCGAAAAAAGTGATGAGATAGGTTGGGGAAGAAGAACAGGAAAGAAAGAAAAAGGAAAAGGAAAAGGAAGAAGAAAAGAAAAAGAAAAAAGAAATAAAAAACAACCCAAAAACATCTAAAGTAGCATTTTTCACCTCTACAATACTACATTACTGTTTTTAAAAACAACCCCAAAAATAAGGAATCCAAACGGACCCATTATTATATATAAATATTTTTAGTATGTATATATATTTTATAAGTGTAAAATGACTAATATATATAAATATTTGGTACTTGTGAGAGTATTAACATGCATATATACATTTTAATAAATGTAAGAATAATAATATTATACATGTAAGAATATTAACATGTATAAACATTTTATATTTATTAATTTATTTAAACTGATTCCAGTCGAAATTCTATATTTCGCACCCGAACCGTTTCTTATTAAAAAAAAGATCCAGATCCAAATAAATGGAACTATATCTCGTTTTGAATCCGAAAAAATTTAACGGGTTAAGATCGGATCAGGGCGGGACTTAGACCTTGACCTTGACCTGGTCTGGTTCGGGTCGGCCTGGACTCAGTCTGATTTAGTTAGGGTTTACGGGTACAATTGGAAACTCTTCTTTCTTCACTTCTTCGAGAACAATTAACAGATTGAGTCTTTCTCTTTCGGTAGCTGGTTTTGTCTTCCCCGCCGCCTCGACCATCACACACGCCGTCTCAACCATCACACACGCCGCCTCGACGATCAACCCCGCCGTCCCAGCCACCTCGACCATCACCCCCACTGGCAGTTGCCGTCTATTCCAATGTCGCTATCAAAACCCCTACCGCCACCCTGTCGCCTCCGCATCTACCTTTCCTCAGAATTTCGCGTCCGTTTCCCTCTGTGTAAAGCTTTCCATGCACCCTTCCTCCGCCCCCTCAACCAATCACTTTCTCCCTTCTAACAGCCCCTCCTCCGCCCCCGCCTCCACCCATCTTCCCCAAACCATCAGCCAACTAAATGTTGTTTTGACCAGAGATTTGTTATCAAGACATATCAAGCGTCTGCATATAGTATCCATCAGTTCTGCATACTATGTTTCCTTACGGTATCACGTCCACCTTTTATGATTGGAGCTGCATGGATTATCATCGTTGGATGTATTGTTATTTTTGACGTGATTAGATTTTTGGGGTGAGCGAAGAAGACCGATATGGCAGAAAATTGGCTGGAAAAATTTTCAAAAAAATTCAATTTTCCGTTGATTTTTATGTGAGCGGTAGGGTAGGGGGAGGAGAGGATAGGGAAGGGAGGTGGGGGGATGGGGAGGCAGCGAGGGGAGGCGGGAGGTGAGGGCCAAAAAAAAAAAATCTCGGTTGCCAACGACGGAAAAAGTGATGAGGTAGGTTGGGAAGAAGAAGAGGAAAGAAAGAAAAAGGAAAAGGAAAAGGAAAAAGAAAAGAAAAAGACAAAAGAAATAAAAAAAACAATCCAAAGACATCTAGAGTAGCATTTTTTCACATCTACAATGTTGCAGTACTGTTTTTTAAAAACAACCCCAAAAATAAGGAATCCAAACGGACGCTAAGATATGTAAGAGATAGTATATGTATTTATATGTATGCTTGACTTGATCTCAGTTTGACCAAATTCAAGTAGTTTGATACAGATACCAAGTCGAGTTTGAGCTTTCATCTATGCTACTCAAGTGCTTGCCGAGTAGCATGATTTTTGGTATATTATTTATATTATATAGTTATTTTAATTATGAAATGACTAATAAGGGTTTATATTTTAAGTAATTTACAATAAATTTTGTCTATTCGATAAAATTATTAAATGGCAAAAATATAATATTATAAAAACTAAAAAAAGAAATAAGAATTTTAGATAATTTATCATAATTTTATGATTTTCTTTTGAGTTTGTCCAGTTTTTTTTGAGCCTTGCAGCTTGTTAACGCTTGAGACTAGTCTCGAGTCTTAACAAATCAAGTTCGAATTTGCAAATGCATATTAGCGAGTCGAGTCGACCTACATAATTTTTTACTCGTCGAACTTGAATAGGTTTATGTAGTATCGAGTCCGAATTCGAGTATAGCACTACTTGAAATCCACTAGATTTGTTAGCAGCTCTAGACATAAGAAGTTCTATTTATAGTTTCCTAAAATTATAACGGAAGACCAGTGCGAAAATCGAGGTAAAGTCCAGCGCCGGTCTTGGTGCGCACAAAGATTTTGATGAGTCTCCAATTCTCCAAATCTTCCAGACCGGACATGCAAAATTTTTCCTTGCATTTTGATTTTGTTTCTCCATGTCAAAGCTGTCCACGATTTTCACCTTTCCATTCCACTCAAGTTGTGCCATCTTCACCGGATATCCATAAACAACTCAAATTAAATAATACATATTCAAAGTAAGCTTTTTTTGGCAAAAAGAATTTATGATTTTTTGGCAAACAAACAAAAAAATAGAAATTATTAGAAATAGAAGTTGTTAGAAGTTACTAAACTTTAGTAGTTATCTTTAGTAAATCTTTACTTTTATGAAGATAAAATTGAAAAACTAAGAGCTGACACAAGAATTTAGCACCAAATCTTCTCCTCATGCTTTTTATATAGAAAGATATTAACTCTCAAATTGCTCTTATGGGTCCTCACTTGTTCACTCCACATTTTTTTTAAAACACTTATTTGGAGCCTTTTATTGAAATTTATTACTCCTTGAACCCTAATCTAAAAGTTAAGGAATAAATTACTAAAATAATATAATACTGCAATTTCATTCTAAAGACAATGTTTACTCCTAATAATGTTTTATGCTTAAAATTTGTGAATAAGATATATAATTAACTAAAGCAAAACCCTCTAACAAAGGGAAAGACCCTTTTGAACAAATTAGGAGCAAAATCTTGACATAGACACCATGGGGAAAAAATCCGTTAGAAATCTTCTTTCTCATTTCTTAATCAATCAATCATTTGACTATATTTTTGATACGCTATTTTACTTCCCTTATTATTTATTTCTTTTTAATTGAAAATGAAAAATTACAACTCATGAATTTGCCCATTGTGATCACCCAAATTTATCAAATCACATACTATACTTAAAAAATAAAGACAAAAATTACTTCTAATATCATTCTTCTTATTGCTTTCTAAATAAATCATTTGCTGAAATTTTAAAATCTTATTGACCTCCAGGGTATTATTCTTTGCTTCTCATCTTAAATTCCATAATTTTCCAAATCGTCAATTATCATATCCATGATCACCTCTTTTATTATAGAAAATTCACATCACACATTTATTCAATTACATTTTTAACTTAATCCACACACCATTGCACATTACGCAAGAGGCATGGAACTAATAAAAATAAAATGCTACACTTTAAGATTGGGTGAATTACTACTTTTACTTTATCCTAACTCTCACAATAATTAATAATTTTATAACTCATTAGATTTAATAAAAATTGTTGTGACTTATTTTATTAAGAGTTGATTCAACTTTGCACCCATCAACTGTACCTTCATTCCCATTTTAATTCTCAAACTTTAAAATAGAATATTTCAATTCCTTCAATAGATTGTCTAACTTAAGTAAGACATTGATAGAAGTGAGACAAATATTATACTTTAAGAATTAAAGTGTGACAGGTTGGACAATTTAAGATCTAAAATGGGACATATTTGATACTCTAGGACTAAAACTGGAGAAATATCATACTTTCAAGACTAAAGTGTTCCATTTTGAAATTCATAGACAAAAGTAAAAACTTGAGTCGAGTTGAAGGATACAAAGTGAATTTAACCCAGAAAATTATTAGGTATAATTTTCACCAAAAATTTTCCAAATCACCTCAAATACCTTAGATTACTCCTCTAAATTATTTCACAACTTTTAAGGGAAAAAAAAAGTAGTTCTTTTTTTAACATAATAACCAAAAATTATTACAAAAAATCTTCAAAAAGCTCCAAGTTCGTTAAAGCCGATACCCTCTTTCCTCTGGCCCTATATTCTTCTCCTTGTAAACTGTGATTCCCTCGATCGCCAACCGACCTACTCTTGCAGGCTGCAAAAATGGATGTTGCATTGACAGTGGGAGGCTCTTTTCTCTCCGGCTTCCTCCAAGTTCTCTTCGATAGAATGGCTTCGCCCGAGTTTCTCAATCTGTTTCGAGAACGAAAGCAGGATAGTCAACTCCTGAAGAAGCTCAAGACTAGCCTGCTGGTTATCCGGGCTGTGCTTGATGATGCAGAGAACAAGCAAACCAGGAACTTTGCTGTCAAAGAATGGCTTGATGAGATTCAAGAAACTGTGTACCAGACCGATGATTTGCTTGATCAGATAAATACTGAAGCTCTGCGGATAAAGGTTGAATCCCAGTATCAGAATGGAAAGATTCAAGTAAGTTCTATTACTGAAACCTCATTGCTGAGTAATGCATTTTTTGCAGAGATAATGCCTGAGATAGAGAATATGGTTGCGAGGTTGGAGTTATTTATACAACATATTAGTCCCCTGGGTTTGCAAATTGGTGAGGTGAAGAAGGAGTCATTTCGGCTGCCTTCGACCTCTTTGGTGGGTGAAACTGCTGTTTATGGTAGAGATGTCGATAAGGAGAAGATGATTAACATGTTACTTTCTGAGAATTTGAATGAGGACACTATTGGTGTAATTCCAATTGTGGGATTGGGTGGAATTGGAAAAACAACTCTTGCTCAATTGGTCTACAATGATGAGAGAGTGAAAGCACATTTTGATGTCCAGGGGTGGGTTTGCATCTCGGAAGAATACAATGCTGTCAGGATAACTAAGGAGCTTCTTAGAGAACTGAACATAGTAAGTTTGGACTCCAGCGAAAATTTTAATGCCCTGCAAGTGGTGCTACAGTTAGGTGTAACTGAGAAAAAGTTTCTTGTTGTATTAGATGATATTTGGAATCGGGACTACAATGACTGGGATAAATTACGGGTCCCTTTGAGAAGTGGACTAAGGGGAAGTAAGATACTTGTGACAACACGTGATGAGAACATTGCTTTGATGATGTGTAGCGGGCCAATCCATCATTTGGAATTGATATCAGAGGAAGACTGCTGGGCCTTATTTGAGAAACATGCTCTTGAAAATAGAGATGGCGATGCATATCAGGACCTGGCAGAGGTAGGAAAGAAAATTGTGAAGAAATGCGAAGGGCTGCCTTTGGCTGTGAAAACAGTTGCAGGTCTTTTGCGTTCAAAAAGAACAGTAAAGGAGTGGGAAGGGATTTTAAGAAGTGAGGTATGGAATCAAACAACAAATCAAAATGGCATCTTACCAGCATTGAGATTAAGCTACATTCATCTTCCGTCTCATTTAAAAAGGTGCTTTATCTATTGTGCTGTGTTTCATAAGGGTTACAAGTTTAGAGAGGAGGAAGTAATTCAGCTATGGCTTGCTAATGATCTTTTGGAGCACTATGGAGACAATCAAAGACTTGAAGATGTTGGTGCAGAGTACTTTCATGAATTGAGATTGAGATCATTGTTTCAGCAGTCATTTGGCAATTTATTTTGTATGCATGACATTGTCAATGATTTGGCGAGTTCTTTACGTGGCAAGTATTGTCTAAGGCTAGAAGATAATCAACGGGGACATGGAGCAATAGATGTGGTACGTGACTTCTCATACTTGGCGGATTATTTCGACTCATTTAAGAAACTCCAACTATTGAGTGCGGCAAAGAATTTAAGAACATTCTTGCCACTGAGAAAGACTTCAAAGGGAGAAAGTCGAATTTTTGGACTAAGCAAGAAACTTTTACATGATGTGCTGCCTGCATTTAAGTTCTTAAGGGTTCTTTCTTTGTCTGGTTACAGGATCCTTATGTTGCCTGGTTCGATTCGTAATCTGAAGCAACTGCGCCTTCTAGATCTTTCATTCACAAACATTCGAAAACTACCAGATTGGATATGTACCCTTTATAATATACAAACCCTCTTGTTGTCAAATTGCTACAAACTTGAAGACTTGCCTGTAGATATGGAGAAGCTGATTAACTTGCGTTACCTCGACATTCATGGAACTCAGCTGAAGAAAATGCTAATACACATTGGTAGATTAAGAAGCCTTCAAGTCTTGACAACTTCTATAGTAGGAAAGGGTAGTGGTTCAACAATTGAGGAGTTGGGAAAACTTCCTAATCTTCGTGGTGATCTGATCATTTCAGGGCTGGAAAATGTTTTAAATGGCAAGGATGCATCAATGGCCAATGTGAAGGGCAAGAAAAGCCTTGAAAGGATATCTTTGAAGTGGAGAGGTGATACTAATGATTCACGAGTTGCAAAAGATGTGCTTGATAATCTACAACCTCATTCAAGCTTAAAGCATCTTGAAATTGATGGATATTGCGGGACAAGTTTTCCTGATTGGCTTGGAAACTGCTGCTTCTATGTGGTAACTATAAGTCTTCGCAATTGTGAACATAGCTTTTGCTTACCTGCACTTGGGCAGTTAGTTTCTCTGAAATTCCTCACCATCTCTGGATTGAACAAATTATTAGAGATCAACAAAGAGTTCTACGGAGATGGTATTGCAACCAAACCATTTCAGTCTCTGAGAGTACTAAAATTCGAGAAATTGTCAGAGTGGAGGCATTGGTATATACCAGATTCTGAACTTTTCTCTAGCCTTGAAGAGCTCTATATAATTAATTGTCCCAAGCTAATTGAATTTCCAAAGAAGCTTTTGTCATTACAAAAGTTTGAGATATCTGGATGCAATCAACTTGTACTTTCGGATGGTCGTTTGAGTGTATTAAGCACTGCTAATGCTCATCTCGTACAACAACTCCCATCTCTTCGTAAATTGGTACTTTCTTCTTTAAAACATGTGAAAGATCTATCCCTAGAGATCAACAAGTTAACTAGTCTTAAAGACCTTGAAATAAGGTACTGTGACAACTTAAGATCTATCTACCCTCTACCAGATATCAACAGATTAGTCATTGTAGATTGTGCATCTTTGTTACCCATTCCAATGAGTGTCTTACCTCCTACAGTAAAAACACTTCAATATTGGTCTTGTTGCAATTTGGAAATGGAAACTGAGAGCTGCCAAGAGTTCCTTGAGTTTTTGAAATTGTACAAGTGTAGCTCTATCAAGCGTCTCTCGCTGGGCTTATTCCCTAGGTTACAAAGACTCCACATTGACAATTGCAAGAATATTGAAGTGGTGTCAGTTCCACGTGGGAATCAGAATATAATCTCACTGAAATCCTTGAAGATCTGGGATTGTGATAATCTGTTATATTTTCTGAAAGGAGGATTGTTTGCTCCGAATCTAAGTGATCTATCACTCCAGTATTGCAAGAAGCTCAAATCATTGCCAGAAGGTATGCAATCCCTGCTTCCATGTTTGCGATATCTGGAGATAAACAATTGTCCAGAAATTGAGAGCTTTCCAGAAGGGGGTTTGCCCTCAAGTCTAGAAACCCTTTATATTTCCGATTGTGAAAAGCTTGTTACTAGTTGGAGAGAGTGGGACTTGCAGAGACTCCCCTTTCTTAGGGTGTGTGAGATCAATGGGACCACTGAAGAAGAGTTGCTTCGAGAGCACTGGGTTCTGCCTTGCACACTTCAAATTCTCAGCTTTCGGAGGCATAAGAATTTGAAAATGTTGAACTGTTTGGGGCTTCGGCACCTCACCTCTCTTGAAAGTTTAAGTCTCATTGATTGCCCTCTCATTCAGTCACTGCCACAAGATGGTCTGCCTACCTCTCTCTCTAGACTGTATGTCAAGAAGTGCCCACTGCTGAAACAACGCTTAGAATGGCAGAAAGGACAAGACTGGCCAAAGGTTGACTATATCCAATGTGTAATAGTGGATGATGAACCCATCCCATGATAAAAGGTACTTCTTTCCAAGAATCTTATTCACTTTGAATCGTTTAAACCTGAAAATGGCATTTATCAATGTATTTTGCACAAAAGCTGAAAATTATTCTTATTGACGCTTTACTTTTTGTGTATTTTCCCTGTGTCAGCTCTTCTTGACCTGTCTAGGCTAGGTTAAGAACCTCAATATATCAACCTAATCACAAACTTTTAAAAGTTCAAATTATCTATGCCCTTGTAGACCCAAAATCAAAACTTTCATCTTGGAGCACGTAATATATCTTTGATTTTGTTGGCTGCTCCATTTGTTTGCTTATCAACAAACTCAAAGATCAAATTGCAACTTGTGTGGTCTGGGGTTGGGGATTACCTTGTGCATATCTTTTCGCCAATGTATCCGATCTTAAGATGTTTATAATAGACCATTATTGGGGACAATTTGTTGTGAATGTACATTTTGGATCTCAATAATGCTCTCTCTCTCTCTCTCTCTATCTTTTTGGATGAATGAGTTTATAGTTAGGCATTCCATATTTTATCTATTGATTGCAACTTAAGTTAGCTAATATTTGCTAATGCCTTTTTAACGTTTTACTGTTATGTAATTGCAATAATCTTTTGATTCATCTATATGCTATTCTGCAAAAAGCTTCTTTGCGCTTTCAAAATAGCAATGTCTTTTTTGGATTTCTATCTTTTCATTATAACGTTGTTCATTTTGCTGCAGAACTAAAATGAAGAGTTGCATTTATATGTTACCAAATTAAGACAATAAGATTGATCATGGAGTAAGTTTAATTTGGAGCTTTGTAGCAATAGTTGCACGCCACATTTCTTGTCTGTTTATGGCCACAGACCTCCTTGACATGGTCATTTCCTTTTCCCTTCATACTCCTTTTTGGTCAGAGACATGAAGGTCTATAGGGTGAAAGGCTTGATATGAGATACTAGTCTAGTAAGTTTCCATAGATAGATAACATAGAGACATTTAGATTGAAGGCAATCTTCAGGTGACCCTTACCAGAGATGCACTTGATAAATTTTTTAAAAAACTACAGGAAAAGATTAAAGCCGAATCATCATCAAAGATGGAAAGTGTAACATCCACCTGACCATAAATTGAATTAAGTTTTCAGTATTGTAGCAAAAATAGTTAAGTTTGTAACAATTTATGCTTGACAATAAATTCGTCTAGGAAAACTCTAAACGCATGATTTGTTGAGAGGTGTATGATTACAGGGGCAAAGTAGACGCTGAATTTCCTTAGGAATTGACTCAAGAGTGGGAAATTGCTTTAGAACTGATTTGGTCTTCAGTAGATATCTCTGGTCATGCATTTTCCGAGCATTTTGTTTACTGCTATATCTCTCAGACATCCCTCTCCAAATTTGATTTCTTTCTTAAGTTGATGAAGGGTGTCACAAAAATATAAATCTTCATGCACTGATGAGCATACATGTCTTTTATTTCAGTGTGTTTACTTCTATTAGGAGATAGACTGTGCTTTAGGAGACTACTCCAAAAGGTCAAATTTTAGCCATGCATCAAATCAGATCTTCAGGAATGCATACTACAAGGGTACTGAAACTGCGCTTTTGATGACTGTCTGGTTTTAATGCTGGGATCATTTTTGATTGGATCATGTTTAGCAAATAGCTAACTTACAAAAATGGAGCTGCAGGGTTGCAAAATGGTTGAAATGGATACTTTTTTGTGTGAAAATGAATTGCATTATTGCTCAAACAGCATGTTTTGTTACTCTTTTACTTTAGATATCGTTTGGCTTAGTCCAATATTATTAAAATAACAGTACTGCTAAACAATGTGAGTGACGTTTGCAAGATTTTCTTATGACAAACTAAGGGCGTGGGATGTATCAAATAGAGGAAGTGGAAAGAAAGCAGCAGAATGAATAGTGGAGCTACTGTCTTGTCTTATATGTTTACAAGTCTTTGTTGCTCTATCAATCATTTTTCTTGTTGCGTAAAATGTCCTTGTTTTTGTCAAATGTCAAATTTTCTTTCATTTATTCCTTGGCAGGTGCACAAAAGGAAACCTCACATTATTTTCTCCTTTTGAGCTTGTGGATACAATTTTCTCTCTTGTGAGCTAGTGGATACAAGGAAGATCAAACTTGCAATAGGTCAAGTACTTGTATATGTATAAATTGAACATAGCTATTTTGAACTTGGTATTTAATGTTTTATGAGTTGTGTTCTTACCCTAGCTATAGTTCAAGATGATGAATGTCTAGCACCTAATCCCATTAAAGCATCTACAGACCAGACACTGTATTTATTCATTCGGCTTTTATAGTTTGGGACGGCACTGGTAAAATCAGATTGCATGCATCATCCTAGTGTTCTGGCCATTGAAAACCTTAGCAGTTTCCCTCATGTCATATGGAGCTAAATTGTGTGCTGCCGGAGTGTGCATTTGCAACGTTATGACTGTGTTAATTTTCAAATCTTTTAGTGGCACATCAATTAAAAAGCAGTTTTCATGTCCTTTAGGCAGAACTGTGATAAAACGTGATAAAAACTAGTTTATAAAAGAAAAGATAAATAAAAAAATTGGCAGAACTGGACTACATGTCTGTCACGAGAGACAGGCTTTTGAAATGGTTTGGCACACATAAAATATTGCGCGCTGAGATTTTATATTACGTTGTTTCTTGGAAATGAGGAGCAAAGTTTGAGTAATGGTGTACACACACACAGATATATATATATATATATATATATATTTAATTTGGCTATGACCCTCTGAAAAACTATACCTTTTTTCCAAATAGTTGTATGAACATAAATTTATGACAATTATAATGTGCTTTGGAACATTGGCGAAGACATGGACATGAACAGCTCATTGTCTTACCAGCTGTACACGCTGAAGTGTTGGATGTAGCATTAGTTAGGATTTTAGGGGATATGGAAATAGAAAAGTTTCAGAGTAATGGAAGGATGGTTACCGTGGTATTTTTGTCATGAATAATTGGACAATGATATTTAATGTGGGTAGGAGATCAGAGCTGTCAGTTTTGATATACTAATCCTGTTACCAATTGCTTCAACATGTATTATTCATTAAAATTGTTCATATTTTTGTGGAGTGACCAGACTGCTACCCCTACCTTTTTGCCATTATGTGTTGCATCTATGGATATTACTTTTATTTGTTGTCTCTTATGAAAAATATCATCTTTGCAAACCATTACGATTGTTCATTCTTTTGCAATGACATGCATTCTGTTCTCCAACTGCACAAATTGAAGAGAGACAAAAAAAAAAAAAAAAAAAAGAAGTTTCTGTGAGTAATTCATGAATACAGTCTGCCTTGAAACATGATTTCATATTTCTTGAAGTTGGAAAGGAAATTCTATACTAGATACTTCTCTTTTAAACTACTGAATTGCTTTCTTTGAATCTTATGTTACAGTTCTCTTGCAAGTTTCACAAGTTTCTTCTGCTAGTGACGGTTTTCACATTTAGGTTTCTGGTTTTTCCAGATGAACAGTTTGATAACTCAGTAATTTTGTTGGCATTTTATGTTTAATGCCCCAAATAAGCAGTTTTCAGTAAGTTAATAGTAATAGTGTTTGAGACCCATTGAAATTTCTTTCTTAGTGATAATCCAGCTTTAGTGTTTTCCCTTTTGTTTATTGAGTTCTCCTGTTGACTGTAACCTAATAGGCATCACCTCCATATTTCAATTTCATTTATTTGTCTTTTCCTTTAGTTTTTCTTATAATGCAATATGATTAGAATGATTTCCTGCATTCAAGCACTCTAATTGTGCTCTGACATTGCTACATTTCATGTATTGTTTGCAGAAATGGGACTGTGGTATAATTGTCCATTACTTCTATTTTTGTGATGCTGAGGCACGTTGATGACCACTAATATGGTCCTCCCAGAAGCGGGCTTGCTGTCCTGTTTGCATATTATCTCAGTATCATATTGGATAAAGCTTACGACTTGGCACTGAGAGGCGCGTTTGCAAAGGCCCAATCTCACAGAAAATGCAAGAATAGTGGCACTAAGGAGAAGAGTCACCTCCACAGAGACTGGCTGGCAGCTTGCACTCTTATGATACTCCCCATGGGGCATCATAAGGAACTGAAAATGCTAAGCTACAAGTATGTTCACTTCTCACCTCTCTTAAAGATAGGGAGATCGTCTAGTTTCTGCTGCAGTCAACCTGCCGGCATATTTTATATATGGCCATCACTGTTCACTTTTGACACCAAACCTAGAACGTGAAAGAAAAGGGGATGACTGAACAACATTGCTGGTATTAACTGCCCTGCTGGCAATGATTAACTCTTCCATGACAGGATCTGGCTGTTCCAGTTGCTTCAACTTGAAACTTCATAATTACATAAACATTTTCCTTGAGATTTTTTATTTTGTGCATTGACTGAATGCTTTAAAGCCTGAAAACTCAATCCACAAATTCCCTAAATAATAATCGCTCTTTTCTACCTTCTTGCTATTGATAAATTTAACACAAGTTCTTAAGTCTGTTATACTTGAAACATATTCTATCTTCAGCACTTGATTTTTAAAGTCAGAATTGTGAAATCAAATTGATGCAAAATTGAATGTGTACCGAGAAGATTGCTTGTATAATTACACTAGTTTTGTCTGGTTTTCTATATTTGTATTTTGTCTTTGGTTGCAGTCCTGTGACATTGTTAACAAACTCCCTGAGGATCATATTGGATCTCTATTCCAGGTATAATTCGCTGGGAGCAGAAAGACAGGTTATTGACATGCAAGAACTCACTGGCAGTTGGGCTGGCTTCAAGAACTGACTTGGTAATATCAACTCTCTCCAGTATCAGGTTACAGTTATATTGCCCCAGACTACTCTTCATATACGAACTGGAATTAGGGTCGCTTGATTGTGTTGATCCAGTGATGGCTGAAGACCACAGAATCAGTGATGTAGAACCTGACCATTTTGCTGATGTAGTGCACATGCCTGCTGATGTGGCACGGGACATCATTCAAAGTCATCAAGGCAAGGGACAAATCAGGAAGATTTACAAGAAAGATGGTCAGGGGCGGGTTACAGAAGCTGATATAAGAGCAGGGGAAGCCATGGTTTCTTTCACTCTCAAAAATTTGTCCTTCTCATGCTGTTCCATTTATGGTGAGGAGACTGGGTAGCATAACAAAATCTTCAACTGGCTGAGCAGGATTTTGTCTGGGTTTTGGACCTTATTGATGGAACCGATAGTTTTGCCCGTGATTACTTGCCATCTTTGGGGCATTGATTGTTTTACACTGTAAGGGGAAACCAATTCTTCGCTGCATTAATCAGCCCCAACCATGATGAAGAGAGATGGTTTGGTATGAGAGGCTCAGTAACCACCCTGAATGGAAATCCAGTTTCCCCGGCTTCTAGTGCAGCGCTGAGGAAAGCAGATGCTGTCCTTAGAGACCAGCATTACAATGATGATGCTGAGGAAGCATATTCAAAGATAGTGCATCAGTTGGAAGATTGGTACTATGAGGGGAACTGCATTGCTTATGGTGGCCTAGTTTCCGGTTCTCTGGATTTGGTTGTGGACTACGGTCTTGACCCCTTTTGATTTTCTTGCGTGGAGGAATTATAGCAGATCGAAAAGGGCGTGAGCTTGTTCGGGATCCTCTGAGTCCAAGTTTGGTCCCTAAAGGAGGATACAAAGTTGTGGCTGCAGTTAATCAAAGGGTCCATCAGCAAGTCAGTTTCCGACTTCCACCATGGAGCTCATGTATTTTACCAGATTTTTCTGTTTATATTTTGTTCTACATGAGGTGTTAGCTTTAATTATAGATGTTCTTTTTTGAGGATTATGTATAAATGTTGTGGTTGTAGTTGTTCAAGTGTTGATACTTTCGGACTTTAGTAGTTCAACATATTTTGACACTCGTCCAATTTTGTAATTGCCCGCCTGTATAAGTTCTTGACCTTTCTAGGCTATCTGGGCTAGAACAAGATATCCACCTGATAGCCAAATGTTGAAGGTTTGAATTATTGTAGAATCTGAAATCAGAACTTTATCTTGGAGCGTCTAATAGAGCTATAATTGTTTGGCCTGCTCTATTTTTCACTCATTTCAAACTCAAATTTTAGAGTGCAACTTGTTGTAAATATTGGATATTTCAAAAGATTTTTGCCACGTTTTTTCATGTGTGCGGTAAGTGAATCAGGTTTTATCTCATCAGTCAAACGAATTATTGATTGTTTAGAAGTTTGACTCTTTCAAAGGTAAAATGTTATCTCTTTAACTACTGATTGCCTTCTTGAGTTTTCTTGTTGCCGTTGCAAACTTCAAGGGATAAAGCCAAGCTATTAGCAACGTGACTTTTTGAATGTCAGAAGACTTGATTGATAGAGTCTTCAGCTATCAAACATTATCCACGTTTCCAAATTTTTAGCAAAACTCCAACGGGCTTTTCTTTTGACTACACTTTCCTTAGCCTATAAATATTGGACCTTACCAAGCTCATTGGCTCGTCACTAGATTACGCTGTTAAGCTCTTTTCTCCTCCTAGTATTCTTTCTAACACTCTTCACTTCTGTTGGTTTTGGGACAAAATTTGCTGGTTCTACATCCCTCTCATAAAATAGAGGAAGGCTTGTTTAATTCTGGAAAAACATTTCGTCACCTCGAAATAGTTTCTTAGGATAGTGCTACTCAGCACGACTCAAGCATGTTCGTTTATTTTCAAGAAGTGTTACCATTGTTCGACAATTTTTTCCTACAATCTAAGAAACTATGGCCATTGACAATGTTAACATCCAACAACAATCAACTGCATCAATTGCAGTCACCCTGCCATTCGCCAAGCCTTTTCCAGACGTCTCCAAAATTGAAATTTTCGCCAATGAAAATTTTAAAAGATGGCAAGAACGTGTGTACTCTCTACTCGACATCCATGGAGTAGCCTACGCGCTCATTGAATCCCAACCTTCTGCAACTACAGTTGCCAAGACCTAAGAAGCATGGCAATATGCCAATAAGGTATGTCGACACACTATCTTGCAAACATTGTCTAATGAATTATTTGATGTCTACCGTAACTGCAAAGAAGTCAAGGCAATTTGGGAAGCCTTGGTCACAAAGTTTACTGCCGAAAACGCAACCAAGCAAAAATTCGTCGTAGGAAAATACAATCAATGGCAAATGACTGACGACAAGGAGATGAAAATTCAAATCATGGAGTATCAAATGCTGCTAGAGGACTTGAAAAATGAAGACATCAATCTACCTGAGAAATTTGCTGCAGGCATGCTGATTGAAAAACTTCCCGAGTCATGGGCCGACTATAAAAACAACTTGAAGCACAAGGAGAAAAATTACACCATGGATGAGCACGTGAAGCACATCATCATTGAGGATTCAAACAAAAGGGAGTTAAGAGCTGCCAAAGCAAAGGAGATGGCGTTCAAAGCTAACCTGGTACAAAACAACAATAACAGGTATGCCAATAAGTCCCAAAATAACAAGTCTAGAAATCCGAAGTACAAACCAAAGAACCCCAATTTTAAGAAAAGAAAAGACAATTGCTACAGTTGCGGAAAATCAGGACACCATGCTGCTCAGTGCAGATATAATAAAGGTGACAATGCAACTGGGAATTCTCCTAAGGCTAATTAGTCAAAGGAGATGAAATAATTATTGCAGTCATCTCACAAGTAAATATTATAGCCAATGTGAAAGAGTGGGTGGTAGACTCTGGAGCTACCTGGCACATATGTGCAAATCGAGAAGCATTTTCCTCCTATACTCCAATAGGGAATGATGAAGAGGTGGTCTACCTTGGAAACTCACGAACTGCTAAAGTTCTTGGAAAGGGCAAAGTGTTCTTGAAACTCACTTCAGGAAAAATTTTGGCTACATGTGCTACATGTGCCAAATATTCGGGCAAATCTGGTTTCTGTAGCTTTGCTAGGAAGAGTTGGGGTAAAAGTGTCATTCGAATCTGATAAGATTGTAATGACAAAAAACAATGTGTTTGTGGGGAAATGCTATTGTAATCAGGGACTCTTTGTACTTAACATTTCCAATGTGATCAATGAGAATGCTTCTTCTTTTGCTTATATTGTTGATTCAATTTCTTTATGGCATGTAAGATTATGACATGTGAATATAAGTTATATAAAGAAATGCAATCACTTGGTTTACTTTCTGGTGTTAATAATGACAGTATGGACAAATGTGAAATATGTGTAGAAAGTAAAATAACAAAGAAAAGTTGTGTAACTGTTCAAAGAGAAACTGAATTATTAAGTTTAATTCACACAAATTTAGGTAATTTAAAACAAACTATGACTAGAGGTGGTAAAAGATATTATGTTACTTTCATAGATGATTATTCTAGATATACTAAACTTTATTTGCTTAGAAATAAAGATGATACTCATAATGCCTTTTTATCTTATAAGTTTGAAGTAGAAAATCAATTTAATAAGAAGATAAAAAGAATTAGATCAGATAGAGGAGGTGAAAATTTATCTTTAGATAATTTTTGTGAACAAGAAGGCATAATACATGAAGTTACACCACTTTATTCACCAGAGTCTAATGGGATAGTTGAACGAAAAAATAGAACACTAAAAGAAATGATGAACTCCATGTTAGTTAGTTCACATGCTCCTGATAATTTATGGGGAGAAGCTATATTATCTGCATGCCATTTACAAAATAGGATTCCTCATAAAAGGATTGGCAAAACACCTTATGAATTATGGAAAAATTATAAACCAAATTTGAAATATTTAAAAGTATGGGGATGTCTTGCTAAAGTTTTATTGCCTGAACCTAAGAAAAGAAAAATAGGTTCTAAAATTTGTGATTGTATGTTTATTGGATATGCTGAACATAGTGCTGCATATAGATTTCTTGTTTTAAGAAGTGATGTGATTGATTGTAATACAATTATTGAGACAAAAAATGCTGAATTTTTTGAACATATTTTTCCACTGTCGAATAAAATTTCTCATGCACCTGTTGAAATAAATAGACAAATAACCTCAAATAAGGAATTGAGAAGAAGTAAAAGGCCAAGAAAAGAATTTTCTTTTGAAAATGATTTTCAAACTTTTCTTGTTGACAATGATCCTTTAACTTATTCTGATGCTATTTCTTTTTCTGATAGTAAATTTTGGAAAGAAGCAATTACAGCTGAAATTGATTCTATTATGAAAAATAAAACTTGGATTTTAGTAGATTTACCTCCTAGTGCAAAACCTATTGGTTGCAAATGGATTTTCAAAAGGAAATATAATCCCGATGGCTCTATAGATAAATACAAAACTCGTTTAGTAGCCAAAGGATTTTCTCAAAAATAAAATATTGACTATTTTGACACATTTGCACCAATAACAAGAATTTCTTCTATTCGTATTTTATTTGCTTTAACTTCTATTCACAAACTTTTTGTACATCAAATGGATATCAAAACAGCTTTTTTAAATGGTGATTTAGAAGAAGAAATTTATATGTTTCAACCTGAGGGATGTATTGAATCTGGACAAGAAAATAAGGTTTGTAAACTAATTAAATCTCTTTATGGCCTAAAACAAGCTCCTAAACAGTGGCATGAGAAATTTGATCAAGTATTGATAAAAGATGGATTTTTATCTAGAGAAGTGGATAAATATGTATATGTTAAAGTTGTAGACAATCAATATGTGATAATTAGTTTGTATGTGGATGACATGCTTATATTTGGTACGAGTTTAAGTATTGTCAATAATACTAAGCATTTTTTGTCTTCTAATTTTGATATGAAAGATTTGGGTGAAGCAAAAATGATATTGGGTGTTAAAATCATAAGGAGAGATGATGGTATAATGTTGTCACAAGAACATTATACAGAGAGACTTCTTAGGAAATTTGAAAATTATGTGTGACACCTGTGAGCACTCCTTATGATGCTAATACTCAATTAAAGAAAAATAATAGTGACTCAGTTGCTCAGTCTAAATATGTTTAGATTATTGGGAGTCTGATGCATTTGATGAATTTCACTACACCTGATATAGCTTATGCTGTATGTAGACTGAGTAGATATACTCACAATCCCAATCATGAGCATTGGTTTGCATTAGTCAGACTAATGAAGTATTTGAGAGGTACCATGAATTTTGGTATCCTGTATAGTGGATTTCTCACTGTATTAGAGGGTTACAGTGATGCTAATTGGATCTCTGATTCAACTGAAACAAAATCCACTAGTGGTTATGTGTTCACCATTGGCAGTGGTGCAGTAGCTTGGAAATCAGTCAGACAGACAATCATTGTTAGGTCAACTATGGAATCAGAGTTTATAACTCTGGAGTTGACAGGTTCTGAGGCTGATTGGCTAAGAAATTTCTTAGCCAATATTCCTTCAACAAAGGATATGTTGCCTTCGATATCCATACACTATGATTGTCAAGCGACTATTGCTATTGCCAAAAATAAATCTTATAATTGTAAAAGTCGACACATGAAATTGAGACATGATGTCGTAAAAAAGTTGCTTAAAGATGGAATAATTTCCATTGATTTTGTGAAGTCAGAGTTGAATTTGGCCGATCCTCTGACTAAACCTGTAGGAAGAAAATTAATTCTTCAAACTACAAGGGAAATGGGACTTAGGGCCAACGATTGTCAATAGAGATGGTAACCTAACCTATGTGATTGGTGACCCCATGAAGTAGGTTCATATGGGTAATAACAAGTCAATATTGACTGTGAAGCACTTAAAATTTAAGTCCCTTCTGAGATAAGTGCTTTGACTCTAGTACTTGTGAGGCTGAGTTTAAATATTCTTAATGAATTTGTATCCCTATAGGGAGGTGTATTTTAAGCAGTATACACTTGATAAGTTCAGTTATATGAGAGTGGAGTGGGGCCACTCCTATAAGATTTGTGGCCAGATCTTTAGAGCTCTCATGAACAATCAGGCAGGCGCACGGCCTAAATGCGCAAAACCGCATTGAACAGCAAATTGGGAGTTACAATGTGATTGATAAGATCCCTGTCATACAACAAGAATTATTGTTCATAGAAATTTATATTTCATCAATAATTCTATAAGACATATTTTATCAATCTAAGTTTGGTTCATAGTCCAAAAAATACCAAATTGATTACATTGAGCTCAGACATATCCAGCAGATTTTCTTACTCTTTAGTTCAAAATCTTTTGAAATAGGTGAGAGATTGTTGTAAATATTGGATATTTCAAAAGATTTTTGCCACGTTTTTTCATGTGTGTGGTAAGTGAATCAGGTTTTATCTCATCAAGTCAAACGAATTATTGATTGTTTAGAAGTTTGACTCTTTCAAAGGTAAAATGTTATCTCTTTAACTACTGATTGGCTTCTTGAGTTTTCTTGTTGCCGTTGCAAACTTCAAGGGATAAAGCCAAGCTATTAGCAACGTGACTTTTTGAATGTCAGAAGACTTGATTGATAGAGTCTTCAGCTATCAAACATTATCCACGTTTCCAAATTTTTAGCAAAACTCCAACGGGCTTTTCTTTTGACTACACTTTCCTTAGCCTATAAATATTGGACCTTACCAAGCTCATTGGCTCGTCACTAGATTACGCTGTTAAGCTCTTTTCTCCTCCTAGTATTCTTTCTAACACTCTTCACTTCTGTTGGTTTTGGGACAAAATTTGCTGGTTCTACATCCCTCTCATAAAATAGAGGAAGGCTTGTTTAATTTTGAGAAAACATTTCGTCACCTCGAAATAGTTTCTTAGGATAGTGCTACTCAGCACGACTCAAGCATGTTCGTTTATTTTCAAGAAGTCTTACCATTGTTCGACAACTTTTTCCTACACAACTTGCGTAGAGTGGGCTTAGGAACAACCTAGCACGTGTCTTCTGCACATTAGCAGTAGCCATGGTGCCTGGTCTTATGGTCTTTCTTGAAGACCACCACTAAGGACAATTTGATGCAATTATATTTTGACCTTTCAAGTTTTACCCCTGTTGTAATTGTGATGACGTAACTAATCTTTTGATCCATCGGTAGAAAATTCTGGACAAGGTTGTGCATTTTAAATCAGCAGACTCTTATTTGGATTTTTATGTCACAATTACCATATTTTGCAAATTCTTTCATGTAGAGATAAAATAAAGAGTTGCAATTGAGGTGTTTCCAACTATAGGCAACCAGGACCCATGGTAGGGGGTGCAACGGGAAAATGAATTTTAGTAGAGTTAAAAACTTATTGTTGATTGGAGTATAATATATATTACCTCAGACTTTAATTATTGTGATGACTACATTGTTTCAATTAAAAAGATTGAATCTTATTTTTTCCTCCAAGAAGTGAAGTTCACGTTTGATCTGAAATAGATCTAATACTTTTGTGGAAATTATTTATAACAAAAATTTTCTTCTGAAGAAGACAATCCTATGTAATTTAAAAAGGAAATGTAGACAAGGGAGTGAAACTTTTAAAATTTGAAGGGATGCAATGTGGTACTGTAGAGAAATTCTATAAAACTGAGACGCCAAATAAGGTGCAAAACTAAAAATATCATTTTATATCAAGCTTATTATGTAATTTTTCAAAACTTGAAGGGAGGCAAATAAGATACAAAACCTGAAGGGAGGCAAGCTTATTATGTAATTTTTCAAAACTTGAGGTTGTTACCTGCCCTCATGGGCATGGGCAGAGCTATTTGCCCATGAGGTATTTTTATTCTTTAATCTTTCATCCTTTTTTATACCCTTCCTACTCCCAACTATTAGGTTCAGAATTCGAACTAAATCTGTAGTTACGGGAAACTCTGATTGAATTTACAAAAGTTACAAAATGAAACTTGATTGAATTTACAAAAGTTACAAAATGAAACCACAGCTGGTTATACATAGGGGTGGCCATGGTTCAGGTTTGAACCAGAATCGGACCGGCGGTTTATTGAACTTAAACTGGAACTGGAATTGAGAAACTGGAATCGAAACTATAACCGTGACTAAAGGTTTAGATTCAGGTTCACAAAAAATTTGAACCAGAACCTGGCGGTTCAAGACCCGTTCAAACCGTCTAAAATACACTTATATCCTGGCTTATTAGGCTTTTTTTTTTATTCATTTTAGAATTCAATTTTAATAACCAGTGCCCAATATCAAATAGTTTTAGTTTTAGTCCAACAACCTATTATCCAAATTCATTAATAAATCCAGATACAATAAATAATTTAGGTCTAAATCCAATTTAATCAGCGTGTTAAAGTCAAACTAATCAAAGTATTAAACTAGCATTTGATGACACTCTGAATTTGACTAGTCACTATAACAAATTCTCAAAAAATTATATTTTTAAAGGATCAAGAAAATAGCCATTGTTAAATAAAAAAATAGCCATTTGTATCAGCAACTTTCCTTTTTATAACTGTTGCAGTCCCTTTTGTAGTCGTTGCAATGAACACTGCAATGATTACAAAAAGGAAAGTAACCATTGTAATGGCTACATGCAACAGTTGCAAGAAGGAAAATAGCCTACTTGCAATAGCTATTTATATTTTACAACGGCTACTTTCCTTCTATAATACTATAATAGTTACTTGCAACGATTACTTTCCTTCTTGTACTATTATAATAACTACTTGCAACGGTTGCTTTCCTTCTTGTACTATTGCAATGGTTACTTGCAACGGTTACTTTCCTTCTTATAACTGTTGCAAGTAGCTGTTGCAACGGTTACTTTTTTTTTTTTTTTTTTCAGTTATTACAACGGCTACTTCCTTCTTGTACTATTATAACAATTACTTGCAACGGCTACTTTCTTTCTATACTATCATAACTACTACATATAGCGGCTACTTTCCTTCTTATAACTGTTGCAAGTAGTTGTTGCAACGGTTACTTTTCTTTTTGTCACAATTGCACTAGCTAAATCTTTTGCCTACAAAAACTCCATTTTTTATAATTATTTACCACACAAAATTTTCATTCTATCTCTTCTAATTCTCTATATAGCTAATTTATTTATTATAATTCCATATTTTTCTATATATTCTCAATTATTCATCCTCCCAACATTAGTATTATTTTATATATTTTCCTTGTTAATCTTTTTAGTATACATTTTCAATATTTGTCATATTTTTCTTTCTAAAATATCAACTTTTGGTGGTAGTTCATCATCAAAATCAAAGAACAATGGAAAAAATGCTGCGGGCACCATTGAAACAACTAATGTCTTTGACATTGATGATATTTAGCCAACAGAGATTACAACACAAAACAATCCACAAGTAGAAAGTGTTGAAGATCAACAACAAAAACTTCTCAAGTCCGGGAAAAGAAAAAGTAGAACTCTCCAATCTGACATCTTTGTGAAGCATTTCAAGAAAACCCATGTTCGAGGTGACGAGTACAAAGTGCATTGCAACTATTGCCCACAAACTTACAAGTGGATGTTGGGTGGTGGCTATGGAACATTAGATGGGCATATGGAAAGAAGGCACCCTCAAGAATTTGGCATCGACAAAAAACAAACACAACTTGCCAGGTTTGCTACTTCTAACTCTAATACATCTTTATTTCGATATAGTGATGAAATAAATAAAAATGAATTAGCAAAAATGGTAGCTGCAGAACATTTGTTGTTTAGTTTTGGTGAAAAATTGGGTTTTATCAAGTATTGTCAGAATGCTTTAAATCCACACACTAAGCGTGTTCCTCGAACCACACTTTGAAGAACACTTAAGACTATTTATAATAAAGGAAAAAAAAATTAATTGAAATATTTTCAAAATTAGATAGTCATGTGTGTGAGGCCCCGATTTTTCCCAAGTTTTGAAAAATATTAAATAATGTTAATTATAGTAATTATTGTTTGCCAAAGTGTTTCTATGGTTTGTTTTACTTCTTAAAGTGTTTTGTTTTAACTATTTTGTTTTACAAGTCTAAAAACCCTAATTTGAATTTAAACCCTAGTTTGCTTTGAAAACCCTAAATTTTGACAAAACCCTAATTTGTTTGCACACTAAACCCTAAATGTACCAACCCTACTATATTTTCTCGAAACCCTAATTATATGTACAAATAAAACGTTTGTTATTTCAAGAATTTTCGGTGTGAACTTGCATGCTCACGGGAGTTGATTACGATTCCTAGGTGTTTAGTAGCCTAAGTAGGTGTAATTAAGCTTTGATAGGCTAGGTTAAATTGAGTACCTATGGACTAATTTGATAGGAAAAGAAATCATGTGGGCAAGAGTGAAATTAACCTAAGTTAGTGGGGTTAATTGAGCATGACACTTTTGACCAATTTTGACCAAGACCTAAATATCTAAATGTTGTCATCCTTTAGCTATTTCTAGAACAAGAAGGGCCGGCCAAGCAAGGAAAAAAAAGGGGAGGAAAAACCGTGAGCAAAGGGGAAGGAAGAAAGGAAAGAAAAGAGAGGAAAAAGAAAGGAAAGTTGGAGATTCAACCCCTTGGCAACCGTCAATCTTTATCCTTGGAGTTGGGAGCTTGAGTTTCATCCTAAGTTCATCTTCTTGAAGGTATCAAAGCTGAAATTTTCTGGGAGCTTGAGTTTCATCCTAAGTTCATCTTCTTGAAGGTATCAAAGCTGAAATTTTCTCTAAGTTGTTGGAATTTGATCTAAGTTGATGAAGTTGTTGGATTTTGTTGTTGTTTTAGCTTGCCTCATGATCATTCTTAGCTTCTAAGGTGATTCCATGGATTGGTTTTATTGTTTTGCTTGTCTTGAACTTTGACCAAGAGCTAGGGTTAGGGTTTCACTAGTTGCAATGCTTGATGTTGGGAATTGATGATTGGAAGTTGATTTTAGTTGCTAGGAACTGAATTGGATGGTTGGAAATTGGTTGGTTTGGATGAACTCCAAGTTTTAATTTTGTTTAGATTTTCTGTCCGAATTTGGCTTGAATATTCGAATATTATGGAGGCTGAATTAGCCTTAGCTTAAAGCATGAAAGTTGTGGAAAATTGAGTGAGGATTCTACCTGTAAAATTTCAGATCAATTGGAGCACTGTAGCCTGATAAATGTCCAAAATACCCCTGATGCCCTGTTTCTAACAGAAATGGTTTTTTGCTACTGTAATGGGTCATTTTGACTAGGAAGATGAATGTTTTTGCTTTTGATGTCTTGTTAAGAATTGTAGCCCTGTATGTTAGCTTTCTAACGGCTTTGGAATTTCTGGATTCGGATTTGTGAGCGCCAAGTTATGAACGTTTGAATGTAGCCTGTCGGCAATTCTGACGGGGAAAATTTCTGAAACTGTTTCGACGTTTTTCACCTAGAAAGAGAAAATCTGGGCAGAAGTTGTCTTCATAAAAGTTGTAGCTTGTTCTCTTAGCTTCGAAACGGCACCTTGTGCCCCTCAATCCAACACTCGTACCATGAGTTATGATCAAAATGGCAAAAGGACTCGAAAGTGATCGAGGGTGACCAAGGCACGTGGTGAGTGTCCCAACCTCTTTTAAAATGGAAAATCTTATTATTGTTTACAAATGAGTGTTTTGATGAAATGATTTGCTAGTAATTATAAGGAAGTGATTTACCACTATTTCCAAGCAAAACGCTTTTACAAGTGAAACCATTTATGAAAAGTTTATGAATGTTCAAACCCGTTTTAAGTTAAATATTTTACTATTATGTGAAAATGACTTGTGAAATGATTTACTCGACTTATATTTGCAAAGAAATGAGTTTGTGAGTGTGCCTTGTTTGTTGTGTGAATTACATGCCTACGTGATGAATACTTGATGTTACTTGATTTCATAAGTGTGAAATACTTGTTTCTAGCGAGTGTGTACCTTATCGCTTTCGACCTAACCGTATTAGCTGTTCAACCTGCTTACTTTCCATCATTTTATATTACTTGCATGATGTAGGCCATGTGTACTTTACCACATTGGCTGAATAAGGCCTTTCCCCCTTCGTTATCGGCCTATTCGAGCCGAGCGGACTCGGTCGGGTAGGTTGGTACCAGAACACGGTATGGTATACTCGGTATTAACTACGGAGGGATAAGGCGATGGCCAGATGAACTAAGGGGATTGCTCAGGAGTTATAAGGTGATGTGGACCAGTAAAATAGCTCCAAGTGAGCGTTGTATCCTTTTATAATTGATTTAATGTTTATTAAGCGATCACCTAGTTGAGACAATCAGAGCAAGTCTCCGTGAGACCTTGATCTCAAGTCGGCCCAGTATTGTTATCTCCTAGTTGAAAAGTGTACTGTGAGTGTGCTTGATTATTTGTCAAAGAGCTTGTGTGATGAAGTGAATTATTTCGAATTGTTTTCGCTTGCAAATTTCTAGTGAAAAATACTCTTCCGTGATTTCAAAGATTTGAATGTTCCAATGTTTTTGTACTCGATAAAATAGTGGAATTCTAAAATATTTGTTTTCTGGAACTCGAGCTTTAGCTCACCCCAAAAAATATTTTATTTTGTTTTGGGGCTCGAGATGAAGGAAAGCGAAGTGATCTTTCATAGTATGGTAGCGGGATTATCTCTTGTACTATTTGTAGTTTGGACAGTTGGACCTTTGGAGTACTTGGATTCATTGGAAATGTAATTATTATTTGAAGATCTTGCATTGTAATTATTTGAAGTTTGTAATATGATTAAGGTAGTGAGTCCGTGAGAGGCTGAAGGCCCGATACCCTAGGGTTCGCCCTAGGGAGAAGTGGGGCTGTCACAATGTGTCTATATGTTCTAATATTTCGAGTGATCATTGGCAAACACATTCATATATAGGCATAACTTGTCATTGGATTGATAATGAGTGGATTATACAAAAAAGAATGCTAGCTTTGCGTATTTTTGATAGTAAACACATTGCTCTAAATATTTTTAGAATGATTAATATTATTTTGGAAGAATATGGATTGTGTAAAAAAATATTTTCAAAAGGATTTGATAATGCATCTGCAAATACCGCTTCTATTAGAGAACTTAAAAATCTTTGTACGCCATGTGACAGCCCCACTTCTCCCTAGGGCGAACCCTAGAGTATCGGCCGGGTGCCCCGGACTCATTAGTTCCTCAATCGTATCACAAATCTCAAATAATTACGCCGCAAGATCTCCAAATAATAATTACATTTCCATCCAGTCCAAATACACCAAAAGTCGAATCCAACTGTCCAAGATTACAAATAGTACAAGAGATATTCCTGCCAGTAATACTAAGAAAGATCACTTCCTGCTTTCCTTCATCCCGAGCCCTGTGGGGGGGGGGAAATAAAATATTTTGGGGTGAGCTAGAAGCTCAGTGAGTATCCAGTGAAAATAAGTTGGCAAATAAGTAACTCAGTAATTTCAATTTATCGAACAATGATCAGGTATCAAATGAATGGATTTTGTTTACTCTGGTGAACCAGTGGAGCCATTGCACTCAAACACCTAACGCTCAGACAAATCACTGAACAATAGAACACTAATCATTAACAGTAGAGCCATTGGCTCAAGCGAGTCATTGGACTGGAAATCAAATGGAGCCGTTGGTGTCAAGTACAAGACTACCACATACTCACCGAGCCAAATCATGTGCAAATCATGTACACACAAGCACACACATGTCATCATGAAGTGATGCAATTAACAGTAGAAACTTTCAATTTGAAACAGTTTTATGAATACTCACCAAACACAGCTCATTTCACTTGTCCACAACAGATATCTCCATTTCAAGCCAAGTCCTAGAATCACAAATTAAGTAAGTCGGGTCACGACAATGGTGCGTACGAGTCAAGAGGAATGAAAGAAACAATTGTGGCAAGAACAACAACAATCGATAGGTTTGCCACCCTTCAGTGTTTTAATCATAACTTTGGATGTGGTTATCAGATTGGGGCAAATTTTATGGCGTTTCGAAGCTAAGACATAGACCTACAACTTTCATGTAGAGTTCGAATACAAAATCATGCTTAATCATAGTCAAAATGGCAAATCTCAGAGAAGCAAGAAAACTGTTGGAATAATTTCAGGCTGGTCGAACAGTCTCGGGAAAACAGTCATAACTCGACGTAGAAAAATCGAAATCAAGCTCCATCAGTGGCGTTTAAAACTAGGTTCATAGGGCTTTCTAACGGTATAAGGGTCGGATGCTAATTCATTTCCTACAGTCAACAGTAAGTTCGGGAAGTGGACTGATTTCCATTTCTGATTTCCTGCAAAAATTTCCAGCTTTGACACAATCCTTCACTTAATCCTTTAAAGTCATTTCCATCATTTGCCAAGGTGTTTAACAAGTTAAAACAGCAATTAACTCCATCAATAATACATCACAAACTCTTAGACAATTCATCAAACACTTGGAAGGTTAAAACAAGAACCCAAGTTCAAGTTCTCAAACTCAAGAAACTCTTCCATAATTCTTTCTTCCAAACAACCACAAGCAATTTAATCTCATCTAACTAACACCCTTTTTGAATTTGAGGTTCAATAAAGCAGGGATAAGTGAGGATTTACCTTGCTAGAAGAGTGAGAAAATCCACCCAAGAACTTCACTCGTTGCAACCAAGCTTGATGATTAAGTAGTAATCTAGCCTAGGGTTTCAGTTGAAGTTGTGTTTCTTCACTAAAAATTGCTAGAATTAAGCTTAGGTTTTTGTGGTTTTCTTGCTCCTTGAGTTCGGCCAAGAGGGAGAAAAAAGGAGGGAATTTTTGGTTCAAATTTTTGAAGACAAGAGATTAAATAAGAAGTCTTAAGTCAAGGTTGTGTAGATTGTTGACAAGTGTCCAAGTTTTGGCCAAGAATGGAATAAAATCTATGCAAATTGTCTTCAAATCCCTTAATGTAAAATGTGATCCACTTAATACCATATAAGTTTATATATTTGGCTACATGAAATATGAAAAATACAATTCCAAATTAATTTCATACAATACATACAAAATAGAGTACTTAAAGGAAAATAATGCACTTAAGGAAAATTTTATGTTTCCAATGTTTAAAGAAAATGATATGCGCTTGAATAAATACAATGACAAATAATTCATGAAAAATTTAGGGTTCTTAGAAGAAATATGAGCAAGTAATTCAAGAAAATTCGGGTGTATAATTCATGAAATTTCGGGTCCTCACACACCAACATTAAGTGGTAAATTTTTTCATATTAGATGTGCATGCCATATTTTAAATCTTGCCATACAAGATGGTTTAAAAGCACTTGAAGATCATATTAAACCTATTAAAACTGCAATTTCTTATTTGTGGACACATCCATCCCTAATGAAAGAATGGAGTAATTTTTGTAAGGCTAATGGAAAAAACCCAAAAAGATTTTCAAGAGATGTTCCTACTCGTTGGAATTCCACATTTCAATTACTTAACAAATCCTATAATTATAGCACATTATTATGTTCATTTTTTATGACTAAAGTAACTGACGTAACATTGCATGCAAATAATTGGATTGTTTGCAATAAACTTTTAGAAGTTTTGAAAATTTTCAATGATGCTACTTACACTTTATCTGGTGTATATTATCCAACTGCTCATTTATTTTTAACTAAGGCATGTAATATTGTAGGTTGTTTAAATGATGATAAAAAAGATATTTTTTTAAGAGATTCAGTCATGGAGATGTTTAGAAAATGGACTATTTATTATGAACATATACCACCTACTTATTTAGTTGATTCAGTTTTTGACCCTCGTTTAAAACTAGATGGTTTATATGAGTATTGTCATCCTATTATTATCAAATATATGATACTCATAATCATCCTCATGATGTTAAAGGAAAAGTAAAAGAAATTAACAACATGATCTGTGATTTGTATAGTGAATATATTATTATTTATGGTAATCAATTTCCTAATAATATTTTGGATGAACATTCTAGTGATGTTCGTAGTCAATCTACTAAACTTGGTATTGGTGATAAAATACTTTTTGAAAGATTAAAGCGACAAAAAGGTCCGTTTAATACTAATACAGAATTTCATTTGTATCTTACTACCAATTTTGAGTTTGATGAAAGCAGTTTAGCTAAAGGTTTTGACATTCTCGATTGGTGGAAGCGGCAATCAAGAAATTATCCCATCATCTCACTCGTTGCCAAACAAATTCTAGCAACTCCTACATCAACTGTAGCAGTAGAACAAGCTTTTAGTGCCGGTGGAAGCATTTTAGACGAGTCAAGATCAAAATTATCTCCAGAATCACTAGAAATTCAAGCATGCGTCGATGATTGGACTAAAGTGGAATATAGATTTCAGGAAATGGAAGAAATGAAGATCATGAAGAACTCTTTGACACTACAATTCTACTACGGTTGCAAGCAATGACGATAATTAATTAATTAAGATTTTTTTTCCTTTACTCTATTTCAATAATGAGAAGATTATGTATCTTTTATTTTATTTAAAGCATTGAATATAAATTGAGGTATTTTTTCATAAAATTTGTATTCTTTATTTTTCCTTGCCACATGATATTACAATAAAAATCATAATTTTTTCTACATTAGTTGTTATATTTACTTAAAATCAATTTTATAATACAAGTATTTATACGTAATTAGAAGAACCGAAATCGGAACCGGAAGAAATTGAAACCGTAATTAAATTGGAACCGGAGGTTCAAGAATCGTAATCGTAACCGCCCTTATAAGGGTCAGTTCAGGTTCCACCTTTTAGTAGAACCGGAACCATCAGTTTTTAAACCGAAATCGGCGGTTTTGGAACCGTGGCCACCCCTAGTTATACACTGTCTTCATTGTCTTTTTTGGACAAAGGCCTCTTTACATTGGAACATTGCCTTTTCATTTTATAATTATTCTTGGACATAAACATGAAGATCTAGGATTAAGGGGTTGGGTAATTGATGCAAGATGCTGGTCTAATGAGTTTCCAAATTTGAATAAGTGTATCTAGATTAAATGCAATATTTAGGCTACCCTTACCAAAGATACACTTGATAAAATTATGAACAAACAACATCAAAAGGTTAAAGCAGAATAGATGACATAGTCGACTATCAAGAAAAAATCTGTGAAATTCCCCAGCTACTGTACGAAAACTTCTTTTTCTACTGTAAATTAGTTGAGTTGGTAGAGATTATGTCTGACAATTTCTTGGCTTATGATTATAAAGCCGAAGTAGATGTGTAATTTTCTTAATGACTGACTCAGGTGGGAAACTGCTGTATTTGGTCTAAAGCACATATCAACACACGCACAATTTTTCTGAGCATTTGGTTTTCTATTATATGTTCCAGACATCCCTTTAAATGTTTTTCTGTTCCCTTTTCTTTGACTGAAGGTGTCATGGAAACGTGAATCCATATGCAGACACATGCTTATTCCAATCTTAATCATTTCCGGTTCCCTGTACACTGTGCTTTCTTTTATTTTTTAGTTCATGTGGAAGATAGACAGTGCTTAAGAACCCACCCCAAAAAGGTCAAATTGTACCTAAGCAACAAATCACATTTTTTCAGAATATGTACCACAATAATGCTGGAAAAATGGGACTTGGATGACTCTCTGAATTTCAGCCGAGGATTTTGTTTCTTTTTCTTTTTTAATGATTGCATTTTACAAAATAGCTAATAGTAGCACACAGTGGAAATGAAATAAATCTTCTGCACGAGAATGAATTGCATTTATTTATTACACAAATTCATTCCATTTGGTGAAACCAGATTGCTCTGGCTGTTGGCAGTCTTAGTAGTATCCTTCAAAAGAGAAAAGTGTTTGATCATCATGCTTATAACTGAATGGCTTAACAGGGATAAAAATGCTTATAACTGAATGGCTTAACAGGGATAAAAAGTTTGGCACTCAGTTTTCGTACTATGTGGACTTAAACATGTTTTATCTTACACCTAAGGAAGGGAAGTATAATCACTGTCGGCCTTTTTGTCTTGACTACTTGGACATTGATATTTAAGGTGGGTGGGAGATTGGAACTGCAGTTGTGATATACACACCGTAATTTCTTTTATACTCTGAATCCAGTTCTCGTTCAAATTTGGTAATTTTCTTCCGCCGATGTGCTGTTTTCACGTTTTCAGTTTTTTTTTTCCCAATATACAAGTTGATCTCTAAATAATGGCTTTAGCAGATTCCAGGAATTTAATTGTGATAGTTTTTGAGATCCGTCGAAATCTATTTTCTCGTGATAATACCATCTAATCCAGCTTTACTCTTCTCTTGTGTGTTTGTTGAATTCTCCTCTTTATCATAGCCTCCTAAGTATCCCCTTTACATAGCAATTTCAGTTATTTATATGTAGTTTCCTTTGTCCTCCTTACAGTGCAATACAATTAGAACAACTTCCTGTACTCAAGCACTCCAGTCGCTTCCTGACATAAGCCATATTTGATGTTTTTATTTGCAGAAATGGGAATCTTTTCTCAGTTTTCTTTCTTTCTTCCAGGAGGAGGATTCCATCTAAAAAAACCAAGCTGGACTTGCCTCAGCTGCTACGAGAAGCTCGAGTCACTGCCATATGGATTCAATTCCTTTCATCTTTGTGATATCTAGGCAGGTGGCAGATCTTTTTGGGGCCCTTTTCGCAAAGGCCTGGCCCTCACTGTTTACAACTCACTCCACTATTCTACTTAGTAAAGCTTATGACTTGCCAGATCGAGGGCAATATCACAGAAATGCAAGAGCAATGGCACCATAGAAAAAAGTCACCTCCAGAAAGACTGGCTGGCTGCTTGCATTCTTACAATTCTTCAACAGCATAATTACAAGAATCTCAAAACGGGGTGGTACAAGTATCTTCATTTCTCACCTCTCTGTAGCATGCATCTTCTCCTAGACTGTTCATTTCTGAAACCAAACTTGAAATGCGAAAATAAAGGGAATGACTGAACCAATATTGCTGACAGTAGCTGCCTGCTTGCAATCATCAAGACATCAATTCATTCATGACGAGATCTGGCTGTGTCACTTGCTTCCAACTTCAAAGCCCCGCAATTGCATAGACCTTTTCCTTGAGATAGTTTTTATTGTATGCTTCAATGCTCTAAAGCCTCAAAACTCAATCCATCATCTTCCTAAATAATAGATACGGGTTATAATTTTTTTGAAGTTCTAATTCTGTCGTTTGAGCATGTCTTTGTCAACATGGTTTGCACAAACTTGTTTTATATTCAAATTCTTTTCTATCTTTGGCTGTTCATATTTTAAGTCGTATGTTTGAAATCTAACAAATGCAAAAACTGAATGTGCATGTTGAAAATTGCTCATCTAATTTTATTGTTTTATCTGGCTGATTATGTGAGAACCCAAAAAAAAAAAAATAGAGAAAATAAAAAAAAATGGCTTGATTGCACCATGAAAGCATTAAGTGCATTATTTCATTTTAAGTACTTTATTTTGTATGCATAGCATGACATAAATTTGGAATTGTATTTTACATGTTTTATGTAGCTAAATGCATAAAATTTATGTGGCATTAAGTAGGTTACATTCTAATTGAAGGATTAGAAGTTAATTGTCTAGAATTTTAACCCAATTCATGGCCAAGACATTTCCACTTGTCAACCATCCAACAAGTCTTGACTTAAGCCTTTCTATTTAACCTCTCATTCTCAAAATTTTGAACCAAAAACTCCCTCCCTTCTCTCTCCTCTTGGCCAAACTCCTCAAGCAAGAAAACACTAAACCCTAAGCTTGATTCTAGCAATTTTAGGTGAGGAAAAACATGTTCAAGTGAAACCCTAGCTTAAATTGTTGCTTGATCACCAAACTTGGTTGGAAGAATTGGAGCTTTTTGGGTGGTTTTCTCTCTCAACTCTCAAGGTAACTAGACACTTAACTTTGCTTTAGTTATGTTTAAATTCAAAAAGGATGCATGATAGTTAAGTTTAAGGTGTTTGGGGTTGATTAGAAGGAAAAATTATGGAAGGAAATCTTGAGTTTGAAAACTAGGACTTAGGTTTTCATTTTTGGTTACCATGTGTTTGATGAAATGCTTAATGACTTGTGATGCTTTGAGGATTGATTTAATTGCTGTTTTAGCTTGTTAAACACCTTGGCAAATGATGGAAATAACCTTAAGGGGTTGGTTGAAAAAGTTGCTTCAAAGCTGGAAATTTTCTCAGAAAACAGGAATGAAAAACAGCCCACTTCCCGAGGTTACTGTTGCCCATAGAAAATGAATTAGCATCCGAGCCTTATATCGTTAGAAATCCCTATGAACCTAGTTTTAAACGCTGCTGACGGAGCTTGATTTCAATTTTTCTACGTTGAGTTATGACTGTTTTCCCGAGACTGTTCGACCAGCCTGAAATTATTCCGACAGTTTTCTTGCTTCTCTGATATTCGCCATTTTGACTGTGATTAAGCATGAATTGATATCTGACCTCTTCATAAAAGTTGTAGGTCTATGTCTTAGCTTCGAAACGCCATAAAATTCACCCGAATCCGATAACCACAGCCACAGTTATGATTAAAACACTAAAGGGTGGCAAACCTGTCAATTTTCATTTCCTTTCTATAATGGCTTCTTTTATTCCTTTTGACTCATATGCACCTTTGCCGAGTTCCAACCTACTTAACTCATGATTTTACTATGTTTATAAGATTCCTCATTTGTTTACACTCATGCTTTGGATTAGACCTCTTATGATTTTGTGCATCCAAATTGTGATTGTTATCAAACAAAGAAACAACTAGTGTATGCATTTGGTCTCTCTTGTTTGGGGTAGTCAATCCTAAATGTTTTCATTTCATTTGCCGTTAGACTTGAAAGGAGGAAATAAAGGAGATTTGGGAGCGAACGCCTGAAGTTATTTTGCTAACTTGGTAAGTGTTCCAATGCATGTTTCCTTGACGATGCATGATACTTGAGTAAATGCTATTATTTGTTTTAAAAGCCTCTTTGATTAGCATACTAATGAGTGTCATGTTATTGTGATTCCCTTGATTTGTTAATTTAATTGATTTTCAATAATTGCTTGTTCACAATGCATAGTTGAATGTTAAATGTGTATAAATGTAGGCCGATGTGTACTTTATCGCATCGATCCGAAGCTTACTCTTTACTGGAACCCTATCCTTGATCCGCCATCGTGAGGTCCGGTAAGCCAAAAGCTCATCCTGGACCATCATGAGATCGGATCAGTGGACAGTTTTGGGTAATAACTACGAATGTTAGGTGCAAAGCTCAAAACTCTTCACCGAAACTTTGAGTATAATATCAATGTTAAATTTTGGGGATTGTTTATCGTTTTGGAGGTGATAAGGCGAAAGTAAATTTCGGGGATTGTTTATCGTTTTGGAGGTCATAAGGTGGGAGTTCGGAGGTTATAAGGTGGAAAATGTAGGGGATTGTTTATTGGAAGTTATAAGGTGGAATATGGCTCCTAATGAATTCCGTATCCTTTTGAGATCGTATTTAGTACTTATTCTTTGATCTACTTGAATGAGTAAATGTTTATTTGAATTAATGATATCGTTATCGCTCACTATATACCGGACCTTATTTCTTGATTCTTAAATTGGTAATGGTTATACCTGGTGTTATGTTTCTTGAATTACATGTTAACATGTTGAATTTGGAATTGCTCATATTTTGCTTGATTTCTTGGAATACTTACTGGGCGTAAGCTTATACCACGTATTTGTTTTCCTTAACAGGATTCGAGGCAAAAAGGGCTCAAGGATAACATTAGATCATTTTGGGATTTTAGGTTTGTTTGACTGGTATATCTATCTGTAATCCTCTTTACTTCTGGGAGAGGCGAATGTACTTAAGTTGAATTCTAAACACCTGACCTTTTGGTCCATGAGTTTATGTAATTACTTTTGGAGATATGTAAATGTTATTATGAAGTACCTTCAAGGTTATGTCATCTCGAATGGACTTTTGAGTACCTGTGTCTGTGAAAAAAAATTGTGGAATGTAGGGAGTCCTGGCGAGAGCTGGGCAGGCAGTCCACCGAACCCTTTGGTTCGCCTTAGTGCTGTCACAGATTATATTGTAATTTTGTGTTTGGTTGCAGCCCTTTTGACATTCTGAACATACTCCTTGGGATTGGTTTGAGGGTATACAGGATCTTTTATTCCAGGCACAATTCATTCGTTGCGGAAAGACAGCTTTATTTACATCCAAGAAACTCACTGGCTGTGGGGCAAGTATCAAGAACTGGCCTTGCAGTGTCAGTTGTTAATTAGTCATGCTATTACCTTTAGGTGCAATCTCACATTGCATGCCTAAGTAAAGCAAATACTATGACATCAACAAGTTTTGTAGCTATCTTGGAGAGAGGCTTAGTGAACTAGATTTGAATACTGCTTTCTTCTTTTATAATTAATTTCACCACAATAGTTGAAGCTCAATTTTGACAATCAATTTGAAATGTGCTTCTTTAATTTCTGTCAGGATACTTAAATACCTGCAGCAACATTCCATTCAAGTTTCTAGAATTTTCAGTGTTCCTTGCTTCAAGAATTAGTTTATATGTTATTTAGCCGTCTCTAATGACCATCTCCCATGCCCTTTCTACCTCTTTATGTTTCTGTTTTAAGTTGTTTATTCCATACTTTATGACGCTAAGAGAACATTTTCTAGATTGTCTTATCCATCCCCTTTCATAGTTCTTGAGTCGTCGAGCCCTATCTTATTCATCCAAGCTGGATGCAGGTTCTTAGAGTGGTTCCTCAATACATTTGCCTCTTGGTGGCAGTCCGTGCTAGTCAAACCAAGGTAAACTCAGATTTTGAATAAGAATGCACTGGCTGAATGCACTGAGCCAACGTCGCCCATTGATGATATTCTACATGTTGTTTATAACACTATGCATTCTGCTTGAATTTTTGTACATATATTTTTGTCCGTGAGCATCAATGCAGTTTGCTTCGTAAAAAGATGGCAGTTCTCAATAACACAACTACAATATTTTGCACAACATTTCTTTGACTGGGGCTATTATTTGTCTGCATTTGGGGTCTATTTGTTTCAACCAAAAATGTTTTCTTGAAAATAATTGCCTGAATTTTCTGTGTTTGGTAGCATGTAGCTTCTTAACGTGCCAAATGTGCACTTTAGGGGGGTCAGGTGCAATACTATATGCTTTCTGAAACTCCGGAAGAACCGGGATGGAATAACTTTGTAGTTTTAAGGAAGGAGATCATGAGCCTATAGCAACTAGAAACCTACAATGAAGAAGGCTAAGGCACACTTAGTATCAAGTTTGGCTACTGAAAAACTGCAAAGACGACCAAGGGCTGAGGCACACTTCATAGGAAAAATGCAGAAGCCTAAGGAATCTTTTGCGGGATTAATTTGTTCAAAGAAAAAAACTTTGGAAGTTACAAAAGCTACAAAAATATATATGCTAGCTTCACAGATTAAAGTGAAGCCAAAGATGAGAAATCTGTTAGACAAACAATTTTCTCACGTAATCAGCGAGTAATTACCTGTGCACATAATCAAATTAAATGACATAGTCAAAGGCAGGTCAAACTCACATAAGCAGAGGGGGAGATATATTCATGGAAAGCAGGAAGTCGTGTGGGTTGATGGGGGCTCACCTACTATGAACAGATCTTAATTATGGGTAAAAGTACGAACATCTATTAGTCACGGTATCGAACATCACTCTTCCTAAATGCTACATTAACAATGTCCTTAAGTAGACATCGAAAATAGGACAAGAAGAATCTATTTACTTTTATAGTATTTTGAAATGTATCATGGTTCTATATCTATACTCCTTATAAAATTGTGAAGGCTTTAGACAATTGGAGTTGTAAGTAAGCAATTTTTTGTCTTAGTTTTATTATGACTAAGATATTGCAACGGATCTTTTGTCCTACTCCCTGTACCATTCTCCTGCCTTTTATTATATTGCTATTTCTCCTTCATAAACATTATATTTTAATTCTTTTTTTTTCCTTGCTATCAAGTGAAGGAGAATACAGCAATGGTATAGGGACAGAGAGTGGTACAGGGAATGAGACAGAAGATCAGAAGATCCGTTGCGGCGCAATGGATCTCCTGTCCCATTCCCTGTGCCATTCTCTGTCTCATCTTTTATTATATTGCTATTTCTCCTTCATAAACATTATATTTTAATTCTTTTTTGTTTCCTTGCTATCAAATGAAGGAGAATACAGCAATGGTACAGGGACAGAGAATGGTATAGGGAGTGGGACATAAGATTCGTTGCTCTAAGATACCCTCATTTTTTGCCTTGATTCTTACTATACTATAACCAAAAAACACTTTTGTCTAATAATTAAATTTAGTTCATTTTAATTATGATAGAATGAAATGTTACCAATTAATTGAGTAATGTTAGTAATTAGAATAAAAACTAAAATGTTTCCAATTTGTTTCAATAATGTTAGTAATTAAGGTTAAGATGAAAATTTCTCTCATGTAAATCTATTTACCAACTTTTACACTTCTTCTCCAATTATTTCTTGTGCTTAAAATTTCTTGCTTAATCAATGGCAAAATATTAAATAGCCAACTAAAATATACATGTTCTTAGGACAAAACAACTCCATGTAAGAAAAAAAAAAAACTTTAGCAATTTGCATAGTTGTATATCTATCTATCTATCTATCTATTATCTATTACTATCATAAAAGTACCATTAATCTAGGTGTTTTGAGTCTAATCATTATTATTATTTTAGTTTTTTTTATTCCTATTACGCCTTTAGTAATTGACGATTGAAAGTTCATATTGTGTCCTTATTGTTTAATGATGATTAATGTCATTATATCATGTATGTTGGTTTAAAAACTCCTTGTAAAAGTGTGAATGGTCTAGACAATTGGAGTTGTAAGCAAGTTGAGTGTAAGTAGTTTTTTATCTTAGTTTTTATTGTGACTAAAATACCCTATTTTTTGCCTTGATTCTTACTATGACCACAGTATTATTATTGTTTTAGTTTTTTTATCCCTGTTACGCCTTTAGAAATTGATGATTGGAAGTTCATATTATGTCCTTATTATTTAATGATAGTTAATGTCATTATATCATATATGTTGATTTAAAATTGTTAATGAGAAGACAAACAGTTAAATTGACAATTAGGTTCACAATGTTATTAACATATTGATTTAAGAAAAAAAGGAATCGCGAGAATATTTCAAAAAATTCTAAGACAAATTTTACAATATTGAAATAGGTAAATATTTATTATATCCAAAATGTTAACTACACTTAAACTTTCAGAATTGTGCTTATATTAATGCAGACTTTCTCCATTATCCTCACTTCTTAATGTCTTAAACTATAAAAATAGCCAAAATATTGCTCAAAAAGTTCTGCTCAAAATTGTGACCTAAAAATTAGTCTTTTAAGGAATATGCTAGTGGGAAAGAAGGGATTATTGCTTAATTTTTGTTGATGAAACTTTATTGTTGTGAGGCATGAAAGCTTACTTATTTACGTTAAGAATATGGGAAGGCAATAGTTATTAGAAAAACCAAAAATCAATTCCCTTAATCAATATAATATAATGCATCAATTTAAAATCATCAATTTATTTCACTATTCTTAGAACTCTTAATGTTAAAATGGGGCAATAAAGTAGTGTTATTAATCATTAACTGATTCATTCATTTTACATAAAATGACTTAAATCAAGATTACAATGAAAAGTAAAGTTACAAAAGATTTTTTTTTCAAGTTGCATGAGAAAAAAAGCTTGATTACTAAAGAGAAAAATATTGTTAGATTGGAATTGAAAATTGGTTCTTAAAGCAAATGAAGGTTTGGATTTAGAACTTCAACTTGGATATACTTGAGAGTGTTCTTGGCGAATGTTAACAAATTATTTCGACTCTAGTTTTCTATGGAAAATATACGAATTTAGCCGTAAAAGATTTTTAAACTTTTATATTGGTCTTGTAGGGCAGCACTTCCAATTGATTCTATTTATAGTTAGTGTACGCGATAAAATTTCAAGTCTGCAAAAAGACAAGAAAAATATATGACAAATATGAAATATAAATTGAAAAGAGTAGCGAGTACAATCTCCGAGATTTTCTCAAAATTGTAGAGAGTCTCCTTCGATTCTTCTCTTCGAACGCTAATCCAAGGGCTTCTTAGCTTGATCTTGGATTAACCGTTAACTTTTTCAAATCTTGATATGGAAGATTTGAAGAACTTGATGAACACGAAGAACACTTCAAATCTTAATTTGATGAAGATTTGAAGACCTTTGAAGATTCAAGTCTCGATAAGAAGAAGACTTGAAGAAGCATTCGTGGTTTTGAAGTTTTAAGAAGACTTGAGACGTGTGATGCTTGATACTTGGTCTCTTCAATACGTGATGTGATGTCTACTTTGGTAGAGAGACCCCCTATTTATACTTGTAGGATATGGTAGAAGTTGAGAGCTTATGCACCACCTTACTTGTCTTGCAAGACACGCAATCATATAAGGATTGTACCACCTGAATATTATCCCTTTATTTTATAAGGAGATAATGCTCACATGTATTCTCTTGATTGGTGTTAATCGTGATCCCGAATTTTAACAATTACAAAACAATTGAAGAAATAAGTTTAACATTTTTCATTGAGATTATTGGCAGCACAGGTTATCAATGCAAGAAATCTTTTTGAAGAAACCAATCAAAACAAGTATATGGGACTGTTGACTGTTGGACGCTCGATAGTTTGTATCGGACGTTTGATAAAACTCGAAACCTCTCTATCGGACACTCAATTTGATGTATCGGACGTCTGATAGACAGGGGATCCATTAGACACTCCTATCGGATGCACAACAACCTCACCGGACGTCCTATAGTACTCAAGAAGTTTTTTGTTGAGCTCTCTGGTCGCCGTCGGATGCAAGACCCATCGGACGCAACAATATGAATCGGCCATCCAATCATATTCAAGAAGATTCTCTGAGCTCTCTGGTCGCTGTTGGACGCAAAGCTCATCGGACGCAGAAATATACATCGGCCGTCTGATAAAGATCGAAACTGCCTGTCGGACGTTAGCATCGGATGCTCAACTTGGTGTCGGACGTCCGATAGCTCCAACGGCTAGTTGACTCTTCAGTTTCTTCTATCCGTTGATCTCAAATTTCAAGGCACTTTTTGGTCCCCTATAAATACAGCTTTGTCTGAACTTCAAAAATAACTTTTGTACACATAGATTACAAGTTCTTAAGAGTGATTTTAGTAAGAAAATACTCATTGAGTAAGAATTGTTAGTCTTGAAGTGTGAGTTCATTAGCAAGCTTTTCAATTGTGAGTGAGTTCATCAATAGTGCAGCTTTGTGAGGGTTTTCTGTGAGATTGTAAAATTTCCTAACTTGACTAAGTGCAGCTTGGGGCAAGGAGGAAGTGATCCTTCCATTGTACACAAAGGTTGATCGAATTTCATTAAGTTGAAGTTGCTTGGATTGAGGATTTTTCTTCAAGCTTAAGTGGAGCTTTGAAGAAGTTTGGTTTGCCTTCTATCATTCTATTTTTTCAGCTTACTTTCCGACTCATTGATTATTATATCATTCATACTTCTCAGTCTTGTTTGCTTATTTGATTGATAAATCAATTGTGTGAGAAGTTGAAGTTATTATTATAAAAAAAAGGGGCTCTAATTGATTAGCTTTTGATCAACCTAATTCACTCCCCCTCTTAGGTTGTCTTTGGGCCTTACAATTGATGTCAGAGCTTGGTCTCTAGGATCAAACTTAACTGCTTAGAGAAAAGATGACAACCAACAATGCCATGTTTGTGGAAGGTCAATCAGTCACTAGGCCACCCATGTTTAATGGATCAAATTGTGTTAGTTGGAAAGAACGTATGATTATCTTCTTACAATCTATTGACATTGATCTATGGTTTATTGTTAATGAAGGTCCTTACACTGCTACTATTGATGATCCTATTACTCATGTTCCTAGACTAAAAACAAGAAATGAGTTGACTCGTGAGAATAGGGCTAATCTCACTTCAAATGCAAAAGCCATGAATGTTCTATATAGTGCATTAGATTCAAATGAATCCATTAGAGTAAAAGGATGTAAATCTGCCAAAGAAATTTGGGATAAGTTAAGGGAGATTCATGAAGGTAGTGAGGATGTGAGAGAACAAAAGAAGTCAATTTTAGTCACTAAATACGAGTCATTCAAAATGGAACCTCATGAAAACATAGATAAAATGTATTGATGATTCAATGATCTTATTAAGGATTTAGAGGTGTTGGATAAAGAATACACCCTTGGTGAGAAGAATAGAAAAATTTTGAATGCTCTACCTAAGAGTGGGAGAACAAAGTGACTACTATTGAGGAAGCCAAAGACTTGAATTCTATGTCCATTGAGTCTTTTATTAATTCTCTAACATCTTAGGAATTGAAGCTTAAAAGCAAGGTACAAGATGAAGAGGAAGCAAGAGCCAAAAAGAGCATTGCTCTAAAAGCTGCTCAAGATGAGGATGACTCGGTCTCACTAGATGAAGAAGATGGTGATTGTGATGATAGTGATCTTGCACTCATCACCAAAAGTTTCAAAAGGATACTCAACAAAAGAAGATTTAGAAAGGGAGGACCTAGCAATCAAAATCATAATCAGTTCAACACAAGATACAAAGGAAGGCAAGATGCCAACAAGAAGCAAGGAGATAAGTGCTTCGAGTGTGGGCAGCCTGGTCATTATGCGGTTGATTGTCCAACAAAGAAGAAGAAAGAAATGAAGAATGAAAGAAAACTAAGGTTCAATAATTTCCAAATCACTTGGAATGAATGCAACTCGGAAGGAGAGATTGAAGAAGAAGAGAAATCTGCTCAAATCGCTTTTATAGCAATTGGTGACAATGAGGTAACTTCTTGCAACCCTCAATGTGAAAGTGATGATGATGATGATGATCTTGAGTCATTTGTTGAAAAATTGTAAGAAAGCTTAAAAGAGTCTTATGCTACAAATAAAGAATTAAAACAGAAAATTACCTTTCTTTTGCAAGACAATGCAAATTTGTTTCAAGACAACAAAAAACTAAAATACAACAATGATCGCCTAATAAGAGCTGAAATAGAGTTACAACATGAACTTGATAGAAAAACAAGTTTTTGTGAAATGTTTAAGGAAAAACAAAATGACTTGAAGAGAAGAATGGATAATCTAGACATGATCCTTCAAAACAAAAAACAAAATGTTTCTACAAGAAATGTATTGAAGCCTCACTTTAATGCCTATGAAAGGAAACTAACTTTTAGTGCAAATGAATTCACAATTTATAGAAAAAGAGGAGTTAGGTTTATTAAACCAATTCATGTGAATGATTCTACCATTATGTGTGATTTTTGTTGTCAAGTAGGTCATTTGAAACATGAGTGCTATGTAAAAAGGAATATGAGAAGAGGAATAAAATGTATGTGGTTAGTCAAACACGACTCTAACCATCAAGGACCCAAAAATTAAAAAGGGTACCAAATTTTCTATCTCTTATGTAGGTGAAGATTGAAAAAGCCATGAAAGAATCAAAGTGGTTCATTGATAGTGGATGCTAAAGGCACATGACCGGTGATCCATCACAATTCATCAAACTCAAATCAAAATCAAGTGGAAAAGTGACTTTTGGAGATGATATGAAAGCTAAAACAATTGGAGTAGGTGATGTTGATAAGAATGGTGAAACATTTGTGCATAATGTCTTTTTAGTGGATAATTTAGGCTATAATTTGCTAAGTGTTAGTCAATTATGTGATAAAGATTTATTTGTTTTATTCAAAAAGCATGAATGTTTGGTTCTTGACTCAAAATTCAATATCATTTTCAATGGAAAAAGATTCAATGACATCTATGTTGTAATTCTTGAGAATTTTGATTCTTCTAGCTTTAAATGTCTTAAAATTTCAAATGAAGACCCTTGGTTGTGGCATAGAAGACTTTATCATTTTAACATGGATGTGATAAATGAAATTTCCAAAAAGGAACTTGTTAGAGGCTTGCCTAAAATTAAGTTTGAAAAGGACAAAGTTTGTGATGCATGTCAATTTGGTAAACAAACCAAAACCTATTTTAAACCTAAAAGAAACATCTCTACATCTAAGCCATTGAAGCTTTTACATCTCGATTTATTTGGTCCTACACCAATTGCTAGCCTAGGTGGTAAGAGATTTTGTTTTGTAATTGTTGATGATTATTCTAGATATACATGGACCATTTTTCTTGCTCATAAAGATGATGCTTTCAAAAGTTTTGTCTCTCTTTTTGCAAAAGTGCAAAATTTACATGGTTTACATATTATTAAAGTTAGAAGTGATAATGGTTCGGAATTTAAGTATTGTGAATTTCCGGAATTTTGTGATCACAATGGGATAACTCATGAATTTTCTATAGTAAAAACCCCTCAACAAAATGGTGTTGTTGAAAGAAAAAATAGGACACTTGTTGAAGCCGCAAGAACCATGTTGAGTGAAAATAATTTACCAAAATATTTTTGGGCGTAGGCCGTAAATATGGCATGTTATGTAATGAATAGAGTTTTGTTAAGACCAATTTTGAACAAAACTTCTTATGAGTTGATGTTTAACAAAAAGCCAATTGTTAGATATTTTAAAGTTTTTGGATGCAAATGCTTTATTTTGATTATTAAGGAACATCTTGAAAAATTTGATAAGAAAACCGATGAAGGCATTTTCTTGGGTTATTGTGAAAACAAAAGAGGATATAGAGTTTATAATAGAAGAACTCTTGTTATTGAAGAAGCCATACATATTACATTTGATGAGTCTAATGGTGATCTTTCCAAAAGTATTTGTGTAGATGAAGATGTAGGTATTCAAAAAGAACTTGAAAAGCTTACACTTCAAGAAGGAAACAATGATGAATTGGAAGAAAATTCAAAGGAAGGTGACTCTCAAGAAAACTGAATGCTAGATGAAGAAGACAATGATGATGATGCACCAAAGGATCTTCCTAAAGTTTGGAAATTTATTCAAAATAATCCCAAAGACTTGATTATTGGTGATCCATTCGAAAGGGTAACAACTCATTTTTCCTCAAAACCACTACTTGATAATTTTGTATTTGTCTCTCATATTGAGCCTAAAAATATTAATGATGCTTTGAAAGATGATTATTGGATAATAGCTATGCAAGAGGAATTAAATCAATTTGATAGGAATAATGTTTGGACTCTTGTTGAAAGGCCTCAAAATTATCCGATTATTGGCACAAAATGGGTGTTTAGAAACAAATTAAATGATAAGGTGAAATTGTAAGAAACAAAGCTAGATTGGTAGCTAAGCGGTATACTCAAGAAGAAGGTATTGATTTTGATGAAACATTTGCTCCCGTAGCAAGATTAGAATTCATAAGAATGTTTCTTACATTTGCTTGTTTCAAAGTTTTTGGATGCAAATGCTTTATTTTGAATATTAAGGAACATCTTGAAAAATTTGATAAGAAAACCGATGAAGGCATTTTCTTGGGTTATTGTGAAAACAAAAGAGGATATAGAGTTTACAATAGAAGAACTCTTGTAATTGAAGAAGCCATACATATTACATTTGATGAGTCTAATGGTGATCCTTCCAAAAGTATTTGTGTAGATGATGATGTAGGTATTCAAGAAGAACTTGAAAAGCTTACACTTCAAGAAGGAAACAATGATGAATTGGAAGAAAATTCAAAGGAAGGTGACTCTTAAGAAAACTGAATGCTAGATGAAGAGGACAAGGATGATGATGCACCAAAGGATCTTCCTAAAGTTTGGAAATTTATTCAAAATCATCCCAAAGACTTGATTATTGGTGATCCATTCAAAAGGGTAAGAACTCATTTTTCCTCAAAACCACTACTTGATAATTTTGTATTTGTCTCTCATATTGAGCCTAAAAATATTAATGATGCTTTGAAAGATGATTATTGGATAATAGCTATGCAAGAGGAATTAAATCAATTTGATAGGAATAATGTTTGGACTCTTGTTGAAAGGCCTCAAAATTATCCGATTATTAGTACAAAATGGGTGTTTAGAAACAAATTAAATGATAAGGTGAAATTGTAGGAAACAAAGCTAGATTGGTAGCTAAGGGTTATACTCAAGAAGAAGGTATTGATTTTGATGAAACATTTGCTCCCGTAGCAAGATTAGAATTCATAAGAATGTTTCTTACATTTGCTTGTTTCAAAGTTTTTGGATGCAAATGCTTTATTTTGAATATTAAGGAACATCTTGAAAAATTTGATAAGAAAACCGATGAAGGCATTTTCTTGGGTTATTGTGAAAACAAAAGAGGATATAGAGTTTATAATAGAAGAACTCTTGTTATTGAAGAAGCCATACATATTACATTTGATGAGTCTAATGGTGATCTTTCCAAAAGTATTTGTGTAGATGAAGATGTAGGTATTCAAAAAGAACTTGAAAAGCTTACACTTCAAGAAGGAAACAATGATGAATTGGAAGAAAATTCAAAGGAAGGTGACTCTTAAGAAAACTGAATGCTAGATGAAGAGGACAAGGATGATGATGCACCAAAGGATCTTCCTAAAGTTTGGAAATTTATTCAAAATCATCCAAAAGACTTGATTATTGGTGATCCATTCGAAGGGTAAGAACTCATTTTTCCTCAAAACCACTACTTGATAATTTTGTATTTGTCTCTCATATTGAGCCTAAAAATATTAATGATGCTTTGAAAGATGATTATTGGATAATAGCTATGCAAGAGGAATTAAATCAATTTGATAGGAATAATGTTTGGACTCTTGTTGAAAGGCCTCAAAATTATCCGATTATTGGCACAAAATGGGTGTTTAGAAACAAATTAAATGATAAGGTGAAATTGTAAGAAACAAAGCTAGATTGGTAGCTAAGGGGTATACTCAAGAAGAAGGTATTGATTTTGATGAAACATTTGCTCCCGTAGCAAGATTAGAATCCATAAGAATGTTTCTTACATTTGCTTGTTTCAAAGGTTTCAAATTGTATCAAATGGATGTTAAAAGTGCTTTTCTAAATGGTTTTATCAAGAAGTTTATGTGGATCAACCCCTCGGTTTTGAAAGTGATAAATTTCCGAGAAGAAAACATGATTCCAAGACCCATAATCGACCCTTGTTCGTAAGTGGGTATGTTCGAGAGCAAAAGATGAATCGAATACTCATTAATGGAGGATCTACTGTCAACATCATGTCTGTGCGTGCTTTGAAAGAACTTGGTATTTCAATTGATGAATTGTCCCAAAGCCGCCTCAAGATCCAAAGATTTAATCAAGGGGGGCAAAGAGCAATTGGTCTTATAAGGCTTGAATTGCTTATTGGCGATTTGTCTTCAAGCGCACTTTTTCATACTATTAATGCCAAGACCTCCTACAACATGCTTTTAGGAAGGCCGTGGATACATGAAAATGAGATTATACCATCCACTTTTCATCAATGCTTTAAGTATTGTCGTGATGGTGTAGTCAAGAAAGTTGTTGCTGACGACAAACCCTTTACCGAAACCGAATCACACTTTGCTGATGCCAAATTTTATTTGCAAAAAGTAGCAAAAAGAAAAGAATCAGTAAAGGGAGAAATTCAAGATTCCAAAGCACCTATTTTGTGCTATGTTCCAAGATCAAAGAGAAATGAAGGACAATCTTCTTTTGTCGGATGTGCCACATTGAATGTCTCGCTCACCAAAATTGAAGCTGTCAAGAGCGAGAAAGTCATTTTGAAAGGATTTGTCCATCCAAAGGAAGAACCTGCAGTGGAACACACTTCATTACCTACGACTTGGACACAAGAGGGTTTCGATCCAAATGCATATAGACTTCTCGCTAAAGCCGGCTATAGCCAAAACGAGAAGAACGCGTTGGGCAAGTTACTCCTTGAGATGACCGGAGAGAGAGTCCACGGATTAACCTCTACTCAAAAAATGCTAAAAGCAAAGGGTTATAGCATTGAAAACTCATCCGTGGGTCTTGGCTGTCAACCGCTTTTCCCATTCGCATAGCAATCAAAAGAGCAAATTGTAATTATGTGAATGTAGATGGAGAGGTCATGAGTTGAAGAAAATCTGTTTTCAATAGATTGGGAAACAAGTTGAAATGCGTTTCTGTGTTCAACCGACTTGGCTCACAACCAAAGATGTTAAAGCGACCTGTCCATGAGAGATTAGGCATCTCAAAACAAGAGCAACAAATTCTGAAAAAAGGAGAGAATCCTGTTCCGATAAAGAAGGGTAGTTCGAGCAAGCGAGTCACCAATTTTTTCATACTCTACGGTGATTTGTTCAATGCAAGAATTGAAGCTGTCATTGATGAACAAGATCAAGAAAGCACTGCTTCCTACCATCATATCACGATCAATGACCCTGAAGAAGAAGAAGACGCGAATGATGCCCCCTCCGAATTTGAAGTAGGAGCAAAAAATACAGCTGATGTGCTAAACGAAATTAATCTTGGCACAAGTGAAGATCCCCACCCGGTCTACATAAATTCGTGGATGACTCCCGACGAAGAAAAGGAATATGTTGATTTGCTACTCGAATTGAAGGATGTTTTTGCTTGGAATTACTCAAAAATGCCTGGTTTAGATCCAAGAGTTGCCGTCCACGATTTATCCATCAAACGAGATGCAAGACCTGTTAAACAAGCTCTGAGACGCTTTCGACCTGAATTAATTTCTCTGATAGAGAAGGAAGTGGATAAGTTGATCGAGATTGGATTCATAAGAGAGGTGAAATATCCAACATGGATTTCAAGTATCGTCCCCGTCAAAAAGAAGAATGGATAAATTCGAGTATGTGTAGACCTTCGAGATCTAAATGAAACTTGTTCGAAGGATGATTTTCCACTCCTTATCACAGAATTAACGGTTGATGCCACAACGGGTCATGAAGCACTTTCATTCTTGGATGGATCTTTTGGGTATAATCAAATACGCATGGCGGCAAAAGATGAGAAGTTCACCGCCTTTCGCACCCCAAAGGCATTTATTGCTATAAAGTGATGTCATTTGGATTAAAAAATACCAGAGCAACATATCAAAGGGCAATGCAAAAGATCTTCAATGACATACTACATTGAAATGTAGAATGCTACGTTGATGATCTTATGGTAAAATCAAAGAAGCGAGAAGACCACATCCAAGATCTTTGAAGAGTTTTTCAATGCCTTCAAAGATATCAATTAAAAATGAATCCATTAAAGTGTGCATTTAGAGTGGCTTCTGGCAAATTCCTGGGTTTCATTGTCCATCAACGTGGAATAGAGGTCGATCAGTCTAAAATTGATGCCATTATAAAAATGCCCGAACCTTGCAATATCCACGAGTTGAAAAGTCTTCAAGGAAAGCTGGCATACATTCGAAGGTTCATCTCTAATTTGGCCGGACGATGTCAACCCTTTAGTCGCTTGATGAAGAAAGGAGTGCCTTTCGAGTGGGATAAAGTATGTAAAAATGCCTTTGCAAGCATTAAGACTTACCTCATGAATTCTCCTATGTTGGCCGCACCAGTTCTTAGAAAGCCATTGATCCTCTACATTTCTGCACAAGAACAGTCAATCGGGCTTTACTTGCTCAAGAAAATGATGAAGGCAAGGAGAATGCACTGTACTATTTGAGTCGAATGATGACTGCAAACGAATTGAAATATTCACTTATCGAGAAGTTGTGTTTGGCAGTCATATTTGCTATCCAAAAATTGAAGTATTACTTCCAAGCACATACTATTCGACTCATATCTAAAGCTAATCCTATCAAGTATGTTATGACAAGGCCTGTATTGTTGGATTGTCTGGCGAGGTGGTACCTTCAATTTCAACAGTTTGAAATCATTTATGTACCAGCCAAAGCTGTCAAGGGACAAGTATTGGCCGACTTCTTAGTTGATCCTCCTATACCTGCTGAGTGGGAGTTGATTGATGAACTTTCCGATGAAGAAGTATTTATGGTCGAATCACCATAGTCAATGTATTTCAATGGGGCTTCTCATTGTCACGGAACCGGCGCCGGGGTCTTCTTTTATACTTCACAAGCGGACGTCTTACCATATTCTTTCACTTTGATACATCGATGCTCCAACAATGTGGCCGAATATCAAGTATTAATTCTTGGTCTCGAGATGGTTGTAGATATGAAACAATTGCATCTTAAGATCTATGGTGATTCCAAATTAGTAGTGAATCAACTTCTGGGTATTTATGAGGTAAGGAAGCCTAAATTGATCCCATATTATAACTATGCAAGACAACTCATGGGAATATTTGGGTAATGTTACCATAGAGCATATTCCAAGGAAGTTCAACCAACAAGCTGATTCTTTGGCAAAATTAGCTTCAATGCTTACTTTACCTTCCCATCGAAATCAAATTTCAATATGCCAAAATTGGGTCGTACCTCCAATGTTCGATGAAGAAGACCATGATGAGGTGGAAAATGTTTACCATGTTTGTGTCTACGAAGTTAAAAAGGAAGATTGGCGTCATCCCATAATTGACTATCTCAAGCATGGGAAGCTACCAGATGACCCCAAGAGTAGAGTTGACATACGTCGTCCAGCATCCCGTTTCATCTACTACAAGAAAACACTTTATCGAAAATCATTTGATGGAGTGTTTCTACGATGTCTTGGAGAAGATGAAGCTACGCAAGTAATGGAGGAAGCTCACTCTGGGATATGTGGAGCTCATCAATCCGGTCCCAAATTACATTTTCGCATTAAGAGAATGGGATACTACTGGCCAACAATGGTAAAAGATTGCATTGACTTTGCAAGGAGATGCTAAGCATGCCAATTTCATGGCAACTTTATCCATCTACCTCCTGAACCATTGCATCCAACTGTAGCTTCTTGGCCATTCGACGCTTAGGGATTGGATATAGTTGGGCCACTTCCAAAATCTTCTTGTGGACGTATCTTTATTTTGGTTGCAACAGATTATTTCTCAATGTGGGCTAAAGCAGTTCCTCTAAAGGAAGTGAAGAAGGAAAATGTAGTGGATTTCATCCGCCTTAACATCATTTATTGATATACAGTCGCGCGTTATATTATTACCGACAATTGCAAGACCTTTTGCAGCACCGCAATGAACAACCTTTGCGAAAAATTCAATTTTAAGCAGTACAATTCTTCTATGTACTATGCGGCTACAAATGGACTTGCCGAGGCATTCAATAAAACTTTGTGTAACTTGCTGAAGAAGATTATTGACAAGTCAAAAAGAGACTGGCATCTTCAAATTGGGAAAGCTCTTTGGGCGTATAGAACTACTTTTCAAACTCCTACACAAGCAACTCCATATGCACTTGTCTACGGTGTTGAAGCCGTGCTCCCACTTGAGTGTTAAATGCATTCCTTAAGAATTGCAATTCAAGATAGACTTAATGAGGAGGACAATGTTCGCTTTCATCTTGAGGAGTTAGAAGCACTCGACGAAAAGAGATTGGAAGCTCAATAGCGAATTGAGTGCTATCAAACTCCACTTTCAAAAGCTTTCAACAAGTGTGTCTGCCCGCGCTCTTTTCAAGATGGAGACTTGGTGCTTGCTATTCGAAGACCAATCATCCTTACTCATGGCGGATAAAGAAAATTTGCCTTCGAGTGGGATGGTCCATATGTTTTCCAAGAAGCATATTCAAATGGCTCGTACAAATTGATTGCCGACGATGGACTAAGGATTGGCCCCATTAATAGCAAATACTTGAAGAAGTATTACGCATGACTTGAAGACTCCATGACACATGAGTTAAAACTGCATGTTGTTTCCGGCCTGCATGAACTAAAACTGTGAATGGCAATCACCAATAGTGTAGCATGTGATTAAACTGCTAAAACACTCCACCAAGTCTAAGGTGGTAAACAAATGGACACTTTTGGCCCACATGAGGTTAAACTGTGTACGACAGGAACGACGTGTGACTTGAATCTCTTTTTGGAATACATATACAACTTAGGGGCAACCTTTAAATTCAGTTACACCCCCAAACCAAATCTTTTTTCCCCATAAAAAAAATTCTTTTGATGAAGAGCTTGAAGTTTAGGCCTTTTTTTTTATCTTTATTTTACTTTTTTTATTTAAAAAAAGGGAAAAAAAAGAGAAAAAAATCATCTCAAAAAAAAAAAAACAGTTTCATTGCTTAAAGGAAAAGTTTTTCCACATGAAAAAAAAATGGTTCCAACTCTAAAATTTTTAAAAGGAAATTAAGATCTAAACATCAAATTTGTAATCTATTACAGCAGCTTTGCATGACTCAAGAAAAGATTTTATGTCTTCTAACTCCTTCGCTGCATCTTCAGTTAGGATATTGGCATTTTCAATAGAAGAAATGTCATCATGGACTTGAGCTACTTTGGCCTGAATTTGCTTGAGGCTTTCTTGCTTCTGGTCAATGGTCTAACAAATCTCCACACTTTGTGCTTCCAAGATAGCAAGTTCCTTTTGAAGAAGTATCTTTTTATCTTCAATGGACTGTAGCTTTTCTTCAAGACATTGGATGCTAGAAGTCAATTTCTGCTCTGCTCCTTTAATTTCTTTAAGTTGAGAGGTCGCTTTAGAAAGGAGCTCTGCATGCGTTTCTTTGCTTATCCTTTCCCATGATGATGATATGGAAGAATCATATGTTTCAACTTTCATAAATAATTCTGTCAATAACTCCTTCAAAGGAAGACCATATGTTAGGTCTGCTTTGGTGATCTCTCTTGATGTAGCGACCCTTGTAACAAAACACGAGGAGCAGCACCGACAATTGAGACTCTTGTGAGACCACGAACGACGGTAGTAGAGACGGGAGAAGATATATGTATCACAGGAGCTTTGTTCTAGCTTTTGATCGTGAATTCATATTCTGGCTCTTCGCTATTTATAGTGTGAGCATTACTTCATGTCCGAAGAAATTCGTGTGGGAGTAGAATTCTTTTCCATGTGGCTTTAATTGGTTTTATGCAGATGGATTCCAATTCGGCTTCGGGAAGCATGCACACTTAAGAACTAGAGTTTGATTATGTTTCATTGCTCTCTTCTGAATCCTTGCAAATTTTATTGGTTGAATTCGTGTTGTAAAGGAATCGGGAAAGTTGAGCTTGATGCCAAATATACTGTCCGCTACAATCTCCCAACTTCTAATCCGTTTATAGTTTGAAGTTGATAAGAAGTTGGATTTGATTATGCATGTCTGAATGATTTCCAATTACTCTTGCGTACAGCTGGAAAGTTTATGCGCGGTTGAATCCTATTATAGTTGGCCCTTTGAGTTGATTCCACAAGCTGCAAAAGTCCGAAGTCGGAGGTTGTCAAATTAGCTTGGAATTCGATTCACTCTTTGCTTCGGAATCGCAAGGGATTGACTAATTACTCTTCCTGAAAAATGATTGTAGTCCAACTTGGAGAGGTCAAGTATGCATCACATAAAACAAAGGAAGCAACGTTTGTGGCGGTGCATGTAAAGTTACTTCATCAGGTGACTTGCTTTTGGTCTTGGAAATTGAAAGATCAAATTCCATTAGCTTATATACATATTTAATGGTTATGAACGGTGGTGAAGTTCAAAGCATTTGCATAGCCACCTTATGCTAATCTAGAAGCCATGACAATGAAATCAACAAAACTTCAAGTTTTAGTTCATTTCTTGGACTTTATTTGGGAATTCATATTTTGATGACATTAAAACTGGAAAATGTCAAAACTTGTCCTCTTCAATCTTCAACATTCAAGAACAAGTTTTGAGGGGGCATTTGTAGACAATGGAATTTTAATTAATTTTCTAAATTTTCATTGGTCTATAAATTATCTCCATGGCATGTTTTTATCAAATCAAATATTGCCACATGTCATGCACACATGGAAATTTTGTTATTTGATGACCAATTATATCTCTCCAAGTGTCAAGTTGAGGTGCTCTGGCCAATGAAATATTGGAGTGTCTCGGCCAATCAAATGGCGCCATGTCACATGCTTCATGACTAAACAAATTTGGATAAATATCAAAATATTTATTTCTTATTAAAGAAATAATATTTAGAGTCATTTAGTCCTTATATATGTCTTATATACTGCAAGGGCTCGGCCAATTAAATCTCGTCATGTCATATGTCTCTACGAATGGGCCAATCAAGAGAATACATGTGAGCATTATCTCCTTATAAAATAAAGGGATAATATTCAGGTGGTACAATCCTTATATGATTGCGTGTCTTGCAAGACAAGTAAAGTGGTGCATAAGCTCTCAAACTCTACCATATCCTACAAGTATAAATAGGGGGTCTCTCTACCAAAGTAGACATCACATCACGTATTGAAGAGATCAAGCATCAAGCATCACACGTCTCAAGTCTTCTTAAAGCTTCAAAGCCACGAAAGCTTCTTCATATCAAGACTTGAATCTTCAAGGGTTTTCAAAACTTCATCATATTAAGATTTGAAGCGTTCTTCATGTTCATCAAATTCTTCAATTCTTCCATATCAAGATTTGAAGAAGTCAACGGTTGATCCAAGATCAAGCTATGAAGTCCTTGGATTAGTGTTCGAAGATTCAAGTCTCGATATGCAAAAGACTTGAAGAAACTTTCGTGGCTTTGAAGCTTTAAGAAGAATTGAGACGTGTGATGCTTGATGCTTGATCTCTTCAATACGTGATGTGATGGCAGGAAGCAGTGCTTTCTTGATCTTGTTCATCAATGACCGCTTCAATTCTTGCATCGAACAAATCACCGTAGTGTATGAAAAAATTGGTGACTCGCTTGCTCGAACTACCCTTATTTGCATGGCCACTGGGCGTGCCAGAAATTTGTACGCGATAAAATTTTAAGTCTGCAAAAAGACAAGAAAAATATACGACAAATATGAAATATAAATTGAAAAGAGTAGCGAGTACAATCTCTGAGATTTTCTCAAAATTCTAGAGAGTCTCCTTCAATTCTTCTCTTTGAATGCTAATCCAAGGGTTTCGTAGCTTGATCTTGGATCAATCGTTGACTTCTTCAAATCTTGATATGGAAGATTTGAAGAATTTGATGAACACAAAGAACGCTTCAAATGAAGATTTGAAGACCCTTGAAGATTCATCCAAGAACGAAAGTGTTTCATGATCAGTTGTGGCATCAACTGTTAATTCTGTGATGGGAAGTGGAAAATCATCCTTCGGACAAGTTTCATTTAAATCTCAAAAGTCTACATATACTCAAATTTGTCCATTCTTCTTTTTAACGGGAACGATACTTGAAATCTATGTTGGATATTTCACCTCGCTTATGAATCCAGTCTCGATCAACTTGTCCACTTCCTTCTCTATCAGAGAAATCAATTCAGGTCGAAAGCGTCTTTGAGCTTGTTTAACAGGTCTTGCATCTTGTTTGATGGATAAATCGTGGACAGCAACTTTTGGATCTAAACTAGGCATTTCTGAGTAATTCCAAGCAAAAACATCCTTGAATTCAAGTAGCAAATCAACATACTCATTTTCTTCTTCGGGAGTCATCCACAAATTTATGTAGATTGGGCGGGGATCTTCACTTGTGCCAAGATTAATTTCTTTTAGCACATCAACTATAATTTTTGCTCCTACTTCAAATTCAGAGGGAGCATCACCCGCATCTTCTTCTTTTTCAGGGTCGTTGATTGTGATATGATGGCAGGAAGCAGTGCTTTCTTGATCCTGTTCATCAATGACCGTTTCAATTCTTACATTAAACAAATCACCATAGTGTATGAAGAAATTGGTGACTTGTTTGCTCGAACTATTTTTTTTTATTGGAACAGGATTCTCTCCTCTTTTTAGAATTTGTTGCTCTTGTTTTGAGATGCCTAATCTCTCATGGACAGGTCGCTCTTTGGTTGTGAGCCAAGTCGGTCAAACACAGAAATGCGTTTCGACTTGTTTCCCAACCTATCGAAAATGGATCTTTTTCGACTCATGACCTCTCCATCCATATTCATGTAATTACAGTTTTCTCTTTTGATTGCTATGCGAATGGGAGAAGGCGGTTGATAGCCAAGACCCACGGATGAGTTTTCAATGCTATAACCCTTTTCTTTTAGCATTCTTTGAGTAGAGGTTAATCCGTGGACTCTCTCTCCGGTCATCTCAAGGAGTAACTTGCCCAACGCGTTCTTCTCGTTTTGGCTATAGCCGGCTTTAGCGAGAAGTCTATATGCATTTGGATCGAAACCCTCTTGTGTCCAAGTCGTAGGTAATGAAGTGTGTTCCACTGCAGGTTCTTCCTTTGGATGGACAAATCCTTTCAAAATGACTTTCTCGCTCTTGACAGCTTCAATTTTGGTGAGCGGGACATTCAATGTGGCACATCCGACAAAAGAAGATTGTCCTTCATTTCTCTTTGATCTTGGAACATAGCACAAAATAGGTGCTTTGGAATCTTGAATTTCTTCCTTTACTGATTCTTTTCTTTTTGCTACTTTTTGCAAATAAAATTTGGCATCAGCAAAGTGTGATTCGATTTCGGTAAAGGGTTTGTCGTCAGCAACAACTTTCTTGACTACACCATCACGACAATACTTAAAGCGTTGATAAAAAGTGGATGGTATAATCTCATTTTCATGTATCCACGGCCTTCCTAAAAGCATGTTGTAGGAGGTCTTGGCATTAATAATATGAAAAAGTGCGCTTGAAGACAAATCGCCAATAAGCAATTCAAGCCTTATAAGACCAATTGCTCTTTGCTCCCCTTGATTAAATTTTTGGATCATGAGGCAGCTTTGAGACAATTCATCAATTGAAATACCAAGTTCTTTCAAAGCACGCACAGACATGATGTTGACAGTAGATCCTCCATTAATGAGTATTTGATTCATCTTTTGCTCTCGAACATACTCACTTACGAACAAGGGTCGATTATGGGTCTAGGAATCAATTGTCAGATCATCACTATCGAAAGTGATAGTTGCTGCACAATCCACAGGTATTTCGTCAGCAACTTTGAGTTTTTCCTCAAATTCAGCACCAATTTGTGTGATCTGAGTATCTCCAATTTTGATGACATTACAGGAGATGTAGTCACCATCATCATTGCTGAGGTAACCCTTTGGCATGAATTCTTTCAATATCACAGGCTGTCGAACCTTTTGAAGAGGCGGATCATTTGAAGTGGCTAGCGCTATGGTCGCTCTTCTCACTTTTCTTGCTGCACTTCGTCGCTTCTTTGTCACTTTAGGTTTTGTTGGATGAGTGCCTTCCAAAGAAGTACACTTCTTCATCCTTGGCTTGCGAGTTTTTCTTCGAGTGACAAGAGTCCACCCTTCGTCATCATCCCTGATAGCATTTTCATGTGAAGCTTTTTTATTTTTCTTCTTCATAGACGGAATATCACTTGATGTAGATTGATTGGAGGGGACTTCTATCGAACAACACAAAGAACCAAACATTATGGTGGTTTGGTTCACAGACACTTTATCTTCCTCAAGGAGAATTTTTCCTTGACGGGCTAACTCCATGACTTTGTCTTTAAAGACAAAGTACTTAGTAAGAGGATGACCGATCAAGCGAGGGAAGCTGCAATAATTGGGATCACTGACTTGACCGGCTTCCTCAGGGTGCTTGATTTCAGAAAGTTCAATGAGTTTTGCTTTGAAAAGATCATCAAACAATCCTTGCAGATCAGAATCAAGGAAGGAATATTCCTTTTCTTGCATTTCTTTCAAAGTAGTCCTCCTTGTTGATCTACCTTGAGAGGGGTCCTGTTTCTCAGCAATCTTTCGACTCGCTTTTGTAGCGATTTTCACAGGCACTGTATTTATTGCCATGGACTCCCCATTGTTGAATTTTGAAGGAGACTTGCCCCCTTTCTTATTTTCTTGCCTTTCATTGTTTTGTCGAGGAGGTTGAGCACATGGAGCTTGAATGGGCAGGCCATCAGTTGCATTGGCTGCAATGCTTAACTCCATATCATGAGCTCGAATAGCTAACTCCTCGAACGTGCTTGGACAAACGCCTTGCAAAATGTAACTCAAACTCCAATGTATTCCTTGGATGCACATTTCGATGGCAAAAGATTTAGAGAGTCTATCCTTGCAGTTGAGACTTAAACTCCTCCACCTATCAATGTAGTTGACCACAGGCTCATTCTTCCATTGGTGAGTATTGGTCAACTCCAGCATACTGACAGTTCTTTGAGTGCTATAAAAACGGTTTAGGAACTCTTGTTCAAGTTGTTTCCAACTATCAATGGATCCAGATTCAAGATCAGTGTACCAATCAAACGCATTGCCCTTCAAAGATCGGACAAATTGTTTGACTAGTAAATCACCATATGTTCCTGCAGTGTTACAAGTCTCGATGAAATGGGCTATATGTTGCTTCGGATTGCCTTTTCTATCAAACTGTTGGAACTTAGGTGGTTGATATCCAGCAGGCATCACTAGGTTGTCAATCCTAGCAGTGTATGGTTTGGAGTAAGTGAAGTTTGACCTCGGGCCGCTTTCTTTCTTGTCCTTAATCATGTCTTTGATGAACTCCTTCAATTGCTCCACAGGAATTATTCCTTCGGCAGTTACGTACACCTCCTTCACCTTCTCTTTACCTCTAGATGAGAAGCCCTCACGATCTTGGTGCTCTTTGGAGTTCATACGACTTCCTTCAGGAGCACCATCTTTTTGATTAAGCAATTGGGCGATAAGAGCATCTTGGTCCTTGATGTGTTTCATCATGGTCTCCATTATCTTGGACATGTTCAAGACTTGCTTTTCAAGACTTGAAGTGTTTGTCATCATAACCGGCATTGCGGCAGAAGAAGTAGCATAATCTTCAATGAAAAATTTCGATTGAAGAGTTCCATTAGAGGAGGCCGATCCGGTGCTTGACAGATCATCACCATGCTTAGAAAGTTTGGATGCTGATCCAAACTCAAGTATGGCAAGAGTCTTCTCAATTGAGACTGGAACATCATTAGGCTTCAATTTAGGAGAAGAAAACATTGGTGATGTTGAACCGAAGACAGGAGTTGATGTAGAAGGAACCTCCATGCTACTTTGGGTGGAAGCTCTTGTCATGCTCCTCGTCACGGGGCCAATAGTACGGGTATTTGTAGTAACATGTGCAGATTTATGAGCAGTTTCAGCATCAACAGCCTTGGAACTAGCAGTCACAGGCTTGTTGTTCTTTGGTGCCATTGATCGATATGTATAGTTGAATATGCAAAGAGAAGAGATGGAAGGCAGAGATGGTCCCATCGGGCATGCCAGAAATTTGTACGCAATAAAATTTCAAGTCTGCAAAAAGACAAGAAAAATATACGACAAATATGAAATTTAAATTGAAAAAAGTAGCGAGTACAATCTCCGAGATTTTCTCAAAATTGTAGAGAGTCTCCTTTGATTCTTCTCTTCGAACGCTAATCCAAGGGTTTCGTAGTTTGATTTTGGATTAACCGTTGACTTCTTCAAATCTTGATATGGAAGATTTGAAGAATTTGATGAACACGAAGAACACTTCAAATCTTAATACGATGAAGATTTGAAGACCCTTGAAGATTCAAGTCTCGATATGAAGAAGACTTGAAGAAGCTTTCGTGGCTTTGAAGCTTTAAGAAGACTTGAGACGTGTGATGCTTGATACTTGATCTCTTCAATACGTGATGTGATGTCTACTTTGGTGGAGAGACCCCCTATTTATACTTGTAGGATATGGTAGAGGTTGAGAGTTTATGCACCACCTTACTTGTCTTGCAAGACATGCAATCATATAAGGATTGTACCACCTGAATATTATCCCTTTATTTTATAAGGAGATAATGCTCACATGTATTCTCTTGATTGGCCCATTCGTAGAGACATATGACATGGCAAGATTTAATTGGCCGAGCCCTTGCAGTATATAAGACATATATAAGGACTAAATAACTCTAAATATTATCTCTTTAATAAGAAATAAATATTTAGATATTTATCCAAATTTGCTTAGTCATGAAGCATGTGACATGGCGCCATTTGATTTGCCGAGACACTCCAATATTTTCATTGGCTAGAGCACTTCAACTTGACACTTGGAGAGATATAATTGATCGTCAAATAACCAAATTTTCTTGTGTGCATGACATATGACAATATTTGATTGGATAAAAATATGCCATGGAGATAATTTATAGACCAATGAAAATTTAGAAAATTAATTAAAATTCCATTGTCTACAGTTAGAAGAAGGGGTTAGCCTGGGATTTCTTCTGCAATAGTTAAAATAAGCATGTTTTAGCAAATGTTTTTGCTAACTCTAAATGGATTGGTTACATAGATTATAGAAAATTTTCCTTCTATTGTAACTCCAGTAGAATAGACAATAACCTAGGTAAACTTCAATTTTCAAAGTTTTTATATGGTAGGATGCATGGCAAATGTTTAATTTTTTTATATGCAATATACATTTCATATAATTGGTAATTGCTAAATTTTGTTAGTCAATTGTTTCTTAAAGTATATTATATTAATAATAAATATTTACTAAAGAAATTTAGTATATAAAAAATATTATATCTTAAAAATATATATCCACGTGCAATGCACATGACATATTACTAAGACTCCTTATAAAAGTATGGTTGGTTTACATAGAATAGAGTTTGAGTAGGATTTGTTTTAGTTTTATATTATGCCAAAAATACTCTTCCTCCCTAATAATTAGATTTAATGTAGTCTAATAATAGTCAATAATTGTACCTCTTATGAAGACAAAGAACTAAAAACTTAATTAGATTTTAATTATAAAGACGAAACAAAACAAAACAATCCAATCCAATCCATTTCTTTACATTCCATTTTCACCTTTTTATTTCAATCCAAATTTTCTTAATTAGATGCAGTCTAATTCAATTTATAAATCATCAAAAATATTACTCTTGATAGAAAAATAATGCACTCTTAATACAATGGAGTCTTTGTCATTCATGCTTTATGTTAGATTCTATCCAAAAAAATAAAGAAAAAGGAAACACTAAATTATTTGTATTTATGAAATTTCATTTGTGAAACATGAATAGTCATAAAACCTTTATATGTGGTTCATCATTTACACTCCTAAACAATAGAAATAACAAACAAAAAAAATGAAAAGAGTTCACCCAAAGAATATGCATCTCTTCATTTTTCAAGAATAATGCATATCATTTCATATTAAAAAATTCCATCGAAATACTAACAAATTCAAATCAACAACCATGAGAATAATAATGGTACAGTGTGCAAATATTATTTGCGCAAATAATTATCTTTTGTCCAACAAGCTCAAAAAAAGTTTCACATTAAATTCAAAGAAATTGCATAGAGAAATCTTAACAAATTAGGGATACCTTCAATTAATTTAAAATACAGTTTTAAGGATAATTGGATAAAAAAGATGGAAAATATGCAAATATTAAAATTTGATGTTAACAATAGAACTTTATCAAAAAATCAATATATAAGAAATACCATATATTGTGACACTATACTTACATACAAGGCATGTGACTCATTACTAGTATTCATTGAAAACACAAAGAGATTTACATTTCTTTGGGTCTGGAGAACAAATAGGCGGGGTGAAGAGAGAAAAAAAGGGGTACAAACCTTGGTGAGAAGAGAGAAAAGAGGGCTACAAACCTTCTCCCCTTGTTGTTTTTGGAGCATCCATTCTTTTGCTTGGTCAGGTGAGATTAGATTTCTAGAATGGAGTGAAGTGATAGGGAGAGAATGTTGCTGGCGGGATATCTCTATTCATTAAACCCCTATTGTATGGTAAGGGAAAAATTAAAGTGCATTCCTATTTACCAGCTGAAGAAAAGTGCTTTGGAAGCCTTCCATATTACTAAAAGGGTAAATAACATTAAACTCCTATATCTACTAATAAGAAGGAATAGGCAAGTCAAAATCCATGCCTAACAAATTGCTGAATGAATGTAGTAAATTATCCATCCATGTACCAACGGTGGAGGAGGTTCAATTCCTATTATACGCAATGTGGTGGAAAAGATTGATTTAACGTGATATGATGTGCCCATATTAAGATTTAAAACTTGTCTATTTTCAACGAAATATGACATACTTGCATTAAGATTTAAAACTTATCTACTTTCAGAAAATGTTTAGTAAGTAGAAATTACAATAATACAAAGCCGCATTCTGCAAAAATTGAGGAACAAGAAGAAATCTAGTAAGAGAAAGATTTATTTTAGAGAAATTTACAGTTATATCCAATCACAAAATATACACAAGTTATCCCCTTTTCATGGAGATTATCATAGAGGTGCATAGAGGAACAATACGAACTTTATATATCCTTGTTCTACTTAGTCCAAAAATAAGATCAGACATTATTCTAGTATATCTCTATTTTTGTTAAACTATCCCTTGAACAAGGCAGTTGATACATCATCAAAGGATTTGTATGAATAATGGAATAGTAAGCATCGCTCATTTTAAAGTTTTTTAGGGTGATATAATATCTATTCAATTAAATGATGCAAGCCACAATGACAAATAAGGAGATCTTTCGATATCAAAATATCTAATTGAAACAATCAAATGCAAATTCCAGATTCACTCGATAAGAATTTGAAGAAGAATAAAAAGAGAATGATTCTACCTATTCAAAACTAAGAGAAGATGCCACCTACTGCTAAAGTCCCGATCTTTGTAATAGTTGCATTCTTCTATACAAGAAGAAACTTAGAAAGAACAAAGAAGTTTAGGAAATTCTTTCACTATACACAATGGAATGAATGGGACTTTGCACGATTTCAAATCCCTCTCATTGAAAGAAGGAACGAGAAAAACTGAGGCATTTTTACTCGAATAAGAAGTCCTACAATTTATAACTCTTCTTTATATAGTAATTTGACCTATTGCTCTGCATCCTCCTGTTAGCTTACGATGAAGAGAAAAATAAACAAGGACCAAACTACCTACTCATTATTTAGAGATGAATCATAGAACATCAAAAGTTGCGGTATCTTATGGACTTAACATAGGTCACATCTTTCATGACATAAGTTTGAAAGATACAAACTTTGTTTGTCAAAGAGGAAAATGGGTGCGACCAAAAAAATATAAAAGCCAACGTAGTCCCTCAAGACGTATCCATCCAGATAGAGGATATTCCAAATCAGATCTAAATAAATCTCTCCCCATATAGATAGTATCTCCATGGATAGAATAAAATTAGTGATCCATTTAGAGCTTGATTCACTATTTTGTATTTTTTTATGATTCTAATTAATTACCTTTTTTAACGAGTTTTAAATCTTAACATAGAACTTTTGATTTCACTTACTACTTGCTAAGTCAAAGTATAAATTGGTGACTAGAAATAAAAGACTGTTGGTAGAGAGAATGCGGCTTATCTCGAGGAACATGGCTAAATTTCTCCTCTTTCTCTTTGATTTTAGTTTCTAAATTTCTCATCTTTCTTTTTGATATCAGTTTTCTCCATTTTTTTAAGGGCTTAAAATGATAAAATGTGGTGGATGGGAAGAAAGCCGAACCTCTAATTGAATAGGGAACATAAAAAATTCTCAGCACTGAGAGAGATTTGAGATTCTATAAGTAACACAATGAGTGCAAGAGTTTCACTTGGAAGAAGAAAAAGAAATACAAGCAGCCTCACTAGTCGTATACTAGTTCTTACGCCATTATAAACATGGATAACCTTGACAAAAATGCTAATAGCTAGGATTACAATGATTTTCTCTAGAGGTTGAAGAAAGATGAATACCAAAACATGACCTCTATTGCAATCTATGAGAGCTCCTTCTATTAGATATAGATGGTAATATTCCTCACATGTAGAAGAGGTATGCCTCAAGTTCAATTTGGAAGCTATAGATGGAGAAGTTTCCTAAAAATATAAGTATATGTCATTTTTGGGGCAAATACCTGGCATGTTCTCCAGAGTTAGGCATAATTAAACTACCTTTGGACACTAAAGAGGGAAAATGACTTGTTGGATGCGCACCTTAGTAGTTGGGGTAGATCTTTTGATCCTTGAGTTATGGGAAACAAAGAACTTCTACAAGTTGGCAAGAGAGATGTTGTCATTTTAGGTGAAAGTTTTTCCTAAAGATACAACTAAAAAACTTGAAAAAAATCCAAGCAGGAGAGGTCTATCATGGCAACAGCCTTAAAAATGTCAAAATGGCTTTATAAAACTGTCTAGAAAAAAAGTGAAAATGCATATTTAGTTTATCAACAACACTAAGATTCCCGACTTGTAAATGTTCTTTGGGATCTTTTTGGATTAGGAAGTGATTTTGTTCGTGCTTTTTTTGTCATCATGCATTTTTTGACTAAGAGAATTTCACTTGGAATTGTTTGAAATTGCAACTGTAATAAGCATATTTCATGTGAAATCTAATTCCAACAAGGTGATAAAGATCTAGTTTGCTAGAAGTCATTAATAATGTTTTTGTTAGGTCTCTCTATTATTTTCACATATTGACAATCTTCAAAATGGTTATAGTGATATAAGAGCTATCAAGCAGGTTGATTCTGGATAAGTTGTTGTCACTTTGATAGTTTTAATCGATACTAATCAATTAAACATCAAAATTGCACTGCTATCAAAAAAATTACTCAACTAGGAATTGCTGATGTAGACGCTCTCTAAAGACACAATTGAAATATTTGGAAAACTTAGGTTTATACAGTGTAAGACAGGAGGGGTCTATCATGGCAATAGTCCTGATATGTCAAAGCTACTTAACAAAGCTGTCGGTCAAAAAAGTGAAAATGCAAATTTAGTTTGTAAGCAGCATTTAACATTAGGCCTTAATAATGTTCTACATGATCTTTTTAGATTAAAAAGAGATTGTTATGTTCTACATGATCCTCTTGGTTTGGAAAGTGATCGTTCCTGTCCCAATTGAAAGGTATGACCCAACTTCCTTGGTTGTCTTGCATCTTTCTACTCATGAAATGTCACTTGTAGCTATTTTTGTAATTGTAATTGCCAAAAGTAGATCGGTGATTGCTAATTTTAGGAGAAATTGTTGAGGATCCAATTTGCTATAAGCGACTTAGGAGTATTGTTTGATATTGTTTTACCTTAAAGATGTTGAAAATCGTACTATTACTACAATTGCTGTCAAATAGGTTGTTTCTGTACAATTCTGTATCATGTCAATAGTTTAGTAGTGTTGATTATGTGAGGGCCTCAAAATTTATTTTAAATATTGTTATTATTTATTATTTAAATATTGTTATTATTATCATTAATCCGTTTGATTATTTTAATGTTGTACTCAAACATATTTTTCAGAAAATTTAAATGGAAATTCAATTTTGTTTTTGGGTAACCCAATTTTTATTTCACACCTACTTCCTTGTTGATTTTCAATATTCCGTTTACCATTTTAAAATTCGCCCTTTTAGCATCAATTAGAGAAAAAATGAGAAAACACGCTTTTCGAGGTAAAATTTCGGACCGTGAGTGAAGTAGCGATAGAAAGTAAGGATGATTACTCGTAGGCTGAGAATTCAATCAAGAGACTAGAAGTGAATCATTAAAGGTGAGATTAAGTAGGGTTTTGAAATCTTAAAACCTAGTTGGACAAATTTCCCAAAAAACTTGGATTTTAATCTTGCGATTGTTTTATCCATTTAATTTTCTCCAATTCACTTTAATTTTTCTCTTCTTTTTCTCCATCTTAGTCGAGATTACTCCTTAATTTGCAACCAGGAGAGCTAATTATATTTCCCTCCAAAATTGCTAGCAAATCTACTATTCCAAGTTGGACTTTTGACCCTTAAATTTGGGCTTTAAGTCTTGTCTTGATTTCCTTTCATTTATTCACTAAATCACCTCACAAATCACCACTCTTCTCTCTCTCTCTTGGCCGACTTCCTCCCCCTCTCTTCGCTTAGAAATTTCATCATCATCTTCTTCCATTTCTCTCCAAAATCATCCACAATCTTGCAATCATCTTGGCTCAAGCTTAAAGCTTTAGCCAAGAACATTGAGGAGGAAAGCTCTTGGTGTTTAAGGCTTAGATTCTTGGGTGTTTTGGCTAGCTACTTGGAGGAGGTAAACCCTTAAAGCTTTCATCTTTGTCCATCTCTTACACTTTCAAACATGAAATTAGGTTTGGGTTGTTGAAGGGTTGCTAGAACCTTGACATTAGGTAGTAGAATTGAGCTTTGTGTTGGTTTTGAAATTTTAAGTTGTTTAAGCTTCTTTAAATTGCATTTGTTGATTATGGATGATGTGTGGGTTCTTGGAATTCCCACAAAATATGTGAATTTGTTTACTAGCATGATAAATGATGAAATGTGTGTGGATATATTGGAGATTGTTGGCTTAAATTTTGGAAGAAAAACCTCCAAGAAAAACCGAGAGAGAGAGAGGGATATGAGGGTTAAAAGTTGCTGTTTTCCTTTAATTTTGTGGCTGCATTTTTGCAGGTTTAGGGGCTGATATTAATGCTTAAATGTTGAGGTTTAAGATGTTAAATTTTCCCACAAAAAACCCTTCAAAAGTTGTTGCAATAATGGTTGATAACTTGGAACAAAATCTGGAAATTTTGGAAGAACATGCTGTCCGAATTTTTTGGGCTGTTTTAGTGCTAAAAACTGATAAAAGATTCCATCATTTTTGACCATTATTAGGCCTAGGAAGGTTATTACTATCTTGGTTCCAAAAATTAGGGCAATTGGTGGTGATTTAGGTATGTTAGAGGTGTTTAGAAGAAGAAGATCAAAACTTCGCAGGTTTGAATTTAGTTGCTAAGTACACTTTGGGCGTTAAAAACACTGTCATCCCGTGAGATTTTTTTGCTTAATTTTTGGAAGGACACCATCTGTATATATTAGAGTTAGTGTACCAAATTTGGTGATTTTTGAGTAAGAATTCGTCACTCAAATGAGGCCTAAAAACCTGTCCTGCAAATCTGGAAATTCAGAAAAAGCAGAATGTTGAACCTGCCCTGTTTGGACAATTATATTTTCTTACTCAAGAGTTGGAATCGAGTGATGTTGGTGGCGTTTGAAACTAGATTCATAGGGCTTTGAACTCTGTAAATTTCAGGGGTTAATTCACTTCATACGATTTTTGGTGAATTTCCAAAGTTTGCTGGAAAACCAACCTGTGCTGTCCTGTTTTTCACTGTAGCCGAATTTCAAACGAAAATCTGGGCAGTTTTTGTCTAAAATTTCATCATGATGTATTCTACAAAGTTTTAGAACTTTAAATGAAGTTTCCAATGGTACCAACCTTGCAACATTTGGAATTATACAACTCAAGTTACGATTTTTCAAAAAATTCTGCTCAAGTTGGAAGTTTATTGAGCCTACTTTTTCTTGAACTAGATTTGATCGATGAACTAGAAAACTTATTTCCATTGTTCTTTAATTATTTTAGGGAGTGGTGCTAATTTGAAAATTGATCAAAACTTGGACTCCGAACCCTACTTTGTTGGTGAGTTTCCAATGCATGTTATTTGCTTTAATTAAATGCTTTGTGTGAACGTGTTATGCACTTGAAACTGAAATTGTTGAACCGCTCACTTAGGGAGGGTATACTTTATTACTCTCTTTTAAGTAGAGTTGGTGACATAGTTGTTTTGCATGTGTAAATACTTGTGGAGAAAGTGTTTATAAAACTACTCTTGGCCGCGTCCCTTAAGTAGTAAGTGTTAAGTGTTTGGATTGCGGGCCCGGTAAAGGGGGAAGTTCGGTGAAAGGAAATGGTTGTAAAGAGTCGTCTACTTGGATTTGAAAGTCAACGGAGTGTCGGCTACGTGAATTGGTCGTGCATCGTGTACCTGAGCTCCTGAGAGCTCCTGTATCCTACTTGTGTGCTATGTGTTTTCTTTACTTGTTTTAAAATGTTATTTATCCTACTTTATGCCTGTGCATGTTCTTTTGGAAATTCACGAGCTTTTAACTTACCCCCATTCCCATTTTATTTTTCCTTAACAGGTGACGAGAATCCAGAGACCTAAATAGGTCTAGTACCTGCTTTTGGCTTTTGTCCCGAGTTTAGAAGTATAAATTGTATTATCTTATGATTTTTGTAATTTCGACTCGTGAGAATGTAATAAGTTATGATTTGAAACTTTAGTTGCTTTTGAGTTAACGATTGTACTTTAAGCTTGAATGTCATTTTACAATTTTCATTCTCTACTCTAATGTGGATTTTAGAATTTGTCCGTTAGGGTTAGTATTTCGAATGCTTGAGTCCTGGTGAGAGCTAGGCAGGCACCCCGCCAACCCTTTGGTTAGCCTTAGGGGAAAGTGGGGCTGTCACAGATTATATACACATCAAAATTGTTCAAGTTAACCCCAAGGCTAAAGTGTCACTAAACCTAGTAGAAGAGGCTAATATTGATAAAATAAAACTAAGAAGTGAAATGTTTGTCATTATCAGTGAAGGCTTTCTCTAAGGATGCAACTAAAAGACTTGAAAATTTATTAGTACAATCCAGACCAACAAAGGTGCATCATGAAAACTGCTCTGAGATGTCAAAATTGTTTCACAGAACTATCTAGCAAAAAGTAATAGTGCATGTCCAGTTTATAAGTAGCACTTAGAATCCCAACTTTTAAATGTTAAAAAGTGATCCTTAAAGTGTGTCAATAGTTTTGGATGTCAAAGGAGGATTCACTATACATCCCATTCCTCTACTATTGATGATTTTGAGTAAGTTTTTATCTATCCTACACATGATAAAAATAATAGTCTAAGGAAGGATTAAATCCCTTTGTAATAAATTAAACAATTATATCTTCTACTTGTTTTCTAATATGAAGGATTTGAACCTTCGAATAGCGGGACCAAAACCTATTGCCTTAATGCTTGACCACACTCTATTTAGATTTTTATTGAATAATGGTTGTCTGTCAACCCTAGTTGAAATATCTCTAGAATAAAATAAATTATTACTATTTTTTTCCTCTCTTCATCTTTGGATTTCTTTCTAATGATCCCAAATGAAATCTTAGGCATGAAGTATAAAAGGGATTTTTCTTTTATATTTTCTTTTTCTAACTAAGAGGAAAAGATTTGTAAATATCAAATTTGCAACAAAAAAAAGGTTGCTAGTCAATACTTCGGTAGAGAAGCGCATTTGGTTGTTTGAAGAAATCTACAGGAGGTACAAACAAATCATAAAAGAAGATCTACCAATAGCATATAATTGAAATTTGCTCGGCAAAGGATGCACTGTAGTTCCAGTGATTGTTAGTTTTGACCAAATTTCAGACTTGACTGTATGCAATCATCATATTGTTTGTAATAGGTGATATATTGTTTCTACACTGTCAAACTACAATTCTTGTAATGGGAGAAACATTTGACTAATACGAGGTTGAGACTGATACTATTTATAGATACATTATTTTGGCAGATCGGGAAATATATACACAAGAAACTTCAATAGCATATACTAATAATTGACTTTCTTTATTGACTTCTGTTTGCTTACTTTTATAGGTTTCCATTTCTCGTTCTATTAGTACATGTTCATCAAACACAAGAAGAAGAAAAAGAGAGAAAAAAAAAAGTAAAATAATAGTCTGAGATCATAAACGACTAATCTTAATATTATAGAGATCGTTGATCTATTGAATTTCAGTGTTAAGATCAAGGCCATTTTTGTAGCAAAAAATTTAGATAAGATTATTATTTTGAGTTTGTTTAAACCTTTATGTTTTTGGTTGTTGGATTATGAAGTGGAAAATGCAAATTTATTAAACTTGGTTTGCTTAAATTTCTAAACTTTTGGCTACAAGAAGATTCTCTGTGGGTGAACGTTCATAGGAAAATCTTCTTGCAAACTTGAACTTGTGTTTGACATTTAGCCCTTTTCTAACGTGTTAAGTGGAGAACTGGAAATGTGGGGTCAGGAAATGTTTACACTGATAAAAGGGGTTTAAGAGGTACTCCCTTTGTTGTGCATTCCACTCGAGTCAAATTCTTTTGTAGTAAGATAAATCGATACTTTTGTTCACGAAACTTGATGTAATCAGAAGTTAACCAATAGTTATATCCTCTTAATGAATTAGTAAAATTTTGCTACCTGGGGTGATATCTTCTTAGTAACATTTATTGTACCTTTCTGGATTGTTTGGACATTTGTTGAAACCTATTGTTGAAACGCTTTGACTCTTTTTTCCAAACTCCAAGAAAAGCAAGAAGGAAAGGATGAGTAAGAAGAAGAAAAGAGAAGTAAAGAAGTAACTTGATCCTTTTTATATTGATTTTATTTTTTATAACAATGGTTTTTTCCTTGTCCACACCTTGAAAGTTACATATGTACTTCCCAAGGTATTATTCTACTACATTTCGTATTCTTCACAAAAAAATTCAAAATGCAAATGACATCAAATAACTATAAAGTTTGAAAATAAAGAATCAGCTAAACTTAAAACAATCCAATCTCCTCAATAGAACATCTTATATATAGGAGAAATAACAAGAAATATATTAAAGACCAGATAGAGTTTCAAAAGTGTCAATAAGCAATAATAAGAAAAAGAAATAGTCATTATGAATTAAGTCAATTAAGAAATTTCATATGGCATATATCCAGCAAAAATAGAAAAAGACTAATAAGCCTTTATCCAAACTGTAACCCTAGAAAATATTTTGCAGAATTTATGTATATGTTGAAAGCTAAAATCTTCAATCTACATAAAAAATAAAGAACAAAAGAAGAAAAAATGAAGAAAATTCTCTCCATCAAAATTGCTTGGCTCCACTAATTTACTGATCATGAAAAGAGAGCATTAGAATTATCTTTTAAGGGCAGAGCTATCATTACACATGCCATGTTTTTCTTAGTAAACCAAGAAGGGGGCGTTTAGTGTTACTCAATTTTTATATATTTGTCCAAAACAATTCTTAAAATGGTAGTTCTGAAATTTATTACCACTACATAACAGCAAGTCAAATATTTATCTTAAGGAGAATTTTCAATTAGGATAATAATATCTTTGTATTTGTATTTGTATTTTTTAAGAACAAATCTGTTATGGTAAGTAGAAGAATAAAAATATGGAAATAGTGTGCCATTTTTAACAAATTTTTATATAGAGAATTGATTATTATTCATTCTAGTTAAAATAATCTAGTAATCCTACGATCAATGAGTAGCCCACTGGTCTAATCTAATGTAATCCATTTGTGCCACCCAAACTGGACTCTGCACATATATATATATATGTATGTATGTATGTCATTTTATTTGGCGGCTCTATTGTTGAATAGATGGCCATGCCAGCATGGCATAGCTACTTATCTGGCAACTAACCTGTCTTAAAAAATTTGAGTAAAATATACTTGGTGGGTTTCATTCCATGGCCATCAATGTAGTTGTCATAGTCTTTTTTTTTTTTTTTTGTCTGAAATCATTCTGTTCATTAATACCTTGAAATATACAAGTTAAAAAACATACAAAAAGAGCTACAGCTCCATATCTTCCTAGGCACATTCAATAAGCCACAGGGGGGAATTAACTTCCCAACTAATATCATTCACAAGTGTCATAGCAAACTTTGCTACCTTGTGTGCTACCCCATTACCTGTTCTATGAACAAAAGAAAAGGAACATTTGTGAAACATTCCTCTCAGGGTGTCTATATCCTCTAAGATGGTAGCTACTGTAGATTCATTTTTCTGCCTTAAGTTGATTCTGTCCACTGTTACCTTGCGGTCAGATTGGAAATCTACCCTATGCCATCTTTCTTGTTTAGCCATGAGCATAGCTTTTCTGATAGCTTCTGCTTCTAGAATGGCTGCGTGAGCCTGTTTTTCCTCCTGCTTTGCCCAAGCTTTCAAAACATTTCCTGTCCAATCTCTTGCCACTATCCCCAAGCCTGACTTGAGCATAGTAGAAGAAGTTGCTGCATCCGTATTAATTCTGATAATACCTTCATTTGGTCTTTTCCATTTGTGGCCTTCCTGGTCTCCAATGTTCCTTCATTGCTTGATGATGTTGCCTCCCTGAACTCCATCCATTCTTGTTGAACTCTTCAGATTACTTTTCTCTCATCCTTTGTTGATGCTTCAAAAATCAGTTTATTCCTATTCTTCCAAATCTACCAAAACAAATTAACAGTTAAAGTAATGTGATCCAACCCATCTTGTCTTTTCCTTACAGCTTGCATCTCTAACTACCATCTTCCAAAGTTTGTTCTCCGCTCCTTTAGTCCATCCCACTGTATTGGTGCAATATTCCAAACTTTTGAGCATTTTCACAGAAGAAGAGCATGTGTTCTAGTCTTTCTTCACCTTTCCCACAGCATTTGCAGATTGCATCCCCCTTACCTATTCTTCTATACAGTTGTTCCTACACTGGGAGGCTGCCGTGGAGACATTTCCAGACAAAATGTTTAATTTTGTGCTTCAGTTGTAACCCCCAAAGCTGCTTCCACATGGTTTTCTGTTGTTGTTCAAAACTCGTTTCTACATTGCACCTTGGTTTTTTGTTCTGGTTTGCTTGCTATAGTTTCAACGTATCATACCCTGACTTAACAGAATACATCCCAGTTTGGTTGTTTCTCCAGTACCATTTATCTGCTCTCCCATATATGCTCAATGGAATTCGTAAAATTCTTTCAACATCTTGCTGCTAGAATACCTCTCTGATCAAATCTACTTTCCATCTTCCTTCTTGAATTAACTGTGATACCCATTGCAGATTGCATTGTGCTGGCTTTCTTGTCATAGTCATATCATACAACTAAGTCAGGTTACCCTCACCTAAAGAGCCAATTATTATCAATAACTGTTTCTAGGGACATCATTTCCTTTTTTGCCTTTAACATCCTTTGAAGAGCAAAACAATATCTGACTTATGCACAGTGATGCACTTTATCAAATTATTGTGCAATTATAAATCAAAACAACATATGTAAGATCACGATATACAACATTTTTTTGTTATTATATATATATATATATATATGTATGTATGTACACACACATAAATATTGTATTTTAGCTTTGCATTTTTCTTTTGTAATGTAAGACAATAATTGAACACAAGCAAACACATAGTACATTAATTATGCATCTTTAACACATTACACATATTTATTTAGTGCATTCTTTATATTGCAGCACTACATTTCTTATTAGAGCAAATGTAAATAGTAAATATGTTATTTTTCATTAATTTTTTTCAATCTAAAAGCAGGATAGAAATTTGAATGTTAGAATGCTAGGAATTACTAAATATTATTTTAATAAGATAAGAAATTATTTTTATACAAATTGATAAATATTTGTGCATACAAATGTTGTTTGTATGTATAAGAACATTTCTTATGCAAATTCTTGGATATATATTTTTAAAAAGTTATCACAACCTCTAATTTTCTATCTATGTTTTTCTATGTATCTAATGATGAGATAGCTAAATAATTCTATTTACATAAGAAAAGGTATGTAGACATATCCTTTTTAAGTCACAAAAACTACTACTATATGAGATACATATCTAGCTTTCACTTTTGGACACTAAAAAAATTGATTAAAATAGTATACGAAATTCACAATTTATACTTTTGTACAAAATATGCTAATATAATTTATAGCATGTATGAAATACAAATATCTAATTTATTGAACCTATATACATGATGTATCATATATTTATATGTATCCAAATATTTTCTTAGATTGAAAATCTATGTTTTTTTTTTCCCGGCAACTACTCCAGATGGGGTTTTACAAATCTACAATTCTATATGTGTTGCAAAAATTTAATTGGGTAGATATTGTTGCTAGCTCTTGTATTTTTTCTATTTCTATTTTTTAAGATTCTATTTATTATGAGATAGAATTGAATCAACGGAGTAAAATTAGGTTATTAAATTCTACAACGTGAGTTTAGACTAATGTTTAAAAAGGCGAGAACGTTGCATGATGTATTTTATATATGCCCAAGGAGGATGAAACCCCGAGGAATGGGGTGTAAGTCCCATAAAATTTATTTTTTAAATATATAAAAATAAAATATGCAACAATACTACGAAATTACAATATTCATGCATATATATATGTATATATTTTACAAATAAATATAAAAATAGATAAAATGAAGAAAATTAAAAGATTTTATTGTTGTCTAATCAGTAAAATCATAATATAACTCTAGCTACAACTTATACATTAACCATCTAGAACCATGTTAGGAAAAGAATAGTTATATTTTGGGATCAAAGAGAAGGAAAAAAAATATAGGGAACAAAGTCATGGATATTTTTATTTTATATTTTTCCCAAACTATTTCTAAGAAAAAATAAATGGAATCATTCTTCAAACTTATTAAATAACAATAAGGAGAGGAAACAAATATAGGGAAGATAAAATAGTAAAATCATAATTTAAAATTAGAAAAAAAGAAAATAATACAAAAATGCCTCGAATGCCTCAACAATCGATGTCCAAATGCTGGGGCATATGCCCCGTAGCATGGGTCGAACGCCCAACAACACTTGTGCCCTAATCAAATGCCTCAAGATATTTAGAGCTCATCCTACCCCAGAACTCATCCCAAAAATGCCTTTTAAAATACTAGTCTGAATGACACAATCAAAATTGAGTTTGTTTTATTGTTGTTAAAATTTTAATTTAGAAAAGATTTCCCTTAGGCACGGGTTGACGATTCAACTATCAAAAGATTATCCTTTTGAAATTCCTATGTTTCACCTTGAACAACACAAATTTATACTAGTTTAGCATAAATGTTGGTTGCTATCTTTCCTAAGGTTGTAGTCTTTTTATAAATTGAAGTGTGTGGTAAAGAACAAGTTATTCTATTCTTTGTCTTTAGACCATAAATTGTTTGGGGGTAAAAACAATATTTTTCTAAATCTCAGTACATATAAGAAAAATTTCTCATTGGACTAATGGGAGCACAATTGCAAATTAGTTAGGTAAAATCAGTGTTTACAAGAAATACTATACCTAAAGATGCAATTTTTTTGGCCAATAGTAGCACATGCCCCGATTGCCAATGTTTGGCTCTGCCACGGCCTAAAACCCTATGAATTTATATTAAGTGTAACATTAGTTTTTTGTTTGTATCTTTCAATAAGGCTTTAGCCTTTATATGAACTGTCGCAAGGGGTAATACTAGGTTAGTTATTTTGTGCCTTTAAACTGCAACCTGAATTTGATATCATTTTCACTAAATCATTAAATAAGAATTTATTCTTTTAAACATTGATCAAGGATTAAGCTTTTGAAGGATCATCCTTGATGATCCTTCCTTGAGTTCGTAGGATTCATCTAGAACTAAATGCAAGAGAATATGTTTGCTTGTGGAGTATTGTAGACAATATGTTCCTCCATTGTACTGTTTATACTACTAGTAATGAATTACACATGCTTTGCACATGAATAGGACCTTTTGATCTTCTAATTGTTACGAGAAACTTGATGGCTTTCAAAGCAATAAAGGCATTTTAAGATCAAGTAATAAATGAAGTATTGGAAATAGCATTGCATAAGGTTATAGATACAAGTTCATACTACTCCATTTTCTTGAAAATCTAAACATTTGTTTCAATAATGTCATATTGTCATAAAATAGTTGAAAAGAGTACAATTAAGGATCAAAGGCCAAAAAAATTAAATACAATGAAAAATCTTGTTTGTTGATAATTTATTTTGGTTCTTTTTTGTGGATAACTAACTTGTTACAAAACTAATATTTTTAATAGTTGAGTTGCATAAAAAAGTATAAAGTTCATTGCAATTAAAATCTGGTGAGAGGATTAATTATATGGTAGCATTATTTGTCTTATCCAAAGAATTAATTATATGATAGCATTATTTTTCTTATCCAATTGTCAAAATCTAAAGCATCTTTTAGAAATTTTTTATTTTGTCTACTAAACTCAAGCGATCTTGAGGTATGTTGATTAAAATTGGTAAAAGGCTTGGTAAATATTGCCTTTCTTGAGAAGTATAAAGATACAATTTGCTTAATTGAATTCAAATAATTGAAATTTTAGAATTGCACATTGAAGGATAATAATGCAAAATCTCAAATTTATCTCTTAAATTATAGTGTAACAATGAGGTTCCGTTTGGTTTATGCGATGATGCAAGATTAGATTACTCATCCTATGTTATCTCGTGTTTGGTTGCATTTTATATGTAAGATGAGACATCCCAACTAGCCGAATTAATCCCCTGTTCATGGGATAAAATCATCTCATGGGGGAGGTGGTATTAGTCATCCCAAGATGATTACGAGATAGGATGATAAAATTTTAGACCAAGTTATCCTTACAAATAATATAAATTTATACTTTCATAATTATATAACTCTACTTTCACTCTGATAATGTAGCATGAATGGACTAATTTGCCCCTACCAATTAATTTTAAAGTTTTTTGACTAATTTGCCCTAGTATCAACATAACAAGATTTGGACTAATTTACCCTTGTGAATGATACAATTCATACTTATTTATTACATTACCATAGTCTAATATAACAATATGATAAAAATGGACTAATTTGTCCCTAATTATATCAAAAATTTGTGACTAATTTGCCACTATTGATCATGTTAAAATTTTTGACTAATCATTAACAAAACTAGACTTTTTACTCATTTGTTCATATTAATGAAATAATTAAAATTTTGAACAAATTTGCCCGTACTAAAAAAAAATTATGTTTTGATCTAATTTACCCATTTTGTTGAAATAAATAATTTTGGACTAATTTACCTTTATTATTAATAAATTAAGTTTTTGGCAAATTTGGCCCTACTAAAATTCTAGATTGATTTACCCCTACAAAAAATGAGAGTAAATTTTATAGTATTTTTGGCTCTATTAGTGTGACAACCCCACTTCTCCCTAGGGCTTACTTTAAGGTATCCGTGGACTGCCTGCCTAGTTTTCGCCAGGACTCACTACGATTCTCAATCAAAATAAAGTTTGAACTTCAATAGACACAGTTCTCAAACGAATTACAATGTCAATTTCAAATATTTATATCAAATACTCCACTAATTTACATTCCATAAGTCAGTCAAACTTCAAAGCATACACTCTCTACAGTTCCTCAATCATATTACAAATCTCAAATAAGTACAAAGCAAAATCTCCAAAATAATAATTACATGTCCATTTAGTCCAATTACATTGAAAGTCCAACAATCCATGATTATAAATAGTACCCGAAATAATCTAGCCAGTCACACTAAGAACGATCACAACACTTACTTTCCTTTGCCTCGAGCCCTGTGGAGGGGAAATAAAATATTTTTGGGGTGAGTTAGAAGCTCAGTGAGGTTCCATAAAAATGAGCAAATTCACATTTGATCAAAATCATAGCACTTGCATCAAATAGCACTTTTGCAAAACAGTTAAGTTGTTAAAGATCACTTACAAAAGTATGATTCATTAAGAAGTGCTATAGCGAGAAAACTCTAGAATACACTTGAATATGCTTATTAAAAGAGGCAAGAGTTCAAGCACTCGAACACTAACAAAACAAACAATTCACTTTAATCACACATAAGATATTGAGACGGAATGAGAGGTACCTCCCACTCATTAGAGTGTGGTACATACTACCCCTTAACACATATGGTCGACGAGACAACGCTCCAATCAACTTATTCAAAGTGTCAACTCAAGGAGGGATGAGAGGTACCTACCGCTTATTAAGTGTGATACATACTACCGCTTATCACACATATGGTCGACGAGACAACGCTCCAATCGACTTATTCAAAGTTAAGATTCAGGCGGGATGAGAGGTACCTACCACTCATTGAGTGTGGCACATGCTACCGCTTATCACACATATGGTCGACGAGACATCGCTCCAATCGACCTATTCAAAATTTCAGCTCAAAGCGGGATGAGAGGTACCTACCACTCTTTAGAGTGTGGTATATACTTCCGCATATCACATATGGTGGGATAAGAGGCACCTACCACTCATTGAGTGTGGTACATACTTCTCCTTAACATACACAAATCATCATTCAAGACACAACTCAACACAACACCTTTCAACATATAATTCACTTGTAGTCATAGTTTCCAAATCACATAAATAGATCATCATCTCATTTAGTATTTGCGAACTAAGAAAAATGTCATGCTTGGAAACTCACAAACTCTTCATAAATTATTTCACTTGTAAAAGCGTTTTCATAGGAAATAATAGTAAATCATTTTAACAAGTCATTCATTGGCAAACAACGACAAGATTTCATTTGAAAAGGAGTTGGAACACTCACCAATTAGTCACAGCTGACAATCCAAGTTAGGATCTGGTTCAAACTCTTCCCCACTCCCTATGATCAAGTAAAAGAAGATATAAGTTTCGCCCCACAAATAGCGAAACTAAACTCAAATAGCTTATTCATTTATTTTATCAAAATTCTTCTCAAAATCCCTCTAATTTTACTCTAATGAAAAGTAGTCACTTGAGTCGAAAATCATCATAAAAGATTCCATTTTCAAATCGATACACCATATAAACAAAATACTCTCTCAAGGTACTCTATACTCGCGACTTCTAAATTTTTAGAACAAAGACATAAAGTGAGGTCTTTCACCTCGAAAATCACCCCTTCTAGTTTAAACTCAACACTAACTTAAATCAAGGTTTTAACACATGTTTAGAGCAATTTTCACCAAATCTCAATGTTCACAATTTATGAAAAATGGGTAAAACATTTCAAAACCCTCAAATCTGTCCAAATAGCATATCTACCCAACAATTAGTGAAAACTCAACTTTTCACCATTAAAGGTCATGATTTTAACTCTATCTAAACATATACTCATAAACAAATATAATACACATTTATTTAGGCAAAATCTAACCACGAAACATCACAAAATCTCGAAATCAAGTGTCAAAATTTCCAGGCATAGGTTCGGCCAGCTCTCACTCTTTTTCTTCAAAATTTTCACTAACAAATACTACTTTTAACCATAACATAATCTCATCTCATAAACAACAAACGTAACCACAATTAGGTCCTCAAGTCCGCTACCTAAAAGTAACCTCAAGTCCGCTACCTAAGTTGGGAATTCAAGAGCCCAATCAAATGCTTTATACATAAGCATTCTTATCATAATAATCCATGGATCTACAATATTTAACAGTAATCAAGCTAGATCTAAAAGGTTTAAACCTTATACCTTCAGATCTTTCTAGATCTAACAAGATCAACCAAGATCGTGTGAACTCCTCTCAAGAATGATACTCCCAAACTTAGAAACTCCAAAAGCTCCAACCTTAGCCCACGATCCGCTTGATTTGATGATGATTTTCATCTCCAAGCTCAAGAGCAAGAAGTTGGCAAACCCAAGAGGCTTTCTTCCCTTCCTTTTTCTCTCTCTCTCTCTCTCGAACCACTCTCCCAATCTCTCTTTCTCACGGCTGCCAAGGGAAGAAGAAGACACAAGAGATGTTGCTTCAATAGAGTCTTTAAGCTTCAAAAGTTGGAAGATGAGCAAGAAAACCCCAAACTCTCTCTAATCTCTCTCTCTCTTTTCGGCCCTCTCACTCTCTTTCTCCCTCTCTTATGGCAGCTCCAAGAAGAAGGAGGAATGTCTTCAATGGAGGATTGAAGCTTCAAGAAATTTGAGGAAGAAGAAGTTGAAGAAGCAAAGTTGAAATCTTTCTCTCTTTTCTCTCTCTCAACTCACGGCCTCCTTCTCTCTCTAAGCTCTCAATTTGCAGCTGAAAATGAAGAGGCAAGAAGCAAGAAAGATGGCTTTTTAAGGGACAAAAAGTTGCCTTTTCCCTAATTTAAGGAAGAGTGGTCAAACGACCACTTTTAGCCGCGTCGCACATGACACTCTAACTTTTACTGTTTTATCTCATTCTGACACTGTCCAACCTTAAGTATATTTCTGTAATATCTCTATATATGCTCGATTTCCTCTTAAAGTCACTGATCGCACTTTGGTACAAAATTTAGCACTTAAACGGGCCCAAACGCACACCGGCAAATGAATCTTGAAAAAATTCTCTAAATTAGAAAATAATCACTCAAACATAAATTCACTCATATTTTAATAAATAAACACAATATAAAAATTTTTATGCATTTTAAAAATAAAATTCAAATTTTGAGGCCCTTACATCCTTCTCTCGTTAAAAGAATTTCGTCCTCGAAATTGACATTTTATATACAAATAACTCTGGATACTTCTTCTTCACCATATTTCTCATTCAACCCTTAATATCCAACTCACTAAGCCTATTAACAACTTTCGCCCTTCAACCCAAAATTCACCATCCTTATGTACCAAGATAGTAATTAGACGCTAGTTCCCAGGAAATGTTCTAATCTCCAAATCATAAGGCAATCTAACAAGTTTTAGGTCAACACCACCCATAAAGACAAGATTCATAACGAATCTAACACCTGAATCAATCAATACTTAAGCAAGTCAATGAAAGATGAAGGTTGTACCTTTAATGACCGTAGGGGGGTCGGAAACTCGTTGTTGGTCAATAGCATAGACCCTAGTTGGAACCCTTGACCGATTTTCCATTGCATTGGTCTGCTTAGAGGTTGATTTATCCACTTGCTGAACCCCATTTCCCCCTCGAGTTCTAGGACATGCAGCAAACTGATCACTACTCCCACACCTAAAATATTTTCCTTCTTTTCTCCAACAAATATCCCCGGTATGATTAGACTTTTCACAATAATTATAATGTACTCGGGGAGTTGATGCTAAGCTTTCCTGCAGTTCACTCCTCGATTCTCCCCCCCCACTTGAGGTCCCTTTCAATATTGCACCTCTCGTCATGGCCCCTCTTAGGGTTTGTAGAATGTTTACTCCACCTATTCCTCTTCCTATCTTGGGTGGTGGGGCACTCGTGTATCCTTGTTCACTATTGCTTCTAGAAGCACTTCTTTTTCTCGCATGAAAGGCTCTTACCTGGCCTCTTGCACTTTCAATTCTCTAGGCCTTCTCAATTGCATCACTAAAGTTGTTAACTTGGGCTGCTGCTAAGCCTTCTTGATATTCCACATTTAACCCCTATATAAATCTCCTTATTCTCCTTTGTTCAGTTGCCCCCAACTCAGGGGTGAATTTGGACAATTTTGTGAACAGTGCCTCGTACTCCGCGACACTTAGTGTTCCTTGTCGACACTTAATAAAATCATCTTCTCTCTTCTCTTGAATCAAAGGAGGGAGGAATTTAGCGTTAAATTCTCTAGTGAAATTCATCCATGTCCTAGGGGTTTGGTCTCTATCCCATTTAGCCCTAATCATGTTCCACCATGATCGGGCGGTTCTCTCCAATTGAAATGCTCACTTGTCTTTCCTCGGAGTAGTTTAGAGTGGTGAATATGTCACTTATTCTTTCTAACCAATTCTCGGCCATTTCAGGATCAAGCCCTCTAGAGAACTTAGGTGGGAAAAATTTTTGAAATCGCTCTAAGACCCTATCCTCACCACCGTCGGGGCCTATAGGTTGATTTACAAGTTCAGGACCTTGCTGGATAGCCATACGCTCCAGGATATCTGTCATGCGGTTAATGGCAGTAGCTACTTGCTCCTCAACCTCAACCCTAGGCTCCCGGTTTTGGTCAACCGCTGATTCCCGATCACCTCTCACATTTTGGGGTTGTCTAAACCCTCTCCCACGGCCTCGTCCTCTCCTTCTACTATCCATGATCCTTTTAAAGGGCCACCATTTAGGATAAATGCAAAAATAAAATATTAGCAAATGGAATTCCAAGCGGAGCCAAAAATATTTTATATCTTCATAACAAAAGAAGGGGTACTCAAGTATGTCACAACAGTACATTCATTTTCAAAGGAAACACATCAAATCATATCACACTTACAAATAGAAGCAAGCAAAGAAATGGTAGTTAGAATAATTGCACCAGTATGCAAATGCAGGGACGTGAACACATCACATCACATCACATCATATCACTTCATATCACATCACTTGTCTTTTTCGAGACAATTCCAAATGCCAAGTCTCGAGCACATATCACTTCACTTCACATCACGTAGATAACCCTATGGCTTGTCCCTTTCTCCTTGGCCTAAGCTTGGCCTACAGCTCGAGTCGAAATGACTCACCGATAGGTCTCGGGGATTCCCGAAATTTCACACGCACACATAGGTCACTTCGAAACACTTTCACAAATATTTTCATTCAAATAGAGGTAAGTCCGATGAAATACACACCACCTCATGGTTGGCCACCCAAGAGGTCAATCAACTCAATTCTCATTCCTGCCTAGCATACCAAGTAGATTACACAATCCACTACAAGAATACATCCAACGTTTAAACCATTCCCATAGTTGTCTCTCCTTTCAATCATCACAGTTATTGAACCCTTAAACTATTCACAAAATCACTAGCATATTTTTGATTCCCAATCACACTAACTGCATGCTCTCAGATACGCTCACTCTACTTTCTCAGTCCTTATACCTGAATTGTGTGTTCAATTCTCAAAATAAGCTTTTGAAAATATATCCAGAGCTATTGAAGTTACAAAATTCTCTTCAAATTCAAGGTTTACCTTACTAAAACGTAAGTTCATATTTCTTTCAAACTTAAGATTTCTTTTGCAAACATGGCCAAAATCATGTGCAAAAATGTATCAATTTAAAAATCCAGAATTGAAAAACATGATTGGAAAACCTCAACTTTCCTCTTAGATCCTCTATACATAAATCTAACAAACTCATCAATTACTTTCCAACTCTTAATTCAAAAATATAGTGGGATTCACATACATGTCAAGAATGACATGTTATAGACTATTTAAAACACATATGTGTCACCTTCAACCATCGATTGGAAAATAATCTCAATTTTCTCTTAAATTCCAGGATGGAAAAATTTTCAGTAGCTAAACTAGTAGGAAAACGCATTTTGTTCTTTTGAATCCTCTTTTATTTTAGCTAAAAAAAAACCATCACATAAGGTATGAACTAATAATTTTCAATATCTTACTTCTATAGCCAATACCGATAGTCACCCCGATTCCTTCCATTCTTACAAGTACAATGATCATTCAAGTCTCAGTCAATTTTCACTATAAATCTCTCACATAATGTTTCACTTCAATGTAACATTACCTAGTTCTTCAAAAAAATTTTTTTTCCACCAATTCCATATAGGGAACTTTCAAGTAACAAATCCTCTTTAATCACTAGGGTATAGTAGATTCTCCAATTCACATAATATTCAAATTAATCCCACAGTCCGGTATCCTAAACTTGTAATCTAGGATACACTACAGAGATCTGAAGCCTAAGCTCTGATACCACCTGTGACAGCCCCACTTCTCCCTAGGGCGTACCCTAAGGTATCCGTGGACCGCCTGCCTAACTTTCGTCAGGACTCACTACGATTCTCAATCAAATTAAAGTTTGAACTTCAATAGATACAGTCCTCAAACGAAGTACAATGTCAATTTCAAATATTTATATCAAATACTCCACGAATTTACATTCTACAAGTCAGTTGAACTTCAAAGCATACACTCTCTACAGTTCCTCAATCATATTACAAATCTCAAATAAGTACAAAGCAAAATCTCCAAAATAATAATTACATGTCCATTTAGCTCAATTACACTGAAAGTCCAACAATCCATGATTATAAATAGTACCCGAAATAATCCAGCCAGTCACACTAAGAACGATCACAATACTTACTTTCCTTTGCCTCGAACCCTGTGGAGGGGAAATAAAACATTTTTGGGGTGAGCTAGAAGCTCAGTGAGGTTCCATAAAAATGAGCAAATTCATATTTGATCAAAATCATAGCACTTGCATCAAATAGCATTTTTGCAAAACAGTTAAGTTGTTAAAGATCACTTACAAAAGTATGATTCATTAAGAAGTGCTATAGCGAGAAAACTCTAGAATACACTTGAATATGCTTATTAAAAGAGGCAAGAGTTCAAGCACTCGAACACTAACTAAACAAACAATTCACTTTAATCACACATAAGATATTGAGACGGAATGAGAGGTACCTCCCACTCATTAGAGTGTGGTACATACTACCGCTTAACACATATGGTCGACGAGACAATACTCCAATCGACTTATTCAAAGTTTCAACTCAAGGCAGGATGAGAGGGATGAGAGGTACCTATCACTCATTAAGTGTGGTACATACTACCGCTTATCACACATATGGTCGACGAGACAACGCTCCAATCGACTTATTCAAAGTTAAGATTTAGGCAGGATGAGAGGTACCTATCACTCATTGAGTGTGCCACATGCTACCGCTTATCACACATATGGTCGACGAGACATCGCTCCAATCGACCTATTCAAAATTTCAGCTCAAAGCGGGATGAGAGGTACGTACCACTCTTTAGAGTGTGGTACATACTTCCGCATATCACATATGGCGGGATGAGAGGCACCTACCACTCATTGAGTGTGGTACATACTTCCGCTTAACATACACAAATCATCATTCAAGACACAACTCAACACAACACCTTTCAACATATAATTCACTTGTAGTCATAGTTTCCAAATCACATAAATAGATCATCATCTCATTTAGTATTTGCGAACTAAGACAAATGTCATGCTTGGAAACTCACAAACTCTTCATACATTATTTCACTTGTAAAAGCGTTTTCCTTGGAAATAATAGTAAATCATTTTAACAAGTCATTCATTGGCAAACAACGACAAGATTTCATTTGAAAAGGAGTTGGAACACTCACCAATTAGTCACAGCTGACAATCCAAGTTAGGATCTGGTTCAAACTCTTCCCCACTCCCTATGATCAAGTAAAAGAAGATATAAGTTTCGCCCCACAAATAGCGAAACTAAACTCAAATAGCTTATTCATTTATTTTATCAAAATTCTTCCCAAAATCCCTCTAATTTTACTCTAGTGAAAGTAGTCACTTGAGTCGAAAATCATCATAAAAGATTCCATTTTCAAATCGATACACCATATAAACAAAATACTCTCTCAAGGTATTCTATACTCGTGACTTCTAAATTTTTAGAACAAAGACATAAAGTGAGGTCTTTCACCTCGAAAATTAGCCCTTCTAGTTTAAACTCAACACTAACTTAAATCAAGGTTTTAACACATGTTTAGAGCAATTTTCACCAAATCTCAATGTTCACAATTTATGAAAAATGGGTAAAACATTTCAAAACCCTCAAATCTGTCCAAATAGCATATCTACCCAACAATTAGTGAAAACTCAACTTTTCACCAAATGAGGTATATCTTGGTTCTAGTATATACTATATATGTATTATTATCTTAGATTATAAAAAATAAATAAATAATAATATATAATTATTTACAATATATTGAACTAGTGATGTTATTCTATATTTCTATCTTAGTATTTGTGAAAATCACTATTAGAATTAAATAATACATAGTATGACTTTAATAAAATGATAGTAATATCTTAATCCTTTCATACATAAAAACTGAACATATTATCTATTAGAATTAGGTAATACATAGTATGATTTTAATAAAAGGAAAATACTTAATCCTTTTATACATAAAATAAAAGTCAAGCATTTAAACTATATAAGAAACAAAACAATATATAAATGGAATGCATTAAGTAATTTGTAAATTATAGGTGATTAAGTTAAATGAGATGTCACTAAATAACTAATCACTAATTCATTGTACATCATATGTTTGTACAATTGTACTTTGTAGAGATTGTTAGTTATAACAACTATCACTTATTACTAATTATTAAGTAGTAAGTAACATTGAGAATTCAACTTTGTATTTGTTCCTTAAATCGATAATTGAGAATTCAACTTTGTATTTGTTCATTAAATCGCTAATTGAGAATTCAACTTTGTATTTGTTCCTTAAATCACCGATTGAGAATTCAACTTGCAAGATATAAACTATAACATATAAGGGAATCGAATCACATTGAAGTGTGAAATATTACTCATATGTTTGTACTTTTAGATTGTAAGTTAAAATTATAAATTATAACCAATAGCACTCATCACTTGTTATTGTAAATTATATTTATAATGTGAGCGAGTTTCGTTTTGATTTGAGTTAATCACTTTTTATTTATGTCTTTTACATCATTGAACAATGATTCTAAGTCATATAAATAGGTATATATGATCAAATAGGAAAATGGATGAGCTAGGCGTCCCAAGTATTCAGTTTTAACAAATAGTTAGTAGGGATGACTCACTAGCTCTAATATGGAAGTTTGGCGTAACTTGTTACGATCTCAACATTTGGCAATAAAGTGTAACTATTTGTAAAAAAAAAAAAAAAAAAAACTCAAGTCGGAAACGGTTTGCAATAAGTGAACTAACGAATAACGAATTAACCGTACTTTTCACCATTAAAGGTCATGATTTTAACTCTATCTAAACATATACTCATAAACAAATATAATACACATTTATTTAGGCAAAATCTAACCACGAAACATCACAAAATCTCGAAATCAAGTGTCAAAATTTCCAGGCATAGGTTCGGCCAACTCTCACTCTTTTTCTTCAAAATTTTCACTAACAAATACTACTTTTAACCATAACATAATCTCATCTCATAAACAACAAACGTAACCCTCAAGTCCGCTATAAAAGTAACCTCAAGTCCGCTACCTAAGTTGGGAATTCAAGAGCCCAATCAAATGCTTTATACATAAGCATTCTTATCATAATAATCCATGGATCTACAATATTTAACAGTAATCAAGCTAGATCTAAAAGGTTTAAGTCTTATACCTTTAGATCTTTCTAGATCTAACAAGATCAACCAAGATCTTGTGAACTCCTCTCAAGAATGATACTCCCAAGTTTGGAAACTCCAAAAGCTCCAACCTTACCCCACGATCCACTTGATTTGATGATGATTTTTGTCTCCAAGCTCAAGAGCAAGAAGTTGGCAACCCAAGAGGCTTTCTTCCCTTCCCTTTTCTCTCTCTCTCTCTCACGAACCACTCCCCAATCTCTCTTTCTCATGGCTGCCAAGGGAAGAAGAAGACACAAGAGATGTTGCTTCAATGGAGTCTTTAAGTTTCAACAGTTGGAAGATGAAGAAGATGAGCAAGAAAACCCCAAACTCTCTCTAATCTCTCTCTCTTTTCGGCCCTCTCTCTCTCTTTCTCTCTCTCTTATGGCAGCTCCAAGAAGAAGGAGGAATGTCTTCAATGGAGGCTTGAAGCATCAAGAAATTTGAGAAAGAAGAAGTTGAAGAAGCAAAGTTGAAATCTTTCTCTCTTTTCTCTCTCTCAACTCACGGCCTCCCTCTCTCTCTCTAAGCTCTCAATTTGCAGCTGAAAATGAAGAGGCAAGAAGCAAGAAAGATGGCTTTTTAAAGGACAAAAAGTTGCCTTTTCCCCAATTTAAGGAAAAGTGGTCAAACCACCACTTTTAGTCGCATCACACGCGAAACTCTAACTTTTACTATTTTATTTCATTCCTACACTGTCCAACCTTAAATATATCTCTGTAATATCTCTACATATGCTCGATTTCCTCTTAAAGTCACTGATCACACTTTGGTACAAAATTTAGCACTTAAACGGGCCGAAAACGCACACTGGCAAATGAATCTTGAAAAAATTCTCTAAATTAGAAAATAATCACTCAAACATAAATTCACTCATATTTTAATAAATAAACACAATATAAAAATTTTTATGCATTTTAAAAATAAAATTCAAAATTTGAGGCTCTCACAATTAGTTAATTATATAATCATATTTTCTTGGTCAAATTTAATTCATAAATGATTATAATTGTTGGCAAGGAATAGAAGAAAAATCTTTGGGAATCTTTTGTGACTAAGGAACTATATTAGAATTCAGGTACCACTCAATTTCTTTGTCATAGTGGTACCATAGGAAGAATTATGGTAAATTTTCTCTCTACTTGCTAAGCAATATTAACATTCTAAAATTATTTTTGAATCTAGAATTATGAGCAGAGATTTTCAACATTCTTGCCAATATCTTCAAGGGAATTATATATAATGGAGATAAAAACACAATAAGCTAGCCAATATTCATAGTAATTTCCAAACTAATTAATTCAAGAAATATAAGGAAAAAAGAATTTACTAGTGGAGTAACTGTAAATTGTGGCTGCAATAATACAAAGAAAATTATATTATATAACCTAAAATTTTTACATCAAGAACGATAAAGAGACGAGGGAACCTCAGTTGCAAGGTCTTTTGGTTGAATCATCAATAACTCTCAACATCAAAGATGTGTGTTTTATCTCTTTTGCCAACAATTGAGTAATCTATTCCCTCACAATTTTTCATTCTACCTTGTGACATAGGAGGTGTTTGCAACATTGCTGATAATTTTTCTCTGTAATAATGACCTCAAGAGTCAAGAGTGAGTTTGTGTTGTTCCGCTTAACACATCATTCTAGTCCGTCATTTCTGTGAACTATATTAATGTGGTAGGCAACTCTAGCAAGGTCATGTAAATATATCATTTCAAGTATCATTTGCCTTTTTTGTTATAGTACAGCACAACACTTGTACTACATTATACTAATGTATGTATTCACTACTTTTAGTATTTTCTAATAAAAGTTATTTTCCCTTTGTTTCTAACTTTTATTTTAATTAGTCTTGGCAAATCTTTAGATATTGTGTAGTTTTTGTTTATTCATCGTAGCTTCCTATTTAGATTTTTTGTGTAGGGTAGCTTCCTATTTAAATCTTATGTTGTAGGATCAAGGATGATGTGGATGTTTATTTGTGTAGGATGTTTTTTGTTTTTCTAAGACAACGTATGCTCAAAATTGCTTCATTGTGAATCTAATAATATGCATAACCACAATTATTAAAGTTTTTATGGCATGATTTTCATATAGCTAGCTAAGAAATAGAGAATTAGACTATCCAAGTATGTTATTATTCTCTAGTGTCCTATAAAACGTTCTAAAATTCTCTTAGGTTTCAGTAGATTTTATTTCATTGAACTAATTTAGATTGTGAAAGAATTAAACCTACATTTCTACACTCTTATAGCTTAAATTGTTAACCATTTTGGCTCTTTGTGGTATTGTGTCTGATATTAGAAGTTAACATCAAACCTTTTTTTTTGATTAAACTTCAATCGGTTTGATCAAAGTATTATATGGGGGTGAAGATGATATCAACTGGTTTAGTACATCTCTTTAGATGCCCTGCATTCTCATTTTTCTTATGTTGCTACTAAAGATTGTCTTGCCATTAGATTTTGTGCGTGGTCTATGCCAACTTCTTATTTGAAGTGGTTACTCAACGTGGGCATTTTAGCTTAATATGTTATTGGTAAAATTTCAATCTTTTCTTCTTCTTGTCTTTAAAACATGAAAATCAGTTGCATGCAAGAGGTGAATAGTGAAGAAACATGGAAGTTTACTGACTGAGTTATTTAATTTTTAGTTATAATTAGGATAGGATCTTATTAGAGCAATGAGTATGTCATGCTTCGAAAAAGTTAACCTAACGTGGCCTAGAAAGTACCCCTTTCGTGGGACTGTATTTGAAAGGCTTATTTTGAGTAAGGTAGTATGAAGTGAAATCTATGCTAAGAAAAAGTTACACAATCTCTATTTTCTAACAAGTTTTTTGAAAAAAAAAAAACTTAAGAAAACCCCCAGCCAAAATTGATAGAATCAATTGAAGATTTTTAAAATTGATTAAGGTCATAATACAATAACCCTAAGTTAAAACCTATTTATAGGCAAAGAGAAACAAAATTATTTAAGGAAACAAAACAACCAAAAACCCTAAAAATCACTAAAAGATGCTGGTGGCTGCCACGGAGCTAGTCTGGCATATAGCTTGGTGCGTCTGTAGAGCTTGTATAGTATATCTAAGCAAAAGACCATCTAGGTCATGCGATTTTGGATCTGGCCCTGGGTCCTCAACTCATCTAGCAAGAGATTGGCCCTTCAAGGGATTTTGCAGCGTTGCATCCTTAACAAAACAGCACTGTTTAGTTCCTTTAGGCCGAAGTCCTAGACAATCTAATCCACTAAACGGTTTTCAATTTCAAATTTCCAAATTAGATGGTGCCTTTTTAAGAGAAAAAGGTCAAACAACTGGCAAACTAGGAAAGTACACGAAATTAGCTAAGAATACTTAGTGAAAGCCCTAAAAGGCTCATTAGACAACTCTATTGAAGGCACAAGGTTAGATAAAAATTCAAGTTCACGCACAGTAAACCGCTCATTTGAAAAGAACTTGTCCTCGAGTTTCATGAAAAAACTCGATACAGATGGAATATGTAAATATGGCCACAATTCTTCCATAAATTTTGTAAGGCCTATGCTTCCTCATGAACTAGTTCATCCAACAATGTCATGTCTCTTTAAAAACCTTGCATGATGCATAGGATTCCTACAGAACGTAAAATCTGCTATCTTCTTGATCCGTCATTGTTAAAATAGATTTTATCTTTCCCACTAGAGTAACACGGATGTCTACTTGATTAGTCTTTGAGCGAAAATTCTCAATACGAGAAATTTTGTGAAACTCAATCTCCACATATGGACTCACATTTGTCAGAAGCAGTTGGTAAATCTGGTGGCGGTAAAACTATTGGAAATTCATCAAAAATGAAATCTTCAAATTTATCTAGCAGCTTTTGATTTATGATTGAGAAACTGAATTCATATTTGGCTTCATCCACCCTATCTCATCTTCTTCATTAGATTCACAAATAAATTCTTCCTCATTGTACTTGTGGTCATCCTTTATTATATCAATTGATATGTAATCTTGTAGACCTAATCTCTCGTTACAAGGTTTTGAAGGATAATATTTTTTTTCATGTACATACTTTGATGAGTTTATAGATTAGATACAGCCATACATATGCATTCACTATCATGCATCATGTTTGAAACTGCACATAAAAGACTTGCACGTACCTTAAGCTAGAAAGATTCTGTTGCAAAAGTTACAAGACTTTTTTTTTTTTTTTTTTTTTTTGAAGAAATACTTTATTGCACCAGAGCACTTTAGATCCTCTTGATGCTGCTATTCAGCATTCTCCTCAATCTCGCCTATGCTCGAACTTGTTCCTATTTGAAATGACCCTTAGCCATCCTAGGCAGCGTATTTACATCATCATATGTCCTTTCCACCCCATCTGCAACCCGGTTTTGCCAAGGCATCCGCCACCAGGTTTGCTTCCCTATAGCAGTTAGACTGTGTACTTTATAGTGCAGGAATTCATTCATCACAAGGAGAATCCATGGACAGAACCAGGGCCATACAATCTGATTCCAAATGCAACTGCTGAACCCAAGCTCCAGATCCAACCAGCATTGCTCTCATAGGCTATGCATGCTCCCAAAGTAAGCACCTCTGTTATCCCGGAGCACTCCTCACTCCCTCCTGAGCTTCCACTTGAACTTCCATCTGTGTTCAATTTGAAATACTGATTTGGAAGACACCATCTAACCAAAGAGAACCGAACCATCCGACAACGTGATGTCATAGCAGTCAAAACCACTTGCCACGATGCCTGAGGGGTTAATCCCAATGTGACACATTTGTATCACATCACTCAACACGGTCTGCTGGATAGTAAATCTCTTCCCTTCCAAGAGAGCCGAGTTGCGAGTTCTCCAAATCTGCCAACAGATCAAGGTAGGCACAATCTTGCACACAAAAGACAAATATCGATTCTTGATCGATCGAAACCACCATCTCAATATCATATGCCTCACTGTGCCCACTACCCCTACCAACCCCAAATCCACACCAAAGAATCCCCAGAGGCGCTGAGCTAATTCCCCTGAGCAAAACAGGTGATCCACAGTTTCTATCTCCGGATTCGCACAACAGACACATCTAGATGGTCCATGGATACCAAAGCGATGAAGACACTCCATCACCGGCAATTTGGAGTTTACCATTCTCAACATGAAGGATAATATTAACAATAGGTTCATCAAAGCAAATCTCGACTGCATACCAATTTTATATACGTCTCCTGCTGTTTTGATATTCCAACCTTTGCAAAATACCCATCATTTCGTCAACAAATTATCAATGGGATCGAAGCAATGGTTGATATTTCATATCACTACACCACCTCCCAATCATCTTAGGACTACCTTCACGTTGTGCTACTAATATCAACTGGCGCTGAAGTAATCTCAAAAAAGAGATGCACAATCTTGTTTGTAACAAGTTTCGAAGAAACTTGAAAAATACCCTTGAGTGAACTTAAGTGAAACTTGATTGTATCAATCAAAGCAGTAGTGAAATGGATAGCATTTTTGAATTGATTTATGTAGATATAAATTCTTTTAATAAAATTGAAAGGACCCTCTCTTTGGACTAGTGTGAGGGCATGGTGTCAGGACCCATACCAGATAATACGCTTCATACTGCAGTTTGCCTAAACAGAAGGATTATATACCTCTTTGAGATTGAAAAGTTGGAATTTTTGGAACGCACCATGACTGCCCATTCCATCCAGAATTGCTTTTGTTCAGTTAGAGTAACCCTAAAATATGGCCCATTTATTGGCAAATTAAGGGCAATAAGAATATTTAAAGAATAAAACAACAAAAAATCCTAAAAATGCTAAAAGACGTTAGTGGCTACCATAGAGCCAGTCTAGCATCTGGCTTGATGCTCTTGTAGAGCTCGAGCCAGCTAGCCATATGGAGGACCATTAGAACTATCCAGTTTTGGTTCAGGTCCTGGGTCCTCAGCTGATTTGGCACAGGATTGGTCCTTCGAGGGACTTTTTTGGCAACGCATTCTTAGTGAAATGGCATTGCTTAGTTCCTCCGTGGCAATATTCGAGACAATGTGATCCACTAAACAGCTCTGAATTTTCCAGCCACATGAAGGCGCTTTAAGAGTAAAATCGGAAACAACTAATAAATAGGAAAACAATGAAATTACTAAAGAAAACTATGGCGACTACTGTAATAAAGAATCCTAAAGACTCATTGGACAGTTTTTATTAAAGTTATGTTGGTAGACCCAAAATCTATATTCAATGTTCTACATCACAATAGTAAGTTAGAAGAGATTTGTTCCAATCCTCATTGTGTCAAAGTTTATCAGGCTGCTATTCTGTTAGAACTAGAGATTCTTCCATATCCTAATTCTTCTTGAAGAACTATAGGAATTCCTAAATTGCTAATACCATCTGATCATTTTTAGATATGCTGAATGAATGTGGATATTTAAATATTATATGCTTGATATAATCCATCTAACAGCTTAAGGAATGGTTAAAGTGACAAAGCAGTGTTTAACATAAAATTGTTACTAATTTAATTCCTGATCCAATTCAACGCAGCTTCAACTGCTCTTAGGGTACGGTGTACATTAGTCAAGCTCCTATTTTTGTTTGATTTTGAATTCAAACATCATGTAATGCACATAAAGATCTCCTGGATTAACAATTGTTGAGGGGAAATTTGGATGATTCACTGCATCAGGGAATCCTTGTGTCTCAAAACAGTATGCTGCATGTGCCTGATAAACATATCCACCTTTGCCTGTCACATTGTTCAAGTAATTAGCCGTATAAAACTGTAGACCTGGAGCACTTGTTGATATCCTCATCCCAATGCCAGTCTTCTTACTATATGCAATTGCTGCCAGCTTCACTTTGTGGTGCTCCCCATCAAGGGCATAATTCACATTATAACCAGGCGGAGCTCCGCCGCTCGGGAGTCCTTTCATCTGGCTTCGAATTTTGTGGGGCTTCAAGAAATCGTACGGGGTACCTTTAACAGGTAAGATTTCTCCAGTCGGGATGAGCTGGCTGTTCACAGGCGTGTAGCGTGAGCCAAATATTTGGACCTCATCCGAAAGGACATCACCGCTGTTATGGCCACCAAGATTCCAGTAATTGTGTTGTGCTAGATTCACAGGAGTAGCCTTGTTCAGGGCTTCTGCTTCCATTATTAAGCTCAGTTTGTATGGTTCAAGTAGAGCATAGGTCACCCTAACCAGGAGATTTCCAGGGAATCCTTCTTCTCCATCACGACTGTAATAGGACAATACAATGAAAGGATTGGCCTCATCTTTCACGTATTCCTCCACCTTCCAGATAAGTTTGCTAAATCCTTTTTTACCACCTGTTTCCCTCATGATACATAGCATTAAGAAGTCACAGAGTCAGTAGTTAAGGTTGATGAATCAAATTTACATGTGGTATAGCTAGGAGTAAATTACCATGAAGCATGTTTGGTTTCTCATTAGCATCAAGCTTATAATGGACTCCATTTAGAGTAAACTGAGCACCACCAATTCGATTAACAACCCGACCAACAATAGCTCCAAAATACTCTGTATCATTCTGCAAGGAATTTTTATGGATTTAGGAAATTTGCCTAAAACAAAGAAAATTGGCCTTCTGGACAATTTGTTGGCGAAAATGATAGAAACAAAGGACGCAAGATTGCATGTCCCGACAGAAGTTTATACACCCAAGATCCATATAATTGTTCTACCTAAAGGTACATCAAACTGATGTGTTTTGATTACATATAGCTTTAAACCATGGACGTATAACCAAATAAGTAGCAGATAATATAATTAAGACTTAATCACTTGCACATGACTCACTGACATTCTAAAATATCCACATAACTGTTCACTGATTTTATGTAAACTAAAAAATAGATCGGAAGATGCATGTGATAAATTATAATATCCACTTAACTCTACTAAAAATGGCATCAATTTTTACTTAACATCCTACAACTTTGCATATATTAACATCATCATGCATGCTAGTTAGACACTCATTCTATTTAGTACTTAAGTAAGGGTGATACTAGTGTTTAATTGATGATGTTATGGAGACTATTTATTATTTTATATAAAATTATAGGATTTATAAGAATAATTTAAAATTTTAGGGAAGTCATGTGACAATATGCAAAATCATAAAGAAATGACTAGTTTTTGTCCTGTAATTAATTTTTTGCCATTCACGAAGTAGTACCTTTTCAACGATAAAAAAAGACCTCCGAGTCAATGTAATAGACAAAACATTAACTTAAAACTAATGGTCATCTGATGAAACATCTTAATGCTGCAATTCACAATTTGTCTCTTTATAAGAAAATTCAACCCTTCCCCCACCCCGCAAACAAGAAAGAGAAGAAGCAATATCCCAAGTATTCCCAACGAGGAGATGCTGAGAACAAAAACTAAAGAGGACAAAAAAAAATTCCAATGAAGATTTTCAAATTTAAAATCATATTCCAGCAAGATCCATTGAATACTTAAAATAGACATGGAAAAAAAAATATTTATCCGTGAGCTGAAATTCGTAACGTAATTGGTGAAAGCTGTTAATGACTGTTGTCAAAGAGAACCGTCATGTGCTGTTAAGGGGCGAGATCCAGCTAACAAAGCAGACAAGATTAAAAAATAAAATGCAGTCCGAATTCGTGCAAAAGTTCGGATCCACATGTGGTTATTGGTCATGATATGATTTTAATTAAGAATATGTATGGGAGAGAAGAAAAAGGTGATTGGAAAGTGTGATTATGATATAAATAGCGTAATTTTGCAAATTTTTGCAAATTAAGAATAGTATCGATTTTTTGTACCTTTATGTAAAATTGTACAAGTCATATATAGGCCTTATTCTGGATTACTTTAAATTTTACAAAATCTCATTATAAAAGCTGATTATGGAGAATGAGAACAGCAAAAACTAGTTTTGGGTGATTATAGATCTTAAATTTTTTGATCATTAAAGAAATATATAATCAGAATACAGAAACACCTAAGAATATCACAAAAACTGATTATTAAAAATCAGAATCTATAATCATTAAAATAATCAATCGAAAATAAGCCCATAATGTGAAATTACATGTTACAAACTTCGTAGATTATCAGGAATTTTATTGGGCAACCAAAAAAAAGAAAAATAAAAATAAAAGGAAGGAGACAATGGTGCCCACCTAGGTGGCCAAATATATCCGAGCAAAAAATAAAACAAAACAAATAAAAAGACAAAGGTTCCCCACGAGGTGACCAAGTTATTTAAAGCTCTATACCCTACAAAAGACGTTCATTTCTGACTTCTCAAAGGCTGAAGGATGAACTAAAGACAGAGAAAACTAATTTAAAAAGAAAAAGAGAAAAGAAAAGGCAAAGGTCCCCCACGAGGTGAGTAATTTTCTTTAGACCTCTGTACCTTGCAGAAATTATTCATTTCTGACTTCTGCATAATGCAGTGAAATGAAGATAAAGAGATAAGATGGAAAGTCAGGTACAGCAGAAGATAATCCTCCCCAAATCCGCAGCTTTCAGAATAGAGAACTCTCATAAAAATCTAATGGAAGGTACAAAATTTGATTACTCACCAAATATTCGTTAACAGAATCATAGCCAAGAACAACATCTGTGGGCTTTCCTGAGCAAGTCGGGAAACATGTGCAGAATCAGCAGGGAGTTTACCATGAAAAAAATGTAGTATATATAGAAGGAGGAAATGAAAAGTACCATTCTTGTCAGGGAGAACGAGGGATATGACCCTAGCACCGAAGTTTGTCACCTTCAATGAAAAATCTCCTTTCTTGAGTTCATAGATCCCAACCTTACTTCTGGAGCCATTTACAACAACCCCAAAAATTGTTGCAAGAATGAGACATAACAAGAAAGATGATTTTGACATTTTTTCTTCCAGATACTGAAGAATGGCTTCAGTAGGAGGAAGGGGTTGTAGGGTTAGGCTTTGATAGTTCAATTATATATAGTAGTTTTATAAAGGGTTTCTCAATAAAAATATACGTATCAAGTAAAGTTGTGCTGGAACTAGCACATGACGGAACGTGTGTGTATAAGAAGGGTCATGGATTTTGTTTTTAGCTGTTGTTTAAATGCTAATATTGAAAAATAAAAAGACATTACTTTAGGCTTCTTCATTACTTTTCTTTCCGATTGCTCATTTTTAATTTATATTCATATAACAATCTTTTTCTATCATTTGATTATGCCTCTTTTTGTTCCATGAGTATGTCAACGTAATCAAAAATAAAATTCATTGGAGATCTAGTGCTTTATAATTTAATGGAAAATGTGCAAATTTGGTCTCTCAGAATTTTTAAAAAAGAAAAAAAATTTTAGTCCCTTACATTCAAATTCAGCCAAAATAGTGTGTGTGTGTGTGTATTTATATATATATTGCTCACTTTTTCGTCCAAAAACCACACACCTCCTTCACGTTTTCACCTCTATGAGTATAGCACGCACTTGAAATTATGGGCAAGTAGGGATGTGTGTGCTTTTTGGCCAGAAAAATGAGCAAAAATGAGTTTTAGGATCACATGGGAAGACTTTTTGATATTTGAGAGATTATTTTAACTGATTTTGAATGTAAGGGACTAAAAAAGTTCTTTTAAAAAATTTAATGGACCAAATTGACAAATTTTCCTAATTTAATTTGCAGGATAATTTGCACGGTGAATAGTAGGTCAAAATCAACGTAAAACTTGTGACGATTGATAACGCATGAAAATCTGGTCAGTTTAGTACCAATATTGTGTATAACCAGAACAAGTAATGAAGTATGCTACGGACGATTATGTTTTTCAAAATATAGTACTCAATTTCAATTTATTCGGGCGTAACGGTGATGAGCCAGGGCCCAGAGACTGGTAGGACTACAGGGTCAGTAGAGATAGTTGTTTTCTCAAAGACAAATTAGAAATGAGTTGGGAGCACAGTATAAGGCCCAGCCTGGATTGCCCTATTGTTGAGTAAACTAAAAGCCACCAAAGGGGCTGCTTTATAGTTTCGGTAGCCCCTCAAACCAAGGGTTAGAAAAACTGGTTAATTTCTTGTAACCTGTAAAAATTGGACAATTTGAGCGTTGAGCAGTATAAAGAGACCGGGGTGGTTTAATGTCGACCACCATAATGAATGCTAAATTTCAAATTTGATCAATTTTCTCATTGAGTGGGAACCCAAATTGCAATAGAATTTCCAACAGATAAGGTAACTTTCTCCTATTAACTAAACGAGGTAATTAACATTTAATGTCTTTATACTTGATCTCTTTCATAAATTTGCACATACAGTTTTCAATTACTCTGTACAGTTTAACTCCACTTTTTCAATACATAATTATTATTGACAATATTAAACCAAGCTAATTAGCATTTGATGTGGTTAATTTATTGTTTTAATTATATAGGGCTTGAGGGTCATAAGTTGTATAGGAATAATCAGTTTTATAGTGAATTTGTTCATTTAGTCTGCCTAGACTTATAGCCGTGCACTGTTACTAAAAGCCAGGATAGAATTGAATTAATTTGGTTGTTAATTTATTTCTTATAGGAATGTATCTGTTAATAGTCTACATATATGTCACAGTGGTTAAAAAGGAGAGGGATCCCACAAGTTTGCGGTTTGTAAGAACTACATCGGTAATTTCTTTTGAAATTATATTGTCTAGCCTCTCTCCAATTAATTCTCTGTTCTTATTTGTGCAACTTTGGTGGCTATAATTTGATGATTTCTTGACTACTTATTCCAGATGTTATTTATATATGTGACATTTTTTTAACCCCTTATTATATTCTCTTTGACGTTATCAAGTTTTGATTCCTTTCCGAATTGTAAAATGTACATAACTAACACATCTAGATTAATACTCATTATATTAACAACTTTAAGATAATCTATCCCCATTTTATTCCATAGAACTTTTGGTTAAATTTCAAATAATTTCAATTATTTGAGTGGAATGAAAAGTCACATTGTTAATTTAAAAAAGAGAGTGATATATTTTTTTAATACATGTGTAAACGACAATCTAGGTTAATTAAAGACATTTACGGTTGGCCCAAGAATTGACCAATGGCCCTTGGTCAGAATATTTTTCTGAGCCAATTAACGATTTAACGGGCTGAATTTCAAAATCTTACTTGGACTCATTGAATTCAGATTAATAAGTATAGAATACTCTTGCGAACATGGATGGAATAAATGATCCCTGCATCATTTGTTGAATTTAAAACAAGGGGCCGTTTACTTCAATTAGCAAACGATTCTTGATCGGCGAAACTCAAGATTCAACGAAAAATGAAAAAATGCTCAGAGCATGGCTTAGTGATAATTAAAAAAACAAAGTCAACCTGGTTCCAATACTATGAAATTCATACTATTTTACTGTGATAAAAACAATAGTTTTGGAAATTAGTGTTTACTCATAAGAACATTGATTCAATATTAGTTGTTCTCATCCGCATGAGGCTGTTCGGGTCTATGAAAATCAGCTTTCAATTCCTCTGTCAATTCGTGGTGAAGTTCATCTTGACAAGATAGGCTATCCTTCTGTTAGACTTACCAAAATATTAATTCACTTGAAGGGTTTTTCATGTATTTCGTGAGGTTAAGGCCTAGTCCCCCTCATGTAATTTTTGTATGCTATTAATAAAAACTATTAGTTAAAAAAAAAGAACATTGATCCAAATATGGAAGAAAAAGAAGTTCTCAGTTCTCCAAACATTGGTGGCAATCTACAAATCCAATTAATACAATTCTGAATGTAAGGATATTTCAATGCTTAGAACAAAATTAATTCTTTACAAAATCTATCATACGTTCTCTGGTTCAAGTTGGTTTCTACCTTATTATGTTGACGAAGATAAAAATTATTATATGGGGCCCTACACACGAAATATAAACGCCCTACTTCTAGGAATCTGCTTGATGCTATAGCCGCCATGATTCACTATTTATTTGATAGCTTGCTGTTTCTAGATCAAACCAAATTATTGTTTCCAAATACTATAGGAGGGGCTGGACCGGCTGGTTGTGCTACACAAATGTCACTGATAATTATGTTGTATCCTAATTAAGTTGGCATTCAAACATAAAGCACGGAGTCGATTAAGGCAATGAGATTGACAACTTGAAGTTAAATAAGCGTGAGAAACTTCTATATTACATATTCAAAAGCCAGTGGATTCATAATTTATTAAGTCACATATGCTAAAATGCTGGATTCGTTCACGAATGACATATCTGCTGTGAACCTCGTTTGGTGAAGAAGCAAGATTGCAAGAATGATGGATCTTGAATCTTAATATGCTGCCAAAAGGAATCTTTTTTGTTGTCAGAAGAAATTTTTAAACAAAGCACTACAAACTACAAATTTCTTTTCAGAATTTGGCGTCCTTAACCAACAGCTCCATGGATGATTCCAAAATGTCTTGTGATGCCCTAATAAGTGTAGGAGATGAAGGTATTACATGAACACTCTCTAGAAGAGAAACATTACACGAATGAACCCCAAGTATAAATCAACGATTCATAAAAACATGAGAAAACTCAATCAAATTTAATATTTTTAATTTGAGAAAAGTTTGTCTATAAAAACCCAATGAAATCCTATTTATAGACTAGAAGAGTTTGACCCTAAAAAAAAAATGAATACATGAAAAAGACTTTAAGACGGACAAAATTCTGCATCTCTTCCAAAGGAAGCCCAGCGCTGGACATAGGCCCTTACATGTAGTTGGACTTTTACTAAGTGCTAACAAATGAACCAGATAGATGTCCGAGTCCGGACATATATCTGCTCCAATTCTTCTTCTCCGATGAATCGGAAATGGAAAGAGTGGTTGCTGGCAGACCGTATGTGATGGACAATCAACTATTGACTGTAAAAAGGTGGTAGGAAGATATAGATCAGAACCAGAAAGCCTTCTCAACCACTCTAATGTGGGTACAACTATGGAATCTGCCAGTCCACTGGCTGACGGGGGAAATTGGAAGGAAAATTGGCAAAGTTTTCAATAGGGTAGAGGACATCATAATTCCAACAGCAGGCAGCAAGGAAGGAATGCATTTAAAATTGAAAGTAGGGCCGGGGATGAGAAGGAATGCATTTAAAATTGAAAGTAGGGCTGGATATTTCATCCCCGCTGCTTAGAGGAACAACCGTTCATTTGAATGGGTTGACAAAAAAAAAAAAAAAATAAATGAATTCTGATACGAGAAATGTCCGCATTTTTGTTATACATGTGGGATCTAGGGCCACAGCGACTGTACTTGCATCAACAAAGAGGGTTTTTTTCTCTAAAAGCAGCAAACCCCAATTTGGTTTATGGATGAGAGCTCAAAGTGTTAAATCTCCACCCAAAAAAGTCGAAGAGCAAAAAATGGGCAAGACACCCACAAGGCAAGAAACTGGCGCTGATTTGAGAGTAGGCTACTCTTTGAAGGAGAATATATCATCAACCAGGTCAACGTAGCTGACAACGACCATGGGAAAACAGTGAACAGAAAGCCCGCCAACAGGGAGGAGGAATCTACCAAGGAAAATCTTCACGCGCAAGAAGATGACACAGGCCCCCAAATTTTGAACTCAAGCGTGGGAATAAAGGCAGGGAAAAGGGCGGACAGATCAACAAGGCAAAATGCATGTTTAGATAAAAGTGAGAAGCCATCTATTGGGCCAAGCCCAATGAATAAGGAGAAGGTCTTGAATATATTGGCTAATCAAGATAATAGGAATTCAGATGGGTCCAGCTCAAAACAAGTGGACAACAACGCGAGTATGCACATTGACAAAGAAAAAGATGAGAACCCAATGCGGGACCAACCAAATATAGCAAGTTCAGTTGGGTACAAAACTGTCCAAACCTCCACTACCAACGAAATTATAGAAAAAATCAAACAAGGCAGACGGGTATCAAAACTTACTGGGAAAAGAAAACAAACCTCTCAGAGCAGAACCTCAGTGGAGATAATTGATATCAATGCTGACATGGGGAAGAAGAGGAAATTTTAATTAATTAATGAAGAGATGGAGGAAGCTCAGGGAGAGGAGACAATCAACAAGAAGAATAGATCCAGCAGTGGCAAGGAAAAGAGAGTTGAATGGGAGGTGGAGGATACTAGCCACAAGAGGTCTACACAGTCAATATGAGAGTCCTGGCATGGAATTGTCGAGGTGTGGAAAGCTCCTTGACCTTTCCCTACCTTACGGAGGTGTGTAAACTCCACTCCCCAAATTTGGTTTTTCTTAGTGAAACAAAAAATCAGAAAAATTTCGTGAAAAAATTCAAAAGAAAATTAGGCTTTGATAACATTTTTGTTCTTAATCCAGTTGGAAAGTCCGGGGGTCTGGCTGTTATGTGGAGAAATGAGCTAAGTATTGAAAAATATACGGATTTCACCATTGAATTTAAATTCCCTGCTGACAGTGGAAAACAGCCGTGGTGGTGCATTTGCATATATGGTACCCCAGATAGTAAAATCAGACAAAGACAGTGGCAGATTTTGACTGATAGAAGGAAATTTTGGAATAGAAATAGGGTGTACATGTTGGAATGCATGCCCAAAAACAATTGATTTGTTGAAATACATTCCTAATTAAAGTTTTGTATTTTATGAATTTCCAATTTTATCTGTTTAATATATGATATAGCTGGTAAAGTCCTTAGAATATTTATTAATGTGATGATAGTCACAAGAGTTGCTGACTATGAGATATCAATCACATTTATAATAAATATTCTTAAATATCCCTAGTCATAGTATTAATGAGATAGGACATCATTAATACGGACAGACTAGTACACAATTAGCCCCTACTTAATGTAAGTAGTGGTTGTTCTCATCAACCATGGTATAGGGATACCTAGGCTAATGTGTAGATGAGTTATAGAGTAATAATTCATTGGAGTGATCCACACAGAGATCCCATTAGGATATTTTGTGCCAATGGTTGTATCTCTTATGGGAAATTGTGTAAGTGATCCTAGACTTGAGATCACCACGGATCTTGAGCGTGAATCACTACCTTTGATTCTGTTTCTTTTGTTACTCACCGTGGGTGACTTAAAGAATAGAAATTGGGGGGTAGTGTGAAGCATGGAAAGATAATGAGTGATCAAGAGAGGATTCACCACTCCATAGTGGGAGATATCCATTAAGTAGCCACTGGTTGGAATGTAACCTTAGTAGTCGACTACATTAGATTAATTGGAGAGTGTCTTCAAGTTAATCTAATCTAAGGTTAATTCCGGGAACTAGAAAAAATTAATTAGTCATTAAGGGAATTGGCACTTATTCCTTATTCCCTGACTAATTGGATATCAATGGTGAAAGGATAATAATTACACGGTAATTTTCCATGGAAAGGGTTAGGTCGGATTTTCCCTTGATCAATTCCGGATACTTGGGTAATTGTGATGTGTTGCTAGACACCGCTCACAATTTATAATTATGAATAATTAATTATTGTAATTAATGATAAAATAAAAGTGTTTATTTTATCTAATTCTTTTAGAATTATAATTCATACTTATTACCAAGTATTTGGGACCTATTGGATCACACGCATTGAGATTGGGTTCTGGATTAAATTGTGTGTCCAAGTAGGGACTTGGAAATAAATACTTTGGGTTTAATTATAAAGATAAATAAATCTCATCATCACAAATAAGATAAATGTGTTATCTTTATTTGTCGAGCATAATGAATGGGATAGATGGGATATCAGATGTTACGGTGGTTTGATTTTGAATCAAACCACCGACTCTATCCTCTCCTTCTGCTTTCTCCCTCTTCTTTCTCTCTTCCTCTCTATTAATATCGATGTTACGATAGAGAGAGGTGATATACTTCGATAGTCGAATAGAGAAAAGTTCTCCGAGAGAAAACTAACGTAAGAAAATACTCTATAGAGAGTGTGAGTGAATAGGCTAGCACCTCCCATTCTCACACACACACACACCGATCAGAGAGCGGTCAAGAGGTGATCCAGAGCTTTCTCATGGACACATTGGCGTAGAGGACATCCGACTGCTACACAAGGGTCGCCTCGCGCTACCTCGCGTCGCTTCACTTCATCTGCGGATTAAGGTAATCCTCAGAACTCCCTTTATGAAATCATACGTAGAACTAGGGTGATTCCTGGTAGGAGTTGGGGCTAAATTTTAATTTCCGCTGTGCCTAATGCCCCAATTCCTAACAGTACACTGGGGACCTAAATGATATAATCTCTAATGATGAAAAGTGGGGAGGTAGAATTAGAGAGAATTGGTCATTTAGAGCTTTTAAGAACTTTATTAAGGGCAATGAACTGATTGATATTGGTTATGAAGGCCTCCCGTGGACTTGGAGTATGATGTGGGATAATGGTGAGGAAATAAAGGAAAGGTTGGATAGAGTGCTTACCGCCAATGGTTTCAAGCAAATAGCTAAGTCAAACTAACCATATTCGAATGAAGCCTGGACCATAGTGCATGTCAAGCACTTTGACACTTACCTCGTAAAAAAGAAGTCAAGAACGATTTTTCTTTGACTCAAAATGGCTCCAATATCCTGAAGTTGAAAATGTGGTTAAGGCTGCTTGGAACAAGCATCAAAAAGGATCGAGAGGTTTTAGAATGGCTAGGGACATCAAAGAGTGTAGAGTTGTACTCTCTAGCTGGAACAAAGTTTGAATAGCAATAGCAAGAAGGAAATTCAGCAACTCAACGAGGAAATTCAAGTTGCCAGGTAGAGTGACATGCCCAATAAAAGCTTATAGATAGCAAGACTGAAAAGGCAGCTAAGTGATGCATATGCTAGAGAAGAGTACTCCGAGGTCAAAGGCAAGAAATAAATGGTCGTGAGAGGGGATAGAAATGTCTGCCTATTTCCATGCATGTGTGGCAATGTGAAGAAAAGAGGAATAGAATTTCTAGGCTGGAAAAGGAACAAGGGGGCTGGTGCTATAATCGACAAAGAAATTGGAGAAGAGAGGTGCAAGATTTTATGATCAACTTTTTAACACTTCAGGTCCACATGATTTTGAGAAAATTTTGCAACGTATCCCGAGAACTATCAGACACGATGACCATTCAGCTTACTAGACCTAATTTTACAAGGAAAATCAAAGTGGCATTATTTTCCATTCATCCCAACAAAAGCACCGGGACTTAGTTATTAAAGATGATATTGTGGAAATTGTTAGAAATTTCTTCTTGTCTAGCTTTCTGTCAAGAGCTCTCAATGAGACTCTAGTTACTCTTATTCCCAAAATTGACACTCCCATTAACCTCTCTCAATTTAGACCCATTAGCCTTTGCAATGTAATTTATAAAATCATTTCTAAGGTCTTGGTAAATCGGTTAAAACCTCTATTAAACTCTTACATTAGTAACTCTCAGGCTGCCTTTGTTCCTAATAGACAAATAGTATATAATGTCATAATTGCCCATGAGGTTCTTCATTGGCTCAATATGAAGAGGAGAGCTGAGAGAGGTACATGGCAGTTAAAGCTTGATATGTCCAAAGCCTATGATAAGGTAGAATGGAAATTTTTGTTTTGTGTTCTCAATAAGATGGGCTTTTGTCCCTTGTGGATTACATGGATTTATGGCTGCTTGTCCTCTGTGTCCTTCTCTTTTAACATTAATGGTAGGAAACTTGGGTATGTCTGTCCCTCTAGAGGTACAAGACAAGTGGATCCGTTATCCCCTTATCTTTTTCTTTTTTGTGCTAAAGGATTGACTAGCCTTTTGAGAACTGCAAAAATTGGGAACAAAATTTCTGGTATCAAGAATGCTAGATACTGCCCAACCATTTCCCACTTCTTTTTTGTGGATGACTGATTTTTGCAAAGCTATTTCTAATGAGGTCAAAGAAATTGTTGGATTTTGCATTGTTAATGAAGTGGCCTCGATCAACATTAACATTAACAAGTCCTCTTCTGCTCTCTAGTAAAAACACCCCTCATGCAGATGTCCAAGAAGTCATGAAGAATTTGGGAATCATCCAGCTAGTCACTCAAAGAAAATATCTCGGATTACCCATAGTCATTGGCAGGTCAAAGAACAGCACCTTCAGAATTATCAAGAAGAAGATGATAAACAAGCTGCAAAGCTAGAAAGGGAAAATGCTAAGCTCAGCTGGTAAAGAAATTCTTTTGAAATCGTGGCTATTGCTTCACCGCCTTACACTCATGTCGATAAGATTCAAATTATCATAGCCTCTATAAAGATTTGGAGTGGGTTGATGGTAACGACTGGTGGGGAATGATGATGGTGAAAGAAACATGCATTGGAAAAAATGGTCTAATCTCTCAGATATTAAAGGAAAAGGGGTTCTTGGATTTCGAGATATTTAGTGCTTTAACATTGCATTACTAGCTAAACCAGTTTGGAAATTTCTTACTAATCGAAACTTGTTAGTTAGTGATAAGTGTTTATTTTACATGCTTTTAGTATGTTTGAGTACTTAGTTTTTGTGTGTTTTTGATATTTTTATGGCTAATTAACTTGGGTTTCTAGTGAAATTCTATATTTTATGGTTTAAATGAGAAAAGTGTATTTTGTGGATTAATATGGTGAAATCTTCATGTTTTGTAGGATTAAATGCTCAATTTTCAAATGAGAAAATGAGGAAATAATTTGCCAAGAAATCTTGACTAAAAGTTCGATTTCTGCCAATTTTGGAGCAGATTCGAGAGCCAATACGCGATGCAACCAATGAAGAAAAAAGACTAGCTCGTGAATCCCTCTCACAGGAGCCAGGGGACCGGATCCGCCAAAAACTTGACGAGGTTTTACCATACACCAAATTTTAATAATAAACCTAAACACCCCATTTTCTGCAAGTATACAGATCGTTTATTGAGCATAGGGTAGTATAGGTGTCGATCCCACAGGGAAGAGTGTCAAGTACCGGTAATTTTCGAACTCCTCTATTATTTAGGCTATCACATGCATATAAATTAAATCTAAACTACAAACATGGAAATAAAATAGATAGAATATAACAATTAAAAGCTCCTCAAGCTATGGAATTCCTTACTACTCTTGCAAATGAAGCTACCGGTTGCATTAATGATATTAATTTGGCTAAGCATGGCGTAATCTCCTAATGCACTTGAAACATACTTTCGTAGTGAATCAGCTATACTCATAGTTAAACCATACCTACTAGCGTGGTTATGGAATTAAGTACAAGTTCATTTGCTCAATGAAATTACATGAAATAAATCACTAAAGCCACAAAGGCGCCTCCCTACACTTGAAAGAAAACTCCTAGGTTTAGCACTTCATGAACTAGTGTCTTTTAACACCTTTAAATGATCACAATTAATGGCCGGTTAATCATGATTAGAAAAGCCAAAGTACTAAATACTTGCTCAAATAATAGCATCAAACAACCATGTAAGCATCACAAACAAGACATAGAAAGTTCATCCATAACTCAAGCCAATAACTTAGCTAAACATAATTGAATTACACTATAACTACACTACTAACTATACTAAACTAAGGAACTAGTGAAGACTACATTTTGGTAGTGATTCCTAGCCTTCCCTCTCTCCCTAATTCTTATCCTAATTGTCTACAAGAGGCCCTATTTATAGATGATTGAATTCATAAACCTCCAAAATTCTATCATGTGAACACATGACAAATTTGGCCTTCAAAAGTCAAGAAAAATGTCTTCATGAATCTTCATCTTCTTGAATTCTTCAAAGTGTGTCTTCATGCATTGAATCCATTGAATTTCAATCTCAAATGAGTTGTAAAGTTGAAGCAAATTGTGTTTTGAATTTGCTATGAGTTGTTTCTTCAACTTCACCAGATTCTTCACGCAGCTTTCATTGAAATTACGTCGAAAATTGAGTGGAAGTCAGGTTAAAATCGATTTCGCACCGCAATTAGGTCATTGTCGGGGATCATGACCAGGATCCATGAGTACTGGCTGGATCCGGTCCCCAACTCTGAGAGGGATTCAGCGAGCTAGTCTTTTTTTCTTCATTGGTTGCATCGCTATTGGCTCGCTGAATCGCTCCAAAATTGTGAACTGAACTTTTCGCAAGATTTCTTGGCAAATTATTTCCTCATTTTCCTCATTTGATAATTGAGCATTTAATGCTACAAAAACATGAAGATTTCACCATATTAATCCACAAAAATACACTTTTCTCATTTAAACCATAAAATATAGAATTTCACTAGAAACCCAAGTTAATTATGCCATAAAAATATCAAAACACACAAAACTAAGTACTCAAACATACTAAAAGCATGTAAAATAAACACTTATCAAATTCCCCACACTTGAATCATTGCTTGTCCTCAAGCAATTAGAAATACAAACCAACAATGATTTAAGTGTTTTGAAATAACCAATGTGAATTTTAAAGTCAATCTCCACAACTTAGTAATCAATTTTTATGCAAAATTCCAATCACCTCAGATACTCATAATAATTAAGTTAAAGAAGAGATAATTATACCTTAAATTTAAAAGTTAAATTTCAACCTTATTGCCGACCTAATTACACAAAAGGTAATTCATATAGTCAATGAGGTTGGCTTTCCTTTTCCACCATTATTTTTTCTTTTTATTTAGAGGGATTATACTTTATTTAAATAATAGAAAAGTCTTTTGACTGAAAATCGACACTTTTAGGGTGAAGATCTTGGTTACTCAACTTCTCTTTATTCAATTTCTCCACTTTTCAAGTGCTTTACTGTAAAATCAACATTTTTAGATGAAGACTCCCGGTTACTTAGCACAAGAATAATTAGAGTTTTTTTTTTTTTTTTTTTTTAGAGAAGGTTCCCTCTAAAACTTTAATTCATGGAAAAGGAGCCTTATTGACTTAACTATATCAGTCACCTCTTTGTATAAGTAAGTAAAAGAAAAGATATCATTTAACAACTAAAATTATAGGCATAATTTTCCTCATTTTACAAAATATACTTTCTAAAAGACAATTGGTCAAATCACATAATCACTAATTCCAAGTCAAATGTAAATTGAATTTACCAATTCACATAAAGTTATTTCAAAAAGATGAGAAAATTTGAAAAAGTGATGCTTAAAACTTCTTCCCTTGTGGATCAAATTGAAAAATTTTCAAAAATTTTTGGGGTAATTTCACAATTTTGAACAAATGTTTGGAAAATTTTGGCAGAGTCTCCCCTTAAAACTGGACTAAACTCCCTGCTAACAACCTAAATTTTCAACACAAACAAATCACATAAACATTTCCAAACATATATCAAAGTCATTTAAGCACATAAAGCATATAAAACAATTAAACCTCTCCCCCACACCTAAAATATACATTGTCCTCAATGTGTAGGGGAAATAGAAAACTTAAAACAGTAAAACTCCCCAAATTAATATGGCGAGGTCCAAAAAGTCCGAATATCACGAACATCCCTCTACAAGTCCACAAAGCTGCATAAGAAAGGAAGGAAAATGCATAAGTTCAAAAAGGACATAAAACCAATAAAACTAAGCAAATTAAACATGGTCTTCATTGTTGTCCATCTCCCCTCCTTGGTTGTCACCATGGCCTCCTTGAGCCTCCCCACCTCCGGAATGTGCAGAGTGGTCTTCAATCCGATGAATTCTAGTATCCATGGTGTCGAGGCGGGTGTGCACTTGATTGAAACCTTCGTTGACACGAGTCTCCAAACACCCAATGGCAGCCAAAACTCGCTCCCAAATCGTCCTTTGCCTAGGAGGAGCGGAAGTAGAAGGACCGGTGTGGGGAATAACAGTCGAGGTGCCGACTCCTCCTTCTTCCTCGTGAGCCGTACCCGAAGTTCTTCCAACTTAAAATTGTGAAGTGGGCTGAGATTGCCGACCTCGAGGATGAGGAATATTTTCCGTTGAAATACTCAAGTCATTTAGAACAAAATAGTTCAATTCATAAGTTGACTTGACAGGCCTTTGCTCAACTCCATCCAAGTTCACCTCCATCCTCTCAAAAAGAAATGAGAGAAGCCGTGGGAAGCCAAATCGATATGCAGTAGTGGCATGCCTTGCCGCGGTCCTCATATAGCAGATAATAATATTTGGAAGAGGGATGTTAGCAAATGAAGATGTCCGGTCATGGAACATCTTGTCCAAGAAGTACAAGTCACTTTTCCTTACTTCATTGAGGCTACTCTTCTTGGGAATGACGTTGTGGGCAAACAGATATGTGATTAACCTTAACCGATCATCCAACTTATTGGCCTTCATTGTCGCCTTTTGTTGGGAGCGAGTAAATTCTTGCTCAATTTGAAATCGAGCCATTGCATGTCCCATCTCCCAATGTCGATCCGGAGCATGAAATTCCTTCTTTAAGTCCACAACCGGACCGGTATTCTGTACTCCAAGAAGTTGAGCCAATGTGGCTCGCTCGATCTCAATCCGTCTCTCTTGAACATAGGATCTGATATTTTCTCCACTATGCCCAGATTTGTTCACCACGTTGGCATAGAACTCCTTGACTAGTTGGGGGTAATAGTGATCTGGCAATGTGAGTATTCCCGTCTGTCACGCGGGTGACCCGGGTTCGATCCCCGGCAACGGCGCCACAAACTTGACGAGGTTTTACCATACACCAAATTTTAATAATAAACCTAAACACCCCATTTTCTGCAAGTATACAGATCGTTTATCGAGCATAGGGTAGTATAGGTGTCGATCCCACAGGGAAGAGTGTCAAGTACCGGTGATTTTCGAACTCCTCTATTATTTAGGCTGTCACATGCATATAAATTAAATCTAAACTACAAACATGGAAATAAAATAGATAGAATATAACAATTAAAAGCTCCTCAAGCTATGGAATTCCTTACTACTCTTGCAAATGAAGCTACCGGTTGCATTAATGATATTAATTTGGCTAAGCATGGCGTAATCTCCTAATGCACTTGAAACATACTTTCGTAGTGAATCAGCTATACTCATAGTTAAACCATACCTACTAGCGTGGTTATGGAATTAAGTACAAGTTCATTTGCTCAATGAAATTACATGAAATAAATCACTAAAGCCACAAAGGCGCCTCCCTACACTTGAAAGAGAACTCCTAGGTTTAGCACTTCATGAACTAGTGTCTTTAACACCTTTAAATGATCACAATTAATGGCCGGTTAATCATGATTAGAAAAGCCAAAGTACTAAATACTTGCTCAAATAATAGCATCAAACAACCATGTAAGCATCACAAACAAGACATAGAAAGTTCATCCATAACTCAAAATAACTTAGCTAAACATTGAATTACACTATAACTACACTACTAACTATACTAAACTAAGGAACTAGTGAAGACTACATTTTGGTAGTGATTCCTAGCCTTCCCTCTCTCCCTAATTCTTATCCTAATTGTCTACAAGAGGCCCTATTTATAGATGATTGAATTCATAAACCTCCAAAATTCTATCATGTGAACACATGACAAATTTGGCCTTCAAAAGTCAAGAAAAATGTCTTCATGAATCTTCATCTTCTTGAATTCTTCAAAGTGTGTCTTCATGCATTGAATCCATTGAATTTCAATCTCAAATGAGTTGTAAAGTTGAAGCAAATTGTGTTTTGAATTTGCTATGAGTTGTTTCTTCAACTTCACGATTCTTCACGCAGCTTTCATTGAAATTATTCGAAAATTGAGCTGGAAGTGAGATGAAAAAAGCTGGATTTTTGCAACTTGCAGCTCATTGTCGGGGATCGACCGAGGATCCATGAGGCCCGAGCTTCATGGGGATCTCATCATGATCCGTCCCCTGGCTCCTGTGAGAGGGATTCGCGAGCTAGTCTTTTTTCTTCATTGGTTGCATCGCGTATTGGCTCGCGAATCTGCTCCAAAATTGTGAAATCCGAACTTTTCGTCAAGATTTCTTGGCAAATTATTTCCTCATTTTCCTCATTTGATAATTGAGCATTTAATGCTACAAAAACATGAAGATTTCACCATATTAATCCACAAAAATACACTTTTCTTATTTAAACCATAAAATATAGAATTTCACTAGAAACCCAAGTTAATTAGCCATAAAAATATCAAAAACACACAAAAACTAAGTACTCAAACATACTAAAAGCATGTAAAATAAACACTTATCAGTTCGTAAAGTAATAAAAGGGAGATATTATCCTAAGAATTCCATTCTCCAAGCAAAACTCAAATCTGGTTCGTCCCGGGTGTGGTAGAGTCTTTATAGCTCTATTAGCATGCTTGAAAGTGGGCTAAGGAAACAGGTGGGTGATTGGAAATCTATTCGGATATGGGATGGTAGATGTATTAGAGGTAACGATAATGGGAAGATATCATCAGCAAAACCCCACAATTTTCAAGTAGAAATGGTCAGCCAGTTGATTTTTGGTCACCAATGGAATAAAGACATCATTTTATCCACTTTTTCTAATATACATATGAAGAAAATCCTTTAGATTCCTCTTAGCATCTATAATAGAAAGGATAAGTTTGCTTGGGAATATACAGCCAACGGAGCTTACACTACCAAAATAGGATATGTGAAAGCTAAGGAAAGAATGCAGGAATCCATCAAACAAGCAAGATAGGAAGAAGGTCCAAGCATTAGGAAGGAAGTTTCAAGAGCTTGGAATCATGTGTGGGACCTAAATATAAAACACGAGATCAAGCATTTCCTTTGAAAGTGTTGCATAATATTTTGCCCACAATGAAGTTTTTTTTTAAAAGAACTGGTAAGGGGGATATGTGGTGCAAATGCTGTGGTGAAGAGGTAGAGATGCTAGAACATCTTTTGTTCAAGTGCAAATCAAGAGAGATGGCCTGGAGGAGTTTTCTGCTAAATTGGGATGGGTTGATTCAACACTCGGGGAATTTCTAGAATTGGTGGCTTCAATGTGACTTTTTCCCTCTTCAATGGAGATAATTTGACACCCTTTGATGATGCCTCCAGCCTGTAAGAAGATTAAAAAGTAAATCTTAGGAAACAGTGAGCTGAAAAGAATGCATTTAAAAATGATGTGTATGATAGATAATGTTATAAGCCAAAAAAGATACATACAAATACAGCCAGATTTTGTGTGATGACACTACAAATGTAAAGCTAACCTGACATATTTTCCATTCATTTCTTTTATATCAGCAACTTCATCATCATCATCGCACGTCACAAATACAACCTTCTCCTGCATTTTCATTGAGTAATCCATTAAACAATTAATATAAGATTTCAAGTCAAAGAATGAACTAGATGGGAAAAGGAGAGAATCTTAGACTTACTTGCCGGGCCCTCACACCTAGATGAGATAAATGAGGCAACTCTTCCCAAAGTACAATCCCAGCTATGTTCTCCCAGTAGCTGTCACCTGTCAGATGATGCAAAACTTATGTTTTGTGTTCAATAATTCTTTTTCAGAAGATAAGTTGATCTATACTGATGGTGAAACAATAAGCACTTGAGTAAACAATTGTGATATAAGAACTCTCCAACCTCTTCATCTCCTTCAGCCCTGTTGACCACAAGAATAACAGGCCCTTCTACCGAAGAGGGCAGTGTCCCAGGACAAACTACAACTGCATGTCCTACAAGATTTCTCAATGAAATGTAAAGCCACATAAAGATATGTCATATGGAGAATTCTTCTTTGAAATTTAAACAAACAATTGGAGGTCATGCCGTGGTCATTTAAGGTAGCCAATCAAAACACACATTTTAATGGTCTTGCACACCTTAAGAAAGTTTCCCATTTCAATTTAAGAATGGCCGTGTATTACGAAAATCTCACATTCCATATCCATCTAACATTCGGAGACAAAAATTAAGAAAACCAAAAAAAAAAAAGGACTAGAAATTTCATTCAAAGAAAATAGGAAATAGCTCAAATCTATAAATACTTACTCAAATCTCACGTTCCAAATCCATCTAACATTTGGAGACAAAAATTAAGAAAACCAAAAAAAAAAAAGGACTAGAAATTTCATTCAAAGAAAATAGGAAATAGCTCAAATCTATAAATACTTACTCAAATCTCCCATGCAAGACATAATAATCTGCGACTTCAAATCCATAACACTCAAGATCTGCAGCAATTTTTCAAGTAACAATCTTTCATTAATTTACAAACAATTACATTTATATTTTGCACTTTCCACCAGCACCATGTAATTGGCCTGCTATTCTATGCCCCAAAAAGTTTAAAATTATATTCAACATATTGATTGTGATGAATTGGGTTGAGATTAGAGTTAGAAGATAGCGAGTCTGGTTTTGAGAGGTTTTGACAGTTAGTGTCTCTTAATTGGTCTTATAAATACTAAAACAAGGGTAAATATGAAAGGGGAAAAGAAAAATTAAAAGAGTAGACTGGCTTTTACACCAAAACAGGCTTCGCCTTTGCATATTACTCCACGGCATGTATCTTTTACTTATTCTTATCCTGTTGGACGGAAATCTTTAATTCTGCTTGAAGTTTTTTAAAGTTTAATTATATAATTTGTTTTTACTATTCTATGCTTGAATAAACAAAAATCCAACTATTATTCATAAAATATTTAATTGCAATTTTTAGCAATACTTATGTATCAAATTATGTCTATTTTGTGGCGTCTATATAATTTAAAATTCATAACTCATATATTATACTCATTAAATAATTCATGTCCTTATATATGATTTCTAAATAATTCAGGAAACAAGCATGAACTACATAGACATCGTGGAGTTAGACTCCCTTAATGAAAACATAAATAATGAAAATTGGAAATAAAAGTTGCAGTTCTACGCAAAACAAATGTCAACACTTATGAAAGGAATGGCAGATCAGGTCAAGTTCAGAGAATGATACTTATGGATCAAAAGGTCAGTAATTGATTATAAATTTTACATATATAAAATAGCTCATAAGTACTAATATGTATATCTAACAAAAAATGGTTTGTGTTTTTCCTAAAATAACTCTAGGGAACAAAGGTCCAAGCAGTCATGTTCAATAATGTCATCAGTAAATTTGACAATATGTTGCAGCCGAACAAGACATATATTATCTCTAAGGCGAAAATTCAAAAGCCAAGTGCTTCATTTGAAAATATCAACAAAGAAATTGAGCTCATCCTACAATATAATACCGAAATAATGGAGTCCAAGGAAACAGTTACAATGGAAAATATTGGCTACAACTTCACTGAATTCGAGGCTGCAGATAACCAAAAGGCCAACCAACAAAGTATAGGTATCCATACTAATTCCTTAAATATGAAACTTTTCATTGCCAAAGTCAAAATCGCTCCAATTACATGTTATTCTTTGTATATGCAGATGTCTTGGGAACTCTGTTAAAAGTCAACCAAAGCTTACTTATTTCAAGAAGCAATGGAGGAAATGCATACAAACGCTAAATTACAATCCTAAGAATAGGGTGAGCAACACCATCTACTTGTCCATTGCCTTCTAAATATATTCAGCTAATATTACTCTGCTTTTATCTATGCAGAAAAGATCCTATAAAGGTAACACTCTGGGCTGATTTGGCAACCAATGAAGGCCAAAAGTTGTATGACATAGCCAGTGAAAAGTCAATAATAGCAATAACAAATGTGTATACGTCACAGCAACAAAGTATTTATCATTAATATAATACTCAATTAAACACACAACATTCAAGTGCTATATCTACTTATATAGATATGTTTATGACACAGGTGAATTAAAATTAGGTACAACAAGCAAATCAACAATTCCAATAGATCCAAAATCTCAAGAAGCTGAAGAACTACGAAAATGGTACATAATGCATACACTAAGTTATATTATTTGCCCGACACCCTTATTTAGTGATCACTCAAGAAAAATTATGTCAGGTTGAAGATGTCAAAAAATGCACCAAAAACCGAGAGTCTCATTCTTCAAAAAAGATTTAAAGAGGCAGACGAAATAACTCTCAAAGACATCAAAGAAATCCGATCTAGATTAAAAGAGGTACTATAACTATCTTATTGCTTCATCAAATTTCTAATGCTTTATTTTTTGGTGACAATTACGGAATAATGTTTGACTCTTACAAAGGAAAAGCACTATTGCAGAATGTTTTCTACAAATTCACTGCTACAATAATTGATATTCAAAATAAGAACGAGCCATGGTATAATGCATGCAAACATTGCTCAAAAAGCGTTAAGAAACTTGAAGAGGGAGCAACATGTGAAAAATGTAACAAACTAGTCAATGATTACATCCCCAGGTCAGTATATCTAACAAATTAGTACGTAACTCAACCATAATCATGCATGATAATCTATGTGCAAGACACTACATGCATGTTCCATGTAAGATTAGAGATTTTTGACGATACTGAAGAAGCAGTTGTTACCCTCTTTGAAGATCAAGTAGAAATGCTGATTGGATGCAAAGTATCTCAGTACATACAATCAATAAGCAACCAGGTACAAGTCAATAGAATTAAGTGTACATTATATACAATCTAAGTTTTAAGTGATGCAACTAAGAATTTTGCATAAAATTCAATGCAGGAAAGAGAAAATTCTCCTCCCTACAAGGCTATGGTAGATTGCATCTTGGAAAAGTACAACTTCTTGATCAAATTACAAAGGATAACAAACACTGCAGGAGGAAAGATGCAACTCATCGCAAATGCATTGCAGAAATTTGAACACATTACTACAACAAAGCCAGCAAAAGATCTTGATAATAAAAATGCTCCTCAGTTGATGAGCAACCCTACGGGCAAACCCTCCTAGAACCTCCCAACACAAATAATATCAGAGTGGATCTTTTCTCTTCAATGGAAACTGAACTAGTTTTGTTCTTATGAACCCAAGACCTCTAAACCCACAAAGGAATTTAGCAACGTCAAGCAAATTGAATGGAAGAAGAGACACCACGATTAGAGAACAAAGCTAATCGCTAAAGTCTATTTTGAAAATCCCAAGTTAAGAACTCAAGAATTCAAGAGGAGTTCAATCAAGAACTTGAAGGAAAATTCCTCGCTTGTATTATGTCAAAGGTCGTCCCCAAAAATAGTCATAAGAGTGGCTATTTATAAGCCTTACTAGACAAACCCTAATACTATTTGGACTTGCTAAAAAAACTAAAAATCCTAATGAAACTAGGAATGTGACCAGAAGACTTGTGGTCGTAAGGCGTGCCCGCGCCTTAAATCTGACATAGTAATTATGCAACCAGAAGACTTGCGGTTGTAAGGCGTGCCCACGTCTTAAATCTGATACAGTAAATATGTGAGCAGAAGACTTGCAGTTGTAAGGCGTGCCCACGTCAGTCAAGATCATTCCTTCACTTCAAACGTACAAGTGAGCAGATTGACGTCATACTCCTCTAGCTCGTCAAGCTTGGCTTGCTCCTTGTTGGCTTGGTGGATTATTAAGGATTGTAAAGTATCCTTCACACGCTTAGCTCTTGAACATGTCATTGGACCATCAATACCGGCTAATGGATCACGTTGACGCTGACGCGTCCCATTATCCTCATCATCAGTCTAATGAATCAATAAGTCCAATCACCATTGAAGATGACGACATGCCCCTTACCAATTACAAGAAAAAGAAGCCACAAAGAAATGGTGACGTCGTTCACAAAACAAAGAGACTGAAGAAAGTCAAGATAGAGAAAGAATAAAAGCAACAATGGAGAAACTCTGCAATCTTTGCATTATCATTTTGCTTGTAATTGGTGCTTTTCACCATTAAATTTATTACTTATCACATTAAGGGCTTTTAAATATTCTTCCTTACCATGTGCTTTAAAATGTCAATATTGCAATATAACTATTAGTCTTTACAATCATCAATCCCAACCCTTACATAAAATATCCACCAATGTGCAATGCACGTTCACACAACCTAGTATATACAAAAGTGACAAAAAAAAAAAGAGAAAAGTACACTTAGGGCGGTGGGACATGTTCTGGAATCTTTTCGTCAGATCCTATGAGATCGCGAGTCTTCATTCCATCCTTTGCAGTTTGCACAATCTCTTATTGTCTCAATTACAATCTTTAATAATAATAAATAATAGATCCGTCATGGATAAACTAATAAAAATACTACTAAGAACTAAATATCTACTATAAATTAGAACTCTAAATTAAATATTACTGGTCCAAACGAGGGACTCTTGGACTAGGTGTTCTTGTTCTATACCAGACTCCCTTATTTAAGAGAAACCCATCCCCAAGTTTAGAGATGTTTAATATAGGAAACATGAGAAGGCATAGCCACGATTCGTCCCATGGATTTTGTACTGGATGATATCGCACAGTAACACCACATATAAAGCAACCAACATCAAAATTGACAAATTTTTGATCCACTAGAGTAGAGATAAATTTGGTACCTTTCCGAGTGACAAGTCTCAACCAATTTGACTAGGTGGAGAATCTCTTTGCAGACTGTTCAACATTGTCTCACCTATTGTCAAATCTTCTTGGTCCGGATGTGACAAAGAGGAGGTGAATCTAGTGGTGATGGATATATGACGCTTGCATGAAGTTCACCTACGGTTGAGGGGCAGTTATAGTTTGGACCATCGGCTTGCAAATATACTTATCCTTCTTGAACACGGGTTGCAACACTTCAGGTCATATTTTATTACAACGATTAGTATTGTAGTTAGGCAGATCGACGCTAACATTGAGTGATCTGGTCTCAATTCTTATGTACTTGATAACTATGAGAACTTGCAAACTGTATGAACACGGAGTCATCGAGGTGAATCTTCGGCTGCACTGCGTGACCCATGATGTGTAAATCATGGAGAAAACATTCTATACAATCGAATGCGTGTTGAAATATTCTAGAGTAGATATGAAGTGATCCAGCCATTGTGAAGTTCATGCATTAGGCATTAGCGCTTATGTGATAGCCGGGGGAGATGAAGGGTTATATGCAATGTTTTAAAACTCGGACCGGCCAGTGAACCGGCAGAGAGGGCGGTTCGCGGTTCGACCGGTCCGACCGCCGGTTTTCTGTTTTTTTTTTTTTTAATAATTGGTGGCTCATATTGCCACGACACTAGTACTACTACCGTAAGAAGGAGAAGAAGACAAGAGGATACTCAAGGTTGAAAGAGAGGTGGTTTCCATGTTGTGATTTTTGTGATGGTTTTCTTGTGAAATTTCGACCTCTGTTGGATGCATATTTATAATCTAGTTGGGGCGATGATAATTACTTGGTTTTGTGCAGCTGCATGCGGATAACTAAGTGAATCATTGTTACACATTTTTTCCCCACAAATTCATTTTGCACATAAATACATAATCAACTACAATCCAAATGCTAGCCAAATACCAAAAACACAATAAATAAATAAAAGTACACATTGAATATCATCTTTCAAAAACGTTCATAAAAAATCCAACAAGTCTAACATTTGATTATCATCAACTTCATCATTAAATTTACAACTTATGCTTAAAACCAACGGTTCCAATGACAAACTTTCTTCATTATCTCAGTGGTCAATGGTCATCACAAGGCCCCAAGCATATATGTGAATATCACCATCTTGACAACTTCATCAATTCAACCTTAAAAAAATAAAAATAAAAGTTCAATTCAAATGTACAAGTCTAATTGCAATATTGCATCAAATTGAAACAAATATGGTTATAAAGTTGTCTTATTTAAAACAAAACAAGGATTCTTTACAAAAGAAAAGAAACAAAATATTCCAAAGAGAGGTGAAAAGGAGAACATAACATATCATAAAAATAATATTACCTCAATAAATTTATACAAGAGAGTATGACCTAGATTTAAATCTTTCATTCAAAATAAACTTCTATGTCAATTGCTATAGTATGTTATAGTATGTTATGGTACAGGGCATCAACCACTAAGGCAGTACTCAATCTCCATATGAAATGCTATTGTTCCTCGAATAAGCATTTCCATCAAAATCCAATAAACAAAAAACCTATAATACTCTGTCACTGAAAATTCCAAGTTAAGTTAAGACAAAAACTAAAGCTTTATTTTGCCAAAGTTTTCGTTCCAACAATAACATTTGGATCTCCACAACCAAATTAGTTTATCATTCTGCCAAGTATGATCAAATTACAAGGGCATTAAAATATTGCTTTCACTAAAGCTTTATTTTGCCAAAGTTTTCGTTCCAACAATAACATTTGGATCTCCACAACCAAATTAGTTTATCATTCTGCCAAGTATGATCAAATTACAAGGCATTAAAATATTGCTTTCACTAAAGACAAGATTTCAACTTTCATCATAAAAATCTATTCACTACTACATCTCTTCCAAAGCTTGCCCAATGATATCTTAGAAATGTTTCCAAATCATAGCCATCCCTATACAGCTTTACATATATATATGTATACAAGAGTATAGCCAAAAACTCCATAACCTGCATTGTTCATGCCAATAAGCATATGCATTGCACTAGACTGCTCTTCCCTCACGAATAAAAAGTAAAAATAACAAATGCAAGAATAGGAAAAAAACAGCAGGGGTCAAAGCTGAGTAATAAAAGGAAAAAACATGTTATAATACCAATCATTATCTTCATCACCATCTAGAAGACGCCTACGTTGAAATGCTTCCAAGTCAATATCGTCCCCAACTTCATCTTCATCATCTAAATAAACCAATATCACAACAATGAGGGACTCGTTCATACTTAAAAGAAAATTCAAAACTAAAAAATACGCTTTTAGCACCTCAAATTGAAAGTAAAAAAAACTATTATAATGTTAAAATTTAAAAATTAAAACTAACCATTAATTGGTTGGGAATCATCTTTAGGAAGTTCTTCAAGTTCTTCCTCCAATTCATCATAATTAAGCTCACCATCCTGTTCTTCTTCTATGACCCAAAATTCCGTTTTGTCGATAGATTCATAGTCAATGGGGTCATAACATCTCTTTCGGTGATCAAATCTACAATAAAATTTATAAGTTATAAATCTAATATTACATTAGAAAACAATGAAATGTAAAAAGAAATCAATTATACCGGCAAGCAAAATTGTAATGTACATAAACAAGATCATTAAGTCTTTGATGCTCCAACCTATTTCTTTTTTTGGTGTGAATACGTTCAAAAACACTCCAATTACGTTCACACCCGAAGAAGAAGTCGCTTTGACTCAAAATTCTAATTGCAAGTTTTTGCAAATTTGTAGCATCGCAACCATATAATTTTCACCAATTTTCTGTCGTAAACATATTAATATTAGACAAAAATAAAGAGTAAGTTCACAATTTTAAATAGTAGGATTAGGAAAATATATATTACACCGTCGATCGACTTGCTAGTGAGAATGGCAAGCTTGGTCAAAACTCCCTTGGCTCTCGGTACATTCCAACCTCATGTGATAACTTTTGGGGTTGCACCAATCCACTTTTGTTTCAATATAATCCAGACAAACCATTTATAACCTGGATGTGTAGAAAATGTGGCACTCTCATATTGAAAGCAGGATTTAAATAATAAGCTGCATGTAGACTTTTCCTTAGCATCCTATCCCACCTATCATTAATGATGTCAACATAAGGCTTGTACAATCTCTCTTTGTTTCTAAACAGCCTCTTAATCCCATTTACTGCTCTAAACATGCCTTCATAGACATAACCCAGTGAGGGCCTTTCACCAGTGTCACAAATACGCAATAAACGAATGAGAGGACCCATTACTCTCACCATGATCAAACAATTATTCCAAAATCTTTCATCCAAAAAAATTTGCTTCACCTCTTTCCCTTTTTCCATTCTTAAAAATTTTTTATAATCTCCACTCGTAACTAAAGATTGCAAACTATCCTTATGATCATACAAACTTTTTAATGCAATGAAGGTAGTTGCAAATCGAGTTTCACCTGGACGGATAATTTCTTTCCACCCTGCAGTCTTCCTCAACCAATTCAAAGTGTACTTATGATTGTAAATAAAAACAGTCACAGTTGAAGAAAGAGATACCAAAACTTTGACATCATTCATTTCACCAATGTCTTTCAAAATCAAGTTGATACAGTGTGCAGCACATGGCGACCAACAAATATTCGGATATCTTTCACTTAACAAAGACCCAGCAGCCTTATAATTGCTAGCATTATCAGTAACTAAGTGCACCACATTAGTTGGACCAACTATCTCAACAATTTCAGCAAATAAATTGCACAAATTTTCTGCACTTGTTACAATGTCAGATGCATCTACAGATTTAATGAAAGAGATGCCTTTAGGACAATAAACCAAAAAATTAATTAATGGCCTTTGTCTAGTGTCTTTCCATCCATCACCCATAATAGTGAAACCCGTTTCAGCCCAAGTGCTTCTAAAAGAATCAACAACTAATTTTACATCTCTCTTAGCATTTTGTAACAAATTAACCCTTAAAGAATGATATGATGGAGCTTTATATCCATGACCCATTGCTGCTATTTGATCAACAGCTTTTTGAAAAAATGGAGAGTTAACAGCATTTATGGGAATGCAAGCATCATAAAACCAAAGAGCTATGGCCATGTCCGTATTTTCCCATTTTTCTTTACTTTGCAAACAAGCCTTGATGGTAGGTTGAGAAGTATCACGCCCACCCTTAAAAAAGGCATGTATACCTGTTGGAGCAGTTGCCTTTCGCTTCCCTTTACTAGATGAGCCTATCTCATTTCCCGGAGGATAAGGGATCTCTTGAATTTCATCACCATCAAATGCATGTGTAGAGCGGCCAAATGGATTTTCCACCCCAAAATCACCTTTCTTTTCTTTGGTTTTTTGCTCTTTTTCCTTCATAGACGCTAAAATTGCATGTCTCACTGCTGCTTCAATCTTGCCACATGGAACAATGCTGCCTTGTTCGCCTGCCAAGTGCTGCTTCATACGGTGAATACCACCACCAGCAATTACTTTGAAGCAGAACCCACATGTCAAAGTCTTCCTTCCTTGCTTATTTAGACCTTCGGAACAATAATTCCATGCTATATCTGACTTCTGTCTATGATTTTGGCTTGCTGATTCTTCAGTATTCATAGTTGGCCCAGTTGAAGATTGCGAGTTGCTACCAGTTGTAGCATCCATTATTCTATCATGGTTAATTTAGACATAATTAGTTCATTTTAACGAGATGGTGTACAAATATAAAAATAAAATAAAAAATTTCATCAATAGAAGAACATTAAAGAAAAGTTCCACAAAATTAACTCTAAAGATCCTTGTCAAACAATTTCTAATAACCTTTCAATTAGGGAAAAATAATAGTGAAAGGCCATAACATCAAGTGACCTTCAGAACACGAAAATGAACACTAATATTTTAATTTCACTTCACCTTGAATTATTGTCTTAACTCTAAAAGTTCCAAAAACTATATTTACTAGGTAACTAAAACTATCAGCTTTAAGACTGAGGCATGTTTTTGTTTTTGGTGTGTGTTTAAAGACACTTAAATTACTAAGAATTGCACCTGCAAAAATTTAGTTGCAAGCTCGATTATTTCACCTTTTTTCTTCTTTCACCCAAAAAAATAAAAATGAAGAAGCCAGATAACATTCAAAAAACTTGTGAGGAATTCAATCAAAGTTCCAAGATTACGCAAGTTACTGGATAAATATTTATCAATAGTACAACCCATCTTTACATGTCGAGTCCTCTGTCTTATTTGTGACCACAGAGAACCATTAAGTTTCGAAAGTTCTAATTTCTAAAATAAACAATCAAAAGAATTAGAACACCCATTATAAAATAATTACACTCAATTACATCAATTAAAAAAGATAACTCAACAGTTTATGCAAAATAGCCACACCCAAATACAAGGAAAAAAAAATACCTTCTCATATACGGTGTCCTCTGATACTTGAAATGGGGAAAACCCATATTTTAGAACAAAACTCATTGGATTCCTTCATGTCGTTAGTGAATTTTTATTCTGAAGTAGTACTAGTTTTATTTATCTATTTGTATTCTTGTTGGTCTTCTCTGCCTTTTCGGTTCCACTATTAACATGTATCCATCATATAAAATCAAATACAAATTGCACACAGGAAAATGCCAAAGAAGAGCAACGTATGGATTAGAAACAATTCTTCACCTTAGAATTCTACGGATGGTGAGTTGGTGACACTCTTCAGTCTTCACAGGGATCTCATCTTCCGGATTCCTACAAGGATATACAATGGCTTCCTGTTAAGCCTGCACCGACCCTGCAAAACATTCTTGACTATTAGTTGAAGCCAATGTAGCTCTCAGATCGAATCCCATCAGATTACATGGTGGTACTCTTTTAAGTAAAAGCAAATTGAACAAATGTTGTCCGTCAATAGAAGCATGATTAACCATGTACATATTTCCTAATTGGCAACTTATGACACTATCTACGGGTAGGGAATATATGAGACATGTGGCCATCAAAGTTACATCATATGTAAAATTATATAGGCCTATTCCCTGTCTGTAGGGAAGTTATGAAGGATCAGATGACAGGCTCTAAAGTTATTTCACAAGCTTATCGTATTTTAGTATTTTGTCTTTGCCTACTGGGACAAAAGTCAATAATGCTATCCGAAGAAATGCTGATGAGAACTCATATATGCCTTCTAGCCAATGGCACTCAACCTATTATTAGGACATGCACATTGTGTCTAGTCCTGGTAAGATGAATTAAGGAGGTTCACTCCAAAGTCCCATCTGCGACAATAATAAAGCAAATGCATGGTTAAGAACCAGATTTTGTACCTTTATACTCTTAAGAAGAAGATAGCTACTGGCTGTGTGTTTCGAGAAAAAAAATCTTTTTTCCCACTTTAATGGGATGGAGGGGAAAGAACCCAAAATTAAAAACAACAAAAATAAGATAACATTTTATAAAGGGGAGTAGAGAATTGCCATATATTTTCGTAACTCATTGATGAAGACAAAACCTGGTAACGCGAGATTTAAGTACTCCTACAAGTTATATATCCCTGTTTATCTGTTTGCTGATTGAAGGGCCACGGGTCTCCTAATTTTACTTGCAATCAAAACTTGAGGCTATTAGATTAACCTTTCGGTATTACAAAGCAACCATCCGTTTCTAATGATTGTTTTGCCGGGAAAATGCCACCTTAAAATCTGATAGTAGATGCAGTAATCTCCCAAAGGCTATTATATTAGAGCAAAGTGTAGCTAATTTAGTCTCTTAGTTAAAGCCATAATGATTATCAAGCGGTATAATTGAATTGGAAAAGCCACATAATTACCTTAAACTCTGGCACCCCGATGACACAGCAACATTCAACCACCTCTACGCGATCTGGTGAAAAAAAAAATTTGTCACATTCGATTTCGGCGCAGGGACCATCAACAAGGAGCAGCTGTCTTACCTAAAAGCCTTATGGCTGCAGAAAGGGTGCCACCAGTTGCCACTAAATCATCGATTACCAGAACTTGTTATCCAGATTTTACAGCTCCAAGTCCGGAAGAGTCAACAAATTCTTCACCTAAAATTCAAGAAAAGAATATATTGGAAACAATTTGAGGCTTAGGCGCTTCGGTTTAGGAAGAAAAAATTTGAAAAAAAAAAAACAAAAGACAGGATAGATGATGTCTTGGAACTCAACTGACGGCGGAAAACGGGAAAAGAAGAAGAAGGGGTTCGATAGTTGTCTGTAGGGTTTCTTTCATTTTATTTGGCTCTTTTGTATTTTCATTTTCACTTATTTTGGCCAGTCAATGTTAGATGTCAAAAACCGCCGGTTTACGGTTCATAACGGTTTTCACGGTTCTTTACGATTTTTAATTAACATCCGGCTTTTATATAGAATCGGACCGGTGGCAAGGCCGGTTCGCGGTTCGACCGGTCAAACCGGCCGGTCCGGTCCGGTTCTGAAAACATTGGTTATATGAACACCCTTCAAGGAGAAATGTTACATGAACGACTCCTCTGACATGAATTCAATGATTCATAAAAATGTGAGAAAAAATCAGAACAATTGGTACAAACCAATCAAAGTTATATATTTTAATTTAAGAAAAGTCTCAAAAAACCTATGAAAGCCTAGTTTTAGGCTAAAAGAGTAAAAAGGAAATACATGAAAAAGAAAACCCTAAAATGAACAAGATGCCGTATCAATTTCGAAAGAAGTCCAGCACTAGACACGGGCCCTAACAACCAGTCAGACTTCTACCAGTTGTGGCTAGCCGATGAACCAGATGGATATCTGGGTCCTGACATGTTACTGGACTTTGGGCTGGACATGTTATAGAATCTTTCGTCAAATCTTCAAACACAAGATGAGCTTTCTTCATCCATCATGCAATCCTTTATTCACTCAATTGCAACCATTAATAATAATAAGATCCATCAAGGATAACCTAATTCAAATACTATTGAGAACTAAATATCTACTATAAATTAAAACTCTAAATTAAATATTATCGATACAGATAAAGGACTCCTGAACTAGGGGTCCTTGTAAGTATATCCTGTTTGATGACTCAAGTCAGCACTTAAAAATAATAGATTCAGATCTTAACACGTTCAGATTGTTTGATAACTGAAAATAGAACATCTAAATTAATTAAGTGGCACTGAATTTTTTAAACAAAATTTTCTCCCAAAATTAAGTGATAAGCTATTCACTTATCACTAATGTTATATACATTCAAATATATTAGATTTAGTACTAAACAATTCAATCACTTAACAAATTCAGATTTCAAATTTCAATTTTATCAAATGCATCCCAACTCTTCTATGAAGAATTGCAGATGAAGGCCTCATTCAAAATAAAAATTCAGAAAAAAATCAGTTCATGAGCAGCATATTTGAGGAGGCTAAAGAAAGCAAAAGGAGCAAAATATGTTCGATATCTACCTTGCCTTTATTTTCTCAATTTTGAAATACAAATCCAACATTCTCTCTAGTTAATTTAGTCTGTAAAACCAAATGACGTATAGTTTCACATATAATGATATATGAGATGATTAGGGAAAAAATGCAGAGTAAACCAGTAGCAGAAAAATTCAAATTTAATGGGGACAAAAATGTTACCCTTTGTTCCTCATGTTCTACATTGTCGAGCTTCTTTCTTTTATTAACCTTGTTATTTCTACCTTTAACCAAATCTCAAGATTATTGACTCGATAGGAGTATATCTTCTCAACAAAGTCAGGAAAGCGTTTAGTTAATTGTACAATTTGGCATCCTCAATTGGGCAACATATAAGATACACAATAACCGGACCATATACCTACTAAGCCACCGAAAAATAAAACAGGCTCAAGATACTAAAAGGCAAAAGAATAACCTTGACATATAAGCTCACTTCTCATTTGCATGTATCATTAATTCTAACAACTATTACATTTGGGTCACTTTACAACTTTGGAGAGTCGTGACAGTCCCGTTTTGTGAACTAATTTCATCCATTAATTTAGTTGTGAATTATCGGCTAGGAATTGGGTTGTCAACAAATTTTAAATTTCACGAAGCTATCTCCTGCTGGGAGGCTGTGGATGAGCAATGATTCTTCAATGGCAAGTGAATTTTGCAACTAATGAGCCTAGGTGCTTCACAAGCAAGAACCTCTAAATCTTGAGAATGAGGGCATGGAATCCGATAACTCCTCTTGCTACATGGCCTGACATTCTATTGTAGATAAGTTCAAATTTCCCTTACCTAAAGCATCGATGATTGATTTAGTTCCTAATCAGTGAATTTAGTTACTAGCTTTTTCATTTTACAACGAGGGATGACATTGGGACGGGTCAAGGCTTCCTCCCCTCCTCGCCTCATTTTAGCTAACCTCTCCACCCTGCTGCGCCTCGGTTCTCCCACAGGTGTATGTTTATATAAAAATACAGAAGAAAAAAAAGTCATTAAACATACATGACGTTTGTGCAAACATGTTTACCTGCAACTATTTGGCGATAATAAATTATTATGAAATCTCGATATAAATTCAAAATGTAACAAATAATTACCGAAGTTTTACATAAAAGATAAATTAACGAATGAAAGAAGAGAATATTGATTTAAAAAAAGAAAAAGAAAAAAAGAGTTGGCCAAGTGCATATGTGCATATAAGTGTGCCAATGTAACGGGGTGGGCGGGTATTCGTAAATCTCTCACATGATTGACTTCTACAATTCATTAGTTCAACCTGATTTGCATCCAAATTTTGTTTGATATTGCCCAATTGCGTCTAAAGCTTATTTTGGACTAGTCTTAATACAAATAGATTGAAAAGCTTCTACAATAGAGACCTAGCTACAAATCATATTTTGTGATTTACTTTGTCATGTGTGCTTTCATTTACGTTTTAATTTTCTATGCATAAATATTGTTGGTATACAATTTTATGTCATGTAACTTTAGATTGTATTGGTAAAAATTAATAAAAGGCTATTGCTGCGTACATTAGGCAAAATGCTCCTCGGTGTTCAATCTCTTATTGCCATGGTAAACGCTGCATAGGTAAAAAGATTTGCAAAGGGGTTAACAAAATACTACTAATTAGTCCAACCAATTTGACCGAAAAGGCAGGTCAAATACATGGGTTAATAAGTTTTTTGGCTGGGTAAGCTTCATGGTAAACAATACATTGAACAATAACAAATACATTTAATTGGATTTACCCGCTACTCTATATTAATTTAGAAAATATTTTTGGTTCATAAACTTTTTACTGGTCAATGAGATGCGAATTAGGCTCTCTCCCTTAATTTTTCTTTCCAATCATACATACTCTACACTCAAACACACACACACAGACATACATACATTCATACGCACATACATATATATATATACACACACACATACACATACTGTGACGACCCCACTTCTCCCTAGGGTGAACCCTAGGGTGTCGGTGGGGCCGCCTGCCCAACTCTCGTCGGGACTCACTACAAATCTCGAATAAATTAAAGTTTGAACTTTAATAGATACAGTCCTCGGACCAATTACAATGTCAATCTCAAATATTTACATCAGATACTCCACTAATTTACATTCCGCTAATTTACATTTCCATCTAGTTCAAATACACCAAAAGTCCAACAATCCATGATTACAAATGGTACAAGAAATAATCCAGCCAATCACACTAAGAAAGATCACAACACATGCTTTCCTTCATCTCGAGCCCTGTGGGGAAAATAAAATATTTTGGGGAGAGTTAGAAACTCAGTGAATGTCCAGTGAAAACAAGAAAATTCATGTTTTATCAAATTCATGGACACTTGAATTAAATATCATTTTGTAAAACATTTGAGTCTTTAAAAGAATAACGTGTAAGTCGAGAACATGATCACACATTCACATTAAAAGTATTTAACAATCTTTTCACTTGAGAGGATACAAGAAACAGTAAGTTCTTAAACAATCGTTCCATAAACACTTAATTTAACAAACAACATGCAGTAAACAATAATTTAGTAAGCATTTAGTTCAAGTATTGAAAGGATACAGTGTCCTCCGAGAGCAGTTACAGTCCGTCTTGTTGGTCAATCAACCCCCTACTCCTCCTTAAAACACCCAGTGGTAATACTCGAGTACACCGTACAGTGCCCTAAGTTACCAACCTACCCGACCGAGTCCGTTTCTGGCTCGAATAGGCCGATAACGAAGGGGGAAAGGCCTTGTTCAGCCAATATGTTAAAGTATACATGGCCTACAGTCATGCACAAATAATATACAAACAGTGAAATAATAAACAGTTGAACAGTATAAAGTGAGTTAGGTCGAGTGCGATAAAGTACACACTCGCCTAAGAACAAATATTTAATACTCATGAGAACAAGTAACACTAAGTATTAATCACATAAGCATGTAATTCACACAACATGCAAGGAACACTCACAAACTCTTCATAAATTATTTCACTTGTAAAAGCATTTTACAAAGAAATAGTGGTAAATCACTTCCTTATAAATACTAGCAAATCATTTCAACAAATCATTCATTTGCAAACAATAGTAAGATTTTTCATTTAAAAAGTGGTTGGAACACTCTCCAATTAATCACAGCTGACAATCCAAATTAGGATCCGATTCAAACTCTTTCCCCACTTCCAATAATCAAGTAAAAGAAGAAATAAGTTTCGCCCCACAAATAGTGAAACTAAACTCAAATAACTTATTCATTTGTTTTATCAAAATTCTTCACAAAATTCCTCTAACTTTGCTCGAACGAAAATTAGTCATTTGAGCCGAAAATCATCTTAAAAGATTCCCTTTTTCAAATTGATACACCAATTGACTAAAATATTCTATCGATGTACTCCATTCTCGCGACTTCTAACCTTTTAGAACAAGGAAATAAAGTGAGGCATTTCGCCTCAAAAATCACTCATTCAAGTTTAAACTCAACACTAAACTTTTAATCAAGGTTCTAACACATGTTTAGAACAATTTTTCACTAAGTCTTAATGAACAAAATCCATGAAAAATAGGTAAAACATTTCAAACCCTCAAATCTGCCCAAATAATACATTTACCCGAAAATTAAGTGAAAACTTCACTCTTCACCATTAAAGTTCAAGATTTTAACTCTATTAAAGCATATACTCATAAACGAACATAATACATATATACTTAGGAAAAATCTCTTCAAGAAACATCATAAAATTTCGAAATCAAATGTCAAAATTTCCAAGCATAGGTTCGGCCAGCCCTCACTATTTTTCTTCAAAATTTTCAACGACAACTCTACCTTTTTAACCATAAAATGAACTCATTTCACGAATATCAATCACAACCACAATCAGATCCTCAAGTCAGCTGCCTAAAAGTCACCTCAAATCAGCTACCTAAGTTGAAAATTCAAGAGCCCAATTCAAATATTCCAATCATAAGCATTTCTAGCAACATAAACCGTAGATTTGACAGATCTAACTCTAATAAGGTTAAAGCAAAGAGTTTTAGGTGTTTTACCTCAAAATCTTTTCAGATATAGCAAGATCAAGGAAGATCTACCGTAGTTTCACCCACGGATGATGTCCTAAGTTTCGACACCTCGAGATCCTTCAAGTTTTTCCACAGATCTGCTTGTTTGATGATGATTTCCTCCTCGAAACACAAGATCACGAAGATGAAGAGCAAAAAGGTAGCTTCTTTTCCCTTTTCTGACTTTCCCTCTCCCTCTCGGATTTCTCCCTCTCTCTCTCTCCCACACATGGTTGCATAAGGAGGAGAAGAAACAAGATGGAAGCTTTCCAATGGTGTCTTCAAATTCCAAGAAATCAAAGAAGAAGATGAGGTGTTGATGGCTTGATCTCTTGAATTGTTCAAGAAGCAAGAAAATAGACAAGATGAAGCTTTCCTCTCTCTCTCTCGCTCTCTCTCTTGGCCGGCTGCAATGAGGAGCAACAAGGAATGAGATGAAGCTCTCCAATGGTGTTCAAGATGCAAGGAAAATTGAGGAAGAAGAAGAAGAAGAAGCTTGGGATTTTTTTCTCTCTTTTCTCTCTCTCTAACCGGCTCTTCTCTCTCTCTCTCACAAGCTTCAATGGCTGCTGAAAAATGAAGAGGCTTGGAGCAAGAAACAAGGCTTTTAAGAGACAAAAGGTGTAGCGATCTCTGATTTAGGGAAAAAGTGGTCAAACTCCACTTTTTGTCGCGTCGACACGCGACACTCCAACTTTCACTGGTTTATCTCATTCCAACACTGTCTTACCTTAAATATATCTCTATAATATCTCTGCATATGCTTGGCTTCATCTTAAAATCACTATTCACGTTTCGGAATAGAAGTCGACGCTTAAACTGGTTGAAACTAGACACCGGCAAATAATTCTCGAAAAATTCTTTAAATTGGAAAATAATAACTCAAAGTATAAGTTCACTAATATTTTAGTGAATAAACATAATATAAATATTATTTTATATTTTTAAATAAAAATAGAATTTTAAGACCCTCACACATACATACATACATATGTATGTATGTATGTAATACATATGTATGTTTGTGTGTGTGTATATATATGTATGTATGTATGTAATACATATGTATGTATGTGTGTGTGTATATATATATATGTATATGTGTATGTATGTATTTATGTGTGAGTGTATCTGAATACTATTTTTCTAATAAAAAATGATTTGTTTTTGTAATTATTTTAATTTTGATAAGTAGATCAACATACTCCAAAAATAAAATCCATCAGAGATTGCGTTATCATTGAATTTAATGAAAAACTTGAATCATGAAATATAGGTTAAAATTATGACAAAATTTGTAAGGATCAACTAAGTGATAAAATTTGGTCTGAAATTTTGTGTAAAACTAAAATAAGTAGTGAATTATATTATCAATAGACTAAGTTGTCAATATAATTTAAAGGATTAAATTTATTAGGGTATAATAATAGAGAGAAGTTTGCCTCCGAATAAATATACAGGAGCCTAGTCTAGGGTAGTATTATCCTGTTATGAGATAATATAGGTTTTAAAAGGAAAATAATGAAAGGAGCTTTTTCAGGAAAATGAGTTGATAGTGTTTGAGTTTTGACGGAAGAGTCAAATTAATTATGGAATACACTTACCAACATTCGATTGACGAATTCCTATATCCTTTGATGAGTTGAAAACAAGTAACTTATCTTTAGTTGCTAGATCCAAGATGAACACGATCTAAATTTTAAGAAAAGCCGCAAAGATTCTTCGACAAGCGATTGGAATGGTTGTCTTATGTTACAAGGGCCGAAAATCGTTTCTCAGTTCCAAACAAATATGGCCATGAGCAAATTTTCAAGGCTAAATTATTAGCAACCTTCATGCGGTTTCATATAGTGACACATAACTTTTTTAATATTTAAAAATAGTCACTTTCCCCTATAGTTTCATATAAATTAAAGATTTAACAGAAAATAGTGCATGTAATACATTAGCTTGCTAAATTAAATGACTATGTAGTCATCTTGTCCAAAATCACAGGAGGATTACATTAATAAATGTAAAATACAAGAAGGTAGTCTAGATATTTATGCAAATCATAGTGAGACTACATGGATATTATGATTTCATCACATGTAGTTTTAGAGCTCTTGTAATCTAATTGTTGTAACTGATTATGTATTGTGTCCATTTTTCACTTTGTATTAAAACCATATGGGGGTTACATGATTATATTGAAATTTTAGGGGGTCTTGGTATTATGTAAATCATAGGGAAATTAAAATTTCAATGTGCAATTTTCTAGGATAAAATACATGTCACCCCATATGGTTTTGCATAATGTTAGGGAACTCCTCTAAAGTTTTAAAATAGCTACATAGCCCCAGATTTTATATAAGGTGAAAAATAAACAGAATGCACCATCGATTGTGACAATTGAACCAGACACGCTCTTAAAGTACATGTGATGGAATTATAATACCCACTCAATTACCCATAGTTTTCATAAATATCTACTTTAATCCCTTGTACTTTTTGTATTTATCTATAAAATCGCCTTATGATTTTATATAGGGTGGTTATCCCATTGTTCGATTTAACATTTAAGTAAAGAGGTACTAGTATATCAACTAATGACATTATACAGGCTACTTTCCATCAAGTTTCTATTTTACATGAAACTATATATGATAAATAAATATTTTAAAATATTAGGGGACCATGTGACAATAAATGAAACTATTGGGAAGTTATATATAAGTCATCCTTTCTTTTTTTCTTTTTTTTTTTCCAAGTTAGCTGGGTGAGTTTAATAAACGGGGAGGAGGAGGGAGAGATTTTGACACATCAAACATGTACAAATCATTGTGAATGATAACTGAACATTACATCCTGATGCACGAGTTATCCACTGTCATCCTCAAACCATATGTTGTGAAGCAAAGCTGCAAACCAGATTGTGGAGGAATATACACAAAAGGAACTGATTAAGGCGTGCAGTAGGAAGGAAGCATCTATTGGGATGACATAAAATTGCGGCTTAAGCTACGTTATTTTGCTATGAAGCATTTAGTAGCCCCTAATGTCGTGTTTGCGGTTATGCACCATTTTTTGTTTGTGCACCTAACTTTATTATTGGCTTTTGTTGGTATGGATGTGTTACATAATATGCAGCAGGTCTTAATTGAGCTTTCTCTAATTTTGTTCAGGTAGAACAGCTCTAATTGATTGAATTTTGTCCCATTTTTATTCAGTTACTACATATCTAATTGAATTTTGTCCGATTTTGACAACTTTCTATCCAATTGTCAAAATCTTACAAAAAACTGGTGTAAACTTAACGTAATTGAGTATTTCATTTTATACACCGAGTCAAATGACACGTACACAACAAATACACCAAATCCTGTACAAATTACACCAATCAAACGTAATACTGAACCAAGACACGCCCCATCTCGCCTCGTTCGCGCTTTGTTCAGGCCTAATGTACGTAAACCAGTTTCATGAGTTCCTTTTATTTTATCTTTATAATAGCGATATAATCCCAAGGTTGCTTCCCCAAAAACAATAATAATAAGGAAAATTATATATTAAACAATAGAACTCAAGCTATAGGAACAAACTAATGGATAACCTATCCCATTAATTTTCAAAATTTTCATGCCTATATCCATTGTTGAGTAATAACGTGATATACAGTCAGTTCTTGTAGGTAAACTCTAATAATAATAATAGAAAGATCATATACTAGGACTATGCTATAGTAATGCGAGTTATGGTAACGCTAGTGAGATAACCTGCAATAGCAAGTTTTTACTATTTATAGTGACAAATTCGATTTTTAGTGACTTTTCTAATATTGCAATGGTAAGTTTACAAAGAAATTTAGTAAGCATATCTCTTAAAACAGTAAGAAAATTTACATTTTCAACAAATAAATTTACTTAATTTTTAATAAAATTTACCTTTTTTTGAATTCAACTTACTAGTAAGTTTACTAAGAAATTTAATAAGTATATCTCTTAAAACAGTAAGTTATAGTCATCAATGAAAATTTACTTTTTCAACAAATAAATTTACTTACTTTTTAGTAAAATTTACCTTTTTTTGAATTCAACTTACCAGTAAGTTTATTAAGAAATTTAGTAAGTATATCTCATAAAGCAGTAAACTGCAACCATTAATGAAAATTTACATTTTCAATAAACAAATTTAATTATTCTTTAATAAAATTTACCTTTTTTTGAATTCAACTTACTAATAAGTTTACTAAAAAATTTAGTAAGTATATCTCATAAAGCAGTAAGTTACAACCATTAATAAAAATTTACGTTTTCAACAAACAAATTTACTTATTTTTTAATAAAATTTACCATTTTTTGAATTCAACTTACTAGTTAATATACTATGTAAAAAGGTAAATTTTGTCCATTTCTTAAATTCTTGATCATTTGGAACTCTTACTATAAGTACCAATCCTAATGTCAATAAATCCATCTCGAATGGTAAATTACTAATTATTAAGTTCAGACTAAAATACAATTGCCCCCTCAAGCTATTTGTATGATTGATTGACCACTCTAAAGTGGAATTGATTCATGATCTCCTAATGGGTTGCGATTGAGAGAATTCCCTCAAAGATATTAAAAAAAAATTTTACTATTATCAATTGCTTTCGACACTTGGAGATGGAGATTGGGGTATGCGTACAATTTGAAATAAAATTTGAAATTTGTTGACTATTTACATTAATTTGATGATTATGGTTTGGAAATCGACATAATGCATGCGTTCTGTAAACATTGCATGAAACTTGTGCCGTAAGCATAATTTTCACTAGAGATTTCTGAAAGTTACGCAACTTAATATATGGATGAATTTACTATAATTTTCAAAGATTATGCTACATTAATATAATTTCAACTTTTATACGTATGATCTTGATAATCAATTTATTAAAATTTTATCATTTTATTGTATTCATATGGATTAACTTATAGAAATTGTGATGAATAGACAACTACCATTATATATATAACTCAGTTGGGGATGATTTATTATTATTGTAAACCAAACTTTCAATCTTTTCAAAAATTAAAAATAATTCAAAATTTATAATCAGACAAATTTTATTACACATTTTATAAGGTCATGTGAATAGTAATTTTTTTATAGTATTCTTGGCATTATTTCAATTAAATTTCCTAATGCTAGTTTCATATAAGTTTTTAAAGTAAATTAGTAAATTTATGCCATAAAGTAGTAAATTTGGATCACTAGTCAAATTTACCATGTTATCATAAAATTTACTATGATTCTATAGAAATTTATTAGTAGTTGAATTAAACTTACTCTCTAAAAACTAACTTTGGGATATAAAGTTCTAATTCATTTATTCCAAGAAAAAAAAATAACTTTCATATTTATTCTGATTTAATATTTTAGACATAAAAGTTACTAATTTATTAAGTTAAATTTCAATCATTAATAAAAAATTTTAGCACTATTTCAAGTAAACTTCCTAATAATAGTTTCATATAAGTTTTTAAAGTAAAATCGTAAATTTTTACCACAAACTAGTAAGTTTTGATCAGTAATCAAATTTACAATGTTATTATACAGTTTACTATTATTTAAACTAAACTTACTCTTATAAGTTTTTAAAGTAAAATAGTAAATTAATACCACAAACAAGTAAATTTTGATCATTAATCAAATTTACTATGTTATCATAAAATTTACTAATATTCTATAAAAATTTACTATTACTTCAACTAAACTTACTCTTTAAAAGTAAGTTTGAGATGTAAAATAGTAATTTATTCTCAAAAAAAGATTATTTTCATATTACTTCTGATTTACCTTTTGAGATATAAAAGTTACTAATTTATTAAGTTAATTTACTCTTTTACATGTAAAACTTACTACTCTTAAAAAGTAAGTTGAAGATGTAAAATAGTAATTTATTTTTAAAAAAATGTAAGTTTCATATAATTTTTACGATTTGCCTTTCGAGATATAAAAGTAACTAATTTATTGATTTAACTTACTGTTTTAGATGCAAAACTTACTTATCTTTAAAAGTAATGATACGAACCCGAATCTCCAAGCTCCCGCACTTGAAGAAACGAATTGGCGACGCAGCGGAATGATCTATCTTGAACAGGTTATGGGTACAAAAGGGATGGAAATCCTACGACCCCTCTAACCCTCGAGATTGCGAACCTACGAATTGAATCTCAACCCATAATCTAGCGAATTAGCGAACCAAGGAATTTGGTAGAAAGGCGCCACAACTCAACGCGATCTTGAATTGATAAGCCTAAACTTGAACAAAGGAACTCATTCACTTTGTATCAAGGGTCGTTCCCAAGGAACAAGAAAAGAGAAATCTCTCAATTTAATTTCATCAAAGTCTTCATATCGAATAATGAAAAGGTGTTGGCTATTTATAGCCTACAAGACTCAAAAACCAAGACTAAAAAGGAAACATAAGTTTGGCCAACTCTAAAAGCTTTAGGAAACCTAAAACAAGCAATTAGGAAACTAGTTTTAGGCAACTACTAACTAACCTAACTACTAAACAATTAGGAAACAACTTAAATAGGCAATCGATCAAGGTGTATCACATTTGGAAACTACTTAACCGATGCTTTATTGACCTAACAAATGACTAACAAAAGTAAGGAAAATGGACAGTAATGCCCTTCCTTAAGAATCTAAGCAAACGACTAGCTAGCATAACTAGGCTTGCTTGGATCCGTAGGATGTGTCAGCTTGTCGCTTCTTCCTCCTGGCACTTGACCAGCGTTTCCCAAGGAACTTGACCACCTTAGAACGAATTCTTGAATATCTCAACTTGGAATGAATCAACTCGGGGCATTTGAATTTGATACGAATTTGTAAGCACACGTTGGCATCCATGCTCACATCATTCCCTCCCCCGTAAAAGCGATTCGTCCTCGAATCGATACCTGGGTCAAAAACGAAAGACGAGGAATAAATGATGAGGAAACACAGATATTCACCCACTTTACCTAATTGATAACAAGTAGGAAAAGTTTGTATTCCATGCAACATTAAACGACTCGTAACACAACCTAAAGGCACACTAAAATTACTAGACAAACATGTATTAATATTCTTAACACAATAATCACATGACTTAAAAGAAAGAAAATGACCCATAAGGACTCAACATTAAACTTACTAAATAAATACGCATCATCACTACTAACATAATAACCACACGAATTAATTAGAACAGACAACTCATAAGGACTCAATGGTAGACACTCACAGTTAAAACAAATAGGACTCTCGCAATGACTCAAATAATTATCAAAATAACTGACAAAACATAAGCAACTAGCATGATCAACAACATCAGAAGAATGACTCAAAGGACTACCATAACAATCTACACAATCCAAACAAATGGCACGGATTTCAAATGCAAAAGAATGAACTAGAGGATAAGATTGAAAACTCCCTTTCAAAATCAAAGGTTGGTTGGTGAAAACGGTCTTCAATTCTTGGGAGTGAATGTAGAAATTTGCAATGCCTCGAAAGAACATGGTTCCTTTTAAAGACTTTGCAATGGCGCACAACAAAACCATCTTTACTTCACCTTGTTGTGCCTGAAAAAGACCATTAACACTAAACAAAGTAAAGTTAAGATTGTTAGAAAAATAATAAGCCCTTTCATGCTCATTTATTTTTCTACTCACAATTAGCTCACGTGCACTCTTTTCTTTTTCTTCTTCACTCAACTCACTCTCCTTTTTATTTACACTACACTCGGATTGTACATCTTCACATTCCTCACATAAATCCTTTCCAACTAGCTTTTGACTAGCGGCTAGTGCAGTGGACAGTGCAAGTTTTTTCTTTTCATGCTCAAGATACGACTTTACATAGGTATCCAATAGTTGCTCAAATCGTCCCATCAAAGGCTCGTTCTTGGACATTTGACGTGACTGTTTAATTTCTTGTTCATGCTTCTCACGTGAAGCACGTTTGGCCGCCAAAGAAAGTTTCCTTTGACGTCTCCTCTCGAGCTTCTCTTCAATGTCCATAGCAGCATGTGCAACTTCATACAACTCCATACGATTAGTCACTTCAAGATACCTAGCTATTTGATCATTTAATCCATCCAAAAAGTGATCAATAACAAAGGAATCCTCCACAATTTCAGCTTGTTGGATGATGGATCTCATCTCTTTGTAGTATTCCTTCACTGATTTAGTACCTTGACGAAAAGCATGGAATTTCTTCAACAACTCCTTTAGAGGATTGTGCCTCATGGTGATAAAATCTGCAAAGAAAGGTTAGGAAAAATACAAGATAATAACCTCACACACTCCCTTAGTGTATCCACTCAACTCTCATGTATGCACTCAAATTCCACTCTAATAATGTCACCAACTCTTTCGAGTCCTTGTTCACAATCCTTGAGATAATATGAATTGGCTCACAGTTGCTCAGGAAGACTACTCAATCCAATCCGTTGGCATGTGACTACATATGAGAATTTGAAGGCACTAATGAAGCTAGACTCGGGAGAGATTCTTGAGGACACTTGACTCAAGAAAGACAAGAAATAATGACCCACAAGATGGAAAAATAAGACTAGAGAAAAGGCACAAATAGAAGCTGGAATTAATGAGGAAAACTAAGACAAAAATAGTTTAGGAAGCTAGACACAACTTTAGGAAACTAGACTACAATTTGGACTTTGACTCCTAATCAATTTGAGAAAGGAACAACATGATCTTAACCAAAAATAAATAGAAAAAGGACTCACACAAATGCTGGAAAATAGGAACAAAATCACATGGCACAAGGTTACAAAGCAATCAGCAATTCAGGTCCCAAGAAGCTTACAAAACCAATTCGGATTTGGGCTGGTTTGGCTCAAGGCGGTGCAAAAGCTTCCAAACCTGTTTTGGATTGGTTTTAAGGCTGTTAAATCCCCTTTGGAGGTGATGGTGTTGCTGTTTAGGATTAGGAAAGAGGCTTTGCAAGATTTGGGATGGTTTTCTAATTGGTTTTGATCTTTTTTTTTTATAACAGGAAACCCGTTTCAGATTTGGAAAGCAAAGCTGGAGTTTTTGGAAACAAAATTTCTGGTTTGGCTTTCAGCTTCCAAATTCCGATTTCACCTTCCCAAAGCATACACTTATGTTCCAACACCCACTGAAAAGTGTTTCAAGCTTTGAACAACAATTGTAACACAAATGTTTGGATCAACAAGTAAGGTAAATTCAATTTCCAGCAAGGTTCAAGAAAAACAGGTTGGTTTTCTTCTTTCTTTCTTTTGTTTCTGTTTTTTTTTTTCCCACTCCAGCCGACTTGAATTGCTTTTACAATTCAAGAATCCAATGTTGAAATTCCAGAATTCAAGGATTATCAATCAGTTTCAAGAACTTCAAGAAAACAGCCCCTAGGTTCAAGGATTGGTTTCAAGACTAGGGTTTTGTTTCAAGAACTCAAGAAAACATTCAAGGCCCAACAATTTTCAACAAGGGATAGCCACGGAATTTTGGGTTAGAGAACCACAAATTTCCAGCAATGGAACACACAAGAACAACCCACAATAACGACACAACCAACAAGAAACAAGACGAACAACAAGAACACGTACGCAAGACACAAGGAAGGAAACCAACAACTCTTTTTTTTTTTTTTATGATTCAAGATTCAAAACACAAGAAAACAAGACCAACAATCAAGAATCTAGGGATTAAATTTTGGATGAACAGTAAACTCCGGTGAACAGTAAACTCGTGTGCTTACAAATTCGTATCAAATTCAAATGCCCCGAGTTGATTCATTCCAAGTTGAGATTCAATTCGTAGGTTCACAATCTCGAGGGTTAGAGGGGTCGTAGGATTTCCATCCCTTTTGTACCCATAACCTGTTCAAGATAGATCATTCCGCTGCGTCGCCAATTCGTTTCTTCAAGAGCGGGAGCTTGGAGATTCGAGTTCGCATCAGTTGATATCAGAGCTTCGGGTTTTGAACCAGGTTAATATCCCTTTTTCTTTCTTGTTTTCCTCTTTGTTTTAAAAAAAAAAAAATTGTTACTGTTCATCAGTACTGTTCACCGATACTGTAGCATACTGTTCATCCGAATTTTTCTCTTGTTTTCTTACTTGTTGGTCTTGTGTTCTTGTGTCTTGAGTCTTGAATAAAAAAAAATTAAAAAAAAATCTGTCTACAAGTTCTCGAATCCATCGTTAGCGTTTTCTTTTCTTGTGTTATCTTGTTGTTCATCATTGTTCTTGTTGTCTGTCTTGTTTCTTGTTGGTTGTATCGTTATTGTGAGATATTTAAGAATTCGTTCTAAGGTGGTCAAGTTCCTTGGGAAACGTTGGTCAAGTGCCAGGAGGAAGAAGCGACAAGCTGACACATCCTACGGATCCAAGCAAGCCTAGTTATGCTAGCTAGTCGTTTGCTTAGATTCTTAAGGAAGGGCATTACTATCCATTTTCCTTGCTTTTGTTAGTCATTTGTTAGGTCAATAAAGCATCGGTTAAGTAGTTTCCAAATGTGATACACCTTGACCGATTGCCTATTTAAGTTGTTTCCTAATTGTTTAGTAGTTAGGTTAGTTAGTAGTTGCCTAAAACTAGTTTCCTAATTGCTTGTTTTAGGTTTCCTAAAGCTTTTAGAGTTGGCCAAACTTATGTTTCCTTTTTAGTCTTGGTTTTTGAGTCTTGTAGGCTATAAATAGCCAACATCTTTTCATTATTCAATATGAAGACTTTGATGAAATTAAATTGAGAGATTTCTCTTTTCTTGTTCCTTGGGAACGACCCTTGATACAAAGTGAATGAGTTCCTTTGTTCAAATTTAGGCTTATCAATTCAAGAACGCGTTGAGTTGTGGCGCCTTTCACCAAATTTTTGGTTCTGCTAATTCGCTAGATTATGGGTTGAGATTCAATTGAGGTTCTGCAATCTCAGGGTTAGAGGGGTCGTAGGATTTCCATCCCTTTTGTACCCATAACCTGTTCAAGATAGATCATTCCGCTGCGTGGCCAATTCGTTTCTTCAAGAGCGGGAGTTTGGAGATTCGAGTTCGCATTAAGTAAGTTTCATTCGATTTACCTTTCGAGACATAAAAGTTACTGATTTATTCAACTAACTTACTCTTTTAGATGCAAAACTTACTTCTCATTAAAAGTAAGTTTGAGATTTAAAATAATAATTTATTTTTAAGAAAGGTAAGTTTCATATTATTTCCAATTTACCTTTTGAGACATAAAAGTTACTAATTTATTAAATTAACTTACTCTTTTTAATGCAAAACTTACTTCCAAATTTTTAGGCTAATTTTTAGGTATTATCTTATCTAAATGATCGGTCTTCCAAATTTTTAGGCTAATTTTTAGGCATTATCTTATCTAAATGACCGGTCTAACAGGTAACCAAATGGTCACTAAAAGTGTTTTTACCTGTAATATCAAGTAAACTTTGTTTCGTTACTATAACTATCGTTACTTGAGTATTTTCCCATATGGACTATGCTAAGCTACATATGATTTAAGCGATAGGAATAAATTAAAAATAACATTTGATTTTAGAAATTTCTACATTTATATCTCTTGTTTAATGATATAGTTCCAGTCACTTTTTTGTATAGGTGAACTCACAATAATAATACACATACAACCATGGCAATTTGAAGTAATCTAATAAAGACCACTTCTATAAAATTGAGGACCAAAAATAGCATTATATTCTTCCCAGGCTTATCTGTTCTATTGATGGAATTAGCTTCTTCAGGCAACAGCAACGTTGCTAATCTTACTCATCCATATCCAAATCTAAAGGGGGGTTATGACGATCAAGAGGAAGCTTAATTCTACCAATTGAACGTTGGGGAACAAGCTTCATATTCTCACAATTGCATATTTCAATCATGAATCCATCTGGATCGTCGAAAAATAGCTGATCAACTGCTCCTCCTCCTCCATCTCCAACTGTTCTTTTTATGCACTTTATGTTGAAATCCTTCAACTTCTGCTCCATTGCCTCCATATCCTCACACTGCATAGCGTATAAGTCTCAGCCAAATTACTGCTCAATTCTCGGATAACAAAATTACAAAATAGCTTCCTAATATAACGCCAAGTCTCAAAATTCATCTAATTTTGTCCACAACAATAATACTCAAAAGACATTAAAGAAGCTGCATTTTTTTTTTCTGAGGAAGAATCCACAAATTTTAAGCTAGTCTTGTCCCCAAAATTTGATAAGTGAACTGATGAATACTGAATACTAGTTGTACGACCTATTGAGAAGTCACTATTTTGTATGGAGGACTACTTTCAACTATTACTGACTGATACTGCTCATGTCAAAAAGAAGTAACTAATATAACTAAATTATTCAAGTCATTAACATGATACGAAAATCAAAAAATTCTGTCATCGATTTTGGACCTTGTTCTAGAAGTAATGACAGATTTCAAATTTTTTCTCCATCCACTTAGTATCTTTCCTGATATCATTTAATAAAATTCTTGTGCTTTCATTTTCTGAAAACAAGCAAAAACCAATTTTCTGGTTGTAACAAAAAATTTAAAAAAAAAAGAGTTAGCGCTAGAAACCTGGAAGGATATATGGTTATCCATGGGGTCCAAATGATCCTTGTCATCAGGCAACCTATCTTCTTCTTTGGTCTCCACCAAGTGAACCCCAACTCCATAATTGAAGAGCCATGCACCGTCAAAATCAAAAGCTTGTGGCCTTTCAATCAATACAAATCCTAGCACTTTGGTGTAGAAATCAATGGACTCTTTCACATTCCTACACAATCTCGATACATGGTTTAATGCCATTAATGGGACATCATGCCTTTTACTGGCACCATCATTCTTCTTGTTTTCTTCCCCATTTCTTTCCTTTCTCTCTTCGTTGTTTTTCATCCTTTTTATCTTGCTTCGTTTGTTGTACGATGATACACCAACAGAGACGAGCAAGAATTTAGTAGTTTATGGTTGTTTAGACCCTTTTTAGACGTTACGTGGAATTTTGCTTTAGTGACACGTGGTGAGGCGTTGCATCGTAACCATTATACGTGTGAGGAAATGAAAGCGGCATCAAGTGCTGATCTGTTGCTTAGGTGATGAACATTAATTTTTCTTTTTGCTTGTGGCACTTGCTGGTATATTTTTAGGTAGTATGTAGAAAACTCTCCAAACAATTAGTCGACCTTTCCAGATAAAATCTTGAAATTCCAGGATATGTACATTAGTTGCTGGCCAAGGCTTCTAGCGTGCAAGAAAACCCATAGAATTGAGGAAAGAATTGGAGCCAAATAGTTGGAAAGCATGAATAGGAACTTGTGAAGTTCTTTTTGTTTTTGTTTTTGTTTTTTTGGTAGTTTAGATGGATTCAGCACCAGACCATCATCCACAAATGGTGTCCAATATAGTCTAGAGTGGAATTCAAACATGTGACTTTTTATGAGCAAGTGGTCTATATATATAAATTTAACTAATTTGTGTTCACTATGAGGTTACTAGTTACAAGGCCTCACACTTGGTGAGGGTGCTGAGAGTAGTCGAAGCAATATAGGGTTTTGGATTGCAATGCACTGATGGTCTCTCTCTTGTTTTTTTTCCTTAAGAGTTAAGATGACATTCAGCTCGCATGGTAGGTTGTTGCATTGGTTATTCTCACGTTCTGTTAAGTGCACATCCTGTGCGTCTACCATGTGTACATATTGTCATGATTATATGGTTAAGTTTAAATTTTTTTATTTTTGGTGAGTATTTTTGTTAAGAACAATGAATCATCCACTTTGTCATTGTTAATTTACGTTCTTACTATGTTTAATTTTAATCAAATTTTAGAATACTTACTAAATTTGTTAACTACAATCAATTAACACTTTGTTATATATATATATATATATATATATATATATATATCTGTGTGTGTGTGCGTGTGTGTGTTTGTTTTTGTGTGTGTGTTTACTTATATTCACAATCAATCATCTTTCCTGCTCTAGAAAATTAAGGGATATAGAGTCACGATGTTTGGATGCTTAAGTATGAGAGGTTCATAAAATTCCATAGCTATTCAATGATGGCAATTGTTGGGGGAAAATACCTCGAAAGAGTCTATCAAAGAGTCAAATATATAAGTCAAGAATCCAATTTTGACTTAAAAGTTTAAACTGTTAGGTCTTAGATTCTTATTTACATATGTATCATTCTTTCTCCAATTCTCGAACCAATGTGGGACACTTTTTTCTTACTCATGAACCCAACAATCTCTCCCTTCATGAGTAACCCTTCATATTGAACCCAAGTTTACAAGCTCTTCTTCAATTCCACTTAAATACTCAACGCAAATCCACCTTAATTTCAAAGGTCACATCTTCTCCTAATTATGGACCCACTCTTCTTCAACATCCAAATTGAATTTCGGACCCCTTGCCAAACTCCTGGTTCAACAGCAACCAAATTCCTTGGCACCTTGGTCCACCATCAAGAAGAGAATTTCACCGACCCAATTCCGAGAAGAATCCACTTGCCAATGAGCAGCCTAGTTTCATAACCTAGAAGTCTGATATCACTTGTTGGGGATGAATACCTCGAAAGAGCCCAAGAAGGAGTCCAATATATAAGTCAAGAACCTAATTCTGACTCAAAAACTTAAACTGTTAGATCTTAAATCCTTACTTACATACAATCGCTCTTTCTCCAATTCTCGAATCAATGTAGGACACTTTTTCCTTACTTATGAACCCAATAGTAATGATTTTATGTTTTTACTTTACCTTTTGAATTTATGGAAAATGATATACATCCTTTTCTCTCTCTTCATTATAGTCTGTATTTTATTTAATTTTCATACGATAATAATGAAATATGATTAAAAAAAGTGATGATATTTCTTTCCTTCTTATTATTGCCCAAGTTATACATGGGTCTAACAGACTATATTTGTTTCTAACTTAATTTTAGATTGAATTTTTGTTACAATTTGCTCATCATTAATTTGGTTAATTACCTTAACCTTTAAAAAAAGTACCTTAACTTTATATTGAATGTTTAAAAAATTTTGTTTAGTGCTCTTTCCTAGCTCTCATTTTATTTGGTATATTGCATATCCTATTCAAAATTTGGCTCTTTTTGAGTTTTATATTCCTTTTTCCATTCTCAAACTATATTTGAATAGTTAATAAAGAAAATAGTTTATCTATTTAAACAAACATTTAGATTTTCAAAATTTATGATGCAATATTTAATTGTCTAAATGCAAAATGGCTCATGCAAATGCACAAGAAAGAAACTAGCTAAAGAATATTAAACTGCATTATCTTTGCAAAGGTAACAAAAGAAGTTATATTTAATACTACTTGACCCGTTAAAATTTTTCATGAAACTTCTGCACGATAATCATAAATACACAAAAACTTGGGAAAACCGAACCTTCTAGATATCTAAAGATGAAATTTAACGATGAGTTTTCTAGATATCTTTAGAGAAACAACAAGTAGAATTCAAAAGAATCGAAATTGACTACTATTGAAATCTTCTCTAGTATGTATGGGCTATTAATTGAGCATTTTGAATTAATTTTGAGTAGAGAACCTGACTGCCATCCCCATCATTTGATTGATTAATATTTATCCTATAGACCACTGTAAAAGATCTTTGATATGTGTGGATCTCTTCTTGCAAATCTAAAATCAAACAGAAGAAGTTAATGCACAATAACAAAACAATGATCACCCATCAACAACCAAAAAAAAAGTTAAAAAAAAAGGACTTTTCTGTTTTCCTTTTTATAAGGAAACAATTTAACAGATAGAAAGGTGTAAAAACAAAGGTCATCGCCTAAAAGTCATAGGATTCCTACATTAATAGATACAAAGGTGTATTTTCGGAACTTGGTTACAGGCAAAAACCAAGTAAATCGAATAAACATGAGATAAAAAAGCTACTCAGAGAAAAAGGTTAAGCATAAGATTCTCTTCCACGGATGGGCAAAGTACATAAGGGAGTTTTGTGCTACCAACCCCCCCTCCCCAACACCTTTTTTTGAGCAAATTTTGCGTTACTAATTGCATATTCTTAACCAATTGCCTGGATGGATATTTCCTGTGGATCCCGTTTAGATTTAGCTCTTTGTGGCGTTGAGTGTCTAACCTAACTTTAATTTCTGCTGACTTTTGACCAAAAAAAAATTGCATATTCTTAGACCCGAACTGGATCGGCCGGTTGGATCAGTCTGTAGCACAAAACCAATTTGGTAAAAAACCAGTTAAAATTGTAAAAAACCAGCAAAACCAGCGACTCAATTTAATTGGTTGACCAGGTTTTTCAACTTTTCTTTCTTATTTTTCCCAGACATGATTTAAGTTACCTAAATTGTAGAATATTTATTTATTCAAAAGAATAAGAAAACATTTTGACCCACTTAGTGTAAAGACTAAAATCACTAACATTTTTAAATGAAATCTAATTCAAGAAGTTTTCACCTCTATCATCTTATTAATTTATCATCACTAATTCCAACTTATATTAGAAAGCCATATTTCTAATAGAGTGATCTCAAATTGGATATAATTTGTTTTAATTTAGTTTTTCAAACAGTTTAATTGCTTATTTTATTTTGTGTTGTTTTATTTCACTATGTTCTATTTTATTATATTTCATTTTCGTATTTCCTTGTAAAAAAAATGTCTACCTTCTATGAAGATCATGGACGGTAGACCAGGCCGAGGCCGAGGTAGAGGTCGAGAACGAGGGCGTGGCGCAAGACAACCCCTAAATGTGGGCGATGATCGAGGGTCGGCAGTTGACCAAGGTCAAGGACAAGGAGTAAACTTTGGAGAACAAGTGGCGACTGCCATAAATCAAATGACGGGCATCTTGGCTCGTGTGGTGGACCAACAAGGTCGGGGTCCAACTAATCAGCCTGGGAGCCACGAGGGTGGCGAGGACAGGGCCTTAGAACGTTTTCAAAAGTTCGCCCAGCCTAAGTTCTTTGGGGAACCCGATCTAGAGGCCGCTGAGGGTTGGCTGGATCGTATCACAGATATTTTTGGGACCTTGAACTACACCGGAGAGGCGGGTGTCTTTGTCGCCTTCAGAGGCCTGATCATGGTGGAACATGATTAGGGCAAAGTGAGATAGGGACCGCATCCCTCGAACTTAGGAGAATTTCACACGAGAGTTCTATGCTAAGTTCCTCCCTCCTTTGGTCCAAGAAAAGAAGGAAGACGACTTTATTAAGTACCGTCAGGGCCTTCTTAGCGTCGCAGACTATGAGGCGCAGTTCACCAAGTTATCGAGTTTTGCTCCAGAGTTGGTGGCTACGGAGTAAAGGAGAATTAGACGTTTTGTCCAAGGACTGAATTTGGAGATTCAGGAAGGGCTAGCGGCGGCCCAGATTAATAGCTTCAGTGATGCTATCGAGAAAGCCCAAAGGATCGAGACCCAAGGCTCACCATTAAGACCTTCATGCTAGAAAGAGGAGTGCCCCTAGTAGTGGGGCCTATGGATACAAGTGCCCGCCTCTAAATTTGGGAGAGGTTCCTGGGCTAGCCTCTGAGTTTCAAGAAGGACCTTTTCTCGAGGAGGGACATCTCGAGGCTTAGTTAGTGGTAGAGGGCCAGTAAGGAGTGCTCCACAAGGGAGCTAGGCCTCGAACTCCGGTCTTACCTGTGGATTCTGTGGGAGGCCAAACCACACTGCCGATGAATGTTGGAAGAAACAAGGAAAGTGTTTGAAGTGTGGTAGCTCCGAACACCAGATATCTGCCTGTCCCCAACTCCGAGAATGAGGTGGGACCCAGAGGTCGAACCAGAGTCAAGCTAGTGTGGTGGGGAGTAGGATGAGAGTGCCAACTCGAGTTTATGCCTTGGATCATCAAGAAGTACCTGAATCGACTGAAGTGGTCGAAGATACTATTCCCATCTTTCACCGCTTAACTAGAGTTTTAATTGATCCTGGTGCATCGCATTCATTTGTTAATCCTGCATTTATCTGTGGTATAGATATAAAACCTGTTAGGTTACCTTTTGACCTAGAGATTAGAATACCCACGGGGGATAAAAGTCTAATTACCAGTCTGGTGTATAAAGACTGTGAAGTGTGGATTGGAGGGAGAAAATTAATGGTTGACTTGGTGAGTTTGGATATTAAGGGATATGATGTGATTATCGGGATGGATTGTTTAGCCAAACACCAAGTCAAAGTGGATTGTAGGTTGAAGGTAGTAGAATTTTGCATTCTGGGAGAAGCAACCTTGAGGTTGGATGTTAAGGGGAGATTAGTTTCATCAGCTCTCATTTCTGGGATTAAGGCTAGAAAACTTCTGAGTAAGGGGGCTCAAGGGTATTTGGCTTTTCTTATAAACCCTCCAAATGATAAGGTGAAATTGGAAGATGTACCAATTGTTAAGGATTTTCCTGATGTATTTCCCAAGGAATTGGAATCTTTACCCCCTGAGCGGGCAATAGAGTTTAAGATTGATCTAACGCCTGGAACAGCGCCAATTTCTAAGACCCCCTATAGAATGGTTCCGGCTGAGTTTAAAGAGTTGAAAATACAGCTACAAGACCTTTTGAAACGGGGATTTATTAGAGAAAGTGACTCTCCGTGGGGAGCGCCAGTTTTGTTCGTTAAAAAGAAAGATGGTAACTTGAGGCTGTGCATAGATTATCGAGGGTTGAATGAAGTGACAATCAAGAACAAGTATCCCTTGCCACTCATTGATGAATTATTTGATCAGTTACAAGGGTCGGTGGTATTCTCTAAATTAGATCTCAGGCAGGGGTACTACCAGCTGAGGATTAGAAAAGAGGATGTACCGAAAACGGCCTTTAATTTGAGATATGGGCACTTTGAGTTTGTAGTGATGCCCTTTGGGTTGACTGATACTCCGGCCGCATTCATGGATTTGATGCAACGGGTATTTAAACCCTACTTGGGTCAATTTGTCGTGATCTTCATTGATGATATACTAGTGTATTCTAAGACCCAAGAGAACCATGCCGAACATCTGAGAATCGTATTACAAACCCTGCGAAAGCACAAGTTATTTGCAAACTTCAGTAAATGTGAATTTTGGTTGGAAGATGTATCTTTTATCGGGCATAGAATTTCCAAGGAAGGGATTGCAGTTGACTCGGCTAAAGTGGAGGCTATTACTCATTGGAAGAGGCCTGAGAACCCGACTGAGATTAGAAGTTTCTTAGGGCTGGCTGGTTATTATCGTCGGTTCATCTAGGATTTCTCAAGAATTGCTGGGCCTTTGACAGACTTGACTAGGAAACATGGAAAGTTCGTATGGAACCCTAAGTGTGAGGAAAGGTTTCAGGAGTTGAAAAAATGGTTGACCGAGGCTCCGATTTTAACCTTACCTAATGGCAAAAAAGGATTTGTGGTGTATTTAGATGCCTCTAAGGATGGATTAGGTTGTGTTTTGATGCAAAATGGAAAAGTCATAGCATATGCTTCTAGGAAGTTGAAACCTCATGAACAGAACTACCCAACACATGATCTAGAGTTGGCGACGGTTATCTTTGCTTTGAAGAAGTGGAGGCATTATTTATACGGGGTAACTTTTGAGGTGTTCACGGATCACAAGAGTTTAAAATATTTGTTCTCACAAAAGGAATTGAACTTGAGGCAAAGGAGATGGGTAGAGTTCCTAGAGGACTATGATTGTTCAATTAAGTATCACCCTGGAAAGGCAAATGTCGTGGCTGATGCGTTAAGTCGCAAGGCTCAAGTAGCGGGATTAATAGTAAAAGAATGGGAAATGTTGGAACAAGTGAGCGAGTGGAAACCTTCCTTAGGGACGAAAAAGGTTATTTTTGGGAATGTGGAACTAAGGTCTCCGTTGTTGGAGTGGATCAAGGAAGTACAGTCAGAAGATCCCGTAGTGCAGAGATTTTTGGAGAAAGTACAGAAAGGGGAAACCCGAGACTTTAAGATAGGGCCAGAAGGTGTATTGAGGTTCCGAAATAGGATAGTAGTGCCAAATGATGAGGTATTAAAGAAAGAGATTTTGGAAGAGGTACATCGGTCCAAGTATACCATTCATCCTGGGAGTAATAAGATGTACCAAGATCTAAAAGGGTTGTACTGGTAGGATGGTTTGAAGAAAGATGTAACCAAGTATGTACAGACATGTCTTACTTGTCAACAGGTTAAGGCTGAACATCAAAAACCCTCAGGACTCTTACAACCTTTAGAAATTCCCGAATGGAAGTGGGAACATATTACCATGGATTTTGTCACTGGTCTGCCGAGGAGTCAAAAAGGACACGACGCTGTTTGTGTAGTAGTGGACCGACTCACTAAATCTGCACATTTTCTACCAGTGAATATGAAGTATCCTTTGGAGAAATTGGCCAAACTTTATTTGGATGAGATAGTGAGGTTGCATGGGATTCCAGTAAGTATTGTTTCCGACCGAGACCCTGGGTTTGTTTCGAGGTTTTGGCAGAAGTTGCAAGAGACCTTGGGAACCAAGTTAAAGTTGAGCACATCCTATCACCCTCAGACAGATGGCCAGTCTGAGCGGACCATTCAGACTCTAGAAGACATGTTAAGATCCTATATAATGGATTTTGGAGAAAGTTGGAGCCAGTACATGACACTGGTCGAGTTTGCGTACAATAATAGTTACCATGCCTCGATTCAAATGGCACCCTATGAGGCACTCTATGGAAGAAGATGTCGATCACCGATTCATTGGGATGAAGTGGGTGAGAAAAAGGTTCTTAACCCGACTGCTATACCTTGAATTGAGAAAGCTTATGAAAAAGTAAAGTTGGTTAGGGAAAGGCTTCTAAAAGTTCAAAATCGCCAAAAGAGCTACGCGGATAATAGGAGAAAAGATTTGGAGTTTGAGGTGGGTGATAAGGTTTTCTTGCGGGTTAAGCCAGTGAAGAGTGGGGTGGTGTCGAAGAAGGGGAGGAAATTGAAGCCGAGGTACATTGGACCATTTGAGATTCTCAAATGGATTGGAAAAGTGGCTTATCAGTTGGATTTACCCGCCACCATGTCGAAGATTCATAATGTTTTCCATGTCTCGATGCTCAAGAAATATCACCCAGACCCGAGTCATGTGTTGCAATTGGACGAGCTTGAGATGGATGAAACGCTCTCGTATGAGGAAAAGCCTGTGAAGATTCTCAATCAGGGAGTAAAGGACTTGAGGACGAAGAAAATTCCTTTGGTTAAGGTCCTATGGAAAAACCATGACGTTGAGGAGGCGACTTGGGAAGTAGAAGATGAAATGCAGAAAAAGTATCCAGAATTATTTTTTTAACAAGGTGAGAATTTTGAGGACAAAATTCTTTAAGGGGGGAAGGATGTGAGGGCCTCAAAATTTTATTTTTAAATATTGTTAATAGTTATTATTTTAAATATTATTATTATTGTCAATAATCTGTTTGATTATTTTAATGTCGTTCTCGAACATATTTTTCAGAAAATTTAGATGAAAATTTATTTTTAATTTGGGAAAAACCTAATTCAACTTTACGCTTAATTTCCTTGTTGATTTTTAATATTCCATTCATTTTATTTTAAAATTCTCCATTTTTGCATTAATTCGTAAGAAAATGGAAAAACACGTTTTACGAGGTAAAAATTCGGGCAGTGAGTGAAATAGCGATGGAGTGTAAGGATGATCACTCGTAGGTTAAGAAGGTAATCAAGTGGCTAGAAGTGAATTAATAAGAGTGAATATAATTAGGATTTTGAAACCTTAGTTTAAGTTAGATTAACCTCCTGGAAACTAGAATTTTAATTAGCCATTGTTTTTTCCACTTAATTCACCCCAATTCACTTCAATTTTATTCCTTTTCCTCTCTTCCTCCTAACCGAGATTAACACTTTAATCTTTAGCTAAGAGAGATAATTATTTTCCCTCCAAAAAATTGCTAGCAAAAGATTTACTATTCCCAAGTTGACTTTTGTGCCATCAAATGATCTTTATGTCTTGTCTTTCTTTCCTTCAAATTAATTCACTCAATTACCACAAAAACACACCTCTCTCTTCTCTCTCTCTCAGCCGAACCATCCCCTCCCCTCTTCCCTTGTAGTTTCATCAATTTCTTCTTCCATTCTTCCCTAAAAATCGCCCACAATCTTGCATTAATCTTGGCTCAAGCTTGGAACTTTGGAAAAGAACAATTAGGAGGAAGCTCTTGGGAGGTTAAGGTTAGCATTCTTGGGTGTATTTGCTAACTTCTTAGAAGAGGTATAATCCTAAAGCTCTCATCTTTGTTCATTTATTACATTTCCAAGCATGACATTTGGATTGGGATGTTGATAGGTTACTAGAACCTTGATGTTTGGTAATTAAATGGAGTTTTGTGATGGTTTTGCAATTTTATGATGCTAAGTTTCTTTAACTTGCATTTCTTGATTATGGTTGTTGAGTGGGCTCTTGGACTCCCACAAGTATGAGAATTTAATTCCTAGCATGACAAATGATGTAATGTGTGTAGTTCTATGGAAAATGGTTGGCTTGAATGTTGGTAGGAAACCTCAAGGAAAAGCTGAGAAGGAAGAGGAAAAATGAGGAAAATTGCTGTTTTTCCCTTAATCCTGTGGCTGCGTTTTTGGCAAGCTTGAAGGCTAAATGTGAGGCTTAAATGTTGAGGGTTAGGTTGTTAATTTGTCCACACAAATCCCTTCAAAAGTTATGTAAAATTGGTGGCTTAGTTGGAACCAAAAATCTGGAATGATGAGAGGGCATGCTGCCGAATTCTTGGACTAATTTAATGCTACGATTTGATCTAAACTTATATCAATTTTGACTATTATTAGGTTTAGGAAGGTTAAAACTATCTTTGTTTCAAAAATTGGGCCATTTGGTGGTAGTTTAGATATGTTAGAAGTGATGAGAAGAAGAGGAGCAAAACTTTGCAGATTTGAAGTAATGTTGTCGAGTCCACTTTAGGCATTAAAAACACTGACTTTCCATTATATTTTTTGGCTATATTTTGGTGTGGACATAAGATATATATGGTAGAGTCAGTGTACCAAATTTGGTGAATTTTGGGTAAGAATTCGTCACTCATTTGAGGCTCCAAATACTGCCCTGTAAATCTGGATTTCAGAAAACGCAGGATTTCGAACCAGCCTTGTTTGAACAGTCATAATTTCTTGCTCGAGAGTCAGAATCGAGTTCCGTTGGTGGAGTTTGAAACTTGATACATAGGAATTTGAATTGTGTAAATTTTAGAGGCCAATTCATTTCCTACAATTTTTGGTGAATTTCCAAAGTGAACTGGAAAACCAGCCTGAGCTGTTCTGTTTTGTACTGTAGTTGATTCTTAACACGAAAATTTGAGCAGTTTTTGTCCAGAATTTTATCATGGTGCCTTCTACAAAGTTTTAGAACATTAAATGAGGTTTCCAACGGTACCAATCTTGTGAAATTTGGACTTATAAAACTCAAGTTACGATTTTTCAAAAATTTCTGTTTAAATTGGAAGTTATCGAACTTGCTTTTTCTTGAATGAGATTTAATCGGTGAACTAGAAAACTTATTTCCGTTGTTCTTTAATTATTTTAGGAAGTGGTGCTGACTTTCAAAGTGATCAAAACTTGAACTCCGAGACCTACTTTGTTGGTGAGTTTCCAATGCATGTTAATCGCTTTAATTGAATGTCTTTGCGTGAATGTGTTAAATATGTGAACTTTGGAAGTGTTAAACCACTCACTTAAGGAGGGTATACTTTATTGCCCTCTTTTAAGTAGAGTAGGTGATCTAATTGCTTTGCATGAATATATACACACTAGTGGAGTAAGTGTGTATAAAGTGTTTATAAAACTACTCTTGGCCGCATCGCTTGAGTAGTAAGTGTTAAGTGTTAGGATTGCGGGCCCGCCCGGTAAAGGGGGATGTTTGGTGGAAGGAAAAGGTTGTAAAGAGTCATCTACATGGATTGGAAAGTCGACGGAGTGTCGACTACGTGAATTGAACGTGCGAAGTGGACCTGAGATCCTGAGAGCTCCCGTATCCTACTTGTTTGTTTCGTGTTTACTTTATTTGTTTTTAAATATGTTATTTACCTCGCTTTATGCTTGTGCATGATCTCTTGGAAATTCACGAGCTTTTTACTCACCCCCGTTGCCATTTGTTTTTCCTTAACAGGTGACGAGAATCCAGAGACCTAGTTAGGTCTAGAACTTGATAGTGGTTTTTGTCTCAAGTATGGAAGAATGGATTGTATATTCCTTTGGTTTTGAATATTTTGAATTCATGGGAATGTATTAAACTATGACTCGAGGTTTTAAATGCTTTTGAGTTGATGATTGTACTTTAAGCTTAAATATTATTTTACAATTTCCAATCTCATTTTTGTTATGAATTTTAGATTTACCCTTTTAAGTTAGTGTTGTTCGAATGCATGAGTCCTGGCGAGAGTTAGGCAGGCAGCCCACCAACCCTTTGGTTAGCCTTAGGGGGAAGTGGGGCTGTCACAAAACCAAATCTAAATAATATACTCTTTAGTCCAAAAAGATTGTCTCCTTGACTAAAAATCATGATTACAACAATAATTTGTATCCAAAACAACTGAAAAGATGTTAATCCAATAGACTATTAGAAAATAGATAGAAACGAGCGACTGGCTTTGCCGTGAACAGAATCACTTTCCTTAAGGAAATTTGCCCCCACTATATTTGCTACCGGTTTACAGAAATTCCCTCCAGGAAATACAAAGACAAACTGAATTCCCTTATAGCAAATACAAGGAAATTCCCCAAGAACATTTAGAGAACTTTTGCTTTGATAGATAAAATTAGAAAGTTAGTTTTCATACATTAGCCCGATGTCTGAATCTACTAATTTATAGGATTTAGATACCTTAAACGAATTGTCAAGATCCTTAGAAAAATACCCTTTTAATGAAAAGGCACATTTCTATGTAAATGGACACTTCTTTTTGAATAAAACCTCTTCTAAGAGCTGCATTCGGATTGAAGCAACCCTCTGCAATTAACTACCTATTAAAAATTATAACAAAATTAATTAATATTAATTTCATTATCAAGTGCCCAATCTTTGACTAGTAAATATAATATTACTAATATAATAGTCAACAAGACCAATTCATTTTGAAATTATGGAATTTCCCTCCATAATTTTCCCTCCATCTGAATCTATTTGATTTGATATGAGAGTATCTATAAACCTTTCAACTCTCCTCTAACTTTCCATTGTGAGAACTTCATCACTAACTATTCCAACATAGACAAGTCCAACTATGCTCAAGTAGGCCTCTAGCCGGATGTCAGTTGTGATTTCTAATTCATGCAAGAATGTGTTACTTCTTGCTTAAGATGCTACATTTGTAATTTCTTCTTTCCATTTTTGCTTTGATGTTTTATGAAATTTGAAGTTACTAAGAGAAATAATACTTGTGGCAATTTTTTGGTCGATGATATTGTCAGAGTTATTATTTTCCTACTAGTGCAATTTTGTTTCAAATACTCAAACTAACCTCTGTCAGTAGATGGTTTAACAATGCGTTTGTCCCATCAAACTACGCGGCCTTTCTTCCCCTTCTCCTCGCCGAATTCACGATTCCTCTTCCTGCCATTAAGACATGCAGCAGCTTCACTAATAATCGCCGGTAATCAACAAATCACACCAACATGTCAAATTTTGATAAGCGAAATTTCCATGAGACTGAGTAATTAGAATCTAAAATCGTGAGAAAAGCTGTAATACTTTCCCCAAACTCGCACTGATAGTGGCCAAGCAGTATTCAAAGTCACAAACATGAAATTCACCACCAATCCACCTAGAAACATTCATGAACGAATTTCCAAATGAAAAAACTAATAATCCAAGCCTATTTATCTTCTGTTTGCAATCCCTAACAGTTCTACTCTCTCCGTTCCCGTATGAGTGTCCAGAATACTCGAATATCTTAGATTAACAAAGTTAGTTTCTAAAATTTAGTAAAAATTTTACCTCAATTGTCAAAACTATCCTTTACCTTTCTTCATATTTCCAACTACTTTTATATTTAATGCTGCAAATACAACATTTAATTTTTTATAGTCCCAACTCAAAAAAGTTGAGAGTATAAATAAGGGTAAATTTGGAAAGAATTTCATAAATACTTTCTTGATATGATAAAAAGACAAATAAAAAGGAACATTTGAATTAGAAATAGAGGGAGTATCTTTTTTTTTACAATCCCAAGGCTTTCTCTTTTGACCAAACCCATGATTTAGATATGCCAAATAAATTTCCTGTGTTACAAGTTATAAAATTATCAAAGTTATGTTTATCAATAAAACACCCTAAATGTTAAACTCCCATGTCCTTCTTATGGAGAAAACAGGAAAAAAAAAAAGGGAATTTTTTTAATTTTATTTTCTGTCCAGCGACCAAAAGACACTCTTAAAGTACATGACTGCCAAAATAAAGATTTAAAGAAAAGGAAGAGATAAAAAGGTGATACATAGAGATCAATCTTATTGTCAGAGAGAGGCCACACAAGTTGGCTCAATTGTCAAGAACGGGTCACATCTTTACAAAAAATTGTGCGTTCGAATTCTGCTGTCGATGTGAGAACTATATTGGTGGATGGTCTGTAAGTCTATTTGTAAACGACTTATGGTTTCTGTGTCCTGTCCTGACCCGTGGTGGTGACCGGAGCGGAAGCTATCCAAACTTTTGTTTGCCAAAGGAAAAAAAAATTGTTGGAGAGAGATGAAGGAACTGTTATTTGAGAGATGTGGAAACAAAAGATAAAGCTGCCCAAAAAGATCATGTGACAGAAACAGGAGTGGAACGTTTTCAATAGATTGGTAAGGCAATCAATAAGTGTGTGGTTTGGGCATTTGGTGCAAATTGCTCTGTTAGGAAGATTTTAGTTTTGACAATATCGTTAACCCAATTTTTGGCCCATTTGACCACTTTCCTGCCACTTCTGATAAAATTTGTGGTCAGAATCATGTTAAAGACGGAAAATCAATTCCAACTAAAATGGATTACAATCCTTTTTTTTCCTGGCACGTGGGACCGGGGGGGGGGGTGCGCCTTAAGGATTGTACTCCATTTTAGTTTCGTCCTTTAAAGTTTTCTTAATTTATATTTTAACCTTTAACTTTATCAAGTTTAGGAACTGACCCTAAATATTTTGTTTTAAATGCATCTAGTTAAGTCCCTCACAAGGGAAAAGGACAAAAGTACCCTCTCTTGCATATCATGTGAGCTCACTTCCATCCTTCAATCGTTGAAACGGATGGAATTACTTAAGTTGATATATTTCATTGTTAATAATTGAGCCAAACTGGGACTACAATTTGACCAACGGTCAAAGTCTATTATGACAACATTTTCAGGGCTCCTTCAGTTCTTTACTCATCTTCTTGTCTCTCGCAAAACGTCACTTGGCCGCTACTACATGCCCCCTCAATTGTTTTCATCCTTCTGCGGCAGTCTCCTAACGGCCTGTTGGGCCGTTGGCCATCATAAAGGCTCCTAAGTGTCTTGGTTAGATGGGAGGCCAAGGTTTCTATCTTACCTTCCACTATTTGTTAATTAATATGTAGTGTCTTTCAAATACAAGTAGATACATAGCGCACGCGGTTGATCCGATAATCCCCGTCAGTCTCCAGTGGTCAAATAGGACCTGGCCTCCTTCCCCCGCAGGTATTGTTTGACCAAAAAATAAAAGGAGGTCATGGACTCAGCCCCCTAAAAAGTTTCCATTTCTAAAATATCCTGGCTTCACTGAATTGGCAGTTCTCATCTTTCTAAAAAGTAGAGTTAAGTTGCATATGAATAAAATTTCTTAGTTATAAGTATTTCTTTGGTTTCAAGTAAGTGCTTGCGTCATGATTTAGATATCCAACAAATCTCTTTCTAGGATGATCACACATTCAAGAACTTCTAAGTGGAGTTTTTTTCCTTTTGTTATGCACGATTTTGATTAGCATGGATTGATATCCATGTTATATACTTAGGAATTGTACGAAGCAAATTTTCAAATTTTTTGTTTGATAGAATGCAGGAAAACTGGCTTAGCCTGCTTAATTTTCAAATCAAACACATGTAACATGCATCTAAAGATGCTAGTATAAAAAAATCACTACATTGTCAGTGTATAAAAAGTTAATCCTTAATTTATAGGCCTACATCATACTATTGAAAAAATAGTAGATGAATTATATAATCGTCCAAGTGTCATGGCCAACTCTAAAATAGAAATTCACAGTTAACTGTAAGGATGAAATTACTCCTCTTGGTCCAAAGTGCATATGATTTTATTTCGGCAGAAAAGTGTAATTAACCCATGAAATAATTAAACCTGGGCCCTATTTTTGACTAGGCGGACAGGATCCATGAACTTGGGTTAATTATATCTTGCCCCGTACTGAGGCCTTACTACTACTTTTGCTCCCAAAACTCTAGGTGTGTGTATGTCTACATATATATAGACACAAGACATGCATACACTTTACCATATCATTTACAGCAAAATACCTATAAACGATGTACTTTTTGTCCCCATTTTACGTTTTATATTTAACAGTTTAAAATTTCATTAGAACTACATAAAAAGGACCTCAAGAAAATTAGGATATTATTTATCTAATATTGTAGAGCAAGATACAATTCATTCTAACGTGTTTATTTTTTCTTTAAGAACTTTGAAGGTCTTCAGAAAGTAACAAAATCTTATGTAGTTTCACAAAATTTTTCTACTGCATTGATTTTATAATTTATATTTTATGAGATAGAGCTAGCTCTTATAGTTTGTTTTCCACGTACAATATCTCATTTATAAGGAGATTTAACCTGAGATTTTCTAATAAATTAATACAAATACACCAGAAAGATACAAATTTGGAAGCCCTTTATCAAATTTTGATTTAAAAAGATACAACTTAAAGTTGGATCTTGATTGAATTGATTTTAAGTGCAAAAGTAGCACCCACATATCTCATAAATATACTGCTATCCTTTTTTTTCCCTTCACAATCCTTTTTTTTTAATAGTATCAGCTTATCTAAGTCCTTAATAGTATTTGCGTGCATTTTCAAATGCATCCACATATTTTGGTAATTTTTTGGGATAATTCTATGTGTGTGTGTGTCTATATATATATATATATATATATATATATATACATATGTTTATGTATTTGAACTTTGAACTTTAAACTTTGCCAAACTGAGGCGCATTTCTCAAGGTGGTCTTTTAATTTGAAACTTCTTTTCTATTCTTATCATAGATTACTTCCATTTGTATAAAATTCTTGTTTAAAAGTTGGTAATTTTTGGAAATATGTAACCATTTTAACTGTATTTGTAAGTATTTTAGCCATTTCCTTTCCATTATGGAACACATAACCCTTTTTTGAGGACATCAACGCAGTTCACTCATGCTTTTAGATAGAAACATTATGAAGAATGGGCTAATAGCGGGGTATTTGATTACTCAATCAAATAATCTTCCTTTTTTGACAAGTGAATGTAACAATTTATTGGTCTTTCTAGAGGTATCTCAAATTTGGAGGAAAAGCATTTGTTTAGTCCAAGTTTGAGGGCAAACTTTGTGATCAACTTCAAATAACCCCAAAGTTCTTAGATACGTAAAAAGGGGCAATATGATCAATTGATCATTGCTCCCTCATTCGGAAAACCAAAAAATATCCTTCTCTCAATCAAGTCTACAAAGGGAAAGAAAAAAAGGAATGGTTTTGTTGTTTTTATGAAACTTATTGAGTGTTTTATGATGTTTTAGGGTGTTTTAACTATTACCATAGCAGTGTTTTATACAAAAATATTTCTAAAATACTCTAAAACTCAAAAACAGAAAGGAGGGAGTGCCATATGGACATTTGTCTTTATATAAGCACTAGGCTTAATTAACTTTTACCGATTGTATTTAATTCATTCCATTGTCTTCTTGAGGACTATGACCATCCACTTCTCACGTAAAACTCCTGTTGGTCGGTTCTCAAAAAAATTGGAATGAACATCCATCGTAGAAGAATAAGGTTCAACATTCATCATAGAATCACATGCCAACAAAATAAAAATTTCAACATAATAAAACTATTCCCGTTTAAAGTAGTGGATAGGACCTTAAAGAGATAGGTACATCGTATGGGATGACACCAAAAGTACATTACACCTTAACAAATGATATCATTTATTTTTTTTTCTATACTAGAAAACTTCTGGCTGTGCCTTGCCCAATGATCTGTGTCAAAAGAATTGGAGGGCATTATTGTTTTTGTCTTTGTGAGATGAGGTTCCATTCGGTATAAATTGTGAATCTAATTTGAGAAGTATTTGTTTATTTGAAGGGTTTAGAATGAGTATATGAAGTGTTTCCTTAATTGAAAAGCCATTTTTTTTTTTGGTTTTTTGATGCATGGCCTAGAATATTACCAATGGAAATATTTATAGTTTGGATAATAAGGGGAATTGACTATACTGAATGTAATAGATAGTAATTATACATAAACAATAAATGTTTATAAGATGATTGAATCTAACAGATATTAATTGTATTCAAAGGTAATTATATGCAGATATAAGGAAAAGGAGTGGAGCTGAAGGAATTAAGCATACAATTAATAGTAGATAAGCATAGATAACATCAATGTGGATCAAAAGAGTGGAAAGTACTCGTATAATAAATGCAAGTGGGAAGCATATACATAGGATTTGTACTTTGATAGGATCAATTAGGGTAAGCAAAAAGTCCACGCTTCAACATCAAAATATAGGAAGCAACATTGGGAGTGACATTGAAACTCCGTAAGAACAGCTATTTGAGGGCTCGGATTTGTACTTTGATAGGATCAATAAGGGTAAGCAAAAAGTCCACACTTCAACATTCAAAATATAGGAAGCAGCATTGGGAGTGACATTGAAACTCCATAAGAACAGCTATTTGAGGGCTCGATTCTGTCCAACAAGAAATATAAACATTTTCATGACTGCAGGGCTTGATTTCAACAGTTCAAAAATACAAAGATCCCTAACTCAATAATCCACTTGTTATCCTTGGAATTCAGAAGCTCCACAGATTTGTTAACATCATGCAGGTAAGTGCGAGAAAATTTGTATGGAACATAGGGAATAAAAGAGCAACTCACATTGTACTACTACATCATGATTGAGAAGAATGGATTTTCTAATGTGAAGGATTTTAGATTAGCAATCTGCTCTGTGATTTGTATATTCCTTGAAGAGTTTTCTTGCTCTAATTTTTTGTGATGAAAGAAATTTTTGCTAAAAAAAGAGTGGCATCATGAGGTTCTTCATCACTGCTCTCTGAAGGAAACAAATTTGTATGTAGTGGCGGCTAGTTGTCTTAACTTGAGATGGATAATCAATCTCCGCACCAAATGTAACAATAATTGCAACATGGAAATCTAAACCTCCTCCCTAACCATAGAGAATAGAGATAGGTGATCGAATGGAGGTTAGCAAATTCTTGCCAGCCATGAGACAGGCATAGAGTATTTTCATTCTTTTCAATAGTAAGATGATAATGAGCACCAACCCTAACGTAGAGTCTGCTATTTGAGGGAATTTGATGACCATATTCTCTGACAAAGTTTTGTGGTAGTTCCAGTATTCCTTTATTAATAACATCCTCTGTAATTATTCAACAGAAACTTGAATATTTCAAAGAACTCTTTAAGGGGCAGAATTTTTTATGTTAGATAGTAGAGAACAAAAATGGTATGACATGAAATTTTACAATAAATTCAAAAAAATTTAATTCTAGTAGAGAGAATAGTATGTAGATGGACTTAAATTTTGAGTGAAAAATTTTAAAAGTATTGAAGAATGACAAAATGAAGAGTACAAATGAAAGAATCTAATCACATTTATTATGTAGATAATCTATGAATTCATGTGCTAATAAACATTGAATTTGTTAAGATCATACAATCATGTTTGCTATACAGAGTATAGATGGTACATTATTTGAAAAATAATGTGTGTGAAAATGGGGAGCCATTAATAATGTGTGGATGAACTTGAATGGAAAATTTGAGTAGATCTATAAGCTAGCCAAAGTGAAATTGTAGATTCATTCAACTATGTTGATGTCATATATGGTTTATAATTACAATTGCTTTGAAAATGCTTTATATAAAAGGGAAAGCTGAGAGGGCAAGAGGGAGGAATATGTGGATGAAGAAAAGGGAAAGTCTATGTAATTAATAAAGAAAGAGGAAGGATAATACTATTTCACTTAGGAGAAGAGGACAGATGCTCCAGCTCTGAATTGTCTTGCACTGCTTTGCAATGTCTGGGATTAGATAGGAAGAAAGAATTAAAAAGAGAGTAAGAATGGGGGAAGTGAATGGTGGAGAAGAAAGGGGGTAATGGGAAAAAATAAAGAATTAATTAAGAAGATTTTGTGAAACCCTAGGGCAAAGGTAAAATGTCTGTTTTGACCTCCTTTTAATTAGTATGGGAAAATAAGGAAGCTATGTAAATTATGTGCATATTAGTTATCACATTTTGCTATTTTTTGTCTCATTATTTATTTTATTAGAGATTTATGAAAAAGAAACATCTGTAGAGTTCCTTGAGCGATGCCTTTATTTTTTTTACAGAGAGTTTTGCATTTGAGAACTAGATTCAATGTAATACTAAGAATTACTCATATAAATCTTGAATGTTTACAGTATAAATTATGAATTTATGATGTGTAAAAATTTAGCCCCAGATAAATGTGGATTTTAGTCACGTGGATAAATAAAATAATAAATGTTTGTGAGTATTTTTTGGGTGTTTAGGAATTGTCAATGGGAAAATTATCTTGAATATTATCTTTTTTTTATATTCGACTTTGTTAATCTTTCATGGTAAGTCAAAAATAGTTTACGTATTTGAGATATTTTAATATTCTTAGTTGATTAAATAATCATGAATTTAAATGATTGGAAATATTGAAATTATAAGTTAAAGATGACACTTTATGTACAAATCTACATGGTTTCATAAGTAGCCTTTGGGGTGAACTAGTGTTAGTATAGAAGTGTTTATGATAAATAATGATGTATAGTTGGTAAGAAAGGATTTGTGAAATCTAAGTAGTGAATAATTAGAGTTAGGCTTAATTGATTATTATTTTCAAGTATTTGGTTGAATAATCTTAATTTTAATTAGTAGTTAAATGAGTTGGGCAATATTTTTATATAACAACTGTTTGTTTCATTTGTGTGCAGACATGATATTTTATTTTAATTGCTAATTTTTTTATTGTAATAAAAATTTGTTAAATGAAGAGTTGAATTAATTCTATACAAATTGTGTTATTTTTCATTTTGATGTTTGTCGAATACTTGAGATGTCATTATATATATATATATAGTTATTTTTTGATATCTTATTCTTTTTCATAGAATAGGATGTTGTTTTTAGGTGGTCTACTAAAATGTGTAAGGATTTGTTAAAATTATTATTTCAATCAATTAAATTTTTGAATAGATGACTTCAAATGAAGTGATGATGCTATTAAGCTTGTTGAAGATCATTTTGTAGTATTGTATAATAAACATAAATTTTATAGTTCAATTTTATCAATCAAACAAATACAATATATATGATCTATAAAGGCTTTTGAATAATTTAAGCATTTGTTGTGGATAATATGTTGCAATAGAATCTATGTGAGACCACGTACCACCAATTCAAATTATAAATTATAAAAAAAAAATTTCACATTTTCATAAAATTATTTATTAAATTAGTTTGAAATATTTGATTTTCAAATATCAATTGTATCGGTATGAAAAGTTTTAAAATGCATTTCGCACGTTTAAATTATGTTGTTAATTGCATTACTTGAATGTTTAAATTTTGCATACGAACCTAGGATTGACTGTTAGGCGTAAGTTTTGAGAGTTAGAATATGTATTTGAAGTATATAAATGAGAGAAACCGGGATTGGAGTGTCGCGCCACGCGAATTCGATATCGACGCGACAAAAAGCTACCAAAGTTGACTTTTGAGGCTCATCTCATTTCCACCACTCATTTGTCTTAAAACTTAAAGAAACCCACTACTCTCTCTCCTTCATTTCTTCCTCCAAACAGCCCCCCCCCCTCTTCATCTTCTTCCCCTTTATTTTGTCTTCAAAAACTCCATTTCCAAGCTTCATCAATCAACCAAGAAAACTTGCTTGATCTTCCATTTATTGTCTTGCGATTTGAAGGCCATGGAAGCTTGAAGAACCCGAGCTCTAGGAGGAGGAAGAACCGAGGATGCTAGCTAATTTTCTGTGGTATTTTTCAGCCAAGAAAAAGAAAGGTAAAAGGCTAAGCAATCTCTCATCTTTCCACTAAGTAAAGATCATGCTAGACTAGAGCTTGTTTATGGTTGTTTTTACAACCTATTAGGTAGTGGTCTTGAGGAAGATTTTCTAGGTAGATGACTTGAGGAGTTATTGTATTTCATGGCTGATATTTTGTGTATATGCATCCCTAATGATCTATGTGTAAGTTGGTTGGAATTTGGTTGATTATTGAAGAAGGAATTTCTGGAAAATTTTGCCCTGTCCGAAAATTAAGCTGCAGATTTCTCTATGTTAATGACCAAACTAGCTCTTGAACTAAACATGAAAGTTGTAGAGAATTGAGTGAGGATTCTACCTGTAAATTTTCAGATGAATCGGAGCACTGTATCATATGAAATGACTAAAATGCCATCCGATGCCCTGTTTCTGTCCGAAATATTATTTTGCCACTCTAATGGGTCATTTTGACCAGGAAGATGAATGTTTTTCCTTTTGATGTATTCTTAAGAATTGTATCCTTGTATGTTATCTTTCTAATGGCTTTGAAATCACTTGATTTGGAGTTGTGAGTGTTGAGTTATGGCTAACTGAAACTGTCCTGCTCATATCTCTGCGATAGAGTAAAAAGCCACTGTTTTGGTCAATTTCGACCTAGTTGGAGATGGAATTGGGTTTCGACTTCTTCATGAAAGTTGTAGAGGGTTGAGTGTTCATTCTAACTGTTAAATTGCAGACCATTTGGATCCTTGTGCGCTGAGATATGGTCATTTGAATCTAACTTGTCAGTGAACCTGAGATTGAAACTCCTGGGATTGTTTTCGTGTTTTTTGACCTAGAAGCAGTAAATCTGGGCAGAAATGGTCTTCATAAAAGTTATAGCTTGTTCTCTTAGATTCGAAACAGCACCTTGTGAACTTCAATCCAACACTCGTACCATGAGTTATGATCAAAATGGCAAAAGGTGTCAAATCTGCCTTTCACACCTTGTAGTATGTGTTTTCCATTTTGAATCTAATGTCGTCTGTTTTGGTTCGAGCGCCCATGCATGTGCTCTCTTTGCTATTTTAAGTGTTATTTTGGTGTCTTAGTGATTGTTTGGGTAATTTTGTGGCTCGGTTTAAACCATATTTAAATCTAAATATCTCATATCTTGTGTGTTATTAGACTTGGAAGGCGGATACAAAGGGGATTCGAGAACAGACGCATAGGGTTTGCTTTGCTTGAAGGTGAGTGATCTTTGCATGTGTGTGACTTGAATGATCTTGTTATGTGCTCCTTGAATGTTCACTACTTGTTTAAGTGTTAAGTGTTTCTAAAACTACTCAAATGTGAAACTTTTCTCCGTTATACCATTTGTTAGACGAGTGTGTACTTTATCACACTCGGCCTAGTCAAATGTGACATTTTACTGTTTAAAGTGATTAATTGACTGTTATCTGACTATTTGTGCATGAGTGTAAGCCTTTGGCTGAATTGGGCCCTTGCCCATTGTTACTAACCTATTCGAGCCAGAAGCGGATTCGGTTGGGTAGGTTAGGAACCCCGGGCCACTGTTACAGTATACTCGAGCATTACCACTGGGTGTTATAAGGAGGAGTAGAGGTTGATTGACCGGCTGATGAGATGGATTGCAACTACCCCCAGTGGACACCGTATCCTTTAACTGAGTGTTTTTTTATTTTACGTGTTTTAATGGTGATAAACTCCCTAACTGATTATTATTGGATTCTTCGCTGCTACTATGTGAGATTGCATGTTTTAATATTGCTCACTGGGCTTTTAGCCCATTCCTTCCCAATTTGTTTTCCTTAGTAGGGTTTGAGATCGAGAGCCTCCAAAGACTGCTCTAGGTTGATTGTTCTGGAGACTTTAAGTTTGTATTTTGATGTAATCTTTATATTTTGGATTGTACTTATGCAATTCTGAATGGATAAACTTTTGTATCTGTAGTTATAGTTTGGACGGTTGTGGTTTGCTAAAGAAGCTTTGGGGTTCAAATGTTACATTTGACTGGAGGATGTTAGAGTTGTTTTGTTATGTGAAGTAATTGCTCGTAATTGAATTGAGGAACTGTAGTGAGTCCCGGCGAGAGTTGGGCAGGCGGCCCGCCGAACCCTTTGGTTCGCCTTAGGGAAAGGTGGGATTGTCACAATCTATAGATGTAATACTGAATGTGGTGTTTCACGTAAAGGTAAAAATTTCTTTTCATGTTCATTGTTCCATTTATGGAGTGGCATATTTAGATTTTTATGCCGAGTGAAAAGTAAAGCATTTGTCTAGATGAAAAGTAATGCTCATTCTAGTAGGTTAAGTATTCTCATCAAATGAAATCATGACTTAATAAAGTGCAATAACATGTTTAGTGGTCTATTTACTCAGAATAAAATATCATGCAAAGTATAGATTTTATAATTGTAGATTAATATTAACATATAGATGTACATAATACTATGAGTCCATTTATAGATTGACTAATATGGATTTAAAAATATTCACACCAAGGCATTGATTGAAGCTAGTAGGTAGAGTTTGGTTACATGAGAGTATTAGAATGCATTGTTTTATCAAAAGCTATTGGAACAATGGATTCTAATACTGCATTGTGAGCACAATATGATCCTAAAATTATAGCACGTTAGAGTGATCAGTTTCTAAGGAACGTTCTATGAAATATAAGTATTAGAATACCTTGCTCTATTAAAAGATATTGGAGCAAAGCATTCTAATACTACATTTGAGACATGATAGACCTGTGCATCTAAGGACAGCATTGTTCCATAAGATTAACAAAAGATTAGTAGAGTTCATAGGAGTCTAATTATCCTCACTTTTGCTGTTTCATCTTCTTTGTTAGGTTGGGAATGCCTTTTTTAGTGGAAAGAGTCTTGGGGCCAGATGTTGCAGTAGTTTCTTCACTTGTTTTCTAGTCCTTTTTGGTGTAGGTTTTGTAACAACCACTTGTTCAGGTTCTGGTTCAGTAAATGTGAGAGATCTTTTTGGCCCAACAACTTCAATAGTGCACTTTGCTTTGTCACTAATAGATTCAGCTATTTCCTCAAGCAGCAAATTTGCAGTCAATGTGAACATCTGTTGTTCTGGTATCTCTTTCTATTTGTTGCCTGATGGCATTCCAATTTCTGATGCTTGGACACTCCTTGGCACATCCAACAGAGATAGTGATAATGTTGGGAGCTCATTTATAGTGTAAGCTTTGATCACTGTGTCTCTCCTCTAAAGCTGGCCTTAGAAGGTTGTTTCATATGTTTTGAGAAAATAGACTAGTCTGTGTTTTTCCATTGTAGCAAATATTTATCCATGCATTGTTATTCCCTGAGGTTAAGCAAATGAATATAAATTGTTATATATGAACCTTTTTATATATGTCTATGTAAATGATAAAAAATGAGTTAAAAGTGTAGTCTGGAGTTGTACATGAAGACTCATTAGTTTCTCATCTATGTTGGCAACAAGTATGAGTTATAATTCTTAATAAATAATCACTAGATAAATTAAAACTCCTTTTAATTTATGATTAATTCCACTAATAAGTCAACTCATTTTTATAGATTAAGATTAGCATTTAGCAATATATCACGACCACCCAAGGAATGAGAAAAGTCAAATGGATGATTTTATCTTTTAGGGAATGTTTATCATTCCCTTTTAACATACTTATCTCATATTAATTTTGGAATAAAATTAATCTTGGAATAAGTTGTGTCTATTTTATTATGTGATTAACACTTATTTCTTGTAACAAAATATAATTTCAATAAATAAGTATTTAGAAATATTTTATAAAACTCTTTTACTTAGCATTAAGAATTCCCAATTATACTTTTACAAGTGGCCAAATATGAAATAATTTCTCTTCCATAAGAGGTGGTAAATCCTTATAGGTTATTATACTTAAAATATATACCCATATGCTGATGACATGAATATTCCTTGTTACAAGAGCAATCATATAGTAAACAAAATACAACAATCTATATTCAAGATATTATAATAATCTTAAGTCTAAGGATTACTTACACAAACTTCATTTTAGGATTAATCCTTTGGCACTTAGAGGATATCTTTATGCGAGTCAATCTAATGAACTTGATTATCTTATCAAGCATTCATATACTTGTTTAGTTGTTTGATGTACCATAGTAGAAGAGATTTATACCTTCTTATATAGTAGGGGTATAGCATATGTTAGTCTAACCCTATTAATAATGCCTGTTTTGTTAATACTTTGTCTAGAGATATTTAAGAATAAATATTATCTATAATCAAACAAATCTTACCATCGTAACTCTTATGATTTCATCAATTAGATTTATCTAAGGGCTTTATCGCACAAATATAAATATATAAGCAATTAATATAATTAAGCTGTCATTTATTATAAAATAAATAGTTTAAGTATATATTGTACCCTAAAAGTTGATTAATTTTAGGACTACACAATTTCAATCTCCTATTTGCAATAAAACTGATCACTCATAAGTCAAAGATCAACTGAACCCACGTGACTATCATGTTTCTTTTAAGATAAGATTTAATAAATATATCAACTATAATAACATCTGCATGTACTCTTTTTATCTTGACCCTTTTTACTCTTATTCCTACCAATGATTTCTTAAACCATGTGATATCACCTTAACAAATCTATGAATCTACGATGAGACCTTAATTTTTTTGCAAGGGTAAATTTTCATTATAGTTATAATACAAGTTAAAGGATTTCTAATGGAGAGAACCAATCCAAACTCATATTTAAACTTGCAGATCCAAATACTTTCTTTTGCTACTTCTCAAGTAGCAATTTGTTAAGATTTAGTTGAAGAAATCTTAGTTCTATTTTACTTGAATTTCTTTCAATACAAAACACTAATATTAATAAATGTATAATTACTTGCCAAATACAATTATCTTTGTAAAACTATTTACAAATATATTATCAAATTTTCCATTCTTTACGAATCAAAGGAGATATTGGTGTAGACACCAAATTTTTGACTTTTTCAATTATTACCTCATGTTTTTTATCTATTAGTATTTATTTATTTATTATAACATATTTTCTTATTTTTGTAGGGTTTTAAAAAAAAAGGGCCTTAGAACTGAACGAACTGATCTACGTAATGATCCAGAACTGATCGAGGCTAAAAAAAATACGCCCTCGATTTTTCCAGCCATTTTTCTCCTCATTTCCAGCTGTATTTTCTGCGCCTTGAGCATCAAGGAACCTATTTAGTTAATCCCTAACTCACCCTTAATCCCTAACACCCCATCTAATGATCAAAAATCAACCAACAAACCCTAAATGCATCCAAGCCTTTGGTTCTAGGGTAAATGAGTTATAAATAGCTCCTTAGGTTTTCAGACATGAGGAGAGATCATATAAAAGTTCTCAAAAGATAACATCCAAGTTCTTCAAAAGCATCAAAACAAGAGGGACCCTAATCTTAAGGGTAGGCATCTTCATCGAGGATCTCATCTCCTGCTAAGAAAAACAAATGGGAAAAAGGGTGAGATAGAAAGCTCGTGAGTTCCCAAAACATGCAATTCACATAACAGATAAGAACATTTACTCAACAAGATTTCACTTTGAATTTAAATCAGATAAGAAAGCATTTAACAATACAAGTATGGAGGGAGCCAAAGTCCACGTCGCTTGTCCACGAACCAAGAGTTGACACTCCGTCAACTTGTCACTATGACCATGTAGAACTCCACTTCCCTTTACTTCTCCAAAACCCCACGGTCCGTTCTCCAAATAGTACCTGCAATGAGGGACAAGTCCAGTAAGGTTGGTTCCAGTGGTCTAAGTTTGTGACATTGAAATAACCCTATGGCTCTTCCCTTTCTTCTCGACCTGAAGCCAGAATTGTAGCAGTCATTCATTGCGGTTTGCATTCATTTCAAAGCATTTTCATAGTTTCACTCGGATAAGAGTAAGTGCGATAAAGTACACACTACCTGAGTTCAAAACCAGTTTCACAATCTCAGAAATGTCACTACGGTCATTTCACATAAACACATAACATGGAAACTCACCAAAGTAATAAGGCTCGACCTCTCGTAAGGGTCAATTCACTTTCCTCCTCAAACCCTAAACAAGTAAAAGGTTTGAGAATTGCTCTTTCATTCATTAATCAAAACAACTCATTTCCACCTTTTTAGTTTTCAATCAATGTTTTCTCAAAAATTCTCTCAAGGAAACACTTTCATTTCCAATACAATATTTCAAACGAATCTTTGAAAAATCACCATCTCATTTCAAAACCACACGTTACCGATGTACTCACTAAGCATTTTTCCACATTTTCTTTAATAAATCACTCAGGTAAAAATTATCAACCCAAAATCACTTTTAACACAAACTCAACATTTCCTTCTTGAAAATGCTTTAATATAACTTTAAAACACTTTAAACTATAACCTTTCTTACAAAATTCATTAAGGAAGCCATAACACTACAAAACCCTCAGATGACATTTTTCACTCAATTTTCATGAGAAATTCTATTCTTTATCTTTTCGAAAGTCATACACCGATAAATGTACATATCAAATATTTTCTTAAACAGAAATTCATCACGACTGAATACAAAATTTCAAAATCAAACATAGAAGTTTTCAAGTGTGGTTTCGGCCATTTTAATCATTTTTCCTTCAAACTTTTCACCAACTAAAAATCCTAATTTCTAACCATATCAAGGCAAGTTCACAAATAACAATCAAATTCCCAATCAGGTCCTCAAGTCCTAGAGGTCACCTCAAGTCCTACCTAGGTTGGGATTTCAAGAGCTAACTTCATCTTTTAGGATGAGATCATTCCTTCAATATTAACCACAGATCTACACTAATCAACATTAATAAGGCTAGATCTACAAGATTGAGACTTGTACCTTGGATCTATCGAGATCCAGAAATCCGTCAAGACCCAATGAAATCCCTCAAGCTTTCCTTCAAGAAAGTTCAATACCTCTCAAGCCTCGATCTTCACCCAAGATCTTTTCGACGGTGATCTACGACTCCAAGCCCACGATCAAACAACACATCACTGATCAAGCCTTGTTTCTTCACTTTTCTCTTCCTTTTCCCCTCAAGAACTTGCCTCTCTCTCTCTCTCTCTCCTTGGTTCGAAATAGGGAAGAAGAAATCAAGCCCATAATCCATCCATCAAGTTTCATAAGCTCAAGATTCTAGTTGAAGAAAAATGGAAGATTTTAACCACAAAACTCACCTTTCTTCCTCCCTCCAAATGGGACCAGCCCTCTCTTTCCTTGCTCTCTTCCTGGCTGGAAATGTGAGGGATGATGGTGGCTTCAAGAGTGCTTGAAAGTGGAAGAAAGGAAGAAGGAAGAAATGGAAGAAACTTGAACTTATTTCTCTCTCTCCCAGAGCTCTCTCTTTCTCTCTATCTCCCAAATGTGCAGCTGAAAATGAAGTGTGAAGATTGCAGAAGTCAAGCCTTTAATGGCAAAAGTGCTTTCCTTGATTCAGTGCTTTTGGCACTTATAATCCATTTTGGTCCAAACTTATTAATATTCTCAAAATACCACTTATGCTTAATTTCAACTTAAAGTCACTAATCACTCCGTAGAAAATTAGAGACCTAATACGGCCAAAATCGCAATCAAACAAATCATAAAATGCTATAAATTGTAAAATATTTGATTTCATCATAATTTTACTCATAAATAAATAAATAAATGTAATATAAATAATATTATGCATTTTAAAATAATTTGGAATTTGAGGTTCCACTGAATGGGTGAGGAAAGTGAAGAAAGAGAGAAATGAATCAAAAGGAAAGAAAAGGGGAAAGGAGAGAAAAGAAAGTTAGGGCTTTTCTTTTTTGAGAGTGAAAATCATTTTGTTTGGAGTTTTGGTCCGTTTTTTGTAAAGCTTCTGACTCAGATAGCCATTCCCCTCATTTGGGCATTCAGTTGAGATATCACATCAAGGGATGGTAACTTCTCTCCCTTTATTATGTGCTCCTATGTGTTTTTGTATGATTTTTCATGTTTAAATTAAGTTTTCCTTTGTTTTTATTCATTTTTAGTCTTTATTTATTTTATTTAAATTTTGGGTAAATTATTTGGAGGCCTTGAATGCCAAGTTGTAATAGATAGGTTATTATTTTGATTTCCCCCTCTAAAATTGTATATAGGTTTCCCCAATGTAATAATTAGGTTTTATATGCTTTTATTTGTGTGTTTGCATGCTTATGTGTTTATCGCTTTCCTAGGTTTTGCATTTAGATATTATGCCTATGTGTTATGTGTTTATGTGTTTTATGTGTTTACTTGCTTTATTATCATGTCTACATGTTTTATTATGTAAATATATTGATGTCACCACACTAGTTCAATGCTAGTTGTGGTTCGTTCCCTCTAACGTTGTCACACTAGTCCAACGCTAGTTGTGGCTTTTCCTTTCGATTTCTCACTAATCCAATGTTAGTGAGAACTTTTAGACGAGGGCTAGTCCAATGCTAGACCCTTAAGGCCGTTCATGCATTAGATACAAATTTCACACACTTTTCACTTTTAGAGTTTCTTTTCCATTTTGCATGTTATTTTTCTCCCATCCCGTATGTGAAACATCTCATTTAGTTTTCTTTTTCGTCAAAAAATAGATTAGCACATTTTAGAGTATTACCCTTTGAATTAGGAAAAAGAGCTAGTATGGCTTCCTAGCTTTAGCACGCTTTGATTTCCTTCTATAAAAAGGAAGATTTGAAGTCACGAATTTAGTCCCTGCACCCATTATGTTGCATTATCCCTCTTTAGGACATACATGTGCATTCTTTTAAATTCTATCAAAATCATTCTTTAAAAATCAAGTTTCTTCTTCATGTTTAGCAATTCAAAGTCAAAATCCGTTTTCCTTAAAATTTGATCTCTTGAAAATCCAAATTCCTCTTTGTACTTAAAAAATTCATCTTTTCAAAAATCCAATTTCTTTTCCCTTGAGATTTTATAAAAATTGCATTTCTTTTGAAAACCCTAGTTTCTTATTTTTTTTCGGGTCTCATCATTTGCATTTTTCGTGACCTCCTCGAGGGATCAAATTTGGATGACACAACTAATGTGATCAATTCCAATCAAATCTCAAGAAGATATTTTGCCCCTCCCAACCCAACATTAGGTTTAGGTTTTGCATCCATATAGATAACATCCAAAGGTGATAAATTTTAAAGTTAGAATTAGGAAAATTTTAACTAAATCACGCAACTAGCTTTGGTTAGGTTAGAAGGGTGCCTTAGAGACGAGTAACATCGAATCTTTGCCTTCCCTTCTTTCAACCGTGACCCCCGAACCTTTTTCTCTAGTTTTTCAAAGATCTGGAGTCGTCTAAAAAAGGGTTTTCTTAGTTTATTTTCATTAATTAAAATTTTTGGGTGATTTGGTACACCTAAACTCCATACCAAGTGGCGACTCCAAACTTTTCTAAAAACCCTTTTCTAGACTTTTGTTTTTGGGTCCAAATCGTCACATTTTTGTAGTCCTATGACCCATTTCTTTTTATTTTTCAAAAAATCAATTTTTAACTAAAAAACCTTTTTCCAACTAAAAACCCGAAACGACAGGGTTTCCTTCCCTCTTTTCAAAAAATGGGGGCGCGACAATTGGGTCTAATACATTAAAAGGTTTATTCGACACAATATAGATAAAAATCGTTTCTTAGAACATTTCATGTCAAACATCTTTAACATTTCATCTATGTATTTTGAAAGGCTTGGAAATCATAATCCATCGACATAGATCTTTGTTCATATAGAGAAGATTGCTTCTCTTTGATACCATGGAGAAAATTTTTAGTTAGGTACATCTACAATTATGGAGTATAGGTATATATTTTTCATGTATAAATGACAGCTACATACAAAACATCAAAACTAGAATAACTCCCATTAAATCATATACAAGTACGAGACTATCCATGCTTATGATCAAATCAAACTCTTTATTTTCTCATCAAAATGGATGATATAACTCTTAGAAACTTACTTTATTGGCACCTAAGATGTAGAAATATTTAAGTGGTATCACATTCACAACCATGTTTTGTTCCTATTCAATGAAAGTGGTTTTAACATCTATTTTCCATACTTAACTCATAGTTAAAGCTAATAAGCAAATCTAAGTGAATTTAAGCATATTGATCAACTAGAAGATTTCTTTAGAGATAATTGCTCATCTTTAATGGTAACCTTGTACCAATCAAGTTTTATAGGTAACACTTAACCTTCCATATTAATCTTTACTCTAAAAACTCTCTTGTACCTAATAGATTTTTATACCTTTAGACGTATTAACTAAGGTCAATTCCTTTAGTAAAATATGGAAATCCACTTTAGATTTATGATTCTCAACCATTTCTATAAATTGAAAAAGTTATTCATAAGTCATCAGGGAATCTATAATCAATCACCACGATTCTTCTATAAGAAATCTATATTTGTAAGACTTAAGAAACCCTTGTTCTAGGAACTTTCACTATGCCTCATCATTATGAAATGCGAGCTCCAATTCCGTACATTTGTTTAACTTTCTTTTATGGCACTTGAAATCTTTCAAGTTTTAAGTTTTATCTTACTCCCACTGTTTTATCTAGAGTAAATCATTTATCTAGAAAATAGCAGTTTTAGAGATAAAACACTTTCATTCTTAGAGATGGTAGAATTATAGAAGTAATATTCTAGGAGAAAATAGGAAAACTCTAGCATGTGCATCGGAAGAAATCAAACCAATGACGTAGAGAGAGCCGATTTGCTCTTCTTTTTTTTATTAGCCATTTTTTTCCTTTATTTCTCAAGAACACTCTGCTAAAGATCTTAATTGAATCTTGGCTCCACGTCATAAGTAGGACAATCTAAACTTTCACAAAGAATTGAATTCTTTAACACTCCATATTTCATATGGTATACTTTGAACAAATATGTACACTAAATAAGTTTTAGTATATAGGAGACAATTTTATTTAGAACAAACACCAAAACTATTTTAGGAAAATTGTATAGTGCACCTTATTTCATAAGGTATAACCCTTTATCTAGATTACTCAATATTATCATTAAGATATCTAAAAGGAATCATTTTACTTGAAAATCTCATTCTTCTTTAGATGATTTTGAAACCTTTGGACCAAGTATTCTCCATCTTGATTAAATCTTAGTGTTCTAATATTTGACCAATTTGTTTCTCTATTTTATACTTGAGCCGTTTAACTTTTCAAAACTTTGTAATTGAAAAGAAATATATATTCATTTGAATAGTTATTAGTAAAAGTAGTAAAGTATAAGAAATAATCATTTCCAGCATAAATTGTTAATCTTCCACATACATTATAATGTATCAATCTTAACAATTCTTTAAACCTTTTCATATAAAAAAAGAGACCGACTTAGTCTTTTATTAGTAAATAAAATTCATATGTTTCAAATGATTCATAATCAATTGAGTCAAATCATCATGTGATTTGAACATATATTTTTCATTCATAAGATTAAATTGATAAATGCCAAAGATGGCTTCAAATCATCTAACATTATATTTAGAAATGGATTTTTTTTATTTTAGGCAATAATAACATTTATTATGTTCTAAAATAAGTTCACTAGATTAAGAAAGGTAATTTGTTACTAAATTTTAATAAAGCAACTTTTACTTTATAAAAATAGATACTTATCATTATTTTCTTCCATTTACTTCATTTAAATCCTAATATATTAAGCCCAGGATCTTAAATTTGACGTAAATATACTAGTTAATCTCAGTTATAAACTCAACTTAAAATGAAACTTTCAGAAAATTGCATTTATTCAAATTTAAAATCATACAATGAAAGTTAGTGCCATAAGACTTACTCTTTAAAACCTTTTAACTTTTCAACTCTTGATTGATTTACCTTACCAACTCTTGATAAGTGATATCCTTTTAGTCAACACGTGGCTTATAGCTCCTGACAAAATTTGATTGAACTAGTTTTTCAATATAGCCAATCATTCTCCAACAAATTAATATTTATTTGCAAAAAATTTTGTCATCTAGTAATAGAATTATTGTTCAAAGATTTTACATGTCTTAAACATTGATTGTCCATTATCCAATTTTTGATATGTCTAATCATGATGAAAGAAAATAAATCTTTGTAATATAGGAGATTTAGGAAGCATTTATGATACACTATTATCATCTCATTTATGGGTATTGTAAGCATTTACTATTAATTCCATTCAATCTTCAATGATTTGAAGTATTAAAGTTTTAAAAGATATAGCCAAGTTCAACTGAGAACTTTTCTCAATTTTCCTTTGCCAATCCAAGAAATTAGAAATATTGAGTATATCAAGAATAATATTCTAATACTCATAATTTCTATAACAAATAGTGAAGATAAAATGATAATTGTTATTTATGTAAAAATAAAACCAAGTGAAAATGATATAAAAATTAAGTTTCCTTTTGCTCTCATCATTTTATTCAAATCTATAAATCTCTTGTACAGATTTAAGAATTCAAGTTTCCTAGTAGGCTAGAATCCTATTTAGTTATTTTGATCTTGAGTGTGCTCAATAAATCAAAATAATTTCATATGTAGGTACTTATTATCAATTTCAACTCTTATAACTTCTAGGTGGTTGAGTTATCAACTGTTGATAATTCATATCATATGTATTATCTAATCTTTGTCTCTAAAACTTTAAGACCAGGCATGTACTTAACAAGTCACAAGTTTTAATTAAATCATACCCATTATTTCAAGATCTCATCTCATAGTCAAACTTTCTCATGATAGAACAACTTTGAGGGATTCAACAAGTTAATTCAAACACAATTGCATTTTAACTATAATAATATAAAGCAACCTAAGTCTTGACTTAATACTTGAGTAAAGGGATTTTTAACATAATATATCTAAGTGAGTGTCGTCAAGTATATAGCATGCATATCCATTTGTCAAAATAAAAAAAATATAATTAAACATGGATAATTATGGACTTTATTTTTAGACTAGATTCCTTGAACCAAAAGGAAACTAGATAGTCATTAAGCGACAAGAAATATTTCCTTGGCCTATTTGCCTTTTGTGTGTTCCTTATAGTGGAATTGGTGCCATCTCTATCTCCTTTGTACATTATAAATATAAATTTAAGCTAAACATTTTAGATCCTTATCCTTTCTTCATACCTAATGTAATACATTATATGACATTGAAAGAAATCTTGAATTACCTTTAAGGGAAATGAGATGAAAAGAGGATTTACATTGAAAGTGCATAGAGAAGGCAGGACACATAGGCCTTATTTCAAAAATATCAAAACCAAACCATACATATATTCAAGCATTAACAATCACATTGGTTTTAGTCCATAACCGTCTATCATGCATTCATATAAAACTATACTAAATGAAAGTGTAATAAAGTATTTATTTAATTCTAATTATTGAATCATTACATGCTCTAACTTTAAACTATTTAAAGTTTCAATTCAAGAAGTTTTTCTTTTATTCATTTTAAAAAAGCAAATGATTCCAAAAGTTCTCCAACTATTTTACTAAAACGAAAATGGTCCCTCTTCTTTAATTTTGGCCAAATTAATCCTCCAACTATTTTACCAAAACTAAAATGGTACTCTTCTTTAATTTTGGCCAGATTAGTCCTCCAATTACTTTACTAAAACAAAAATGATACCCAAAAACGATGGTAGAATCTTCTTCATTTCTAATCTTACATTGATGCACCACCCAATTTTGCAAACTTTTCAAAAATTGACCAATTTGACTCAAAGCAAAGTAGACTTTTATCTTTTTGTTAGTCTTATTGGTTATGGAAACAAAAAGGCATAAAATCAAAACTTGAGGATCTTTGGGCTAAAAAATCTTTGCTACTGGCATTTAGCTTTCCAGAAAAAAAAAGTTTATTCCAACTTTTGGCTTTATGTTGGTTGTTATTACTTAAAGCCCATCATAACATTTTAATTGGTGTCTAATTCTATTTTATTTTTCCAATTGTTTCTTTGGTTTGTGGTTCTTGCTGCTGTTGTTTTGTATTTATATTATATGACTGTCATGATCATATCACATGGTACTTATTTTGTACTTAGATTCCATGTAAGTAAACTCATGCCTTTAATATTTAGAGCAAAAAGGTCATAAAAGAGTTATGTTTGATACTAAAACCTTTTCTTTTTCTAATTTTATGTACTTCAAGTCTTCTAACTATTTTACTAAAACCATTAATTTGTTACTCATTTTACCCCAAGTCATATCAATAAAATATTATAATGTTTGAAAATTTTTGGCGGCACTATTGTATAGGGTTGTAAGTGGTTATAAATATTTAGTTGGAGGACTAATCTGGGCAAAATTAAAGAATATGGATCATATTAGTTTTGTGAGGACCCGAAAATTTATTTTCATCTTACCTAATTATTTAATTATTTATTTTTCTAAATAATTTATTTAAATCATTTTAATTGCAATTACACCATACATTACCTCATTTTATTTTAAAAATCTTTTTTAACCGTCAATTTAATTTTTCTATCGCTCAATTGTGAAAAACAAAAAAAAAAACACATTTTTCGAGACAAATATTTGGACTGAGAGTGACGTAATCTTGGAGATTAAGAATGATCATTAGTGGATTAAGAAAAGCTAATTGAGGGGTTAGAAGTGAGTGATTAGGATTAAATTCCAAATGGAGCATTTTGGGCCATAAATTCGAAGTTGACTTTGACTCCATAAAACAAAGCTTTATAATTCTTCTTCCTTTCACTTTTCCACTTTACCAATCACACAAAAATCTCTCTTTTCTTCCTCATTTTAGCCACACTTCCCTCACCCAATTTCCCCTTCTTTTCATCTTCAAAAACCTCCATTAAACCTTCACAAATCAACTCCATAAAATCCATCAAGGGAACTTGGGAAATCTTCCACCACCTCACTTGGAAACTTAAAGATTAACTTGTCTTGAGGGAGCCGTCTAGGGGCTTGAAGAGAGGGTTTGTTTTGGAGCCTAGACATATCACAAACAAGGGTTCCTCTTGAGCCATTGGAGGTAATCTAGTTTCTTCAAATCTTTTCCTTTGATTTCATCTTGTAGCTTTAAGTTTTGTATCTTCTTGATATTGTTCTTCTTGAATTTGGGTTGTTGAAGTGGGCTCTTGGATTCCCACAAGACTTGAATGTGTGGCTAATTTGGTGTTGATGAGATGATATGGTGGTGATTTTAGTTGATTGTTGGTGTTAGAGAGATAGGAAGAAGAGAAAGAGGCAAAACCAAAAGAAAATGAAGGTTATGCTGCCGGTTTCATTTCCGATTCGTATGCCCTGTTTTGGCTGCGAAATTTCATGAGTTTCTTGGCTATTTTGAGAGCTGAAATGTTGGTTTATATGTGTGTAAATTTAGTTGCAAAAATCATTCCATTTGGTGTGGTAAAATCACATGAAAAGAAGAGGCCAAAATCTGGAAAAACAGTTTCTAGTTTGTCGAACTTTGCGGTCCTGTTTTTGGTTGCTGTGATCATTGCCTTCCCGTGTGATTTTTTGGCTAAATTTTCATGTAAATATACTTCACATACTGAGGTTTATGCCTGTAAAATTTGGTGTTTTTCCAATATCATTTCGTTGCCCAAATGATGTTCCAAAAATGACGCTTCAAAACTGGAAAACCAAGCTGTTCGACAGCTTACTGTCCCAAGTTTAATTGGCTATATTTTCTTGATCAGGAGTCAAAATTGAGTTTTGTTTGTTGCATTTGAAACTATACTGGTAGGTATTTCAGTGGTATGAATTCCAAGGGCTAGTTAGATTTCTGTAAATTTTGGCGAATTTTCAAAATTTGCTGAAAACCAAGACTGTCATGTCTTGTTTCACTGTTGTAGTGAAGATTTCTCTATGTTAATGATCCAACTAGCTCTTACACTAAACATGAAAGTTGTATAGAATTGAGTTATCCATCTACTCACAAAATTTCAGCCCAATAGGAGCACTGTGATGAGTGAAATGACCAAAATACCCCCACTGCTCAAACCCTTATATTTTGCTGGAAAATGGCCTAACTTGCAGTCCGAATTTTTCTTGAATTTTCCAGCCTATTTTCCAAATTCTCTTGAGATGATATTCTGTGTTATGGTTTGTCTTGAATAGTTTGAAATGTGGGTTGAATTTCAAGAGAAATGAATTTCCGACTTGGGGTGAATATTTGACCTACTTGTGGTTTGAATCACTGAAAAGTGACTTCTAGGGAATTGTAGTACTAAAAATCTATTTTCCAACTGTATAACTTTTATAATTTTCTGACTTGAAGAACTTAAGGTATGAATTTTTAAAGTGTGCTGGCACTATTCATGTCAGTGAATTATTTCTAGTTGAAAAAGGGATTTCTTGAATTTGAAACCCTAAACGACCTATTTTCAACCTCTTATCCTGATTTTTCCACCTTCTTCACTTTAAATGTATTCTCATTGAGTTTCTTGGGTTGGTGTAGTTCACCTAAGCTACGTATGATTTCTTTTTCTTAAAATTTTACACTTTTAACAATTTTCTTGAAAAAAAGAGCTTTCACTAGTTGTAGTGAGATAATAAAATGTTGATCATTAGTCACGTTTGTTTTAGGTGGCCAAGGGAACTACGATGTGAATCCCGAGGCACTCGAGTGATCTCACCTACATGCTTTTACTTGATTTCTTTTGTTGGTGAGTGTTCAAGTGCATGTTAATTAATGTGTTAAATAATGTAATTGATTTGAAAAGCATGCTTGTGTGTCTCGGTGGGCGTGTACTTCATCACGCTCACCTTATTGGAATTTGTCTCTAAATGAGTTCTACTGTTTAAAACGTTAATTGATTGACTGCTTGAACTGCTTGAATTGTTTATAATTGTGGGGATGCCCAACCCCATTGGAGATCCCTTCACCTTGTCCGACAATAGGGGCTAGGGTAAGGGATGGGTGAACTATGAGTTATTACTGTTTAAATCACGTCGGTTGAAATGAGTCCACCGACTATGGCATACTCATTGTGGGTTGTCATTCACTTTTAAATGTTGGAGTTTGGGCCCAGTCAAGGGGGTGTAAGTAGACGGGAGAGTGATAAAAGTGGTGGATATGGACTATGAGGGTGAGTGGTTGACGGAGTGTCAACGTGTGACTTGAATTGATGCTGGTGAAGAAAATAATTGCAGAGAATCACGGGAATGTGGAGTTGGCCAACTGTATCCTTCAAATTGTGCTGTTTAAATGTTTTATTAACTGTTTTGCTCTTCTACTGTTTCATTAATTTATTTAACTGCTTTGATTTGCCTGTCCATGTTTCTCTTGGCCTCACTGCGCTTTGCTCACCCTATAAGATTTGTTTTCCTTAACAGGTTTTGAAGTGGAGTTTGAAATTCGAGGAACTTAATTCTTTTGTAGGATTACCTCACTTTTGTATAAGACTGAAACTGTTTGTGAAATTGATGAAATATTATACTTGAGGTTGTTATTTCTGTAACTCTAATAAAATTATAGGGCTTGTACTCTTGAAAGTCGAACTAATGATTTTGATAGATTTTAGTTATGGTTTTAAGAATGAATGTTTACATCTATATCTGATTTTAGTGAGTGAGTCTTGGCGAGAGTTGGGCAGGCGGCTCGCCGATACCCTAGGGTTCGCCCTAGGGGGAGGTTGGGTCGTCACAAGTTTTAATAAAATAGTTAGAGAACAAATTTGGCCAAAATTAAAAAAGAAGGACCATTTTAATTTTAGTAAAATAATTGGAGAACTAATTTGGTCAAAATTAAAGAAGAGGGACCGTATTGATTTTAGTAAAATAATTGGAGGACTTTTGGGGCGATTTGTGTGAGGGCCTCAAAAATTTATTTTGATATTATTACAACTTATTATTTTTAAATAATGTTATTATTGTTATTAATTCGTTCAATTATTTTAAAATTATATTTAAACGATTTTTTCAGAAAAATTTAGATGAAAATTCAATTTATTCATTTATTTATTTAATTTATTGCGTCTTGAGGTGAATTGATTTTTTTTCGCCCTTAATTTCTTGTAGTTTATCAATAATTCGTTTAGTATTTAAAATTCACTCTTTTATATCGATTAGACAGAAAATGAGAAAAATACGTTTTTCGAGGTAGAATTTCGGGCAACTGGTGAAGTGGCGCTGGAATGGAAGGATGATCACCTGTAGGTTAGAAATGTACTCCAGTGATTGGAAGTGAATTAAAAGGAGTGATTAATTAGGGTTTTGAAATCTTGATTAAGAATTGGATTAACCCCTTCAAGTTTAGAGTTTTATCTAGCCGCTAATTCTTCCAACTAATCTCCTCCAGTTCACCTAAAATCTCTCTTTTCTTTTCCCTTCCCCAATCGAGATTGCTCCTTAATCTCAAGCCAAATGAGGCAATTAATTTTCCCTCCAAAATTGCTAATTAAGATTACTATTTAGAGTTTGACTTTTGGGTATTGAAAGACAAGCTTGTGTCTTGTCTTTCTTGTCCCATTTAATACCCTTAAAAATTGATCAAAAATTTTCTCACCTCTCTCCCTCTCACCCGACTTATCCTCTTCTTCTTTCTCTTGTTTTTCCATCAAAATCTTCTCCATTTTTCCTCACTAAAAACCTCAACAAATCTTGCACTAAGTTGGGCATAAGCTTGGAGCTTGAGGGAGAAGTTTTGGTTGGTGCAAGCTTGCATTTTCTTGGTGTCTTGCCAACTTAAGGGGAGGTAACATCCTAACAACTTCATTCTTGTACCTTTTCTTCAAACTCCAAGCATGAAAGTAGGATTTGGGTGGTTGATAGGTTCTTAGAACCTTGATTGATGTTGATTATGTGGTTTGAGGTGCTAAGCTTCATTATTTTGTAATTTGATGATTATGATGAAAATGTGGGCTCTTGGAATTCCCACAAAATGTGTGAATTTGTCTACTAGTTGGATAAATGGTGATATATGAGTGTATATGCTTGAATTTGTTGCTAAAAAGTTGGAAAGAAACCTCAAGGAAATTCGGCTAGAAAAGAGAGAAGTTAGAGCTGAAATTTTCTGAATTTATCTTGATTTTCGTGGCTGAGATTTTGGCCAATTTGAAGGCTTAATATGAGCTTTAAATGTTGAAAGTTAAGTGGTTAAATTTTCCCTACAAAAGCCCATTTAAAAGTCATAGCAAGAATGACAGTTAGTTGAAGCCAAAATCTGGAAATTTGGGGAATATATGCTGGCCAAATTTTGGAGTACTTTTAATGCTAAAAATTGATATAATCCTCTATCCTTTTTGACCACCATTAGGCTTAGGAAGGTTAATACTCGTTTAGGTCCGAATTTGAGGCCAATCGGAAGGGGTTTAGATGTTTTAAAGGTGGAGATAAGATAAGGAAGTGAAATTTGCAGGTTTGAGTAAATGCGAACCAGTCCACTTTAGGCCCATAGAAAACTGCCTTCCCATTCGAATTTTTGGTTTAATTTTGGTATGAACATAGCTTATATATGGAAGTATTAGTGTACCAAATTTGGTAATTTTTGAACAAGAAACCATCACTCAAACAAGGCTTAGAATTCTGCCCTGTAAATTCGGATTCCAGAAAATTCAGTTTTGTGAACCTGCCATGTTTGAACTATTATAATTTCTTGCTCGAGTGTCAGAATTGAGTACTGTCAGTGGCGTTTGAAACTTCTCACATATTAATTTAAAATGTATAAATTTGAGAGACCAATTATTTTTCTGTAATGTTTGGTGAATTTTCAAAGTGGGCTGGTCGACCAACCTGACCTGCCCTGTTTTGGTACTGTAGCAGTTTCTTTCTCGAAAATCTGGGCAATTTCTGCCCAGAATTTTAACTGGGTGTCTTCTACAAAGTTTTAGAAATTTCAAATAGGTTTCCAACGGTACCAAGTGTGTGAAATTTGGACTCGTATAACTCAAGTTACGATTTTTCAAAGATTTCAGCTCAAAATGGAAGTTCATTGAACTTACTTGTTCTTAAACTAGGTTTAGATGATTAAATAGAAAAACTCATTTCGTTCTTTTCTACTTATTTTAAGGCATAAAACTTGGAAACTTTGACGTGAAAATGGTCGACCCTCTTTCTTGATTTTCGTGCCAACTTAGTGTTTCACTTGATTCTCAAATCGGAGAATCTTGAACTTGACTTGAGTCTAATTGAGACATTTTTAAAGACATTTATCAAATATTACCCTAGTGATTTGAATTAAAGTACCTGATCATTTCCCATGACTTGAAAATGTTATCTTTTAAATAAGGGTAGTGAGAAAACTACTAAACCTTGGTTGTATAATTAAGTAATTTGTACTGCACTTGTCTCGTGTGATCGAAGATCCCGGAGAACTCGATTGATCTTGCGTGCTTTTGCTTTAGGCTCTTGACTTCGGTGAGTGCCAAGTGCATGTTAAGTGTTTAAATAAAATGTTTATTGTACATACTAGTTACTGAGGCTAGGGTGTACTTTATCGCCCTTGTCCTTTCTCTCATGTGATTGCTTGCTTGATAAATGATAAGTGTTACTTGTGCATGTAAATGAAAGTGTTTCTCGTGAGCATTGAGCTGCGGGTACCACCCTCCCGTCCCCAATGCTATGACCGAGTATGTCGATTGGAGCTTTGTTTTATCGACCATAGGGGGGGACGCCCCAACCCATTGGCTAGCCTTGTAACTCGAAATGCGGCAAGGGCTTGGTCGAGAAGCTTGGTGAACCATGGGAAGTGTTATAACTTGATCCAGAATTGAGGTCTTGCTAGGCATACTTGTTAAGTAATGCCATTTAAGTGCGTGTTTGGTTACGGATCCGAGAGGGTGTCATGGTGGTTGGAGGAAGTAAGTGGGGTACTACGGACATGGTTACTTGGGTTGACGGAGGGACAACTAAAAGTGGATCAATCGGCTAAGACGTGGATTAGCTCCTGAGAGCCCCATATCTTTACCCGCTTTACGTATTTTTTTTCCCGTGATGAGCACCGCTCACCATTCTTGCATATTCACGTAGATAGAGAGCTCAAGAGGGTTCTCCGAACCCAGTTCCAAGACTCTTGTCTAATGTGAGCGTGATTCCTTGGGAATACGGTCTCCTGGTGAAAATTGCAATAGTGCAAGTGATTGATGGATTTACACGCTTTTATATCTGAATTTACTGGCTTTCCTACTTGCTAGATTACGTGCTTGCATGCCTTTCCTTGGCCTCACTGAGCGTTAGCTCACCCCAGTTTGTTTTTCTTAACAGGTCTTGGAGTGGGGATCGTAGTCTGAGGATTTAGTTACTTCTGTAGGGTTCTATACTTCCATCCGGAATTGAAATGTATCGTAAAGTTGTTGGACGATCTTATTTGAAGTTTATATAATTGTAATTTTGAAGATTTACTCTTGTAGGTTAATTAGTATTTGGTTAAGTGCTAAATAGGGTTTTAGGAATAATTTCTTGCAATTATATTGTAGATTTTGTAGTGAGTCCTGACGAGAGTTGGGCAGGCAAAACGCTGATACCCTTGGGTTCACCCTTGGGAGAGGTGGGCTGTCACAATTTGCTCATTTTAAGACTATGGAAAACACTTTTCTAATCTCATTAGAAATAATTTTCAATATTTTAAAAATACGAACAAAAGTTTTCATAATCCTATTACGAGCCCAAGTATAGATTAGGATTTTTAGTCCAACTAAAATTTCCTAGTTCACTTATGTTTGGAAATTTTCCTTTAAACAATTTTAGATTTTCAAGCACTAATTTTAGATCACTTTCCTAATTTAATCTTATTAAATTAGAAAGTTTCTAAAAGCATTTGAACACTCATTGAATTTAATCTCATCAAATTTGAAAGTTTCTAACATTGGTTAGACTTTCTTAAGTTTAGTATCACTAAAATTTAGTAAGTTTTTAAAAGTTAATTGAACAATTTCTTGTCCAATTTGAATTTCTAAAATTTTAAGAAAATTCCTCAATTTAATATCATATTAGAATGGCAGGAACGTCCCGTGTTATTTCATTAGAAACTTATACACAAAAGGAAATTAATGATCAAATCCAATTTGTCTTACGAAAATTTTTTTTCCTTGATTTTCCTTTTTCTAGAAAAATTTACAACTGCAAGACACCAATCAAAGACTTCATGTTCACCACCGTCACATGGCTGGAATTCGAAGTAACAAAGAACAAAAATGCAGCAAAATAGTTAGATGCAAAACCGCATTAAACGCCATAGCAAGGCGGGCGTCTTAGCTAATTTGCAGCCGTGAATTATAGTTGATATTCCTGATCTTTTATTGATTGGTTTTTCCAGTAATCAAACAAAAACAATACATGCATGAAACTTTTTGTGTATGGAAGAAGAAACCAAGACCAATTGATTTAACTATGATAAAGGTTAGGTAAAGATTACAAATTTTACAAAGTCAAACTATGTGAGCAAGTAATCTGGCCCGTCTTAATTCATACCAACAACTTTACTGTTTCTTCCTTAATCATTTAATTGTTCAATAGCACCAAATACAAAAGAAACTTATGCATCAACTAATTGATACAAGGGAAGGTATAAGTCGTCTGACGCGATGAAGATATTTATCACTCTTATGTGATAATCCCTTGGCCTACCGATCAACCTGGACAACGTTTTCCCTTCCTCCTTTTTGTTGCTGTTTTTCCAGTAATCGAATAAAGCCAATACATGAACAAAACACTTTTACGCATGAATGCAGAAACCAAGACCAACAAACTATGACAAAATTTACGTGAAGATTGTCAAGTTCACAGGATCACGTGGTGTAATTCTATGGCAACATCCACAATCAAGCTAATAATTTCCAGAAAAATTTAAATACTCTAAAAATCAACTCATAGCCTTAAACTTTCATAAAACCAATATATGTCCATTGACACAAATATAAGAAAAGCAATAATATTCACAATAAAACTCTTAAACTTTCACTCTTTCCCAACTGAATACAATATTATGACTATTGACAACCACAATAAACTTGATACAATACTAGCTCCAAATTGGTAAAACTATCATAACTCCACTCCAATAAAACTATTAAAAGCTTTCTTGATCAAAATGCTATTAAACAATAATACATAAATTTTTTTTTAACCTTGATTTAATATGCCAACGATTATAAACAACAATCGGAAGTAGGATGTTAATATGATGATCTAAGCACAGTCGACACAGTTGCAAACCTAGACTTAATAAGCTCAATGATAGTTTCATTTACTTGAAATGCTGTACTCAACACGACATCAGGAATCGAAGGCGTGGAGTTAAAAAGAGCAAGGGACGCGAACTGAAGCCCTGGATTTTGACTGTTGAAGGAGGCAAAGAAGCGCGCATTCTCATCTCCAATATTAAGTTGGAAGTGCACTAGCCCAGGAGGAATCACAAACAACTCTCCTGAAGTCAAAATTTTCCAGTAGAAATCGTTTCCGGTTGTCACCAAGCCTACAAACAGATTTCCGTCCAAGACCAGAGACAACTCAGATGCACGAGGGTGAACATGGGGTGCATTCAGCCCTCCGGGCTTCAAAACCACTCGGTTCATTGACAACCCTAGAGTGTTGAGTCCTGGAAATCGAAGAACATCTTGACGAGTGACATTGACGTCATAAATATTGAATTCTCCTGGACTTTGTTGGAACCCATTGGAGAAGAAGTCTTCTGAAGATACATTATCAGGGTTTTTGCATGGAAAACCATTAATATATAAAGAGGAATCAAGATCTGCAACGCAGAAATCTTGCAATGGGCTTGGATCAGCAGAATGGGATGGAAGCGGTAGGAGAAGGCCTAGGGAGAAGAGTATCAAGCATAGTAGCATGTGGTAATTCATGTTGTAGGCAGTCCGGTTTGCCATGGGAAGTTAAGTTTCAGTTGTGCTAGCTATGAATGTGTAGTTCGGCTGAAACTAAAAGTAGCTAGGCAGGAATGTGTCCATAACTGGCAGGGGTGATGGTATTTATAGAACCCCAAAGGATGACTGATTTCAAGTGTGATATGATTCTTACTGGAGTTCAAAGTCGCATTGTGGTGTTCAAAATCGCATTGTGGAGACGAGTTTTGCAGCCATACGGAAGTAGATCCAACTCATCTTTGTTTATTGTACCCTATTTCCGGTGTGCTTTAAGACTTTTACTGAAGAAAATCATGATAAACTACAGTACCAGAATATGATCCCCCTACGTACTTGTGTTCAAGTATGAGCTTTACCTAACAATATGAGATGTGATAGCCGCGGATTTGAGGATGAATACTGGGTTTTTGATTATAGATCTGCCGATTTGTATAAGCTTACACGCAAGTAGCTAGATTGGGTTGGACTATTCAAACGGACAATGAAATTTGGCTGAACCAATTGGCCCATCCTTTGTCATCCACCATACGTATTGGCATGACTTTAAGGTTATCAAGAAAATGTGGATATCTCTGTTGACTATAAAAGAGAAACTCCAAAACATAAATAAAAAAACGAAAAGAAAGAAAGAAAACTACTGCAGATTTATTGCAATAAAGACCTAATCAATTGCTACTTTTGCGGTGTCAAGGATTCCTTGCTTTATATTGAAATACAATTGAATAGTATCGATATTCGATTACCATGTTATCGACCAGAGAATAAATATATTGTGAGAAAAAGAGTAATAGCAGAGACGACAGGGGATTCGCAACAGGGGATTCGCAAGGCTTCTTTTCTTCTAATCAATTGCTACTCTTGTGGTATCAAGGATTCCTTACTTTATATTGAGATACAATCGAATAGTATCGATATTCGATTACTACGTTATCGATCAGATAATAAATATCCTGTGAGAAAAAGAGTAAAAGCAGAAATGACAGGGCCTTCGCAAGGCTTCTTTTCTTGTTCTTTTTATCCCCCTTCACGAGGCTCCTTTTCAATATGTAAAGCAGTGATGAAAAGGTCCCAACGTTCGTTTAAAAAGGAAATAAAAAGACAACTAAACCGCAGAAAAAGATGATCACTCATTTCTTGAAGCTAGCCCAGTGGTTTATCACTTCTTTACACGTGCACGTATATACACATGATATTCTTCTTATTGAATATGTGTTTATAAAATCCAACTACGGTTGTTGAATTCAAAGATACAAACATTCCACACCGTGAACTGCATACAGATTAAGGGGGCTACCTTTAATATACCTAAACGTAGGGTGTGTTTGATAAAATTGAAGTTTGAAAACTGAAATCTGAAATCTGAAATCTGAATCTATTAAGTAATTAAATTGTTTAGTAGTAAATCTAATATATTTGAATGTTACCACATTAAATGATAAGTGAATAGCTTATCACTTAATTTTGGAAGCAAGATTTGCTTAGAAAAATCAGTGCCACTTAATTAATTAAGATGTTCTATTTTCGATTATCAAACAATCTGAACGTGTTAAGATCTGAATCTATTAAATTTAAGTGTTGAATTGAGTTATCAAACAAGGCCTTAAACATATAACCTAAAATATTTTTAGATTTTTGCAGAGGCAAGAATTTTATAAGAGTATTTTTGAAAATTTTTAATCTTATAAGAAATAGAAAACTGAATTTTATAAAACTTGGGGGACGGGGCCGTAGTTCCATCCTTGCTAAACATGATAGAATCATTTTATTTATTTGATTGAATGTGATTGGAGGAAATCAGACCAAGCTAACTATATAAAGAAATTAAACCAAGCTAATTTACAGTTAGTTATCTAATTGTTCATTGTTTCTAAATCGTCGAGTCCGGGACCGTTTTTGATTAGTCTTGTTTCCATAAAGCTTTGTCCAGTGAATAGTAATAGTAGTTAAAGTCCTATTGCGTCACTGATTCCTTTGTCAGTTCGGTAACAATATTTAGCTATTAGGAAGTTTGCAGTCAATAAATACTGAAAGTCTAGTATACTGTTACTTAAATATTTGAATTGACGATATTTAGCTATTAGGAAGTTTGCAGACTATAAATACTACTAGTCTGGTATATTATTACTTGAAAAGTTGAGTTGAATTGAGTTTTGAAAAGTGAGTTTGAGGGAAAACTTCTTTAAGGTGAGATTTGTGAGTTGTCATAAATGAAAGATTACAACATGATTTTGTTATTGTTGAGCCTTGAATTAATAAATTGTTGAGCATTTGTTTGATTCTCCTCCTCTTCCTAGAATAATTTGTATGTGTCAAGATTGCTTCCACTATTCGCGTGTTTTTTATGCTAACAAGTGGAATCTAAACCTTGGGTTCTGATCTTGAAACTTGTTCATAAAATTAAAGTATGGATCTATATTATTTACATTGTTCCATTTTTATTTTTGATGGTACAATTTTGAAGTTTGGAGTTGAATGACGAAGACGTTTTTTCAAATTATTGAAATTTGGATATTATCCAAAAGGAGCTTACAGAACCTATAGAAGGCATGGAATTATCAAGCAATGCAATTAAAGAGTTGGAAGGAATCAACAATTAGACCACATAGTATTCCAGTTTCTCAGTATCAAAGTCCAGCTGTGTTCATCAAAAAAATTCATTCATGCAAGTATGGCAAAGATGACTTGAAAATTTTTATGAATTCTTATTACGGTCATGATGGAGAAGAAATTTTCGACAAGAAAGGAGAAAAACAATTTTTGGATGAGGTAGAGAAAAAAGAAATTATAGAAATTGTGGGTGCATAGAAAGAAGAAATTGCAAAAATTGTGGGCACTCTTATAGATTGAAAATTCATGCTTCAAGAAGAAATCTCACGTGTGGTTGAGAAAGAAAGTGAAGTCATTGATGAAATTAAAGATATAATTGAAAGTCATGATGTTATAGAAATTGTTGATTTTATCGAGATTGATAAACTCTTTAATGAAAAAATCAAATAATGAAATTGTTTGATAGCAATTGTGAAGCAGACAAATTAATTGAACATTGTGATGTTGCAGAGAGTGACGGGTTTGTTTGTATCGATAAGTTTAAGGGTGTTGTAAACATTGGTGATGGCAATTTTTTGATTTTGGAAGATTTTCTTGATCATACAGAGGAATTAAATTATGGAGTATGCAACGAAATATGGGTGAACATACTTGAGGATTTTGACAAAAATGATCAAGTTAAGAAATTGTTTGAAAAATACAATTTTTGTCCACTATCACGTGTAAAGATAAAATTAAAAATCAATTGCAAGTTTATGTTTCATATCATTTATATAGTGATAGAATTTTCTCCAGAGATTCAAACTTGAGACAATATCAGAGGTGACGGCAATGGCAAGTTTAGTTTAAGAGAGGCCTAATTTATAGTTAATTACCTAATTGTTCATTGTTTCTAAATCATTGAGTCCAAAACCATTTTTGATTATTCTTCTTCCCATAAATCTTTGTCAAGCTAATTTTAGCTAGTTACCTAATTGTTCATTGCTTCTAGATGATTGAGTCCGAAACCATTTTTGATTAGTCTTCTTTCCATTAACCTTTGTCCGGTGAATAGTAATAGTAGTTAGAGTCCTATTGCCGTATTGCGTGACTAATTCCTTTGTCCGTTTGGCTACTATGTTCAACTATTAGGAAGTTTGCAGTTTATAAATATTGCGGGCGTAATATATTATTATTTGAAAAATTGAGTTGAGTTTTAAAGAGTGAGTTTGAGGGAATTCCTCTAAGTTGATTTGTGAGTTGTCATAAGTGAAAGATTATGACATGATTTTGTTATTTTTGAGTTTTGAGTTAATAAATTGTTGAGTATTTATTTGTATATTTATTTTTCTCCATTTCCACATATTTCTGTAGTATCAAAATTGCTCCCAATGTGTGTGTGTTTTTAGCCAACAATGCTCCAAAGTAATGTAGCGTAGCTGCGTAAGTAATGATGACACGTACCTTATAATTGTGCAACACTTTCTTGTCAACTTTCCAAGTTTCAAATCCAGTTGTTATTGGATGAGTTGACTAAAGATTACTTGCTTGTAAAGCAATCCTTTCTTTGAAAAGGGCCTGATACTTGAGACCGTGCTAACTCAATTTATGTTGAAGTTGAGCGCACACGACCTCATAGAAATCCTTGTTAATATATACTAGGAGTGATGCTCTATCGAGTAATTTGACTCGAACTCACAAGTGGTTTGATCAACTATTTGGGTTAAACTTGATTAACGTTAAGTTCAAGTTGATCTCAAGCTACTCAACAAATGCTTTAAGTCAATCTCAAGCATGGTTCTTGTAGGACCGAGAGCTCATCGAGCTACTCAATACTACATATTAATGAATGATTATTATATTGTAATTTTCAAATTATTCTTCTAAGTTTATTAGTTGTGATATTTGCAAATTGTCCATTTTGTTATAACATTATTGAAGTGTTATTAAGTTATTCAGTAACAGAAAATTTTAAATTAGCTTAACAAAAGAAATCAAACAAGCAAATCTTTCACACAATTGAACTCTTCAAGCTTTCAATTTTCTTCTTCTTCACTGAGTTTACTCCCACTCTGCTCTCTACTTCCACAAACTAAACATCCCGCTCCTCTCAAGACAATCACACACTCAAATATGCAGCTTTCTCGACCTCTCAACGGGATTAAACAGGATTTGCAGCAACGTTCAGAGGAGGAGGCATGGCGCTACAGAAGCTAGAGTGCAAGACTTGGAAATTAAATCCACCCAACCCATCAAAGAGCACCTCCATTCAACAATTTGTAATTAATAAGTTTTTTTGTGGTAAAAACGTGTATTACTAGCTTATTTTTTCTACATTTAGTATTAAACCCAACCTAAAATTGGGGGTTAAAAACTTATAATTATGGGTAATTTCTTGGTGTGAATTATAAAGGCTTTAGACATGTTGAACATAGCAAAAATTCTGGATTAGGGTTGGCCATGTGAATAGATTAGTTATATTGGCATTTTGTGAGAGTTGCTCCAAATAGATGTGAGTCGTGATTCGAAGGGCATTTTAGGTTGAATGTTGAGGATTTAATTTATTAAATCCAGCTTGTTAAATCAAAGCATTTCTTAATTTGTTAATTCCAGTTTAGCTGCTCAATGGTTTAATGGATAACATGTTGATGATTAAGATGGTTCTAAATTTAATTTATTGTGCTTTAGTTGCTTTCATTAAGTCATTTTCATCGGGAAATGTTTGGAATCTGTTACCATGCATGTTGCAAATGGAAATAAGAATCGGATGATTACTTTCTCCTATCTAAGTTTTAAACTTACATGTACAAAAGGCTGTCTTTGGTGCGAGATAAGATAATAAGATATCAAAAATGACAAGAAAGAGTACATGTATTTTGTAGAATTTTGAGTGGACAGATGGTAAGAGAAACTAAAAGATATTGGATTGCATGATTTATTTCATCGGTACATGCTACTGTCATTGTGATTTGATAGTTAAAGGGCTGTATTGCAAAACATGACAAATGCCTGTTTTGAATTGTATAACATGTGCTTCCCAAAATGACTCCATTTAGATTCTTCTTGGAGGGTGAACAGAATGAGATTGCATTTTGTCATTCGTAGTAAGTTATGGCAATGTTTTCAGAACCGGACCGGACTCGCCGGTTCGACCGGTTGAATCTCGAATCGGCCATGCCACCGGTCCGGTTCTCTATAATAGTCGAAAGTGATCAAAAAACCGTCAAGAACCGGTCGAACCGTGCGAACCAGGATGAACCGCGAACAGGCGGTTTTTTGACTTTTTTCATTTTTTGAAAATATAAAACGTGGTAGTAATGAGATTTGATCTTTGGGCCTCATATATAAGACACAAGTGTCTTAACCACCACACCAACAAGTATTTTTGAAGTTAGGTGAGTACAAAAATTTATAAAACTAATGAAAAGTAAAATAAAAAATAAAACTTCCATTTACCCATCTATGCCTCTCTCTATTTCCACATTCAGAGGTTTCAATCTTGCATCATTTTCAATTTCACCTCTATCATTCCTTTTTTAATCACTAGTTTTTAATGTTACTAAGTTCCACATTCAAAGGATTCAATCTTGCATTCTTTCCAATTTTACCTCCATCAATCCTCTTTTAATCACTAATTTTTAGAGTTACTAAATTCCACCATCAAATGATTCAATCTTGCATCTTTCCAATTTCACCTCAATCATTTCTCTTTTAATCATTAGTTTTTAGGGTTACTACAATAAATTTCCTGTACAAACTCTACTCTTCCCTCTTCTCATCTCCACCTCCTCCACCCTCCTCTTTCTCTTACCATTTTTTAAATCTCCATGTATTTTGTTTAATCTCTTGAAGTTTTCTTCCACAACTTTAACATAATCTATACAAGTTTTCTTCCTTTTATTTATTTTCTGTATGTGGAGTTTTTGTATTTAATTTGAAATTTTGAATTCTTTTCATTTATTGATGTTGGTTTTCTTTTTTTTTTTGTTTTCCCAATTTTCGGTTAAAGATGTATCTAATATTTCAAATTTTTTCAAACTTGCTTTTTTTTTGTATGGTTGAAAGAAATTACATTTATCAATTTTTAGAAAATTTATGTTTAATTTTCATGTTATTAAGAAAATTTTAAAAGACACTTCAAGATAAAGTACTTTTGGATTAATGTATTCAAAATTATTGGGTTTAAAATTTTTTTTCCCTCAAAAAATTTGAAAAATATCATTAATAGCCCACTGGGCTGCTGCTGGTACTGAGTGCCCATTGGGCCACTGCCCAGATGCCAAAAAAAAAAAACACACACACACACACACACACACACACAAAACAGATGAACCGCCCGGTCGGACCGGTTGAACCGCGAACCGATCATGCCACCGGTTCACCAGCCGATCCGAGTTTTAAAACATTGCGTTATGGAGATATTTTAATTTTTAAGGTTGTCTTCAGTAATGGACCCGAGGGCGGGCAGGGCAGCTGCCCACAAAAATTTTCTAAAATTTCTATTGGGCCTACAAATTTTAAGTAAAATAATATTATTTTAACCCCCTAAATTTGTAATAAGTTATTTTTTATGTCCTTCAAGTTTTTCTCATAAAACGTATCCTATGATTAACCAATATCTAGTTACCTTCCTTTTGATATATAGTATTAATATTAATGTTAAAAAACAACAATTTGTAGCTATTATAGCTTTTAAATAGCAACTAATCAAGGAAATAATAATTTATGTTTAGAGAAGTATCTATAACAAATCAACTTAACACAGCTGTAGATGCTTTTGGAAACATTGGCGTGTTCAACTCTACTACATTCCCCACCGTAGGTAGCTGCCCTCCCCATATACGAGGATTGTTACATTTAGATCAGAAGTAAATTTGTAATTTTCGTTTCTCTTTTAAGCGGTAAGGGTAATTTTCCCCATCCGCTGCATGTAGTTTCTCAAGTTGTTTAATAAAAAGGGTAGCCAAGCCTGGTTTAAAAAAAAAAAAACTATAACAAATCAACTCTTGATATAAGACTAACTTGAACTAATAAAGGATTTTTTTAATGTAATGTACTCATTAAAACGCTTAACTTATTATGTAAATACACACACTCACATTTATCAACCTTCTATATTTAGATACTTTCTCAAATAAGTTCCACTTTTATAAGACAAAATTAACACATGAAACTAACTTAACAAGCACTTTCGAGCATTAGTTAGCAAAATCCATTAAAAAAACTAAGAAAACTAACTCCAAAATGTAAGATTTACTTGGATTAAAAAAAGCAAGAGTGTTAATTAAAAACAAATATAATTTGTAATAACCTTTTTTATGTGTTAAATATAATTTGTAATAACCTTTTTTATGTGTTACATATAATTTGTAATAACCTTTTTATGTGTTATAAAGTATCCATCATTGCCAACTCTATTGAAATTGGTACTGTTGACGTTGAAAAAGAAATAATTCAAAAAAATTTATGTTAATTCAACAATTGGTGTATTTTATCAAATGAATGATCACAAACATATAGTCTTACATCTTTAACATTATCAGGAAATAAAATAGTTGGAGAGTCTAATGTTTATATTTGTTTTATACATCTTCTTTTCCAACTAAAATCATCTTATTGTTGGTTATTGTCTATCAAATTTTCTTTTAAGTTTATTATATTTTATTTACTATCATATTTTTTTATTATATGGTTGACTGTTCACCCCTCCTAATCTAAAATCCTAGGTCCATCACTGGTTGTCTTGGCAAGTTCATCCACTCTTTTTTCTCAAAGACAGCTCTTCCTGATCCCTAAAGTCAAGAAATCCATGGCTCATTAATTAAACAAATAAAGAATTATCTAATGTTTTGCAAAAACTTTTTAGGAAGAAATCACTAGAAGAATAATTCTATAAAGAGAAAGGGATGTATAACATGTACATATGCATGTACTTGATATTTGTAGCGCTGTCATGATTAGATTTAGTGAGTTTGGAACTTATTGTTAAGTAGTATTGCTATTTTCATGTAAAAGCACTGTTCACTTCATTCAAATAATGCAAAGTGGTAGTAGCAACCTAAACACTCATGGCTTGAGATTAGGCATGGCACCACATGAAAGAAATAAAAATCATTAGATTGAGCAATTAGATGCTGAGAACTCTCATGAATTGTTAGCTGGTTTTTTTCTTTTTTGGATAAATTATGGATTGAGTGTCCAGTGCTGATTCATTGACTCCAATGATGCTGGACATTCCATTATATATCTCCAATGAGACAACAGCAAATCAGAAGAATATAGCCACAAAGACCACACAAAGTATTCCTACGGCTATTCAAGAAGAAACTGTGGTAGGCCACCAACAAAATATAGAAGGACAAGAGGATAATACATATCAAGAGGAAGATTTCACATTCCTAAGCAAAGGGAACCATCTGAAGTTTGGGATAATTTCGATGAATCTGAAGAAAATAAAATGTACTATGCCATTTGTCGCCACTGTGAGAAAAAATTATGAAGGTGTAAAACAAAGCAAATATCGAGTAGGCTAAGACACTATAGCTTACACGTCTAGCTAGAAAAGTAAGCATTAGATAGGCTGCATAACAAAAAAAGCTAAATTTTCAACTTGTTGATGAGGCATTTCCTTCTTCACTACCACCTTTGCATACCGGCAAGTTCGATATGGGGAAGATGAGAGAAGCGGTTGCACATTGGATTTTGATGCACGAACATCTGTTCACCATACTTGAGGAAGAAGGGTTGAATCTCATTTTAAAGCGTGGGATGCCTGAATGGCAGAGAATCACAGGAGAAGTAGCTAAAAATGATTGCATACAAGTCTATGAACTTGAGAAGAGGAATCTAATGAACAATTTGAGGAATGTAAAGAAAGTAATTCTCGCAGTCGATTTCTGGAAATCCAAAACCAAAAGATTGAGTATATGATCATCATCAGCCATTGGATAGACTCAGACTAGAAGCTACAAAAGAGAGTGCTTAATTTTGTCCACATACCACCTTCTGAATGAGGAGTTGAGATAGAAGCTTCACTTTTCAAGTGTGTCAAGGAGTAGAGCATCGAGCATAAGATACACACAATTCTATAGATAATGCATCGGCTAATGATGTAGCTATTAGAGCTTTGAGGGATGACTTTAGCAATCAAAGAAACTATTGGGTGGAGGAAAATTGTTTCACGTTCACTGCTGTGCACACATCTTGAACCTTCTTGCTCAAGATGGCCTTTCTGAGATCTAGGATATTGTTCATAACATTAGGCAAAGTGTGGAGTGTGTAAATAGATCTAAGGGTAGATTATTGTTATTTGCCGAGGTTGCACAGCAGCTCCAAATACCGAGTAAAAAGCTACTTTATGATTGTCGAATGAGGTGGAATTCCGCTTTTGAAATGTTAAGATGTGCTATCAAATACAAAGATGTCTTTCCTCATTTACAAAATAGGGAGCTGCATTATGAATGTTGTCCATCTCCTTGGGATTGAGAGAAAGCAAGAAAAGTGTGCGGTGTCTTGGAAAAATTTTGGACAGCCACACATATCGTGTCCGAGATTGATTATCCCATGGCCAATTTGTTCCTTCAAGACGTGATGAAGATTAAGAAAGCTTTGGATGCTCAAGTTGATGATGAAGATCACTTCATTCGAGCCATGTTCAGAAGATGAAGGTCAAATTTCATAAATACTGGGGTGAATGCAATTTATTAATGGCTATTACTGCCATTTTAGATCTCAGGCAAAAAGCGTGAGCTGTGGAGTTCGCCCTCCCTTAGTTGTACTCGTCATTTGGAGCACAAGACAATATTTCATACGTGAAGTTGAGCTTTATGATGTGTATGTGGCCGCGCATTCAGATGAAAAAGAAAAAGAAGTACAAACTTGTGCTTCTGAAAGGCAGTCAAAAAATGCACCATCTTCTTCTAATTGGGTTGATTTTGATGGGTAATATGATCAAATAGAGACCACTGAGCCCTACAAATTGAAATTGGTAGATTATTTAGAAAAACCTCGCCAAAAGGCAGGTGCAAATCCAAAGGAGTATGACTGCTTGGAATGGCGGAAAAGCAAAGGGGTTGCGTACCCAATTTTATTCAAATTGGCATGTGATATCTTGGCAATTTTGGTAACTATAGTTGCATCTAGAGCTATATTTATTGCCGGGACTCAGGTTATTGATTCTTATCGAGTTTCACTTCATCCAGATGTGGTTCAAGTTTTGATATGTGCTGGAGACTGGTGTAGAATTCTTCATGGGTTCAAAAAGAAAATTAAAGTACGTTTTATAGTTTTACAATTTTTAGTAATGTGTACTTTTAATTTTAGAAGCTGTAATACTTATATTGCTAATAATTAAGCCTTTTTTTATAGCTTAAAGCCTGTTTTTGCTTACTTTTGATATAAGCTGCTTGTAGCTGTTTAAGTTAGCTTTTGTCTTTAGTATTTAGCTTCTTATTTTTGTTCTTCTTTTTTATGGCAAAGAGAGATGAGATTATACTTTCTTCTATATACGCAGTGAGCTAAAACACTCAAAGAAATTGAATTTCCGAAGGTTTGAAGATTTATTGCAAAGTCCTCAAATGAACCTAGTTCAATATTATGACATTTTTTAGTTCCTGATCAGATTTATTTTAATTACATTATATGTATGTATGCATGTATATATGTACATATATGTATGTATGTATAGTGTATTTTCATATGTGTATATTTTAATTTCTTCCTTAATTTGATAACATTTTTGGTCGTTCATGATACTTGGCATATATGGTTCTTTGGTTGGCCTTGGATGTTGAATAGCTTTCTAGAATCTGGACTCCATCTTTGGTATATTGCTGGAATATGGATTAATTGGATTGTTGGTGACTTGCTTACTAATTCTAAAGTGTTCGAATCTGGACAGCATTCTTATTCTCTCATGTGTTCTTGACTTTTAAGGATCTTGTGAACTTCGTGTGATTTTCTTATGAATCTGCTGCCAATTTATTGTGTTGTTTTGATTTGATTTTCTTGTTGTGAGGGCCTTGAAAAATCCCGATTTTATTTTTAAAATGCCAAATATTGTTTATATTGTGTTTATTCATTGAAATATGAGTGAATATATGTTTATAGTGAATATTTTTCAATTTAGAGAATTTTATACGAATTATTTGCCGGTGCGTGGTTTCGGCCGAATTAAGTGTTCAATTTTGTACCGGGCGTGATTAGTGATTTTAAATTGAAATCGAGCATATATAGTGATATTATGGAAAAATTATTAAGATTGGACGGTGTTGGAATGGAGTAAAATAGTGTAAGTTAAACTGTCGCGCGCGACGCGACATAAAGTGCTCAAAAAACACTTTTCCTTAAATTAAGGATTTGGCACCTTTTTGTCTCTTGAAGCCTTGACTTCTTGCATCCTTGAAGCTCACTTTTTCAGCTGCACATTTGGAGTGAAGAGAGAGAGAGGGAGCCCAAGAGCAACAAGGAAGAGAGAGAGAGAGTTGTCATCTTTGTCTTCTTCATTTTTCTTCCTTTCTTCCAACAAGCTTCAAGCACCATTGAAGACTATCCTCTTCTTCAACTTTGCAGCCGAGAGAGAGGGAGGGAGGTGAGAGAGAGAGAGCTGGTCCGAGTTTGGAGGAAGAAAAGAGAGGAAAAAGCTTGTGGGTTGATCCTTCATTTCATCCTTCATCTAGCAACATGAACTTGTGAAACTTGAGTGAAGGTTTTGGCTTGTATTTCCTTCTTCTTGGCAGCCGATTGAAGGTGAGAGAGAGAGGGGTGAAGTTCGAAAATTGGAAGAAGGAAAAAGGAGAGAAAGAAAGCTTGTGGTGAGCCTTGATCTTGTTCTTGGAATTTTTGTGGGAAAACACCAACAAAACTAGTAGATCAAGGGCAAAGGTGGAAGCTTGTGGAGTTTGCTAAGCTTGGAAGCATTCTTGAGAAGAGGAACTCACAAGATCTTCCTTGATCTTGTTGGATCTTGATAAATCCGGAGGTATAAGCTTCAAAACTCTTAGATGTAGCATTATTAGAATTAAATATCCTAGATCTATGGTTTAGATCTGTAGAAAAGATTACATCTGAAAAGATGAAGTTGGGCTCTTGAAATCCCAACCTAGGTAGCGGACTTGAGGTGGCCTTTAGGTAGCGGATTTGAGGACCTGATTGTGGATTGATTGATATTCATGAAATGAGTTCATTCTATGGTTAGAAATTAGATCTTGTAGTTGAAAATATTGAAGGAAAGTGATAAGTGATGGCCGAACCATACTTGGCAACTTTGAAATGTGATTTCGAAACTTTATGATGTAATTGATGAGATTTTGTTTAAGTATATATGTATTATATTCATTTATGAGTATATGTCTTAAAAGAGTTAAATCCTGAACTTTTATCGGGAGAAATTGAGTGTCACTAAGCTTTGAGAGAAAAATGCCATTTTGGACAAATTGGTAGGATTTGAAATATTTTAACTAATTTCCACGAATTGTGTGTATTGAAACCGAGTGAAAATCGTTTGAAAAATGAGTTATTTGGGTTTAGTTTCGCTATCTGTGGGGCAAAACTTAATTCTCCTTTTACTTGATCATAGGAAATGGGGGAGAGTTTGAACCAGATCCCAACTTGGATTGTCAGCTGTGATTAGTTGATGAGTGTTCTAACTCTCTTTTAAATGAAAATCTTCCCATGGTTTGTAAATGAATGATTTGTGAAATGAATTGCTAGTATTTACAAAGGAATGTTTATTGAAGTGATTTACTACTATTTCCCATTGAAATGCTTTACAAGTAAAATTATGTAGGGTTTGTGAGTTTCAATGTATGTTACTTGTCTTGATTTACAAATACTAAATGAGATGGTGATTTGTTTATGTGATTTTGAGACTGTGATTAGAGATGAGTTATATGTTGAATATGTGCTGTGACTTGAAATTTGATTTGTGTTGATAAGCGGAAGTATGTACCATACTCGAGTGAGTGGTAGGTGCCTCTCATCCCGCCATATGTGTTATGCGGAAGTATGTACCACACTCTAAGGAGTGGTAGGTACCTCTCATCCCGCCTAAATCTTAACTTTGAATAAGTCAATTGGAGCGTTGTCTCGTCGACCCTATGTGATAAGCGGCAGTATGTACCACACTCGAGTGAGTGGTAGGTACCTCTCATCCCGCCTTGATAGTGAATCTTGAATAAGTCGATTGGAGCGTTGTCTCGTCGACCATACGTATTGAGAGATAGTATGTACCACACTCGAGTGAGTGGGAAGTACCTTTCCTCTCGTCTCAGTATTTTAAGTGTAATTGAATCTGAACGAAAGTATGTGTCACACCAAATCAGGGTGGTAGGCACCTCTCATCCCGTCTCAGTACTTTTGATGTGATTGAAGTGATTTGTTTGTTTAATTACTGCTCGAATGCTTAAGTGAGTGAAATGAGTTTCTCTAAAGGATTTACTCTTGTTTTGAGTTAAATCAGACGTGATTTGCTATCGTTCTGCATGAAAGGCTTTACTCATGGTTTAAGTTGAATGGTGAAAATTTTGGAAGAGTACTATTTGACTCAAGTGTTAAGATTTTGACTAAATGTGTATTTGCTTAATTTTCGGAACCTCACTGAGCTTTTAGACTCACCCCAAAAATGTTTTATTTCCCTCCTCCCCCCACAGGGACTCGGGACAAAGGAAGCACTTGAAGAGTACGAATAGTTGCTTGCCCAAAGTTTTCAAGAAAAAGTGGAAATTAAAGCTAATTTACTTTCCCCTATTTGGCCATCACTAAACAGAATTTTCATCAATAGTCTCTTATCAACTAATCCACATTTCTGCTCACTTTTCCAAGCAATTCTACAAAATCCTTTCATTGATATTTCAAGAAACATCTAGTCAAGATCCTTAGCAATTATAATCATGAAAATTTGCGCAGGAGTTACCCTAACTCAACTCGTCATCTGGAGCAATTCAAACTAACTACTTAACATGAGAACATAAGATTCCTCCTTTAGTCTCATCCCTTTTGTCTTCCATGTCAATGTCCTATCACCAACGATGAAAGTACTCAAAAATAAAGAGCACTTACCCCAAGTTTTATACCACATCCTTAGCCTACATATATTATCCTCCAACCTTAGAGGGGTATAATCTTTCGTCCTTACTCTTGGCCTCTTCTACCCTCCATAATGCTATAAAAGGTAGACAATTCAATAATTCATATAAGTTCAATACACCATTAAAAAGTCAACTCGAAATTAAAGCAAAGAACTTTATTTACACACTTCATAATAATAGGAGTGCCAGGAGTACATCAGATGAGCATGCTTTTAACAACAAGGTACACGCAGGTACATCAAGTTCACATGTACACTTGAACAAAAATACAACACTTAAGAAGTTTGTAAGCATGTAATCACAGGAATTGAGAACCCACTCTACTGGCTTTTCTCACTAAAGATTACGCACAGTCCTAACTTCATGCTCGGCTAGTTTATCAAGCTTTAGAAGCAAAAGTCTCGAAGGTAATACTCTCCAAAAGGTCAGACTCCAAATATTAGGGATCTGGCTTGGTCACAGTGGCATCCCCTCTCATATCCTCATCACTAGTCACTGTATTTTTCTCAATTCACTTAGAACTTAATCAAACTTAAGCATCATTAACAATTTAAACATCAATAGTAGGTATCTCTTACATTCCTTCCAAACCTACTAAATCCTCAGATACTTAATGACTCCAATTCTCAACCATTCATTAAGTGATAACGTCACCTTACGCTTAACACACAATCAAATCCCACGGTCTGGCATCCTAAGAAATGAAACCAAGCAAGTGAGATTTTTCTTCCCTTTTTCCTCTCAAAAATTTCCTCCAAGAAGAAGAAAAGATAATGTAAAGTGATAAAAGGTTTGAAAACTTAGCTATTTTTACATTTTAATCAAAACTTTAGCTTTTAATTTGGGGGACAAATGCCAAGCTTTCATTGTTTCCCTCTGAAATGTCCTTAAAACTTTGCCATTAAACCTTTCTTTCACCTCCAAATATAATTTACATAGTCAAATAGGCTTGACTAGGTCAGTTTAACCATTGCAAATATTTGGAAAATAATTGAACGGAAATGAGGAGATATGAAATTATGTTCATATATAAATTATTTTCCAATCACTAAGAAAGAAATTTCATTCAGAGTAGAAACTTTAGAAAAACATTTCGAAAACACCTTTAACTTTTTGGGGTACTACAACCTTTCCCCTTAAGGGTGTCGTCCTCGACCCTCCAACTCATACTAATCAAAGTTATGAATTTTCCAAAGATCCATTTGAAACATTGTATTTGGAATGATTAAGTGATTTTTAAAAAGGTATTTGAAATACGATATCATATGAAGTGAAAGCTTTTCCTCGAGGGGATTTTGGGAAAACATTGATTGAAAACTAAAAAGTGAAAGTGAATTGTTTTAGTTAATAAGTGCAAGAGTAACTCTTAACTATCGTTTTTATCTGTTTAGGGGGTGTGGATGAAAGTGAATTTGACCCCTACGTGGAAGCTGAACCTTACTATTTCGGTGAGTTTCCATGCATGATACTTGACTATGTGTATTTAATTTGAAATGTGTCTGATTAAGTGAATTGTCGTGAAAACAGATTTTTCATCCATCAAATGGAGTAGTGTGTACTTTATCGCACTTACTTCCATTTGAATGGTACCAATTGCAAAAGTGTTGTCATGATATTTCAAGTGTACTTTGAATCTTTTGACTTGTGACATGAATCCTGTTCTGAAGTACATGAAGTGATGTGACGTGTCCTGTATTTCTTGTTCTCGAGAATTTTAATCCCCTTGGTAAGTTATCAACTCGAGCCGTTGGGAAGACCCAGGTCGAGGAGATTTAACAACCTTGGCCTACGTGACCAGTTGTGTGCTCTGGACTTGGCATATGGCATTGTCCCTGTTGTAGAGCAATACACAAATATAAATTTCCTGTTAGGCTGGCGGGCCCAGTTGGGGGTTTTGGTGGAGAAAGGAGTAGGTGGTGTTCTACTTGGTTAAGTATGAAAGTTGACGGAGTGTCAACTGCGAGAATTGCGCACCGGTCCAAGAATGTGCTCCAGCTTCCAGGACCTTAGCCCCTGAGGGCTACTCGTATCCTACTCTTGTGTGATTATTGGCTTTCCTTACTTGTTTATTTCCAAATATGAATTTTGAAGTGAAAAACTATATGTGTTATGTTTTTTGCATGTTTTTGGGAATTCACGGGCTTTTTAGCTCACCCTTTTTCCATTTGTTTTCCTTAACAGGAAATGAGATCCCCAGTGAAGGTGCCAACCCTCAAGATTAGGGTTTACTCTTGTTTTGACGTCTTGGAGAACTATGTATTAGAGATATCGAGATCTTTTGTATACCGGAACTTGATTGTATGGATGAATGATTGATGTACTATGGATTTGTAATTTGGGAGTTGTGAATTTGTTAAGTATTGTACCTTGTATATTATGTCCAGAGTTTTAGTTTGATAAGTTATATGATGGCTGAGTGAGTGAGTTTTGGCGAGAGCTAGGCAGGCGGTCACTGATACCCTAGGGTACGCCCTAGGGAGAGGTGGGTCGTCACAGGTGGTATCAGAGTTTAGGCTTCAGATCTCTGTAATGTATTCTAGACTAAAAGTTTAGGGTACTGGCCTGTGGAAAGTGGGACCAGTGTGTTTCTAGTGCTTGATGGTTGGTAAGTGTTGCCGCTTGAGAGTTTCGTGGATGAATTGATTTGATTGAGAGTTTGATGTTACTATGATTGAGGCATAAGAGTGACTCATAGTGTTTGATTGACTTTACTATCTCATTTCAAATATGACACGTCACCGATGTACTCACTAAGCACTATTTTCACATTTTCTTTAAAAAAACACTTAGATGGGGTTTATCACCTCAAAATCACTTTTAACACAAACTCAACACTTACTCTTTGTCAATACTTTAACATAACTTTAGAACACTCCAAACCATATCTTTATTTTCAAAATTCATAAGATTTGGTCACAATACTGTAAAACCTTCAAATTCATTTGAACGACATTTTTCATTCAAAAGTTCACGAGAAACTTCACTTTTCATCTTTTAAAATTTATACACTCATAAATGAACATAAAAGGTATTTTCTTAGACAGTTCATCACAAATAACCACAAAATCTTGAAATCAAATATAGAAATTACCAAGCATGGGTTTGGCCATCTCATACATTTTTCCATTAAAATTTCAAACAACACAACCCTACTTTCTAACCATATCACGACAAATTTCACAGATATCAATCAAATCCCAATTAGGTCCTCAAATCCGCTACCTAGAGGCCACCTCAAGTCCGCTACCTAGGTTGGGATTTCAAGAGCCCAACTTCATCATTTCAAACATACTCAATACTAGCAAAATAAACCGTAAATCTTTCATAATTAACTCTAATCAAGCCATAGCCAAGGGTTTTGGACCTTATACCTTTAGATCTATAAAGATCTAGCAAGATCCAACACGATCTCGCGAGCTCCTTTGCAAGCAAGTTGCTTTCAAGCTTAGAAACACCCAAAAGTTTCGATCTTAGCCCAAGATTTTCGAGCTTTGACTATGATTTCCATCACCAAGCTCAAGATTAAGCTCAAGACAAACCACCCAAGCTTTCCTTCTCTTTATTTTCCTCCAAATTTTGGACCTCTCCCTCTCTCTCTCACTCTCGTACGGCAGCCAAGGATGGAGGAGAAACAAGCCAAGATTGAGACCTTCGATGGGGTCTTGAAGCTTCAAGAAGTTTAAGAAAGAAACAATGGAGGAAGATGCAAGCTTTTCTCTCTCTCTCTCTCTTGCTCTTGGAGCTCTCGGATCTCTCTCTCTCCCTTACTTTCACGGCTGCTCCAAGGATGAAGATGAGTGTTTTCAATGGTGACTTGAAGCTCCAAGGATTGAAGGAAGAAGAAATGGAAGATGGAAACTCAAGCTTCTCTCTTTCTCTCTCTCTTATTTTCGGCCTCCCTCTCCCTCTATACCCCCTCAATTTGCAGCTGCAGAAATGAAGCTCAAGGAGGCCAAAAAGTCAAGCCAAAAAGGTGATCTTTCCTTATTTTAAGGAAAAGTAAGGAAAGATCACCTTTTTGGGCACTTTATGTCGCGTCGCGCGCGGCAGTCTAACTTACACTGTTTTACTCCTTTTCAACATTATCCAATCTTATTAATATTTCCAAAATATCACTACACATGCTCGATTTCAACTTAAGTCACTAATCACGCTCCGGTAGAAAATTAAACACTTAATTCGGCCAAAACCGCACACCGACAAATAATTCGTATAAAATTCTATAAATTGGAAATTATTCACTTTAGACATATATTCACTCATATTTCAATAAAAATATATAATAAAAATATTATTATACATTTTAAAAATAAAATCTGAATTTTGAGACCCTCACGGTCCTTTTTTTCACCCTCTAAAATCAAAAAGCAGATTTCACTAAAAGACTTACAGATCATTGTTTTTCTTTCATTTTTTTAGTATAATACAAAACTTTTTTTTAAATTCGGTGCCTTTCCACCTTCTAAGCATGCAAAAATGGATTTAATTAATCGAAATGGAGAAAAATGAAATGAAATAGAAAACGGAATTAACATGATGACTATCGGTGATTTTTTAACATAAAGAACCCTAATGTCCCGTTAACGATTTTGTTAAGGGCACAATCTGAAAAAAAAAAATTCCCAAAAATTTTGACAGAGTCTCTCCTAAAACTCCCTGCCAGCAAGCCCATTTTTTCAACTACGAAAAGGAAATTACTACAAAAGGAAATGTACTAGATATGGGGGTAGAAATTATAACATATGTCAGAAAAAGGCAGAAGAATAAATTGTCCTAAATCAGGATATGAACACATGCGTTAAGTCCAAAAACTGCCTATAGAAATATCCACTGTTATAGACGGATACTGATTAGTATTCATCTATAACACTGGATAGATGTGCGGGTACGACTAGTTTAATAGAATAGTAGTGGGAAGAAATAAGAAAAGGATAATCTCATGTGGAAATGGAGTGAAGAAATGCATGAATAACTAATGATGACATCAACTATTTTGTAACTTTCCATTCTACTGATTAGAGCAATCTATGAAATAGTATGATTTCCAATTCAAATTAACCATGGGCTTTCTTTTGTATTCCTTTCCTATTTTGGCAAGTTTAAATAAAATTTCATAAAAATTTCGACAGAGTCACCCTATAAAATCACTAAGACTCCCTACCAGCACACCCAATACTTGAGTCTCCTAATGCATAACATAATATTCATAGTTATATGAGGCAGATTGAATAGATGCGTATCATAATTTGACTAAATATCATACAAAAAGCTAACAAATAAGGAAAGTTTTAGGTCAAGGAAATCGTAGGCAAAAAATGCAGACTTAACTAATGAAGCCATAAATCTTTCTAACATACATCTACTAACATCAACCACATTATGTTGCTGAAATTTATTCTGAAGTCGAGATTACTGACATAGTTAGTAATCTGCAGGTCCCCACAAGCCTTATCGATCTAGGAAAAACAACCTTGTATTTTAAGCAGGCGCTTGTACTGCAAATCAAACAGATAGAGTGGCTAAAAAACTTGATGCATCACCATACTTGCTCCTAAAATAGACATCTAAGCTAACACCATTAGTATAGTAACACAATAAAGTAAATTCACACCACCATACTTGCTCCTTTATAGCTTATAAACAAAAAAAAAAACTAATTGCATATGCTCCTTTATAGCTTTTAAACAAAACTCACTTATCTGTCATCTTTTAATGGTTTATTCTAAAATTTAAAAACTGGTCGGATGTAATACACAAGTGGTATGAGCAAAATTTTACAATACAGTTTTGAGCATGAAAAATGGAAAATTTCAGCACTTATTGTACAAAAATAGACCATACAACCAATCCTTCTTGTGGAAATTAATATATACAGTGGTAGATGGCTTTTTTTTCCCCCCAAAAAAATTAGAAAAAGGTTTCACTAAAAGGCTTACCGTTCATTGTTTTCGTTTCATTTTTTTTTGGGCTGCTACAAAACCTTTTTTTTACAGTAGTTGTTAACAAGCACTTTACTCTCAATGCATTGAATTATTAGGATGTCAATTTCTAAGTTATAGTAAGTCAACATATGAACATTCATTATGGGATCAACTGCATTAATCAAAAAAGATCTCTACCAATAAAACATTTCTCCCCCTTCTAAGCATAATTTTCATATCATCATAACATGTAAAACATGTCCTAAGAATGCATCCGGTTTCTGCATTACACACAATTTTCCCTCTTCTAATCATGTAAAAATGTGATTTAATTAACAGAAATGGACAAAAAAACAATGAATGATCAAAACATAATAAAAACTTCCAAATTATGTTGACAAATTTAGCAAGGACTTTATGCAAACAAAATTTTTAAAAATTTTGGCAGAGTCTCCCCTATAAAATGACTAAAACTCCCTACTGGCAAACACAAATTTTTCCAACTCTAAATGCACAACATAAACTCGAGCCACATTGGACAACCCTATGTTTAGCGTAACTTAGCTAAATGTCATAGAAATAGAAAGCAATACGAAAAGCTTAGTGCCGCCGCCGCCACCTGCCTCTAGAACAACCGTTAGTTACCCATGTCCAGTTCATTATCATCATTAACTTGGCTAGTAAGTGTGATGTATTCTTTCTTTGGCCCGTCAACTTGGTGCATTTCCTTCCTTTGTTGTTCAACTTTTTTTTTCCCGCTTTCCTACTTCCTTTTTTTTTCTAAATGTTTCTTTTGGCAAACAGATACACAACAGATGAGCACAGTAATACTTATTTCCATACCCTTATATAAAATGGATTTACTACAAGTAGTGGTCATACATCGAAACAAATTGCTCCTACTTCAGAGCAAGCATTTTAAAAGATTTTCTGGTCAGTTAAATTGCCAAAAACATATCATTCATCTTCAATTTCAGCAATCACCCCTACACACCTCACACTCTTTTAAATCTAAAGCATTGTGTTCTCAGATTAAGAGGGGAAATGAAAAAGATTATCTACAAAATTCAAGAAAACTTATCCTCTAAGTTCGCTTCTACACCTCTAGTTCAATTAGCTTTGGACAGCACATTATCTGCCGAATAGTCACTTTAAAGAAAATTTTCCTAGCACTGCAGGAATGGAATGTGCCTAAATCTCTGCATAGGATATACCAACTATTATTAGGCAGCAACATAAATGAAGAAAAACTTGCATAGTCTAGTACTAAGCAAACATTCATCCAAAATCCATGCCTAAGCAGTACCAAAGCTGCGGATGCAAAAACCAGTGGAGGAGTCACTACAACCTTTTTCTGTATGTTCGAGAGTTTGACAATTTTAACAAAAATTAACAGATGTTTGTCTTTCAATTTGTCCAACAAACCACAAAATGTATTGATAGGGATTTTCTTTACTCCTCAAATTTTAAATAACCTTGATAACCCTATATTACCGCAAGTATACGGATCGTTTATTGAGTATAGGGAAATAAGGTGTCGATCCCACGAGGAACTATGGTTTTTCAAACACTAAAGTTTAATCACTTGCTTTATTATCTAGAAAACAACTAAAGGAAGGCAAGTAAAGTAAGGAAAGCTAGATAAAAGGGAGAAGGTGGTAAACCGACCTAAAGAAGAGGGATAAAGCAATTAAAACCAACCATTAGGTGTCAAAGACATCCAATTGGTGGTAGACAAGAAATAAGAAAGCAAGTAAAGAAATTAGAGAGTTAGGTTAGAGAGAGTTTTTAAAATCAAGTTGGAGGAATCCTAGAACTTTAGAATCCCTTTTTATGTTAAGATCAGAAGTTAGTCAAGTTTATTATGTCATTTCTCCAATGATTCGCTAAGGTATAACTTCCTTTTGTATGCCATCACTTTCGTCAATGGTCGTGTGTAGTGCAAGCTCTCATTTAAGATGAGCTAGTCATTCGGAATTGCTTTCGCCAATTCCTTAACTTCTTGGAATCTTCCTTGACCTATTTTCGTAGAGAAAAGAGAGAAACAAGTTAAATAAACTCAATGAAGTTATAGTATAAAACCACAACCAACCAACTATATTCACTACTTTCGTGAGAATATAAGTTAGTGTTTAAGAACTTAGATCTTATTGAAGGCAATTTTTTCATTGCTCATCAACATCAAATCATTAATAGTTGGTAGCCAATCAACCATAAAGCATAAGCACAAGTCTTAAACTAGCAAAATCAATGAGGACATAAATAACTCAACTATTTCATAATCACAACTAAAACAAGTTCATCCTAACTCTAGGATTTAAAGGCTTAGCTAGACATCATGTTAAGAGCATCTAAGCATAGAACAAACTTGCACAAAGCCATGAAATTAAAGCACAAGAATCAAGTAAAGGAAGAAGGAATCTTAATCAATTTCTTGAAGTTGAATCCTTGATTTTCTTCACAAGTTGATCTCCCAAATACAAAGTGCAAGAACTCCTCACAACTATCACTTTTAACTCTCTTTAGAAACTACAAACTAAGAACTAGAGTTAAACTAATGAACTAGAGCTATTCTCTAGTCTTTTTCCTCTCTTCAATGGAATGCCTCTAATTGTCTATAAAAGGCCCTATTTATAGAAGATTACAACCATATGCATCCAAAATTATGTCATGTGAATACAAGACAAGTTGGCCTTCAAAAGTCAAGGAAAATGGCTTCTTAAATCTCTTTGTCTTCATGCATTGAATCCTTTGAATTTCAACCCTCAAATGAGTTGTAATGTTGTGTTTTGGATTGGCAATGAATTGTTTCTTCAATCTTCCAAAAATTCTTTACATAATTTTGGCAGAAATTCGTCCAAAAACTAAGCTGGAATTGAGTTCGAAAATCTGGAATTCGGCTGCAACTTGCAGCAGTCACTTTCTGACGATCCGCGATGTGGATCCACGAGAAATAGGCTCGCGGATCACATCGCGGATCTGGTCCCCTGGCCCCTGTGAAAGGGATTCACGAGCTAATCATTTCTTCCACCTGTTGGTTCGCGTTTTGCCTCGCGACTCCACTTGAAACTTGCAAATTCCAAGCTTTTTGTTATGAAATTGGCGCGTTAATTGCTCCGACTTTTATTCCTTTGATTCCTTGATATTCCAATTGCATTTTTCAATTTCAATTTGGAATATCTTCACCTTCGGATATTTCAATTTCCCAACTTTACGTCCAAGCTTCTTTTTGGAAATTTCTTCTCATTTTGTCCTAATTTGATAATTGGACAAGCAATCCTACAAAAACATGAAATTTTCACCACATTAATCCATAGAAATTCAATTTTCATCATTGAAGCCATAAAATGCAAAATTAACTAGAAACCCTAGTTCATTAGCTACAAAAATACCAAAAACACACAAAAACTACATAATTAAACCTATTAAAAGCATGAAAAATATTGACTTATCAATTCCCCCACACTTGAACCATTGCTTGTCCTCAAGCAATAAGAAATACACACCAACAATTATTAAAGTGTATGTGCACCTTAATTTCATTTTCTCAAAACAAAGTAGATAACCATTTTGCAATCATCCATTAAACCACAAGTACTCATAATATCAAGTAAAAGAGAATAATCATACCATAATTTCAAGTAGCTCAATTCAATTTCTCATTCCTCACCCAATTTCACACGCAAAGTGAATCATATTGTCAATAATGCTTTCTAAACCCATAATCATTTTCAAGAGAGGGATTTATTCATATAACATATCGAACATATATTTAAACTGTGAAAATGTCTTTTGACGAGAAGATTAACATTTTTAGATGAAGAACCCCTGTTACTCAACATTTCACTTATTTGTCTACTTTTATTCAAGTACCGTTTGACGCGAAAGTCGACATTTTTAGATGAAGACTCCCGGTTACTAAGCACATTGAAATAGAGCTTTCATTTTTCTTTTTCTTCTTTCTTTTTCTCTTTTTTTTAAAGGGAAATATAAATAAATATGCCCTCAAAAGAATAATCATGAGAAAAGTATTACATATATCAACCACATTTATCACTCTACTATGTAAAAATCAAACAAAGAGAAGAAATCTCCTTAAACATACTAAATTAGGCATAATTTCCTCCATTTTACAAGATATACTTTCCTTAAATTACAAAAATTTTAATCACAAAATAGTTATCTCCAAGTTAATTGAGAAATTGAAACATATTGGACAGGATTTGTGAAAAAAAATTTTTACCAATTTTTTTAACATATAATAGTCACATAATTCCTCCCCCCCCCAATACTTAAAATGCACATTGTCCTCAATGTGTAAGGAATAATAAGATAAGATAGATAAGAAAGTAATACTCCCCTTTTAACGTGATTAAATTGATCCACTTTGCTCCACATCTTTGATGAGTGCCATCCGAGAACCTTTAATCCCTGAAAAATTTTGACAAGAAACTGCAGGAAAAGGTTAATTTCAAGGAGCCGCGAAGCATAGTGCACGTATCAGTTCACGGATTTGGCTGGGAAGGTCTCAGAACCAGATCCGCGACCCATGGATCCGCGATGTATAAATCACGTATCGGCCCGCGGATCCCTAGAAATGCTCTCTGATTCTGATCCACGAGCTTCAGATCCGCTAGGCAGACATCACGTATCTTCTCGCGGATCCTTCTGGAAATTCAGTTCTGCAATTTTTCTGCAACTGTTTCATCGGTTTCTCATTTTCTACTATTTCCAGAATAAAAATCATGTTTGTTAATTATGCAATGCACATTCTCTAACACATGTAATATGATCAAAACAACATAATTAACCTCATTTCTTGAATCAAAAACAACTAAAACACAAATTGAGGTATGAAGATGTTTGCATTTTCACTATTCATCGTGCACCAAAAAGGTTATTTTTGCATACTTGACTTTTCCTACAAGACAAACACAACAAACACACCTAAAAACATAAAACAAACATGCTTAAACATAAAATCACACCAAACTAACTTAAATTTAAACAAAATTGGGTTGCCTCCCAAAAAGCACTTTTGTTTAAAGTCGTTGGCTAGACTCAAAAAGTGTTTCTCTTTAAAAATCACTTTGGAGGTGAAAAGGAACTTGTTCCTTCCCAAGGGTTAAAGCTTTTGGATCCATTCTTCTCAAATGAAGCTTCCCCTTTCTCCAAATCATCCTCATCATCAAATAAAGAAGGATTAGAATTATCACATATTAAATGAGGAATTTTTGAGAAACATTGAAAACAATCCCAAAGTTTACTTCGTTTTTTCCTTTTTTTCTTCATTAACTTGAGGGATTTCTTGCTCTATAAAGATCTCTTTTCCTTTCTTCTTCACATGGAACATATCATTAACCAATAAGCCATCATTATGCAATTCTTTAACTATATCTACCTCTTTAAGTTTAAATGCTTTTCCATGCCATAATTCAAGATTTTTATTTTCATGGAGGTTAAACACCAATTCTTTTTCATTCACTCTAAACTTAATTATGCCTTCTTGAACATCAATTAGAGTGCCGGCGATAGCTAGAAAAGGTCTACCTAATATAATAGGTAAATGAACATCTTCTTTCATATCAAGGACAATAAAGTCAACCGGAATAAAGAAATCATTAACCTTTATAAGGACGTTTTCAATCATACCAATCGGGCGCTTTAATGACCTATCCGCCAATTGAAGAGTGATGTTTGTGTCCTTCATCTCCCTTAAATCAAGTCTCCGAGTTATGGAAAGTGGCATCAATGATACACTTGCACCTAAATCACACAAAGCATTAGAAAATTGGAGATGACCAATAGTACAAGATATAGTAAAGTTTCCCGGATCTTTGAGCTTTTGTGGGAGTTTATTTTGAATCCTTGTCGAACATTCCTCCGCTAATGCTATGGTCTCATAATCTTCAATTTTCCTCTTTTTGGACATGATATCCTTCAAAAATCTTGCATAAGAGGGAATTTGTGAAATAGCATCAATAAAAGGAATGTTAATTCTTATTTGTTTAAAAATTTGAGCAATTTTCTCAAATTCCTTCTCCTTATTGCTCTTCTTCAACCTATCGGGAAAAGGAATAGAGTGAGAAGCATTCTTAATAGGAATATGATAAGAAGGCATATCAATAGCATCATGTTTATCAAATTCTTCTTCTTTTTCCTTATTTTCCTCATTTTCATGAGTTTTACCACTTTTACCAAGGTTATTATCCTCTAATGTTTTACCACTCCTAAGAGTGATTGCATTAACATGTTCTCTTGGATTAACCTCAGTTTTACTTGGAAGCTCTCCCGATTTTCTTCCATTAAAGACATTAGCTAATTGACCTATTTGATATTCTAAACTTCTAAACCTATGGTCAATTTTCTTGTCCATTTGTTCAAACCTTTCATTTGTGCTTTGAGCATGCTTTTCTAGGGCTTTTTCCCAAGTTGGTTGAGGCTCAAGTGGTTTAGAAGGAAATCTGGGTGGATTAGAAGATCTTGGATTATGAGGTTGATCCCTCTACCCAAAGTTGGGATGATTCTTCCATCCGGGATTATAAGTGCTTGAATAAGGATTATCTTGAGGTGGTCGGTTAAAGTTATTGGCAAAGTTAACTTGCTCAACATTCTTACACATGCAAGCGTCATGATTACCACCACAATTTGAACAATAAGCATTACTTACACAAGAACTTAAACCATTTCCTCCTTGTTTACTAAACATGTTAGTAAGATTTTCCATTTGAGCACATAATATGTTAATAGTGTCGAGTTCATACATACCGACCGGTCTTCTTTGGTTACCTCTTTCATTAGCCCATTGGTAATTGTTAGAGGCTATTTCTTCAATCAAGTTTTGAGCTTCTTCGGTAGATTTTGCCATTAACAATCCACCGGCAGCGGCATCTATGATGTTTTGGTTGGTATAGAAAGACCTTGATAGAATGTTTGTACTACCAACCATTCCGGAAGACCATGGTGGAGGTATCTTCTTTGGAGATCTTTGAACCTCTCCCAAGCTTCATACAAAGATTCACCATCTTGTTGGTGAAAACCTATGATATCCATATGAAGCTTATTAGTTTTGGCAGGAGGAAAATACTTATTTAAGAATGCTTTTACTAAATCACTCCATGAAGTAAAAGTATTGGGTGGATGAGAGTTAAGCCATACCTTTGCTTTGTCACAAAGTGAAAAAGGAAATAACTTTAATTTAATAGCATCATCACTTACTCCATTGTACTTAATAGTACCACATAAATCTGTGAAGTTAGCAAGATGAGTATTGGGGTCCTCGGTTGCATTTCCTCCAAATTGACTTCTTTGGATCATTTGAATGAGTGCCGGTGAAATTTCAAAATTATTAGCATTAATGGTCGGCCTTGCTACACTAGTTTGAGCACCGGATTCATCCGGCAAGGCATAATCCCTTAATGATCTTGGCCTTGATTCCTCCATTGTTATGGATTTTTCACCTTCACTTTCCACCACAATATTTTCTTCTTGTTGTTGGACACGTCTCCTTCCTCTTCTCGCCGTCTTGATCTCTTGGATGAAGAGATTGGTGTACCTACAAGGAACAAAGAAAAGTACAAAAACTACAACAATAAAATCTAGACTAATAAAACTTGTTTTAACTTTAATGTTGCACCTAGTCCTAGTTTGAGAAACTAGTCTAGGAAAACCATTAGTTCCCCGGTAACGGCGCCAAAAACTTGATAGGGATTTTCTTTACTCCTCAAATTTTAAATAACTTTGATAACCCTATATTATCGCAAGTATACGGATCGTTTATTGAGTATAGGGAAATAAGGTGTCGATCCCACGAGGAACTATGGTTTTGCAAACACTAAAGTTTAATCACTTGCTTTATTATCTAAAAAACAACTAAAGGAAGGCAAGTAAAGTAAGGAAAGCTAGATAAAAGGGAGAAGGCGGTCAACCGACCTAAGGAAGACGGATAAAGCAATTAAAACCAACCGTTAGGTGTCAAAGACATCCAATTGGTGGTAGACAAGAAATAAGAAAGCAAGTAAAGAAATTAGAGAGTTAGGTTAGAGAGAGTTTTTAAGATCAAGTTGGAGGAATCCTAGAGTTTTAGAATCCCTTGTTATGTTAAGATTAGAAGTTAGTCAAGTTTATTATGTCATTTCTCCAATGATTCGCTAAGGTATAACTTCCTTTTGTATGCCATCACTTTCGTCAATGGTCGTGTGTAGTGCAAGCTCTCATTTAAGATGAGCTAGTCATTCGGAATTGCTTTCGCCAATTCCTTAACTTCTTGGAATCTTCCTTGACCTATTTTCGTAGAGAAAAGAGAGAAACAAGTTAAATAAGCTCAATGAAGTTATAGTATAAAACCACAACCAACCAACTATATTCACTACTTTCGTGAGAATATAAGTTAGTGTTTAAGAACTTAGATCTTATTGAAGGCAATTTTTTCATTGCTCATCAACATCAAATCATTAATAGTTGGTAGCTAATCAACCATAAAGCATAAGCGCAAGTCATAAACTAGCAAAATCAATGAGGACATAAATAACTCAACTATTTCATAATCACAACTAAAACAAGTTCATCCTAACTCTAGGATTAAAAGGCTTAGCTAGACATCATGTTAAGAGCATCTAAGCATAGAACAAACTTGCACAAAGCCATGAAATTAAAGCACAAGAGTCAAGTAAAGGAAGAAGGAATCTTAATCAATTTCTTGAAGTTGAATCCTTGATTTTCTTCACAAGTTGATCTCCCAAATACAAAGTGCAAGAACTCCTCACAACTATCACTTTTAACTCTCTTTAGAAACTCCAAACTAAGAACTAGAGTTAAACTAATGAACTAGAGCTATTCTCTAGTCTTTTTCCTCTCTTCAATGGAATGCCTCTAATTGTCTACAAAAGGCCCTATTTATAGAAGATTACAACCATATGCATCCAAAATTATGTCATGTGAATACAAGACAAGTTGGCCTTCAAAAGTCAAGGAAAATGGCTTCTTAAATCTCTTTGTCTTCATGCATTGAATCCTTTGAATTTCAACCCTCAAATGAGTTGTAATGTTGTGTTTTGGATTGGCAATGAATTGTTTCTTCAATCTTCCAAAAATTCTTTACATAATTTTGGCAGAAATTCGTCCAAAAACTAAGCTGGAATTGAGTTCGAAAATCTGGAATTCGGCTGCAACTTGCAGCAGTCACTTTCTGACGATCCGCGATGTGGATCCACGAGAAATAGGCTCGCGGATCTGGTCCCCTGGCCCCTGTGAAAGGGATTCACGAGCTAATCATTTCTTCCACCTGTTGGTTCGCGTTTTGCCTCGCGACTCCACTTGAAACTTGCAAATTCCAAGTTTTTTGTTGTGAAATTGGTGCGTTAATTGCTCCGACTTTTATTCCTTTGATTCCTTGATATTCCAATTGCATTTTTCAATTTCAATTTGGAATATCTTCACCTTCGGATATTTCAATTTCCCAACTTTACGTCCAAGCTTCTTTTTGGAAATTTCTTCTCATTTTGTCCTAATTTGATAATTGGACAAGCAATCCTACAAAAACATGAAATTTTCACCACATTAATCCATAGAAATTCAATTTTCATCATTGAAGCCATAAAATGCAAAATTAACTAGAAACCCCAGTTCATTAGCTACAAAAATACCAAAAACACACAAAAACTACATAATTAAACCTATTAAAAGCATGCAAAATATTGACTTATCATGTATGTCCCATCAAACGACTTCAAGAGCAAACTTGAAACGAAAAAACTTGCAGCTTGGCTTTGAACACACCAGAGATGGCGGAGCAGTGGCGGAAGGCTCGCCAAAGATGTACCTCAAGCATAGGTGGATGCGCGGAGAAGCAATGGCTGCCCCTTGTCGTCGTTTCAGCACCTTTTCGGCATCTAATCCCTGCTTCAATTTTCAGCTACTTGCTCTAATTGCAAGGCTGCTCCGCTGACAGAGATCCAAGAGCTGAAGTTTCAGAGATGGCAGAGCGGTGGTGGAAAGGCTCGCCAAAGACGTACCTCAACCACGGGTGGATGTGCAGAGAAGCAATGGCGTCCCCTTGTCGGCGTTTCAGCACCTTTCCGGCGTCTAATCCCCACTTCAATTTCGGGTGAGTTGCAGCTGCTCCGCCGACAGAGATCCAAGAGCTGAAGTTTCCCTCCACTTTTTGAGATATTCTTCATGGATTATGGTGAAAAACTCCACTGCATTTGGCTCAATTTTGGATAAATTCTGTTTCCCCCAAATCTTAGGGCTTTGCTTTTTGTTTCGCGTCAGGAGGCAAAGGTGCATTTTGTTTCAGAGAACTCACATTCATAGAATGCAAGCATTGTGTGGAAAAAAACTATTACAAAGCCTTTTTTTTTTGTCAAAAAAAGGAATAGAATGCATTTGGCAAATGCGAGCTTTACTAAACTCGCATTTCCCAAATGCGAACATTTTACTCTCAGAACACCCCACTAAAACAGCCTCTCTTGTAGAATTTTTTTTTCCATAACAATCTCAAAATTTTCTCCAAGTTTGATAAATACTGGGGGGAATGCAATTTATTAATGGCTATTACTGCTATTTTGGATCTCAAGCAAAAAAATGTGAATTGTGGAGTTTGCCTTCCCTTAATTGTACTGGTCATTTGAAGCACAAGAAAATATTTCACATGTGAAAAAAGTCATTTTTGAGCTTTATGATGAGTATGTGGCAACGAGTTCAGATGAAAAAGAAAAGGAAGTCCAAACTTGTGCTTCAGAAAGGCAGTCAAAAAATGCACCATCTTCTTTTAATTGGGTTGATTTTGATGAGTATTATGATCAAATAGAGACTACTGAGCCCTACAAATTGAAATTGGCAGATTATTTAGAAAAACCTTGCCAAAAGATAGGTACAAATCCAGAGGAGTATGACTGCTTGGAATGGTGGAAAAGCAAGGGGGTTGCGTACCTAATATTATTTAACATGGCGTGTGATATCTTGGCAATTTTGGTAACTACAGTTGCATCTAGAGCTACAGTTATTATCGGGACTCAAGTTATTGATTCTTATTGAGTTTCACATCATCTAGATATGGATCAAGTTTTGATATGTGTTGGAGACTGGTGTGGAATTATTAATGGGTTCAAAAAGAAAATTAAAGTAAGTTTCATTGTTTTACAATTTTTAGTAATGCATAATTTAATTTTAGAAGCTGAAATAGCTTATATTGCAAATAATTAAGCCTATTTTATTGCTTAAAGCCCATTTTTAATAAATTACATTGTTTTATTGCTATTACTTTTGATATAAGTTGTTTATAGCTATTTACGTTAGCTTTTGGCTTTAGTATTTTGCTTCTTATTTTGTTCTTCTTTTTTATGGGAAAGAGAGATGAAATTATACTTTCTTCTACATATGCAGCGCACTAAAATACTCAAAGAAATTGGACTTTTGAAGATTTGAAGATTTATTGCACAGTCCTCAAATGAACCTAGTTTAATATTATGACATGGGTTTTTACTGTTTTTAAAGCACGTCGGTTGGAATGTGTCCGCCGACTTGGCATATGATAAGTGTTTATTTTACATGCTTTTAGTATGTTTAAGTACTTAGTTTTTGTGTGTTTTAGTTATTTTTATGGCTATTTAATTAGGGTTTCTAGTGAAATTCTACATTTTATGGTTTAAATAGAGAAAATGCATTTTTATGGATGAATGTAGTGAAAACTTCATGTTTTGTAGGATTAAATGTTCAACAAAATGAGGTGAAAATGAGAAAATAATTTGCCAAGAAGTCTTGTGAAAGTTCAGTATTTCACAATTTTGGAGCAGATTCGCGAGCCAATACGCGATGCAACCAATGAAGAAAAAGACTAGCTCGCGAATCCCTCTCGGTGGAAGCAGGGGACCGGATCCGCAATGTGATCCACGAGCCTCTGCCTCGCGGATCCTCAGAAAATGACCGCTGCAAGTTGCAGCGGAAATCCAGTTTTTCCAACTCACTTCCAGCTCAATTTTCAGACAAATTTCAATGAAAGCTGCGTGAAGAATTTGGTGAAGTTGAAGAAACAACTCATAGAAAATTCAAAACACAATTTGCTTCAACTTTACAGCTCATTTGAGATTGAAATTCAATGGATTCAATGCATGAAGATTCATGAAGACATTTTTCTTGACTTTTGAATGCCAAAATTTTCATGTGTTCACATGATAGAATTTTGGAGGTTTATGAATTCAATCATCTATAAATAGGGCCTCTTGTAGACAATTGAAATCATTAAGAATTAGAATTAGAGAGAGGAGAAGGCTAGATTCACTACAAAATGTAGTCTTCACTAGTTCCTTAGTTCAGTTTAGTATAGTTAGTAGTATAGTAATTATGTTTAGCTAAGTTATTGTCTTGAGTTATGGATGAACTTTCTATATATTGTTTGTGATACTTACATGGTTATTTGATGCTATTATTTGAACAAGTATTTAGTACTTTGGCTTTTCTAATCATGATTAACTGGCCATTAATTGTGATCATTTAAAGGTGTTAAATAGGGGTGGCAATTGGGTCGGGTCCGGGTTGACGGGTCGGGTTGAGAGGATGGTACAACACAAAACCTATTGACCCGAACCTGACCCGCCAACCCGCCAACCCAAAACAACCTAACCCGAACCCGACTTGATACGGGTTAGCGGGTCACCCGAAATGACCTGACGGGTTAGCGAGTGACCCGAAATGACCTCGCGGGTTGGCGGGTCACCCGAAAATAAAAGCAATATATAAAATTATTAATTGAAAACTAATTATAGCTAGCTATTTTTTCTATTTTTCTTTTTGTTTTTTGAATTGGCAAAAAATAAAATAGCTCTTGAAGTCTTGATTTCAATCGAAAAGGGCATATTTTGCAGCATCAGCAAGGAACATCAACTCATCCGTGTATTACTCTGTATTTGCTTCTTTTTACTTCTCGGTCGGTAGTAGTTAGTACATATTTTACATCAAAATGCTAGCCGATGGACACAAAAACTGAAGTTTCCAAAGAACATATAATTATTATTTTCGCTAGATGTCATGGACCAACATCTCCTAATCCAATGCAAGCATTTAGTAGAGCTGACAAACTGAGCTCATCAGGCATAGTGCCACTAGCAATCATTTCTCCAAACAAGTCCACTGCTTCTCCAAAACGATTAACTTGCATGTAGGTCAAAAACAACGCATTCCAAGACACAACATTCCTTTCTGGGATTTCATCAAATGACATCCTAGAATCCACGAATTCACCACATTTTGCATACATAAGAGTCAGGGTATTTGCAACATAAACATGAGACTCAAACCCTGCAACCACCACATGGCTATGAACCTATTTCCCTAACAAAGCAAATTCATTACTTTTAATTTAGTTTTCAGTTAATAAATGTCCCACTTCAACATGGTAAACATTAAACAAGAAGCATCACAACCACAAATCCACAATCACTTGACTTCAACTCCATGTTGAAAACAATGAATCAGTCTTTAAACCAGTTGCAAGACTACAAAGAAATAAAATTGCACCAACAAATTGAAGACACAAACTTCAACAATTCTACCATATTAATTTGTCCAAACATAGTATCAAGGACAACATAGTGCCTAAACTCATTGAGAAGGGATCAAAGCACAAAAACCAATAACCATATCAGACCAGGATGTGTCAAAAAGCATCTTATGTATCCATGCAAGAATTTGAATCCTCAAGTATTCTTGCATCAACCTCATCCTTATTGATATTTAGAGCCATGATGTCTTGAGTCAAATCTTCCAAATTCATACTTAGAGATTCTGCATTATAAGAATAAACAAAATATATGAGTCAAAAAATTGAAATAGTAAAATATGCAAGAAAAAACTATATTTAACTTCACCTTTATTTCTGAACAACCAGTCCTTAGTGCAAACCAAAACCTTAACAATTTGTGGTGATAGTGAACTACGAAATTGATCTAGAATTCTACCACCAAGACTAAATGCTGATTCAAAAGCAACTGTTGAAACTGGAACACAAAGAATGTCCCTTGCTAATTTACTCAAATCTGGAAATCGGAATTGTTGAACTTTCCAACAATCAAGAACATTAACCTCTGATGATCGTTTAGCTCTTGGCTCATCCAAATACAATTCCAATTGGCTTTTTTGTGTACTAGAGCTAAGAGTGTCAAATTGATCAAATTCCTAGAAGTTAAAACCAAAGATATATTAGATATGATAATAAAACAAAATAGCTAATAACCATCATAACAATCACAATTTTAGAAGATAATAAAATCAGAAATTTTAATATTCATACCTCTAAAACATCAAATGATTGGTTGTCTCCTACCTCCTTGACTCCATGAGAAGAGATGTCATTACTACCTCGAGAGCATGAACACATTGCTTGATATGATAGAGTCTTCATATACTCATTGTACATGTTGAAGTGTATTCCTCACCTTGACCAACTCATCGAGACTCCGCCCATACAGGTTTATTATAACTAAACTCAATAAACTGAAATTTGTACCGAGGATCAAATACCACGACAATGCAATAAGACATTGAACTGGACCAATATTTGTTAAATTTCACAAACATTTGTGAAGCAATTCTCCTCATGAAGTCATCCAAACTATTGCACTCCTCTTGAAGCTTTAATTGAATTTTAAAAACTTGAGGGAAGTACAAATTACTAGTCGGATACTTTGACCCCGAAAAAGCATTGGTTGCATCATAGAAAACTTGAAGAAAGCCACAAATTTTTTCAACTCTTCCCCACTCTACAAGAGTTGGACAGCACCGAAAATTTGAATCACTTAATTGCAAGTGACAAAATGCAAGACGGTAATAAAGAGCAGTGGAAAGCATCCTATATGTGGAGTTCCATCTAGTAGGAACATCTTGAACTAAGGCTTTCTTGGAATCAAGTGAGGTTTGTGTTACACACTCAATGATCCTTTGTTTCCTTGCTTGAGAACCCTTGACATATTTGACACATTCTCTTATTAACTCCACAGATTTATCAATTTCTTTCAAACCGTCTTGTACTATCAAATTGAGGATATGAGCACAACATCGCACGTGAAACAACATGCCATCACAAACTAAAGAATTTTTCAATCGAAGCTGATTTTTAAGTATTTCAACACAAGAATCATTTGCAGAAGCATTGTCTAGTGTGATGGAAAACAACTTCTTTTCAATTCCCCAACTACTAGCCAAACTATAAATTTTTTCTGCTAAGGCAACACCACTATGAGGAGGAGGAATATACGAAAAATTTAGAATTTTTTTCTGTAACACCCAATTGCCATCAACAAAGTGTGCAGTCAAACTCAAGTATCCATCAGTAACAATAGATGTCCATGCATCAGAAGTTAAACATATTCGACTAGGACATCCATGTAACTCAATACGAAGTCTATTAACTTCCCTAGCATGCATTTTTTTAATGTCCACCTTGGCTGTATTTCTAGTGAAATGTTTAACTTGAGGTTCCAAGTAGGTAAGGACATTCTTAATTCCCTCATACTCCACAAATGAAAATGGCAATTCATGTCTTACTATGGCATGCACAAGCAATTGTCTAAATATATCTTGATTGAATTGTGCATTTCTTGTAGTTAGAGCACCTTGATCAGAAGTGATTAGATATTGTCCAATGTCCTTTGTCGTCATTTTCAAACACCTATTCAGATGCCGATGCAAATTACCTGTTCCGCTTTTACTCTCAGCTGAATATTCCTTCCCACATTTATTGCATTTGCACTTCAAATCCCCATTTGGATCCTTTTTAGGTAGAATGTTGAAGTACTCCCAAACATTAGAACTCAATCGCCTTTTCTTACCAGGTACGTGGATTCTTGCTTTGGGAGATAACTTCTTTTTCCCTCTCACATTTGGGTCAACACACTTCCATTGTTGGTTTGTGTGGCCAGTTTCCTCAATGCTATCACTACTACCCTCAGTATCACTATCCTCCTCAATAGTGACTGAATTTGGATATGTAGCACTTGTATCCATCTGTTAATATGAACACATCAACAATAACAATTTTAAGATGAAAGATTAATTCCAACCAGCAACAATAGCAAACTTGACAGAATTTAACTCAAAAAAAAAATTGAACAAACCTAAGCAAACAAGCAATTAAACAGGGCTGGAATTTGGATGAAATCCCTGTTCAAATTTGATTTACAAACAATTGCATCTTCATTTAGTAACAAGCACAGCTGGAATTGGTAGCTTAGAGACTCTAAAATGGAAAGCTGGACGTTAAAGGAAATCAAGACAAAGTGTGGCTGGGCAGAATTTGGACAGTACTCCTCACGCTAGACTATTTTGGAAAGTTCAAAGCTGGAAATTTGTTTCTTAATTCCACACCTGGTCAGGCTCGCTTTCCATTCAATTTTAGATTATAAAAACTTGTTTTTGGCAACAAAATCTATAGAGCATAAGAATTCAAGTTTCAAGAAAGCAATTTGAGCAAATCACTGAAAATGTTTGGGTCAAGTTCCACATTTGACCACCTGAATCAATGCCATTACCATTGAGGAGATGAACATGCTCATTTAAGTGAATAAGGAGTTTTCATAAACAATTACCATTTTCATTTGAAATGACATTCATATGCATCTCAACCATTTTCTCTATTTTTACAGAATGCCTTCCCAACATTTTGAAACTTATCTCTCCATTCAGGTACCTATTATTCCCAGGTAAAATATTTTTCAATTAAAGAGGGTTCCTGTTTCCTGTACCTATGTCCAACCTGAAACGTTTTGCAAAAGGAATGTCCATGTAAACTATTCCAGTGGAATAAAATACTTGCTTCAGCTAAAAAGAAACATAGTCAAGATGACAGCCCAATTCAGAATTTTTTATATCACAATCAAAATTTAATATCATCAGTGAGGTTAACTGTCCTGAAATTCAGCAAAGAGGCAAACGTGTTCTCAAAATCACCCAGGTCAAGTGCAAACATGAAACAACCTCCATCCTAGGAGCCAGTAGAAGCAACCAGAAACAAGGAAGTCAAACAACTTCCAATGCATACAGTTACAACAAATAACCACGTAGGAAATAGAATCGCAGTTGATTGATTTTTTTTTCTCACTTTGTTTCTTTTTATGGCAATAAAAAGAGAATGGACAGGTTACTTTTGAGTCAAAAAGCAAAACAGAAGCACGACTTCTTCCAAGATATTATGATATCCAGAAAGGAAAATCTTATACTCTACGTCCACGGCAAACAACAACCCGATTCAATTTGCAGCCTTTACCTATCCAGCAAAGACCCCCGGATGACGATGATGACGATTGAAATCGTTAATGGCCCGATTCACTTTATCAGATTATCCTCAAATTTTAAGAGTTTTTTTCAAGATTTAATCAAGTATTGCAAGAATATTCAAGATCTCAATCAAGACTTCAAGAATTTCATGGCTTTGATCAAGAAACTCAAGAAGACTTTCAAAAACAATTTGGACAATAATGTACTCAATCACCACGGATAAACAAAACAAGTTACTACATTTTTTTTAACGAACCAACAACAAACACACGATGAAAGACAGCAGCAACAAACCTAAGGAATGGCGGAGGTAGATGGCGGCGAGGGAAGACACCGAATCAACAACAAACCTCGAGGAATGGTAGATGGCGGAGGGAAGACAGCGGTAGTGAATTGGGAGAAATTAGAGAATCGAGAGAGTGTGATAGAATGAAAGAGAGAGGCGGCAGCGGGCAGCCTAAAGCGCTAAAACTGAAATGGCAATTTTTTTAACCTTTAGCGATTGGTCAGGTCAAGGGTCAACCGTTAGTGACGACCGACCTGTTGTTATTCGGGTCAATCGGGTTCGACCGATTTTGACCAACCCATAACCCAAACCCATTATTTTGGTTAGGTTAGGTGTCGGTTTTCAGGTCGTGTCGGAAATTGCCACCCCTAGTGTTAAAGACACTAGTTCATGAAGTTCTAAACCTAGGAAGTCACTCACTAATGTAGGGTGACACCTTTGTGGCTTTAGTGATTTATTTCATGTAATTTCATTGAGCAAATGAGCTTGTAATTAATTCCATAACCACGTAGTAGATATGGTTTGACTATGAGTATAGTTGATTCACTACTGAAAGTATGTTTCCGCGTGCATTAGGAGATTCGCATGCATGTTTAGCAAATTAATATCATTAATGCAACCGGTAGCTTTATTTGCAAGAGTAGTAAGGAATTCCATAGCTTGAAGAGCTTTTAATTGTTATATTCTATCTATTTTATTTCCATGTTTGTAGTTTAGATTTAATTTATATGCATGTGACAGTCCTAAATAATAGAGAGTTTGAAAATCACCGATTCTGACACCACTTCCCGTGGGATCGACACCTATACTATCCTATGCTTTCGATAAGCGATCGTATACTTGCGAAGCAGGGTTGTTTAGGTTTTATTTAAAATTTGGTGTATGGTAAAACCTCGTCAAGTTTTTGGTGCATAGTGGGTTGCCAATCACTGTTCAAATTTAGGAGTTCGGGCCCGATCAAGGGGGTGTAAGTAGACGGGAGAGGGAATAAGTGGTGAATATGGACGGTGAGAGTGAGTGGTTGACGGAGTGTCAACGTATGGCCAGAAATTGATACTTGTAAGCGGAGAAAGTAACTTCTGATATTGTGGAAATGTGGAGCCGCTGTATCCTTCAATTTTACTTGTTTAAATGTTTTAATGCTAAATTAATTGTTTTGTTCTTTTACTATTTTATTTATTTATTTATTTAATTTCTTTGATTTGCCTGTGCATGTTTTCTTAGCCTCTTGGCGTTAGCTCACTTAATTGTTTTCCTTAACAGGTTTTGAGGTGAAGCATGTGAATCGAGAAAGTTAGTACTTATGTAGGGTTTCCTCATCTTGTATATGATTGAAATTAATGGATGAATTTGATGGTTTATGGTATTTTGGAGTTATTATCAATGTAATTTTGATGAAATTTTTGGGGTTTGTATTCCGTGAGAGTTTATTAGTAATTTTAATAACTATTAATGATGACTTTATGAATGAATGTCTGGATCGATATTTGGGATTTCGTAGTGAGTCTCGGCGAGAGTTAGGCAAGTGTCCACTTGAACCACTGGTTAGATCTTACGGGAGGTGGGGCTGTCACAGGTGGTATCAGAGCTTAGGCTTCAAATCCTTGTAGTGTATCCTAGACTAGATATTTAGGATGCCAGACTGTAGGGTTAGTTTGAAAGTTAAGTGAAAGGATTACTTGTATATATTTGGTTAAGACTTGTATCGTAAGTGGATGATTTGGAAAAAAAAATGTTTGTTGAACTATATATGGTCAAAGTTTGATTTGTGGTTAGAAGAATTTGGATGATATGTCGGGCAAAAATGAGGATTGAGTTAATTTACACTTTGGGATGGCCAACGTTAGTGTTGATTGACTTTGTTCTTATTTTGGTGCCTGAATACAAATATGTTATAACTATGGATATTTGCCATACTAAAAGGTTATCCAAGACCCCGTGAGGAAGTAGAAGAGAGAGAGTTGAGAGCACGGCTCGTGAGGAGCCCTTGGAGGAGGAGCCATTCAGGGACCCATCTGGGGATTCCCAACCAGCGATTTGGCTGTGAACTAAGTTAGGGTTTCCAATCTTTGAGTGTTTTGTAAATGGTTTAGTTGGGGTGAGGCTAGTGAGACCTATAATTGTGACTGCATGACTGTTTGTATTTCTATGGCATTTGTATGTATTTTATCCTATAATGCCCCATGGTTTGCTATTTACTTGTGAACTTGCAAATATAAATGTATGTTAGTGTTTCTATTTTAAATGTTTTCACCATTGATTTTTATACTTAATTTGCTTTTGCGTAATGGCTTTATTTCTATGTTTAGACGTAACTAAGATAAATGGATGCTCGAGGTCGAGGTCGTGGTCGAGGACGTGGGCGTGCACAGCCCCAACCCTCCGCGAGTGTTCACCTTTCTGGGGCTGAATCTGAGGGGAGACTGGGTGGTGGTAATGAGGATCAAGTGGCTACGGCCATCAATAGGATGACTGATATACTTGAACGTCAGGCTGATAATCAAGGCCTAGAATAGCAGAATCAACCTTTAGGACCTGACCAGGGGGATGATAGGGCTTTGGAACGTTTTCTTAAGTTTTCGCCACCTAAATTCATAGGAGGGGCTGATCCCGAGATAACTGAAAATTGGCTAGATAGGATGTCTGATATCTTCGCCGTTCTAAATTATTCCGAGGAGAGACCGGTGAGCTTTGCCACATTTCAACTTGAGAGTGCGGCGAGATCTTGGTGGAATGTAATCTGAGTTAAGTGGGAGCGAGAACAAACTCTTTGGACTTGGGTGAACTTCAAGAGAGAATTTGATGAGAAATTCCTGCCTCCATTGATCCAGGAGAAAAGGGAGGACGATTTTATTAGATTAAGGCAAGGATCTATGAGTGTGGCCGACTATGAGACCCAATTTACAAAGCTCTCAAAGTTTGCACCCGAACTAGTGGCCACTGATCGGAAAAGAATTAGGCGATTTGTACAAGGACTTAATGTTGAGATCCAAGAGACGTTGGTTGTGGCCCAAATCAATACCTTTACTGAGGCTTTAGAGAAAGCCCAGAGAGTTGAGAGTGCTAGGCAGCAAGTGAAGGCTTTTCATGCTAAAAAGAGGAATGCTCCGAGTAGTAGTGAAATAGGATTAACTGATAGAAATATGCCGACCCCTAAGCTGGGAAGAGGCACGGGTGGAGTAAGGACTACCGGAGTATCGAGGGAGTCTATAACTAAGGAAGCCTTTCGTGGGCGTGGTCAGTCCTGGAATACCTCACAAGGAGGTTCTAGTTCAGTATCGATGCCACAAACGGGATGTGAATATTGTGGTAAACCAAATCATACGGTGGATGGTTGTTGGAAGAAAGCTGGAAAATGTCTGAGATGTGGGAGTGGAGAACATCAAATTGTCAACTGTCCAATGTCACGTCGTGAGGGTGGTGGATCACAACAATATGCTAGGCCAACGTCTAAACAGTCGAGTGTGGGGGATAATCGCTCGAGAGTGCCTGCCAGGGTCTACGCCGTGGACCAGCATCAGACCCCTAATCCTACAAAGGTTATTAAAGGTATGACCCTCCATTTACCATTGCCTAGTTAGAGTTTTGATTAATCTCAGTTCAATAGACTCTTTGTAAGTTTTGGTTTCATGAGTGGGGTAGACATGAGGTCAAGTAGGCTACCTTACAAGTTGGAAGTTGAAACGTTTACGGGAAAACCAAGGTTTGATTGCTAATTTGAGGTATAAAGATTTTGATGTATGAATTTCGAGGATGAAATTCTTTGAAGGAGGGGAGGATGTGAGGACCCAAAAATTTTATTTTATTTGACCTATTTATTTAATTAATTATTTAATTTCTCTGAATATTTGTCTTACTTGTTTTAAAGCATTTTAATTGCATTTACACCATACATTACCTCATTTTATTTTAAAAACTATTTTTAAACATCAATTTGATTTTTCTGTCACTTAATTGTGAAAAATGAATATGGGCACGTTTTTTGAGGTAGAAATTTGGGCACCGAGTGAAGTAGCGCTGGAGTGTAAGAATGATCACCCGAAGGTTAGAAATGTAATCTAGTGACTAGAGGTGAATTAAAAAGAGTGATTGTCATTGGAGATTTAAAATCTTAGTTTAAGTTGAATTAACCTCCTTGAAACTAGAATTTTATTTAGCCATTGTTTTCTCCACTTAATCCACCTTAATTCACTTCAATTTTATTCCTTTCCATCTCTCCCTCCTAACCGAGATTAACTCCCTAATCCCTAGCTAAGTGAGATAATTAATTTCCCTCCAAAATTGCTAACTAAGCTTACTATTCCATGTTTGACTTTGAGGTATAAGACAAGCTTTATGTCTTGTCTTTCTCTTCTCATTTAATTCCTTCAAAATTGCACAAAAACCCCTCTCTTCCTCTCCTCCCTTGGTCGAACTCCCCTTCCCCCTCTTCCCTTGAAATTTCATCAAATTTCTTCTTCCAATTCCCCTCTAAAACCACCTACAAACTTCCATCAATCTTGGCAAGCTTGGAGCTTAGGTGAAGAAGGCTTAGGAGGGAGCTCTTGGGAGGACTTAGTCTAGCATTTCTTGGGTGAATTTTGTTCATTCCTTGGAGGAGGTAAGGAACTAAAGCTTGCATCTTTGTCTATTAATTCCATTATTAAGCATGACATTAGGCTTGAGAGCTTGAGAGGTTGCTAGTACCTTGATGTGTGTTGATGAAATTGAGCCTTGTGTTAGTTTGCAATTTTAAGATGTTAAATTTCATTAAATTGCCTTTCTTGATTTTGGTGGAATGAGTGGGCTCTTGGACTCCCACAATTGTGATAATATGATTTCTAACATGATTAATGATGCAATGTAAGTATATATGTTGTAAATGGTGGCTGAAAATTTGAGGAAAAATCTCAAGGAAAAACCGGTTGGGAAAGGAAGAAAATGAGGAAGAAAAATTGCTGTTTTCCTTTTTATATTTTGGCTGTGATTTTGACAAGCTTAAAGGTTAATGGTGAGGCTTAAATGTGAGGGTTAAGTTGTTAATTTACCCCACACAAAATCCTTTCAAGGGTTAAGCAAAATTGGTGTTTTAGAGGAACAAGAAAAACTGGAAATTGGGCAGGCATGCTGTCCGATTTTTGAGGCTGTTTTAGTGCTAAGTTTTGAGCTAAACTTGTATCAATTTTGACCACTATTGGGTTAAGGAAGATTAAAACTACCTTAGGTTTGAAAATGAGGTCTTATGGTGGTGGTTTAGATGTGTTAAAGGCAATGAGAAGTAAAGGAATGAAACTTGGCAGGATTGAATCAATGATGTTGCGACCACTTTGGACGAGTAGAAAGCTGCCTTCCAGAGGGCATTTTTAGTTGAATTTTGGTATGAACCTAGCCTATATATGTAAGTATTAGTGTACCAAATTTGGTAATTTTTGGACAAGAAACCGTCACTCAAACAAGGCTTAGAATTCTGCTCTGTAAATTCGGATTCCAGAAAATTCAGTTTTGTGAACCTGCCATATTTGAACCATTATAATTTCTTGCTCAAGTGTCGGAATTGAGTGCCGTTAGTGGCGTTTGAAACTCCTTATGTATTAATTTAAACTTTATAAAATTCAGAGGCCAACTAATTTTCTACAATGTTTTCTGAATTTTCAAATTTGGCTGGACAGTCAACCTCTTCTGTTCTGTTTTGGTGCTGTAGCTATTTCTTAATCGAAAATTTGGGCTGTTTCTGTCCAGAATTTTATCTTGATGCCTTCTGCAAAGTTTTATAGCATTAAAATATGTTTCCAAAGGTACTAATATTGTGAAATTTGGACTTATATAACTCAAGTTACGATTTTTCAAAGATTTCTGCCCAAGTAGGAAGTTGAACAAATTTCCAGATTTGAACTTGAAAACCTGGACACACTTTATACACTTGGAAACTGACCTTCCCGTGTGATTCTATGCCTGAAACTTGACAGGATTATATTCCGTATATAGAAGAGTATGTGTACCAAATTTGGTGTCAATCCAATGTGTATTCAACCTCCAAATAATTTACCAAAGTCGGCCCTGTGAATCTGGAAACTTGCTTCGTCAGGCAGACTGTCCTGTTCTGTTCTAATGACTGTCATTTCACGTTCGAGAGTCAAAATTAAGTGCTGTCAGCAGAATTTGAAAGTAGACTCGAAGAGCTTTCTAACGGTATAACCCTTGCACATTAAATCCATTCGTACGAGCTACCGTGATTCTTGAAAGATGACTGAAAATTCTGCCTGTTTTCCTGGATTTTGTCTCAGCAGCCACTTAATCTCCAAAATTTACTTCCCTGCTTTGTTAATTTGCATTTGATGTTTTCTCATGACTTTTAGAGGGTTGAATCTAGTTTCCAATGGCTCAAGCCGCGCCCAATTCTGATGTCTAAAACTTCAGTTATGAATTTTCTTTGAAAGTGCCAATTAGTGGAACTGGTTATCTAAACTTCAAATGCACTGCTTGGCATACCTACTCGCTTGGCCAGGTTAGTGATTAAAATTTGTCCTCAAGTGATCAAAGTTTCCTCGAGGAAGGACCTGCGGAAGTGTAATCCGCCCGTGTGATCAATTACTTGCTCTTTTGATTTGGTGAGTGTTCAAGTGCATGTTAGTTAGTGTAAATAAATTGAAAGCATGTTTGTATTCCTCGGTGAGCGTGTACTTTATCGCGCTCACATTCTTCGAATTGTCTCAAAATGAGCTTAACTGTTTAAATGGTTATTTGCTTGACTGCTTGACTTGATTGAACTGTTTCAATTGTTTATGACTGTGGGGACGCCCAAACCCCATCGGGGATCCCTTCACCTTGTCCGGCAATAGGGGCTAGGGCAAGGGATGGGTAAACCATGGGTTTTTACTGTTTTTAAAGCACGTCAGTTGGAATGAGTCCGCCGACTTGGCATACTCATAGTGGGTTGCCAATCACTGTTCAAATTTGGGAGTAAAGGCTCGGTCAAGGGGATGTAAGTAGACGGGAGAGGGAATAAGTGGTGAATATGGACGGTGAGAGTGAGTGGTTGACGGAGTGTCAACGTATGGCCAGAAATTGATACTTTGTGAAGTGGAGAAAGTAACTACAGAGATTGTGGAAATGTGGAGCCGACAACTATATCCTTCAATTTGTACTGTTTAAATGTTTTAATGCTAAATTAACTGTTTTGCTCTTTTACTGTTTTATTTATTTATTTATTTATTTGCTTTGATTTGCCTGTGCATGTTTTCTTGGCCTCACTGAGCGTTAGCTCACCCCAATTTGTTTTTCTTAACAGGTTTTGAGGTGAGGCACGTGAATCGAGAAAGTTAGTACTTATGTAGGGTTTCCTCATCTTGTATAAGATTGAAATTAATGGATGAATTTGATGGTTTATGGTATTTTGGAGTTATTATCAATGTAATTTTGATGAAATTTTTGGGGTTTGTATTCTGTGAGAGTTTATTAGTAATTTTAATAACTATTAATGATGACTTTACGAATGAATGTTTGGATCGATATTTGGGATTTCGTAGTGAGTCGCAGCGAGAGTTGGGCAGGCGGTCCGCCGAATCCTTTGGTTCGCCTTAGGGGGAGGTGGGGCTGTCACAGCAGAACTCAGCAATTGTGTACGGAAATTTACATTTGTTTCTTGAAGCCAGATTTGCTCGTGAGATTTCACCAGATTCTTAAGAAGCTAGCATTTAATGTGATGAGGAAACTTGGTGCAGCATGTCGAGCACCTTTCTAGTATAAATAGCAGTTCATTTCCTTATTTGAAGTGCACCAGAGCTCTAGAAAAGTTAGGAAATTAACGAACTTAGTTGTTAATAGAGTATTTGAGCAGATATCTCTAGAGCGAGACTTTAATAAAATTAGAGCAAATATTCTCAATAGTGAGACTCAATTTAGTAGTGTTCAATACAAGTTTATCTTGTGAGTGTTGTTTTTGTATACACCTTAGTAAAATAAAATTATTTATTTGCTTACATTATTCGTGGATTTAATCCATTAGTTTGATATTAGAGTCCACCACAATCCAACATTCTAGTATCAAAGCTGGTCAATCTTAGATGCACTCATGATAAAATTTTATTTTGCAAGTACACCCATTGGGCTAGTACGAGAGAAAATTGATTCTCCAGAAACATAGTGAAACACTGTGAAATTTTTTGATATTACACAATTGTTAACGTGTGAGTCATAAAAATTAATTATGGCAAAAGTTGCTATCTCAGTTGGAAATGTTGATAAATTAAGCATCAATTCTAATAATTATGGTTCCTGGATACTCGTATAAAGTTCTACTTGCTTGGACAAGGCTTGTGGGTTGTTATTAGTGAAAATGACACAACATACCAACGGAGGCAGTTGCACTTAAAAAATGTAAGGTTAAAGTTGTCAAAACTATGTATGCTTTGACAATGACTGTAGAAGATGATCTATTACAATGGATCAAAGATGCCAAGACACTAAAGGAGACGTGGGACATACTCATGGTGCTCTTTGCAAAAACCAATGATGCGAAGCTCCAAAAGCTTGCAAATGAATTAATGTCTATTTCTCAGTAACATATGACAGTAAGTCAATATTTCTCGAAGGTAAAATCAATTTTCGATGAAATATCTAAATTGGATTTCCAAAATACAATCACAAAGACTAGAATGCGAGGAACTATTGTCCGTGGTGTAAGACCAGAATACAAGAGTCTTATTACTGCCAGCCATGGTTGGGCCAAGGAACCAACCTTAAATCAATTGGAAAGTTTACTTGTCAACAAGGAATCTTTAGACAACTCTATGTCTAAAGTATCCATTAAAGAAGAGGAAAAAGCTCTTTTTACCAATTACAGATGACCTCAAGCTGGAAATAGAAGGCTGGTGAAGAACCAAAATTCAAAGGTAAGAAGGGCCCATGACAGTAGAGGAAGTGGAAGAGCAGCAATTGAGGGGAAGCTAACCAGAATTAAGGAGCAGATGGTCAAAATACAAGGCATCAATGGTCGTAAGGCAGCCAGAAGTGGCGAAATGATGAATGCTATAATTGTGGTAAGAAAGGACATCCGCAAATCCCCACTAGCAAAAGGCAATGTTGCCACATCCAAAAAGATGAATGAGAATAATGAATATTGGAATGTCCAAGTATCTTTTACAGTGGAAGAGTTCACATTTTGCTGCATCATTGAACTACAAGAGGATCTTGCTCTTACTGCGGTAAGTACTAAACCTGTCAACTATATTGATGATTGGATTATTGACTCTAGTTGTTCTAACCATATGACTGGAGATAAAGGAAAGCTAAAAGATGTGACAGAGTACAATGGCAGTTGAGTAGTGGTGGTAGCTGATAATTCTAGATTACAAATTACTCATATTGGAAATACAATGATACTACCTCGATACAACTCTCGAAAGGTAGAGTTGCCGCACGTCTACCATGTACCTAGAATGAGCAAGAATTTATTTATAGTTTCTCAATTGACAACGTCTGGCAACTGTGCTGTTCAAACCAAATGATGTCAAGATGCATCAACAACTGATAGTTACACGTGCACCAACAATGCAAAAGGAAACAGCTGGAGTCAGTATACATGATGTTAGCCCAAGAAGCCTATGTTGATAAGTCGAGAAAAAATGAGACAACTGATCTTTGGCATGCCAAATTGGGGCATGTCAACTACCACAAGTTGAAGATCATGATGATGAAGTCGATGCTTAGAGGACTTCCTCAATTAGGTGTCTGAGAAGACATTGTTTGCGCAAGTTGCCAGTATGGAAAAGCTCATCAACTTCCATATGAGGAGTCAAAGTTTAGAGTCAAGATGCCTCTAGAGTTTATTCACTCAAATGTTTTTGGACGAGCAAAGGTGTGAGGACCCAGAATTTCTTGAATTGTACACCCGAAATTTCTTGAATTATTTGCTTAAATTTCTTTTGAGAAACTCTAAATTTTTCATGAATTATTTCTCATTGTATTCATTTAAGTGCAAATCTTTTTTTTTTTTAAACATTGGTAGCATACAATTTTCATTAAGTGCATTATTTTCTTTAAGTACACTATTTTGTATGTATTGTACGAAAATAATTTGGAATTGCATTTTACATGTTTTATGTAGCCAAATATATCAAACTTATAGGGAATTAAGTAGTTATATTTTACATTGAGGGATTAGTGGCTAAATGTGAAGAATTTACTCCAATTCATGGCTTAAATTGAGCCACTTGTCAACCACCTACAAAGTCTTGACTTAAGTCTTCTTATTTAACTTCTTGTTTTCAAAAAAATTGAACTAATTTTCCCTCCACTCTCCTCTCTCTTGGCCGAACTCCATGAAGGAGAAAACATCAAAACCCTAAGCTTAAATCTTGCCATTTAGTGAGGAAAACATCTCCAAGTGAAATCCTAGGTTAGGTTGACACTTGATCATCAAGCTTTGTGGGGAAAATTGGAGCTCTTGGGTGATTTTCTCTCTCCACTCTCAAGGTACTTAACCATTTATCTATGCTTTTATGATCTTCAAATTCAAAGTGGATGCATGATTAGTGAGTTTGAAGTGTTTATGGGTGTTTGGAAGGATAAGTGATGGAAGGAATTTTGTGTTTGAGAACTAGAACTTAGGCTTTTACTTTAGGCTTCCATGTGTTTGATGAATTGTTTGTTGACTTGTGATGCTTTGATGATGGAGTTAATTGCTGTTTTAGCTTGTTAAACACCTTGGAAAATGATGGAAATGACTTTAAAGGATTAATTGAAAGATTGTGTCAAAGCTGGAAATTTTTGCAGGAAATCAGAAATGGAAATCAGTCCACTTTCCGAGGTTACTGTTCACTGTAGAAAATAAATTAGCATCCGAGCCTTATACCGTTAGAAAGCCCTATGAACCTAGTTTTAAATGCCGCTGACGGAGCTCAATTTTGATTTTCCTACATCGAGTTATGACCATTCTTCCGAGACTGTTTGACCAACCTGTCATTGACCCGACAGTTTTCCTGTGCCTCTGATTTTGCCAATTTAGACCATGATTAATTCTGATTTGAGATTCGACCTCTTCATTAAAATTGTATGTCTATGTCTTAGCTTCGAAACGCCATAAAATTCGTTTCAATCTGATAAACGTAGTACCAGTTATGATCAAAATGCCGAGGGGTGACAAAGCTGTCACCATTTGTTCTTCACCGTTGCATTTCCTTTCTTCACTTGTCTTAGTTCAATCCCTTTTATTTGGTTCAAATGGATATTTTTCATTCCATATTGTACTTGAATCATTAACCTAGTTTGTACTTGATTCTTCTTTGATTTCCACTTCCAATTGATTTTGAACCTTGGCGACACTTTTGAACCGTGGATAGACTTTAGTTCATCTAAGTTTGATCGGTTAGGCTCTAATCGCTTTATATTGGACACCCTAGAATTGTATATTTTGGTTTGTCCATTTTCTTAAGTTAAGCTTTATTGTGATGATGAATTTTACTTCAGGGATTGATTTTGATCCATAAAATATTCTCGAGATTGGCGTGTACTCTACTATTGGTGAGTGTTCCAACTCCTTTCAAATGAAAATCTTGTTATTGTTGCAAAGGAATGATCTGTTGAAATGATTTACGAGTATTTATAAGGAAATGATTTATCACTATTTCCAAGTAGAATTTACTTTTTCAAGTGGAATAATTTTGAAGGATTTGTGACTGTTTCATGCTTGTTTACTTGACCAACTTGATTAGTTGAAATATTTGAGTACTTGAATTATGTGATGATCCTCTCTCTTGTGATTTGTGAGCCACTTAATGTGAACGAGGCGAAAAGCACTTTATCACACTCAATCTCTTTTACTTGAAATTTTGTATCTTTGAATTATGAACTTGTGGTGTGTGCATGGCTTATACTTGACTTGAGTGTTGGCAGATGTGTCACGCCAAATAGAGTGGGAGGCACCTCATCCCGGCCCCAGTACTTTGATCTTGACTAAGTGCTTGACTTGTGAGTGTTGGCGGCAATATGTCACGTCAATAGAGTGGGAGGCACCTCTCATCCCGTCAAGACGTTGTTCTTGATTAAGTGCTTGATTTATAAGTGTAGTATGTACCACACTCAAGCCAAGTGGGAGGTACCTCTCATCCCGTCTCAGTCCTACATCTGATTTGTATACTGAACGGCAGTATGTGTCATGCTCGAACAGAGTGGGAGGCACCTCTCATACCGTCTCAGTACCTTGATCTTGATAAGTCGGTATTGCTTTATTTTGTATTAAATGTGAGATTGTCTATTTGTTTGCCAATTTATTGTCTCATCTTAATCAAAAGATTCTTAAATGTTTTCAAAGTGAACATTTGACCATGTTCTCGACTTACACGTATTTTTTTTAAGACTCAAATATTTTACAAAAGTATTTAATTCAAATGTCCATGAATTTGATAAAACGTGAATTTTCTTGTTTTCACTGAACATTCACGAGCTTTAGCTCACCCCAAAAAATATTTTATTTTTCCCCAGTGGCTCCGAGATGAAGGAAAGCGAAGTGATCTTTCATAGTATGGTAGCGTGGATTATCTCTTGTACTATTTGTAGTTTGGACAGTTGGACCGTTGGAGTACTTGGATTCATTGGAAATGTAATTATTATTTGAAGATCTTGCATTGTAATTATTTGAAGTTTGTAATATGAATGAGGATCTGTAGTGAGTCCCGGCGAGAGCTGGGCAGGCGGCCCGCCGATACCCTAGGGTTCGCCCTAGGGAGAAGTGGGGCTGTCACAAAAGGAACCTTCTATCAGTGGTATGAGGTATATGATTACCCTTATTAATGATTTTTCTAGATGTGTTTGGGTTGACTTTATGAAGGAAAAGTCCAAAGCCTTGAACAAATTCAAAGAGTTCAAGGAGAACGTGGAAAAAGAAGGAGGCTGGAAAACAAAGTACCTATGCACAGACAATGAAAGTGAATACACATCAAATGAGTTCACTAGGTTTTACAGGAGTACAAGATAAGGTGCTAGCTAATATGCCTCAACAAAATGGAGTAGCTAAATGGACAAACAAACATCTTGCAGAAATTTGTAGGAACATGCTACATGCCAAAAATGTATCTCTGCATTTTTGGGCCGAACACATGAAGACGGTAGTCCATGTGACCAATAAATTACCTCAGCCTAAGTTAGCCTTTATTTCTCTAATTGAGAAGTTGTGGAATATTAAACCTAATGTTACTCACTTTAGAGTATTTGGGTATGTTTGTAATGTCTTTGTGCCAAATTATCTCCGAGCCAAATTTGATAAGAAAGCCATTTGTTGTATATTCATGGGCTATGATAATCAATGAAAAGGTTGGAAGTGTTGTGACTCTATAACAGGAAAATGTTATGCCTCACGAAATGTGGTATTTGATGAAGCATCGTCCTAGTAGTCAACATAGGCAACATTATTGTCAGATTCACAGGAATTAGAAGAAAAATGTAGGAGGAATTTTGATGATCAACCTAAAACCAACAAGCTAGAAGTAGACCAAGAGGGATCTAAAGACACAACCAATATTCATTCACCTAAGAGAAATCCTTGGTAAGCAGGGGTACATCTTCCAACCTAAAAGATGAAAAGCCGAGACAGTATGAGGAGATTGAAGGTGATAATAATTCTCGTGTACAGCAGACAAAGGAAGCCAAATCTCAGGTATGAGATGATGGAATAATGGAACCCTCCACCTATCAGGAGGTTGCTCAAAGCACTGAGTGGAAGAAAGCTATGGAGTAAGAAATTCAAGCACTCAAGTAAAATGAGACTTGGGATCTTGTTCCAAAACCAAGAGATGTTAAACCTATCTCTTGCAAATGGGTCTACAAGGTTAAGACTTGTCCAGATGGCTCAGTTGAAAGATACGAGACATGTCTTGTTGCTCGTGGATTTTCTCAGAAGTAGGGGCTAGATTATGATGAAACATTTAGCCCAGTGGCAAAGTTGACCATAGTTCAAGTTCTATCTGCACTTGCAACCAACAAATCGTGGAAGCATTGGTAGATGGATGTCAAAAATGCTTTCCTTCATGGAGAGCTAGATCGGGAGATCTATATGGATCAACCACAAAGGTTTAAAGACATGGTCCGACCAGGTTATGTATATTGTTATGTATGCAAATTGAAGAAGGCTTTATATGGATTAAAGCAAGCCCCAAGAGTATGGTATGGCAAGATAGCTGAGTTCTTACTTCAACATCGATGTTCTCTAGCACCTGGAGATTCCAATTTGTTCATGAAAGCTAGCAGTGGAAGGTTAGCTATTATCCTTGTATATGTTGATGATCTAATCATTATAGGTAATAATAATGAAGAAATTCAACGAACCAAAGGAAACATGACTGTACATTTCCAAATGAAAGAGCTTGGTGAACTAAAACACTTCCTTGGTCTTGAATTTGATAAGACTAATGAAGGATTGTTCTTGTGTCAGAAGAAATATGCCAAAGATTTATTGGAGAAATATGGGTTGCTCAAGTGTAAGCCTATCTCAACTCCAATGGAGGTCAATGCAAGATATTGCTCTACTGAGGGCAAAGACATTGATGATACTGCCACGTATAGATAGTTGGTAGGTAATTTAATCTATCTCACTTTGACTAGACCTGATATATCATATGTAGTTCGAGTCATGGGTAGATTCATGCAAAATCCAAAGAAGACATACTTGGAAGATGTGCATCGGATTTTGAGATATATCAAAGGGACTATTAACTATTGTCTATTGTACAAGAAAGACGAAACTTGCAAAGTGTTTGGATACTATGATGCGGACTATGCCGGTGATCATGACACAAGGAGGGCAACCATAGGTTATATGTTCAACCTTGGATTAGCCGCAATTTCTTGGTGTAGTAAGCGACAGCCAATAGTGTCATTATCCAGTATATAGAAGCAAAGTATAGAACAGCTACTTCTATAGCACAAGAGAGCACGTGGTTAATGCAACTTATGAAGGACTTACACCAACCAATTGATTGCCCAGTTCAATTATACTGTGACAACCAGTCAGCTATTCACGTGACTGAAAATCCAATATTCCATGCAAGGACAAAATACATTGAAATCCACTATCTCTTTGTTTGAGAGAAGCTGTTGCAAGGAGAAATTGACCTGCAGTATGTCAATACAAATGACCAAGTTGTTGTTATATTCATAAAAAGTTTGAGTCCTTTCAAGTTCATGAAATTTGAGAGACACTAAGGATGACTGATAAGTAAATATTTTTCCTATTTTAGTGTGTTTTATTTATCTATTTTTATGTATTTGTATTAAGAAAAATGATGGAATTAAGCTCTTTTTGATTAATATGCATTCAGGTGTGAATTTCAAATAGAAAATGCTTTTCAGCAAATTAATGCACGATTGAATGTTTTTATTGAAGGCAATGAACCTTGGAAGAAAAGTTGAAAAATTAAAGTATTTGAAATTGATGAAGTTCCAAATTGAGATGATCATAATGCAATTCAATTATCAAGGAACCAAGGGGTCAAAAGTTGGAATATTTAATGCTTCAATTTCACAACAAAAAATTTAGATTTTTTGATTCTGCAGTTGATCCGTGACCCGAAACACGAAGTGATAGTTGGAAAAAGTAAAACATTTCACGACTCTCTCTTGGTAGAGACAAGACAACTGGATCCGCAAGGTGATCCGTGAGCTGTGCCCCGCGGATCTCTGATAGTGACTTCCACAACTTGCAGTCGGTTTCCAGAATTTTTCTAGCTCACTTCCATCTCAATTTTTGGAAAATTGCGACTGATAGTTGTACAACTTGGATTTGGAGAATCAAGAATCAACTTTATGTTTTTTCATTTGTAATCTTTTCCATCCTTAATCCTCTATAAATACCCCATATATTCCATACATTAGTAAAAAAAGGAGAGGGGTAAAGAAGAGAGTAGATAAGAGAAACTAACTAGTTCTTATATAGAATTAGTTTTAGAATCAAATTAAGAGGTCCATTTAATAAGGAGAGATCCTTTTGAGCTTGTAAGTGAACTTGAAGATTGCAAAAGTAAAGAATAAAGAGCTTGTTTCATCAATTGGAGAAGTTCATTCATTCTTTACTACTTATTTCTTTAAGTTATTCCATGACTTCTTATGCAAGTTTGTGTGCTTAAACAATATGAGTAGCTAATCTTCTTAATCCTAGGGGTAAGATAAACTTGTAAGGGATTGGATTGTGTTCACTTACGTTAAGTAAAGGTTAGTTTGTGAGTTGTTAGTTCATGTATTTGCTCTTTATATTCATGATTGTTTGATCATCAATTATGAATTATTCAAGTATATGTTAGTGCATGAAATATGTCTTGCATATGTAGTTCAAAATATATGAAACCTAAGTTGCATGTTCACGTTAGTAGGAGATGCATTTAGGAGGAATCATACTTGTAACTCATTGACTTTCATGAGCTTATATTAAGCTAATTCACCATGTTAATAGGTGAAGGTTTAATATGAGTATGTTTGTTTATTTGTGAAAGCAATCTACAAATGAAATTAGAGGTTACTTCATTGACAAGTCGCAAGTTTATAATATAAGTTAACTAAGTGAAACACATCTTTAACCGAACAAGGGATTCAAATCCCTAGGAACCTCATACTCTACATTAACTACTCTAATTTGTTTATTTTATACTGCTAATTGGATATCATTGACACCTAGCGGTCGGTTCTAATCGATTTATCCTCACACCTTAGGTCGGCTAAGTCCGCCTTCTCCCATTTATATTTCCTTTTCCTTACTTTAATTTACTTTTCAGTTACTTCCAATTAGGGCCGGTTCTACCACTTTAATTGGTTGGTTTTAATTGCTTTCTATAGGGACGGTGGTACCGCCAGACACTTCATATTTTGCACTTATCTACTATTTGCTATTTAGATAATAAAGCAAGCTAAAAAGTCTCAGTAATTAACCAAGTCCTTGAGGGATCGACTGCTAATATCACTATACTCAACACACGATCCATATACTTGCAGAAAATTGGGGTAAAAAGGTTAAGACTGATTGATAATTGGGAGAATTTAACTTGAAAGTCTAGATCACATCAATGACTACTAGAAAAATCAATGTTGAGGAGGAGTGTTAAAATAGGTCAACATTACTTTCTTGGTAAAATATTGTAGGCCTGGAGGAGTGTCAAAATAGTGCAACATTACTTTTCTTGGTAAAATATTGTAGGCCACTGTAAAGTTGTTGGCCATACTTTTTTATTACTACTCTATGGCTTGTCTTATACATTTATGGCCATAGATGTGACAGCCCCACCTCACCCTAAGGCGTGCCAAAGGGTTTGGCGGGCCGTCAGCCCAACTCTCGCCAGGAGTCAATCACTCGAGTAACTAAAACACTTGGAAAGTGAACGTAAATAACCATTCCAAACCAAACCACAAATAATAACACTACTAAATTCAACTTACAACTCTCATTCCCAAATTACAGTTCAAAGTACTTAGGGTACAACCACAATTCCATCTTACAAGCCCAAATACACCAAAAGTCTAACAATCCATGATTACAAAGGGTACAAGAATTAATCCCGCCAATTACACTAAGAAGGATCACGACGCACGCTATCCATCATCTCGAGCCCTGTGGGGTGGGGAAAAATAAAACATTTTGGGGTGAGCTAGAAGCTTAGTGAATGTCCAGTAAAAATAAGAAATTCATGGACCTTTGAGTTAAATGTCATTTTGTAAAACATTTGAGTAAACAATCATTCCATAAACACTTAATTTAACAAATAACATACAGTAAACAATAATTCAGTAAACATATTGGAAGGATACAGTGTCCTCCGATGGCAGTTGCAGTCCGTCTTGTCGTTCAATCACCCTCCTACTCCTTCTTATAACACCCAGTGGTAATACTCGAGTATACCGTACAGTGCCCTAAGTTACCAACCTACCCGACCGAGTCCTCTTCTGGCTCGAATAGGCCGATAACGAAGGGGAAAAGGCCTTGTTCAGCCAATGTGGTAAAGTACACATGGCCTACAGTCATGCGTAAGTAATATACAAACAATGGAAAAGTAAACAGTTGAACAGTATATTGACAGTTAGGTCAAGTGCGATAAAGTACACACTCGCCTAGAAACAAGTATTTAACACTTATGAAATCAAGTAACATCAAGTATTAATCACATAAGCATATAATTCACATAACACACAAGGCATACTCACAAATTAATTTCTTTGCAAATATGAGTCGAGTAAATCATTTCACAAGTCATTTTCACGTAGTAGTCAAATATTTGATTTAAAACGGATTTGAACATTCATAAACTCTTCATAAATTGTTTCACTTGCAAAAGCATTTTACTTGAAAATAGTGGTAAACCACTTCATTATAATTACTAGCAAATCATTTCGCCAAAACATTCATTTGCAAACAATAGTAAGATTTTTCATTTAAAAAGGAGTTGGGACACTCACCTTGATTCAATTAAACGAGTAAGCAAGAAAGAAGGCTACACTTCGTTAGTTGGTTCACCCTCGACAAGGTCTTGGCCACCTGAGCCAAAGTTCAACTATCAGATACTAGCCAAAATATCTAAAACTTAAAGTCTTAACCCAACTACTTAGAATCACCAAACCCTCACTACTACGATTTCTTGTTCGGACCATATCTAAAATTACTCTCGTTAAACTAGGCAAGGCTTATGGGTACGGAATCTAGACTCGGAGAACTACAATTCACCAGAAACTTCACTTTCAAATTCATTTTGTAATATAGGTCAAATCAAGACATAAGATTCAGTAGTAGCTAAAGCACAGTGTTATCAGTTTCAAAAACAAGCCAACGAAATCTTACGGGAAAAATGCCAAATTTTGTACACTTATTCTTCTATATATATGTGCTAGGTTTATACCAAAATTCAGTCAAAAACTCATACGGAAAGTCAAAATTCTAGACGATTAAAATCACTCCCTGTCTTGAAACAAACTTGCCCAAAATTACATGTTTACCCGAAATCAGTGGAAACACAACTTTTCACCATTAAAATTCATAGCTTCACTCCATTCAAACACGTACTCATAATTAAACATAATACACATTTATTTAGAAAAAATCTCTTCAAGAAAAATCACAAAATTTCGAAATCCGACATTAAAATCACCAAGTATGGGTTCGGCCATCTCATACATTTTTCTTCAAAAATTTTCAACAACAAAACCCTACTTTCAAGCCATATCAAGACTATTTTCACGAATATCATACAAATCCACAATCAGGTCCTCAAGTCAGCTATCTAAAATCCACCTCAAGTCCGCTATCTAGGTTGGGAATCCAAAAGCCCAACTCAAATGCTTCATACATAAGCATTCTTATCAAAATAAACCATAGATCTAACAAATCTACCGCTAATAAAGACAAAACTAAGAGTTTTAAGGATTATACCTCAAGATCTTTTCAGATCTAGCAAGATCAAGGAAGATTTGATGAAGTTCCACCAACAAATGATGTTTTAAGCTTCAATACCTTGAGATCCTCCAAGCTAAGCCCAGATCTAACTCGATCCTTGGTGTTTTTCCTCCACAAAACTTCAAGACAAGAAGAAGAACAAGATAACCCTTTTCTCTTCCTTGCTCTCCCTCTCACTCTCAGCCCTCTTCCTCTCTCTCTCTAACTCGGTTTTGGCAAGAAGAAAAACAAGCAAGTTGAGACTCTCTCCCTCCAATGGAGTTTCAAAGAATAAGATGAAGAAGAGATGAAGAGTTCATGTCTTGATCTCTCAAGTTCTTCAAGAAACAAGACAATGGACAAGATGAAGTTTTTCCATCTCTCTCTCTCTCTCTCTCACGGCTGCAACAAGGAGGAGAAGAAGCAAGATGAAGGCTCTCCAATGATGTCTTCAAGATTCAAGAAGTTGAGGAAGAAGAAATTGGAAGAACAAAATTTGAAAACTTTCTCTCTTCTCTCTCTCTAAGCTCACGACTTTCTCTCTCTCTATGGCTCCAATTGTGGCTGAAAAATGAAACAATAAAACAAGAAGAATAGCTTTAAGGGAGACAAAAAGGTGTCAATCCCCTGAATCGTGGAAAAGTGATCAAACGACCACTTTATGTCGCGTCGACGCGCGACACTCTAACTTTCACTGGTTTATCTCATTCCTACACTGTCCAACCTTAAATATACATCTATAATATCTCTACATATACTCGGTTTCATCTTAAAGTTACTATTCATGCTCTGGATCAAAATTCAACACTTAAACTGGTCGAAACCACACACCAACAAATAATTCTTGAAAAATTATCTAAATTAGAAAATAATAATTCAAAACATAAATTCACTAATATTTGAGTGAAAATACAAAATATTATTATTTTACCATTATTATTTACTTTCTGAATAAAATAAAATTTCCGAACCCTCACAATAGAGATTGTAAAGTCAAGCAGGTTCAGTAGAACGTGGCAGTTGTGTGCGGAAAATTACATTTGTTTCTTGAAACCAGATATACTCGTGAGATTTCATCATATTTTTAGGAAGCTAGCATTTAATGTGATGAGGAAAATTGATGCTGCATGTCGAGCACCTCACTAATATAAATAGCAGCTCATTTCCTCACTAGAAAAGTTAGAAGATAAATGAGCTCAATTGTTAGTAGAATATTCGAGCAGATATCTCTAGAGTGAGACTCTGATAAAGTTAGAACAGATATTCTCAAGAGTGAGACTCAATTTATTAGTGTCCAATACAAGTTTATTTTGTGAGTGTTGTTATTGTATACACCTTGAGTGAAATAAAATTGTTCAATTGCTTCCATTATTCATGGATTTAATCCATTAATTTGATATTAGAATCCACAGCAATCCAACATCCTGTCGAACAAAACTTCAGACAAAGGCCGGCATTTTGTCCAATTTAAAGTTCAAGGCTGGACTTGATCTGTAGTGCGGATATCAAAAGATTCGCCTGGAGAATCCTAGATCATGACAAATTTTGAAAATTTTCAACACACAGAAATGCAAAAAAGCAATGGATCTGTGGCAGAAGGGAACACTTAAAAGTTTTACTTAACGAGTTGCAGAGTTGGGATGGCAAAACCTGTACTGAATGGTTAGAACTTGGTTAAAGGATTTAAAGAGTGTACGGTTTGCTTCTGATAGGGATGGAAATCGGAATCAGACATTTGTAATCTAAAGAATTGAATTCGGTGAATAGTATCAACTTTTTTTTTTCTTAAATCATTTTGACTGATTTCGGTTTTAAGTTCCTAAACTATCATCTCAATTTCGCTATGAATTTAAATCAAAAATCGATGAACATATTGTCTTCCTAGAAAAAGGAAGCATAAATACAACAAAGAATGGTTCTTGGAGATGTGGGATGGATGATGGTCGATGTTGGTCACACGAGATACTTGGGAGATGTCAGAGATGATACAGTCGGAGTCCAATAATGCAAGATTAGGGGAGTGGTAGATGAACTGTGAGCTATGAGGGTTCATGCAGAAACTTAAGTTTAATGTAAAGCTTATAATAAATTAGTAAGAGTACTTTATGAGATTTCTTAAACTTCAACGATGTTAAGTGATATTATAAGAAACTTCAAATTTATGAAATTATCAATATCTATTTTGCAGCTAAAATATAACAAAACTTATAAATCTTGAAAAAGGAAATTTTTTAAGTACAAAATAATTGTTTACCAGGTTGATAATAACAATGAAGGAGCCATGTGTTTTTTGGGCTGGGGGAGACGAAGGATACCTTTTTTAGTTAATTACTAATATTTATACTAAAAGCAGTATGTTTGCAAGAGATCAAATACGGAGATGTATTTAACAGTGATTTTGCTGGGTGATCTTTCGAATATGATTGCTTGAATATCTGATTCAGGAGAAATATTTGGGAAAAAAAAAAGTCCAAGAAGGAGGCACATCTGGTTTGGGCGTATAGCAACTGCTTAGGGGGGCCAGTTTTTTACCAAAAATATCGAACGGTGCACCGTTTTCTCCTCTGGCCCATAATTCGGGTGTATAAATCAAGAGCTAGTGTACAAATCCAGTCGTGTCAGATATAATTGGTTTTGAATTGAAAAATGCAAACGGTTGAAGATAAAGCACGTTGCAACATTGACTTTGGTGTGCTCGCTTTTCTTATTGCCTATTTATTACGAGGGTAAAATTTTCAAAGCCTGAAACACAACAAAAAGATTGAATTCTACCCGTTCTCATGATTTGTATCACTTCTTTCCTCTAGATGACTAGGGAGCGACGGAACATGATTCCATCCTTTAACAACTTAACTACAGAACCTCTCGTTTAACATTAATTTCGAACAAGAGTTTTTTTAATGGGAGTAATTGGGTATTGGTTAATACTTTTAAATTTCACTTAATCTATTATATATATACACATACTAAAAATTATTTCTCTTCATTTTATTTATACACTCTTCGTAATTGATCTTACTTTTCCAAAAATTCGACAGATAAAATACATTTAAACAATGGGCACCCGTAAGACAGATTTACAAATAATAAAGGACATAAAAGCCTCTGAGGTTTTGCTACCCCAATTTACTTTTAAAATTGAAATACTAATAATTTACATTTCACACAGCAGTCCCTCCAACTATTGTCATTATACCATTTTAAATGATTGAAATATATAGAAATATTTTCCCAAATCTTTTTCTTTCTCTTTCTTTCTCTTCTTAAATCTAATACGTTGAGTTATTACACCACACCAAGTTTTATACTAATAGCCCACTGGACATTCTCAACTTTGTCAATTTAACGAAGTCCCTGACTCACCTCTAACGTCCTCCATCCTACTGAAGGACCTATTAGAGAAACGTTTTTCACCTCAAATTTGACAACCTGCAAATCATCACCATCTGCTAATGGTTTGAGCATGATCAGCATCGACTCAAGACCAGCTATTTACTTTGTTTTTCCTACTGTCTGCCAACCCCTTTTCATTGCACAAGCAGCTACAGATTAAGCTTTGAAGGTGGTTCAACCACTAGACACAGTACAACGTGGTTTCTTGGAAAATAAAAGGAGATGAAAAAAGATGGATAAATTTTTTATGCACTATCATTGTATACATTAACGTTTATTATACATTGCCAATGTATATATTAATAGATTTAGATGCATGCCATATACGCAAAATTTAGTAGTCAAATTCGTATTGAGATAATATGGTGTGCATACAAATCCCTAAGTATATGCACTGATATTGTAAGAAAAATTAATCCAAAAAGGAATTAAGCTATAATTAAGATAAGAAACAAGCTACTTTCAATTTTCTATGGTTCATCAACTTAGTAAAAGTTAGCTTAGTGTTAATTTGTCCAATTCTTGTAGCTTTAATTTAAGCAAGTTGCATTACTATTACTGTAGCTGTATTGACTATTGACATAATGCTTCTTGTAAATGATGTCATAAGATATACATACAAGTAATTATTAATTTACAAAATTTTTTAAAACCAAATACAATAGTCTTCCTCATTTACCCCTCGGCACACGAAAACCTAAGATAAAATTACACAACCCAACTAGAATGCTCTGTGTTTCAATTAAAAAAAAAAAGAAGAAGGAAAAGTAAAGTATTGCAAGCCCATTAAATTTCCTAAATTATTTTTTGGCTCACTTAAATCTTCTTAAGAAATGTATTGATAAACAGTATTCATCATAATTATAAAAGTAAAAAGAAACAATAATAACCAAATAGAAATATTTCTACAGAAAACAATAACAAAAGATTGAAGCTGTGATCTTCAAACCTATTAGATTAATGCATGTATCTTCTTAGCATTTGAGTTTCCTTGCTTTAATTAACCAGTGTTGAGACAAAAAGTCAGAGATAATGATCCGATAAGTTATGAAACTGGTTGTTATACTGAATAAAATTCTTGACTTGATGTGGCTAAATTTCGAGTTTTCTACTGCATTTGTATTTCTCTAAAGCTTTTATAAGCTAACAATAAAATTTGAAGTTGTTGTCCCCGTGCAAGCTGGAAAATTGCCTTCCCTTTCCTAATAATTAAGCTGTATGAAATTGCTATATTCTTGTCATTTCGACGAAGAATGTGCAATTGATTTTGTCACCTGGGCCCATGGCTGTACGATTCCATTAAGTGGTCGTATTTCAAACCATTATTTTTCTTTTCCTTGTGAACGGCAAATTAATAGAGTTGAAAGGTTCAAATGGGAGTTAAATGAGGGAACGAGTGTCATTTTAAAACATGATGCAATGATATACAGACTAATCTAAATGAAGGAACAAATGTCAATCGGTTGCGTATTAATTTGATAAGTTGTACGACCCTAAGCACATAGCAAACAAATATGTAATGAGATACAGCCAATCTTTTCCCATGCGAGCAGCTGTCTCTTTATTGTATTTCATTTATGTGAATAAAGTCTCTTCTATATTTTTCTCGTGAGAGTTTATTCTCTCCTAAAATTGTCTAGTGAGAGTTTTCTTCTTTTCTAAACTTTTCTATATTTTTTCATTTTTCTTTCATTAGATTTGAGTTTTTTATATTTTAATTATCAAACCTATAATTTCTTGGATATATTCAATAGATCTTACCATAATATCTCAATTTAAAGCAGTTAATTAGCTAATCTGGCGATTGGAGGAATGCACAGATGTTTGTGGGGGCTATAATTATTTTATCTCATTTTTAAAAATTTTTTTGGAGCGTAATGTTTATCTATTCTTCAAATCTATAATATTTATTCTTGAGATTTTTCAAATTTGTTCTTTGATATCTACGGTGTAATGGTATAACTTCTACCATGAGTGCAAATTCTAATAAAATTATAATGTTTTATCAAAAACAAGGTATAGGCCAACCAAGTTTTCCGAATAAAAACTAGACCACCGTGGCCTCTTAGGAGTAAATAAAGTTTCAATGCTCCTTTGATATCTGATTGCAGGTGGCTGATCTCTTCCATGCAGCACAGATCAATCAGCCATACTTATCGCGACGCAAACAGATGTGCAGATGCATTGGCTAGATCAGGACCATATCAGACAGACTCCATTTTGTTTTTTGATGTAATTCCTCCAGGACTTAATAGGCTTTTGGAGGAGGATTATCGTGGGGTTACTACCTCAAGACTTGAAGTTGACTGATTTTCTATTTATGATATTTTCCTTTGCTTACCAAAAAAAAAGTTTCAATGCTGCTAGAGATTCAAAGTCATTGGTATGGAATTTAACTATTCAAGTTTTCAGTGTCTCTATTTCAGTATAACATATAAAAAACATAAATGTTTTATTGCATTTGCATATTCTTAACTAGAATTTTGACCCATGCTATGCACGGGCTAAGTTTCTAAATCAAAATAATAAAATTATTGTTGCTAAAAAAATATTTAAAAAGAAACTACTAAATGCCAAGAAATATAATAGTTTTACTGCCAATTTATATGAAACTGTGTTGTTTTAAACAAAAGTAAACAATCAAAATTTCCACTTATGAGATGCAGATAGTAATACACTCATCAACTTAGGAAAAACTCTGAAATTGTCTAAAAAATATGTTTAATTATCATATATTTTTGGACTTGCCTATAAAAATTTGTCCCATCCTAAACAAATTCCTTTCTTTTGTCATATTGTACTCTCAGAATTTAGTATATTCTTAATTACTTATGATTTTATGAATACCAAAAAAAATGAATTGTAACTGTGATATTAGATAATATTTTGTTAAACTAATTACATCTTAAAAAACCAAGAATAAATAGAAAAACTACAAAATAAGATAACAAAACATATCACAAAAGGTTCAAAAGATATGCCAAACAAATGCATTATTACATTCCTATTCATTTTCTTGTTACTGTCTATCTTATATTGCAATCACATTTTTCTTGCTACTCTTTACATTCCCTTTGCCATACTCCCTTAATCCTCTAATCTTACCCCAATCCCCGTTCATCCCCATTCCCCCACCCTTAATTCTTGCCCCCATCCCAACCCACCTTCACTTCCTCGTGGATGCACTCGCATGGCTCCACTATCATTATAATTTCTATACTTTATTTTATATTTTTTACATGTATGACACTAATAATGATTTAACTAATTATTCTTTGAATTTTTTGTAAAACATGCTTTGATTTTTTTGAATTTATTTCATATTTGATACTACATAAAATCTAAACTAACTGCTATTGTTTCTTTATAAACAACAATATGTGAAAAAGACTATGTAAACTAACACAAGAAGTAATCATTTTACTATAATGAATTGATAATAATAATTCATCATTTTTTCACAATAAAATATCATGTTATTTAATTCATACTATATATAGATATATAATATATTTTATTAAATTATAAGTGGGAGGACCCACTTCCATTCTCCCTCTGTAATACTATTCTCTTTCCTTTTTCCTCTTCTCTCTTTTGGTTATCCAACAATTTTGCCTTCTTTGTTCTTGAAATCCTTCCCTTTTCTCTCACTGCCCAAGTTCACCCAATAATTTCATCTCTTTCCTACCATTGTAACTGTATCTATTACCTCTCTTAGTATACTTCCTCTATCCTAGAAATTGCCTTCTTTTACCACCAACCTAACTTTTCCAATTTATGACCTATTTCATTGCCGTCTAAAAATTTTTGATCAATCGAAGGTCAAAATTCTGATAAGTGGGATTAATGAAAATTTTATAAAATTAAATAAGCTAAATAATAGTCTAAATTATTGTGCTTTACGCATATGCAAAAAGGTTCTAAATTGTTGTCCTTATTTACTAATCTAACTATTTAATAAGCCGTTTAAATTGAAATTGTACATATAAGAATTTAAAATAATACAACTTATATTTTCCTCTTCTAACACCTCATATATTTGAGTCTCCATTTTAGGTTTTTATTTTACTTTTGTGATGCATTTTGAATTAGAAGAAAAAAATACAATTATATGCTTTTGAATGTTCAATTATAACTAAGAGGATTAATAAAATTGAATATAGTTGTTTCCAAAAAAATTTTAGATGCATTCTAATTTTCTTCATTTTTTGAAGCAACAAATAAAGCTTACGAACAAATTTTGAAAGATATATTATTGAATATGGAAAAATCATAATTAGTTTATTTTAGTTAGGAAATTAAGGAAACTTCAGAGTATTATTTGAATCTTTAGGATAAAAATACTTTCTCCTATGTATAAAGAGTTGATATTGGTATGTCAAAGCTGGAGAATCAAGATGTGCTACCAAAGATAAAGAGTAAAACGACAAATTCATTAATGTAATGTACTTTATTTCTAAAGAAAATTATAAATCATAACTACTAAATTGTATGCATTTGGGTTATAGTATTTGCATATTGAAGATATCTTATTGGAGAATAGGGATATTCTTGTTGTCCTTGTTAGAATTGTATCTTTTCAAAGAAAACATTAGAGTAGTATATTAATTATATTGGGTAAGATTAGCATTATTAGATGATAGGTGGAAACTTTCCAAGTTTAAGTGATACATTTACATGTTTAAGTTAAAATTGAATTGTTATAATGTAAAAATTTTGATGTTATCTTCTAATATTTGTATTTGTTTTCAATTTTAAGCAGTATATTATAGTTCTATTATGTTTATATTCGGTAGGATTAGTATATCTAAGTAGGATTTATATATGATAGTTAAAAACTTTCCAAGTTTAAATGATACATTTATGGTAACATCTAATCAAGTATTTAAAGGAATTTATTATGAAAAAAATAATTCAAAACTCTAGAAAAGTAAAATGAGGAGTTGGAGACTCAATGGGAAGGTCATGCTAAAAAGCTGTCTTCAAATATATAATATCTAGATTCTTCTGGTCCAGTTAGTTGCTGGCTGAACCCTTTGGTCAACCAGTCCCAGGCCGATACGATATCCAGTCCATGCGTGCACCACAACCTAGGTTAATTAGTTGCCATATTTAAAAAGTTGCCCCAGTGCCATGCGTGGTGCTTCTATACATACCTTACCATATCATTTTATTGGACTACTCGTGATTTATCTAATCTTTGTAGTTTTATATTGTAATCTTTATTATAGTATTTATTATTTTCTAGATCCGTTCAATCTAGTAATTTTCTAGTTTTGTTAAACCATATCTCTCACATGTTCAATATATTTTTTTTGCTAAAGCTAGCAATAAAGCCCAAAACTTAATAACCTGTCCAGGGTGAATACTTAAATGAAAGGTTGGGTTGGATTGTTCAAGTGATGGGCTTGATGGATTGTGTTAAGTAAACCCAACTTATTTAATGGGCGGGTTGGATTTTTTATTTGGATGCCCATGACCCAGCTTAGTGTACACACTTTTTTACTTCCTTTAGAACCTCCTGTTGCCTACTTCCATTGGATAATGCAGCACAAGAGAAACACTTATTCGTTTTAATCCTCCATCACACTCCATATTCAATGCTATCCTTACCAAATCTGATTTTCCAAAAGAGCCAATCTGTTCTTCTTTTCTCTGCCAAAAATTTAAAAATGGTTAAAAACCATTTCACCATTATTGCTTTTGAATAAATTTAAAAAAACTTTATTTTCAAGGATGGAGCGTTTGAGCAACAATTGAAAGGTACGGCTACATGTTTAATAAATTTTATTCTTGCTAGTTAGAAAAACCAAATTGTACTAAATGATTGGTTTGATAAAGGCACTACAATTAAAGCAAAATGTACGACATAAGTAGCTAACATTATTGGGTATTCATTTATCACTATTATCGCCTAAATTTCAAATACTCTAACTCTAATGGCATTGACATTTCATTCTGAGCTTCATCAATTATTCAGGATAGATTTTAATTGATTGGATTATTAATGTTAGGAAATTGACTAAATTTCTTTTAGATAAAATCCTTATTTGTGTGGAAGTAACTAAGTAGAGTCCTACTTGATTTAGTTACTTGGAGTAGTAGTCAAGGAATGTCCTATTTGTATGGGTTTAGGAATTAGAAGTTATTTCCTATTCTGTATAGAATTAGGAATTAGCAATTATTTCCTATTATTACTTGATGTAGGCCAAGTAATGTGGTCTATAAATAGGTGGGGTTTAACATACTACAAAAGAGCACACAAGGGGTACACATGGTGAACACACGAGGGAGACACAAGGGGGCACACAAGGGCAACATGTAGAGAGGGTTCTTGGGAGGTGAGAGAAATTATACAAGGGATTGGGTTTGGGTTTGGGTTCCAATTGTATTCTTTTATGGGGTTTTCTCTCATAATAAAGAACGGGTTTTCTCTCCGTGGATGTAGACTCAATGGTGGAGTCGAACCAGTTAAATCTTGTGTCGTTTATCTTTCATGCTTGTGACTTATTTATCATTAAATTGTTGTGTACTTGATTTCTCAATAGTCGTGTATTCCACGTCCGGTTCCCAACAAGTAACAACTGTTATATTCGCATTTATTAATTTCTACAATTACATGGATTCAAGACAAAAAAAAAAAAAAACTGTAGTGTTTTGAGGGAAAAAGAGAATAAATTCGCTTTTATAATGTTTTTCTTAAAAAAAATTATAGGATGAGAGAGTCTTCAAAAATGTGTAAGAAAGAGTGAAATGTGTGTATGAGTGTAAAAATATGCGAGAAATAATTTGCAATTATTTTCCTAAGTGAAAGTGAGTGAAAAATGTGTGCATGAGTGTTTGTGTGTGAGAGAGAGAGAGAGAGAGTATAAAAAATAGTTTACAAGTATTTTTCCAAGTTAAAGTGTGTGAAAATGTGTGTATACAATGATAAAAGTGTGAATATCTAGAAGTGCATAAGAAAATATATTGGATCATAGTTACATTTTTGGGTTTGACTTAATCCAATTAGACCCAACCCAAATCAAACCCTTAAGAAGTTGGGAGGGTGGGATTATAACCCAATTTAGCAAAACCCATTTTTGACTTGCTCACAATAACCCAACCTACCGAATTGCCCCTCTTATAATTTTTGCCATTAATGCAGATTTCATGCAATGAAATATTATGTTTTATCAAAAACAAATGCTAATTAGAACTTTTGGCTACGCTCTAGCAAATTAAAAACATGGCTTCCTACCATAATGTCAGTATTAATTCACCTCGTCTTTGCTTGACATTTCTGTCACTTCTGCAGCTACCAATACGTTCACATGCATTCTACTGACCCTAGCGCAGTGCTGCGGATTTGAACTCCCCACTTGTCAACGGCTTTCCACGCAAAAACCAGAAACATGTAACTTCAAATGGCTTCTTCTACAATGGGTTGCAAGAAAACGGGAACGGTGTTCGATGCCTTTAATGTGAATCTCACTGAAGTGGACATCTTTGCATTTCCGGGGCTGAACACATTGACGATGTCCCTGAATCTTGTTGAATTTCTTCCGGTGTCATATTGTGCTCAATCACTCTGCATCCATTGACTTATCAAATCATGTCCAAAAATTCTGGACTTCAGGAAGAGAAAAATTCTAAGCAAAGAATATGTAGAGATCTTGCCAAATATGAATCAGTACAAGTTACTGAGTATTTATTGTATGTTTATTCTCCTCCTTTTCCCACATATTATTATATGTGTCAAAGGTTTTTTTTCCGTTGCGTGATTTTTTGTACTAACAAAGATTTATAAACCATTCGTTACCATAAAGCCAATTTATTGAGAGTTTAGAAGCCAAAATACATTAAGACGTCTGCAGTTTGATGAAGCAAGTCCTTTTTTGTTTTTTTAAGATAAATACTTTACTTGCATATGGTTTGCTTGGAGTTGCTTTAGTTCATATCATGAGTTACACTAATGACTAATTACAACTAATGCAATTGAACTAAGAGTTGGTTTGTAAGAGAAATTAATGCTAACTGCATTACACATAAGGAAACACTATGCATTTGGTTTATGGTAGGAAACTTTATTAAAGAGAAATTAAATGGACAATATAATAAATAACAATAATCATATTAGGGGCAAACTAATATATTTTAGGGGAGGAAAATGATATGTTTTGGAGGGAAGGGGGCAAAGTAATTTACTTGAATTAAACACTAATATCCTAATAGGGAACTTACTAAACTAAATAAAAGAAAATTTTTAATACTTACTAAACCAAAGGAATTAGATAACGAAACTATGTCATGTAAATTGATTGGTTTGCATAAAGTCATTTTGCTATTATATTAATATATAGTATAGGCCAAAAAAATCGCAAACTTTCAAATGTGGGTATAAATCTTTCTTATGTTATCAATAATTGAAATTTTATCTTAATATTTAATTTATTGATGGAAATTGGAATTATTTTTCTTTCAAAATGGACTTCAAAAATTCAATTAGGGGCCATTTGATTAGGTTGATCTAGATTCAAGATAGGGATTTTATCCATTGGAAATGAATAGAGCTCAATTCTTTTTAATTGGAATTCATTGTTTTGTTATCTATAACCATTGTATAATGTGAACTCAAAATTGACAAAAAGACTTGAAGTAAAACCATAAAACTAGTCAAATTGCTATTCTTCTTTCGTTTTTCAAGATATCATTATTTTTGAAGTACATTGCCCCTTTGTGATGACCCCACCTCCCTCTAAGACAAACCAAAGGGTTCGGCAGACCACATACCCACCTCTCGTCGGGACTCACTACAATTCCTCAATCGGATTACAGTCTTCCATTCAAAACAAGAATTACATCAAGACCTCAAGCATGACATTAAAGTCCTCAATCAGATTTCAGACCTCAGATAATTACAATTCAAGATCTCCAAAATAATGATTATATTTTCGACTAGTCCAAATATCCTAAATGTACAACAGTCCACGACTACAAATAGTACAAGAGATAATCCTGCCAGTCACTACAATCCTCAAATAAATTAAATTTTGAATTTCAATAGATACAGTTCTCAGACAAATTATAATGTCAATCTCAAATATTTATATCAAATACTCCACTTATTTACATTCCACAAGTCAATCGAACTTCAAAACATACATGGGATTCCAACCAGTCACACTAATGAATTAATACAAGTGATTTCCTTCACCTCGAACCCTGTGGAGGGGAAATAAAATATTGTGGGGTGAGTTAGAAGCTCAGAGAGTGTCCAGTGAAAATAAGTTGGCAAATAAGTAACTCAGTAATTCAGTTTATTGAACAGTGATCAGTCAAATAAGTAACTCAGTAAATCAGTTTATTGAACAGTGATCAAGTGTCAAATGAATAGATTTTATTTACTCTTTTGAGCCAGTGGAGTCATTGCACTCGAACACCCAAACGCTCAAACAAGTCATTGAACAGTAGAACATTAATCATTAACAGTAGAGCCGTTGGCTCAAACAAGTCAGTGAACAGGAGATCAAGTGGAGCCATTGGTGTCAAGCGCAAGACCACCACATACTCATCTAGCCAAATCATGTATACACAAGCACACACATATGTCGTCATGAAATGATGCAATTAACAGTAGGAACTTTAGATTTGAAACAGTTTTAGGAACACTCCCCGATCACAACTTACTTCACTTATCCATAGCAGATATCTCCATTTCAAGTCCAGTCCTAGAATCACAAATTTCATACCAAACATTTCATCAAACACTTGATGTATATAACCACTAATATCATAGAAACATTTCATCAAACACTTGGTAGGCATTAATATTCTTGGAGAAGATAATCATCAAACTATCAAGTTAGAAGAGAAAGGAAATTTTAGTTCCCTTAATACCCTTAGACTATCCAAAAAAATAACAAAGTGGAAACATAATATTAACAAGTCATGGAGTTTCTAATAATGTCAATGGCAACAATAGACAAAGTGACATTGCCTAATTTACAATTTCCAAATCAACAAAACATCACTTGAAAATAGTTCGCATACGGGGGGAATGCACATAAGTACTTAGCATCAACTATCCATTTGTATGGCCTGATCAGGAAGAATATCTCACAATCGAGCAATAAAAATTATATCATTCTTTTATTTTTATATAACTATTTTGATCATGAAACCTACATTATCTCCTATTACTTATTGATCATTCAAAGTACAAACTCATAATTTTTACCTGTTATACAGTTTTATTTTGAGTATCACACCTTCACTCTAAAGTTTAGGGAATCATCTTCATGAATTTGCAATTTTCTGCTCATCTACTCCAAGTTTTCGTATTGTTCACAGAAGAAAGAAATAAAGGAGAGAAAAAAAGAATGATTACAATATACAAATAAAAGTCATATTGTTATGAGTACTTCTTCTCACAAGCAATTGCGCGCCTTTGGAAATCTTGTCAGATAGTTTCACACCTTTGTTGATATAGAAGAAGAAAAGTGGCGCCAATTATTTCCCGGGCATTTTGCTATTACATGCTTCTGAAGTTTGTTAAACTTTTTTTTTTTTTTTGTCTTTAGTAGCCAAATAATTGCTAGAAGAATAAAGGTATTATTGACAATTTATCCCTTCTAATTGTGATATGTGGACCCACTATCAATTCAGGCATGGTAAGAGAGATTTTGAAAACGTTAGGGGAGCTCAATGATATTTCATGAAACCTCAGGGAAGGTTTCTGAAATTATCCCTTGAAAGAAATCTTGAGTTATCTTCAAGGGAAGTGAAATGAGAAGAGCATTTACATTGAAAGTGCATGCAAAAGGCATGACACATAGGCATTATTTCAAAAATATCAAAACCGAACCATATATACATTCAAGGATTAACAATCACATTGGTTTTAGTTCATAAACATCTATCATACATTTATATAATACTACACTAAATAAAGTATGTATTTAATTCTAATTTTGAATTATTAGATGCTCTAACTTTAAACTATTTAAAGTTTCAATTCAAGAAGTTTTTCTTTTATTCATTTTAAAAGAGCAAATGTTTTTACTAAAGCGAAAATGGTCCCTCTTGTTTAATTTTGACCAAATCAATCCTCCAACTATTTTACTAAAACTAAAATGATCATCTTCTTTAATTTTAGCCACAGATTAGTCCTCCAACTATTTTAATAAAACAAAAATGATACCCAAAAGAGATGGTAGAATCTTCTCCATTTCTAATCTTACATTGATGCACCACCCAATTTTGCAAACTTTTTAAAAATTGACTAATTTGACTAAGAGCAAGGTAGACATTTTACCTTTTGTTAGTCTTATTGGTTGTGGAAACAAAAAGGCAAAAAATCAAAAACTGAGGATCAAAAAACCTTAGCTACTAGCATTTAGCTTTCTAGAAACAATAAAGTTTATTCTAACTTTTGGCTTTTTGGTTGGTTGTAATTACTTAAGTCCATCATAACATTTTAATTTGTGTCTGATTCTATTTTATTTTTCCAATTGCGTCTTTGGTCTGTGGTTCTTGGTGCTGTTGTTTTGTTTTTATATTATATGACTATGTCATGACCATATCACATGGTACTTATTTCGTACTCAGATTCCATGTCAGTAAACTCATGCCTTAATATTTGGGCAAAAACGTCATAAAAGAGTTATGTTTGGCACTGCAACCTTTTCTTTTACTAATTTTTTGTACTTCAAGTCCTCTAACTATTTTACTAAAACCAAAATGTTCATTTGTTACCCATTTTACTCCAAGTCATATCAATAAAATATTATAAAGTTTGAAAATTTTTGGTGCCACTATTGTATGGGGCTGTAAGTGGTTATAAACATTTAGTTGGAGGACTAATCTAGCCAAAATTAAAGATTATGGATCATATTGGTTTTAGTAAAATAGTTGGAGAACTAATCTAGCCAAACTTAAAAAAGAGGGACATTTTAATTTTAGTAAAACAATTGGAGAACTAATCTGATCAAAATTAAAGAAAAGGGACCATATTGATTTTAGTAAAATAATTGGAGGACTTTTGGGGTGATTTCCTCAATTTAAGATTACCAAAAACACTTTTCTAATCTCATTAGAAATAATTTTCAATATTTTAAAAATAGGAACAAAAGCTTTCATAATCCTATTACGAGCCCAAGTATAAATTAAGATTTTTTTTGTCCAATTAGAATTTCCTAGTTCACTTAGGCTTGGAAATTTTCTTTTAAACCATTTTAGAACTTCAAACACCAATTGTAGATCACTTTCCTTATTTAATCTTATTAAATTAGAACGTTTCTAAAAGCATTTGAACACTTACCGAATTTAATGTCATCAAATTTGAAAGTTTCTAATATTGGTTAGACTTTCTTAAGTTTAGTATCACTAAAATTTAGTCAGTTTTCAAAACTGAATTGAACAACTTCTTGTCCAATTTGAATTTGTAAAATTTTCAGAAAATTCCTCAATTTAGAATCATATTAGAATGATAGGAAAGTTCCATGATATTTTATTAGAAACTTTACACAAGGAAATTAATGATCAAATCCTATAACTTTTACACAAAAGGAAATTAATGATCAAATCCTATTTGTCATCCAAAAAAAAGTTTTCCTTGATTTTCCTTTTCTAGAAAATTTACAGCTGTAAGACACCAATCAAAACTTCATGTTCACCACCGTCACATGGCTGGAATTTGAAGTAACAAAGAACAAAAATGCAGCAAAATAGTTGGATGCAGAACCGCATTAAACGCCATAGCAAGGCAGGCGTCTTAGCTAATTTGCAGCCGTGAATTATAGTTGACATTCCTGATCTTTTATTGATTGGTTTTTCCAGTAATCGAACAAAAACAATACATGCATGAAACTTTTTATGTATGGAAGAAGAAACCAAGACCAATTGATTTAACTATGATAAAGGTTAGGTAAAGATTACAAATTTTACAAAGTCAAACTATGTGAGCAAGTAATCTGGCCCGTCTTAATTCATACCCACAACTTTACTGTTTCTTCCTTAATCATTTAATTGTTCAATAGCACCAAATACAAAAGAAACTTATGCATCAACTAATTGATACAAGGGAAGGTATAAGTCGCCTGACGCGATGAAGATATTTATCACTCTTATGTGATAATCCCTTGGCCTACCGATCAACCTGGACAACGTTTTCCCTTCCTCCTTTTTGTTGCTGTTTTTCCAGTAATCGAATAAAGCCAATACATGAACAAAACACTTTTACGCATGAATGCAGAAATCAAGACCAACAAACTATGACAAAATTTCCATGAAGATTGTCAAGTTCACAGGATCACGTGGTGTAATTCTATGGCAACATCCACAATCAAGCTAATAATTTCCAGAAAAATTTAAATACTCCAAAAATCAACTCATAGCCTTAAACTTTCATAAAACCAATATATGTCCATTGACACAAATATAAGAAAAGCAATAATATTCACAATAAAACTTTTAAACTTTCACTCTTTCCCAACTGAATACAATATTATGACTATTGACAACCACAATAAACTTGATACAATACTAGCTCCAAATTGGTAAAACTATCATAACTCCACTCCAATAAAACTATTAAAAGCTTTCTTGATCAAAATGCTATTAAACAATAATACATAAATTTTTTTTAACCTTGATTTAATATGCCAACGATTATAAACAACAATCAGGTAGGATGTTAATATGATGATCTAAGCACAGTCGACACAGTTGCAAACCTAGACTTAATAAGCTCAATGATAGTTTCATTTACTTGAAATGCTGTACTCAACACGACATCAGGAATCGAAGGCGTGGGTTAAAAAACAGGGACGCGAACTGAAGCCCTGGATTTTGACTGTTGAAGGAGGCGAAGAAGCGCGCATTCTCATCTCCAATATTAAGTTGGAAGTGCAGTAGCCCAGGAGGAATCACAAATAACTCTCCTGAAGTCAAAATTTTCCAGTAGAAAACGTTTCCGGTTGTCACCAAGCCTACAAACAGTTTTCCGTCCATGACTAGAGACAACTCAGATGCGCGAGGGTGAACATGGGGTGCATTCAGCCCTCCGGGCTTTAAAACCACTCGGTTCATTGACAGCCCTAGAGTATTGAGTCCTGGAAATCCATGAACATCTTGACGAGTGACATTGACGTCATAAATATTGAACTCTCCTGGACTTTGTTGGAACCCATTGGAGAAGAAGTCTTCTGAAGATACATTATCAGGGTTTTTGCATGGAAAACCATTAATATATAAAGAGGAATCAAGATCTGCAACGCAGAAATCTTGCAATGGGCTTGGATCAGCAGAATGGGATGGCAGCGGTAGGAGAAGGCCTAGGGAGAAGAGTATCAAGCATAGTAGCATCTGGTAATTCATGTTGTAGGCAGTCTGGTTTGCCATGGGAAGTTTAGTTTCAGTTGTGCTAGCTATGAATGTGTAGTTCGGCTGAAACTAAAAGTAGCTAGGCAGGAATGTGTCCATAACTGGCAGGGATGATGGTATTTATAGAACCCCAAAGGATGACTGATTTCAAGTGTGATATGATTCTTACTGGAGTTCAAAGTCGCATTGTGGAGACGAGTTTTGCAGCCATACGGAAGTAGATACAACTCATCTTTGTTTATTGTACCCTATTGCTGGTGTGCTTTAAGTCTTTGACCGAAGAAAATCATGATAAACGACACTACCAGAATATGATCCCCTTACGTACTTGTGTTCAAGTATGAGCTTTACTAACAATATGAGAGGGATATCAGCGGATTTGAGGATGAATAATGGGTTTTTGAGTATAGATCTGCCGATTTGAATAAGCTCACAGGTACGTAGATAGATTGGGTTGGACTATTCAAACGGACAATTAAATTTGGCGTTTTTGAGTGTAGATCTTCCGATTTGAATAAGCTTACAGGTACGTAGGTGGATTGGGTAGGACTATTCAAACGGACAGTACAATATGGCGTTTTTGAGTATAGATCTGCCGATTTCAATAAGCTTACAGGTGCGTAGATAGATTGGGTTGGACTATTCAAACGGACAATTAAATTTGGCTTTGGGTTTTCTTATTAAGCTACCTGATTTGAATATACTGCTCATGGTCAATCTGTCATGGTGTCTAACTCGGGAGAGAAAGACTAGTATATATATCATGTTACTAATAATTAATAAATTAATTTGCTATACATTGATAATTTGTACACTAACACAATTAGATACATGATTATTAATCTGAAATTGAATTTATAATTCAAATTTTTTATATATGTTATACATTCAACTGTGATGATGCATACGTAGTCAATGTATATTATAAGATTTATTCTTAATTGATTTGGTGTTAGTGATACTGATCAACTTCAATTAATTGAGAAAACAATTTAAATGCTTTCTTTGAAAGTACTGAGGGAAGTATAAATATGTTAAATAATTTGTACTAGAATGTAGATAAAATTGGTTGTACTGAACAGATTGTATCTCTGTTGACAATTGTATCTCTGAACCAATTGGTCCATCCTTTGCCATCCACCGTACATATTGGCATGACTTTAAGTTTATCAAGAAAATGTGGATATCTCTGTTGACTACAATGTTTTTAGACTCAGACCGGGCATTAAACCGGTTGAGTTCAGGGGTCAGGAGTTGATGGGTCCGACTGGGGGTCGAATCGGATGATGTCATAAATATATATATTAATAATATATAATCAAAATAGTATATAAATAATTTCATTAAAAAATAGTATATAAAAATTTCCTCAAATTGGTAGTTTTCAACTTTATATATATAAAAAATTTTCTTAAATTGGTGATTTATGACTTTATATATAAATTTGAGAATTTTATATTTAATAAATAAATTGACTTAAAGAATATAATATATATATATATATATATATATATAGGTAGAAATGTAACTTAAAAAATGTGTTGGATTAATTTTAGACTTTATTAAAATAATGAGAGGTTAAAGCATATTTACTAAAACTTAAAAAGTGAGTTTGAAAAGATATAATGGGTTAAAGGTTTTAAAAAAAAAAAAGGTCAAATATTCAAACCCGATCAACCGGTTCACCCGGTCAGACCCGATCAAACCTGGGTTTTGATCGTCTTTGACCGATTTTTGAATTTTCTGATTTTGAAGGATGACTCAGATAGAATGCCTAGCCGATTCTTGGTTCAACCGGTTGGACCGCCGATCCGGTCCGAGTTTAAAAACACTGGTTGACTATAAAAGATAAACTCCAAAACATTTAAAAAAAAGAAAAGAAAGAAAAAAAAAACCTACTGCAGATTAATTGCAATAAAGACCTAATCAATTGCTAATTTTGCGGTATGAAGGATTCCCTACCTTATATTGAGATACAATTGAATAGTATCGGTATTCGATTACTACGTTATCGACCATAGAATAAACATCCTGTGAGAAAAAGAGTAAGAACCAGATCTATTTGGATAGGGATATCTGTAACACACACATGCACACACATATTTTAGCGATATAATATATGTAAAATAAATAGAAAAATAAGAAATGTGGCCACATGCTTCCTATCTCCGACTATCAAGCAAATAATTTGAGCTTAGATCTGACAGCTAGAAACATTTTGAAAGTCCTTCTCTAACCATTGAGGTTAGCCCAGTGGTTTATCACTTCTTTACACGTACACGTATACACATGATATTCTTCTTATTGAATATGTGTTTATAAAATCCAACTACGGTTATTGAATTCAAAGATACATACATTCCGCACCGTGAACTGCACACGAGCAATTGGACAAGCACTCGTGAACGACCCTAAATTCTTGGTTAAGTACTTAGAAGCCGAATATTGCATGTATTTGTTAAGAGTTGTGTTTAATGAAATAAGATGACATGATTGTCATGTATATGATTTGTAAGTATTTTCATTGAATATGTTCTTTATGTCATGGTACGTGTTTTCATACCACGTTCAGCGAGGGCCACTTTAGAATCGACGGGACTAAAGTATCATGCCAGACGGAAGTTACTTATGTGAATGCTACTTAACGTATGTAATATCTAAAAGGTTGCCAAATATTTTTGTTTTACTATGTGTATGTGGTGTTGTGTGAAAGAAATTGTAAAAATTATATTATGTACGAGATTACATGATTCGATAGGGGAGTAAATACTATTTACTAGGCATGTGTCACTCAACGTACATTTTTATTACTTTTTCTTGCAGATCACAAAAGCGAGATCGGGTACGAATAGAGGATAAGAGAAAGGTAGATAAACAGATGTTTTATTTTGATATTATAGGATAAGGGTTTAGCAATTATATTAGTTTACATACAATATGTATTTCTCTAATATTTGTATGTTTTAAATTTTAGTGAATTTTTATAAGTTATGATCACGTTATCTTGTATTTGTGAAGAGCAAGGTCTCATAGATATAACGTGCAATGCTGCAAATCTAGTCTAAGGATTCAAATTTAGGGTGTGACAATCAACCTGTTAATAAACAGGGCATAACACCACAAGACACGAAAGTCTAATCGGTCAAGTTAGGATTGAAATTTTTTAACACAAACACAATAATGATATGATATGATATGTACATGACACATTGCCACCCCTAATATTATATAAGACTCTATGATTCCCAGTCACCTGAATGTTTATATTTTTGGTCAAATCTCTGCTATATTTTGATGGAGAATTGAATCCCTGGATCTTGACTGTTGAAGGAGGCGAAGAACAGTGCGTAATCATGTCCAGTGTTAAGTTGGAAGTGCATTGGCCTAGGAGGAATCAAAACAAGTCTCCTGGACTCAAAATTTTCCAGTAGAAAACGTTTCCGGTTGTCACTCAACCTACAAACAATTTTCCATCCACAACTTTAGACACACTACAACAAAAAGGACCTTTTCTGGCACTTACAAGTGTCAATATATACAGTTTAAGCTGACACTTTTCCTTTCCCGATATCTCAGATGTGTGTCGTGCCTTCCAATGTGGGGATAGTCTAATAGCATGCAAATGTGTCAGGCAAACATATCTGTTATGGCACCTTCACTACCAATACAAATACCCTGTATTGACAATCATAGGTGTCACTATAACTATAGTACTTTCGAAATCTAGGAAGACATTTTGGTTTGTCATAACGCTTATAAATGTCATAAAAAACTTCATTGGACGACACTTTCATGCATCGTTAGAAACTTGTTAAAGTTTGGCTTTGCTAACGCTTTCACTATCATAATATAGGCCGTCTAATGACGCTTATAGATGTCATAAAAAATTGCTTTTAATGACACTTACATTGTCATTATACGTTGGTTTGCAGTGTTGCTTTGCTAACACTTTCAACCGCCAATTTTTTTTTTTTTTGGTAATTAAAATAACGAAGCAATGGAGATCCCTGCTACATTTCCACAGTCCCATTTACATAACAGTTTGGATAAACATTTGAAAGAAGTGACCCCCAATAAAACATAATGCACTTAGTAATACTAGCAATTCATTACTCAAGTCATAACAGTACTCATACAAAATTCTACCATCCATTGATAAAAGAGAAAAAGAAAGAGAAAGTACTAAACCCAGACTCCAGCCAAGGAATAATGGACTCAACTAGCAAAAGGGATGAAAATATAACTGCCCATAGAGCCAAGGAAAATGAACAAGAAATGCAAACATCTTCATATGTCTGATTATTCACCTAAGTGAAAGGGGAAAAAAGAAACAAAAAAAAAAGAGAGAGAGAACTAGAATGGCCCCAAGCAGCCTAGTCATTCCCTTCACTTCATAAGCTATGAGTTTTGTGACAGCCCCACTTCCCCCTAAGGCTAACCAAGGGTTGGCGGACTGCCTGCCTGGCTCTCGCCAGGACTCGAGCGTTCAAAAATACTAACTCTAAAGGGAAATTCTAAAATTCACATTAGAAAGGAGAAATGAGACTATAAAACTAACATTTAAACTTAGAGTACAATCATTAACTCAAAAGTAATTAAAACCTCGATCCATAGTCTAATATATTCCCATGAGTTAAAATTTACAAAATCAATAGAATATACAATCCATTTTTTCTCCACTCTCGGGACAAGACCCAAAACCAAGTGTTAGACCTAACTAGGTCCCTGGATTCTCGTCACCTGTTAAGGAAAAAAACAAAGGGGAACGGGGGTGAGCTAAAAGCTCATGAAGTTTCAAAATATCATGCACAAGCGTAAAGCGGAGTAAATAACATAATTAAAACAAGTAAAATAAACACAGAAACACACAAGGAGGATACGGGAGCTTTCAGGAGCTCAATATCACGGTTCACGAGTGTTTAAAGTAGTCGATACTTTGTCGACTTTCCAATCCAAGTAAATGACTCTTCACGCCAATCTCCTTCCACCAAACTCCCCCTACCGGGCCCGCACGCCAAAACACTTAACTACTCAAAGGACACGGCCAAGAGTAGTTTTATAACACTTTATACACACTCTCCTTATTAGTGTGTATATATTCATCTAAAACACTAAATCACCGACTCAACTTAAAAGAAAGCAATAAAGTATACTTTCTTGCTAAGTGAGTGGTTCAACAATTTTAAATTCCGTTCGCATTATTAAACACGTTGAATTTCATGTAACACATTCACACACAAAGCACTTAAATTAAAGCATTTAACATGCATTGGAAAGTCACCGACAAAGTAGGTCTCGGAGTTCAAGTTTGGATCATTTTGTAATTCAGCACCACTTCCTAAAATATTTAAAGAACAACAATAATAAGTTTCTAGTTCACCAATCGAATCTCGTTCAAGAAAAGTCTAATTCAAAACTTCCTATTTGAGCAATAATCTTGAAAAATTGTAACTTGAGTTATACAAGTCCAAATTTCACAAGCTTGGTACCGTTGGAAACCACTTTTAAACTTATAAAACTTTATAGAAGGTATCAAGACAAAATTCGGATAAAACTGCCGATTTCGATTAAGAAATAGCTACAAGACAAAACAGAACACAACAGGGTTGGTGTCCACCAACTTTGAAAATTTGCCAAAAATTGTAGGAAACGAATTGGCCTTTGAAATTTATACAATTTAAAATTATATGCAAGAAGTTTCAAACTCCACCAACGGAACTCAATTCTAACACTCGAGCAAGAAATTATAACAGTTCAAACAGAGTGGGTTCGAAATTCTGAATTTTCTGTTTTCCAGATTTGCAGGGCACAATTCTAGATCTTGTTTGAGTGACGGTTTCTTGTCCAAAAATTACCAAATTTGGTACACCAAAACTACCATATATAAAATAGGTTCACATCAAAATTCAACCAAAAAATTCCTCGGGAAGACAGTTTTCTAGTCGCCCAAAGTTTGCTCAGTAACTTGCCTCAAACCAGTGAAGTTTCGCACTACTTCTTCTAATCAACTTTATCATACCTAAACTACTTCCAATTGACTTTATTTTCGAACCCAAGATAGTTTTAACCTTCCTTAACCTAATAATGGTTAAAATTGATACAAGTTTAGCTCAAAATTTAGCACTAAAACAACCTTAAAAATCGGACAGCATGCTTGTTCAATTTTCAGTTTTCCTTGTTCGAACTAAACCACCAACTTTGCTTAACCTTTGAAGAGATTTGTGTGGGGCAAATTAACAACTTAACTCTCACATTTAAGCCTCACAATTAACCTTTAAACTTGCCAAAATCACAGCCACAACATTAAAAGAAAAACAACAATTTTTTTCTTCCTAATTTTCTTCCTTTCCCAACCGGTTTTTCCTTGAGATTTTCCTTCATTTTTCAATCACAAATTCCAACTTATACACATACATTGTATCATTAATCATACTAGAAATCAAATTATCACAATTGTGGGAGTCCAAGAGCCCACTCATTCAACCAAAATCAAGAAAGGCAATTTAATGAAATTTATCATCTAAAATTTGCAAACTAACACAAGAGTCATTTTCATCAACAATCATCAAGGTTCTAATAACCTCTCAAGCTCCCAAGCCTAATGTCATGCTTGAAAATATAATCAATAAACAAAGATGGAAGCTTTAGATTATTACCTCTTCCAAGAAATGAGCAAAATGCACCCAAGAAATACTAGACTCAAGCTCCCAAATGCTCTTCCTCCAAACTCCTCACTCAAAGTCCAACCTTAAGCCAAGATTGATGGAAGTTGTGAGGGGCCTCGAAAATTCAAAATTATTTTAAAAATGCATAATACTATTTATATTGTGTTTATTCATTTATTTATGCGTAAAATTGTGTTTAAATTGAATATTTTTCAATTTATAACATTTTATACGATTTATTTGCCGGTGTGCAATTTTGACCAAATTAGGTCTCTAATTTTCTGGAGTGATTAGTGACTTTAAGTTGAAATTAAGCATAAGTGGATATTTTGAATATTAATAAATTTGGATAGTGTCGGGATGGATTGTCGCGTTTTTCCCTTAAAATAAGGAAATGCACTTTTAGGCCATAAAAGCCTTGACTTCTTACACTTTATACTTCATTTTCAGCTGAAACCTTGGGGAGCTAGAGAGAGAGAGAGAAAGGGAGAGAAAGAGAGATTGAGTTGATTTCTCCATAGTTTTCATCCATTCTTCTTGAGCTTCAAAACTCATCAATCATCTTTTCACTTAGTGCAGCCAAGGAGAGAGAAGGAAGTGAAGGCTGGTCCGATTTCTTGGAGGAGAAGAGAGGTAAGTTTGAGGTTTGATATTCCATTTTCTTTCTTCTCCAAGCAACTTGAACATATGAAACTTGATTGATGGGTTGTGGGCATTTCTCTCCTTCCATGGCAGCAACAAGGAGAGAGAAGAGAGGTCTGAAATTTTGAAGGAAAAAGAGAGGAAAAGAAAAGCTTGGATGGTTCTCTTGGGCTCGAGGTTGGACTTGGTGTGGAGATCCCAATCTTGTAGATCGAGAGCTAGGATCAAGTTCTTGGAAGCCATCAAGCTTGGAAGCAACTTTCTTGAAGGAGAGCTTCGAGGGATCTTACTAGATCTTGTCGGATCTTGTTGGATCTTGATAGATCCGGAGGTATAAGTCCAAAACTTGTATATATAGTCTTATTAGTGTTAAGTAGCTTAGATCGTGGTTGATTTTGGTGAAAAGATCTCATCGAAAAAGATAGCGTAAATCCAACCTCCTCTAGGTAGGACTTGAGGAATTTTGATTGTTATTTGTGAACTTGCCTTGATATGGCTAGAAATTAGGGTTTTAGTTGTTGAAAAGTTTGAAGGAAAAATGATTAAAATGGCAAACCACACTTGAAAACTTCATGTTTGATTTTGAAATTTTGTATTGGTGATGAATTTACATTTAAGAAAATATATGATATGTACATTTATTGGTGTATGACTTTTTGAAAAGATAAAGAATGGAATTTCTTACGAAAATTGGACGAAAAATGTCGTTTGAGGGTTTTGTAGTATTATGGTTCCATTTAATGAATTTTGTAAGAAAATATATGGTTTAAAGTGTTTTGAAGTTATATTAAAGTATTATCAAGGAGTGTGTTGAGTTTATGTTAAAAGTGATTTTGAGGTGATAAGTTTCACCTAAGTGTTTTCTAAAGAAATGTGAAAACTTTAGTAAAACGTCGATAACATGTTCTAGTTGAAATGAGATCTTGATCCTCCAAAGATTTACTTGGAACATTGTTTTTGGGAGGAATGAGTGATTTTCAATGAGATATTTGAAATATGACATCGTTTGAAATGAAAGTGTTCCCTTGAGGGGATTTTTGAAAAATATTGATTTAAAACTAAAAAGTGGAAGTGAGTTGTTTTGATTAATGAATAAAAGGATAGAATTCTCAACTACTGTTTTTACTTGTTTAGGATTTGAGGAGGAAAGTGAATTCGACCCATTGTAGAGGAGCCTTGTGTTTTGGTGAGTTCTCATGCATTATGTGTTTATGTGAAATGTACAATGGTGTTCTTGTTGTGATTGATGATTTTAACTCTCGGATGGGATGAGTGTGTGCTTTTCTACTCTTATCACGAGTGAAAGCATGATAATCTTTAAAGTGAATGAAAGTGATTGTAAACGAAATGATTGATTCTTGTATTACTTAGTGGCATGTGTTTGAAAAAGATCGAGGAATTGACGAGAGAGAAGAAGAAAAGAAGCCATAGGGTTATTTCAATGTCCAAAGCTGACTTAGACCAGAGATTGAGTTCGGAATCGAACTCTCAAAAAGAGCAACCAACCATTCTTGGTTGGATGAATTGAAAAAATACTTCGAACTTGGCGTATGGACTTGTCCTCATGTGAAAACTCAAACCCACCATCTGCTGCTACCCACCGTACTATTTGAAGAACGGGCCTGGGGTTTTGAAGAGTAAAGGGAAGTGGAGTTCTACATAGTATAGTGATTGTGAGTGTCAATACTGGATTCGTGGACAAGCGACGTGGACTTTAGAGAGCCGTATCCATACTTGTATTGTTAAATACTTTCTTATCTGATTTAAATTCAAGTGAAATCTTATTGAGTGAATGTTCTTATGTGTTATGTGAATTGCATGTTTTTGGGAACTCACGAACTTTTTAACTCACCCTTTTCATTTGTTTTCCTTAGCAGAATATGAGATCCCTGATGAAAATGCCGACCCTTAAGACTAGGGTTCTTCTGGTTTTGATGTTTTTGAAGAGCTTAGAATTATGAATGTTGAGAACTTTTGTATAATGAAACTTGATTGTATGGATGAATGATTGATGTACTATGAATTTGCAAATTTGGGAGTTGTGAATTTGTTAAGTATTGTACCTTGTATATTAAGTCGGAGTTTTAGTTTGATAAGTTATTTGATGGTGAGTGAGTTGTCTAGGATCTTGGGAGAGGTGGGTACGAAGTTGTAGGTGGTTTTAGAGAAGAATTTGGTAGAAGAAATTTGATGAAGAGGGGGGCCAAGAGGAAGAGAGGAAGAGAGGTATTTTGCATTGATTTTGAATGAATTAATTGAGGAAAGAAAGACAAGACAGAAAGCTTGTCTTGTGACTCAAAAGTCAACCAAAGAATAATAATCTTGTATTAACAATTTTAGAGGGAAAATAATTATCTCACTTAGTTAAGGATTAATGGGTTAATCTTGGTTAGGAGGGAGAAATGAAAAGGATTAAATTGAGAGTGAATTAGGGTGAATTAAGTGGAAGAATCAATGGCTAAATAAAATTCTAATTTCAAAAGGGTTAATCCAACTTAAACTAAGATTACAAATCCCTAATTATAATCACTCTTTTTAATTCACCTCTAGTCACCTGATTACATTTCTAACCTACGGTTGATCATCCCTACACTCCAGCGCTGCTTCACTCATTGCCCGAATTTTTATCTCGTAAAAAGTGTTTTTCTCATTTTCTGTCTAATTAATGTAAAAAGGACAAATTTTAAAATAAAAAGAACAGAATATTGAAAATCTACTAGGAAAATAAATGTGAAGTTAAATTAGGTTTTTTTTCCAAATTAAAATAAATTTTTCATTTAAATTTTCTGAAAAAAAAATATGTTTGAGAACGACATTAAAATAATCAAACGAATAAATAACAATATTAACAATATTTAAAATAATAAATATTAACAATATTAGAAATAAATTTTGAGGCCCTCACAAGTTTACCATGTCTACCCAGTAGAACTAGTATGTATTAGTCCAAGTAAATCAAAATCTATAATGTTACATTAGAGAATCCAACTAATATAGAAGAAATTCTGGCTATAAAGATGAAGAAAGAAATTGAAAGCCATAACTGTCATACCTAGATATATAATTGAATAATCCCTAGCTGCTATCTTCTTATCCCTTTTTCAAAGTCCAAACTTCTTCCTCCTCCCTTTATCCCTTTTTCAAAGTCCAAACCTGTGGCACGTTGCTAAGGTCTGCATCACATGGATTAACAAGCATAAAGATCTCATGGGCACTCTTCGAACCAAAAGATCGATCGATCCATCAAAAAAATACAGCAAGAAAAAAACAGCATTAGTAGAGCAACAAAGGCAGGACCCCATGTGAAATTGTACTTCCTGAGTTTCTGTTCTGTTTTGTTTTCTTAATGCAAGACCAGAAGAGACACACACTAACACACATAAGGTGCAAAGCATACAGTAAAACCCAGATCATCTTCTTTTACACTGAGAATTTGCTCAAAAATGCTGACAGCTGGCATTGAAAATATGAATGCAGCCCATGGTACTTATGCCAAGTTAGATGTGGCTAGATTATTAGAGCAGCCAGCTAAATATGCAGCAACAGCTTGGGATGAAATGAAAGGAGTAAGAGAGTTTTTAGGAATTTGAGAACCCCCAGGGCGAAAAATAGAGTAAATTACTCGAATTTATACAGAAGTACTAGTACATTCCCACTTGCACAAACCCTACATAAAATTTTCATCTAAGCTCTAAATCCAGGATGGTGAAAACATGATAGATAATAGCGTTACTTATATGAAAACTGAAAACAAGAAAAAAAGAAGAAGACGATTCCATCTCGAAGTAATCTGCAAAAGTGCAAACGTACGTTGTGCAATAGCTCTGATGCTTTACGAAACTGCTTTTGACCACTGCAAATCATACCCCTGCAGGATGAAAATTTTATTAGAAGGTGGCAATCCACAATTTAGGCAAGCGAATATATAATTTCAAAATATTAGCTGCAAATCAAAGAAAATAATGCAGATATCTTCTCCATTGACAAGCTACATATGACTGCACTCACTGAAGCTAACATTTCGTTCAAAAACCAGGATGCAACTACCCTCTAAATTCACATATTAAAGTCGACAGCTTTCAACAGTAGGAATCAAGGATTGGCTCCAGTTGCCAATACAAATGACCCAATCAGCTGCAAGCATAAGAAGCTCTAAGAAGGTCCGAGGTAACAAGAGCAATGGTCAGAGTAAAGCAACTCACCAGTAATAGCAATAGAGAAAGAAGTCCCTAGGCTGATCGACCTCATATACATAGTCCTCCAGAACAGAGAGACCAGTTTTGTAACACTTAGCCAGTAAACAGAGAAGAAGAAAATCCGGATGCAAAGCTGTCAATTGTTCAGAGATTAGACTTGTCTTGGATATTGCTAGTTGTTGCATGTAGAGATCAGACTTGAGATGCCTAAAGGCAATAATTAAAGACTGCCATAATTTGATTTGCTCCAGAACAACACAACTATTATGCTTGAGTATAACCATAGCTTAATGTATCCTTCTAGTAAAGCACTTCCAACACAACTATAAAGCCATTGCACTAGAACATGAAACATGAGTTACTCAAAGATAATAGCAAAAATAGTTCCACTTCTACAAAATTTCACATTTGAACCATTTGAACACATTCAAAATGTCTCAAAAGACTATCATTCCAATAATGCACTATATTCATAACTAATCCCCTATTATATAGCAGCAAAACAAGAACTTTAAGTACAAAAGTGCCAAAAGGCCATGTGTGACTTTAACTGCTTAAGTGAAATAATTTATGCAAATTTTTTGTTATCAAACTATAAGACATACAAGCTTAAGAATCTAAATCATGTAAGGAAATGATGTGGTAAACAAAAAGTGCTACCTGCATATCTTACGGTTACCTACTTGACCAACTAGAGAAATGTAGCAAAGTGCGAGACAAGCTCAAAAGTACAGTTGAGTGCCTCCTTAAAAGCCTATTGATGATCATATATTTACAAACAGAACACTTTGGAGATTTTCCTTGAAAATTCAATATAATTTGAAACAGACTTGGCAATCAACCCGTGTATAATTAAAAGAGTAATGCTAACAGCTAGTATATTGATTATCACTCAACATTTTGTAGATGAAGGCCACAAGAAAGAGATCAAAAGAAAATATAGCATTTGCCTTTTGAAGTTATGGCCTGGAAAACTTACATAGATGATAAAAAGAAAAAAGCCTCGAAAGGTAAGAGACATACTATGTGAAGAAAATCGCTCCAAAAATATGATTTCACTCCAATGGAGGCTAGTCTGTTCTTCTCTTTCTCTGTCAATGATTTGGAGCAAACTATCACTGCAACAAGGAATGAAGCAAGTTGACTGTCACTATGACAACAATGATTAAAGCATAACTTAAGAAGATGCATCCCAATTACACAGCAAGAATTTAAAGCCAGAATGATACCTCAGTCATTGAGCATGTATGCAATCAGGACTCAAAAGTTGCAAGGATAAAACAGAAACATTTGCTTTGTTTTTATTATGAAATTAAAATATGTTAAATTTATGACAAAAATAAAAAAGGGGTCAAGTTTTATAAGCTTTTTATTTCTTTCACTTTCTTATCTTGTACGAAAACAAAATCAATCTCTGATGATATATTATAAAATTATTGCAATGGCTTTATTTTTAAATATTTTCTAGTCTTTGAGACTCAGGTATGCCTTGTGCATTTTGCATCTATTCCTCAGTTTCCACGCATGTATGAGACCCAACAAATAAAGTTGTATGCAACCCAACAAATAAAGTTCACTAGGCAGGAAATCAGAACAGCCTATGCACATTACAGCCATATCAAAACAATTTAAAACATCAATTGAATGGAAATTCACAGAAAAACTATCAACAATTCTTCAAATCTTAATCAATTGAAGCAAATGATTAAGCACGCATGTCCCAGTTCCTCTATAACAACCATCAAAGAATGGGAGCAAATTGGTAGGGACATAGGCAACTAAAAGCATCCATTACTGGTAGAAAAGGAAAACAAAAGGAAAGTAAAGCATTATTCCGAAAAAAACTCTAGAACACAAGTAAAATACTTTCTATTAAATTGAATGCTTTAAGTAAATAAAAAATGCACATACATAGCAAAGACTCGCTAATCCTAGTTTTTCTTTGAATAAAAGCCTTCAGCAAGAAATCCATATAATTGTTTGCTTTGCTCCAAGGCTATCAACCAAAATCTAGAAATAAGCATCCGAATGAACAAACAAATAAACATCATAATACATTGGTTTGAAAATAAGAGTTATAATGCATTGGCCTAAAACAGAGCTCACATAAGACAAACTTTCATTATTTTCTTCATTAAAGTACTACATGAAAATCTCAAGTATTATCTTATTCAATTTAATTAGTGTCACAAACAGAAAATTTATAGTATCATGCACATAATACCTACCCCTTCAAGATAGAGAGCATTCAACACTGAAGTATAGTTTCTGCTTTCTTTGTGGAATAAACTAAGATTAAACACAAAGATGTTGCAGATATTTAAATACACAATTATTTTTATTGTTACCTTTCTTGCTTGAAAGCAAAAAGAAGTTTTTCCTTCTTAGTCCTTATCTACTCATGTGAGTAACCAACCAAGGTGGTATGAGCAAGTTCGTATTAGCACCATCTCTTCCATCCACTTTTCTTGAGGGTTTTCCTGGAAGAAAATACACAAAAAAAATGTTACAAATTCCTTAATCATATTAAAACTTGCTAATAAAATGCAACTGAAACTGGAAGAAGATAAAATAAATGTTTATTATTCTATATACAAATCTGATCTCGTAATGAATAGTTGGATTTTTTTGCCATCTCAAGAGCAAAATACATGGAGGTGCGTTACTTGCTCAGATAAAAATGTTCAACTCTAACAAAACCAGTAGCTTTAAATAACCAATCCTAACAACACATGGAGAAAAAAGAAAGGTAATATCCTGCACACTTAGCATCAACTTTACCAAAAAAAAAAGAAACAAAGAAAGAAATTACAAACCAATTAGAATCCAACATTGAAACTCAATAGCTAGACAAATACAATAGATAATTTACCAGTAATGATGTTGTCCATGTACCCAACAACCTCAAGAACCATATAACATCATCAGCCAAGGAATCTACTATAATCTAACCTAACATGCATCCCAAACGGACCCGTGAACAGCTAGCTTTAGTCTTCTGAAAGTTCTACAAACTAAAATACTGTAAAATAGACTCGTCAATTAAGCATTTTTCAATCAGTTGATTAAGCCCTAAAATAATCCAATAAATTGGTTTATTAAACCCTAAAACAATCTTTCTAGAATGGGTCGATTGAGCCCTAAAATAATGCAAGTCAATTAAGCCCTAAAATCATATCCATAAGATGGGCGAATTCATCCTAATTCTATTTGACAAACAAACTAGCAAAATTGGGGTTACCTGAAGTTGTTTCCACACTTCAAGCCACGTTCATCGGTAACTTGAAATTTCGGGCTAGAGTTGGGGTTAATGTACCAAGCTACTGGGGTTGAAGCTGGGTGATTGAAGTTTGAATGATTCGGGTACGGACTGGAGTCTAGAGTCTAGAGCTTGGTTTAGAGTTTGGAGTTGCGGATCGCGATGGATGGGATCTTACGATCATCGGATCTACGATCCTACGATCCGAATTATGAACTTTCGATTTTCGATTTTGTTCGATCCTACCATTAAAGATATTATGATAAAAATTTTAATAATTTGATCATAATTTTGTATAGAAAATTCTGCTATTTGTTGCATTAGAAATTAGATTCAAAAAACTTTAAAACCACATAATTATGTTATGCTAATTCCTTACCTATAAAAATTGGTAAATCTTTAAAAATTAGTATTTAATTGTCTCATTAATAAATACTTAAATGACACACACACATATACAAAGTGAATTTTTTCAGCTATCTTGTCCAATAATTGCATTTGGACTCAAAATTGAGAAAGAACAATATTTTTAATTTAATCAGATTCATTTACAATATGTCACATGTAGTTCCAAAATTTTTATTTAATTTTTAGATTATTCCAAATATTTTAGATAATACGATTTTAACCTCAATTAATAATGCTATTATATTGATTATACATGAGTTGTATTATTTATTGCTGTATATGTGAATTGCAAACATCAAAATTACTAGTAAGATTATTTGTTACGATTTATGTAGGATCTATCGATCCCACGATCCGATCCTACGATCCGATCCTGCAAAGTAAAAAACGATTCAAGGTAGAATCCCGATTTTAAAAACCTTGGTTTGGAGTAGTGAAGCAAAGTTATTTCCTAGAGGATGAAAGCAAGAACAAGAAAATGTATATCTGTTTTATATCAATATGTAAAAACGACACCGTTTTATCCTTGTTAGCTGGCCGCCTAATTTTGCTTCGAGTTTTTGGTTTGGCGCTCTTTGATATGAAGAGGTAAATGACATTATTTCGCTTCCCTTTTTTTATTTTTTTTATGAACTAGAATACCTATTTGTGATGACCAAATGTCGTCACTACATAAAATTTTAGAATATGAAAATTTACTATTTTTGGCTAATATTTTTTACCAAAAAATGGATATTTTTTGATCTATTAATGTAAAAATAATGTTCAAAAATAAAAAGCTTATTAAAAATATGTTTACGATTCAAAAAAAAATTAATCAAAATATTTTTGGTACTAATTTTATGATTTTTATTAGCTATGTATAGGTTGTAGTCTATCAAGATTTAACAACCAATTTAGTTGATCAAATATCTAAAATAGTTTGCTAATACATGCATGAAACACTAAATCTATTTAGTACAAGTACAGGTTCATAAACCATAAACAATGTAACAATTATAATTAATAATAAACTTTTAGCCCTGCAATTGTGAGGATTATACTTAATTTCATATTAAATTTTACTATTCTTTACTATTATTTTCACACTATACTAATCACTAATTTTCGATGTGCTGTCAAAAGAACTAGATAGTACCGTCTTTTTCACACTATACTAGTCACTAATTTTCAACGAGTTGTCAAGAGAACTAGATTTACATTCATAACAAATTATTATTTAAGTTTGAAAAAATTATAAAACATGTATACATATTTTATTATAATACCTTCCAGTTTTGCTAATAAAAAATATAGCCTAAATTACAAAGGATAGGGTGCCATAGTAGAATTAATGAAATTGGTTTATCACATGTGAGGCTAAATTGCAAAAGATAAGGTGTCATAATGGAGTTAATGAAATTAGTTTATCACATATGGGGCTAAATTGTAAAAGATGGAGTGTCATAACAGAATTAATAAAATTTACATACCACATATGGGGCTAAATTGAAAAAGTTAAGGTGCCACAGTAGAATTAATGAAAGGGACCCAAGAATAAGTATTTTAGATAGTGACAACTAATTGTCGTCACCAACTCTGAACCAGTAATATGATAGTGACAACATTGGAAGTAGGCATTATATGGTCCATTTTAATGACAATATTTTTCCAAATCGTCACAAAGATGATTTCCCACCACACTAGTTAATTGCGTGCCACCCACATTGTGATGACAAATCTCATGTTGTCGCTAATGACTAGTTTATGCTAGGTCATTTGTGACGATGTCAAAAGTCATCACTGAAATGTGTCAACTGTGACAAGTTTTTCTATTGTCACTGGGAATATTGTCACAGATGACCAAAATTCTTGTAGTGATGGATAGTAAACCAGAGCACCAAATGCATCACAATTTCTTTTTTTTCAAAAAAGACATCAAAGAAAATCGATGGGTTGCTAAATGAGAGCACTAAATTCATCATAGATTTTTTTGTAAAGAAAAAATTGTAAAAGATACTCTGAAAAAAGCCTTAGATAGAAGTTTCCTTAAGATTTATCTTACCTGAGAGACGTACCAGAGTTGGAAGATGATAGCAGGATAGATTTTAGTTATGATAATATTCTAGTCGCGGAACCCCTTCTTGCTTGGAGGTATTTAGTTAGACATTTCCATTCACCACAGCTGGGTTGGGAGGAGAGTAAAGTAGTTGTTTTGGAAAATAACTTCAGTAGGCTAGATAGGTAAGTTATTTTCTGTCATTTGAAGTAAAATATTTTCCTTTCTGTCATTTGAAGTAAAATATTTTCCCGAGGAAAATATTTTTTTCAAAATAAATTGTAGCCAAACAAAGGAAAATATGGATTTTCAATCCAAACAAACACACCGTAAGTGTTGAAAGAGAGAGTTTTAGCCGGCAAAAGGGATTTTGATATTTCAGCCACTATTTAGAGTCCGCCAATGTAAAACGACGTCGTTTCGGTCCCAAATTAAAACGACGTCATTTTGTGTTTTTTTTTTTACGATTTCTCACACACTCACAAGTGTCATCAAAGGTAGTCTAAGAGCACATCACTCGTCCCAGGTGTTTTCCAAGTAAAAGTGTCAGCTTAAATTGTCTATACTAACACCTCTAAGTGCCAGTAAATGCCCTTCTTGTTGTAGTATATTGGGTACTGTTACAAGTGTTAGCACAGACATGCTAGGGTGACACAACCCAGTTAGTGTAGTTATAGGCATGTCAGGAAATGCCCTTTTTGTTGTAGTGACAACTCAGATGCGCGAGGGTGGACACGGGTGCATTCAGCCCTCCAGGTTTCAAAAGCACTCGCCTCGTTGACAGCCCTAGAGTGTTGAGTCCCGGAAACCGATGGACATCTTGACGAGTGACATTGATGTCTTAAATATTGAATTCTTCTGGACTTTGTTGGAACCCATTGGGGAAGAAATCTTCTGAAGATACATTATCAGGGTTTTTACACGGAAAACCATTAATGTATAAAGAGGAATCAAGACCTACAACGCAGAAGTCCTGCAATGGGCTTGGATCAGTAGAATGGGATGGCAGAAGCAGGAAAAGCCCTATGGAGAAGAGTATGAAGCATACTAATACCTGGTAATTTATATTGTAGGCGGGACTAATGCGGTTTGCCATGGAAGGTTTAATTTTAGTTGAGCTAGCTATGAATATGTAGTTTGGCTGAACTAAAAAAAGTTGCTAAGCAGGAATGTGTCCATAATTGACAGGGAGGATGGTATTTATAGAACATGAAGAATGATTGATTTCAGGTATGATATGATTTCTTATTGGAGTATCAAAGTCGCATTGTGGAAATGAGTTTTGCAGCCATGCGGAAGTATGTACAACTCACATTTGTTTGTTGTACACCAGTACCGGTGGTTTTTCAGTTCTTCACTGAAGAAAATAAGGGATAATTTCAGAAACCTCCCTTGATATTTTTGATAATTTCACTCACCTTCCCTGACCTTTACAAAATTACACAAACCTCCCCTGAGATTAAGATTTGCAATAAAGTTGGTCCAAATAAAAAAAGTAACATTAAAAAAATACTTTGAGGAAAGAGATGAAATTTTTATTCCATAAATACCCTTTATACTTATACCAAAGTTATATTATAACGGAATAAAAAATATATTAATAAAAGTGAGGAAAAATAAGTGTAAATAGTAAAGAACCAAAAAATAAGTAGCAATTAAATTTTTATATAAAACTAGATCAATAACTAATGGCTATTTTTTTTTTTTAGATTTTTACCATTTTGCATAGAAAGACAACAAGAAACATTAATGTCATTTTCACTTGAAACAATAAAATTTAAGGTGGGAAAACAGTGGTTAGGATATTTAAGGGGAGGTTTCTAAAATTATCCCTATTGAAAACTAATATAGGTAATTAAGTAGTTAGGACACTAATTAATTTTTAGTAATTAATTAATGAAAATAGTTGTTGATGATTTCTTTAATGATGAAAAATTATTTGCAATTACAAAATGGTACCAATTGATATACCAAACATTTGTTCGCTCTTAGAAATCGATATAGCAAATAGCAATTTGTTTGAATTTTTCTCTAAAAATATTACCAAATATTTTTCTTACGATTATACTTGCAGTATTTGTTATTGATGTTAAAGGATATTTGTAAATTTCATAATTTTGCCCAATATCTTGACAAGGCTAAAGTTTTTGCACCTATATTTCACATTCAATTTGTGAAATCAACACAAAATCACTATTTTGCTACCTTAAATTTTGTAGTTCAAGTGAAAATAAGATCTATCTTAATGTTTTTTGTTGCCATTATATACAAAATAACAAAGATTTGAAAAAAATATCCATTGCTAATTCAGTGCACTAGTCATTGATCTAAATTTATAAAAAAAAAAATTAGTTGGTACTTATTTTTGGTTCTTTACTATTTGCATTCACCTTACCTATTTTATTGATTCATTCATTTACAATACAAATTTTACACAAGCATAAAGGGTATTTGTGGAATAAAGTTTCATCCCTTTCCTCAAAATATTTTTTTAATGTTACTTTTTTGATTTGGATTAACTTTATTACAAAATCTTTGTGTAATTTTCTAAACTTCAGGGGAGGTAAGTGAAATTATCAGAAACCTCAAGGTATGTTTCTGAAATTATCCCAGAAAATAATGATTAGCTACAATGCTAGAATATGGTCGCCATACGTACTTGGGTTCCAGTATGAGCCTAACTTTTCAACATAATAGATAAAATGCGAACGTGATTCAGCGTGATTTCTTCGTCGTCCTATCACGTGTACTGCACGTGGTTGTTCCTTGCTCCCTTTGAGCGCTCTTGGTCATCCTGTCACGTGTTCTGAGCGTGGTGATTCGCCGTTGTCTTTAAACATTATTGCTGCTCGCGCAATGCGTGTGCTCTGCTTCTTTCTTGTCCGGTTCTTCTGCCGCTCCGCCTTTCTTCCTGCTTTATCTTTTTACCCCTTTTGTGCAAGTTTGCTCTGCTGCTTGCCCAACCTTTTAGCCTTCTTTGTGTTGTGGTGCAGAGATTTGATAGCTAATATCCCACTTTTTACATGTGAACTCTCTCACTTCTTACATGTGTGAGTTTGTGCTGCAATTATTCACCAGCAATTAGGGTTTCTGTCCGTACCTCTCCTAAGAAACGCGCCGCTTGTCATTCCACTTCCATCTCTCATTTGCTCTTCCTCAAAGTTCCTCTCCGTTCCCTACCCACTCCCGCTCCCCTCTCGCTCCTCCTTATAGCTAGAGGCAGATAAAGCTCGAGCCAGAATCAAAGCCTTTTTGGTGTCTGCCACTCTTTCCTCTTGGCTTCCTTCTCCTTCACTAACCCTAAACCACAACCACAAACGGCCAGATTGTTCATGAACCCTTCATTTTTCCTTTTTCTTTTGCTCTTATCAACATGAGAAAGAAAAAAGAAGATAATTGAAGAAACAGATGGCCATGGTGCTTTTGGTGATAGATTCTACCGGGTTGTATTTGAAGAAAGAATTTCGTACTCAAATGTTGGGCATCTGTAGGAAACCTACAAGTGCTGATGGTGTGGTGCGGACCTACATACAAGTGTTGATGGTGTGGTGCAGACCTGAATCGGGTGAGGTTTTTACTGCCTCTGCTCCTTTTCTCCCCATCTTTCATCCTTCCCCCTCTTTCTGCTTGATAATATATTTATGTTAGAGTTTCTCAGCTGTTTTTCTATGTTTTTTCTCCATCTCTCTACTTGATAGTATAAACATAATGGGGTTACTAAAATAACTATTTCAGGCGGAATGTTTAATGAAGAGGAATGTGTAAGTATTTTGGATAAAATCTGTTGCCTTGAAGACTTTGTTTTTCCTCCTTATATGAAAATCTTGTTTATTTAGTGTTTAGTGTCCATTATTAGCTATGTATTGTTTGTTAATTTGGGAAGATGCTCAATCTTGCTCTTCGAGTTATTATGGTATTGTATTTTGATTCTATTTAATTTGTCGATCTTTCTTTACAAAAGGTCGCAAGGTACAAAAGGTCTCAAGAGTAGCAGTCAGATGTTGCAATATTGAGCAAGCATTGGATATAGCCTGAGGCTCTGCAAATTGTCCATGAAGGGCTGTCAAGCTTTCTGGAAAGGGAACTTGATTATTTCATTTGTTCTTAACAAACGTTTGATGTTAGTCCTACAGATATGTTCTTTGTTTTTAGCAGCATTTGATGTTAGTGCTAGTTGATCTACAATTTTTTTGTGGCATGATTCTGGATATGACATTCACTTGTCATCAGGCTTGATGATTCGACTGTTGTGCTAAGCCTTGTGGGAGTATTTCACGCATTGCATCATCAACTGCTGAGTTGATTTGGATTCCCAAGTGGCTATGTAACTTCTCAACCATATTAATGTAGTTAAATGATCACAACATTTTATTACATTACAACTGTTTGATACTCAAAATAGCTATCACAAGCTCGTTATAAAAAATTGTCCATCTAAATTCAAATTTGGGTAGTTTATATTTTTTTTACTTCATATAAAGGATAGATATCCTGATAGCTATTACAATTTTTCCCCTTAGTTTGGGGAGGGTAGATATCCTGATATGCATGGCAAACTAATTATGCCCTAGGTTGTTTGTCATACATATGGAAAATCGTCACATTATATGTCATATTCATTCTTCTTAAGGTACTTAAGACATGTCCCTCAAGGAGTTTGGTTCTGCTTAGCAGCATTTAAACTTTATTTTCCATGCCATGTCATTTCCTAAAAAATCTTAATATGAATATGTCAAAATAGTTCATAGTGCTAATTCGATATTATTTGCTCATCCAAATTACTAATATGTTGACCAGATTACCAATGAATGGAGAATCGTCAGACATTTCTGTAATTGTCTTTTGTTCTCTTTTGACGAATCATTGGTCTACTTGCCTTGGCCTGTTTTCCACCAGAGGTCATTGGCCTTTCATTGCCCTCTTTTTATGGAATGGATAACAATATTAAAATTTGGTCAATAAAAGTTGAAGTTCTGATATTTTCCTGAGTATTCCCAAAATTTAGGCTTCATGTTAATTAATCAATCATATTTTTGCAGGTTTGCAAAGTTATTTAGCTTCAAAACCTTAGCATGATACAGTCATGGAATGAACATTATGGGACCAACACGAGACATAAATAAAGGAAGGTATGATATCAATATGCAGCTTCTGGTTTCATTATGAAATAGAAACTATTATAGTACATGCTATGATTTGTGTGTAGATTTTTTCCCATCATATTCATTACTCTTGTGATGTATCTTTGCAGGGCAATCACTCTTTCAAACTACCAGAGAATAGTTATTCATGAGTCCTGAGGTTAGTTTCCACCTTGAAGTGTGAATGGAATGCCAAAAAAGTTTACAACTTACTTTAGTTCTTTTTAAGATATTATAGACCAATAGCAAGATAGAAATTCCTATCAATTTTCTTTGTTTTGATTGTTTGCTGAGTCACTCCCAATTTTTTTTTCGTCTTTGTTTTAGCTGTTTAGTGTGTTGCCATATCACGAATGAAGTTGCACCCGCTGATTGCTTTAAAGCTTCTATTTTCTCCTGAATTTTAGATTAATTTTGGTTGATCTTATGGAAACTGATAGAATATGTATATTGCCTAAAAAAGGTTGCTTTTTTCCTTTTAATTTGAAGAAAGCTATCTGTCAAAAGTTAATGGTTGAATTTTTATTCCATTTGGGTCATAAATAATGAAATTTTCTCTAAAATCAAGGTCAAGGTCTGAGTATGTGTAGATTAAGGTTTCGAGAAAAAAATCATAATCACATCTGTCTATGTTTATAGCAATTGGTTGCAATAATTATGTAACAAAATTGGTTGATTCCAGTTTAAGTTTAAGAAAGGTGAGGGAGCATAATATAAGTGTCTGGTTACTTAAGTGGGATTGCTTTTACTAGTAAGCTCTTATGATTCACTTCAAGTTAATGTTGAGGATAAGTTACTTAATGCTATGTTTGTTGGGGGATTATGTTATTTTGAGGTGCATGGTTGGTAATAGTAGTTATTTGGACTAGGAAACAATAATAATGTGCAACCATAAGGTAATTATAAAATTGGGAAAAGGTTTAGACAAAGTACCAGCAGGTAGACCATTTTTTTTTTTAGCCTTTTGGATTTAAGCCTAGCTGTGTCAAAAGCTCTCACATTCTTTTTACATTTTAGATCATATTCCTCCTGGCCTATTATATCGTCTTAGTCCTTTTTTTCCCCTTTTACCCTTTAACCCAATTTCATTTTGTGAAATTGTTTATTTGCATGCTGTTTTTATGGATTTAGTACAGCAAATGCTTCTACTTTGGTAGGAAGATGAGTTACGTCGCATGATTAGTCTCAATTTACTTGTGACATACTTTCTTCTCTAACATTTTTTTTTATTAAGAAAGAGTTATCCTATCCTCTTGTTCATTGTAAGATTAATGCTTTATACTAATACTTTCTCAGTCTTCATTGGATCATGCTGTTTTCTAATGCAAATTATGTATGATGCAATCTACATAACTATGTTGGCTGGCCTTTATGTAGAGAAGAAATTATGTTCATGCTTTTAAGGTAAAATTTGGATTTTAACATAAAGGACATGTTTTGTTTCATTTTATGTTAGTGAATGTAATATTTGGATATCACTAATTTGTGTTGTAGGCATTCGGATTACTTGTTAATTATCTAGATTCACTTTTGAGTTCCCCTATGAAGCTATGGCAGTTGGAACTGATGGCCAAGAGTTAAACTCTAACCGTTATCAACATAGCCATATTCATGATTGTGATTGTATATTTTTATTTGTCATCTTTCTGTGGGTGACTAATATGCTGATTTCTGATATAAAATCAGGTTTTAACTTGGAGTTTATGATGTCCATGTCTTGACCTGCCTTTTGTCTAGAAGCGATGCTTAAGCCTATGGCTGCATCGAGTGTGGTGTGCATTTAATTTTATCAAATCAGTCACTGAGTTGGAGACGGAAGACTTGATGCCTAAGGTGGTCCAACAAGAGCTTCTTTACTACTTGAAGAATAATCTCAAAACAAACTAACAGGTCATGGATGGTCAGTTCTGGAGATGATTGCTGCAATCTAACTTCTCTTGGTTCAAACAATACTGTCAAGTTGTTCAAATTGTCTTTAGTAGTGATAGCTTATAATTATTCTGCCTTAACTAGGGTTGAGGAAATTTGTCAATGTTTCTTTGGGGAAAAGTAGTTTACCGTAAATTTCAATTGCACAAAAAAATTGGAATTTGTGCGGTTTTTAAGCTTTTACAGTTCATACCAGCTCTCAGAAACCTTGCTTTAAATTTGATCATATGTGGCTTGTCCCTCTATTGACTATTGAATCACAAATCATTGTTTTTCTTAAATGTAGATGCAACTAAGTTAATTTCTAATAGCAAAAATACGTAAATAGATTAGATTAGTTTTTATTGTCCCAGCACATGTTTCAGCATGGGCAAACCGGAATCTATTTTTTATTGAATTGAGTACTCTATATAATACTCTTACCTATTTTTATTGAGCTGGGCGTATACTCTTTCATCTCTACCGCGCAACGCGCGGTTTATGCCTCCTAGTACCTAAGAATGTGGGATGGGATGTCAGCGGAATTGAAGATGAATACTGGCCTTTTCAGTATAGCTCGGCCGATTCGTACAAGCTTACACATAGTAGCTAGATTGGGTTGGACTTTTCTGACAAGCAATGAAATGTGGCTTGGGGTTTCTTTTTAACTTGCCTGATTTGAATATATTGCTCATGGTCATGAATCTGCCATGGTGTCTTACTGGGAGAGAGAGACTAGTATATATATCATGCTAATAGTTAATGGATTAATATTTTATGCATCAACAATTTATACACTTAGGGTGCGTTTGATAAAACTGAAATGCAAAAACTGAAATTTGGAATTTGAAATCTGAATCCATTAAAAGATTGAATTGTTAAATTCTAAATTTAAGATATTTGAATGTATATTACATTAAGTGATAAGTGAATAGTTTATCACTTAATTTTGAGAGCAAGTTTTGTTTAAAAGATTCGGTGCCACTTAATTAATTCAGATATTCTATTTTTTATTATCAAATACATCTAAACATGTTAAGATCTGAACCATTAAATTTAAATGCTGAATTGGGTTATTAAATGGGGCCTTAGAGTGCATTTGATAAAATTGAAGTTTGAAAATTGAAATCTGAAATCTGAATCTATTAAGTGATTGAATTGTTTAGTACTAAATCTAATATATTTGAATGTATATCACATTAAGTGATAAGTGAATTGTTTGTCACTTAATTTTGGGAGCAAATTTTGCCTAGAAAATTCAATGCCACTTAATTAATTCAGATATTCTATTTTCGATTATCAAATGGTCTGAACGTATTAAAATCTAAATCTATTAAGTTTAAGTACTGAATTGACTTATCATACGGTTAAACAATTAGATACATGATAATTAATTTGAAATTCAAATTTTATATTTGTGTTTCATGCATCTAGTTGTGATAATATACACTGTAATTGTATATAAAATGTACTCTTAATTAATTTAGAGTTAGTTAAGATGATCAACTTCAATTAATTGAGAAAACAATTTACATGCTTTCTTTTAAAGCACTGGGGGAAGTATAAATATGTTAGATAATGTGTACTAGAATATGCATACAATTGGTTTACTGAACCAATTGTATCTTTGTTTACAACTGTCTGCAGATACAATTGTATCTCTAAACCAATTGGTCCATCCTTTGTCATCCACCATATGTACTGGCAGCATGACTTCATGGTTTTCTTAAAATCTGGATATGTCTGTTGACAATAAAAGAGAAAATTCTAAACATAAAGAAAACTACTGCAGATTAACTGCAAAAAAGACCTAATTAATTTCTTCTTTTGCGGTACCAAGGATTCCTTATTTCATGTTGAGATACAATTGAATAGTATCGATTACTACGTTATCGACCGAGAGAATAAATATCACGTGAGAGAAAGAGTAATAGCAGAAACGCCAGGGGCTTCACAAGGTTTGTTTTCTTCCTTGTTTTTTTCCTTCACAAGGTTCCTTTCCGATATGTAAAGTAGTAACAAATTCACCCAAACTTCTATTTACCAAAAAAAAACAAAAGTAGTAACGATGAGGTCCCAACTTTCGGGGGAAAAAGAGATAAAAGGACAACTAAGCGCAGAAAAAGATGATCACTCGTTTCTATTCTTACTGGCTAAGGAGAATCTTCGGTGGCAATCATTGATTGTGTGTGTGTGTATATATATGTGTGTATGTATCAAATCAAATGCAGCCAAGCACATGCAATAGGCTACATACACTACTCCCCTCAATTTTTTTTCCAACACGAAGAAAACTTGCTATTGAAAAAAGTAGAAAGAAGGTAGAGAGATTTAAATTCAAGATTTCTAATTTATGAATTTTCAAATTAAGCCACATTTACTTTGCTCATTTGACCATTCAACAATGTTCAAAGTTTCATTTCTATCATCATTTCTGTAGAACCCAAAAATAAATTCCACCAAAATGTAGGATCAATTTCTTGAACCTAGGGCTCTGATACCAGATGTAGAACCCAAAAATAAATTCCACCAAAATGTTGTAGGAGATATATTTCATAAAAACAATGTTTATAGGATAGGGAGGCAGTTTACACACATACAAGTATGTGTGGGAGAAGAGAAATAATATCAATAATCACACATAAGAATAAGGCTCTCAATTCTCACTCTTCTCAACTAATAACAATAACAAAACTCCCTATTCATAGACTAGATGACTTGGTAAACAAGTCTTACAATCACAAGAAATTTCCTAATCAAATACTAATTCCTAAACAATAAAACTACCATAACTTGATTCCATTAGACTTACTAAAAATCTAACTTGACTAAAACACTGCTAAATAATAATCACTCAAATTTCTATTTTTGAGCCTTGATTTAATATGCCAACAATTTCCATTCTACACTTTTCTCCTACTACTCAAGTTTCTTCTATCATTTATTCTTAGCAATGCAAATTTTTCTTTATTTTCTAAAAAATTCAAGAATTGGATCTATTTGGATCGGAGTTTTTGTTAAAAAAATACATTTTGGCGATATGTATAGTGAATAGATAAATGAAAAATATGTCCTCCCTATCTCTAACTACCAAATAAAGAATTCGAATGTTTCTTATCTTGAATTACTAAGCAAAGTATTTGAACCCTGAATCTAGTAGCAAGAAAGATTTTAATAATCCTTCTTTGACTATTAGAGTTGGTCCAGTGGTTTATCACTTCTTTACGCATGTACGTACACACATGATTTTCATCTTATCGAAGATTTGTTTACACAATTACAGTTACTGAATTCAAAGATATATACATTCCACACCTCGTATTGCACGTGTGCAATTGGACCTGCACCCGTGGACGACCCTCCTTATTCTTTATGACAGAGCATACTCAATATGATCCATAGATGTGACTGGGTGAAAGTAAGAGCATTTACGCGTATACTCAGCTATATACTTTTTTCATTTTGTTAATTTTGAAATAGGTGATATGACAATAAAAATAATAGAACTATTAATTTGTCTAGTAGGTACTGAACATCATAGACGGAACCAGAAATTATAATTTGAGGGAAGCAACTTTTAATATACCTAAACTTACCACCCGTTTGGTTGGAGGTAATGGGCCTCCACTATAACTTTTGTAAGGGATTGATTCCGTTTGATAGTGCTTGGTTGACAACAATCGGAATTGATCTATGGATATGGAAAACCTAAAATTCTGCAAACATGATTCCAGAGTATATCGGAGGGTTTTGCTCCTCAATCAACTGCAGTTTTGTTTTCTCTTCCTCATCTTTCCTCTCACTTTTCCTTTTATATTTCTCTTCCCCATCCCTTAAATTTCACTTTCCTTTTCACGTTTGTACATCAGATCTAGAATAGTCATCCTAAATACGATGGAGATATTTTGCCTAATCCTAAATACGATGACCAAATTCATCTGCCATGGGTAGAAATCGAAATCGGAATGAATACTTTTAACAAAGAAACAGCTAGTAGTTTAAGGTAGAATACTTTTAACAAAGAAACAGTTGATAATTTATGCATAATATTTCACATTCTTATACATCCTGTGACTATAGTTGAATTTTTTGATTCCTTTATCATGTTTGATCATATCTATAATTTAACACTAGTTTCTGTATATTTTATCTTTCATGAACACGTAAAAAATATATTAATTTTAGGTAGAGAAAAGTCATAAACAGCGGGCAGTTAATCAAAGTGACCATAAACAACTGGTAAATTTTGCATGACATTTCACCTTCTCATACATGCATTTGCCATAGCTGATTTTTTTTATTCCCTTTTCAAGTTTGATCATATCAATAGTTTAACACTAGTTTCTGTATATTTTCTCTTTCATGAACATGTTAATAAATATTAGGACAGTATATATTTTGTGGAGAAAAGCCATAAACAGACAAAAGCACCTAAGCACTTGGCTCAGGTAATTAAAGTTAGCAGGTTTCTATAAATTTTCACTGTGGAAGATTAAAAGGCCAAATACAGCTGGTAGTTTAAGGTAGAACGCCTTTAACAAAGAAACAACTAGTAATTTATGCATAACAAAGAAACAGCCGGTAATTTATTATTGTAGAAGGTCTTTATGTATTATAAAAGATTTGATTAAATTTAAAAATATATTAATGATTGCATTATTAATTTTATGTATAAATCTTGTTTTGTTTAATGTTGGACAGGAAAATAGTTGTTCAATTGGGTTTCCATTCCCATTGATGACTGTGAATAAACCAAACCAGAAAATCAATAATCATTCCCATTGCTTTCCCCAAACCAGCACCTGAAAAGGAATAGCATAAATCTATTTCGATTGAAGAGTTTCTGATAGTGACTGTCATTGCCATTCCGGTGTGGAAACCAAACGGGTGGTTAAACATATAACCTAAATATTTTGGGAATTTCGCCATTTTGATCCCTGAACATTTTTACTAAAACCGATTTTGTCCCTAATGAATTATTTTAACCAATTTAGTTCTCAAACAAGTTTTTTACTTCCAATGTAGGACTTTTGACTAAATTTTGCTCAATTCACATGGACTTACAGGGTCATAATTGTCATTTAGGCCTAGCCTTCTGTAATTAATAGACAAAATAGATTGGAAATATCATTAAAATTGCTTAACATCTAAAAATAAAGGGCTGAGAACTATATTGAACGTTAAGCAATTTTAGACCTTAAGCAATTATAATAATCTTTCTAATATATTTCATCTGTTAATCATAGAAGGTTAGACCTGTGTGATGATTATGCCTCTGCAGGTTCAAGCAAATTGAGTGAAATTCGATCAAAAGTCCTATAATGGAATTAAAAAACTTGTTCAAAGACTAAATTGATTAAAATAATTCATTAGGGATGAAATCGGTTTTAATGAAAATGTTCAGGTACTAAAATGGTGAATTTCCCAAATATTTTTACTCGTACGCTCAGCTATATACATTTTCCATTTTGTTAATTTTGAGATAGGTGATATGACAATAAAAATAATAGAGTTATTAATTTGTCTAGTAGGTACTGAACATCATAGACGGAACTAGAAAATATAATTTGTGGGGAGCAATTTTTAATATACCTAAACTTAAACATATAACCTAAAATATTTTTAGGTTTTGTTGGTGGCGAGAATTCTACAAAGAGTGTTTTTTGAAACTTTTAATTTTAGAGGAAACTTTCCGAACAACCCCTAAACTATTACCTTTGTATGATTTTAACTCATCAATTATTAATTACCACAAATAAACCCTTGAACAAAGAGAATGTTTCATTTAACAATTTCCATCAATTTTGACCATTAGAAGTGGCGCATTATTGGCAAAACATCCAAAAAAAAAAAATCAACCAACAAAATCAAGCTAAAGGTCTTGTTGACCAATTATTCATCAAACTAGGGTTAGAGAAAGTAAAAAATAAAAGAAGAGGAAGAAACATTAAATACCATGTCATTAATTGACTTAATATAGTTGGTTTTTAATCAAATCATGGATTAATTTTTGATGTTTAGTTGGTTTTGTCCCCTAATTCCATTAATTTAACACCCAAAATTGATGGAAGTCCATAAGCTAATAATTTTTTTTTGTCCGAGAGTTTATTTGGTACAATTTTATTGTTGAGGGGATAAAACCGTGCAAAGTAAATAATTTAGGGACCTATCGAAAAATGTCCTCTCACTTTTATAAGAAAGAAAATTGAATTTTATAAAACTTGGGGAATGGGCCCTAGTTCCGTCTTGCCCAACATAGAGAGTTTGTTTGGATTGTACATTATTTGTAAAAATTTATTTGTTTATATCATTAACACATTTTCTAACCATCTTTTTATTTTATATGCATCACATCAAAAAAGTGCTACACTATTTTTTAGAAAAAATTATCACAAACAATCTACTATCTAAACACACTCAAATTACTTTATTTATTTGATTGAACGTGATTGATAGTAATGTAGCATATAGCACAATGGCACGTAGCTTATAACTATTCAACATCTTCTTGTCAACTTTCTGAGTTTCAAATCCTATTGTTTCTGGATATGTTGCATAAAGATGACGTACTTGTAAGGCAACCCTTTCTTTCAAAAGGGCCCGACACTCAAAACCGTCCTCACTCAATTTAAATTGATGTTGCATGCATGGTCTCCACAGAATAAGACAATCAACAATTCATTCTCCATAAAAAGTTGAATTTCTTAAAAACAACTCTGATATTGAGATGCAGGGAGTACTAATTATCTAGTCTACAGTTCGTTAATCTTAAGACAAACGCAGAAAGCAACGGATTTATGACAAAAGGAAAGATTCGAAAGTCTTACTTGACGAGTTGCAGAGTTGGGACGGGAAAACTTACACTGAGGGGTTAGAATTCTGATGAGATTCAAGTCTACGTTCTAAATTTTAAACCTAATTCCCTCCTTCCCCGTAAGTATACAAGTCGTGACTTCTAGTATTAGGGAGATAGGATCCATTTCACGAGAATCACTTCCAATTACCAAGCCTCTTAGCTCACTTTATTATTTAAACTAATCAAAAATTATAACTAAATAAAGCAACAATAATACTGGAATAATGCAAAGAAAGTTAATAAACTAGGAGAAGCTCAACTAAATGCAAGTGTCCTAGGGTATAGAGTCCACTACTCACACCCAACTATGGAAGAAATAATCAATTATCACCAATCTTCTTGTCTCGCTAAAGATGCATTTCACTAAGGTAATTGGAACTCGCTTTCACCGATGAACTGAATATTAGCCAACACTATAGTTCCCCTACTTTCGTAGTGAAATCACAAGTGATGACTTAATCATGCACAAGAAATGTAAAAAACATCCATCTAAGTGCATCACTACTTTCGTGTGTCAACTCCTTAGGTTCCACCTTTTTTTTTTTTCATTATTGTCAACTATTTTCATAGATTAATAACAACTAAAATGGCTTGCAAATGGTGATCAAGTATTCACAAATGTTAAAGCAAGATGGGTAAACTAGCAAGTAAAATAGCAATAATCAATCACATTCAACCGTAATCAAGGCACAACTAGCTTAATCTACCCCTAAAATAAGAGGAATTAGATTAGACATAGTAGATACAACAAGAAACCTCAGATCTTCAATGCAACTAAGCATTAATGAAACAACAAAGAGAGTAGAGAGGAAGAAATGCCCATATAAATGAAGGAACAAGATCTCCAAACTTCATCATCTTCATTGCCGTCAAAAATACATGGTTATACCAAGAGTTCTTCAAGTTTCTTCAAGGCAAAATGAAAGCTAGAACTAAAGCTAAGCTAAGCTAAGACCTATGTTACACGAACTCGCCATTTCTTCTCAGCGCACCCGTGTTAACACGATACGACACGGGCGCGGGTGCGGGATACGTGCCGGACATGGTCAATAAATTTTGGGTTCGTTGACTATGTTGGAGATGAGACTGCATCTGTATTTGCTACTCTTCCACATTTCTGTCTATGGTGAGGGGGAGATTATTTGATCTGGACAGAGGATTGCTGAAATTAGAAGAGACTGGAGGAAGATTTGAGCAAAAATTGCTATGGCAGCATCCAACAATGGCGGTAGTGGATCTGGTGATGGAACTTGGTCACACTGGTGGAGATTTTGGAGGGTTTAATCATAACTCCAAGAGTTCTTTCGATAATGAGAATTGAGATGTGATTAAATTATGAAGTGGAAGATGAAGAATTTTTTTTTGGAAGAGATCGAGATGATTCTTTCAAGGGAGAAGGTGGAAGATGAAGAATATTTTTATGGACTCTGACGAATTTGACAGAAAGGAAGAAGATGAAAGGTACACGAAAGGAAGAAAATGAGTTAGAATTTAGATTAGTGGACTCTGACGAACTTGACGGAAATAACGAGGATGGGATAAAATTTTTGTTAAGTTACATGCTGGTGACCCTTTGGAGGTTACTAGCATATGTATTGGATAAATATTATGGCTTTTCATTTTTGTTTTAAATCCTATTGTAAAGTTACCAGAAGCCAATCACTTATAAGTAAATCTAGCACTTCACCGTGCTCTCTTCCACTTATATAATAAAATACAACTTCCAAGTGATGCCAATTTCCAAGACCAACTGTCATTTTAATTGTGCTCACGCATAATTCTAGTTTCCAAGATACACCATTCATTTAGTCTTAACAAGGCTTGGATTGTACTTAAGCATTAATTTGTGCTTTTATTTTATTATATGTTTGATATATTAAATCCAACAATTAGATCAAGTAAGTTTTTCAAACATTACTAATTAGCAAGTAGTTATGGCATATTTATTAATTATTCTGAGTGTGATAAAATAATTAGTCAAACTATTCTTAAATTTACTAAACCTACTGCTGTGTCTATGTACCTGTGTCTGACTCTTTAGAAGTGTCCCCGTATCCTAGTTTTTAGAATTACACAGATCCGACACTTAGATCCGTACTCGTATCAGACACCCGTACCCGAGTCCATGTAACACAGGCTAAGACTAGAGAGAAAATTTGTTCCTCTAGCTAAAAACTAATCTAACTCTTGAATGTTGTGTTTCTTCTTGCTCAGAAGTCCAGAAAAGAGGTTCCTGAAGCTCCTAAAACCCCCTAAACACAGCTGCAATTCATCCCCTTTATGTCACATCAAAATGAAGAAGAATCAAAAAGTCATGCAAGTTAGCCACCTGTAGCCGTCAAGAATCCATGCATGGTTTGTGGAGAAACGGCGGATGGATTGAGAAGATACGATGCATGGATTCTCCTGCGAATTATGCAGGATTGTGAATCTCTGCTTTCCTCCTCGAAATAAACCTTCTGCCCATAAACCCTGCATGGATTCTTTAGAAAACATGCACGGATTCTTTTTCCCTATTTTCTTCATATTTTTTATTCCTCATCCTTTCGAATCCTTGAGTAGTGCCACTTCTTTTAACCATCACTGTGACTTCCCAAGCTTCTAATATTTACTTGTTAATCACTATTTCACTTCATATCGAGCTTGATCATTTCATCCTACAGAAACAAAAAGATTTTTGCGAGTAAAAATGACAAATCACAACTAATTAATCTATCAACTTAAAGTGCAACTTAGAAGCCAAAATGAGCAGTTATACCCTTTAATTCCACAATTTGACTCAGAAACAATATGCAACACCTTCAAGAATATCACAAAATTGGCTCTTATCAAATTCTGTTAAAGGATTTAAAGAGTGTATGACTTGTTTCTAATAAGAATGAGAATATGAAGGCATTAGTAATCTAAAGAATTGAATTCAGTAAGTTCTATCAACATTTTTCTAAATGATTTTGACCGACTTTGGTTTTAAGTTCCTAAATTGTCATTTCAATTTCGTTATGAATTTGATAAAAAAAATCTATAAATATATTGCCTTCCTAGAAAAAATGAGGCATTTATACAACAAAGAATGGTCCTTGGAAGTGTGAGATGGATGATGGCCGATGATGGCCACAAGAGAGAATTGAGAGACGTCGGAGACGATAAAGTAGGAAACAAGCAATGCGGGATTAGGGAAGTAGTAGATGAAGTGTGAGATCTGAGGGTCCATGTGTTGGAATGTATGCCCTAAAACAATTAATTTGTTTAAATACATTCCTAATTAAGTTTTGTATTTTATGAACTTCCAATTTTATCTGTTTGATATTTGATATAACTAATAAAGTCCTTAGAATATTTATTAATGTGATGGTAGTCACAAGAGTTGCTGACTATGAGATATCAATCACATTTATAATAAATATTCTTAAATTTCCCTAGTCATAGTATTAATGAGACAGGACATCATTAATACGGACAGACTAGTACACAGTTAGCCCCTACTTAGTGTAAGTTGTGGTTGTTCTCATCAACCATGGTATAGGGATACCTAGGCTAATGTGTAGATGAATTGTAAAGTACTAATTCATTGGAGTGATCCACATAGAGATCCTATTAGGATATCTATCTAGTGCCAATGGTTGAATCTCTTATGAAAAATTGTGTAAGTGATCCTAGACTTGAGATTACCACAGTATCTTGAGTGTGAATCATTACCTTTTAATTCTATTTTTTGTTGCTCACCAGGAGTGACTTAAAGAATAGAAATTGGGGGTAGTGTGAAGCATGGAAAGATAGTGAGTGATCAAGAGAAGATTTACCACTCCGATAATGGGAGTTGATATCCAGAAAGGCCACTAGTTGGAATTTAATCTTAATAGTTGACTACATTAGGTTAATTAAAGAATGTCTTCAAGTTAACCTAATCTAGGGTTAATTCCGGGAACTAGAAAATTAATTAGTCATTAGGGAATTGGCACTTATTCCTCATTCCCTGACTAATTGGATATCTATGGTGAAAGGATAATAATTACATGATAATTTTTCCATGGAAAGGTTTGGTCAAAATTCCCTTGACTAATTCCGAATACCTGGGTGGTTGTGATGTGTTGCTAGACACCGCTCACAATCTATAATTGTGAATGAATTAATTATTGTAATTAATGATAAAATAAAGTTGTTTATTTTATCTAATTCTTCTTGAGAATTATAATTCATAATTATTGCCAGCGTATTTGGAACCTATTGGATCACACGCTTAGAGATTGAATTCTGAATTAAAATTGTGTGTCCAAATGGAGATTTGGAAATAAAACCTTTGGGGTCTAATTATAAGGAATAAAGGATTCCAGGGCTATTTGAGCAAATAGGGATAAAATAGTTATCCTATATTTGTTTTGATTTAGATCAAACAAGACCACTATCTTTTCTCTACCTCTCTCATAAATAGGCAGTTATATGATGCATGCGTACCATAACAACACAACAACGGTTGTGAATAGAGAGGCTAGGGTTTTGAGAAAAACCAGCGTAAAGAGAAATTCCAAGGAAAGAGAGAGTAGGCTAGCACCTTTTCTACACTTTCATACACACACATCTAGGATGTAGAGGCGATTCAACGAGAAGATCTAGACTTCTCTCAGTGGATTGCGGTAGAGGCGCTTAGGCTGGCGAAGGTGACCACTCTCTACAAAGCAACAGGAAGCCGTTTCTAGGATTAAGGTAATCCTACAACTCCTCTTCTCTATAAGTCATACGTAGCCTAGGGTGATTCCCAGTGGGTTGTTGGGGCTAAAATTTTTTGTTTTTCGCTGCGTCTGCTGCCCCAAAACCTAACACCATGCACAAACTTTTAAGTTTAATGTAAAACTTATAATAAATTAGTAATAATAGTTTATAAGATTTCTTAAACTTCAGAGGTGCTAAGTAATATTATAAGAAACTTCAAATTTCTGAAATTATCAATGCCTATTTTACAGCTAAAATATAATAAAATCTGAAAATCTTGCAAAAAGAAATTTTTTTCAATACAAAATAATTGTTTAATCAAGTTGATAATAACATTGAGGGAGGCCATGTGTTTTTTTTGGCTAGGGTGGACAAAGGATACTTTTTGACTTAGTTACTAATATTTATACTAAAAGAAGTATGTTTGCAAGAGATCAAATATGGGAATGTATTTAAAGGTGATCTTGATGGGTGATCTTTCTAATATGATTGAATGAATATCTGATTCAGGAGAAATATTTGAAAAAAAATAAAAGTTCAAGAAGGAGAAACATCTGGTTTAGGCGTTTAGCAATTCCTGAAGTTGGCTAGTTTCTGATCAAATATTGAACTGTACACCTTTTTGTTCTTTGGCCCATAATTGAGGGTGCATGAATTAAGAACTAGTATAAAAATCCAATCATGTCAAATATAATTGATTTTAAATTGATTAAATCCAAAGGGTTGAAGGTACAGCACGTTCATTTGACTTTGCTGTTAATTACTGTATTAGGTAGCTTTTCTTATTGCCTAATTGTTTTCAAAGCCTTAAACACAAGAAAAAGCTTGAATTTTACTCTTTTTCATCATTTATATCACTTCTTTCCTCTAGATGACTACGAAGCGATGGAGCATGGTCCCATCCTTAACAATTTAACAGTAGAACCTCTTGTTTAAGATTAATTTGGAACAGTTTTTTAAGATGCCTCTTGGTCACTTGTAAAACTTATTATGTATATACACGTACTGACAATTATTAGTCTTTCTTGCATTTATAAACTTTTGCTAATTAATCTTAACACATGCTCATTGAGCATTAGGTAGACCCACAAACAAAAAGGGATATCAAAACGTTTCCTCTGAGATTTTGTTACCCCAATTGAATTTTGACAATTGAAATACAAATAGTATGTAATCATAGGAGATTATTTGGGATAAAAATGTTGTAGTACTTTTTATGTGATATATATGACATAAAGAGATCATTAGAAAATATGTTTATGATGCAATCAAGTAAATTTGTGCAAATGACAAGCTGTCCAAACTACATTTCAAAGAGCTATCCCACGAGTGCTATTGAACTTTTCTTTTTTATGTTTCTGGTTTCTTTATAACATCAAAGCAGGATTTGATTCATCAACTTGCAAATGAACTCTCCAGCAAGTTTAGTAGTTCGAAATCAGGTTGATGATTCCATCTTTGCTCTGCCGTAAATTTTGTTGAAGTGAGCTAGGATATTTGTAAATATCTTGTGAATTTCAAATTGGAGATCAATTAAGAATTAGATTAGATTACATACGAATTTAGATTGGTCTAGATTCAATATATCTTATCTCAGGTCTATGCTTAACTCTTGCCAGCTTTAATCTAAGCAAGTTGCATACTACTACTGTTGCTGTATTGACACAACACTTCTTGTAAATGTTATCATAAGATACATATAGAGCAAATGTCACTAAATATCACTAAACTATTCACTAGTGCTAGTTTAGATCACTAAATTATTTTTTTAGTTGAAAATGTTACTGAACTAATCAAATTATATGTTTTGTTTAAATTTGACCATCAAGACAAATAAAATGGACGTCACATGATCATCACGCATAGGGTTTGAAGAGAAAACTCATCTAAAAATTTTAAGCACACAAAAGAAGCCACATTGACCGCCCCTTCAATTCAGAATCTCAATTTCCTCTAATTTCATTAATTTTTTTTCTTTTTTCCAATCTCAATCGTATATATGCTGAAGATACACATTTGTTTCTAGATCTCTAGGCTGCCTTATCTTGCTGGCTTTCGTGGGATCGTGGTTCAACAGTCAGCATGCCCTGAAACTGGACCACTGGAGAACTTAGCTACCCACTTCGCAGACCATGGCACAACATCATTGGAAGCATCATCATTCCTAGATCTATTTATCCTTGAATCACATGATGACTGCAGTATTTAGATTATACGCATTGTAAAAATTCTCTTATGTAACATTAATCAAAATTCATGAACTCTAAACTACCGATTATTGAATATAATTTACTAGTTCCACCACCCTTTTGCTGCGTTCAGTTCCACAATGCTTCATTCTCAAATTCCAGTCTATTTGCTTTCCTCAGAAGACCAAGTATGGTGCTTGGAACAAGCACACATTCCATCATCGACTACTCCCAATATCCACATCCATTAACCTAAAAAAAGGGTTTTGCCCCATTTGTAAAACACAGCATCCAATTTCTCATATTTTTAAACCTTATTTCAATTATGTTTTGCTACATCTAATGAATTTTCAACACCTCAGGAAACTCACCTCGTCACGAGCACATTCAAGTTATCTTCATGCTAGGTTCCTATTAGTCCATCAAGTCTTGAAAATGGTTTTTTGGCCACAAGGACAAATTGAAATTGCTTCCTTATGTCTTCCCATTATGAAAGCTTCAGCCTACCTAACAAAGTAGAGATTTGAAAATTGTGTTAGGTTTTGGGGCAGCAGACCCAGCGGAAAACAAAAATTTTAACCCCAACAACCCATCAGGAATCACCCTAGGTTACGTATGACTTGTAGAGAAGAGGAGTTGTAGGATTACCTTAATCCTAGAAACGATTTCTTGTTTCGTTGTAGAGAGTGATCAGCCCCTTTCAGCAGTTCAAGCGTCCTGCCTCTACTGCAATCCACGCGAGAGAGAAGTCTGGATCTTCTTTTGAATCGTCTCTACGATCCTAGATGTGTGTGTATGAAAGTGTAGAAAATGTGCTAGCCTATTCTCTCTTTCTTTGGAATTTCTCTCTACGTAGGTTTTTCTCAAAAACCCTAGCCTCTCTCTATTCTGTCAACCGTAGTTGTGTTGTTATTGTACAGACGTATCATATAGTCTTGTCTATTTATAGGAAAGAGGTAGAGAAAAGATAGGGTCTTGTTTGATCCAAATCAAAACAAATATAGGATAACTATTTTATCCTATTTGCTCAAATAGCCCGGAATCCTTTATTCCTTATAATTAGACCCCATAAGGTTTTATTTCCAAATCTCCATTTGGACACATAATTTTAATCCAGAATTCAATCTCTAAGCGTGTGATCCAATAGGTTCCAAATACACTGGCAATAATTATGAATTATAATTCTCAAGAAGAATTAGATAAAATAGACAACTTTATTTTATCATTAATTACAATAATTAATTCATTCATAATTATAGATTGTGAGCGGTGTCTAGCAATACATCATAACCACCCAGGTATTTGGAATTAGTCAAGGGAATTTTGACCAAACCTTTCCATGAAAAATTACTATGTAATTATTATCCTTTCACCATAGATATCCAATTAGTGGGGAATGAGAATAAGTGCCAATTCCCTAATGACTAGTAATTTTCTAGTTCAGGAATTAACCCTAGATTGGGTTAACTTGAAGACATTCTTCAATTAACCTAATGTAGTCGACTAATGGGTTAGATTCCAACTAGTGGCCTTTACGGATATCAACTCCCACTATCAGTGGGTGAATCCTCTCTTGATCACTCACTATCTTTCCATGCTTCACACTACCCCCGATTTCTATTCTTTAAGTCACTCTTGGTGAGCAACAAGCAATAGAATCAAAAGGCAGTGATTCACACTCAAGATACTATGGTGATCTCAAGTCTAGGATCATTTACATAATTTTTCATAAGAGATTCAACCATTGGCACTTGATAGATATCGTAATGGGATCTCTGTGTGGATCACTCCAATGAATTCGTACCTTACAATTCATCTACACATTAGCCTAGGTATCACTATACCTTGGTTGATGAGAACAATCACTACTTACATTAAGTAGAGACTAACTGTGTACTAGTCTTTCCGTATTAATGATGCCCTATCTCATTAATACTACGACTAGGGAATTTTAAGAATATTTATTATAAATGTGATTGATATCTCATAGTCATCAACTCTTGTGACTACCATCACATTAATAAATATTCTAAGGACTTTATCAGTTATATCAAATATTTAACAGATAAAATGGAAATTCATAAAATACAAAACTTAATTAGGAATGTATTTAAACAAAATCATTGTTTTAGGGCATACATTCCAACAAATTGTTGGTAACACTTCAGATCTGGGCACAAATTCACAAGAGTTTGAGGATTGAAAAGGAGAATGGAGCCTTATAGTTTTCTATAAAGCTCAGGGGCTGTTTATGAAGACGAACTTTAACCAAAAGCTAAACCCGATGATTTTACTCCTACAAAACCAAACTTGCAAGTCACATGACAGCTAGTCTGTTGTCATGATAATCAAATTAAATAGAATGATGCAAAACATGTCATTTAGATAGTTTAGTGACATTTTTCGCTAAGAAAAAATTTTAATGACCTAAACTAGCACAAGAGTATAATTTAGTGACAGTTGATGTCATTTGCTCGATATACATACAAGTAATTGTTAATTTACGAAGTTTTTCAAAACTAAATCATAAAAGTCTTCCTCTTTTATCCATCAGCCCAACAAAACCTAAGATAAAATTGCACAGTCCAAGTAGAATCCTTTACGCTTCAATTTAAAAAAAAAAAAAGAAGAAGAAGAAAATTGAATTTTCCTTAATTAGCTTCTGGCCCTCTTGAAACTTCTTGTGTTCAATTGAATTTACCATGCATGCTTCAATTATATACTTCAACTATTTTCGTAGCCTCTGTTTTCTTGTTTGTACTGGTCTATGCTTGATATCTCTTTACTAATGTTTATATTTGTTATGGAATTTCCACTAATAAGGGTTTACTTTACTTATATTTTGGTATGTTTAATTACTTAGTTTTGGTGTGTTTTTAAGATTTAGAATAGACTTTTGGCTCCATTTTGGTGGTTATTTCTTCAAGAATCAATTATTGCCAAAACATGTAAATGAACGGTCTAATGCATAATATTTTGTGTTTTTGTAGGTTTTGAATTATTGGATATGAACTTGGATCAAATGATGCACAATTTATTTACTTGGAGTTGATTCAATGATGATTTTAAATGAAGAGAAATGTTAAAGTTGCATCCAATAAAATGAGGTTAAATGTTCAAGAAAAACAGGGGAAAGTGATTCGTTCTCGGATCCAAAATGAAGCTCCAAGGATTTAGAGTCGCGGATAAAGACATAGGGCAAATAGAAAACAGGGCAGCAGGATCCAACCTTGAATCTATTCTGATCCAAATAGAAACAAATGAACCTTTAGCTAATTTCATAACCACAAGAATAGGTACGAATTAGTTATTGGTATAGATGATTCACTATGAGAGTAAGTTTCACATACATAAGGAAATTATGCCATAACTAGTCGAGGTAATAGTCTTCAACGATCTGAAAACTGCACTTGTATGAGTAGTAAGGGATTCCATGACCCAATGAGTTTTTATTTGCTATTTTTTTGCACATTTTGGCATAGTTTTACTTTCGATAATTTGTTAATAGTCTAGACAACAGAGAAATTTTAGTAGTGCTGATAATTGCTCATTTTTCCCTATGAGATCTACCCTTAATACTCTGTGTTCAATTACGACCTGTACACTTGCAGAAAATCGCGTGTGAGATATTTAGAAATTTATAAATGTAAAACTTGACTATGGAATTGAATTTAATTTTATATGCATGCCTGTGCTCATTAGCCACAAATCTGCAATTGCATATCTGAAAACTTTTTCCCTTTACTTTTGGCTTCTAAATACTTCTTTTTTAATCAGGATCATGCACCTATGTGGCAAAAATTTTTGACAAAGGAAATTTTCGTCTCATATTATGATTACTCATGCATCCGGCACTCTTTATATTCCGAAGTAGGATATATTGCTCGCTACTTGAGAGTCTTATATTACAATGTGTTGAGCCTAAAGCCGAAACAAAATTGAAATTTTACTGTTCATTATGCTTTGTTCAGCGTGCACAACGATCCGTGAAGGATACTTGCTGTGTGAGTTAAAATAATCTGTATTGCTGTGTACAAAGAAAACTTTTAAATATTTTCATGCTGACAGGTGCCGAGTCTGTGTAATAATAATCAATAAACCTAATTGCCAATAAAAATAGCCAAAATCCAATTCCAGGTACTGGAGTAGGGACTTTAGATGTGCAATAGATTACTTAATTCATCTGGCTCCAAAGAATTTGCTTGATCCGATGTACCAGAATTAATTAATTTGCATACAGTGGCAAATAGGGTCATGGCATCTTTTCCACCAATTTTTGCAATTAAACACCAAATACAAAAACTCAGTAGAATCCACCAAATAGTGCAATTTTTAGTCCAAACAATTAGGAAATATAAACACAATTAACAACTAAAATGCACCCTAGCACATGCTTAGTGGGATTGACAATCTATAGATTCAATTGACAGTTTAAAAGCATCAAATTTTATCTTCACAATTGTCTAATAAATGGTAAACCTCATTGCAAGAATTTGCAATTTGTTAAGATAAGCCCCAGATCTATTAGGAATATGATATCCTGGAACAATCTTCTAACATCTGGGGGCACTTAAAGCAGTTTCAGCAAAAGACACGAAAATTAAGTAAAAGAAGTTAAACCTCTAGAAAGAAATTTAGCACGACTATGAGTGCTTCACTGATAACATCATGAAAAATAAATGAGAATGAGAAAAGCATCAGAATTGCCGCCTTTGAGAAAAATGTTTCACACACAAAAGAAAAAGATGAGTTCACATGGCCTAGGGCAGATAAGGAATTAGGAAGAAACAATTTGATTAATGCACGGGTTTAAAGATTACCATATTTGCCTTTCATCATATACTCCGGTTGTCTTTGCTATGTGTTCACTTTCTCGCAATAACTTGTACATAAAGAAGAAAAAGGAATTCTTTGGATCCAATTGACTAATTTCTATGTATTTGACTTACTTTGAGTTTCATTTCAATAATTTGCACCCCATTTGAAAAAATATATGTAGTGAGTTTGGAAGGAGAAGCTATTGTTAATAAAGTCTAGCCACCAGAGAAAAGCTGAGAAGCCAACTAAAAAGAAAGTTTTTATGAAACCAAAACCTGGGGCTGCAATTGCAACCATTTTTTGTCTTGAAGAAGTTAAGAAAGGGAAAAAAATTAAACATGATCCTAATCTGTTATGAAATAATTATTTATGTGGATGTCTATCACTTTATCATTATCTCCTAAATAAGGACGGAGCTGTCACGTTCTACGAAACAATAAGGTTATCATGACACGATTATCGAGAAGATGATTATCTCTATCTTATCACTTCATGCTTTACGAGAAGATGTCATCTCTATCTCTTCTCTACCTTATCACTTCACGCTTTATGAGAAGATGTCATCTCTATCTTATAAAGAATTCAAATGTAATTTGAACTCTTCAAATCTTCCCCTATAAATAGGGGTTCACCTTTTGTAATTTCATTATGAATTGAAGTTCATTTGATTTTCTCTCTCCACTTTCTCTACTTCTCTCTCTACTTTCTCTACTTCTCTTTCTACTTCATATTAGTATTAGTTTTATAACACTTTATCAGTACGAGACTCTGCCAAATCTTTACTGGTGTTAGATCAATCGTCGAGCGTTTCCTTGGATAATTTATGATGAACTTCTGGAGGTAATATTTCTTATCTTTAAAACTCATTTCATTTTTATTATATTAACCTCCTATACATTAAAAGCAGAAACTGAGTATAGTTTAATCTGATTTACTATTGAAATTTTTCTAGAACTGCTAATCGAATGGCTTGAATAAGTAGTTGTCATGTTTGATGGAAAGCAAACATCCAAACCTTACGGGTTTAATGCTATTATTTGGCACTTTTGCTTTCTCTATGACCATATCATTTTTTATGTTCACTCATTTCTGTAGTAAGTCCAAAGGGGTTACTAGGAGTTGCAACATCACAACGCTAAACCTCTTGAAATGGTGAAGGAACATTAGAATAATATATGGTAGACGTATTGATAGATGATAATTTGAAATTGGAATTTTGGTGCATGTAATGATCAAGAAGTATCTTATATCATGTATGTATATATGTTGCAATCCTCTTAAAAGTTTAGTAAATTGTATGGTGATAGATCTTCACATACTAAAATCATTTTCTGTTTCCACCTCCTCTCTACTACTCTTCTTCTTTCATCCTTCTTTCTAAAATTGATATACAGTAACATTTGAGTATAAGTATTTGCCATGGAGTAATTAGTCAACACAAGAATATACCTTTGGGGCAATATTTAAGGTAATATGTATTCTATTCAATTCCTTTATTTATCTTTATTATGAATATTAGATGGTGAAAATACATGTTGATATAAATGGTTTTGAAGGTGCCATTAATGAAAATAACGATGCTTAAAGGATCCACTCCTTTGAAAGAAAAAGATCTGACCACCTAAAAATGGTCGTTCTTATAAGACTCGACATGATCAAGTTAGCGAAGGCTATAATATTTTGAATCAATTAGTGAATATATTTTGCAATGTTTAGAGTTACTTCTCAATCAAAATTGTATGGAGAAACTATCACTGATATAGATATGTGAAAAATATATTCTCTATATTTCACTCCTCGATTATGCTCTAGAAGTAGCAATATTGAGAGAAGAAATTTGAGAAAGTATTCTAAACTTATTATATGCCTTTGTCTAAAATCCGATTTAATAGATCTAGTCTATTCCCTGAAGTGAATGCGACTTAAATTATGACTATAATCGTAATTATGGATGTAGCGAAGGCAGATATATGCCACCTGAAGTGGCATAGTGATAAGAAAAAATGCGAAAGAAGGATCTTAAAATAAATACCATTTGTATAGCATTAAAGGTCATTAGTCACGAGTATATTGTATGACTAAATATCTTATTAACCTTTATCAAGCATCATAAACAAACACCCTGAAGGTGTAATTAATGATGTAATTGATTATGGTAATAATCATATTTTCTTCCTAAAGAAGAAATTGATGCCAAACACGTGATATTTATTTAGAATTTGGTTATTTATTATTCTTGCATAGTTTATGTCATTTTCTTTATCAGTTATGTTATTTATGAATTTCATTAATATTTACATTTATTTGTAAGTTTCTTCATTAATTCTTCCTGAAGAAGAATATTTCTTTGTTATTTCTTCCTGAAGAAGAAATGGTTTTGTTACTTTATTATTTCTTCCTGAAGAAGAGAGATTATTATTACTTCCTAAAAAAGAAAGGTCTCTTTATTATTTCCTCCTGAAGGAGAAATAGATGTATTTCTTTATTATTTCTTCATGAAGAAGAAATGAATGTCAAATATTTGGGATTGAAAATTTATGGTGATGATAATGTCTGTCTCATTGATAGTGCTACTATGCACACTATATTCCTATTTGAAAATAGGAGAGATAAACACAATTAATGATGGTGGTAGAATAATTACAAACTCCAGAAAAGCCACCACTATATTTCTCCTTGAAGGAGTAAATTTTGCTAGCAATTATGTACTATCCTCTCCAAAATCTCGAAAGAATATATTGAATTTACAAATATCCGCTGAAATGGATATCATATCGAGACACAAAATGAGACAATAACAGATATCATCAAATGAAATAAAGGCTGATTATATTGCGAAACCATTCGAAAGAGATAATGGTTATTGTTATAATTGTCTTTATTCTCATTTGATTAAATAAAAAGATCATCACCTTCAGTAAACCAGAAGTTTATTGACCCAATATATTTATGATTTGTCAAAAATAAGAGCCGACAATTATTCATACATACCCCATTGTGCTATCTATGGCTCCAACAGAAATTTATGTTGGAGGTGAAATCACCCTTTACAATTAAAATTTATGCAATATTAATGGGTGATCTATTGTACACTTCCCAACATTAGGAAAAGAAATGATCAACCGAAAGGAAATCATTTGAAAAATATTATTGGATTTCCTTGATTCTCATACCAAATAATGTGAATTGGAAGTTCAATAGATTATCTTGCAACAAAATTGCAAGTCAATTGTCAAAAATATTGATCGACTCCAGAAGAGTTATTGAATTGAATATTCCTGCAGGAAATACTATAGATAAAATTGATGTCCCTGAAGGACACATACAAGTGCTACAAATGAATTTAGAACCGGCTTACTAAAATAAGATATCTTGATTCAAATATCTCCAGAGATAAAATAAATATCATGACAAAAATTGAATCTCCTGAAGAGGTCGCTCCTGAAGAGTCAACTCCTGAAAAATTTACTCCTGAAGAGAATGGAGCCTACACGAAAATAAGTTACGTATTATGTAGCACTTGACATTATAAAAGAAAATAAGAATCATGAAAATATATAGGTTGATGAATGTCAGTGAAAAAATGATTGGCCGAAAATAGAAAGATGCATCCAATTTGAATTGGATTCACTGACTAAAAGAAAATATTTAGACCTGTAGTCCAAAAACTAGGTTAAAAGAAAATATTTGGACCTGTAGTCCAGACACCTGAAGGTGTTATGCCCAAGATTTTCCACAAAGACTCGGAGTTGATTATGATGAGACATATTCTCCAATAATAGATGGAATTACATTCAAATATCTTGTGAGTTTAGCAATGTATGAAAAGCTTGATATGTGTTTGATGGACGTAATCAATGCTTATCTGTATGGGACATTGGATAATAATATATACATGAAAATCTCTGAACGATTTAGCATGCCTGAAGCATGTAAATCAAGTTTTAGAGAAACTTATTCCATCAAATTGCAAAAGTCTTTGTATGGTCTCAAACAATCTGGATGTATGTGGTATAATCGCCTTAGTGAGTGTTTACTTAAGGAAGGTTATGCCAATGACCCAATGTGTCCATACATTTTCATAAAGAAAGAATGGTCTAATTTTGTAATCATTACTATATATGTTGATGATCTTAATTTGATTGGAACTCCTGAAGAGCTCCAAAAGACGGTTGAATATTTAAAATGAGAATTTGAGGTCAAAGATTTTGAAAAAATCAAATTTTACCTTGGTTTACAAATTGAACTTCTGAAAAATGAAATTTTTGTTCACCAAACTGCTTATACCCAGAAGGTATTAAAGTAGTTCTATATGGATAAACCACATCCGTTAAATACCCCAATAGTCGTTCGGTCACTTGATCCTGTTAATGATCCTTTTAGACCAAAAGAGGAAGATGAAAAAAATATTTGGTCCTGAAGTACCATATCTTAGTGCTATTGGTGCACTAATGTATCTTACTAATTGCACAAGACTAGATATATCATTTACTGTGAATCTATTAGCGAGATTTAGCTCATCTCCTACAAAGCGATATTGGAATGGTATTAAATATATTTTTCGCCATCTCCAAGGAACAGTTGATTTTAGCTTATTTTATTCCAATAAATCTCGACATGAATTGCTTGCCTATGCTGATGCTGGATATCTGTCTGACCCGCATAAAGCAAGATCTCAAACTGGATATATATCACATGTGATGGTACAGTCATTTCATGGAGATCTACAAAGCAGTCAATGACTGCCACTTCTTCGAATCATGCTGAAGTTTTAGCAATTCACGAAGTTAGTCGAGAATGTGTTTGATTAAAGTCAATGGCCCATTATCCGGAAGAGTTGTGGGTTATCATCTACAAAAGAAAATCCTCCAATTATATTATATGAAGATAATGCAGCTTGTATAACTCAATTGAAATGAGGATATATTAAAGGAGATAGGATAAAATATATTTCACCAAAATTCTTCTTTACTCATGATTTGCAAAAGAATGGTGAAATTGATGTGCAACAAATCCGATTAGACAATAATTTAGCAGATTTTTTTACCAAGGCATTACCGACTACAACATTTGAAAAGCTAGTGAAACATATTGGAATGCATCGGTTGAAGGATCTCAGATGATGTTTTGGATCAAGGGAAGAAATAAAACACAAGAATAGTGCACTCTTTTTTCCTTCACTAGGGTTTTCTCTTACAGGGTTTTTTCCTAAAAAGGTTTTTAACGAGACCTATTCTTTGTGTAATAGACATCCATGGGGGAGTGTTATGAAATAATTATTTATATGGATGTATATCACTTTATTATTATCTTCCAAATAAGGACGGAGCTGTCACGTTCTACGAGACAATAAGGTTATCATAACACGATTATCGAGAAGATGATTATCTCTATCTTATCATTTCACGTTTTTTGAGAAGATATCATATCTATCTTATCACTTCACGCTTTACGAGAAGATGTCATCTCTATCTTATAAAGAATACAAATGTAATTTGAACTCTTCAAATCTTCTCCTATAAGTAGGGGTTCACCGTTTGTAATTTCATTATGAATCGAAGTTCATTTGTTTTTCTCTCTCCACTTTCTCCACTTCTCTCTCTACTTTCTCTATTTCTCTTTCTACTTCATATTAGTATTAGTTTTATAACATAATCCTCTTTGTACAAATTTTGTATATGAAACACTTGCTTCTTTTGTTACTTTCTATTTCTGGTAGATGACAGTTACCATTTTCCCAGTAGAGTTGGTAATCACATACATTTCCAACTTGAAATAAATCAAAGTTGTGGAGCATCCTAAAGAAAAAAAGTCTTGTGCGAGGCCGTAAAATAATCTTCAGTCTAAATCGGCCTAACTCAGTCTACTAAAAACATTTGCATATTAATCAAACATAACCGTATTAGAATTAGTTTCAAGTAGAAAAAGCATTTCATTGATTTTAAGTAAGTGCTTACATCATGATACAGATATCCAACAAATCTCTTTCTAGAGTTATCACACATTCAAGAAATTCTAAATAAAGTTTTTTCCCTACAAGTGTATCTTCTTTGGTCATGGACAATTGGTTTGGCTATGCACAATTTCGATTAGCATCAATTGATATCTATGTTGTATATTTGAGAATTATATGAGGCAAATTTTCAAATTTTTTGCCTGATAGAACGCATGAAAAATGGCTTAGACTGTTTAATTTATAGGTCGACATCATACTATTTAAGAAATTGTACGTGAATGGCATAATTTTCTGAGTGTCACGGTCAATTCTCAAATGGAAGTTCACTGTTAACATAAGGATGGAATAGTCCTCCCGGTTATACATTATTTAAATTACGGGGGCAAAGTTTGATTAACCAGATATAATTATTTATATAGGCCCTATTTTTGACCAGCCGGACAGGCCAAGATTTACAATCCACTAATGACGAACAGGACAACATAAGTTTTGGCTTAATTATATCTTGCCCCCTAAACTTGGATTTTAGTAATATTTTGCTACCAAAATTCTAGGTATATATGCTTTACCAATATAATTAATTTTATTAGTGCTAATAAACAAAGTTAAATAGTGTCTTTTTTTTTTATTGAAATACCTATATAAAATGTACTCTTTGCCCCCATTTTACGTTTAGTATTTAACAATTTAAAATTTCATTAACATCACATAAAAAAGACCTTAAAAAATTAGGATTTTTTTTTATCTAATATCCTAGAACAAGATACATTTCATATTCTAGAACTTTGAAGATCTTCAGAAATTAAGAAAATCTCATGTTGTTTCACCAAATTTTTCTACGACGTTGAATTTTTATGGTTTTCATTTTGTGAGATGGAGCTACCCCTTTGCTTATAGTGTGTTTTCCATGATATTTTGTTGATAAGGAGATTTAACATAAGATTTTCCAAAATATAAATTAATAAGCTAATACAAATAAATTAGACAGAGACAAATTTGGAAGCCCATTATCAAAATTTTGATTTTGAAAGATACATGTAGAATCTGGAACTTGACAAATGTTCATCTTTTGACTAATTCTGAGTGCAAAAGTGTCATCTACATATCACATACACATGCCGCTATCCATTTTCTTCCTTTACAATTCTTTTTTTTTTTAAACTAGTATCGACTTCATCTGAGTCTTAACTAGATTTTCTGCATTTTCAAATGCATCCACATATTTTGGAAATTTTTGGGTCAATTTTATTTTTTTTTTCAATTTGAAATTTCTTTTTATTCTTATTATATATTACTTCTATTTGTGTAAAATTCTTGTTTAAAAGGTCGGTAATTCTTGGAAATATGTAAATATCTATCATATATGTATTGCAGGTGAGATTTTCTGGGAGGGGCCTCCAGGAGTCAGGAAATTCCCAATCCTTTTTTCTAGAAATTTCTATTTAATTTAATTTAGTAAATATGTGATTAGTCTAATAAAGGTTACTAATTTTATCCATATCTACCCATATCTATCCTAACTAATCCATATTCCATTCCAACACACGTTTCCCATTCAGTTGCTGCCATTACCTTCCACCACTCCGTCATTGATGTTCAAAACGGCATCCAAATCATCTGATTTCAAGTCCTTTCCTTCGTCCATCAGCCTTTCGCCAACATCATCTTCCGATTCCATTTCCTTTGCCTCATTCAGCTTTTTCCCGTTGTCATCGTCAAAAAATACATTCGTTTTGTCCGACGAACCAAAGTCCTTACTGGGTTTTAGCAACTCTTCATCACTCTTTATTTTAAGATCAGTAACATCTCCAATAGGCCAAACAAACATCATCTGATAAACAATCAAGGCCGTTTGGTGACAATGCCAACCATCATAAAGCACAGCAAGATCCAATGCTAATTGCTAGGCAGATACGTGTGCATTGATTTGGTCATCAAGATGCAAAATAAGAAAATAGGCCTACTTACTAGCATGGAACATATTTCATTACACCAATTACAACGACACCTTGGTTTCAAACTTGCAAGATTGCAAAGGAGGAAACAATTGCTTACAAGTAATTTTACTCAGGAGACCGCCATTTTACTCAAGTAATTTTCTCTTTCTCAATCTTCTGTAATTTTCTCTTTCTCAATTTTCTTTTTATATGAGAAATTTTCCATCTCCACCTCTCCAATTTTCAAGCTATACTCTCTCTCAAACAAGAGACCGTTGCTGTACTTAGGTAATTTTCTTTTTATTTGAAAGTTAGAGTGTTACAAGTCTCCAAATTTTTTCGTTCTGAGCTTTCTCTGATATTTGCTTTTTTTCATTTTTTTCCTCCATGAATTTTTCTCCTAAATTTTTTTGCCTCTCTAATCTCTATGAATTTTTCTCCCAGAGTTGATAAGGAGTATTCATGTGTACCAATTGGAGGGAAGGGGTAGGGAGAGGTGCATCTGTTGCTTAAGATTCTTGAATATGAGGAGATGAAGTCCCCTGTCAAAGTTTTCACTTTGCAGAAATTTGATGTCTCAGCACATTTTGCAGGGATGGTTAATGGTGTTTGGGATTGCATTTATGTGTTTAACATGGGATTAGACAAGTAGCCTAATCTGGATATCATTCCGGAGATTTAGACAATTACTAGATATCACAAACTGATTGAGTTTTCCGGAGAATTAGACAATTACTAGATCTCACAAACTGATTGAGTTCTCCTTCTCCTATAATTTTTATTTGCTAATAATACTTATCCCTGATTAAGTCTATATTAATTTTTTGATTATTTATATTTTGAAAGAAATGTTTAATTTGGACTGCTGTGCAATTCTCTGCTGTTAGCAACGATTTTTGGATATGGGACTTTAGATTTCTAATGAATTAATGAAACTACCATTGAGAAAACTAGCAACTAAACTCTGTAATTGGTCTTCTTAGCAGCAGGGGTTGACTAGACATGGTAAAAATGCACATTGTCTCCCGTTGGGTTTGTTCCTATGAAAGGCAGACATTTACGCTAAATGACTGATTTATTGGGTTTGTTCCTATGAAAGGCAGACATTTACGCTAAAAGACTGATTTATTGAGTATGATTGTTATATGTCGCCATATGCCTGGGAGCTAATTGAATACTTGATATTTACGTTATGCACTCCCAAATGGATATTGATCAAAATAATAATCTTTTAATTTTTAACATATTTTTGGTATAACTATTACGAATAATTCATTATTATTATTATTATTATTATTATTATTATTATTATTATTATTATTATTATTATTATTATTTTAAATATAAACCCCGTGTATAGCACGGGTCAGAATTCTAGTATTAATGTAATTGTCAGTGTTTTAGCCATTTCCTATCCATCATGGAACACATAGCCCCTTTTTTGAGGACTGATAAGTGTTTATTTTACATGTTTTTAGTATGTTTAAGTACTTAGTTTTTGTGTATTTTAGTTATTTTAATGGCTAATTAACTAGGGTTTCTAGTGAGGTTTTGCACTTTATGGTTTAAATAGAAAAAATGCATTTCTGTGGATTAATGTAGTGAAAACTTCATATTTTTGTAGGATTATTGCTCAATCATCAAATGAGGTGAATTTAGAAGATAATTGCAAAGAAGCTTGGAAGAAAAGTTGAAAAATTGAAGTATCTGAAGTTGATGAAATTCCAAATTGGAATGAGCAAAATACAATTCAATTATCAAAAAATCAAAGGATCAAAAGTTGGAGCAATTAACGCATCAATTTCACGACGGAAATTTCGGATTTTGCAATTTTCGAGCAGATTCGCGAGGTAGAGACGCGATGTGACAAGTGGAAAAATGAATCAGCCCGCGACTCCCTCTCAGTGGGAGCCGGGGAGGCGATCCGCGATGGGATCCGTGAGCCTCTTCCTCGCAGATCCACAACAACGACAGCTGCAAGTTGCAACCGAATTCCGAATTTTCCAGCTCACTTCCAGCTCAATTTTCAGAAAAATTTCAATGAAAGCTGCATGAAGAATCTTGTGAAGTTGAAGAAACAACTCATAGAAAATCCAAAACACAATTTGCTTCAACTTTACAACTCATTTGAGATTGATATTCAATGGATTTAATGCATGAAGACACTTTTGAAGCATTTCAAGAAGATGAAGATTCATGAAGACATTTTTCTTGACTTTTGAAGGCCAAATTTTTTATGTGTTCACATGATAGAATTTTGGAAGCCTATGGATGAAATCTTCTATAAATAGGGCCTTTTGTAGACATTTGAAATTTTAGAGAGAGGAGAAAGGCTAGATTCACTACAAAATGTAGTCTTCACTAGTTCCTTAGTTTAGTATAGTTAGTAGTGTAGTTATAGTGTAATTCAAGGATGTTTAGCTAAGTTTATGCCTTGAGTTATGGATGAACTTTCTATATCTTGTTTGTGATATTTACATGGTTATTTGATGCTATTATTTGAGCAAGTATTTAGTACTTTGGTTTTTCTAATCATGATTAACCGGCCATTAATTGTGATCATCTCAAGGTGTTAAGTTTAAATGAAAGTGAGAATTCGACACTAGTTCATGAAGTTCTAAACCTAGGAAGTCGGGTGGCCCCTTTGTGGCTTTAGTGATTTATTTCATATAATTTCATTGAGCAAATGAGCTTGTATTTAATTCCATAACCATGCTAGTAGGTATGGTTTAGTTATAACTATAGATGATTCACTCGAAAGTAAGTTTCACGTGCAGTAGGAAATTATGCCATGCCTAGCCAAAGTAATAACATTAATTCAACCGGTAACTTCATTTGCAAGAGTAGTAAGGAATTCCATAACTTGAGGAGCTCTTAATTGTTATTTTCTACTTATTTCATTAATGTTTGTAGTTTAGATTAATTTACGTGCTTGTGACAGTCTAAATAATAGAGGAGTTCGAAAATCACCGGTACTTGACATTCTTCCCTGTGGGATCGACACCTTATCTACCCTATGCTCGATAAACGATCTGTATACTTGCAGAAAACGGGGTTGTTTAGGTTTTATATTAAAATTTGGTGCATGGTAAAACCTCGTCGAGGACATTACAGTTGTTTAGTCATACTAATTTTAGATAGAAATGTTTCGAAGAATGAGCTAGTTCTGGGATTTTTTGATTACTCAACCAAATAATCTTCTTTTTTTGACAAGTGAAAGTAAAAATCTATTGCCCTTCCTGGAGGTATGTCAAAGTTTGGAGGCAAAGTGTTGCTTCGTCCAAGTTCGAGGGCAAGCTTTGAATAACCCCAAACTTGTTAGACATGCAAAATGGGTCAATATGATCAATTGATCATTGCTCTCTTTATTTGGAAAACCAAAAAATCTCCTTCTCCTAATCAATTTCTACAAGAGGAAGAACAAAAACCAAATGGTTTTGGTCTTTTTATGAAACTTTTTGAGTGTTCTAGAATGTTTGAGAATGTTTTACTGAATCATTATAGACAATGTTTTATAAAAAACTATATCTTTCTAAAACACCCTAAGAAAAAAAAACAAATGAAAAATAAAATACCGATTCAAACGCACGTTTGTCTTTACATAGGCGCTACATTGAATTAACTTGTACCGATTCAATAGTTGTAGCTATCCATTCCTCCCATAAAACCTCTATTGGTCGATTCTCAATAAAGAATTGGACTGAACATCTATCATAAAATGAAATATCAACATAGTCCTCATTTAAAATCCTCCACAGCACCATTAACTGATGGATGATACTGGACACAACTTACATTTAGACACTTGATATATTTGAATTTAGTTAGGTATACAATATCCCCATCTCCACGCCAAATATGTTTAGTTTTGAGCAGATGGCCTTGCCATTAAAAATTTTCTCCATACCAATAACTGATGGATGATAATGGACACAACTTACATTTGGATTAAGGTATACAATATCCCCATCTCCATTCTAACAATATTCAGTTTTGAGTTGGTGGCCTTGCCAATGAAAATTTTCTGCATAACTTTGTGAGTGGGTGGCAAATTATTTTCTGTTGAAAATGGTATATTTCCCACTCTTGAGTAGTATTAAAAGCCAATGGATACCAATTTTTAGACTCCTATATAAACCATAATGTTTGAGGCAATAAAAGGATTTTAGCTACATTGATTACAACTTACAAGCTTCCTCGAGTCATTCTAGTTAGACAATAATTTCCTTTGGCATTGCAAATCTATTTCTTGATAGTCCTTCTACTCGTATAGCTTGAAGTAATCTAAATCATCATAATTTCCATTTTTGTGCAATTAGTTGTTGAAAAGGTAGTTAATTTGTAAAAAAATAAAAATTTCATGAGTACGAACAAAAAAAGCCTATGTGCTATAGTTTTTTTGTTTTTTTGAGTGCGTGTGTTGCTAGGAAAACTCTATGTTTGGACTCTGCAGAATGGCATTGTGAGGGCCTCAAAATTCAAATTTTATTTTAAAATGCAAAATAATATATATATTATGTTTATTCACTAAAATATTAGTGAATTTATGTTTAGAGTGATTATTTTCTAATTTAGAGAATTTTTCAAGAATTATTTGCCGGTATGTGGTTTCGACCAGTGTAAGCGTCTAATTTTTACTCCGAAGCGTGTATAGTGACTTTAAGATGAAACCGAGTCTATGTAGAGATATTACAGATATATATTTATGGTTGGACAGTGTTGGGATAAGACAAAATAGTAAAAGTTAGAGTTTCATGCGCGACGCTACAAAAAGTGGTCGTTTGACCACTTTTCCCTAAAATAAGGGAAACCACACTTTTTGTCCCTTAAAAGCCTTTTTTCTTGCTTTCTTGTTGCTTTATTTTTCAGCTGCCATTTTGAGCTTTAGAGAGAGAGGGGGGCCGAACTTGAGAGCAAGAAAAGAGAGAGAAAATAAGCCTATTCCACTTGATCTTCTTCCTCCATTTCTTGAAGCTTTACGACACCATTGAAGGACTTTAATCTTGTTTCTTCTTCTTCTTGGAGCTGCCATAAGAGAGGGAGAGAGAGAGAGTGAGGGCCGAACCATAGAGAGATAAAAGAGAGAAAGTTTGTGAGGTTCTTCCTATAAGGAACTGGGGCAACAAAAACAGCGAAAAATTAAAAATTTAGCCCCAGATTCCTGCCAGGAATCACTCTAGTTCTACGTATGACTTCACAAGGGGGTTCTAGGGGATTACCTTAATCCGCAAATGGTGTCTCTGACTTGTTGAGAAGGCTGAGAAAACCCCGAGCAGCAGTCCAGACATCCTGCCTCTACTGTAATCCACACGAGAGTGCTTCTGGATCACTCTTGATCGTCTCTACGATCTGTATGTGTGTGTGTGAGTGAAGGAGAGGTGCTAGCCTTGCTCACTCTAACTCACAGAATCACTTTTCTCTCTACGTGATATTTTCTGGAGAACTTTTCTCTGTGTTCTGACTATCAGAATGACTAACTGACTTTTTCTTATCGTAGTATCTAATACTTATTGATAGGGGAGAGAGAGAGAGAGAGAGAGATGAGAAGAGAAACAGAAGGATAGAGTCTGGTGGTTTAATTCAAAATCAAACCACCGTAACATCTGATGAGACTCTATCCTTTCTGTTATCTGACAGATAAAGGATAACACTTTTATCCCATCCGCCGATGACTAAGATTTATTTTTCTTTATAATTAAACCCCAGAAGTATTTATTTCCAAGTCCCTACTTGGACACACAATTTAATCCAGAACTCAATCTCTATGCGTGTGATCCAATAGGTCCCAAATACACAGGTAATAATTATGAATTATAATTCTTAAAAGAATTAGATAAAATAAATAATTTTATTTTATCATTAATTACAATAATTAATTATTCATAATTATAAATTGTGAGCGGTGTCTAGCAACACATCACAACCACCGGTGTATTGAATTGATCAAGGGAATTCCGACCTAACCTTTCATGGAAAATTACCGTGTAATTATTATCCTTTCACCATTGATATCCAATTAGTCAGGGAATAAGGAACAAGTGCCAATTCCCTTAATGACTAATTAATTTTCTAGTTCCCGGAATTAACCTTAGATTAGATTAACTTGAAGACACTCTTCAATTAACCTAATGTAGTCGACTACTAAGGTTACATTCCAACTAGTGGCCCTACTTGGATATCGAGCTCCCACTATCGGAGTGGTGAATCCTCTCTTGATCACTCACTATCTTTCCATACTTCACACTACCCCCAATCTCTATTCTTTAAATCACTCCTGGTGAGTAACAAGAAACAGAATCAAAAGGTAGTGATTCACACTCAAGATACTGTGGTAGTTTCAAGTCTAGGATCACTTACACAATTTACCATAAGAGATTCAACCATTGGCATTAGATAGATATCCTAATGGGATCTCTGTGTGGATCACTCCAATGAATTAGTACTTTACAATTCATCTACACATTAGCCTAAGTATCCCCATACCATGGTTGATGAGAACAATCACTACTTACACTAAGTAGGGGCTAACTGTGTACTAGTCTGTCCGTATTAATGATGTCCCGTCTCATTAATACTATGACTAGGGAAATTTAAGAATATTTATTATAAATGTGATTGATATCTGATTAGTCAACAACTCTTGTGACTACCATCACATTAATAAATATTCTAAGGACTTTATCAGTTAGATCAAATATTAAACAGATAAAATTGAAAATTCATAAAATACAAAAACTTTAATTAGGAATGTATTTAAACAACATAATTGTTTTAGGGCATACATTCCAACAACCTCCCACTTGCACTAAAACAATTCATTCATAATTCTTAATCCAAATGAAAGTACATGACTATCATGTTTCTTTTGAGATAGTGCCTTAGTAAGAGGATCAACTATGTTATCCTCAGTGGGGACTCTTTCTATCTTTACATCATTCCTGGCAATGATTTCCCTAATAAGGTGAAATCTTCTAAGTACATGTTTGGACCGTTGATGAGACCTAGGTTCCTTTGCTTGGGCTATAGCCCCATTGTTATCACAGTACAGAGTTACTGGATTAACAATGCTCGAAACCACACCAAATTCAGCCACGAACTTTTTGTTCCAAACGGCTTCCTTAGCTGTCTCCGCGGCTGCAATGTACTCTGCCTCTGTTGTAAAATCCGCTGTGGTGTCCTGTTTGGAACTCTTCCAGCAGACGGCACCTCCGTTGAGAGTAAAGATGAAGCCCGACTGTGACTTACAGTCATCCTTGTCAAATTGAAAACTTGCATCTGTGTAGCCCTTGACCTCCAATTCACCATTTCTATATACTAAGAACAAATCTTTAGTCCTTCTTAAGTACTTAAGAATGTTCTTAACGGCTGTCCAGTGACCTTCACCTGGATTAGCCTGAAATCTGCTCGTGACACTCAGAGCATGGGAGACATCTGGTCTTGTACATAGCATAGCATACATAATTGATCCAATTGCCGAAACATATGGAATATTATGCATCTTATCAATCTCAACTTGTGTCTTAGGACACATGCTCTTAGAAAGACTTATCCCATGAGACATAGGTAAGAAACCTTTCTTAGACTGATCTATGCTAAACCTCTTTAGCACTTTATCTATGTATGTAACTTGTGAAAGACCAAGCAGCCTTTTAGATATATCCCTATAGATCTTAATACCCAATATATAGGCTGCCTCTCCCAAATCTTTCATGGAAAAGTTCTTGGATAACCAACCATTCACTGATTGCAACATTGGGATATCGTTTTCCAATATTAATATGTCATCTACATATAATATAAGGAAAACAATTGAACTCCCACTAACCTTCTTGTAAACACAAGGCTCATCCGGATTTTTGAGAAAACCAAACTCTTTGATTGTCTCATCAAAACGGATATTCCAACTCCTGGATGCTTGCTTAAGTCCATAAATAGACCTCAGTAACTTGCACACCTGATTGGAATTTGGCGATGTAAAGCCTTCAAGTTGTGTCATGTACACATTCTCTTGCAGATTCCCATTAAGGAATGCAGTCTTTACATCCATCTGCCAAATTTCATAGTCATAATGTGCTGCTATTGCAAGCAATATCCGAATGGATTTAAGCATAACTACTGGTGAGAAAGTTTCATCGTAATCGATTCCCTCTTTCTGCTTGTAGCCTTTAGCCACCAGTCTAGCCTTATAGGTAATCACATTACCATCCATGTCAGTCTTTTTCTTGAAGACCCATTTGCACCCTACGGGTTTTATCCCTTCAGGTGGATCAACCAAGGTCCATACCTTGTTGTCATACATGGAATCCATTTCGGAGTTCATGGCCTCTAACTATTTGGAGGAGTTTGGACTGTTCAGAATCTCTTGGTAGGTAGTGGGTTCGTCATCTTGAATGACTAGTAAATCATTCTCCGGACTTATAAGAAATTCATATCTTTTGGGAGCGGAGCGTACTCTTACTGACCTACGGGGCTCTTGAACGTCCACAGCTTCCGTTTGCGCCTCATCACTATAGGGCTGAACCCTTTCTTCAACAGGCTGTTCTGTGTTTGTTTGGACATTTTGAACTTCTTCAAACTCCATGTCAGTTTGAGTGTCTTGAACTTCTTCAAGTTCTATTCTACTTCCACTGCCTCTTTCTAGAATAAACTCTTTTTCTAAAAAGATGGTATGTTTTGAGACAAACACTTTGTTCTCAGTTGGGTTGTAGAAATAGTATCTAATAGACTCTCTTGGATACCCCACAAACAAACACTTGTCAGATCTAGCTTCAAGCTTATCTGACTCTGCCTTCTTCACATAGGCGGGGCAACCCCAAACCTTCATGTAAGACAGTTTTGGTTTCTTTCCTTTCCATATCTCATATGGTGTGGAAGCAACAGTCTTACTGGGTACTCTATTAAGAGTATGGGAGGCTGTGTCTAGAGCATATCCCCATAACGATTTTGGGGCACTCGAGTGGCTCATCATGGACCGTACCATATCTAATAGGGTGCGGTTTCTCCTTTCAGATACACCATTTAATTGTGGTGTGCCTGGAGGAGTCCATTGTGGAACTATTCCATTGTCCTTTAGATAAAATCGAAATTTATCGCTTAAGTATTCACCACCACGATCAGATCGTAGTGTTTTAATACTTTTACCAGTTTGTTTCTCTACTTCATTTCTGAATTCTTTGAACTTTTCAAAAGATTCAGATTTGTATTTCATTAAATACACAAAACCATATCTTGAATGGTCATCTGTGAAGGTAATGAAGTATGAGAATCCTCCTCTAGCTGTGATTGTCATTGGGCCACATATGTCAGTATGTACCAGCCTAAGTAAATCACTGGCCCGTTCCCCTTTACCAGTAAAGGGTGTTTTGGTCATCTTTCCAAGTAAACAAGTCTCGCATACATCATATGATTCATAATCAAATGAGTCCAAATACCCACCTTTGTGTAATTTGGAAATGCGTTTCTCATTTACATGACCAAGCCTACAGTGCCAGAGGTAAGTTCTATTCAGTTTATCTAACTTCATTCTCTTTTCTTGTATATTGAGAATTTGGTTATCAAGATCTAGAATGTATAAACCGTTATTCCAATTTCCAGAACCATAAAACACACCATTCTTTGAAAAAGAATAACATTTATTCTCCTGGGTTATCTTAAACTCATTTAAATCCAAACAGGAAATAGAGATGATGTTTGTTATAAGTGTTGGAACATAATAACAGTTTGATAATTCTAAAATTAACCCACTAGGTAAACTAATATAGTAAGTCCCTACAGCTAAAGCAGCAACCTTTGCTCCATTGCCAACCGTAGGGTTACTTCTCCTTTACCCAACTTTCAACTTTGTCCTTAGACCATAGATGTGCAAATATGAGAACCACATCCGGTATCTAATACCCAAGAGTCAGATTTGGAAGTAGAAACATTAATCTCAATCATGTATGTACCTGCTGATGAAGTTTTCCCAAGCTTCTTCTGCTTCAGACTCTCCAGATAGACCTTACAGTTCCTCTTCCAATGTCCATTCTGTCCACAATGGAAGCAGGTTGCCTTGGACTGGTCTGCCTTAGCCTTTTTGGGTTTGTTGGCAGGCTTGTTATTGGGTTTCTTGGGCCCTTTTCCTTGCCTCTTCCTTTTACTAGATAAAGCAACAACAAGCACTCCAGTAGAACCCTTCACCTTTTTGATCTCTTTCTCAACAGTTTTCAGCACATTCAACAATTGAGGTAGTGTGTGCTGCAGATTGTTCATCTGATAGTTCATAACGGTAGAGAAAGAGTGCAGCGAGATTGAAGAACTAAATCAACATTTAGCTCTTGGTCCATCTTGAAGCCCAATTCAGCTAATTTTTCAATTAGCCCAATCATCTTCAAGACGTGTGGAGCAACCGGTGCTCCCTCTGCCATCTTACACTTGAACAGTTCTTTGGAGGTGTCATATCTCATCGTCCTAGATTGTTATTCAAACAACTCTCTCAGGTGTTGAACTATTTCATATGCCCCCATGTTCATATGCTGCTGTTGAAGTTGAGGAGTCACAGAGGCTATCATGATACATGAAGCCGTTCTATTGTCGTCCTTATGCTTCTTGTAAGCATTCTTAACAGTAGCGGGTGCATTAGGTTCAGGTTCATTAGGCATAGGCCCATCAAGTACATACTCGATTTTCTCATGGGTGAGAATGAGTAGGACGTTTCGATGCCAGTCGAGAAAATTTGTGTCGTTAAGTTTGCAATCAGTAAGAATGGTACGTAGGTTCAGATTGTTACTCATTCTACAATAAAATAAAGATAGAATTTTATCAGAAAAAGTTTTGTTTTATAAATCATAAAACTTCCAAAATTATGATTTTATTTCCACTATTTTTCCAAATCAATTACCCTCTAAAATTGATCCGAGATTTTTAAAAATCCATAGTGGCTAGAATCCTGCCTTAATTATCTTTGACCTTGAGTGAATCTCAACAAATCAAAATAACTTTAATAGGTAGGTACTTTACCAATTACAACCCTTTGTAATTTCTAGATCTGTTAGGTATCAACTCTTGATTTTACATCTTATGTATTAACCTAATCTTTGCCTCTAAAATTCATGATTTTGAGTGAATCCCAACAAACCATAATTTTAGTTAAATCAAACCCATCATTCTTAAGAACATTTCTTATAGTATAAAACATGTAGTAAGTAAAGTAGTTTTGGGTGAATCCCAACAGACTAGCACTTAATAATCACATTTTGTTTTATACTATAATGATGGAAGGCTTGTCTTGATTTAATATTAGTTTTGAGGGATTTATTTCTTTTTCCAAAACATTTCTATTTTAGTTTGAAATTTTGGAAAAACATTTGACGGTCTCATCAACAATCATGCATATAAATATTTCAGAAATAAATATAGCATAAAAATAAAACGTGGATGGTTGTGGATATTCCTAAATTAATTTTCCTGACCATTAGGGAAATTAATAGTTGCCTAGGGTTAAATCACATTTCCTCCTTCTGATTGCACTGCTCCTTTCTTCATCTTCTAATTATAATTTCTATACTATATACATAATTCCCTATCATCTATTCCTATCTATTGTACATTACAAATAGAATATCAGAAACCCTGAGTTACATTCAGGGGGAATTAGATAAGGAAAGAAATTACAATTAGAGAAATGAGAAAGGCGGAACATGACCCTATTTATTAAAATTACAACCATTCAACCAATCCACAATCACATTGGGCTTTTATATCCACAACCATCCACCATGCATCCATACAAAATTTAAACAATTTTAAATTAAATGAAAGCATGTAAATATAATCATTCATGGATTATTTGGATTTTATATATATCAAGATCCCAAACAAATTTTGAGACCATACATGTGTAGGAGATTTTGGTAAAAATAATTTTATTAGGTCATTTTAATTCCTAACAAAATTAGGAGACAATTGGAATATTATTTGAATTAATCAAATTAAATTAAAATTAATTCCTGACCTAATAAAACATGAAATATAAAATTTTCACAGCAAATTTTAACAATTAAAAACGGATTAGTATCTGAAAATTTTCAGAAAATAAAAACTCAATTTTTCAAAATTTTAATTTCGCAGAATTTTGTTTCCAGAAGGATCCGCGAAGCCAGTTCGTGGATTCATGCTTTTGGATTAGTTTACGGAATGGATCGCGACCCGATCCATGACGGCTTCGGGATCCTGCAGATCGGCGGGCTAACGGGGATCGCGAATGGGATCGCGGACCGATCCGTGAAACTAGTTCGCGGATCTCACCATGTTTCTGAAACGCGAGCAGCATCCGTGAGGTGAACCTCGCGGATTAGTCATGCGGATCCAAGTCACGAACCAAATCCGTGAGGCAGGTCTCGCGGATCCATGTCGTGACTCGCTGTTCCAGTAGCCAACGATTGACTATTAGGGGTGTGAATCGGAATCGAAATCGGTAATTCGGAAGTTTGAAATCGGAATTTTTTGAAAAAATTAGCCTATGAAATCCGACGGATTCCGATTTCGAATTTCGAATTCCGATTTCGAATTCATTCCGAAATGAATTTAGAAAATTACCGAATTCAATTTTTAATTTTTAATTTTAATTTTTATAATACAAGTTAACATAATAATATACAAAACTAAAATTATTACATGGGTTAATCAATTAACATATTTTTATATAATATATTGATAAGATTAACATAATATTGTTATATAATAAAAATAATATATATTATATATTATAAATTATATATTATATATTATATATATATGTATATTATATTATATTCGAATTAGAAATCGAATTCGGAATTCCAATTCCGATTTCAAAATTTTTAAATCCGAAATCGAACCAAATTCGATGATTTCTAAATCAGAATTTCTGAATTCAAGTTCCGAATTCCGAATTTTCGATTTCGAAATTCCAAATTTAATTCGAAATCGGAAAAATTCAAAAATGCACACCCCTATTGACTACCACAGAATCTGCAGAAAAATCCTTTCACAACAATTGTACAAACCATTCAAGTGGAAAAACATGCCACAGAATCAAAATCATATATCAATCGTGACATCAAATAAAAATTTCAGATGCTAAAACTAGTTTAATCTCATTAAACCAGCATTTTTCAACCAAAAAATCTGCACATGTATACATATTTCATCCAAACGGAAATTAATCCATGAGCAATCATATATAAGATCATCATAAATTCTAGAGATGGCTCATACCAAGAAGGCGGGGCAGGCATGGCGGAAAATTAAAAATTGCTTGATTCCTGCCAGGGGAATCACTCTAGTTCTAATTATGACTTCACAAGGGGGTTCTAGGGGATTACCTTAATCCGCAAATGGTGTCTCTGACTTATTGAGAGTGAGAAACCCAGGCAGCAGTCCGGACATCCCCGCCTCTCGTAATCCAGCGAGAGTGCTTACGGATCACTCTTGATCGCGTCTCTACGATCTGTATGTGTGTGTGAGTGAAGGAGAGGTGCTAGCCTTACTCTCTAACTCACGGAATCACTTTTCTCTACATGATATTTTTTGGAGAACTTTTTCTGTTCGATTATCGAATGACTAATCGACTTTTCCTATCATAGTATCGATACTTATTGATGGGGAGAGAAAGAGAGAGAGAGAGAGAGAAGGATAGAGTCTGGTGGTTTGATTCAAAATCAAACCACCGTAACATCTGATGAGACTCTATCCTTTCTGTTATCTGACAGATAAAGGATAACACTTTTATCCTATCTATCAGATGACCCCAAGATTTATTTATTTTTATAATAAAACCCCAGAAGTATTTATTTCCAAATCCCTACTTGGACACACAATTTAATCCAGAACCCAATCTCTATGCGTGTGATCCAATAGGTCCCAAATACACTGGTAATAATTATGAATTATAATTCTTAAAAGAATTAGATAAAATAAACATTTTTATTTTATCATTAATTACAATAATTAATTATTCATAATTATAAATTGTGAGCGGTGTCTAGCAACACATCACAACCACCCAGGTATTCGGAAGTGATCAAGGGGAATTCCGACCTAACCTTTTCATGGAAAATTACCGTGTAATTATTATCCTTTCACCATTGATATCCAATTAGTCGGGAATAAGGAACAAGTGCCAATTCCTTAATGACTAATTAATTTTCTAGTTCAATTAACCTTAGATTAGATTAACTTGAAGACACTCTTCAATTAACCTAATGTAGTCGACTACTAAGGTTACATTCCAACTAGTGGCCTTCGGATATCACTCCCACTATGAGTGGTGAATCCTCTCTTGATCACTCACTATCTTTCCATACTTCACACTACCCCAATCTCTATTCTTTAAGTCACTCACGGTGAGTAACAAGAAACGAATCAAAAGGTAGTGATTCACGCTCAAGATCTTGCGGTGGTCTCAAGTCTAGGATCACTTACACAATTTTCCATAAGAGATTCAACCATTGGCACTTAGATAGATATCCTAATGGGATCTCTGTGTGGATCACTCCAATGAATTAGTACTTTACAATTCATCTACACATTAGCCTAAGTATCCCCATACCATGGTTGATGAGAACAACCACTACTTACACTAAGTAGGGGCTAGCGTGTACTAGTGCATCCGTATTAATGATGTCCGTCCTCATTAATACTATGACTAGAAATTTAAGAATATTTATTATAAATGTGATTGATATCTCATTAGTCAACAACTCTTGTGACTACCATCACATTAATAAATATTCTAAGGACTTTATCAGTTATATCAAATATTAAACAGATAAAATTGAAAATTCATAAAATACAAAAACTTTAATTAGGAATGTATTTAAATAACATAATTGTTTTAGGGCATACATTCCAACACTACCAACTTCATCTTCTTCCTCAAGCTTGAAAACTCCATTGAAGGTCTTGATCTTGGTTTCTCCTCCATTCCTTGGCTGCCGTGTGTGAGTGAGAGAGAGAGAGAGGGAGGTCCGAAGTGAGAGAGAGAGAAGAAAGAGGAAGAAAGCTTCTCTTGGGTTGGTTACTTCTTGATTTTGAACTTGAAGACGGAATCCCTCATCAAATCAAGTGAATTTTGGGCTAAGGTTGGAACTTTTGGAGTTGCTGAGCTTGGGAGTGTTATCCTTGAGAAGAACTCACAAGATCTTGGTTGATCTTGTTTGATCTAGAAAGATCTGAAGGTATAAGACTCAAACTTTCTAGATCTAACTTGATTAGTGTTAAATATGGTAGATTTACGGTTTATTTTGTTAGAAATATGTATATTTGGAATTGTGAGTTGGGTTCTTGAATTCCCAACTTAGGTAGCGGACTTGAGGACCTGATTGTGGATGTGTTTGATATATGTGAAATGAGTTCATTCTATGGTTAGAAAGTAGATTTTGTAGTTGAAAATTCTGAAGGAAAATGTTAAGGGTTGGCCGAACCATGCTTGGCAATTTTGATGTGTGATTTTGAAATTTTATGATGTTTCTTGATGAGATTTTGCTTAAGTATATATGTATTATGATCGTTTATGAGTATATGTTTTAAAAGAGTTAAAATCTTGAACTATTATGGTGTGAAATTAAATTTCACTAAGTTTTGAGGGAAAAGTGCCATTTTGGACAAATTTGCAGATTTGAAATGCCTTAGCTAATTTTCATGAAATTTGTGTATTGAAATCTAGTGAAAATCATTTGAAAAATGTGTTAGAACTTTGGGTAAAAGAGTGATGTTGAGTTTGAGCTCAAATGAGTGATTTGGAGGTGAAATACCTCACTTTATTTCAATGTGCTAAAGATTAGAAAGCGCCTAAATGGAGTGCATTGGTAGAGTTGTTGTTTATGTGAAATTTTGATTTGAAAATGGAATTTTATAAAGTGAGTTTCGACTCGAGTGATTACTTTTCGCTTGAGCAGAGTTAATGGAATTTTATAAAGAACTTTGATAAGACAAGTGAATGAGTTATTTGAGTTTAGTTTTGCTATTTGTGAGGCGAAACTTATTTCTTCCTTTTTCATGATAATAGGAGGTGAGGAAGGATTTGAACCAGATCCCACCTTGGAAAATGAACTTTACGACTGTGGTGAGTTTCAATGTTTGTTATGTGCTTATGTGAATATGATTCGAAATGTGTTAGACAAGTAATTTGATGTGAAATTGGGTTTTCAAACCATTAAGTGGGGTGGTGTGTACTTCATCGCACTTACCTCTATTCGAAATATAAGAAAAGTGAAAGTGTTTTGCAGTGACTTGTATGTGTTTGTGAAAGGTCAGGAAATTCCTGAGACCTATCGGTGAGCCCTTCGACTCGAGTCGGAGGCTAAGCCTAGGTCGAGAAGAAAGGGACGAGCCATAAGGTTAATTAAGTGATATAAAGTGCAGTGATATATGCTCGAGACTTGGCATATGGACTTGTTTCCGATGAAGAGCAATAAACTAGTGATATAAAGTGCAGTGATATATGCTCGAGACTTGGCATATGGACTTGTCTCCAACGAAGAGAGCAATAAACCAGTGACATAAAGTGCAGTGATAAACCAGTGATTAAACCAGTGATATATAGTGTTTGGAGTCGGATCCGATGGGGATTTGGAGGAGTAAGGAGTAAGTGAAGGTCTATATGGTTTATATGTATGAAAATTGACGGAATATCGACTACCTGGTTCGAGATCAAGCATTGTGGATCCTGGCTCCTGAGAGCCCCTATATCCTCCCTTTCTAATGCTACTTGCTTTCCTTATGTGTTTATTATCTGAGATGAAATGTCATAAGTGTTATGTGCTTTGAATGTTTTTGGAACTCACTAGACTTTTAACTCACTCTTTCCAATTTGTTTTCTTTAACAGGGACTGAGAATCTAAGTGAAGGAGCCAACCATTAGACTTAGAGTTTACTTTTGTGTTTGGTATGACAAACTTGAGCTATGGTTTTGAGAGTACTTATATTATGAGAATTTGAATGATTGATGAAGTTCTTTACGTAATTTGGGATTGTAAAACTGGAGTATTGTATTTGTAAATTGTTATTTGGTTTAGATTTGTGGTTGGAAATTTTAGTTTGGTGTATTAGTGATCTGTGTGTGAGTGAGTCCTGACGAGAGTTAGGCAGGTAGTCCACGGATACCTTAGGGTGCGCACTAGGGAGAAGTGGGGCTGTCACAGACATGATCAACTTTCTAAACTTATGATTCATTTTAGCCAATAGCAGATATGGATTGCACAAGGTCTTATCAATTTGGGAATGGGGTTATTAACCCTCTCATTGTATCATTCTGAATCATTCTTGTTTTCTCTGCAAGTGTTATACATCTCTCCCGCTCTCTCTCCAGTATTTGGTCTGGCTAGACTAGTCAGTTTGCTACTTATTCTCTTGACATCAAAGATACCATCCTTGGGCAGCACCATTATGCCCTATATTTCTTTGTTTTGGCTATGCAAGTATATGATGTAATTGATGTTTTCTATTCTATTGTTTGCTTGCTTTTGTTAGTGGTTGTCCATTCTTTTTCAAAGTGAATTATTTGAAAATTATTTCCACTTTTTCTTCTGCAACTGATGTTGATGAATATTGACCAAAATTTGAAACCTCTATATGTGATTATCCTTATGGGTGAACTTTTGGATGTTATTTGTCAATTAGGGAAACCTAGAATAGTGACTAACTTCCAAATCTTTGAAGCTCCCATATTCCCGTTTGCAGGACAAAGAAAAGAAATTGCAACTGAAAAGTGAACTCTCTTTTCCTAGCATGTCTATTTTGTCTTGTTTTTGGTATGCATATATTTTGGTATAGATTAGTTCCATATTCCTCTTCTCCCTTCTTGAAGATTCTTCATCTTAGGTGGGAGTCGAAGACATAGAGATGACCAATAAATGATCGATATGTGTATCTCCTTAAGCAATTTTTCACAACTATTTGGCTTTTTATTGAGCCAGGTTAAAAGGTAACAAATTTCCATCTTTCTCAAAAATAGCGCAAAAAACATTGAGCAAAAGTTTTAGATTGTTTCTTCATACCAAGTTACTTCATGCAATCTTTACTGTTGATATAAAACATTTTAATAAGTTTTGATCCTTGGCCGTTGGTCTATGTGCCTTTGTAGTTTGAGTGATAAATTCCTCCTTTAAATTGCAAAAAGTGAGAATGACTTGAAGGATTATGCTCCATTATCCAATGTTACCACCAAAACTAATCTTCAGTAGGTTTCCTGACAACTTTTGAATTAAAAATTTCTCTGCAAACAAGGGCCATGCATCCAGTTTTACATATTTTTTCATCAAAAATAATATTCACAAGTTCAACTGCCCAAGTCCTTCATTTTATCAAATCCTTCACAAAATATCTTCTTCATCTAGCCATTTTTTGACAAACCAAACAGCTTTGAAATCACATAAACAGGTTGAAATTAGGGGTGTGAACTGTGAATAAGCCTCAATAAGCTGAACACCTGAGTTTTCTAGCTTGTTTGTTTATTTTTATGAGTTTGAAATTTTGTTCAACTTGAGCCTGTTTACTTCACGAGTCGGGTTCGAACGAACTTTTATCGACCCAAACTCGAGTTGAACTCAAGTAACTTGAACTTTTTACATGCAAATTTCACTTATATTCTAGTTATGAAAAGTTCAAGTTAAACTTGAAAGTTTATCAAACATAAATTATTGTTCAAATTTGGTTTGATTAGTTGTGCACCAAACTTGACCAAGCTTTTATCCGGTCGACGTAGCTTCAAGTATCAAGTAGTTTAGTTTGTTTTTCAGCTCTAGTTGATTATCATGTAATAGGGAAGCAGTAGATTTTCCTCTTTCATGTAAATTGGACATGTTAATTGTGACAGCCCCACTTCTCCCTAGGACGTACCCTAAGGCATCCGTGGACCACCTGCCTAACTCTCGTCAGGACTCACTCACATAAATATCGCTAAAATATTAGACTAACATTCAAATCTCAAATCTAAACTCAAAAATAACTTACAATCACATTACACCATTCTTAAAATCCCCAAATTACATAAAATACTTATCAAACGTTCAAATTCTCATAATACAAAAGCTCTTGAAATCACAATCCACGTTTGTCTCATCAATACAAAGGCAAACCCTAACTCTAAAGGTTGGCTCCTTCACTTGGGTTCTCGGTCCCTATTAAAGAAAACAATTTGGAAAGAGTGAGCTAAAAAGCCCAGTGAGTTCCAAAAAGGCTTACAATTCACGTAAAACAGTTCAAATCATATTTCAAGTATACAATCTAAATCAAGTAGATAGACACTTAAATGGATATTGCTCATATGAACTACTCGGGGGACATTGCCCATCAAAGTAGACTAGTCGAGGGACTTCACCCAAGACATCACAAACTAGTCGAGGGTACTCACCCTACGACGTCACTTTATTTCATTGAAACTTGTCGAGGGTATTCACGCTACGACATCACATACTAGTCGAGGGACTTCACCCAACAACGTCATAATACTTCTCTGAAACTACTCAAGGGACTTCGCCCAACGAAGTAGACTAGTCGAGGGATTTCGCCCAATGACATCACAATCTTTCACTGAAACTAGTCGAGGGACTTCGCTCAACGACGTCACAATAATTCACTGAAACTAGTCGAGGGACTTCGCCCATCGACGTCACATTACTTCATTAAAACTAGTCGAGTGATTTCGCCCAACGATGTCACATTAGTCACAAGATAATGCACTATTCTTGTAATTTCCGAAATTACATGAAAGGAGCAAACACTCACATCTCCTTCATAAATCATTTCACTTTAAAAAACATTTTACTTGGAAATAGTGGTAAATCATATTTTTGCAAATGAGAGTCTAGCAAATTGTTTCACAAGTCATTTTCACATAGTAGTAAAATATTTGATTTATAAACGAATCGGAATACTCACACTTATAAAATACTTTTACAATCAATCATTACACTATACTTTCATGATCATTTTCACTCAAATGGGGTAGGTGCAATAAAGTACACACCATCCCATCGGAGGGTTCAACAAAACCATGTTTCACATCACATTCACTTCATTAAACACATTTACAATCATTTGCACGTAAACACGTAACAAGCATGGAAACTCACCAAAATAGTAGGGTTCGGCTTCCATGTAAGGATCAAATTCACTTTCTTGTGCACTTCCTAAAACAATTTAAACAGTGGTTGAGATTCACTTCATCTCTCATTCACTAGAACAATTCACTTTCACTTTTTAGTTTCAATCAACATTTTTCCCAAAATTCCCTCAAGGAAAAACCTTCATTTCACACGATACAATGTTCCAAATAAATCCTTTTGGAAATCACGTTATCATTTCAAAATAACACTCCACCGATGTAGTCACTGGGCACTACAAACACATTCTTTTTAACAAGACATTTAAGTGAGGTCTCACACCTCAAAATCACTCTTTGCACAACAATTCGGCATTCACTCTTATTTAAAACTTTAATATTAATATAGAACACTTCATACCAAACCATTATATTCAAAATCCCTAGAACTTGACCAAAATATAGTAAAACCCTCAAATTCAATCAAATGGCACTTTTCATTCGAATTTCATGAAAAACTTCACTTTTCACCTTTTAAATTTCAAACATTCCCTCACACACACACACACTCACAAATGAACAATACACACGTTTTTCTCAGAAGAAAACTCTTCAAGAACAATCACAACATTTCAAAATCAAGCATTAAAATTACCAAGCATGGTTTTGGCCATCACATACATTTTTACTTCAAACTTTTCAACAACCAAAACCCTAATTTCTATCCATATCATGACAAATTCACAAATATCATTCAAAGCCACAATCAGGTTCTCAAGTCCGCTACCTAGAGGCCACCTTAAGTCCGCTACCTAAGTTGGGATTTCAAGAGCCCAACTTCATCTTTTAGATGAGATCATTATACCAATATCAACCATAGATCTAAGCTATTTAACACTAATAAAGCTATATCTAGTAGATTTAGAGCTTATACCTCCGGATCTAACACGATCCAACAAGATCAAGGAAGATCTTGTGAGTTCCACTTCCCAAAGTTGCTTCCAAAATTAGCAACCTTCACAAGTTTCGATCTTAGCCCTTGATCTACCAGCTTTGTTGGTGTTTTCCCACAAAATTCCAAGATCAAGTTCAAGGTTCACCACAAGCTCACTTTTTCTTCTTTTCCTCTCTCAAATTTTCAGATATCTCTCTCTCCCTCACTCACGGCTGCCAAGGAAGAGATGATCAAGCCCAAAATTCTTCAATCGAATCTCATAAGTTCAAGTTTCTAGTTGAAGAAGAAATTGGAAGCTCAAACCACAAGCTTTTCCTCTCTTTCTTCCCCAAGAACCGGACTAGCTCTCTCTCTCTTACCTCCCTCTCTCGGCTGCAAGAAGTGGAGAAGATGATGGTGTTTAATAGTGCTTGAAGCTTGTTGGAAGCAAGGAAGAAAAATGAAGAAGACAAAGATGACAAACCCTCTCTCTCTCTTCCTTGTTGCTCTGGCCTCCCCTCCTCTCTTCACTCCAATGTGCAGCTGAAAAGTGAAGCTCAAGGTTGCAAGAAGTCAAGGCTTCAAGAGGCAAAAAGTGCACTTTTCCATGTTTTAAGGAAAAAGTGCTTTTCGAGCACTTTATGTCGCGTCACAAAAATAGAGTCATGACCAGATCTAGTCATGAGAAAAGGGGAGTGAGGCAAGTCTAACTAGATCCAGTCATGGCTATGGTCACACAACCAATAGGGGAAGGGAAGGAGGTAGGTAAAGGGGAGAGGAGAGTAGAAAGCAGGGAAGAGGAGGAAGGATAGGAGATGAAGGAAGGAGAGAGGAGGAGGAGCAAGAGAGAGAGAGAGAGAGAGAAGGGGAAAAACAAAAAAAAAAGAAAAAAAAAGAAATGAGATAAATGGCACCGGCAAGGAAAGTTGTGGCGGAGTCAATAGTGAACTATGGTGGGAGGGTCATGGTAAAAGAAAAGGATGGTTTATATTTTAAATATTTTGGGATATGTTTTTTAACGATTTTGGTGTGTGTTTTGAAGTTATTATAAACAAAATTGTTGAAAAATTTGAAAACCCTTAAGAATATGACTTCCAAGGCTCCAAGCTGACCCTATTGGTTCCATTTGGCACCAAGTTTTTACTATATTTTTAGTAGACAAGTTTTTCAACCAATTTTGTCTATAAAGACCTTCTAAAAACACCCTAAAACTCACTTCTCAAAAAATACTAAACCAGTTGTAGTTTAGGAAATGCCGTCGTTTCCTCCTCATTCCTCCTCCCATATTGTTAAGAAAACAATCCCACATTGTCTCTCCTCTCTCTCTCTCTCTCTCTCTCGAGACTTAGTACCACCGAAACTTGTGTGATGAGTCCTTTGCAGGATCTACTAAGCTAGTTAAAGCAACTAGATCACGGAAATTGACCAAGCTTCCCCATTGCTTCCAGTACTAGATCATCTTTTTCTTCCGTCTGCTTCATTTTTCTCTGTCATTAGACTCCTTCATCCTTCAAACCAGCAGGTTGTCCTCTGTGGTGATTCAAGAGTAATTGCTGATCTACCACACATACTCACACCCGTAGGAGTTTCATCAAGTGCACTTTCATTCTCCATCCCCATGCGTTGAAGGAGTTAGCTTGGTCAACGACAAGTTTCTTAAAATTGCGGTGAGGATTTGAAGGTCCTTTCTTTTGTTTTTTACCTACCAAGTGGGTTTCGATTCCTTTTTTGGGTAAACTTTGTTATCAAGAATGAGACTTGGAAAAACTTATGAACTTGGAAAAAAATTAGATAAGGGAATAGAAGTACATAAGTAGGAAATAATGAGCAAAGTGTGAAATTGCTATTTTATGTCTGCTGTTCATTGAGAGCAACAAATCATGTGCAACAACTCGAAAGAGGAGAGTGCATGACTACTGCATGGCTATGGATAGTTCATTTTGGTTTGGGAGATCAAATTCAGATAAGTGAAGGACACGTCGGGCTAAATTGATAATGGGGAGATAACTGGATCCCTCTAGTCTGCACTAACCGAGTTAACAAAGCATACTTTGTTTTGATTTGCATGTTATCTACCTGTTATTCTACTGTTTTAGTTGCTATATCCGTTGCCATCATGCATAAACTATTGATAAATCTTTCCTTAATAAAATAAGAAATGCCTAAGCTGTTCATGAACTTTACTATTCTAAATTTTGTATAGCATGTAATCAATGAATTGAAATTCAAATGTCAAATACTAAGCTCAGGATGGCGGAAAAGGAACTGATCATGGAGGAAAAAGAAAATTAACAATATTTTACCTACAAAATATGGATGGGCATTCATTGCAAATTCAGAAATCATATGGTGAAGATTTTAACTAAAAGCCTATGCAGTTTATTATAGAGACCAAAGACCATTACATGGAAAAAACATGAAAAATGACTTGGTCCTTTCTATTTGCTGTGTAGATTGTGGTTGACATCTTAATTGCCATCTTTTCCATTGCGAGAGTTTGGAATTGGTTTTATATGGGTGGTATATTTTGGCAGCTTTAAGCTGTTTGCATATACTGATTTCCGGTTTATTTTCTTTGCTAGTCCATCAATTGAGAATTTCTGCTGCTACTCATTTTGCAAGTTTTGAATAGGGAAAGAACAACTTACAAGTCTGTGTTACCAATTACTTCAGAGTAAGCATTAGCAATTACTCTAGTATTTTGGAATGTACCCCTATAAGGCATTTTAATAACACATTTGAGCTGTTCATTTCATTTGAAACCGCATGAAATATTTCCAATATTTGAATATCTTGACTAATAGATTACAAAGATTATTACTGCACATGTATTGCATTTTATGAAAGAATTGCATGTCCTCATTACTTGTACACTATAGTACATTGACATAATGTTGATGATTATGTAATACAAAGAAAAAGGAAAGAATGGAGAATTTACTGGGTACATCTGTTTGGACTGGTTCCGAGAAATTGATTAAAGAGTTCTTGAAATTTTCAAAATATGAATAACAATGCAAAATTAAATAAAACAAAGATACAGGATTTACATTGTTCGGTCAAATTGACCTATGTCCATAGGTGGAGGAGAAGCAAAATTTCACTATTAAAGAGAGAGTACAAAACCTTTAGGAAAGTGCTCTTATACCCAAAAGCACCTCATTCTAAAATGCAAGAGACCCCAATATAATTTTACTAAAGTCTTAATGACCCTAAGGCCCAAATAACCCACTAAAAACTCACTTCGTTTGGTGCATTTAATCTCACTGTAAGCCCACTAATCTCCACCTTGGTGTGTCACCAACATCAATAAATAGGAAACTTGCTCCATCTTCTCCACAAAAACCCCAATGGGTTTAATCACAAACAACGAATACCATCCAAGTCCAAGCATCGCTTGAACTTGTAAACTGAAAGAGGTTTCATAAACATGTCAATAGGATTCTCTTTAGTATTTATTTTTTGAATAAGGATTTTCCCTTCAGCAATAGTATCTCGAATGAAGTGATACTTTACATCAGTGTGTTTCATCCTCCCATGATATATCTGATCTTTAGCCAAATGCATAGCACTTTGACTATCATAGTGAATAACAGTCACACCTTGATGTAGACTAAGTTTGCCAAACAAACTCTTTAACCACAAGGTTTCTTTGATTGCTTCGGTCACAGCCATATATTCTACTTTCGTAAGTAGATAAAGTTATAACAGATTAGAAAGTAGCTTTTGAACTGATTGCACAACTACCAATGCAGAATATTTAACCTGAAAGTGATCTTCTCCTATCAAGATCCCCGACATAGTCTGAATCTAACGAAACCAACCAAAGTGTAATTATTTCTTCCAAATTCCAAACAAGCCTTTGAAATCCCTTGCAAATATCTGAGAATCCACTTCACAGCCTGCCAATGTACTTTATTTGGGTAAGACATATATCTACTAACAATATTGATTGCTTGTGAAATATCTAGACGACTACAAACCATTACATACATAATACTGCCAGCTGCACTGAGTAAGGAATCTGCTCCATATATTTTTCCTCTTCATCTGATTATGCTGACTGAGCAACAGATAACCGAAAATAATTAGTAAACTTGCTTCACCTTCTCCACAGAAGCCCCAAATCGCTCTAAGACTTTTTAAAGAAAATTTTTTTGGGTCAAGCATAACTTCACTGCTACTCAGTCTCATCTAATATCCATATCAAGAATCTTCTTAACTCCTCCCAAATCTTTCATATCAAATTCACTAGTTTGTTACAATTTCAAATTGTGAATTTCTGACAAATGCTTAGCAACAATGAGCATGTCATCAACATAAAGTAACAAATAAAAGTACCATCATTTAACTTTCAAAGGTAAACACAACTATCATACATGCTCCTCGAATAACCATAACCCAACATAAAGGAATCAAATCTCTTATATCATTATATTGGAGACTGCTTTAATCTATATAAAGATTTCTTCAACAACCAAACATGATACTCTTTTCCTTCAATTTCAAATCCCTGGGGTTGTTTCATATGATTTGTTCTTCGAGTTCACCAAGTAGGAAAGTTTTCTTGACATCAAGTTACTCCAAATCCAAATCATACATGGCAACTAAAGTAAGTAAAACATGAATAGAGTTATGTTTAACAACAGGTGAAAATACATCATTGAAATCAACACTCTGTACCTGAATATAACTGTTTGCAACTAATTGTCCTTTATACCTTGCATTTTCAACCCATGTAATACCTTCCTTCTTCTTAAAGACCCACTTACAACCAGCAATTTTCTTACCTAAAAGCGGCTTTACAAGATCGCAAGTTCCATTTTTGTAGAGAGACTCAATTTCTTCATTCATTGAAAGCAACCACTTAGCAGAATTATCATAAAGAAACTTACGTCAATAAGTAAAAGACTCACCAACTCCATTAGTTTCTTCTGTAATAAACCAAGCATATGCAACTATATCTACATATCTTTGTGGTGATTGAATATTCCTTCTTAGTCGATTTCTAACTATGAAATATTGTTCCTCTTCTAGACCATCCTCATTAGTAGATTCAGGTCCATCTACTGGCAATTGCTGAATAGCAAAGTTAGACTAAGAAGGACTTGAACTGCCGATTTCAAATTCCACCTACTTCTGTGTACCATCTTTACCACAAGGACTGGAAAACTCCTTTTTGGAAGATAATATAGATAATTTATCAAAAGTAACATCTCTACTGATCACAAATTTTAGCAATTTGGGATCAAGACACCATAATCTGAATCCTTTCACTCCAAAAGCATATCCAAGAAAAATACACTTTTTAACTCTAGGCTCTAATTTTCTGTCATTCACATACATGTATGCTGGATACCCAAAAACTTTTAAATCAGAGTAATCGAGTACCACCATATTTCCTCAGGAGTTTCGAAATCAAGAATCACAGAAGGAGTACAGTTGATAATGTAACAGCTCATATTGATTGCCTCTATCCAAAAGTCTTTCGTCAACCCTGCATTGGAGATCATACATCTTATGCTTTCCAAAAGTGTTCTATTTATATGTTCAGCCACACCATTTTGTTAAAGTATCATCCTAGCAGTGCAATACGAACAATTCCTTCATTATTGCAAAATTCATCAAATTTACCTTCACAAAATTCCATGCCATTATCTATTCTAAACCGTATTTATTTGTTTACCTATCTGTTTCTCAATTTTGAAAGTTATATAAACATCATTCTTATGTTTTAAAAAATAGGCCCAAACTTTTTTTGAATAATGATCAATGAAACAACATATACCTGGCACCACCTTTAGACGGAATATAAGATGGACCCCATAAATCTGAATAGACATAATCAAGAGTACCTTTCGTCTTATGAATTACTAGTGAACTGAAACTGACTCTTTTCTACTTTCTGAAGATACAATGTTCATAGAATTTCAATGCACCGGTACGCTGTCCATAAAGAAGTCCCCTTTGCTTAGAATGCTCAAACATTTCTCACTCATATGTCTCAAATGTATATGCCATAATTTGGTAATATCGGTATTAGATAAAGATGATGATGAATCTGCAATAGAACTTGTAATCGTAGAAGCCTATAAAATATACAAACTACTAGACCTACAAGCTTTCATCACAACAAGAGCACCTTTGGAAACCTTCATAACACCATTTTCAACTGTGTATTTGCACCCAAGTGCCTCCAAGGTGCCCAAAGAGATAAGATTCTTTTTCAAATCAAGAACATGTCTAATATTAGTGAGTGTCCTCGCAATGCCATCATGCATTTTAATTCAAATTGCACCCTTACCAATGTGACGACCCACCTCTCCCTAGGGCGCACCCCAGGGTATCAGGGGCCGCCTGCCTAGCTCTCGCCAGGACTCACTCACTCTATAATCACTCCACTTAAAAAGTTCAACTTAACAAGATAACACTCTTAACCCAAAATAACAGAGACAAAGCTTTACAATACAAAACATTCGAATTACAATCCCGAATATATAGGCAATTCATCCCTACAACTTTGTTTCATCATACAGGGTTCTCAAAAGATATTGTATAAAAGTTTCCAAAAGATAACATCCCAAATTCTTCAAAAACATCCAAATAGGAATAACCCTAATCTTAAGGGTAGTCGTCCTCATCGTGGATCTCATCTCCGCTAAGGAAAACAAATGGGAGAAAGTGAGCTAGAAAGCTCGTGAGGTTCCCAAAACATGCAATTCACATAACAACAAGAATATTCACTTTGCTGTGATTTCACTTGAATGTAAACATAAGAAAGCGCTAACAATACAAGTGAGGATACTGGGCTCTGTGAGCCAAAGTCCACGCCGCTTGTCCCTCGAACCAAGTAGTTGACACTCACAACTTATCACCACTACCATGTAGAACTCCACTTCCTTTTACTCCCTCCAAACCCCTGGGTCTGTTTCCGGTTCCAACAACAAAAGAGGTTTATAACAAGTGGGGATGAGTTTCTGGATACAAGGTTTACAAGTATACAGTTCGTGAGTGGAGCCACAAGAGCCACAGTTACAAGGACTACAGTTGGTTTAGTACTCTTCCAATTGGACAAGTCCATAAGCCAAGTCCGAGTACTTTTCATTTCAAGATGGGCCTATGTCGTCGGTTTGCTTTTGCAGGAGACAAGTGGTTCGTGCAGGCCAACGGCCTCGAGCACGCAAAGACAGACAAGATTGGTTAAGTCACCGTGCCGACGACTGAAATAACCCTATGCTCTTCCCACTCTTCTCGTTTCCATGCTATGTATACAAGCCCTCTGAATGCAAAGCAGAGTCGAAGGGTTCACCGATAGGTCTGTGCGCATTTCCTAACCCTTTTCAAACACATGCGGTATACTTAAACAAGATCAGAATATTCTATCACTTTTACTTACCATCATTCAAGTTACAAGATTACATAGTCATTTTATTCTAGATAAGGTCGGCATGATAGTACACACGCCTCTACCTAAGAGTTCAAAAATCAAGGTTTCCACAAGCACAATCATAACAATACACATCATTTCTCATTTCACATAAAGCCTACATACCGTGCATGGAACTCACCAAAGTAATAAGGCTCAGTTTCTAATGTAGTGGTCAATTCCACTCTCCTCTTCGAACCTAAACAAGTAAAACAAGAGTTGAGAATTACGTTTCCTTCACTCCTTATTCAAAACAACTCATTTACACCCTTTTTAGTTTTCAGTCAATGTTTTTCTCAAAAATTCTCTCAAGGAAACATTTTCATTTCCAATACGATAATGAGGATCAAACGAATCTTTGAAAAATCATTATCTCATTTCAAAACCACACATTACCGATGTACTCACTAAGCACTTTTCCACATTTTCGGCGCAATAAATCAATTCGGTGAAAATTATCCACCCAAAAATCATCTTTAACATAACTCAACATTTCCTTCTTGAAAATGCGCAATATAACTTCAAAAACACTTTAAACTACAATCTTTCTTTCAAAATTCATTAAAAGAAACCATGACACTACAAACCCTCAAATGACATTTTTTTGCACCCAATTTTCATGAGAAATACTATTCGCATCTTTTACTAAAATCATCCACTCTGGTAAATATACATATCAAATATTTTCTTGCTTAAACAGTTCATCGCGATTTGAATACATCAAATTTCAAAATCAAACATAGAAGTTTTCAAATGTGGTTTTGGCCATTTTAATCATTTTCCTTCACCTTTTCTATCAACCTGAAAACCCTAATTTCTAACCATGTCAAAACAAATTCACAAATAACAATCAATTCCCAATCAGGTCCCCAAGTCCGCTACCTAGAATCCACCTCAAGTCCGCTACCAGGTTGGGAATCCAAGGCCCAACTCATCTTTTCAGATGATTTCATTTTTATCAATATTAACTACAGCATCTACACTAATCAACATTATTAAGGCTAGATCTACAAGATTCAAGTCTTACTTTTCACTTGGATCTATCAAGATCCAACGAGATCCACCAAGCTTTCCTTCAAGAATATCGCTTCCAAGCTCAAAACACCTCTCAAGCTTTGAGCTTTTGAAGATCTACGAGGGTTTTGGCGGCGATCTACGACTCCAAGCCCACGCAGTCAAGCAACCCATCAAAGATCGAGTCTTGTTTCTTCACTTTTCTCTTCCTTTTTTCCTCAAGAGCTTACGCCCTCTCTCTCTTCCTCTCTCCTTGGATGGTAAGAATGGGGAAGAAAAATCAAGCCTATAATCCATCCATCAAGTTTCACAAACTTCAAGATTCTAGTTGAAGGAAAGGACGGTTTTTAACCACAAACTCATCTTCTTCCTCAAAATGACCAGCACTCCCTCTCTCCTAGCTCTGGCTGGAAATGTGGAGATGATGGTGGTTGATGATGGTTAGGAGTTCAAGAAGATTGGATGAAAAGTAATGGAAGAGGGTGAGCAAAAATCTCTCTCTCTCAAGCTTCCTCTCGGCTCTCTGCTCTCTCTCTACTCCAGATTTTGCAGCTGAAAAATGAAAGCTTGGAGGCCAAGAGTCAAGGCTTTAAAGTAAGTCAAAGTGTTTTCTGTGGAAAAAAAGTGTTTCGGCACTTTATGAGGGAGAAAAAATCGAAGACACTATGCAGCCAAGCTGTCGATCTAACTAATTACTGCTCGGGTCCATTCCCGACCTTTGTCCAAACTTATTAATATCCTCAAAGTATTGTCATTTATGCTTAATTTCATCTTAAAGTCTAATCAAGCTCCTAGAAAATTAGAGTCCTATCGTACCAAAATCGCACAAACCCAAACAAATGGTTATAAAATGCTATAAATTGTAAAATATTCAATTTAAACACAATTTTACTCATAAACAAATAAATAAACATAATTTAAATAGTATTATACATTTTAAAAATAATTTAGAATTTCGAGGCCCTCACAACCAACAACATTACAAAGAGTATTATTTTTCATCAAAAAAATTCCACCATTACAAGATTCATAAGTGGAAAAAAATCCTTGTCAGGACACATGTCATAAAAACACCACCATTCTAAAATCCATTCATTTTCAGGCCTTGTCCTATCATCATTCATAAAGAAAATATTTCGTTCATTCCCATCGGCAACAATACTATTTCAACGGTTTCAGTATATTTCTCAACATATTTTTCCTTTTACTTTAATTAATTTTTCAATTTATAGCAATCAACCTGAATGTGTCCCATTTTATGACAATAATTACACCTTAAATTCCTATATTTAGATTTAGTTTTTAGATCTATATTGCAGGTTCCTCAAGTATCCTTCTCCAGATCTACTCGAACTGCCTCCCGACTCCTATTAGTTTCTTGTGCGAAGGTAAGATATCTGCCTTTAGATTTTAATGCGATTTAATTTCCTCGATACGAATTATTTCTTTTCCATAAATCATAGTATCATGGAAATATTTAAAGGACTCGGGAAGGGAGTACAAAATGTCCCAGATCCTCATTTGATTTATCGGGATGTGGAAGTATAGATGTACCTTTAGTCATCAAAGTATATACGTGAACTTCAAATAAAGTCGGTCTTCAAGCTGTTTTCTTCATGTATAAAATCTTCAATTTATTAACCCGAAGTCTTAGTGGCGCACCTCCCATAAAAAAAAAACCTGTGAGATTTAAAATATTACGGATGGCCTTCTTATCTATTGCAAAAATTCACATTTATCACATTTTCCCGAATTTTTTTTTTTAACTCCCTATATCACTAAATCAACTCCGTCTTGAACTAAAATGGCTCTATCTTAAACCTGCCACACCTAAAGTTCATATTCCCTGTCGATTCTCCATATTGTATTGTCATTGTTGTCACAAAACCTAAAAGCTTCTAAGAAGTTTTGATACCAATTTGTTAGAATTGGTTCCAAGAAACTAAAGATTTCTTGATAATTAGATGACAAGATTTATGGATGATCAAATTTACCTACCCACGGAGGATGAGCAAAATTTCACTAAAAATAGAGTACAAAGGTTTAGAAAAGTGTTCCTAAACTCAAATGCACCTAATACTAAAATACAAGAGAGTCCAAAATAATTTTACTACAAAAATGGTTTAATGACCCAAGGCCCAAATAGCCACTAAAAACTCACTTGGTTTGGTGTACTTAATCCCACCATAAGCCCACTATATTTATAGGCAATACAAGAGAAAATTTCCCTAATAAAATAACTGATGTGGGACAAAGCCACATATGATGTCAAGACTAGGCTAAGACCAGGTTTCTCATGTGATAGGGAGTTCCAATTTGCTGACTTCTTGATAACACTTAGAGGTTGGTGGTGTAAAATTACCTAAGGAAACTTTTAGATTGAGGTATTCTTAGAAATTGTAAAGATGTTTGCGGAATGAGGTCAACATTTGATGTAATCCAAACCAAGCAAAAGAATTATGTTTGTGGCACTAATACCAGAATAGACTCCTCACATGCGGCTTGAAAAACTAGTGCTAGTTGGGATCCCATCCTCTCTTTGTATGTTACAATGCCCAAGAGAAAGAGTACTATGATTAGGTCCAAGCGTTCCTTTCATTGATAGATCTATTTAGTTTGTTTTGAGTTACATTTGGTGCTCACGATGGTATTAGAATTGACTTCCTTATTCTGTTTGATTGTAGTAGAATCCATCATTTGCTTCCTTTCACGAAAAGTTCTACCAGGTGTTTTTCAAGTTGGCCAAGGTATTTGAAAATATGTCTATATTAGGGAGATATTCACATGATTTAGGTCAACCCCAGTTTGTGGATAGTGATGAATGGGAAGCCACAAATATGAGATCAGCCCAAAATTAGCTGCTAAGTTTATCCAATGATGAGGTCTTTGTGGCACTAGATAAAGTACGCATAACAAGGGAAACAAAAAATAAGGTCAAGGGGAAGCAAAACACCGGAAAGAATTGAGGAACCTATTCTCCCAGCGTAGCCTAGAATTAGGATCTGTGGCTACCATATCATGGATGAGCTCTCACTCTGGGTCTTAAGTATAGCATGCATCCATTGATTCCCAGACGAGACTCTCTCACAACTCTGCTTCCCTCTCCCACTTGCTTGAAGATGATCCTTCCTCTATATGATGAAAGCAATAGACATCGCCAGTGATTTTCAATTGTCCGACAATGTGTTTATTATAACTACCTAAGTTTGACTAATTCTAGAGATCCATAAATCCGCGTTTTGAATCTTGGGTGACCATGGGAGGCAATTATGCAGATACGGAAAATTCAAATGGTGTTTAAGCATTGGTATGGCTATTGTTTGTGATATATATATGGCTTACAAGCTGCATTTGTTTGTAATTGAAGGTTGTGTTGTTCATGTCTAGACTTTTTCATATTTTACTTGCTTTGTGTTTATGATTGGTGTGATGCTAGAGTTTGAGTATATGAACACTTCATGTTTTTTATTTTACTTTTTTCTTTAGAGATTCGAGAGGAATTGTTAATATTTCTTTCAAGCGATACACTATTGTTCAAAGCAACATGTGTTTAAGCGAAGATGTTTGGACCTTATTTATCACCTGCATGTTTTACTTAACATTTGTTGGTTATTTTTCTAATTTAATGCTAGAAGCATTTATGGGACCATATCTTCGAATGGTCCAAGTGAATAATGAATACACCTAATAATTTTGAGATGTACTAAAACAAATTAGTAGCCAATTTCTTTTTTTTATGTCGGGCTACCGGTGGAGAGACAAATGCTACTTTTGGAGATATAATCCCTAACTTGGGATGAATATATTAAGACTAAATGAAACCAATACCTATATTGTAGCCATATTCATTTATTGATGACCTAGCAATATGGGTGAGGCTCTTTGGCTTCCAAAGCATCTGCACCGAACAGATTAAACGAGCCAACAATGTGTAAATGAACTTATTAATGGCCACTATGTTAGGATGCTTGAGAACATGTAGATGATGTGCAAACTTTTCACTTTGTACTATCATATAGGAAAATGGATGCATAATTTTCTTAGGGGGCTTAATGATATTTCTAGAATAAGGCTTGGCAATTAGATTTTATAACCAGTGATGACTTGATGCAAGGGGTTCTAGCCAAACATTTTCAACATTCTCCCCAGACAATCCATGTCATATATACCATACATGTAAAGCATTTGAGTCCAACTAGCACTTTTTCAATGTACTCCGACACAAAAATATGCTTGATATTCATCCCAAGATGCTAAATAGTCAGTTTACCCATAATAAACATCACTTACTTTTGAATAAAACTAATAATTAATTTGGATGATTATATGACTATATTGGATTATTGTGGTTTATGTATCATTGTGGACTTTAGCACAAAAAGATGCCTTTCAGTTATAGGAAGGGCTCACCTCTAAAATGCTTTTTGGCAATTTGTGATTCACGATATAAATTCATATATGAGAGATGGGTGAGAAGACATTACCTATGATGTCGAGTTTTCCTGTAGATGCCATTACTAATCTGTCTTTCTATATTTCCTATTACTATAGGATAAGTGTTATGTGGTTAATGCAACATATAAAAACATGCCACGCTTCATGACCTCCCATTATACCTCAAAGGAAAAGTCATTGAAGCGGGCTGAGTATAGCTGTCGAGAATGTTTGAAGATGAAGGATTCAACCAATGGTCTTTGGGGGGCAATTTCTTAAGAACAATGTACACATAAATAACATAAAAGACACAAGATTAGAAAGTGGGGCTGTCCAAGGCCTCCGATACTTAAGTCGGAGAGGTTTATTACAGTAAATCTTAAAGAATGGCAGTTGGCTGTGCTTAAATTAGGTGGTGTAAGGATATTTATATCGAGATGATGGGTATCTGAGACTTATGGATCTTGAGTAGGTGTGTGAGGACCATGATAAATATAGGTTGAGATAGGGAGGTTGTATAATGATCCCCTTTGCATGATGTTATGTGGGTAGCCATGGTCTTCGAGGAGACTTCACGGATCTTTGGGAGACTTAGGTGAGGAGGCAGCTCTTGATAGAGTGCAATTTTAGTTATTTATTGTGTGTAATATTTCCTAATTATTTAGACTAAAATTGCATTCTTGTAGGTGGATTCTACTGAGTTTATTTAATTGGTGGTCAATTGCAGAGATTGGTGAAATTGTGCTGAAAAGGGTATAAATCCAGAAGCGTTCCTGATAGTTAGGCATGGGCACACTTAAACCAAATGCTCAGATTCGGGTTTCCAAGATTTCAAGGGGCGCGTGGGCAATTTTCAAAAGTTGGAGGATCCCAAATCTGAAGAAGTGTTGGACTATGATGTTTTGTTATTTAGTAGTTGATTTATATTAGGGAACTAATTTGGTATTTGTTATTAGGAAACCTTTTAGAATAGGAAATTCTTAGCAGAGTAGGATTTTTAATTACTAGTAGTTTCTCATTTCTTGGAGGACAAAAAGGAAAGGAGGAAAATGGGGGTTGAAAACTTACCTTAAGGTTGACCAGTAGTGGACTTGGAAACAGATTTTGGCTCGACGTGGGAGAGGAAATCGGAAACCCAACAAAAGGAGAAGTTGGGCCATGCGAGGTATAATAATACCTCGGTGATTAGTAGTTGCCAAAATCTATCTTCTTGGCTGCATCTTTTTGGCTTGGGAAAAGAAGAAAGGGAGACGAAGAAGCAAAACGAAGACCCAGCCATAGCTTTTCCGTTTTTTCTTCCTTCGTTATTTTCCTTTAGAATATTAATAGATGACTTTGCTATTTTCTCTTAATAACGTTGATGGAATTTCATACGTGATGTGTGGCTAATTTCATCCTTCTAGTCAAAGAGCACTTGAGGATTTGGTTCAACTATTACTATAAGATTTAATTTATTTTAACCGTTCCCTCTATTCATTAGTATTTGTATGTTTTCTACATTTATTGATTATGGTGACCATGTGTAATTAAATAAGTGCGCAGTATTTAATTATTCACGTGATCTATTTGCTAATTAGAGTGGTTGAATCCGTATTGTTTACGTTTCTAATCTTGGTAGCAAGCTGGCATAGTTGGTTTTTGTCGGAAACATACAATCTAATTCAAATAAGCCCTCGTAGCATGTTTATTAATTAGAAAGGACTTCTCTAGTATTGTAATGCAATTAAGAATTAAAATCCTCTAGTATTACTAGGGTTATTCTTGGATTGGGGAAATAGTCAATGGTGCATTGCAGCTGCTCGATACAATAAGGAGAAACTTTGATCATATCGACAATTAAAACACTGTTTTCAATGAATGTTGGAATTAAATTTGCATCGATGATCGGTTATTTGAACTATTTAGAGTGTATCCTTGGTTAGGGGTTTTTCCCATTAATTCTACTGTTTTAATTATTTTTCTAGTTGGTTAATCGGTTAATATTTTGTTAGCATTTAATCCCGAAATTCCCCAATTCTGTCACTTGAAAAAGTTAATTTTCCTCGGTCCACGTGGGCGACCATTTACTATACACATATTAACTAATTACGGTATATGGGATCAAGTATACTTCTTGGAATCGGTGAAGCCGGTAACCTATTACCGCATCAGAGTCCTTACTCCGATTACAGGAATAGCTTTTGGTTATTTTCATTGGCGTGGGTCTATTATTTATTATTGCAGGGCTCGACACTTTGTCATCTTCTTCTGAGGCCTCTCCGAAGTCATAGCTGAAAATGCCTACACTTCCCCCCGACTTGGAAAGACTTCAAGGACACGTTGGAAAGTGCTCCGGCTGGAGTTTTGTGTTCCAGGGCAACAAAGTCGAAACTTCTTTAAGAGGTGCTTTTTTCAATGTGTAATTATGCGATATTTGAGGGAGGTGAGGAGTGCCATTTTCAAAATTGAGAAAACGTCCCTTTTCGCATTTATACCTATAAATAGGGGAAGGTCCACCATTTTGGCTTTGCCACAACCTAGAGTGTTTTAATCGAACTCGTAAAGTCAAAACCTATTGATCAATCTTTTCACACCGATTCCCAAACCTTTTTTTGTGAGATGGGAGGTAAATCTCTAACTACTCCTCAATAAAAATGGATAGATCAATGCGAGATATATGTGAGTCTCAAAGAAAGAGTTATGCGAAAAAGAACCGAAGGCGTGGGCGAGAATAAATGAATCAACTTGAAGAGAGGAAGTTCGATGCCTGTTTTGAAATGGTAAGACAAATAATGGAGGAGAGAAAGAGAGTGAAGAGGTGGGGACGAGCCCACTAAGGGACACCGATACCGATGTTATCATTATAGATGATGATGCCGAGAGGTGCCGGAGGAACAAGCTCATGAAAGAGCAAGAGGTAGCACTTGAAGTAATGGCCGAGGAAGGGGCGCAATGAGTTGGGAGATCAAACCCGAACCGACCCAGGGGCAAGATCTTCACATTAGAATATGATAATGACCCTAGGAGAGCCTCACAGGGCTTCAAGTGCCTCCAAAAGGGGATATAACCTCCAGACCCTAGGAATCTAAAACTTTAGATTTATTTCGGTACTAAGATTTTATTCAAGTATTACACAAAAAGAAATGGAATCATTGTTGATGAGATTCTACTAACGGAGGGGTATAGCCCTAACTAACCCATGGGATGGCCCATTTTCAGCTAGACCTCATTAGAGCTAAATGGCCATCTATTATGAGGATGGAAGCGGGGTTTCAACTTCCGACCCTTTTGGTTCGGGGGTTCCTAATCCACTGAAGGTGCGGATCCAGCAATTCATCCCCAGTGCCATCCTAACCTTAGTGGGGTTCTAGATGCTCTGCAAGTATCTTAATGTAGGGATTTCGGTAACCTTGTTTAAGAAGTTTTACTCATTAAAGAAACAAGGATGTGACTCGTGGCGGCACTACTTTAGGACCAAGTATAGGATAAGGGTTCTGGTGGTAGATGACCCATCTTCCATGCACAACTGGAAGTATGGTTTCTTTTTTGTACCGAACTCATACTTCCCTCAGGGGTTTTAGTAGAGAATGGCTACCAGAAATACCAATTCAAACCCTAATGAGGAATTGAATAGGGAGTTTGGTATATTGGACAACTCAAGGTTCATCGTATATAGTTACCACATGCCCGATACTCTCTCGATCAGGTACTCGGCAGCATTGACTAATGAAATGAGAGCTAACCTTTTTATTGTCCTCTCCTTAGAAGCATTGTAATTTTCTTACCTTTTATTTTTATTATTTCTTCTTACTAACTAATGATAACTTTCCGATGCGGTGATGAGATGACGGTTATGATCACCTCGGGGGGATCAAATGTCCTGAAAGGAAGAAGAAAGGTGCAGAAACCTCAAGGAGCAACAACCAACATTAAAGGTATAAAAACTTTAAGAACTTTGATTGAGGTCCATGCATCGCCTTTTTTTGGGAGTCACGGTGCTTTGGTCCAGCCTCTAATGATAATTTGAGGGGCTTTGGTGTCGGTTGGGATCGAAAGTTAGGATCCAATAAGCCATACCAATTCCTAGGGTACTCATGCGAGGGAAGGAAAGAAAAGGGCATGGTGCTAAAGGATTTATCTTTGCCAACCCTCATGTGGGATGACTACTCAATCCCACCAATGAACATCAGCAGATCAGCCACCACTCATACCGACCACGTCACGGTGGTAGATCGGCATGAAGAACCAAGTTATGTATCTAGATGTGACTCAAGATTTATGCCTTGGTGCGGTCCTACCCCAAGACTTGCAGCATTCGAAGTGCAAGCCTCCTGAGACGTTGATCAGAGATTTGCTCTGCAGCCAAGTTGTGGTAAGGTTTCATTTCATTTCCCGTTTATTTCCTTGCTGATTATGAGTTTCACTAACTTTATTGATCCGATGTAGGCGAACACTTCAATGGCCAATCTTATTAGTTGGTACAACACCCTTGTACAAAGGGAAAAGCAACTAAAGAAGACTGAAGATCTGGGTAGCAAGGCCAACAAGACTCAGCAAGTGGCCGAATTTGATTTGAAGGAGGGCAATGTCTAAAATAAATCCTTCAGACGGTACTTAACGAGACTAAGAAGAAGGCTATTGAGGCTAAATAGAGGCTTCAAAATGAGATGACTTTCACTGGATGATAGTTGCCGATGATTCTTGAGGTCAAGGGTTGAGGAGGACCTACTGAACTCTCAAAATGAACTATAGTTTCGGCTATACCAAGGCCAGGCCAAGAACTCCGTCCGGTGAGAGTTGAAGTTGGATGAAGATGCCAATTATGACTCCAGAACTGAGGATCTTGTCGAGCTGTGCCTCCAAGGCATCAAGGTAGGACAGAGGTAAACGGAGTCTCTAACGCCTTCTACACTAATAGGCAGGCCAAGAATGCAACCTAGGGGATAGTTGAAGGGGGTGTCTCGGAGCAACTTGAGGTAGGAGAAGTCTCGGCTAAAGAGAATCCTTCTACCAGGTAATAGCCAGACCCAACTTACCTAGTGTGAGCTTGTAAACTAGGCTAAGGGTTAGGTTCCTCCGCCTTAAGGCCTTTGTTGTTTTACCGCCTTTGTACCCCTTGTATCTTTTTAATAGACTGCTGAATAAAATTTTATTTTATTGAAGGCTTCGTCTTTGTCTTCATTTAATTGCATGAAAGTTTATTCAATTGCTTTGAATTATAAAGCTCTCGCATTCTCTGCTCTTCATTGCCTCCCAAATTTTAGTAATGTTTATAAGATAAAACATAAAACATACTAAAAATTTCTAAGAAATTGAACAAGTAAACAATTTCGATGATAATTTCAGATAATATTAACAATTGCAAGAAGGAACATAATATAAGAATGCCATCAGCAAAACAAAGGTTTTCATTAAGACTTTACATTTTCAAGCACTTCGTTAGTTTAATTCTGACTAAAGTGATCTAACAATACATGTAACACATTGAATCATGAATAGAATTTTTTAAGGTTAGAAAAATGCCAAGTACGTGGGATCAGAAAACCATCTCGATAAGCTAACTTGCAATAACCACTTCCATGAGTTTCGATGACTAGGTGAGATCCTTCCCATTTTGAATATAACTTTCCCTGACCGAGGTCCCTGCTGATAGAGTTCTTCCTCAAAACTAAGTCTCTTGAACAAAATGTAGTTTCTCGAACTCTGGTGTTATAATAATGAGTTATGACATTCTTGTAGTTAGCCAATCGGATGGTTGCGATTTCTCTTCTTTCTTCTAATAAATCCAGGTCGGCTTGCCATTCTTGAGTGTTGTCTATGGCGGGAAGATTTTGCAACCTCGATCTAGAGATGCCAACTTTAGCAAGGACTATGGTTTCGGCACCATAAGTAAGTGAAAATGGTGTTTCTTGGGTAGCTATACTGGCCATAGTTCAGTAGGCCCAGAGTACGCTCGGGAGTTCTTCTATCCATGAAGTATGGATTTGTTCCAAGCGGGTCTTGATGCCATGTAAGAGGGTTCAGTTAAGATCTTCAACTTGGCCATTGGTTTAAGAATGGCCAACCGAAGTGAAATGCTACTTGATTTAGGGTTTCGCACCATCCTTTGAAGGAATTTTCAACAAACTGTCCGCCATTATCTGAGATGATCACCCGTGGGATGCCGAATCGATAAACTATTTTCTTCTAAAAGAATTTCTAAATGAATCGGCCTGTAATATTGGCGAGGGGCTCAGCTTTCACCCACTTGGTGTAGTAATCTATAGCTACAATAAGTCAGGTGAACCCGCTGGGAGCCCTCGGGAAGGGTCCTAAACGATCCGTTCCCCATTATTCAAAAGACCATGGGGAAGTGATAGGAATTAAGTCCACCACTGGAAGTTGGCTTTCCGAATCATGGACCTGTTAAGTTGAGTAGTTTTGTGCCAAGGTATAGAAATCTTGTTACATCAAAGGCCAATAATAACCCAAGTGCAATGCTTTTTGGATATGGTCTGAGGACCCACATGTGAACCGTAGAGCCCTTCATATATTTCTTGAAGTATGTGTTGTCCTTCTTCGAGACTGATGCACTTCAACCACGGACCCATGTAGGATCTCCTGTACAATGTGCCTTCATGAAATGCATATGAGATAGCTCGCAACTAAATACGTCATGCTTCGGTTTTGTCTAACGAGAGGTCACCCCTTGTTAAATAAGTTACATAGGGATCCATCTAAATTGAAGATTCAATAATTGTTAAAACTTCATCATTTTCAAAACTCGGATGTTGGAGGATCTCTACCATGACTGTTCCCGATGATGGGGTATAAGAGGATGAACTAACTTGGAGAGGGCATGAACACGCTTGTTTCTAGGCCTTGGGATATGAGTCATTTCAAACAACTCAAAGTTTTCCTTGAGTTGTGCAACCCGAGTCAGATATCTCTTCATATTATCCTCATTAGTCCCGTACTCCCCAAACACTTGATGAATTGTTAGTTGGAAATCACTACATATTTTGATTTTTCGTGCCCTAAATCTTTTTGCAAGGGTCAATTAAGTAATAAGGGTTTCATATTCAGTTTCATTGTTGGAGGTCAAAAATCCAAACCAAAGACCATAACTGCACTCAAAACCCTTAGGGCTAATCCAAAGAAGGCCAGCTCCGCCATCATCTCGGTTAGACGACCCATCTACATGCAACTCCCATAGAATCGAAAAGGTTTCGTCTAATGTCTGATCATTGTTAAGTGTAAACTCGACTATGAAATCAGTCAAGACTTGGGTCTTGATAGAAGTTCTCGACCTATACTCAATGTCAAATTCGCCCAATTTCACAACCCATTTCATCAATCTTTCCGAAGCTGTAGGTTTCATCAATATCTATTGAATTTACTGGTCAGTTAATACGCAAATGAGATGTGACTGAAAATATGGCTTGAGATTTCGGGCCATGTAAACCAGGCATAACACGAGTTTCTCCATCTGTGTGTATCTTTGATTTATGAAGCATTCGACTGACATAATAGACTGGTCTCTGAGTCTCCGACTCATCTTTAATGATAATGGCACTAATTGCCTTCGATATAGCAGACAAATAAATGAAGAGTGTTTCTCCCGAGGTGGAAGAAACTAAGGTCGGTAGAGATTGCACATGCTTATTTAAACTTTCAAAGGTTAGCCAGCATTCTTCGGTCCAAGTGAAATGATCGCTTTCCTTCAGGGTCTTAAACAATGGCATATTTAGAACAACGGGTTGGGACAAGAACCGATGTAAGGCTGCCAATCAACCCATAAGATTCTACACATCTTTCAATATTTTTAGAGGAGCCATCTCTCGGATGGCTTGAATTTTATCGAGATTTGCCTCAATTGCTCTTTCCCACATCATGAAACCAAGAAATTTTTTAAAAAATACACCAAATATGCATTTTTTTGGATTAAATCTCATCTTACTATTTCTATTTCGTAGAATCTCGAAGATTTTGATAAGGTTTTCAAACCAAGTGCTTTTGCTTTCTACTCTTCACGAGAAGGTCATCTACATATGCCTCCATGTTCTTCCTGATCTATGCTTTGAAGATCTTATTTACCAGCCTCTAGTAGGTGGCTCCAACATTCTTCAATCCGAATGGCATGGTAGTGTAACAGAATACTCCACATTCTGCTATGAAGGTTGTCTTTTACGGGTCTTTCTCATCCATCTCGATCCAGTGGTATCCTTCAAATACATCAAAAAAATAAAAAACTTCATATCCTACAATGAAATTGATCAGAGCGTCTATCTAGGGGAGAGGGTAGCAATATTTCGGACATGCCTTATTCAGATCGCTGAAGTCGATGCACATCCTCCAGCTCCTTGTGTCTTTCTTGGTCATTACAGGATTAGCCAACCAGGTAGGATAGTAGATTTCTCTAATTGTGCCAGAGAATAGTAAGTGGTCCACCTCGACATTGATGGCTTGGCTCTCTCGCGGTCGAAGTTCCCTTTCTTCTATTGCACAGGTCGAACTTTTAGATCAACATTTAGTTTATGTATCATAAGATCCTTGGTATGCCCAGCATGTTCTCCATTGACCACACAAATATTTCTAGGTAATTTCGAAAAGATCCTTTAAGCGATGCAATATTTGTGGATCCAAGACTCGTTCTACTTATATTGTTTTGTCTGGCCTGTCCGAATCTATCAGTTTTCAATCACCGAATCCTTGGTCTCTAGTCGAGATTGTTCTCAGAGGGATCCGAGATCGAATGGTTCAATAGCAAGAATAGGGGGATCCGAGGACTGCCCTTCCGAGACTCCTTGCAAAATAGCCAAGTAGTATTCTCGAGTAGTCTCAACGTCACCGAATATCTCACCTATTCCATTCAGTGTTTGGAACTTGAAACTCAAATGACCGGTGGACATGATGGCATGGAGGGCATTCAATGTTGATCGACTGAGAATCATGTTACAGGTTGGGGACGCCTTTATCACTGCAAAATTGACTGGGATGGTTCGTACCCGGAGATGGGTACCAATGGCAATAGGGAGAGTGATCATACCATCAGGGGTAAACAACCTGACCTCCGAATCTCACGAGAGTGTTCGAACCAGAGTAAGCTTATCTTCTGATAAGCTTATCTGCTCGAAGGTCTTGTAGTACAGGATAGCCATGGAACTTTCGGGGTCCACATAGGCCTTCTTGACTAGATAATTATTGGCAATCACTTGGGTGACAATAGTTTCATGATGGTTAGAAGCTGAAGGTACATCGTTGGTAGGGTCATAAGTGATACTCTCCGTCAAATGAGAGCTTACTCCTAATTCTTCCAACCCAGTTTGTCAAAAATTTATTTTCCTAGACCTCTGGTTGTCCCGCGCTATTAGTTTCCCACTAACAGTGTTTATAACACCAGTTAGGGAACCTGGTTCATTTGAGGGATCGGTTGGGGTTAAGGTTGCCGGTCGAGTTTGGGATTTCTATTATGCCTACGACGGTCCTATTGTCTATCATCACGATGATCTTCCTGTTGACCTGACCTCCGATCATCTCTCACGAACTGGCACAAAAATCCCCTCTTGATCAAATTTTCAATCTCTTTTTTGAGATCTTTGCAATCCTCGATTTCGTGACCGATACCTCTATGATATGCACAAAAGAGATTGGGGTTTCTATTCTCCAGCTTCCCTATCATTCTTGATGGGGGTCTTGTGAGATTTTGGTGCTTTATTATCGCAAGAATATAGGATCGGGTAGTATTGAGAAAGATCAAATTCTAATTGGCAATAGAGGGTTTGCCTTTGCTGATTCTGGTGAACACGCTAACTCGATCTCATGGGTTGTTTGAAGATACAGAAGGTACATCCCAAAATGGTCGGGCTCTCCGACGCCTCTCACCAACCGAGAAGGCTGCTTGACCTTCTTTCTTGAGACACTCAGAGTTTTCGCCCTGGTTATACTTGTCAATTCATCTCCAGAGTTCATCGGGATCAGGTATTTGTACACTCTCCTCAGAGAAATAGGCCATATAAGATCGGAGGGATTCATCGAGACGTTGCCTTATGTTCATAAGGGAAGTCGATGTTTTCGTAATTGGTCTGGAGGAGACAAAATGATAAATAAAAAGGTACACCAATTGATTAAGGAAGGAGATATTGTTGGACTCTAATTTCTAGAACCATTTTTGGGCATTGCCTTGCAAGAAATGAGGGAAATCTTGACACATGATGGATTTGGAGACCCCGCACAGTCAAAATATGGAAATGAATGCATGGACATAATCTTGGGGGTCACCTTTACTATCATAATAAGAGACATTGGGGAGTTTAGAGTTCAGAGGAAAAAGTTCCTCGTTAATATTTGAGATGAATGGAGGGTCTCTCAGGTAATCTTCATACCTGGAACCTTGAGTAGAGACATCAGCTATATTCCTTTACTTGAATGGATTATCTCGAGGCATTTCAGATACTGAGGCATGGAACGGTTAGAATATTTTGAAGTCTTGTACTTCTTCTTCGGGCATGCATCTTCAGATTCGTCTTCAGAAGAATATCTTCAGGAACGTTCTCGGGATGGCTCAACCACATCCTTCCCCCTCATATGTCGAGTTATCTCATCATTAGCCACAACGAACTCAATGATTTTAAGATAGTCTCGGCACCTTGACGTGAGGGTTTTTCAGGAATGATTTGGTGACTCCTCTTACATTCTGCATGTAGGTCGTCTTGGTCCATTTGCTAAGTGATTCTGTTAGATCTTATCTCAGCCATAAGTATGAGTAGAAAAGCATGATAACTTTTGATTCAAGATTCCCATAGACAGTGCCAATTATAGAAGTAGAGGTAAAACCTTAGGAATGTTTGAAAACCGAAGAGGACTTAGGGGGTTTCTTAAGAATCGATGTGCCTGTCGGCAACACAAAAAAGGGCACAAGACTGAAAGCGGGGCTTCGTCCCCGTGGGTCATTCCGATGTTTAAGTGAGAGAATTATCCAGAAATGAAAATCTTAGAGAATGTACTGTAGTCAGCTTAGTTTAAATTAAGTGGTGTAAGGGGCATGTATACCAGATGATGGTGTGTACGGAAACTCATGAATCTTTAGCAGATGTGTGAGGAACCACGATGAACAGCCGAGATAAGGAGGTTGTACAATGGTCCCTCCTTTCAAATGATGTTAATGTAGCGCAGCATGACATCCATGGGGATGAAGACATCAGGTGTCTTGAGAAGGCTACTACCAGGATGCCGAAGACTTAGGTGAGGAAGAGAGCTGCAAAAGCTTTCTTCCCCAGGCCTCCTCTGAAGTCATAGCTTGGAGAATGGCCTCTATAGTCACAAATTGGGCCAACAGGCTTGTTTAATCACCGCCATACTTTAATGAGAAATGTTATTGAGTAGACATTCATGGTGCTGAAACAAATATTCAAAGTTTTTTATGGGCTGATGCAAAATTGCCCTATTAAAGTCCAAAAAGATATTGTTATAAGTTGTTGTGTGCTGGATAATTTTATCAGAGAGGCATCAAATTATGAATACTTCACGAGAGTGAACATTGCCCTGAATTTAGATACCAATAGTGGCCGGGGGCCTCATTAACAAGTTGATATGACAACAAGGGGTCCATAATTGGAATGAATTCCGTCGGTTAATGGCTGATTATATATGGATGCATCAAAATGAGTAGTATAATTAGAGCGCATCTTGAGAATCTTCCACAAGAGTTAATTAGATTTTCTTTTATTGTCAAACTAATGTAGTTGTAACATTTGGTTAAACTTTTAGCAATATTTGATATGAGATGAGAAAGTCCTATACACGCTAGTATCGAAAAATTTGAGGACTGCATGGTTTTCGTGAATCAATTTTAGAAAGAAGTAACTGTAAATCGCCTTTTGTGAATTAATTTTAGAAAGGATTATACATTTCTAATCCACAATCATTTAGTTTCAACTATTCTTTTGAAAAGGCACAAAACCCCCAAAAAAAAAGAGGAAAAAATAGCTATAGTAAAAATTTTTTAAAAAACCATCTTGCACAAAAAGTTTTTAAAACAATTTTATAGTATGTTGTGGTAAAATTTTAGATAAATACCCAAAAAATATACCTCCTAAATGAAATCGTTAGATCTCATTTACTCCAAAAAGTATTCACATAATTAGCACAATAAAAAGTTAGTAGAGCAATCTATAGCAATTTCAACTTGTGCATCGACCTCTTATAAATCTTTTTCCAAAATTTTGAATAACGTTATTGTAATTTGGTTGATACATTCTTTTTATACCTAAAAGTTTGGGCAAATTCGAATTCGATCGTCGCTACAGATTAGGATATGTCCTTTGGACTAAGGATCACTTAGAGGGATTCTTACGAATTGACCACTAACATAATTCTGACATTACACGCCTTTTGTTGAAAAAGTAGATTGAACTTACCAACTGAACTAATTAGCGTAAACAACTTGTGTTTACTTTCAATCAAACTGCATGTTGACACCAGTTGAAAGACATCGCAACAATTATCCTAAATATGTCCCTTATTGCTGTGTTTTACTTTGGTAAGAATTAAGACATATAAATCTAAGAAAAGAAGGAAAAGAAATATATATGTGAGAAAAATGTAAAGATGAGGGATAATAGTAGTCAAAGCGTAAGATGTGAAAGACTTTGTGTGCAATTTCTTCCTCTAAAAAAATTTAACAGAACCTTGAAGAAGAGACAAAATCAAAAAATTTAGAAGAAAAAACAAAGGTTAAGCAGCCGTCCGTACCACGTTAACACCCACCGGACCGTATCCAACCACGCCACGCGTAGTCTTCACTTCTACTCCCACCACTCCACTCCAACCCAATTCCTCAACCTAGCTCCTCCGAGCCCCGCCCCACTCCCTCAGCGCCCCTCCGCCGTCTTCTGCCGGACCGAGAGATGTATAGGGACGTGTCAGCTTGCAATACATACAACTATGGCGACGCGCTGTACTGGGACGCGCGGTATATTCAAGAAGCCAATTGTGGTTCTTTTGATTGGTACCAACGTTACTCTGCTCTTCGCCCTTTTGTCCGCAAGTACATTCCAACTTCCGCCCGTGTCCTCATGGTTGGCTGTGGCAACGCCCGTAGGGAATCTCTTCCCTTTGCTCTTACTTTTCATTTTTTGGTGTTCATTTGGGCAAATGTTTTTAATTTCATTTCCTAATTTTTAGCTAAAATCATGAAGTGTTGATGATTACAACAAGTGTTTTTGAGCTTTTACTGCTTTAAAATAAGTTGGTTTTGTTTATTTTGCTGTATTTTTATGACCCAAATCAAAGCTAGACATATGCATGTCTTCCTAATCCATTTCCTTTCTCAATTTTGAGGTGAAATTTGATTGTTTTGCTGATTATAGTTGTATTTGTTGGACTTTCGCTGCTTATTTTTTATGGGTTCACTGGGTTTCCTAATTTATGATGTCTAGTGCGAGAACTGCATAGAATTGTGTCATGAAACAATGCTATGCTTAGTACAGTTTTGTTGTTCAGTTCATTGTTGGGTGTAATTTTTCCTGGTGTAATTCTGACTTATGTGGATTATGTTGATAAATAGGAGTAAAGATGGTAAGTTGAGTAATTGTGAGCTGCGTGCTAGTGGTCAAAAGAAAAAGTCTTGGAATAAAAGAAGTTCAAAATAGAAATCCAGGGTAAGGATGGGTTTTTAGCTACATGATGACATAATAGTATTGTTGATTAAGTCAGGGAAGTTCTGATGATTTTGCAGGTAGTTAGTTTCCCGTTTCTTTATTGCACAGGGAAAGAATATCATCATTTAGCAACCTTTTTCTGTTCTTTTTCTTTTTTTCCCCCCTTATTGGTTTTAGGGTGGACTACCCTTACTTGGCTGCATGAGGTTTCAAAGCAATCTAAGAACAAGCAATTTAAATTTTTCAATGAAAATAAATTTCAAGGGCAGAGATTTTATCTTTTTGAGCTACTTCCTTATGATTTTGATGTATTGGTAGTTCTGCAGAAGTTTTCTGGGGCAAAGATTGCAGCATTATTTTGTGGAATCTGATTTTGTGATCATGTCCAATATTCGACACCATGTGTAAATAGGGAAAAAAAATGCTTAGTAGTATTAGAAACATGAAGCCTGGACATTTTGTTTTGAGCTATTGCCTTATGATTCCATTGTGTGGGTTCAATTGCTGCAGAAGCTAAGATTTTATCTCTGCAGAAGTTTTCCGGGGCAAAAATTGTAGCTTATATTCTGTCCTATATTAGGCACCTTATAAAAACAAAAGGGGATTAAAACATGAGGCCTAAAGAGTGATACTTCAAGCCATTGCAGTATAAGGTCTCATCTTCAATTCAAGGCCTTAACTTTAGAAATGAGGAATGTAAACTTCTTAAGGACAGTGGGAAAGATAGCCATCAAAAATCAAACAAAACCTTGGCACGAAGTAGGGCATTAAAGAGCTCAACAAACTATAGGAAATAGTGAAACAAATGCTTGAAAAGGAAGGCACTAAAAAATGCATACAAAATTTAATAAATGAATTTTGGATGACCTGACCTGGAGTATAAACAGGATAATGGAAAACCTTTTTGGTAGCAGCTGATAGCAATAAAGGGGAATGATGTCTAAGACAATGGAAGTCCAAAGAACTGGGCAGTGAGATCATTGCTGTCCCGGAAGACTGGACAGAATGAACTTTTGATCAATGTTAATTTGGGGCCAGGTAGTTAAGATGTAGTTTTGCTTTCCAAGGATACTGCAAGATAGAAATTTTTAGTTGTGTGAACTGTTATTAGAAAATGATACCTTTGAGGATGAGTGTTTCTGAGGAAAGGTGTTTAACTGGGTTACAAATTGTCTAACTGAAAATGATTGAAGAAACTTACACTGAGAAGAATACCGCCAGCCTCTAGTAAATTGCTTCCAGCTATGTTACTTCGACTTTTCATTTTACCCCCACGTACCCGTGTCGACACGACACGACATGGGTGTGGGTGTGGGATATGTGTCCAGTACGTTGAAAAATTTTTGGACCCTTTGACTTTTAAAGGAGAGTGAGGTTGATAGAATAGGAGAGATGGGTGAGGAAGCTTGTGAGAAAGTTAGAAAGGTGACTAGAAGATTCAACAAATCTAGCTTCATGGCTGTCTTATCTTTGAGAGATTGGAGCAAAACAGAGTTTAAACGCCAATTTCTCACCATACAGCAGTCACAAGTCATGCGGTAAGGAGCAGAGTTTCTCACCACGCAGCAGCCATGACCCATGGAGTAGAAGTTCAAGATGATGTTTCACCTCCCAGAACACAGACGGAAAATAATTGCTTGTTTGTTGCTTCTAATTTTTGAATTTGATTGGGAAGAGAAAGGGGTATGCTTTGTCTTTTAGAAGAGAGAGCTGAGAGAGGAGAGGTGGTGCTTTGACTGTTTGAGACGATACAGTTGAGATTTGGAAATAGTATATAATTTGTAGTATATAATTTGTTAGCATTTGGAAATAGTATATAATTTATAGATTTGCTAAAATTTTTGCCGTGCCCACGTACCCTTGTCTGAGTTTTTATAAGTGTCTCAGGATCCTAATTTTATATGATTGACGAACTAGATACTTAGACACATATCCGAATCCGACACCCATACCCGAGTCCGAGTAACATAGGCTTCCAGGGAAACCTTTGTGGTGAAAGATGTATTTTAGATTATGGAAACTGGGAAGGAATACAACCGACAGTTCACTGAGGTCCATGCTTTCTGGTAACATGATTAATACATTAGAAACATAGATTAAAGGTGTGGTGGAAATTCTTCCTTTCAGGTTTTAGTGATTTGTTATGCTCCTAGTGATTCTGTGTGCTCTCTGGTAACATGATTAATACATTAGAAACATAAATTAAAGGTACAGTGGAATTCTTCTAGCAGGTTTAGTGATACGTTATGTTCCTAGTGATTCTTCCAATCCTTAAAGCATTGTAGCTTTAATGATGCTGAGCTGTACATTGTGAAAGGTTTTAGTTTAAGATGATCATTAAATTGGGATAGGATGTTAGTTGTGTGGATTAACCTATACTTGAAAGTCAGCTACTTATTGAAGCATAGGCATGAGATGTGGACCTAGATTGACTGCTTGATTTGATAGGTTTCATCTTATGCTTAAAGTTTCACACCAAAAAAGTTTCTGCTCAATGATAATAGTGAATTAGCATGTATCTGAGCCATATAGGTGGGGATGGTTATAAGTGGGGGCAATATGTAATGTACTTTCTTTGGACAAGTTTAATGCAAAAAATACTACTAGGATTTTCTATCGGGGATAAATAAAAATATAGTTTCAAACTGACTTGTCGAACCTGATGTAGGACAAGATAGGTAAGATCTTGCCGTACTAGCACCGGCGGAAGAAAATGAGGGTCGGGACTGTTTCGGGCTATGAACAGTACCTGTTAACAGTAAAGTAGGAAGAAAAAGACTAAGAGGAGGGAAGATGAAGAAGGAAAAATATTAATCAACTAAACTCAAACTTTATTTCATCAATTCTCGGTGTCTCAAAGGAACGTGGATACATAGGTATTTATAACTAAAAGCTTCCTAAAACTTCTCCTGAAATCTGTCCTATTCTAAGCTCTTTTAGAAATTTAACTAGGCTTCACCCTAGTACTTGTAGAAAAAGTTACCTACTAATAAAAGACTCCAATTCTAATAAAGGACTCCAATTACTTACCTAATTGAACAGCAGAAGAAAAGGAGGGTCGGGACCAGCGGAAGAAAAGGAGGGTCGGGACTGTTTCAGGCTATGAACAATACACATGAGCAGTAAAGTAGGAAGAAAGCGACTAAGAGGAGGGAAGAAGAAGAAGGAAAAAAATTAATCAACTAAAATCAACCTTTATTTCATCAATTCTTTGTGTCTCAAAGGAACTTGGATACATAGGTATGTATAACTTTTTTTCAAACTTCTCCTAAAATCTCTCCTATTCTAAGCTCTTTTAGAAACTTTAACTAGGCTTATAACTCTAATACTTGTAGGAAGAGTTACCTTCTAATAAAAGACTTCAATTCTAATAAAGGGCTCAATTTTTACCTAATTGAACAAAAACTCAATAAAAGACTCAAGACATAATTGTGGAAATTCTGAAAACTTCTAGCGATGACTACAATACCAAAATGTAAATAATAGAAAAATGTAAATAATGGAAAATACTGAAAGACACTATTCCCTTTCCTAGTTGAAGCTTGAGGAATATGAAAAGCTTTGATCTTAGATTTTCTAGAGCTCTTTGTTGATTGCATGAGAAGCTGCCTGATGTCAGTCAGACATGACTCTAGTTTTGTGCTTTTACATTTTCTAACTTGGTTGATGATAAGGGTGGCTGTGGCTGCATTCGAACCATGATGTGAACCTTTTCTGTTTTGGTGCCAGCTCCTCAAAATGTGGAATTTAAACTGGAGTCACAAAGCTGCAACCTTGTCTGTGCCCAGTTGTTGCTACTTAAATGACTCAAAATTAAGCAGTTGCATCAAAAATGAAGGACAGTGACTTCTATTATAGACATCGCTATCTTTTTCGTTTTTTAAAAGTTTTCAGCTAAACACTGTAAAAAATCTTGAATTAAGTCCTACGAAAACATTATTAAAGTTTTCAAAATATTTGTGTTTCTTGTTAACATAATTTGTATGTCTTGACTGCCCTATCTTGAAATATCCTTTGAAATTTCAGTATCGTCAGTGTTGAAGATGTTAATTGACTCAAGATGTGCGTAACCATTTTTCCCTTGTAGTTCCTTGATTTAGAGGATGAACTACTACCACTAAAACATGCGATTCTGTAGGAAATAAATAAAAATACATTGTAAATATTGTTCAGAAGTTAAAGGTATTAAATAAATTATGCATGCAAGTAATAGGAGAATATATGAAATTCAACATCATTAATGTTGAAGATGTTGGTTGACTCAGTACCATGCGTCATTTTTTTCCCCTTGTTAATTTAGAAGATGAGCTACAACCGCCAAAAGTTGACGTTTTGTAGGAAGTGGAAAACATCATAGATAATGTTGAGAAGTTAAAGGTGTTAAATAAGTTATTTACATAACAGGAGAATGTATGTGACCAAAAAAAAAAATGTAATAGGAGAATATAAAGTAATAATTGTATTAACATTGGGATTTAAAGAAATTAAAGAAATTATGGGACTATAATGAGTGAATGGGAAATTGAGAGAATTAAAGGGTAGATGAGAGAGAATAAATATTTGGTGTGGTGAGACCATAGGGGATTTTATAGGGTTTAATTCAAGATTAAATTATAAAGAGAAAAGAAACGATTGCGAAGGCTATTATAGCCATTGCTACCATTCCTTTCCTGCTGTTTGCTTCATCAAATGAGTTTGTCTCTCACTTTGGACTGAAACTGCTAAGTTTTGAGCCGTTGCTGTGGCATCAACTGGGCCTCTGCAAGGGTAACAGCTTACGCAGTTCACTGGTCACTTGGAACTCTAGTTTCAAGATTATATACTGGAGCCAGAACCCTTAGGCAAGGTTCTGGTCATAAGAACAGCAGCTGCAGTTCCTGATGGCTGTTCCTGATACAACATATACTGCAATAGATACTGCTGTAGGCAGATTAAGCCTGTAAGCTGAGATTTCTGAATTATGATATGTTTTCTGTCCAAGTTAACTGAGTCATCTTGAGATGGTAAAAGTCAACCTGGTTTGCTACAGTGATTAGTGTGCTTTCTTAGTTGACAGGTTTGTTTATCTATGAAGATGACTTAGTTATAACAATTCTTAACTTCCAAGTATATCATAGCTAATCAGTTTTAAATTGTAATAGCATTGGGAAGAGAGGAATGATGGGAAGAATTTTTGCATTGAGCTTAAGATGATGTGTTGTGTTTTGTTTAACAAATGGAAGCGAGGTTTCCTCTGGGTGGGTTTTTGAAGGAAATCTTGGTGGGATTCCTTGATTTCTTTCTTCTCCCATTCTTTTCCCCCTTTTTCCTGCTCCTTGCTTCTGTTTGAAACTGCCCTTTCCCATTTCTGATTCTCAGAAGTTTCTTCTACATTTTCAAACATTTGTACCAGCAGTTAGACTGCTAAACTTAGTTCCCCAATCCACTCCTCCACCCCTGGAAAAAAGGACTTCTAAGTTTCAGCACCAAAATTTTCACAAATTGAACATGGAAGCCTGGATTTGGATTTGAGATAACCTAGAAGCTGTAGATGATTATGATCAAAACGGCCTATATCAGCACTAGCCTATACCTGTACAGGAGAAGTATGGAGGAAAGTGAAATATGTGGATCACAATAAGGTTCCTGTCATTGTGGATCTTGCAGTTAATATTGTAGTTAACTGCTGGATGACTACAAGAGCTGATTTTTGAGGATTTCAGTCGACACATGAGATGGGAAAACGATATTATCAACACGTTTATTGGAGTCATCTGTGAAACAGTACCTGCCTTAATGTTGGGTACTTTGATCCAAGCTGGTTTTCCAATGAATCCAAGAGTAAAAGTTGTCAACAAATCTAGTTGAGAATCATTATGCAATTGAGAACCATTATGCCTTTGTTCAGTGGCTGCAGATATTTTTCACAGTGCTCATTGCATGTCAATCATAAAAATAGGGTGCAGGGCAGGTGTGTTAAGCTTGAATTGCTCAATGCTTCTGTGAAAATTGTACTTAACTTGGCTTTAGTCGAGCTTCCACTGGAGTAGGAACTTAGTGATACCTTGTGATTAGGTTTCTACTGGCTTCGTTGAGCACTTCTGACATGTTTCTGAGATTGTACATCACTGTGATTGGTGTATGTTGTTATACAAATGTAGCATAAATTTTTGTAGTGTATGTAGTATCTATTGACTTGCAGACTTATTATTTCAGAAAAAATAAATGGCTGTCAAGTTATATGTGAGTATCAAATGTCCCAACTCTAATTATTTTATTCTGACTTTATCCCTCCCTTCCCATCTTCATGTACTCAGCTTAGGATGTTTTATGCTTTTCAATAAGCATGTGCTATTCCCACTTGCTGCTTGCTGCTTCTTTAGCATTAAACTAGTTTCCATCAATGCCACATCCTCAGTATACTTTATAGCATTTAACTTATGTAAAGTTTTGCCGAAGCCCAGTTGTTATAGCTGTTGTTACCATTAAATTTAATTTATCTATTTTCTGCAAAATACAATGTTAAACACTTAATTTTGTGATGGCGTCCAGTAAAGGCCAAACCAAAGAACTGAGTTGATGAAATCATAATTTGAGGGGTCAAATTCAGACTCCTCATTCATTATCTTATTTTATGAATCCAGTGGTTATCTTTCTTCTTAATTCATGTTTATACTTGTTTCATAATGTAGATGTTGACTTGTCAATCGTTATTAAAATGCTGACCATAAAAGAACTTGTTTTGCAGTTATGTCAGAAGATATGGTCAATGATGGTTATGAAGATATAATGAACATCGACATATCATCCGTGGCTATTGACATGATGAGAAGGAAATATGAGCAGGTTCCGCAAATGAAATGTATCCAGGCTAAAGAATAGTTTTATATACTGTTGCTGAATTTTATCATTTATACTTTTTCTACTTGATTGAAAGAACATATCTAGCCAGTAAAATTTCCTTATGAAACTCTATAGACATGCAAATGGATGTTAGGGACATGAGCTTTTTCCCTGATGACTCATTCCATAGTGTGATTGATAAAGGTAAGGTGCCCTAATTCTCCATTTTAAGTGTTTTAAGTTTTAATATGTCTTGAAGATCGAGTTACAGAGTGTTAATGCTCTGATTTATCTCTCAATTTGGTATTTCTGGTCTTGCTGGTCCACATAGGAACTCTGGATTCATTAATGGTAAGTTAAATTTCTACTTTTCCCCTTGGTATCTGCTTAGTCCTCACTAGACTTGGGATTGTCTAACTTTATATTGTTTAATGCTTGCATATCCTAGTGCGGGAACAATGCTCCAATCAGTGCTGCTCAAATGCTGGGGGAGGTGAGCAGGTTGTTGGATTTGTTAAACTGTGAAGTTATTTGTACTCTCCTTGATGTGATTTTCAGTTTCTCATTCTTCTGATACAAGTGTGTGGATTTTTCTCTGTTTCAGGCTTCTTAAACCCGGAGGAGTCTATCTCTTGGTAATGTTAACCCTAAAGTCTGTAGGTTTTCTATTTTTGAATCATAAATTAGACGTAAAGTCTGAAATTACTTGCTGATGGCAGATAACTTATGGTGACCCTACAGTGAGAATTCCTCATCTAAATCGATCAGTGTACAGTTGGAAGATAGAACTATACATTATACGTAAGTGGATTTTTCTTTGATATAAAACCTGTTTATTCTCTATTATGTTCTAGTCTACTTATATGTCATAGTTTGAGTATTTCTGGGATAATAGTATTTCAACTTCGCTATATCTTCATGTGACAACTTTGACTCCAACATACCTCAAGTGATATTGGGATATACTGATCTTTGCGTACTACTACTGGCATGAATTGAATTCACAAGCTGCATGGGATACATTTTCAGATTCATTTTCCCACAGTGACATGCTGAGATTGTTTTATAAAAGCTACAAATGGTGGCCATGTTAAATCTCTCAGGGGAATGAGTTTGAAATTATGTTTGGATAACAAATTTGCTGTTCCATGTTCCTTCCAACACATTTGTATCAGCCTAGTTAATAGTTGTCACTAATTAATGATCTAATTCAGTATGGCTAAACAGCACGGGAGTACATTGTTAGATATCTTTATGACAAATCGCTGATGTGGGTTTAGATAAAAAAAAGGGAGAAAAAAGAGTGTGAGCCTTTTCTTATTCTTATCTGGTTACACTTTAGTCACATAATCAATTTGTTAATCTTTATTCTCTCTCATTAATTTTGAGGAACAGCACTCCTATTCCGGTAATTGTAACATATGTTTTATTGCCACTATAGTTTAGGAAATCAACTTTAACTTGGTCATTGTTACTACATATAAATGTAGTTTACAGCTTACATCTCTGTTTAAAGGGCCAAAGCAGTCAGGATGACTAGGAATGTGGCATTTTCTTGTTTGCTGGATACTATGCTCTGGTTAGTCAACCTGTTATTCTTTTTATTTCTTGCAGCATGACCAATCACACTCAAGTATACCCTGTCTCTTAGACATGGTCCTTTAACCAGCATTAGAAAGCCCCACTAGGAGCCAATCTAAAGAAAAGATTGTCGTAAGTTGGTGAAAATTTAAATAGTAAAAATTACATTACAATCATGATGTTAGAGAACTTAACGATACCTCAGTAAAAGTTTCTAAAAGGGCGGAATCTGCATAGAACAGTCTCTATGCTAAAAAGGTTTTCTGATTTCTGTACTTCACTATTGTGGCTATGTGTTCTTTTGACCACTATTGCCATCAGATAGTTGTTCATTATGCTTGATGCTGGTGGTTTTTTATTGGGTTGCATATGGCTTGGAAGAGGAAAGTTTGGATAGGTAAAGTAACAATTGCTGGTTTACTGTGTGGGCTTGGATAGAGAAAGTCAGGAGGATAGAGAAAGTCAGGAGGAGGTTGTGATTTGACCTTGCAATAGAAACCATGATGGGAAAATCAGAAAATTTTTGTTCTTATCTTAATTGTTGGTTTAGTTTATGTATATGGTGAAAGGGGGCATTGAAGCGGTGTCAAACCAAAATTTCACCGCGCCCGCTCACGCGTTGCTGACCTAGTGAAAGAAAAGAAATCAATTAGTTATTCTTCAAAGTTTCAGCTGCTCAATGACTAGAATTAGACGGGGATATATACCCAACAGGACATGTGCATCATAAACAAGGACATAAAGGAGGCATTGAAGCTGTGTCAAACCAAAATACCCAACAGGACATATGCATCATAAACAAGGACGTGCTGGTCCAGGGAAAGAAAGACTGTATGGTGGAGCGGATGAAAAATGGGACTGCAAGTATTGCCTCCATGAGACTTGAGGAGCCATTATATGGTCGAATTTGGTGATGCTTACAGCGTGGTTTTTCAAGTGGAGCAGCAAGTTTTGCTTTTTGCCTGCAGGCTTTGCTTGTTCATTTTTAACAGAAAAGAAAGAGGAAGGCAGAGTATCTTTTGGAGTATGTAGTGATCGCAATGGGTACAGGGCTGTCCATACCATCTTAGTTCATGTGCTTCTCTAATTGAAAAAGGAAAAAGAAAAAAGGAATGTTCTTAGACTTTCTTTCATGACAAGCAGTGGAAAGGTGATTAATGGGATAAAATGTACTTGAAGTGGTAAAATGCCACAAACCTTATTTCAAGGGGGTCTAATAAAATTTGTCCAATTAATCTTTGCGTCAGGGTTGAAAATTGTCCTTTCAGTTTTATTTCTGATACTCATTATTGGCCAGCAGGTGTGAAGTTGACATTTGGTTTCTAATATGACAGCATCAAGTTTATTGATGCATGTGGAATGGTAGATTTTTTTTTTTTTTTAATAATTTGTTAATAAGTTGAGATTTATACTCGTATGACTTTGAAACAGGGTGGACAGAAAACTATCAAACATTAGAAACTGCATTATGAAACTTCTTAGCTAAATGTTGCTTCCTTTTTCATATCTGCGTAGAAGAAACAGTAGTCCATTCTAATTTACTTGTAAAACAGACGAGGGCAACCTATTATGTGCCAAATCACAAAAGATTCTTTCCCTCATGATTGTTTTGTCCTCCCAAAATAGTAGATGCAAAACTCAAAAAGAATATGCTTTGACAATTTTGTAACCTTTGTGATGTTGATTTGTTGCACTTGGGCAAACCTATTGTGTGTTGTCAGGAGATTTATATGGAGTAGTGATGTAAACTGTTCTTCGTTTTGCAGCCAGGCCTGGATTTCAAAAGCCAGCTGGTTCTGCCTCTTCAGCAAAGTCATTCTTGGAACCTGTTCCTATAACTGAAAAGGGACAACTTCCAGCAGATTATGTTTTGGAAGATCCAGATTCTCATTTTATATACATTTGTAAAAAGATCGGCGAACCAACTGATTTTAGTGATAAGTCTCCCTATGCTTTGACACTATAGGGAGAACTTGGTGCTTAGAGTGTCATTCATCTCTAAGCTCTGAGGTTGACTGTAGTATAACATTGTGACTCTGGAAGCTTGTAAAACTTCAGATAGTTATCAGCTCTCTCTTCACAGGGACATTCCTATGATGGAGTAGTCCTGCATTCCGGGTTGAGGAGGCTATTCTGTTTTGGGTTAATTTTTCCGGCAGTGATAGAGGATGGGGTAAATAATTAATAATTGATATCTCTCAATTAGAAATCACTTAGCTGGGTTGTACTTCTCTCTCAGGTCTGTTGTTCTGTACTTTGAAAACAAGGATATTCTTCTCACAATAAAACGTAGTAAAGTTTTTTTCTCTTTTTCTTTTTTTTCGTTCTTTCCTTTCTTTCTTCTTTGGTTTGTTCCCTTCTTCTTCTTCTTCTTCTTCTTTTTTGATAATTTAGGGCAAGTTGAAACCTTGCCCCCCATGCGGAATTAGGATTAGGGCCCAACTTTGTGGATATCCTTCTCATGACAGTAATTGCATCAAAAGAAAAGTACACATAATATTAAGCTTTTTGCTCTCCACCAAAAAAATAAAAAAAAAAATTTATGAGCAGTTTTAACATGATAAGCAGTTTCATGAGTTAATTTGGCATTAGTACTTATTTTAACATGATTAAGCAGTTCCAGGGAAAATTGCATTGCTGATGTTAAATTTTAGTCCTTAAGAATCAAAATGAGCCATTTTAATACGACAGATATAAGTACTCATTTTTTTGTTTGTGGTCATTTTTCTAGTCAACTTTTGGCCGGAGAAAGTCATGAACATAACAACTCACTTAATCTATCATTTTCTTCACTTCTCCCCCACTCAAAGTCTAATTTAACATGAAAACACACGCATACTTTCCCTTCCATCACCATCCTCCCCCACCATGCACACTTGTACCACCATACAAAATAGAGAGCATTGATGTATTATCTTAATTGGTATCTACAACTTAAGATGTTTTGGTATAGGAAATGTTTTTAGCCGCTGAGTTAACTTTTTTTTTATTTGTTTATATTTTAAATAATTTGGGTAACACTAAAATTAAAAAAGAAAATTAGTTCAAACCACTTAATTTGTTCGATCATTGTTTTGACTGGCTCAACTAATTCTTGATTGGTTCAATTGACTTTTTGGATTTAATACAAAATCTTACTGTACACTATGACTACTTGGCTGCTCAACTAATTGAACTAATTGGTCCAAACTAGTCTTTGAAATGCTCTCTCCCCTCATTTGGTACGTAGAAATTGTATGGAAAGGAAAAGTCCTTTTAACTTGTTCACTCCATTTCAGCTTTTGGTATAGTTCATTTAAGTGGAAAAACTCTTTTCCTCTGGAATGTTCATTCTAACTTTTTCTTGAAATCCCATTCTTCAAAAAAAAAAAAACTTGGAAAAAACCATTTCCACCTTCATCCTAGAATGTCTAATAGTAGGATGTTAAATTTATCCTCATAAATTGTTACACTACATTATGACATCTTGAACTAGTTGTAAGCTCATTTAACATTTGAATGCAATTGTTCATAATCATTAATATTTCTTGTATTTAATATTATTTTTTCTTTTATACTAGGAAACAAATGTTTTAAGATATTTTATTCTTTAACTTTTGAATAACTTTCTTGAATCTTATCAAAATTAAAAACAGACTAAAAATCAATTGTATTTGTTTGACTTCATGTAATGTATATTTTACATTGTCAATTATATTGCTAGTAAATGCAAAATTTTAACTTAAAAATCTATATATAAAAATGAATCAAGTATTACGATTGAAGAATTTTGACATCAATCCACATTTATTTTTTAAGTAAAAATATCAAAATTTCACATAAATAGACAAATACTATTATAGAACAAATGAAAAATAATAAAATATATTACGTTCTATAAACTAATTCAAGGCAATTAAGTCAAATTTGTATTCAGTATATTCCATTTTGACATCTAAATAGCGATTATTCTAAACATTGGAAATTGAGTTAATTCATTCTAATTTATCTACCAAACCCTGAAATAATAAATTTTTATCCTTGCCATTTGGGTGAAAATATATTTTGGATAGAAAGAACTTTTCATTCTGAAAATTCTCGCACACCAAACAAGGGATCTATGTTACTTTTTAGAATGTCATTCTTAGCATTATTTGTTTCATGGTTGGTATTTTGCAGGCCTTGCAAAATTTTTAATGCAAATACTTTGGTGGCATGCTGAATAAGCTAGCAGATTCACGGACCAATTAAATCTCTTATAATTAGCTTATACAATAGATATTTATGTTCCTTCAGAGTGTACTAATGCAAACACTTTCCTATGCTTGGTTTCTTCTATGGTTCTTCAAATTTTTTTAGCAGCATATCATTTTTGGTTTGCATTTAAAATTGTGTAGGTACTACTATTATTTTAGTGCTATTCATAAATTTTTGTGTTCGTTTCTTCAATGGTTCTTCAATATTTTTTAGCAGCATAGCATTTTTGGTGTGCATCCAAATTTGTGTAGGTACTACTACTATTATTTTAGAGCTATGCATCAATTTTTGTTTTTGTCTATTAAAAGATAAACAAGTTCATAGACGAGTATTTTTGTTTTTATACCGGACCTCCTACTTATAACTTCTCCCACCTTATTACTGAACCCAACCCTCCCCGCATACCTTACTAGCGAAACCAACCCTCCCTACATATAGTTAAGATTATAATAAACCTATTACAAGCTACATGGAATATTTAACATTATAATATCTAGAATTACATCACCTTATCTTTCAATTACCAAACATTAGGTGACCCACAACTGTTGAGCATTGGTTAAATGCATTTAAAATTATAAAAAAAAATTCTATCGTCCCGTATGGTACCATGCCCTCAACTTGTATCTCTTACAAATAATAGTTTAAATTTTAAATATGTAACAATGTTTAATCCAAGGTATATAACACTTCTTTCACCTTTCACTTGTAGATGTAATACTTTATAATAAAATAACCGTAAAATATCCCTAAAATTGTATGCTAATAAATAGGACCTTTGTGCCTTTTTCCCCCCCTCCATATTTGCCACACTAGTGAGTCAATTTAGGAAACTTTAAAAACCAAAAATTGATTTCTATATTCTTGTAAAATTGATACAAGAATATTGAAGTCTTTAGTCTAGTATGCTTGGATCTGGATTTCTTTTCCTACCCGAGTAGAATTTCTCTCAGGGCCTTAAAGTCATCTTGAAAAACTTTACTCTCTCAAGTACAATTTCTTCAATTTTCTAAAATCCTAACCAGTAGGGATAAGAAAAGTGTTTGAATAATCACATAGTTTCATATACCTTCCCTAAGATTTCTAATAGTTTTATTTAGCATCCTTGAAGTTTTAAAAATATCACTTGCCTCCTCTATTTTTGGAATTTTTTAACATTCCCAATCCAATTCGAATTATATGATTAAAATATTTATTTTAAGGAATAGAAAATAATTTATTTCCAACAATGCCCTTTTATTGCCTTTCTTTTTTTAATTGGTAAGTATGAAGTCAGATGTTGAAAATAAGGGGGGAAAAAGCATGAAGATGTATTTTTTTAAGGGACAAAATATGGTAGCGGTAGCTACAAGCAATATAATTTTTAAAGTATAAACAAATAATAAAAGTTTATTTAACATTTATTCAAATGACAAAATAAAAAATTCCTTTAAGGATTTATTTGTTTGGTAGTCTAAGGTCACATAATAAGAAATAAACCTGATATTGTTGTTGTTATTCTTTTGGCAAACGCATAAATTTCTTTTGCAAAATAGTTGCGATTCAAGAGGTTAAGCCATCACTTTTAAAACCTCAATATTGGGCTGGCCTTCATTTATCCATACTAGTGATAAACACACAGTCAATATGTGTGCAATAAAGAAGTGCATAATATTTATTGTTAAAGAAAATGTTGATCTTCTAAATTATCTGGACAAAATGGTTGTTATGCTGGCAGTTACTGCTTAGGGATGATTACATTGAAAAAAATATGTTTAAATTGCAAATTAAGAAATGCTAATAGATAGTTATCGTGACAACATGTGTTTAAATTAAAGTGAATTTAGTTTTTATAAGAGCAAAATTGAAAGTATATAAAGTGCTAATAAAATATTGAAATCAAATCCTCTCCTCTCCCTTTATCTAAAATATGGATGCTTATCGTGTGATTTTAAATTATCAATTGAGAAAAATCTTTATTTTTAAGTAAATATTTTCAGTGAATTTAATAAATTTTATAAATAGCTTAGAATCTTAATTTTTTTTCTAGATCGATGCCTTGAAAATTAGAAAAAGGAAAAATATTTAAAATTACATTTAAAACTTATTTGAGCTATTTAGAAGATGAAAAATAGTCATTTTCTTCATCTTTAAACCACGTGCGATTAAGTGAACATACAGGAAAGGCCCTCATAGTTTTTAAACATACAATCCGACCATTCATGATTTGAATTAAACTGGAAAATTGACGAAAACTGTTAAAACTAACGTGTTTGAGGCACACACGCTTATTTTACAATTAGTAGTACTTGATAATAGTTTTCTATAATTAATTTTTACTTAATATACCTATTCTACCCCTTACAGAAAAGTCCCTATGGTTAACCTAACCTACAAAAAAACCTCTATAGTTTCAAAGCATACAATCTAGATTTGATCCGAAATTTTCAGAAAATATATTGAAAAGAGTGTAAAGCTTCTTGAGAGAAATCAACCACTAGTCTTATGCACACTACTTTTGTGGTATGGTAGAAGTTTTAAATTTGGGTTTTGGTTATTATAATATTATATTAGAGGATCTTTTCTAAGAATTTAAAGTAAGAATTTCAATATTTTTTCTTTGTATTAAGTAAAGGAAAATTTTGCAAAATAGTTGCTTATATCTTTCTCAAACTCTCGAGTGGGCAACAAAATTAAACCCTATGATATTAATACAAGATTTGTGAGTATTCTCAAAAAGCGAAAGTAAAAGTTATCAAGGGTGAAAAAGCCATCAAAAAGGATATTGTACTTTATGTGTGTAAAGAATGATTGTGGTTTTTTTTTTCATTATATTATCCCATATACAATTATTAACCAAACCAGAACAATTATTTTATGTATGGAAGGAATGAATATTATTTTTTTGAAACTACAGAGGACTTTTTTGTAAGTTGGATTAACCATAGGGGGTTTTTCTACATTTTATCCTTATATATATTAGGGCATTTTTGTCATTTCATTTACCAACATTAGTTTTGATCCTTATATATATTAGGGTATTTTTACGTACTTTGTTAATTATTTATAAGTTTTCAATTTTAAATTTTGTCTCCAAATAATATATGAGATTTGTAGAGGAACTCTCAACCCCAAACTTATAATTTTTTATTAAAGAACACATTCGTCAAGTTTTCAAATATTAAGAGATTTTAAATTGATTTATCATTACAGCAAAGGATCACGATAAAAAGGCAACTTTAGAATGAAATGATTTTATCATTCCTAGAATATAGTATTTTAATCATATAATTTGAGTTTAAGAATGTTACAAAAGTTTTAAGGGATAATCTTAGAAATCTCCCTTGAGATTTTCCCTAGTTACATCTAGCACCCCCAAATTTTTAAAATCACACTTAGCACACTTGGGAGGATGATGTGACATCAGAAAAGTTGGAAGGATACTACTACCTCCAATATTTTTATGAGATAATTTCAAAATCCTCCATTGAGATTTTCCCTAGTCACACTTAGTACCCCCAAACTAGATTATGTAAAGAGAAAATAACAAGAATGCCATAAAAATTGTGCACATCTGGGCTCTATTTTTGCGTATCTATAATCGAAGATGGCTTGAGGTACTCAAACAACCTAAATATAGAAAAGCCACCTTTTTTTACTCTAATTTTCTCTTTTCATCTGGATTAATCGGGAACAAGTGAGGGAAAAAATAGGGTAAAATCATTCATTTAGTAAAGGAGATGGCTGGGGTGCAGTTTGAAATCATGAAAAAAAAATGCATGTTATATATACTATAATGGTGTTCAATTATCAAAAATAAAATTTCTAAAAAATCGGTTAACCAATAATATTAAAGTCAAAATCTTATTTCCTTTCGATGTGAAATTTTAGCATAGTCAAAAGCAATGACCTTCTTCTCCTAGAGATTTAACAAAATGGGAAAAAATGATTTCTATTCTTTAATAGTTTGGGGAATGGAAAGTAAACGTCCATTTGGTTCTCCTAGATGATAATCTTTTTTTTTCTTTGAGCTTGTCGTTAATGAGCTAGAAATGAAAAGTACAAAATTTATAAAGGTATATTTTCTAGCTCTAGAAGTTCTAAAGGGAAAAAAATTACTCCTAAGTCCTGAATAATAGTATTCAATTATTGAAAATAAAAATTTTCAAAAAATTGTTCAATAAATGGTAGTAAGGAAAAAATCTTATTTCCTTTCGATCAGAAATCTTGGCATGGTTAGAAATGATGTGCCTCTGCTAGAGACTTAATGAAAAAGAAAAAAAAATTATTCTTTAAAAGTTTGGGGAATAAGAACTAAACATCCATTTGGTTTTTCTAAAAAATAATCATTTTTTAGCTTTTTGTTAAGGAGCTAGAAACAAAATTATAAAAGTTAAAATGGCATATTTTCTTGTTCTAAAAGTTTTAAAGAAAAACAAAATTAGTTCTAATGGCTCTTCTAGAAAACGATCTTCATTTCTTTTTATTTTCATCTTCTAATATTCAAAGATCATCTTGTAAAAGGGCAAAATTAAAAGAAATTATGGTGTCTCTCCTATAATACATTTTTTAATACTAAAAGGGGTGACAATGTTATAGAAGTTTTCATTCTAAGGGTGCTAAATGTGATTTTAAAAACTTGGAGGGCACTAGGCGTGATTAAGGGAAATCTCAGAGGAGGAGGGAAATCTCAGAGGAGGTTTCTGAGATTATCCCCAAGTTTAAAAATACAGGGGACAAGTGATTATTTTTTAAAGGGCAAAATACTAAGAAACTCCCTGTGATTTACATAATATTTAATTAACTCCCTATGGTTTGGAAACCTACAATTTACCTCCCTAGGGTTTTAATTAAAATGTAACTTTGACAAAAATCATTCAAACTAACAACAGGATGTAAAATGTCAAAATTGCCCTTATGATAAAATACTAAGAAATTCTTTGTGGTTTCACTAATGTTTAATTTAACTTCCTGAGATTTGAAAACCTACATTATGACTCCCTAAGGTTTTAACTAAATTGAAACATTAACAAAAAAATGTCTAAATTAATAGTTATATACAAAAAGTCACAATTGTCCCATTCTTTTCTGTAGCCCCCGAAAAAATCCATTATTTCCTTCTGGCATTCTCTATATTCCAACCCCATTACCACAGCCATAATCAACACCATCCCCTTCTTCTTCCTTTTAAAATAAAAAAAATAAAAAATAAGGAATAATAGAGGTAGAACTTAAGATCCGAATAACTACATGATTTTCCCAAATATGTATCACCACCTTTTTGGTAACATCTCTATTTCAGAAAGGAAGGAAAAAGGCATGATTTTTGTCATTGTCTTTAATTTTTACCTAAATTTCTTTTGTAATTTGGAAGTGCAATTGGGTTTGCAAAACTTTTGTAATTTCACTAAGAATCCAAACTCAAGAACTTAAAAGGCACTCGCAAGAATGCCATGACGCAAATGATGTATCCATCTTTTTACTGCTGCAGAAGAGTCAAAGAATGGGGATTTGAAACCCTAAAAGTGATCTATAGGGATAAAATTGTCAGCTAATTTGAATGATTTCTATCAAATTATATTTAGTTAGTCGCAGGAAGTTAAATTGTAAATTTTCGAACCAAAGGGAGTTAAACTGAATATCAATGAAACTCGTGTCTCTCAAACTCAATTAGTTTGGACAGTTTCCGTTAACTTTTCAGTTTCGTTAAAACTTCAGGGAATCATAATGTAGGTTTGCGAAACTTAGGGAGTTAAATTGAACATTAGGTAAACCACAAAGGGATTCTCTATATTTTACCCTTTTTTAAACTTCAGAGTTACTAAATGATATTAGTAGAAACCTAAGTGAAGGTTTCTTTATCCGTGAATAATTAATATGGGGATAAACTCAGTGACTAAGTAAAGATAGACCCCCAGGTTCAAACAGGTTCTTAGGAATCACTGAACTATAGTTATTGTGTGACCCAAATAAAATCCAAATAGTAGTATAACTATATTTAAGGTAAATTCCAGTTACACTTTCCAAAAAGTCAAAACTCCAGAAAAAGACTGGACTTGTTTGGAAACCTTAAGCAATATGAGCTGTCAAATCATGGTATATCTTTGGTATCTTTTATGTATATCCGTGACTGCACAATGTTGACAGATCAAATTACCATCTTAATTAATAAGCCTAAATTTATGGGTTGGAAAGTAGTTACTTGGAAAGGATAAATATGGTAACACCGCTACTTCAATTGACTTGATAGACAAGTAAAGTCTGACCAAATAAATAGCATACTGTGGACCAAGGACCTAATAGATAAGGAAGAAGTACAGACCTAAAATGGAAATTGCCAAGTATACCAAAGGAAACGTTATTATATTTTCATAAAACAAACAAATTCTGTATTGACAATTCATACGAATTTGGTCTGATAAATTATTTATCAGAATCAGTAATACAAGTTTACTTGGCATATTTTATTTGAGTTTCTATGATGTGACAAATTTTGGTCTTGTCGGGGCATGGTAATTGGGAATTGGGATTAGAAATTAGATTGATTTCTTTGTGACTTGCTGTGAAGAAATTCATGACTATTAAGTTTATTATCGAGTGTGTGCGTCTCACATTATATTTTGCAGATTTTTGTTTAACATTTTTTAGCTTTGGACAATAAATGTAAAAGCTGCACCATCTCATGCCTAAAGTTGATTGAATTTCGCTTTGTATAGCAAATTTGTATACATGGTAAAATAAAATTGGGACTGATATTGCTCAAGCTCTCAATGTGTTCTCGCCGTCTTTTGTCTCTATACAGATTTTTAATAGGCGGTTACAGATTATTATGTGTCAAGAAGGGAACAGACTCCTTTTTCCAATATTGAAGTACTAACATGAGTTTCTAATTGCTGACCTCATAAAATGCTATACAAATAGAAATTCTTCTCCATATAAACCATTTACATCCAATTGCTGTCCACGAAATAAAATATGGTTCAAGTAATTGGATCATATGCATTAATATGTGTACCCTCTTGAACAATTATCTAAAATTTTAGTCCAATACTCAAATAGATCCATTTAAATGCTTTCCATATCTTGGGAAGATTAGACCACAACACTCACCAACTTTTTTTTTTTAGTGGGAGGTCTCAAACCGGGACCTCTCACTTACAGTCCCTCCCCCCAAACCGTCCAACCCATCCCTCACCAACTTACTAGATGGTTCAACTGTACATTATTTTTTTATATTGGAACATTTGTGTAGAGTTAATATTTACTACATGACATTTAATTTGCAACCTTTTGGTACCTCAAGTCTCCAAGCTTATCCCCTTTTCTTTCCCCCTAAAATATGTGTAAAACCAAAACAAAAAATCTTAATTGCTAATTCTTAACCTCATAAAACTTATTATCATAGAAATGATTAATTTTTCCTACATTGTCATTCATAATGAGGCTAGATATATGCCATCCAATTTGAATTTGAACGACAAATATAAAAATAAATACACATAAAATTTGCTCGCCTATATACATCCAATTTGAATTTGAGCGACAAATATAAAAATAAACACACATAAAATTTGCTCGCCTATACACTCCTAGTCCATAAAAAAATTTACCAACATTGGAATTCTTGCCCAACTTAATTACTAGTAGAACTACACACCCAGGAACTTTGACCACCTAGTTTCCCAAATCAATGTAAATCCATCCATCCATCCATCCATATTTCCATAGTGTAAAAGGACAAAAAGAAAAAAAAAAAAAAGCGCAAGTGGGACACCACTTCAAGTCTCCCAACCAAATGCAAAGCCATCCCAAATGTGGCAACCAAATAGATGGATAGATAACACTGCAGTCATGCACTGCATAGAAGATTACCAAAACCATGCAACCAAAGACTTAAAGAGCTTTGCCCCTTTCTATAAATTCGCCATTTGGATATAGATTTTGGTCTCACTTTCACAAATACAAATGCAAAAACAGTCCTTCACGCCTCTCTATCTCCCCCCCTTCATCATCTTCTCTCTCCATATTTAGCAAGCCATTAGTTATTAATACTAATAATCTCTGGTTTTTCTTTTTAGCAGTTCCTTTCCTTCTTCTTCTCCTCCTTTTTGTTCAGGCAAAAACCCCCCAAAAACCCCCTGGAAAAACCACATGCATGCACATGTATAGGGTCAGAAGTGAGAGTAAACTAGTCAGAAATCAGGATTACTTGCTTTTTCTCTGCTTTTTCCTTTTTGGCTTTTCTGTTTTTGATCAATTGGCAGGAGGGATATCTGCAAAATCTCCACCAATGGGCCGTGGCAAGATCGAAATTAAGAAAATTGAGAATGCTAACAGCAGGCAGGTCACATTTTCCAAGAGGCGAAATGGGCTGTTGAAGAAAGCTTATGAACTGGGCGTTCTTTGCGATGCTGAGGTTGCTGTCATCATTTTTTCCAACACTGGAAAGTTGTTTGAGTTCGCCAGTTCGAGGTATATATGTCTACGAATGCTCATGCACACCGTGGATTCCTCCTTTTTCCTTGATTATCTTGTTATTTACTGTTTTGTGATTTTTTCCCTTTTCTTTTTAGTAGCTGCATGGTTTCTTGATTTTATCGATTTTTTGGCAAATCATCTGTTCCTTTTTTTTTTTTTTTTTGCACTTTTTAGTTCTTCAATTTCTATGGTATGCTGCATATCTTTCTTTTCATAGGCAGTGGGATTTATGGGTATAATGGTTTATTAGTGTTATAATAGTGTTCTGATAGATTATTTGCCTTATTTGCAATTTTTTCCCTTATCTGGGGCCAGGGATGTTTGATTATGGATATTTGATTGGAACCAAGAAGTATTTTTGTGATAGTTTATATGCCTTATTTGCAATTTGTTCCCTTATCTAGCTAGAGCCATGGATGTTTGATTGGAACCAAGAAGTATTTTGTGATGGAGTGTTGTGCTTATCAGCTGTTTTTGGTCAAGTTTTGATTTTTATTAGTTTTCACTGTCCAATTGTTTGTTCTCAGCCTCATTTTCTCAAAATCTTTATTAAAAGTAATGCAAAAGTTGGAATTTAAATATAAAAATATCTCCTTTATGTTATATCTTCATGTTATTGAATTTCTTTGATTTATATGACTACCACATAGGAATGCAGATGAATGTGGCCCAAAATTTGTCTTTTGCTTTGCCACATTTTTTTTTTCTCTTTTTTTGAGTCTAGGATAATGATGCATTTATTATTCGTGGGAAAGCAAAGTGCATTCGAGTGATTTGTCAATGCTGTATTTGATCAAGGACTGAAATGTGATCCTCAATCAGATGGTTGTAATGGTTTTGATAAGTTCAATTGCTAAATTTCAAATGAAGAAATAAACTGCATTAATCCAATTAAAGTGTAAAACCATAAATGGAGGAGATGGTGTTAGATAAATGGCAATGCAATCGACTCTTTTGTCGTAGCATAAAGCGGAAATATGTTTAACTGTTTTCCTCTTTCACCTCAATTAGTCTGCATACAGAAAACTTTTTCATTTAGATGAGATTTCATATTATCGATTTTGTTTGCATAATTCTGATTTGGGTAACAATGAATGGTTAACGCCGAGCTTACTCATATGTATTATCCATTCTATTCATCAGAGCGTTCAAAGTAAAACAGTCTTCCTCTTAGTGCAGTCCATCAATTCCCGGTCTACATGTAATATTTTGTGGCTATTATCGGATTCAATGACATCAATACCAACTAATATTTATTTGTCAGGATTATACGTGTTGCTTCTCTGTTTCCGTAACGTTTTCTTGTGAGCCATGACGAAAGGGTCCACCAACCTTGCTGTTGCACATTAATACTGTGAACGAATCTTTCTTTGCACTCTTGTCTTTACTTAATTATGTTATTTTCCTATTGCCTTGAGAAGAAACGGTTGATTATTCAATTCGAAAAATGCCAATGTGTTTGTCGTAATCTAAGTGACAAGTTCTAGTGAAGTGTACTGACCTGCTTGCCATTTTCCATCTACACTCATGTTGAGATGGACATAGTTCAATTCATGGGTAAATTTCTTCCAATAGAACCTAAAAATCGGGACAGATTTATTAACTGCCAGTAATCATCACAAACAGGAATCATAATTTTGCCATAGTAAGCATGATGATAATTTGTGTGTATTCGTTTGGCTTAATCCACTGCGAAGAGATGGGTTGAATTGGGCAAAGTTCAGTGCTTCGTATGTCCAACTGTCAAAGTCAGTGTTATATTTTGTTCTCTATCTAAGGAAAGATATCCACCTGACCTATCCTTTACTAAAGATAATTTTTAATTGAATGCTTTGTTGTTTCTTAAATCTCTTGATTTAATTAACATTAGATAAATGATTTCTCATCTTAATGTGGGACCTTGTTAGAGAAACAAAAGTTAATTTTCAAAGAAAATTTAGTGGTTAAGTTTCAAATAGCAATTTCTGGAATTTATCAACGTTAATGTCCTTCAACTAGTTTTGGTCTTTGACTGTTTACTGATGAAGGCATCTACTTACAAAAAGTGCATATATGTACATCTTATTGTTAATAATCTTTTTATGTATCCATAACAAGAATGTGAGTTGGAGACCAATCTCCATAACCTGATAACAAAGTTTTGCCTAATGTTTGCAGGGGCTATGTTTCGAAAGTATTTTATTTAAACAAATTTCACTCAAATGTGCAGCATTATATGTTATTGCAGAATTTTTTTGGAGAAAGCCTTCTCAGTTTCTTCTCTGAGGAATATACCAAGATGACAATTATCCAACTTTGTTTGTCTTGAATTGTTTGTTTGATGTTGGGCTTGATCTTGTTTCTGATGCTCATATAGTTTATTTTGGCAAACTAAAATTGCAAGATTCCTTTTCTGAATAATGTGATGTTATGACATGCATAATAAGTTGGTTGACTGTTACACTACGATAGAGATGGAGGGGAAATTAACTCTTCTTTTCCATGGTCATACATCAACAATAAAGTACCAGAATGGTGTTTGGCTGTTCAAATGACCTGCATTTATATTAGCTGAAATGGTTCATCTATTTTCTTCAGCATCTGTGTATGTCTGAGACAGAAAAGGGTGATGAATGTCATTTATTTTCATTAACAGAGAAAATCAGGAAAATAGAATAGTAATTTAGTGCTTCCACTATGGTCCTGCATTTTTCATGATAGCTGCAACAAAATTGATGACTTAGACAATCGAGAAACTGGGATATAGCTCTGGCAGTTAAACTACTACATAAGTTTACATGAATGCATCTGCAGAAGTTAACTTAAGATCATTCTCCAGTATAGTTAGTTATGAGATCTTCATTTTAGGTATCATTATTGTCTAATTCGTGTACAACCTATTTTATGCAGCATGCCGCAGATAATTGCTAGATATACTAAATGCTTTGAACCATCCGACAGTGCAACTGTTGAACATCAGACTGAGGTGACAATACTCACATATCACTCAATTCTATTGTTCATTTCATCTGTTTGAACTTTTGCCTTCTTTAAATTTTGAACTTGGCTTCCCTCCCATAGTGATTTTGTCAGACAAAGAAATAGATAGGAAAGTTATGATGTTTTTTCAATTTCTTGCCCATAAATAATCCTTAGCTAATCTTAATTTTCATGGTTGCTCCCTTGAATGGCCAAGAAAATTAAGAGTCAGAGTAATCCTCCTTTTATGGTTTTGTTGCAACCATAATTGGTACAGCCTCTTCCTCAATCTGGAATTCTCAAAGATTCTGTGACTCATCAAATACAATGGGATTTCATCCCTGGTGAATCTTTCATGCAACCCCCTTGTATAATGTTATAACAAACTACAACTTTTGCCTGGAACGTAACAGAATAAATATCATGATGATCTCGTACTCATGCTGTGTCTGTATTACATACCTTAAAATTTCAAGAACAAATCTTTGTTTGCAAAGCAGTCTTTCTTTGCAGAAACAAGGTAACATATTTGAAAACCTACATGGTGCCCAAGGTCATGGCATATTAGACAATGATAGTGATGTAATTTTGTCTAGTCTCCAATGTTGTGCTTATAAATGTTAATTTGACAATAAACACTGAAATCACAGATAATCTATCGCATACATGATGAAATTAAGCAATGACATTGGTTATCAACCCAGTAACTGAAAATTGAGAATCTTCTGTAATTACAAAAAGAAAAAAGATAAAAAACTGCTCTCCAGAGGCAGAGTTATCCCCTGTTTCTGCTCTGGGATTACTGGTATTTGACAAATATGTTTGGTGTTGCACTCTTAGACAATTCTTATTTCATGTCATTAGATGGGGTTAGCCTTGTAGTTGGTGGCTCCATAAGAAACCATTGGATCATTAGCTTAATATGTTCTTAGAGTGGCTCGTGGATGTCGTTACATGTATTTTGTGAAGATACATAGAAGGTCACTGCCTGGGTATGCGTGACACAATAGTGAATTATGGTGTTGCTCAGATTATTTGAATCTTGTCCAGTCACCACCTACAGATGAATGGCCTAAGGGTTAGTATCTTATATCTAGCAGAATTATGTGGAGTTGCGATTCAGATGAAAGAGGAATGACAATGAGCAACCTTGTAATAGGAGTCATTGCAGATTGTTTATGTTGAGCATCTGTAGCTTTATTTAGCTTGCTTGCAGTGAGAGTTGCCAATAATTGTCTTTGGTTCCCTTAAGCTACCTTCCCGCGCAATTTAGAATTTAGGTATTATATGTTAGGACAACACACTATTAGTCAGAGATTATAATCCTGTTAAACTTGTCTTATGTTTGTTCATGGACTAAGTTCTTCTGGTGCCACACCTTGCCTATTTGGATATGAGAAACTTTCGGGTGTGCGTGCTGCATAGAGATGATACATATTTGTATTAAGACATAGGGAAACTAGGCCAGACATAATTCTAGGTCTTCGTTGAATAGTTTCTCATATATTGCTGATTGATGTCCAAAGGGAAAAATGAACCTACAGAAGTAGATTAGAACATCAATACTCAATTTACATGCAAATGGTTTTTCCTATGGTATTAAATTATAGATCCAGAAGGCAAAGATGAGATCTGTCATGTAAGAAATAGCTGTATTATGGTTTTGAAATTGATGATTAGTTTTGCAGGACAAGTATGGGTTCTATGTACACTCAAAGGTACACTTTTTCATTTCTTATTTCATTTATCGGATACTTCATCAATAGTGAACTTTTGAGCTTTTATCTTTTAGCATCAGAAAGCTTTATGAATAATTAAATGAGATTTTAGTTTTTTCCCCCCACTAAATTTGAAGTGATGCTAGAAACTTTAGGTTTCTTGATATCTCTCGTATTTGCAGCCTCTTCAAGGACCTAAGGAAGAAGACATTCTCAAGGAGGAAATTGAGAAGCTTAAGCTGAAACAATCGTAAGTTTTTGTCGATATCTCCTACCTGACTTATTGCCTTATAATTGACTAAATCTAGGATTGTCACTAGATGTTGTTATTTTTTTTTTCTTTGTTTAAAACTTATAGGCAGATGTTGGGAAAGGATCTTGATGGTTTAGGTCTGAAAGAACTACAGGAGTTTGAACAACAACTGAATGAGGGCCTATCTTCAATAAAAGAGAGAAAGGTTGGTGGTTCTCATTTGTCTGCAATTTGATATGAAACTAAATGCATGGTAGAAAGTGAAGTTTCAGGTTCAGCATATTATCAACAGTTATCTTCAGTAGAACCTTTCTGAACTTTTAGTAATGTAACACTTCATTTTCAGGAGCGAATGCTCATGGATCAAGTTGAGCAAGCAAGGATGCAGGTATACCAGAGTATTTTAATTTTTACCTTCAGTAAATTGCTCATTGTACAAGTGAAGAGTTCTGCATGTACCCTCTGTTATTTGAGAGGAATAAACATTTAAATGTCATTAATAGAATATAAAACCAGAAATGGGAAGAATGTTCATGTACTCTAGAATTTCATTTTTTCATTTTTCTTTGCTTCATACAGATTTATATCAAACATTTTCTAGAAGGAAAGTCAGACACTTTTTCTTGTTAATTGTGTTTGTATTGTTTTCCTGTTTAGGAGCAAAGGGCTTTGCAGGAGAACCAGACTCTGCGCACAAAGGCAAAGAACTTTCTTTGATTCAGTAGATGGTCATTTGAACTTAATTGTAAATGATTTACTGTTGACACCTTTTTATCTGGAATAATACAAAATGCAGATCGCAGAGCTTGAACACTTATTTCCATTAAGTGACCATCCAGCTCCAAATTACATCGACTACTATCCAGCAGAGAAAGCAAACATTCCTGCTAGGGGCCTTACTGCACATCCTGGTAAAACCTTAACTTCAGTTGAGAATGAAGATTCTGATACCAACTTGCGTTTGGGGTACACTTCTTTCTCTTAGCTGATGCCTTTTTTCACATTCCATATAGCAAATTTGCCTTCTTTTCGCGTTACCAGACTTTTTGGCACCTCTTACTAGAATTTGTAGTTGAAACATGTCTTGGTTATCTTCAGGCTCTCATCTGGAACTTTGGAGAAGAGGAAGGCATCTGAAGCAGCAGACTGCAGTGCTGTTGGTGCTCAGAAACGGAAAAGGAGAACCCGTAGCAGCATTGATGGGAGTCAGATCAATTGATTATATAACTTTTTGCTCTCTCCCTTTGTGATAGGAAGAAAGAGAATAGACATAATGCAAAAACAACTTTACCTATATATGTAACTTTTGGATTGGCGCTGCTAGTTTGGTCAAGAATTGCATGATCCTTGGAAGACTTAAAACATTGGCAAAATACAGAAAAAAGTTTTGGTATTAATTTACTTTTTCTGCTGTGTGTTTCCAGTCTTTCGTATGGGATGAAGTAGCTTAGTAGTCAGTAATCTTTGACTTTCTGCTTCTTTTCACTGTCCTGGTGTTCTTTAATTTGGTTTGAAATCATCATTCAGGAAAATTACATACTGGTTTGCCCCGGATTCGAGTGCTAGTTTTCTATCAGTTGATTTCTCTGTTTGGGGCCGTTGGATTGAGGATGTTTAAGATTAATCTGTCTCCAACTTGTTACTTATCCCTCAATATGCTCATTTGTAGTGAGACAACAGTTCATTCTGCCATGCTAATTTAGCAGACGGACTTGCGCGATGAAATTAAAAATTGAGCAAATTTGATTTACTTGTAGGTGTAGTGTGTGGGGGCTTTGGTGTTTTACAATACAATTTTTGAACAATATGTAAATATACATAGATATATGTATACAGGTATGAGAACTTAAAAGGATTTTGTACAAATAATCTAACATCTATCATTTCTTGAGTCGAATGACGTCGAGCAATTTATTCCTTGCCACTAGAGCTTCTGAGAACAGGCAATCCGTCTGCTTTCCAATTTTCTGTAGCACCTTCTCAAGAACCTCAATCTTCTACCCAATATTTCTGCAGCTGCATCTCCTTTTCTATGTGCTATCTCTGTAGCTAGCTCAGCTGCTGCCTCGTTGACCTCTTTAATTTCTTTCAACATCCTCTTCTTCTGTATGATCTCTTCACTAAGCAAGGAGTCCAGACTTTCCAATGATGGATCATGCAACTTATGAGCTGATTTTCTCATGTGAAAATATGGCTTAACATCACTGCACAAGCCTGATATCATAATTCCAAATAGCCACAATCCAGAGCTTATCCTAATTGCTATAGCTTCATGAATGATTGATTCCTTGCGAGAACTGAATTTTTCTTCATTTGCTTTGATACCCTCCACTTTGAGATCATTTCCCAGGTCTTTAGGCTGGATTTTCTGAAGATGCTTCAAAGCCAAAGCAGGCGAACTTTCGATGAGGCTCAAACCATGGGATAACTCTAGCCTACCCTGGCACAAATGTGAAACTGAGGAGCTTATTTTATTGAGCAGCTCCAGCACATTCAAGCTGTAACTGAGATACGCTTCAGATGCAGCAGCTTCCCACTTGCTGATGGGGTGATCTATATCCACCACTAGCTAGCAAAAAGCCTTGTCAATCAGCGGCAATGCCTCGAGGCACCGGTGAACCCATTCCAACGACAGGAACTCTGATCCAGGCTTAGCTTCTACCATAATTTGGCTTAATAATTTCGATACCTCGGATCGAAAAGCCCGAAAAGAAGTCAATAAGGCTTCTTCAGCATCATGGTTGGGGTGATTATTATGATCCAGTCTGTGATGAAACTTGAGGGAACGACCTAGCTTTTCTACCAAGATTACCATTTAGGCAACAGAAGCAAATATGAGTATAGGACCAAGAAAGCTTTGAATGAGGTTTTTGAGGATAGAGTACAAGGACTGGTTTATATTATCTGAGACTAAAGGCAATCAAGCAAGTTGCAAAAGTAGTTTTTTTATTGGCTACTATAGCTGTAAGCTTAGCTGACAAGGGATATGGGATGGACAAAACCAGCAGCAATTGACAAATGTGATAGAAATTCAAGACAAGGACTAGTAGTTGGTGGTCAAAAGTGCTTATCCGTGTGCAAATGCGCAAGCTTTAATTGCTTTTTTATGTGCATTGTCGTGTGCGTTGTTCTTTCAACTTCCCATCGGACACGGATTTTGCGACCATTGGGTCCATTTTCTGCTTCTGTATCACGCTAATTTTGGGTCTGGAAAGAGAGAGGAAGGAGAATTTTGTAGCACATCATAAACAAGTGGGAGGCAACTGATTTGGTTAAGCCGTCACAAATGTCAATTAGTTATTAAAGGAACAATTGTGTGCATGACCATGAAGGAAACTTGAATACAGATATTACCAGATAGTATTCAAGTAGTGATTTCCATTCTATTTTATTTATTTATTTATTTATTTTTTTGTAAAAGCAATGAAGGGGTGAGATTTAGAAAATGAGGATGGGAAGAACGGGTTCAAACCAAAAATTTCTTATTTCTAGGGCTAAGTAGTACTTTACTTGTATACATGTTTGGAAAATAAATGTATATGTGGTTGACTGGTTGGTAACTTCTGTAGTATCGACATAATTAGTGCTGGAAATTTGACTAGTAAAGTAAATAATTTTCATCCAAAGAGATGGCTAGTTTGGGATTAAATTCTCGGATACCTTATTTCTTTCTACTAAGATTATTGCAATTGTATATGTTTTTAAGTCAAAACATAATGCGGAGGAATGGACGGGTTGGGTGGTATAAGAATAAAGCGTATAAATAAGAAATGTTTAGAAACAAATACACTATTCAGAAACAAGGTGCAGATCTTGTTAAAAAATATTTTGATTTCTCTGTTAATGATAAATCCTCTTTGTTGGACCAAGTTCATGATTTTCATGTTTTGGTTTCAAAACTTAAAGATGTCGGTGCTGAAATTTTGAATCATTACAAGTTAAGTGGCACGAGAAGAGAGTATAATTGAGTTAATTTGAGACCCCTTCGTCTCACATGCACAAACTAGTTTATTCTGTCGTACAAGTCTGGTGTCAGCGCTTACGCTTGGGCTCATAAAATTGATGTCCAAGAGCGAGTAAAACAAACGATAACATAGAGTTGATAGTCTAAACCGGCCAGAGCCCAAGTGGGTTCTACGGCTAAGAAATTCCAAGAATTTCATCAATATCACATTATATTAAATATATTAATTGTGTTTGGATAGAAACTATTTGAAATATCATTTAAAATAATTACTATAACACTTATTGTGATGTAATGTATATGAGATAAAAAAATGATTGAAAGTATAAAAAGATGTGTTGAAAAATGAATTTGTAATACAAGCAAATAATTTTTGACCAAATAATTTGCTATCCAAACACCTTATCGTAATTGTAAGCTCATAGCCGTGGCAACATTGAGAAAAGAGACATGTACAATTCTAATTGAGTTTTCTCCAATTCTTTCCAGTTGTTTAATTCTTAAAAAAAAAAAATTTTAGTGTAAACTCATAAAATTATAATGTATCCTGAAATTTGTTTGTGTGAATTAACTACGTGAAAATATAGTAAACGTTCTTTAAAATACATCAAAATTTGTAAAAACTATATCAAACAAAATAAATTAAAACTCAATTGGACCTAGCTCGTTCATGAAAACGTCAATCTTGGATTTTTTAACATACGGGTCCACACGCTGCGTTAGCCCTACCGTCATGGCCGAAGATCATCTTCCCTGACCTTTCTTTGCAGCCAAAAATTTTTTTTTTTATGGCCTGAAAATTACTCCGTAAATTGCAGAGCAAAAGATCCAAAATTAAATATCATCAAATAGCAGCAATTGCTACTATCAATTAAAAGGGCCTCTAATTCAATCATAAGTGTTATGTAACTTTGATTATTAAAAAATGTGCTTATTCAAAAATGTTATAGCAATAAATATAAGGGATAATATCAGAAACCTCCCCTGAGATTTCTCTTAATATCACTTGACACCCCTATAGTTTTAAAAATATCACTTACCTCCCTTGCTTTTATTATTTGTGTAACAAAATTTATAAAAATCCCCAACTACCCTTTTGCTCATTTTGCTACATAAAAAAAATACTACTAAGCCACTTTGTTTACTCCAAAAAAAAAAAAATAACCACCGAAAAACAATTTCCAGTTGTACCATCATATCACAAAGTTTTAATCCATAAAGATATGAATTTAAAAAATAAAAAAGATATCTATCAAGAAATATACTAGTACCAATTCAACTATATATACTTAAAACTAATTTCTTATGAGCCTTTTATTTTCCCTAATATCTTCACAACTCGTGATCCAAGTCTTTAAGTTGTACCAATTCATCATAAAAGTCAATTCAAAATAAACAAAAAAATCATATATTCATACTCCACATTATGACAATAAAAAAAATAAAATTTAATTTATTTTAATTTATAAATAAAAAATTTGTACTGCCATCTAAAAAAAGAGTAAAAGAGAACGTTGAATAAAGAGAAAAAAGAAGAAAGTGACTTTTGATTCCTTTTCTTTAATTTTTTGGCATCCATTTATTTGATATGTGAATTATGTACAAGTGAGGGTTAATATAGTCATTTTACCATTACAAGGGGAGGTGAGTGATATTTTCAAAACTATAGGGGAGCCAGGTGATATTAAGAGAAACCTCAGGGGAGGTTTCTGATATTATCCCTAAATATAAACCTATAAATTGATTAGTATGGCCTGAAATGTAATAATTCATCAGTTGTAAGTGGACCTTTCATGGTGTTTTTTTTTTGGGTATAAAAACTAAATTTTATTAACAAATTGTTAGAAATCGTCCAACACGATCTGATCTACTATCACTATTCTAGTAATAGGTTAACCATGCATTAGTAAAACTTCCATGATTTTGTGATTCATTTGGAGGATTATGGACTTCACTACTTAATTAATCCATATCTAGAATGTTCTAGTGTATGATAATCCTTAAATAATCCTCAAATACCCTTATATCTATCTGATTGTAATGTGTCTTAATTCAAAACTTTCATTAATGTACTTGAATTCGATTATTATAAAATTAATTTTTTATACAATCGGTGTTGTGATTTTGTTATACTAGACTCCGGATGCATGTTGCGTATGCATAATTTGAATTTCAAATTTAAATTTCTATTATGTGACATAATCTAAACCTGCTAGTGTAAAAAAAATTATACACTGATAGTGTATAAAAAAGATATGCTTATTATAATGTATCTTAATTAATATCTGTCATTTGAACCCATAGATTAGTCAACCAACGAGCACATACAACTCTTTCCATACTCCCCTGACGGCCCTATAAGGCTACAATAAACTGCGTCTGTGGTCCAACTCCAGAATATAATATCAGATGTTGCCCTTATACATCAATGACCCATTTTGAAGCCCATTGTTGTGCTGCACAAAATCTTTCTTTATGAAATGCTCAGGCCCAAGTAGGAAGAAATAGATGTGCAGCTTAAAGCCCAGAGGTGTATTACCACAACTTTCCCAGTATACTTGATCTTGAAAGGCCGAGAAAAGGTGTAATGTGAAAAGCAATTAAACATCTTGTCTGAAAAGTTAGGATAAGGGGCAGAACTGTTATTACTTATTAGAGTCAGAAAGATGAACCAAATTACTTATATTTGAGTCTCGTTCGGCTTATTAAGAGCTCAAAATTCAAATTTGTTTTACTAACTAGTTAAATTTAAACAGTTTTTTGTATTCAAAAACTTTCAAATTCAATAAAAAATTCGTTCAAGTTTGGTGCAGCAATTAAACAAGTCAAACTTGAACAAAATTTTAAACTAATTAAAATAATCAAACAAATTTGAATGGTAGGGTTTTTGATTTGATTAGATTCGTTTATACCTATGGTATTAAATTCGGACCGAACCAGCCAATCAAACCTGAAATTGGGCCTGTGTTCGGTTCGAGTTCTGCTTAAAACTCGGTCAGCCAAAACTCGGTCAAATCCGATCAAAACCCAGGTTGAACTAGAAACCGTAGAACCGGTAAGACTTTAGCTTTTCTGTTTTGCTACTCTTTTTTCTTTTTTTTCCCTCTCCCTTCTTCCATTTACCTGAGATATCATTCTTCTCTTGCAACCCATTTCCTCCTCATCCACCTCTTCCTCATTGTGTGAATGGTCTTTAATTCATTAAAACCAATCTTAAATTTATTTCTTAAACAAAATCAAATTATAGGTCTTGCACAAAAAAAAGAAAAGTCAAAGGAAATAGCAAGAAAAGAAATAGTGAAAATTGAAGTTAGAGGGGGGAATGATTTGAGTTTGATAAGAAAACAAAGGTGAAGATTGAAGTTAGGAGGGAGAAAATGATTTAAGTTTGATAAGAAAACAAACACAAATAAATTTGGAAAGGAAATTTGAAAAAAAAAAAAAGAAGAATAAGAAGAAGAAAGAGGAGTGGCAGCGCCACGGGATAAGAATATAAGATGAAAGTTTGAGAAAGCATTATAGGAAGCTGCATTGAAAGACAAGAAGCAACAGTAGGGTTTTCAAAACTTTTTCATTTTTATGTTTTGCCCCCGCAGTTTTAAAAAATTGATAATGCGTGTAGAAAATTTTTATAGCTTATAATTACTCCTAAAGTTTAGTGTTACTTTTCAAATGAGCACCTAAGTTTAATTATAAACTTATAAAATATGCATTAAATTATACAATTTGCTTCTTGATTATTCAATTTTATATGTATTTTCTTGTCAACTAATTTTGCAACATCAAACATACATGAATGAACATTTCTGATACTAATATGATGTTGGTGTATTACATAGCCTTTCATAGTTTATAAATGTTGTCCATAAATTTAACTTTAAACTTGTAAATATGCATTGAATTGTTCTAATTTCTTTGCACTTTCTTATTAATAGTTTTGAAACATCAAATACATATGTGTGTAAAAACATCAAATAAATTGCAACACCAATTTTATGTAACTGTATCACGTAATGGAGAAAAAAGAACAAGAAGAAGCTAAATGCTTTAAAATCAAAACGAAAACAAAAAAGAACCAATAGTTTATGGGGGGCAGTTTCACAATCAGGATTTCAGAACGTTTACTTCGTAAAGGGATATCTATGTTCAATTTGAAATATGTCTGGCACCGTTTTTGCTAAAGATAATCATTATTAAAGGTAAGGAAGCAATGTAAATTTGAGGTGGTTATAATGTCAATATGGCGTGAAAAAATTTAGGGAGGTGAAGTGGATAGAAGAAGAATTCTACAAAAATTTGCCTTAGGGTGGACCTGGAAAAAACAAGTATGGGGCAGAAAAGAAAACTTAAAGAAATTTCAAGCTTAAATACGAATTTTTAAACTTAAGGGGCTGAAGTTTGTTTGGCTACATTAGGAGAATTACAAGGGTTCATTTGGTTTATAGGATGAGATATGATTGGATGATTTATTTTGTCTTATCCAATGTTTGGTTGCATTTTTATAATTGGATTAGATATCCATGTTAATCGAATTAATCCTCTCTAGAGGGGATAAAGTCATCCCATAGGGGGTATTGGCATTATTTATCCCGGAATAATTGTGAGAGGGAATAATGATTTATCAGATTATTTTACCTTTATCACAAAACCTACAACTATATTAATAAATCAAACACTAGATAATAAGGATGAGTAATCCCATGATAATTAATCTCAAAATTAATTATCTAAAATTAAGTCATTCCATCTCATCCAATCAATGAACCAAACGAACCCTAAGAGTCATACTACACTCTATGTATGAATTTGTTTATATATTTATTCATTTATTTATTTGTTTACTTTTGTAGAGAATGACCCATATTTACTTGGGTCGGGTCCTTACTTGGGCTTGGCCCTAGGATTTAAGTCCGTTTATTAATTAAACTTCTTTTTTTATTTTTTAATCTAAACTAGGGTCTTTTCTAGAATTTGTTTGTGGACTTATTAGATATTATTTAGTTAACAACCTGGCTAATGGTTACCCATAGGGCACTCGTAAAAATATATTTTAGGTGTTGTATTTTTGGAAATGTAATATTAATTAAAGAAACTAAATAAATACAAGGGAGGGTAAATAAGATTAAATAGAAAAAATATATAAATGCAAGAGAGGGTAATAACTGTTAGTATGTGTATATACATGGTAGGCTAGGTGAATTTTACGTGTTTTAACAAATATCCTATAAGTACCCATTAGAAAAACCCTTTAGTTAACATAATGACATCGGGCTTTATAAAAGATATCTTGAGTTTAACCAGCTAAAATATAAGCCTTGGTAATAAAGCTTGAATTTTTTTTAACTAAAAGTTGATTGGGCCTTATGATTTAATAACTAGATAGTAAATCCACATTAGAGTATTTGAACCTTAACTATTAGGCCTGGGAAAATAAGTTTATTCACTTATTTAAAAACTTACTAGGCCCAAAAATTATTTTTTGGAAAAAGTTATCATTATTTTTCTTTATGTTTAGTTCTAAGAATGACAAAATTTTGTCCATTAGTAAACTGGCCTGAATGGCCTCTATTATTTAATTCCAGCGTTGACTATCATATAGGAGCATGGTTATTAAAACCAACCCGGTCATCAACCTTGCAAGGGGACCTGATTGGCAGGTTAGCGACTCAATCGTTGGTCACCGGTTGAACCGTCAAGTTACACTATGTAATAAAAAATATATAATATAATTAAACAAACATATAATTTAGAAGTAATAAAAACTCTTTTAGTGCAAGACACATCATTGCTAATTTTTTACATATAAATCTTGACAAACTATGTTATAAGAATTTTTGTTTAGCTTTTAATGAGCTATTAAATAATTAACTATTACAAAAATGAAAACAAGATAAATTTGATTAGGAATTAAAACGAACTCTGGAGTATAATATGTTATTTTATTTAGTTTTTACTCTTAATTATAAGTTATTGTTAGAGTAATTATTATATTAGGGATGAATTATGGTAAGATATAATTTTTGATAATTAATTTTCTAACTTTTGGGAGAGTAATAACAATTTAAGAAAAAGCTTATTTGAGAAATATTTAAGGGAATGACTTATGATAAGATATTATTTTGGTAATTTATATTCTAACTTTTAGGATAAGGTGTGAGAGTACTAACAATTTAAGGAAAGACATATTTAAAAATGAATAAGGAGAAGAAAAAGAAAATTGGAAGATCTGAGGGAAAGCAAAATATGTGAATAAAAATATAAATAGCCTTCAATGTATAACCAAAAAAAAAAAAAAATGCTTGGCCCACTAGTGAGATAGCATGATGTGATGCCAAAGGTCACAAGTTTGAATGCTACTAGCAGCACTTATTTGTCAAATTTTGCTCCAAAGTGCGACTCAGGTTTCTCATTGACTTTTCAACGAGCCATTTACTTAAGTGATTGAATTAGCAACCTAGCCCAATTAGTGACTGGTTCATCAATTTGACCGATCAAACCACAAAACCGGATCAAGCTGAGTTTAATAACTATAGGAGAGCACTAGCTCACATGTATTCAGCCTAAAACATTAGTTACATAACTCAAAAAAATAAAAAAAGGTTTTTTTGGGGCGTATCAGAATTATCTTTGCAGGAAAAAAATTGCGTTTCAAACCCATCATCTCCAACTTCGTCAGCCTACGGCTTCCCTCTCCTCCTAACATCACCAACAAGTCTTCTTCACTTATTTTGTTCTCAACCGAGACCAAATTCCAGTGCATGTTAGGCATTAAAGTTTCATGTCTCCCAATTAAGCAACACAAGGTAAAACTCCAATAGTCAAGACTAATAAAAAACCTGACGAACTTGAATTTGAAAGCCTTAATGGTGTACGAAATCCAGATACAAATTCTTGGGAAACTTATATGCATTTATCTAGTCTTGAGTCAATTGTAAAACAAAAATAGTCATAAAATTATAGATTTTCAGTCTTGCACCGGTGGAAACAATGAGAGCGCGAAGTCTTTCGCTATAAGTTTCTTCCATAGTCAATTTCTCTTCGTAACTGCATATCCTTTTTCTCTCCAGATTTTCTGAAGTTTTCCTCATAAATTCTTTCTCTCCTTCACTCTGTTTATTTGATGTTTGTTAGATGTCGAACTCTAGATTAGTTGGTTAAGTTGTATAACGTTATTCATGTTAGCGAGTTATAGTTGGGCTTTACAACTTGAAATAATAACTGACTGACTCCCACTACTCAAGTTAACTTCTATTTCCAACTTTTTCTTCTCCTATTTCCTACTTTTTCTCCTATAATATCTACATGGCAATTTGCATATTTGATGTCTGTCAGACGGGAACAAAATAGAATAAAAATATGTTAGGGCGGTTACTTGAGCTGCACAAATCATTAGTTAGTTATCATCCCTCACTATCCCTTAGTACTTGAAATAAGGTGGGACATTTTATATAAAATCTCTAAAGAGATAAATGAACTATTTACATGATTAGTAAAATAATTAATAATAGTGATTAATTAACTGGTCTTAACAAAAAGGGAGATCAAAAAATTCGGTTTTACAAGAAAAATATACAAAAATTCTCAAAGTTGCCCATTTGAGGGAATAAAAAATGAAGAAAAAAATGGCAAAACATTCTCTAGACTATTAGCACCATTCTCATGGGATAATAATCTAAAGAGAAAAACTTTCTTCTAGACTCTTTTTTTGGGTAAAAAGTTAATATATAGTTTATTTTTGTTTTTGTAAGTTAACATTGATTGTTTTAAGAATTAAATTTTCACTGCAACCAAACCTACTGAAATCTGTCATAGCTACACAATTAAAGCAGCTTGTTAAATTTTTTACCTGTTTAAAACAGTCTATTCAAAATACAGATGAGAACAGTTGATACCTGACACATTATTTAGATGTCCTTTGCGTGTATTAACTCATTATTCAGAAGAATTTCGGTCTGTTGCGGCAACCTAGCTAATGGTCCAAAGATAGAGCATCAAAATTCTACACTAAAACAGAAATGGCTGGCCTTCGGCGGGCCGGTTTGCTCAGTTAATTTGGATCTTTCTTTATATAGCAATCTGTACGTCTATGGTCATACGGGCATATATACTTTCATGCATAACTTCTACACAATTGACAATTGTTATGCACTTCCCTAATTTTGGTATGCATATAAAAATTTAAGATTAAATATTTTATGCACTTGTATTGTAGTCAGAGAAACCGAATCGTTGATGTGAAATGATCAAAACATCCCTTGGAGTAATTGGATCATAGAGATAATTAATACCCCTGAGGCCTAAACTCCTCAGTCAATGAGACAATTCAGTAATCAGATTCCTAACCAGTCCAAGCCCCCAAGTGGGAAGATTTGTCATTACATAGCTTCCGTATCTTTGACACTCTCCTAATTCTCTTATATATATAGAACATTGAGCCTCGAAAAATTTCAAGCTCACTAAGCATGAATCCTTGAAGATGGAGATCAAGAAAACCCAAATTCTTCTTCTCTCAGCTCTCTTGCTTTCATCTTTGGTTCTCAAGACCCTTGGAAAAAGCCGTACTGAAGCTGACTATAAACTTTTCAAGGCTAAATTGAGGCCTAATTCCAACATTGATAAATCCCAATTCAAACCATTTGAGAATCCACCTGAGCCTATCCAAAATGGGCTGACAAAGGCAGATATCGTTCAGGAATTGCCCAGACAACCCCCTGTTACTTTCAAACAGTATGGTTGATACATCACCATCAATGCCACTGCTGGCGGTGTCTTCTTCTATTATTACTTCACCGACGCTCAGGATCCCACGAAAGCTCAAGATTTGCCCCTTCTCCTTTGGCTCAATGGAGGTATTTTTATATACTTTAAACTTCGATCTTCTTGAGTGTTTGACCTGTCTGCTTCTTACTTTTCGAACTTGCTTGTTTACAAAATTAAATTTACATCACATACTTTTCGTTGTTTCCAGAATTACATGACGAAAAAGGAATGATTAAGGGGAAGGAAACAAAACGAACAGAAAGATTACGCGGTGGAAAAGAAAGATAAGGGAGGGTATAAGAAAAGTGGTTTTGGTGCATGTGTTTTGTATTAGATTAGATATGGGCAAAAGAAATAAAAAAATTAAAAAAAAGTTGGGGAAAGAAACAGTAACATGTTGTCCAAAGAAAGGAAGGTTAAGTAAGGAAAGAAAAATGTTATATGTGAATTAGGCAAATAAAATTACTTTAATTCTTTGGTCTTTTTCTAACCGGGGACCATCGTTTGCAAATCAGGTGAGTAAAGATAGTTTAATTTTTTTGGGTACCTCTAGCTGGTATTTGTTATTGTATATTACATCACACAAATCATGTCAAAATAAACCATATAGATCTACATAATAACATTTTTTTGATAGAAAAAATCAATATAATTGCATTAATGTGAATGCTAAAAATCGTCCAGCACAAGTTACTTGACAAAACTTGAAGGTGAATTCTAAATTGAATCAACAAGGCTAGCAAATTTGGTGTAATGAGCTAAATTATGTGGAACGCTGTTTGCTTCTCGTGAAATCCATTTCACCTCAATATATTCCTTGTCTAACAATGTCAAACACAAGCTCCTCCGGGGGTAGTCGGATGGTTAGTGGCGTCCTAGTTAGGGGTTGCTGACCAAGATTCGACTCCCGCGGGTAACATTGCTGTGCATCCTGGGGCGGCTCTGCACAGCCGCAGTGGGGACTAGTCTGGCAAAGTTGGAATACCTCCTGTGTTGATAAAAACAAAAAAAAACCAATGTTAAACACAATCTTCTATGATAGGACCACATTCAGAGAGGTCTTCTTTATCAGCTATAAGTTTGATAACTGTGGCAGCATCTCCCTCCACAAGAAAACTCGGGATCCTTGGATTCACAGTGAAATTGACCGCTTTCCTCGCAGCATAAGCGTCAGCCAATTCCACAGATGCCATACGTAATAACGATTAGTCTTCCCTTACATTTAAATAATGATTTTTTATTGGCTGTTTTAATGGACATTCACTAAGGTATTAAAATTCTACCTAACTTATCATGTACATTAAAAAAATAGGATTTTACTTTGTTTTTTTTCTAAAATATTAAACTGAACTCAACTTAATGAGCTTGCTTTAATCTTGGGCTTAATTCCCTCCTTCACTTAATGAGTGCCCATTGGTTCATTTATGATAGTTTTTTATCTATCTATTTAAAAACCAAATGTAAAAAAAAAAAAAAAAACAAGTAGACCCAACATCTATCTTTCCCTCCTTATCCTTTCCTTTTTCCCCTCAAAAAATCAACAACACAAATCCTTCCTATTCTCCTGTACTTCCCCTCTCATTCCCTCAAACGATGCCCATATGTAAATTCACATTTGATTTTGTTATTTGTTTGTTCTTTGTTTTAGGCACTCTGTGGGTCTTTTCTACTCGAGTTCGTGACTCATACGCTAATGGACACATAAAATTCGTGTGGAAAATTATTAAGATACTATTTCATGAGCTTTAATACGACATCTACCAACACCATTTAAGTATCATATTAGTTTATTGATTAATTTAATTATCTATTTCAGGATAATCAGAGTTATGACTAGATGTTAATAAAGTATCTAGATTCCACATCCAAATTATGGCTAGTTCAGAATTATGAGGCATGCATGTAGTTATGCTTTAACAAGACCCCATAGAAATAACATATCATCATTGTCAAAAGTATTTTCTTTCTTCTTTTTGGCTTTTCTCTTATATAAGTAATCGCAATCACGAGTAGTAAACCAAAGATTCTGTCTTAAAACTTTTGGTTCATGTCAATTTGTTGCGTTAAATCACTCCTTGACCCCCCCCCCAAAAGAAAAAGTGTAAAAGTTACTTCCGTCTATTAATATAGCCGTTAGAGTAGATAAAATGAGGGGATTTTTATTGTTAATTCACTAACCTTTTGAGTTTGTCAGTGTTCAAAGATCACACATAAGTAATGTCTAAAGTGTCGAACTTTATTAAAAGGAAAAAAAAAAGATAAATCACGAAGACGATATATGTATGTATGTGCACTTTAGATAACAAAGTGGAAAAAGTGCGTCAAATCTTATACTCATTTTGGAAGTTCATATCTTGTTCGGGATTCTTATTCAATCAAAATCAAGAGAAATAATTATATATTGACCCAAGAAGGGGAAATAATAAGTTATTATGTTTTAATAAAGAATTAATCTTTTATATACTGACAGTATATACATTATCATTGAATGTATAACAACTCATCTGAATTTAAATTTAAAATCCAAATTTTACTCATGTAACATTATCCAACTGTAATAGTGTATACACTACCAGTATATATAAGATTTAATATACATAAACACTTTAAATTAATATAAGTGCTCATTCTTGTCAATCTAAAGCTTGAGTATGTGATTCAATAAAAAATTAAACAGCTTCCTTAACTAGTTAACAGTAAGATTGTAGAATATTCAATTCGGCATGGCATTTTATATGTAACATATTCAATTCAATGTGGCGTTTCCCAATTTGTCACTTTCGAACAGGTCCTGGATGTTATTCACTTGGCTTAGGAGCAATGTAAGAACTTGGACCATTCAGGGTTGGTAGTGAATAGTGATGGCAAAACACTGTAAAACAATCAATATGCCTGGAATCATGGTGGCAATCTTCTCTTGAAATTATAATGGAATTGTCTTCTTTTGTCCTTTAAATCAAAGATAATCATGTTTAGCTACTTAATAATTTTTCAATTAATTTGTTCTCCCAACAGTTGCGGATGTTCTATTCCTAGAATCTCCAGCAGGGGTTGGATTTTCATACTCCAACACAACGTCCGATTTTTTGAAGGGCGGGGATAGAAAAGCTGCTGCGGACAATTACAATTTCATACTAAATTGGCTTGAAAGGTTTCCCGAGAACAAAAATACAGATTTTTACATTGCTGGAGAGCAATGTTTTCAGAACCGGTTGGTTCGACCGATTCGACCATGAACCGGCAACACTACCGGTCCGTCTGATATAAAAGCTGGACTCTGATATAAAACCGCTATAAACCGTTCAGACCGTATGAACTGTAAAAAATCACTTAAACCGTGAACCAGCAGTTTTATGAATTGGTCCACTTAACTTAAAAAAGGAAAAAAAATTAGAACAAGAAAAAAAGAACCCTAATAGCTAATCAATACCAAACGTAGCCATATGAGTTTGCCTTCTCTTCTTGCGAATGCGAATGCGAATGCGAGCAGAACATCGCCATTTACCTCTCGACCTTTCTATCTCTAATAATCCTTTTTTTTTTCCTTCTTAAGATAAGCAATCCTTCATTTCTTCAAGGCTTCCACATCTTGATCTTGAAGCAAAGTTATTGGTGAGGGGAGATTAGCAACTTTATTGGTGCGACACCTTAAGCTTTTAGAATTTTAAGTCAAACAACTTCTTCATCTGGATATGAACGCAATTGGAGTTTTTGAGCGCATTCACACTAAAAAAATGAATAGATTGGAGCATCAAAGACATAATGATAATATTTATGTGCACTATCATGTGCACTACAATTTGCGCTTGCAATATTGGTATATTTAGTTTCTCTTAGTATTTGATTTAATTTAATGTACTATTTCATTTATAACTAGTGTATCGTTTCATAGGAATGATCAATGAAAGAAATCTTATGGCCCCATTGATTATGAATCTATTGACAAAACAGAATTTTGGGTTATAGAAGAAGAAAAATATGGTGAGCTTGATTATGATGAATTGGAGGAAGAACTTGAAGAATTTCCTAATGATGATTTTCAATCCCAACAAATTGAAGGTAAGTTCTAAATTAAAATAAATATTTTTTACTTGTTATATGATGTGGTGAAATTGTATATTTGAAATTTGAATTTTCTTTTAAATATTGATTAGTTCATAATTGTTAATGATTTATTCATTTAGATGATGAAAATGAAGTTGGGAAGATGTTGATTGGAAGCATTTCAACCCAGGTGCCTTTTAGATGGTGATGAATATAATGATTGGTAATAGAAATATTTTAAATGGTGATAAGTAGCAATTAAATCTTTAGTTGTTTAATTGTATTTGGACTTATGTGTTTATTATTGAATTCTTTATTATTTTTAGGCTGAACTGAAGAAGTTGTCAAGGCGCTAATATTCATATGTGTGGTGTTGTCTTCTGATGACAATGAAGAAAGTCTATGAATTTATGATGATGAGCTATGAATTTGATGGCGAATATGATGATAATCAATTGTTAGACTTGTTGGGACTTTGTTATGGACCTTTTAAAGATTCTGATATGTAGTTTAATTAGCATTTGGATTATGCTTATTAGTCCTATTTATGTTTGGGATAAGTACTGATAATTATGATTATCCTCTAACACAATGTCTTCAATGTTAGACAACATTTCTAGTGGCATTTTCCACTAGCTTATGATGCATTTTACATGGCCATGCTTGGCTTGGACGAATTTTTTGAAGCTTCAAAATATAAATCAATAGTCTTGTATAGTTGGGGTGAAAAGAAAAGGAGAGAACCATTGAACTGGCCGGTCAGACCGCGAACCGGCCCTCCTCTGGTTCGCTGACCGGCTCAAGTTTAAAAACATTGCTGGAGAGAGCTATGCTGGTCATTATGTGCCTCAGTTTGCGCATAATATTGTTTACTATAACCAGAAGGCCAAAAAGACAATCATTAACTTCAAAGGGATTTTGGTATATATGCATCCCTACTACTGCAATAGTTGTTTATCATGCATTGAATAATTTTTTTTCACTTTGTATATATTTCATATTGCCGATAGTGAGATTGAAAGAGCTGCAAAATATAAAACTATTTTGTTAACGCTATCTATGAACAGTACTAGAATTACTATCTTGTGCCAAAGTGCAGACTGGAAATGCAGCCATGGACAACGAGACAGATACTTTAGGCCTTGATTACTTAGCAAGCCACTCAGTGATTTCCCCTAAATCTTCAAGAAAACTTCACAACTGTAATTTCTCATCGGATGCCGAAACATCTGACGAGTGCAATCATATCATAAAAGAACTTAAAAACATTGTAGGATGTTAGAATATCCAACATTGATATTGTAAGGATTTTCAGTCATACATATAATATTTTGGACTATTTCATTCATTGTCAATTGGTTTTGAAATGAAAGTTCAAATTCTTTATCATAATATCAGAGTTGGGTTTTAAATTTTTCATTTGTAGTGAGTTTGCTATCCCATTTGGGTCTGTTTGCTTCCCCGTTTGAAGTTTCACTCGAAGTTTCACCCATGACTTGGTCTATTTAGATCCATTCGCCAAGTCATGTTTGACTAGCACCCCGAAGAGGTTTTCGGTAAGTTTTCCTTTGCATTTGGTATTTGCAGATTCGATAATTACTTTTCTGGGTCATTTGACGCTAATATAAATTACAACTTCGTAGGGAAATTCACTATGTTGCTTTCATTACACCAAAAATTGAGTTTATATAGTTTGTGTACACTAACAGTGTTAGAAAGGGAGCCAAATGGAGCTGAGAGCGAGCAATTGCCCTTCTCAATTTTGAGAATTTTTTATTTCAGACAGAACTTTTGAAAATTTTTTAAAGTTATCCCTTTATTTGCACCTCCTAAAATATGTGAAATTCTTATACATTGTTTTCCAGAACCCAAATCTAATTGCCATAGCGATTTTTTTTTTGGTAAACTATCAAAAATGACCTTATCAAGTCAAAATAGAATATTATTGCAAATTGAGTCCAGATGGGTAGTTTTGTCATTTTCTCATGACAAAAAGTTTTTGTTGTGGCAAAACATCATTTGCCGAGAAATTGTCCTAACCAACACAATTCAGTTCTTAAAAGATTTCAAGCTTTTAAAGTTGAGGACATTTGGTGATGATTTCTCACCATTTTGCCAGTGGATGGTTCTTTGCCTAGTGGGACGTATATTAATTATCAAGTAGCCATGAATTCCCTTTCACATAAACCAGAAAAAGAAAAAGGAAAACTTTTACATGCTTTTCGAAATATTTCTCTTAATTTACAGTGAGAGATTGAAAACACAGAAAATCGTTTCCTAAAATTTTCCAATATCTTAATTTTGGTTCCTCAAAAAAAAGAATCTCTTAATTCTGGTAATATGGTATGTAGATAATGGAGTTCGATCCATGCACTGAGAATTATGTTTATTCTTACTTGAACCCTGAAGTTCAAAGAGACAATCCGTGGTAACGTCACCAAATTATATTACGATTGGCAACCATGAAGGTTTTGGCTCCCTCCTCTCTTTGAGGAATTTTTTTTTTTCTACTTATGTTTCTCATTACAAATATTTGAGTATTCGTACTAACTGAAACGTTCTTAAAGACTAGGAAGATAGTCCATCAACGGTTCTTCCATTAGTTAAAGAGTTGACGGAGGATGGAATTCGTGTGTGGATATTTAGGCAATTTGGCCATTATGTACCACTGTAATCTGCCAATTCTTACAAAGGTCATTTCGTAAATTATGAAACTAATAGGACATAAAGAAAATACGAGAAATGAAGAGGTGGCAGACTTAATTGAAGCCCATAAAAAGTTTTTCCTTTAATCTTTCTCTAATAAAAAGGCATAAAAAATTTGACTCTTTTTCGTGAACAAAATTTTTGTTTGAACTTGGTATTACAAAAGAACCAAATCATTTATCAACGGTCAAAAACATACATAAACAAATAACTAAATTGGACGCATTGCATGTAACTTTCTGATAAATAATTTATAATCCACAAACTAACAACTAACAACAATAGGACCCTTTATTTAGAGCATGACTCTTATAATTCTCCTACTGAAGCCACACACACTCGAGCCCCTCAAGTTTACTAAGTTATATGGGATAATCTCAAGGGTAAAAAACATTGGCGGCCACTAAACAAATGCTTGCGTCGCCTTTTGACCACTAAACATTTTTTGGTTTAAATTAGTTACCGATCTAACTAATTAGTCAATCCATGACCATTTAGACGATTTTTGGTCTTAATCCAACAAATTAGCAGAACACGCGCGCTTCACGTGTTCAAAATGTAAGGGTGAATTCATCCACCATACTCTTGAAAGAGTTACAAGGAGATATGAAACTAAGTAATAAGTGATTTGAATAATGGTTTGAAAGAGTTACAAGGAGATAGGGATATAAATGTAAAGTGTAAATCGCACGTATTCTACTAAATTGCTGGATTAAGACCAAAAATCGTCTAAATGGTCACAGGTTGACTAATTAGTTAGATCGGTGACTGATTTAATCCAAAAAATTGTTTAGTGATCAAAAGGCGACGCGAGCATTAGTTTAGTGGCCGCCAATATTTTTTACCCTAATCTCAAAAACCTCCCTGAAGTTTCCCCTAATCACACATGGTTCTCTTGATATTTTTAAAATCATACCTAGCACCCTTAAAATGACAATTTTTGTAACATTGGCACCCCTTCTAAGAGAGAGAGAGAGATAATTTCTTTCAAATTTGCCCTTCTACAAGTTAATTTTTGAGTTTTAAAAGATGAGAAATAAAAACAAATGAAGATTATCTTCTAGAAGAATAAGTAGGAGCAATTTTTTTCCTTTAAAACCTTCAGAGTTAGAAAATATGCATTGTTAAATTTTATAATTTTATTTCTAACCCCTTAACAAAAAACTCAAAAAAAAAAAAAGATTGAAAGGAACTAAGATTTTTATCTTAATACTGTTGGTTAACTAATTTTTAAACAAAAAAATATTTTTGATAATTGAACATCATTATTCAAGAGTAATTTTTTCTTTAAAACTTTTAGAGTTAGAAAATATTCCTTTTTAAATTTTATAATTTTTGTTCCTAACTCTTAACAACAAGCTCAAAAAAAAAAATTATCATCTGGGAGAACCAAAAAAATGTTTAGTTTCCATTCCCCAAGCAGTTAAGAAATGAAAAATCATTTTTTCCTTTTCTGAAATCTTTAGGAGGGGGTCATCATTTCTAACTATACCAAAATTTTAGATTGAAAAGAACCGTTGGTTAAACAATTTTTAAAAATTTTATTTTTAATAGTTGAGTAGCATTATAAGTATAATTAATATGCATTTTTTTCACGATCTCAACTACACCCCAACCATGTACTTTACCAAATGAATGATTTTGGCCTTTTTTTGCCTCACCTCTTCCTGATTAATCAAGATAAAAAAAAAAAGAAAATTGGAGTCAAAAAGGTAGCCCAAATGTGCACAATTTTTATGACATTTTTATTATTTTCTTTTTACATAATTTAGTTTGAGAGTGCTAGGTGTGACTAGAGAAAACTCAAGGGAAGTTTCTGAAATTGTCTCATGAAAATACTAGGGGCAGTATTATCCTTTCAAAATTTTTTGATGTCACATCATCCTATCAGGATCGGTAAGTGTAATTTTAAAAATCTTGGGGGAGCCATGTGTGATTAGAAAAACCTCAAGGGAGGTTTCTGAGATTATCTCAAAGTTATATTTAAGCTTAAAGTTTTTTTAAGTGTCCATTTTTGCTCCATATTTGTCCTCTACCAATTTTTTTTTTTTTTTGTAGAATTAAAATCCCCTCACCTATTTACATTGCTCCCTCATGCAAATAAACTTTTATGATGATTATCTTTAGGAAAAGGGGTCAGACATATTTCAGATTGAACATAGATATATAGCAGTTTATGAAGTAAAAGTTCTCAAATCTTGACTTTGCCACTGCCCCTATTGGTCCTTTTCTGCTTTTGTTTTGAGTTTAAAGGACTTAGCTTCTTATAGTTACATCAGGTTGGTGTTACATTTTATCAACAGTGGAGATTTAGATGGAAGGGTCCCAGTAACCAGTACTAGTACTCCTTAGAAGCGATGAATATTGCAACTTTAAATCCTTGGCACGCCTGGTATGGTGATACAGAGGTCAGTAATTTTCATTATATGAAAACTTAAGCTTCAGTAAATTAGTTTTGACTTCTTGAGATCCAACTACTAAGAATCTTAATTCTTAAATTGTAATAATAATAATCTTGATTTATAATCACATGTAGTAAATTATTAATATTTTTATTTTTGTAATCAGGTTGGTGGATATGTTCAAGAGTACAAAGATAATTTGACATTTGTAACAGTTAGAAATGCTGGTCACCAAGTGCCAAGTTACAAACTCGATCGAGCTCTTTCACTTATTTCGAACTTTGTTGCAGAGACTCCACTCCAAAAAACATAAATATACAAATCGATACTAGATTATTCATTGAATCATCTTCTTGGGATTCGTTGACTCTGTATGCTTCCTTTATACGGTCAAGCAGAAGTATGCTATCACCTCAGCGAATTTTGGATTCATCTAGAGCTCCTCAATGAATTGCTATTTGGATAAATAAACGTTTTTCTTTTTTCTCTTTTTTTTTTCAATAAAGAAGGAATTTTATTACTCAAATTGCTGGACATCATCCAGTAGAAATTGTTTTGACGAAAGTAGAATTCCAGAGGAATAGACAAATTTAATATACCTAGATCTCGTAGGATTTTTAGATTTAGCATTAGCAGTTATAATCACCACACTACATGGTCCATACTTTTCTTTTTTGATAAATTTATAGGTAGTTTTATTTTGAAAGATTCTAAAGTCCCTTTTAGATATCGAATCTTAACTCAAATTCATTGTTAGACTTTGAAATAAATATTGACCCTTTAAACGTAAAAACTACAAAAACTTTAAAAACAACTATTACCATTGAGAGATATATACTGAGGGAATAATACTTTAAAGGACCATAATATTTTACTTTTCTGTATTGTCCACTTCACTAGAGTGAGAAAGACAAGCCACCGAATAATTCTGTCCCCATATTATTTTGTTTTCTTTTACCTAAGCATAATACTTGTCCACATTCAGCCCAGATAACTACCAGTTGTGCACCCTTTTTTTCAGCTAGTGAGCTGATCAATTCAGAAGAATTTGAGTTTTGGCAAAAGCGCCAAAACTGATTAAACCATATATCAACAGATCTTGAATATACAAATCCTACGTTTTTGCAATTCTGCTCAAACTAACTCAGTAAAATATGTGATTGAGAATCGTTTTTCCAAACAAATAAACAAAGTCCCAGAATTTGCTAACAACCTCTAACAATTATTATGACCCTTGGCCAACTAAATTGCCAGTGCAAAGGAAGGCTGCCCATAATGCCCCATGACCATTAATAGATCATCTTGGAATCTTCTATTACGTGCAGCCAAAATTTTAGAAATATTTGTTTCACGACACATAATGGTGACAGGGTATTTAGCTTCCCCTATATTCATTCCTAATGGGGGTAAAGTTGATTTTGATCTTATATTTTTACAGAAAAAAACATTAACCGAATAATTTTCTCTGAATTGTTGAAAAATGTAATGATCACAAAAAAAAAAAGGAAAAATTTGTTTTAGATTGTTTTGTCTTTTATATTTTTCCATTGATTCTGCAATCTCCTTGGAGAAGCCATGAACTTAATAATCAGAAAGCGTACTTATCTTCAATGTGATGGCTATGGGCTATGGCTGGTGTTGTCGCACAGTCTCACAGTGATAGATATTTTAGATACAAACAAGTGCTTTGCCTTTCCAGTTGTGCACATTTCAAATAGACCTTGCTTGCATAATGTAATATTGGGTCCATTTATCATAGTCATGCAATCATAATTTGTCATCCAAAAATCCAATCTTGTGTCTAAGACAAAGATCATGGTGAATTAAACACAAATAGCCTTTCTAATGCTCCATAAATCCAAATGAGCCAATTGACTATTTTTCCCAAATTCTATGGAGGGAAAAAATTAAAGCAAAGGAAAAATATTAAAGAAACAAGTGATAAACGGATTACAAATACATATATATACACATACATATACATAAATATATATAGATTTATCTATATATATACTTTAGTCATGAATAAATTCTTAAACTATCACTTATAGTTAAAATATTTTTAATTCGGATCCCTTAATTCCGAATATTACTTTCTGATCATGATAGAGTTTACCTCGATGATTAGAAAAAAAAAATCTTTTGGGAAAATTTTTGTTCATAACGCATAAGATATATATTATACATGTTAATGTATAAGATATATATTATACATGTTAATATATATCTTTTGGGAAAATTTTTGGGAAAATTTTTGTTCATAACGCATAAGATATATATTATACATGTTAATGAAAATCTTAAAAATTCACCATAAATTGAGGTATCATGCCTAAAGTATAACATGAGAAAATTAGTTACGTGTTTTATTTTTTATTTGCAAAATATAGATATTTTCAAAAGTTTTAGAAAATTAACATGTACATAATTTTTTAAATTATTTGTATGGACCTGTACTATATGATCATAATATAAGGTTTTATTTTTTAGTGGGTACCAAAAGGTCTTTTTTCTAATTTTTATATTTTTATAAACAATCATTCAAATAAATTTGCGCTAATGGTGACAAATACATCAGAACATGTCAACTACTAAAATAGATGGAAGGAATTTCATTATAGTTTAAAAAATCAACAAATATAAATTCTGAAACTCCAAAATGTCTTTCAAATGACGAATCTCCTTAATGGTGTTATTGTACTCGTTAGTGGACCTAATTTATCATAAACTTGTACACAACATATTCATTACTCCCTTACATTTGAGAATTTACATTTGAAACTAATTTTAAGTGGGCATTCATTAACAAATCCTTAATTAATTGATGAGCAAGACATCTTACCAGTGAGAACTAAGACGATTTCTTTTCCCCTCATTAGATAGACTGTGTAGAATGATGTCCATGTGTGGAAAGGCGTAATTTATTTTTCTTCTTGATTTACGACTAGTCAACCAATAGCATGTTCACAAATAAATCGAAAATATTCAGAGGCATGTTCCTATCATAAGTCTCTCATGAAAAGATGATCAATTAAACAAAAGCAATTATTTCATATTTCGCAATTACTTAAAACAAAAGGAAGAAAAGTAAACGTGTAGTGAATCCCTCTCCACTTCAACCGTTGTACGATATCAGCGTGTTTGGTTCATTGGATTCTAAACATGTGTTATGTGTGGTTGCATTTTGGACATGAAATTATATGTCATGTTTAACAGAATTAATCCCCTATTATGGGATAAAATAAACATATGAGGATGTAAAATCAGTTATCTCAAGATGGGTAACAAATCGGAAAACAACAAAACAAGCTAACACTTCATATTTTATTTTTCTTTTATTTTAAGTGGCACTTAAATTATATATAGTTAAGTTGACACTTGGCCTGTATGTAGTTTAAAATGAGATTGAGGTAAGTGCGATTGTGTACAATTATTGTATTTCTTTCAACATTGTTAGGGTGCTTATCCACGGCCCCATTTGGATTCCCATTTTTTCCACATAACTGTCATTTGTATTTGAATAACAAGCCACAGCCGAAGGCAAAAATACATTAGTGCACAGTATGCAAATATGGAAACGACGTCATTTCTACATATGCTGATGACTATTAGCTCCCAATCGCTTTCGCCCTTTTTCGATATTTTGCTTACCGTAGTCGAGAAATAAAGTAGCCAAAATACTCCCCTACATCGGCGGCGAGAAGCTTAGTGCGCGTTCTCCAGCTTGTACTTCCGGTCGACTGAGGTAATTATCTGTTGCCGATCTTGTATGGCTGCGGATCTTGTTGGTCTTGCTAGTGAACTGTAGAACAGAAAGAGTGTGTTCTCCCAAATCGATCGAGGAAAAGGTTCAAGGCGAAACTGATCTGCAGATTACTCCCGTTCCATCATCTCTGTCACGTCTGTCTTAGCTATTCCAGGTCCGTTCCTCTCCGACCGGTAATTAAGTTATGGATTCTCGAGTGTGGTGTGGCATTATTGAATGGTTCATTATTTATTGTTCATTCTTTGTACCTGTGCTAATTCTTTTACTGTTGTGCTCAAATTTCGAACCTTCATTTTGGCTGTGAATAGGTCTGGACATGATTTAGAGAAAATTCAGTGAGAACGGGTTAAACAAAGAGACCGAGCCTTAAAATTCCATGTTTAGGTTTTTCATGATTCCTACTGGAAATTGAAGCCTCATATAACCAAGTCCACATTCATGCACTATTTTATGAGTCATTGAGGAGATGAGAAATCCCAACTAAAATCTCCTGTCTATAACTTGGCCAGATTTTAGTAGTCAATTCTGTACGTCATCTTCTTTTGCCTTATTCTTGACATGCTCATTCTCGTTAACGTCCCATCAAATTAACTAGCAGATATATCTTCTTTCATTGTTTATGGTTGCATGAAGATTTCATCCATGTTTGATTTATACATGGCATTTGACAACATATACAAAATCAATCAGGTGCGACCCTGTCATCAATCTATTTCAAACTACTTTATTTTGCGAAGCACCAAAGTTCAAGAGATGCCTAATTATTCAACCCAATTAATCATACTTTATTATCGTCAAATCTCACCATAAACTAAACAGCTAGAAACAATCTAAGTATTAATTTGCATTAAGATGTTGCATATGACTCGAGAAAGAGATAATGACCTGGACTTTGAACCAAAAAATGTCAAAATTACTGGAATTAACTTTCTTGACTTAATATTAATTCAATGTTCGAATGTTAATGCGAATGAGAAAGCTTGCGTATTTGATACCATCTGGATTCCAACCCTGAAATTTCTAGTAATGAATATTTTCTGTTTATAGAAGAGGTCTTGTTGAATTGATGAATAATTTTCTTTCGGCTCAAATTTCTTAGTAGCCTTGGCACAACCTTTCTTACTAGCAATAGCAGGTTTTGCTAAGCCTTCAATTTACTTCTAGTTTTGAGAGCTTATAGGTTTACATAGTACAAATTGCTTCTTTCATTTCATCATAACTTTTTTAAATTTTCTGTGTGAGCTGGTCGCCATTGCCTTGCATTTCTAGGAAGTTGGCAAAGCAATTGCTATCATATCATTTGTCCTCTAAGCTACTGGAAGGCTTGTCCCAATACGTAGAAGGCCATACGTAGTACATGCCCCTGGTTACTCGCCGTGTAGCTAAACGTGTGTGTTACTTCATACAATTTATACATTTTTTTCCATTGTAGCATGAATCTTGTTACCACTAAGTAATTCTTTTAATGCTCTCAGGACTGAAAGTCTGAAACAAAGATTTCACCTGCATTCCTGCTTCTCCAAATCTGCCTGGGGAGAAAATGATTTGTGGTTATGCCTTTCTAATTACTACAAGGTAAATAACTACTTCTTCATTGGTTTTCTGCCTATTTGGGACTGGATTCTAGTCATTTCATTTGAAAAATTCATGCTGTTATGTTCCCTTTAATGAGCTCCGACATACTATCTCCAAATTAAGATGTGTAAACAAAGGCGAGGGTATTGCGAGTGCATACGTTTCAGTAAGGAACAAGAACTTTCCTTTACCCAATACCTTGTCACCATGTATTTGGAGAGCAAGATTTCTGCAAATAATATCTTCAGCTATGTGGTTCCTGATATTGTCGGATGCCTTTATGAGGACCATGGCGTAAGTTTTCCCCGAGATAGTATTAGAGGTAGATACTCTGCCCTTCAAGATGCATTCAAACTGTATGTGTCATTTAAGAGAAGGGGCACCGAAATGGGGTAGGATAGTTAAAATTACACCTTTATGATGGACGATCCTCATTGGATAGAATTGCAGCAAGTATACTTGGATTTGATTTCATTTAGATTGTTTCTTTCTATTAATGATGATGTACTTCTTTTGATCTTCAGCTATTAGAATTTAGACTGATTTTCATAGTTGCTTTGCTTTTCTTTGTTTAGGTGAACAAGGACTTTGGCAAATTCTATAAGACAAACTGTTATATCTATCACATGCTGGAAGATGTTTTCCGATCATAGGGCACAAGTGGAGACTTTTCTTCTGGTTTTGAAAGGTCTCCACGAAACTCTGACGAGGAGAAAGAGATGGAAGACTTGGCTGCAGCTGGAAGAGACAATGATGGAGTAGATACTGAGACATCAAATGATGATGTCCAGGTTGTAAGGCAAAACAAAGGGAAAAGCAAGGAGGGCAAGGGAAAATGCATATCTGGTGACTTGTCTGGTGACTCACCCATTCCTAGTCCATCCGCTGCTACTCATGGTAGGCATTACCATGTGCTGGATGGTTTGGAGATGCTTGTGAGTCGAAAGAAGAGTAGCAGTAATAGCATGAGTGTGTCTATTAGGTCCCTCCCCAAGAAACAACCTGCCTCCTCAAAAGCCAAATCCGACTACGAAGTTGCCTTGGCGCAACTTTTAGATCTACGACTGCCTTGGGAAGTGCATGTTAAGATGGATGATATCTTAAAAAATGAGCAGGAGCAGTTTTTATGGTTCATGGCCAGATGTGATGAGGACTGGCTTTCCCTATTGAGGATGCGATACTGCTTTCCATCAGAATAGGGAAACCAAACTGGCTTGACTAGTTGAAAGTGACAATTTATTTGTTGACATTTGATTTACGGTTGGTTGTACTTTAAGATTATCAGTTGGAGACTTGTTTAGCAAAGTTGCGACGTTTTGCGGGTGGTTTTTAATTTTTTATTTTTTAGATGTCACTCGGATGTAGTTAGATTAGCAGTTGCATATGTGATAGCAGTTGAGTTCCTGCTTCTTCGAAAACAGCTTGTATATATGTAGTAGTAAAGAAACTGCAACCTATCCTTTCGTTGGTTGAAACTTTTTCCTAGGTTTTATGTGATTGGCCTTACCTTTGATGCATGTTCCAATTTCCACTACCTTTTGTACGCTTATCTGACACTATTTTTTTTTCCTACTAAGGATCCACAGCATACTGCATACTATGCTGCACTATATGTTAATTAGGTGTTCAACGTGTTATTTCTTTTTGTGTTTGCTTCATTTCATGTTAGAAGCCAAGGTAGGTTAGAACAAAACTGAGTTTAATGCTTGATGTTTATGAGATAGAGTCCCATGCATTTTAACCAATTTATGATTTCTTGAATGTGTAGGCTTTGCCTTGCCTATATTGGTTGGCATTCTAGGTGGGGTGATGGATAACCTTAGCCATATACATAGCGAGAACTTGGAAGAGGAAGATGATATGGACGATTTGGAATTAAACCTTCCCTTATTTGTGCTTTTAGGTTTGGCTCTTTTTGACCCATACCTAAACCCTCTTCCTCGGTGAAGGATTTGAGATAGTGCACTATTAGGGGAATAATGGGTGATCGAACTTATAAATGGCCACTGGGATAGAATATTCGACAACATGCGCATGGAAGCTCCCCTTTTCTTGCACTTATGTGACTTGCTGGAGCAACGGGGTTACTGGCAGCCACATTTGACACAGAGGGGTGGGATTCACGAGTCGGTGGCTATTGCATTGGTGTGCCTTAGCCGCAATGAACGCCATCAAGTCTTGGCCGACCACTTTAATCATTCCTTTGAAACAGTTGATAGGCATCTCCGCTGTTGTCTAAGATTGTTGGTGTGACTTGGACAAGATTTAGTTAGACATAGAAATTATCATCAAATTCATCCACGTATTCAAAATAGTCAAAATTTTTGGCCGTGGTTCAAAGTAAGCTTCATTAAACACGAAGAATTAGTTAATAACTATTTTTTTTCATTTTTTCAAAAATTTTTTAGACCATTTGCCCAAAATGTATTTTTCATAGTTAATAACTCACCTCTTTCACAGGATTGTGTTGGAGCAATAAATGGAACTTATGTCTCGACCTGGTGCGAAGCTGAGCATAGGGACCATTTTCGAAATAGGTATAGAGACCTGTCCCAAAATGTTTTAGCAGTTTGCGATCATGATATGCGGTTTGTCTATGTTGGGGTAGGATGGGAGGGCAGTGCACACGATTCCCGAATGTTGCACAGTATTTTACAAGATACGAATTGTGCATTTCCAATGCCACCAGAAGGTCTATCCGTATTTTCATTTATTTTAATATGCCCCTTTGCCATTTTAAGACTTTTTCGATGGTTGTGGACTGGGCAGTCTGTTCCCTGTTCATTGTTGATATCGTCTTTTGAAATAAGATTACCCTGTTACTATTAGGCAAATATTATGCAGTGGACGCTACTTACACAAACATGCCAGTATTTATGGCGCCATGTAGAGGTGTTCAGGGGAGTGCTCAGGAGTGAGAAGCTAAAACTTTATTCAATAGATGCCATGCATTTCTTAGAAAAATTATAGGACACACATTTGGTGTGTTGAAAAAATGATTCCCAATACTAAAGGGACCAATGCAGAATTACATGATGGCTATTCAGAATAATATTGTCCTTGCATGTTGTGTGCTACACAACTTCATGCAGGAGAATGGCATGAATGACGAATATTTCGATGAAGAAACAACTGCCGGGGAACTTGATGATGCAACCGAAGATGGATACCAAGTCCCGCTACAGCAACAAGTTGATATGTTGGAAGAGGGAATTATCACCTTCGCCCAAGATTGTCGAGCAATTGCCAATAGCATATATAGAAATCCCCAATTGTAGACTCATTTGGGGTGAAACTTAATATTCAACATTTGATATTTTTAGTCCATGTGTTTGTATTCCACGTGAAATTTTCTTGACTAGTTTTATGTGATCAGGTATTAGATGTATGAACAACTGGAAGTTAACATAGGCACGATTGTTTGTGAAGTGACTTTTAGGGTATAAATGTAGAAATTCAGTTATGAACTTTCAAAGTTATCAATCTTCATTTCCACTGAGTGGGACTGGGAAAGTATTCATATATTACACCAGACCAGCATATCTCTCACCAATTTATCATTCAATTTGCTAAGAAGTAGAATTCATGGAAAAACTATTAGGTATTATAAATTCATTTCATTACTGTTCTAATCCGATTTTGACCTAAAAAGGACATATCAATTGACAAAATTATTGTACTTGAAGAAAATAAATATTTTAATTTTTATTGTTTTTCAAAAACAGTTCAATCCAAACATGGCTGTTTTTGAAAATAACCTATTTTTCATATACAACTAATCCAAACAACATATGTTGTTTTAAAAAATTGCTATAGTGCTGTTTTAAACACCCCAAAAAATAATGAGCCCAAACGGAGCCCATATTTTTTTGTAGAATTCATGGTGGCAGTTGTACACTACATTTTGTTAGAAAGTTAGTTTGTAGTATGAAAAGTGGTTAGTTAAGACATCATGGATTGTAACATAACTCTTCAATTCCATAACTTATAGTTTGTGACATGACTCCCCAATTCTATAACTTATGGTTTATGTTATGGTTCTTCAACTACGTAATGGTTTATGTTATCACATAACTCTCAAACTCTCAAATTGATATCTATTTAAGCGTGGATCATAAAAAATTAGTTACAACTTGGACGAACACTTGGAGTTCCTCAAGACTTTATAAATAAGGTGTTTTGAGTCTGCAAAAATAATTTCTTACATCTATTTCTTTTGGAAACTAAGTTTGAATTTGCTATAGACTTGTTTCTTATTTTCTATTGTATCCTAAAGAGTAATTTGCCATTCAACTTTGTTAACAAGCAAGTGGGAGCAAATAACACCTTAAAGTGATCACATGCCTTGAAAACTCTCTTGAATCCCCCTTTGTTAGCTTATCAAATTCTTGACATTACTCTTATAATAGTTTTGTAGAAGATTCCATATTCTTGTAGAATCTACTCAGGAATTTCCTATTAAGTGATGAACCAAGACTTTGTCAAGTTGGATCACATAGATGGAACTAGAACTAATTTCAACAGGCAGAAAGACAAGATGATTTTCTTCTTGACGGCCTTGAAGGTGGTGTATGTGTTGAACCCGAAGCTTCCAAAAATTCCTCCTCTAAAGGATGACAATTCAAATGTTTTGAAGAGACAAAGGGAGAAGTGTGAAGAAGATGAAGTGGCTCAACACTTTGTTGGATAGCCTCTATGATTTATTCACAATGGTCAAATCACCAAGGGAGATTTGGACTACCCTTAAGCGTCAACATGTCAACCAAGAGCAAGGCTAGATAAGTTTCTTATCAAAAAAATACTTTGTGTTCAAGTTTATAGACAATTCTCCACTTCTTGATCAAATTCACAATTTGCAAGTGATTGTTTCAAAACTCAAAGATTTAGGTATTGAAATTTCATAAGTTGGGGCTATTATTGCCAAGTAGCCTCCTAGTTAGGAAGACTATCAAAAGAAATTGCTTCGTACTTGTAAAATTTTAACTTTAAATGGTGTTTTGAAATATCTAAGGACTGAAGAAGATACAAGAAAGCATCAAAAGAGAGAAGTAGGTGGTGAATCTAAAGTGAAAGTGAGGAGGAGTCTAAAGTGAATTTTGTGAATGAAAGAAAATCTTCCAATTTCAAAAGGAAGAAGTCTGAAAATACTAATTCTAAGGAAACTAAAAAGAAGAATAGAAATTGTTGTAGTTATGGTTAGAAAGACTATTACAAATCTAAATGCAGGTATGACAAGAAATAAAATACTAGTGCTACCTCAACTGCAAATCTACTAATGAAATTTTAGAAATTATTGTTATGATGTCACTTGGTACAATGACTGAAGTGAATATGACCACAACTAATTCTTCCAATAATTGGTGGTATGATTCTGGTGCAGCCATTCATGTATATCATGAAAAGACTTAATTCAAGAACTATGAAACTCTTGAAGGACATGAAGTGGTGATGACAAATGGTGTAAGGGTTAAAGTGCATGGCAAAGGTTGTGTGAATATTCAATTCACTTCTGGTAAAAAATTTGTCCATACTAATGTATTTTATATTCTAGATATTGTAAAAAAAATCTCGTCTCTACTGATATTCTTAATAAGAAAGGATTAAGAGCTGTACTAAATGCCAATAAGTGATATTGTCCAAGAATAGTGTATTAATTTGTTAGGAAATACTACTCTTATAATGGCATGCTTAAATTGAATATCAATAAAATTAATAATGTTTCTCTTTATTCTATTGATTCTTCTTCTAGTTTCAATGAAATTGATGATGTTCCTCTTCATTTTTTGATTCTTCTTATTCTTTGTTGCATGGTAGCTTAGGACATGTTACAATATATATCTAAAAATGATCTAATTTCATTTAGTAACAATGTGAATAAGAAATGTGAAACATGTGTACAAGCCAAGGTAACAAGATTGTCTTTTCCTAAAGTTGAAAGAAATTCACAATTACTTGATCTTGTGATGTGAGTTGAATGGAATTTTAACAAGAGATGGTAATAGGTACGTCATCACTTTCATATATGATTCCTTTAACTATGTGCATATATATTTGATGAAAGCAAAAGATGAAACTTTTTATATGTTTAAGACATATAAGTCTCTAATTAAAAATCAATTAAATAGAAACATCAAAGTATTGAGAAGTGATACAGGTAATGAATATTTTTCTACTGAATTCTCAAATTTTTTGTGAAAGTAAAAGTATTGTGCACCAAATAAGTGCTCCTTATACTGCATAATAAAATGGTTTTGGCTCAAAGAAAAAATAGAACTTTGGAGGATATAGTAAATGCCATGATCTTAAATTCCAATTTGCAAAAGAATTTGTAGGGTGAAACTTTATTGATTAAATGTCATGTGCATAATTGCATTCTTTCCTTGAAGACTAAAGTGTTTCCAAATGAATTGTGGAAGGGAAGAAAATCAAATTTGAGTTATCTAAAGGTTTAGGGGATGCAAAACCTATTACAGAGTCTTGAAAACTAAAAGAATAAAGTTGGGACCTACAGCACTTAAAAGTGTATTCGTTGGCTATACTAAAATTTTCAAAATTTATAAGTTATTTGATTTTGATTCTAATGTGATTGCAGAATCAATGGATGTTGAATTGTTTGAGAATAAATTTCTCAATGACACAAATGTTAAAAAAGGATCCACAGAGTGAACCAAAATTTTCTAATAGTGTTAGTCCCTCCAATGGTATAAAAGGAAAGAAGTTGACACTCTTTTTGCACTAAGGAGAAGTCAAAAACTAAGAAAAGAAAAGGGTCTGTACTAAGTGTCGCGCCCCATTTTTTGGAAAAGGGAAAGATTTGATTTTTTGAAAAAGAAAGGGAAAGGGGTCATGGGACTACAAAAATGCGACGATTTGGACCAAAAAACAAAAGTCTAAAAAAGGGTTTTAGAAAAGCTTGGAGTCGCCACTTGGTATGGAGTTTAGGTGTACCAAGTCACCCAAAAAAGTTTTAATTAATGAAATAAATTAAGAAAACCCTTTTTTAGATGACTCCAGGTCTTTGAAAACTAGAGAAAAAGGTTCGGGGGTCACAGTTGAAAGAAGGGAAGGCAAAGATTCGATGTTGCTCGTCTCTAAGGCACCCTTCTAACCTAGCCAAAGCTAGTTGCAAGATTTAGTTAAAAAATTCCTAATTCTAATTTCAAATTTATCACATTTGGATGTTATCTATATGGATGCAAAACCTAAACCTAATGTTGGATCGAGAAGGGCAAAATGTCTCCATGAGGTTTGATTGGAATTGATCACATTAGTTGTGTCATCCAACTTTGATCCCTCGAGGAGGTCACGAAAAATGCAAATGATGAAACTCGAAAAAGACGGGACAAATAGGGTTTTCAAAAGAAATGCAATTTTTATAAAATCCCAAGGGAAAAGAAATTGGATTATTTTGAAAAGACCAATTTTAAGTGCAAAGAGGAACTTGAATTTTCAAAAGATGCAATTTTAAGAAAAACGGTTTTTTGATTTTGAATTGCTAAACATGAAAAAAGAAACTTGATTTTTAGAGAATGATTTTGATAGTATTTAAAATAATGCACATGTATGTCCTAAGGAGGGATAATGCAATCATAACGGGTGCGGGAGACTAAATTCGTGACTTTAAATCTTCCTTTTCATAGAAGGAAATAAAAGCGTGCTAAGGCTAAGAAACCATACTCGCTCTTTTCCCTAATTCAAAGGGCAATGCCTTAAATGCACTAATCTATTTTTTGATGAAAAAAGAAAACTAAGTGAGATGTTTCGCATAGGAGATGGGAGAATAGTAACATGCAAAATGGGAAAGAAACTCTAAAAGTGAAAAGTGTGTGAAATTTGTATCTAATGCATGAACGGCATTTAAGGGTCTAGCATTGGACTAGCCCTCGTCTAAAGGTTCTCACTAACATTGGATTAGTGAGAAATCGAAAGGAAAGGTCACAACTAGCGTTGAACTAGTGTGGTGACGTCAATACATTTACACAATAAACATGTAGACATGATAATAAAGCAAGTAAACACATAAAACACATAAACACGTAACACATAGGCATAATGTCTAGATGCAGGATCCTAGGAAAGCAAGTAAACACATAAACATGCAAGCATGCAAAATAAGCATATAAAAACTAATTATTACATCGGGGGAATCTAAATACATTCTAGAGGCAAAAATTCGGAATAATAATCTAACTATTACATTTTCTAGAATAAATACACTTTTTGCAAAATTAAACCTATCTATTACAACTTGACATCCAAGGCCTCCAAATGATTTACCCAAAAATTAAATGACATAAATAAAGACTAGGCATGAATAAAAAGCAAAGGAAAAACTTAATTTAAAACATGCAAGATCATGCAAAAAACACACAAGAGCACATAATAGGAGAAAGAGGTTACCATCCCTTGATGTGATGCTTTGATTGAATCTTTAAATGAGAGGAATGGTTATCTAAGACTCAATATCAACAAAAAGGATCAAGGTACCAATTTAAAGGAAAAATCAATCAAAAATTCAAAGAAAGGGTATCTAAACAGATTCTGCAAGCAACATAGACAAGACTAGGAAATAGAGTAAGATTCTAGAACAAAAGAGTAGGAAATATCAACAGAATACAGAAACGGAGAGGTTACGCGGGGTAGAAACGCGGACAGAGCCGCGCAACTAGGTCCGCGTTTCAAGCAAAAAACAAAGTCCAGAGGGGAAACGCGGACTCAGCCGCGTAACTGTCCGCGTCTCTTCCCATCTTCAAAATATCAGGAAGATTGCTTCCAGTTTTTTTCAGACAATAACATGAAACAAAATCTTCAGAGGCAAGGGGATCTATTTGAAGTATTAAACATCAGCATTCAGATCATGTCAAAACAAACTAAAACCGAAGAAGGCCAAATCTTAAGCATCGACATCATCAAATAGACAAAAAAAGGGAAGGGAAGAACTGTTAGGCTAGAAGCGCGGGAGGTTACGCGGACTGGCCTGCGTAACATCCCCGCGTTTCTTCACATCTTCAAACATTCAAGAGGAAACGCGGAGTGTTACGCGGAGCATGCCGCGCAAGTGGTCCGCGTTTCTTCACATCTTCAAAACGTGAAGAATATTTTTTCAGAAATTTCTCAAAAATCACAACAGCATCATCACAGAAGCATCAAACGTTTGATTTTAAACGTAAAAACAAATCTACTAGCCTTACCAAGGCTATCTAAACGTAACATACTCATATAACAATAAATAAACATCATCAAATATTATAAAACATCAAAAAACATAACCAAGATCTTGGTTCCACCAAAAGGTCTGATTTCTAGCAATTTTCGACTAGGAAAAGCAATAGATAGAGTATAGAAAGACTACCTGACCCAGAAGCTTGAGAAGAACGACAAGGAATCACCAAAAAATCCAGAAAATCTTCACTAAAAAGAAACCCTAGTTCTTTCTTTTCTCTCATTTTCTCCTTTTTTCTTTGATTTTCGATCGTTTTTCTCTCCTTTTTCTCTCTCACCTCCCTCTCTCTCTCTCTCAGATTTTCAACCTCTTCTAGAAAACCCTAACATGGGTGATTTATAGGCATTAAAACCTACAACCAATGGCTTGGATACTTTGAGGGTTTTCTTGGGTTAATTTTGATCATTGGATGCGTTTTATTTGTGTCTTAAGGATCAAGGGTGATTTGGGCATTAACTAAACGATTACTTGATGCAAAAGACACGAAAAATACAGCTGGAAATGAGGAAGGAAAGGCTGGAAGAAACGCGCACGTCATTTTTTCGCTTCGATCGTTACGCTGGACTAGTTACGGACTTATCCACAGAATCGGTCCGCGTTTTTGACTTTTCTCTCTTTTTTTTTTTAAGAAAAACCTACAAAAATGAGAAAAATGTGTTAGAATATTCAAAAATAAATAACTAAACATTAAAAGATAAAAGCATAAGAAAACAAATGAATAGTCAAAATTTGGTGTCTCGACTTGTTCTTTGTCCGAAGTTTCAAGAAACTCTAGACAAAGACGAGACACCAAATGCTTACCGGTTTCACTTGGTTGTATATGAACCATTATAAACAACAGGAATGTTAGATTGCCAATTTTCAAACTAAAATGCCTAATGTGACCGAACTCGTGTAGAGTTGCCTCACGATCTCGACATGAGAATCAGTCAAACGTAGTTCCAATGCAAATGAACTATGATGAAATGAATATCAATCTTGTAAAATTCGAGAGCGGAGATAGAAGGGTGCCTGAGGTCGAGACTTACCAACGAAATTTAAATTTGAAGAAGGAGGTAGAAGGTGCCGTGAGGAGACTCACCAATGTAAATTTAAATTTGAAGAAGGGATAGAAGGGTGCTGAGGCAAAGAACCAACGAAATTTAAATTGAAGCAGTGGGGATAGAAGGGTCGAGACAAATGAATTTAAATTCTTTCCAAATTTAGACTATTGGGATTGGACCCAAGCCCGAATGACTAAACATACTATTCGGGGATTGGACCCGAGCCTGAATGACTAGACATACTATTCAGTGGGATTGGACCCAAGCCTGAATGACTAAACATACTATTCAGTGGGATTGAACTTAAGCCTGAATGACTAGACATACTATTCAGTGGGATTGGACCCAAACCTGAATAACTAGATGGGAAAATGCAAATATGCTATTCAGTGGGATTGGACCTAAGCCTGAATGACTAAACATACTATTCAGTGGGATTGGACTCAAGCCTGAATGACTAGATGGGAAAATGCAAATATGCTATTCAGTGGGATTGGACCCAAGCCGAATGACTAAACATACTATTCGGGATTGGACCCAAGCTGAATGACTAGATGGGAAAATGCAAATAAAAGCACAAGGTCTAAATTGTCAGGGATTGGACCCAAATCTAGACACTAATGGGAGAGATGAAAATATAAATCTTTGGATTGCTGACTTTGAAAAATAAAACACAAGTTGTTCAAACATGATAAATGTAAAATGCAAGTAATGATGCACTCGACGAAAATGGTGCAATTCTGATTTTTGATTTTCTTGACTTGAAAAGTAAGTGATTAATAGGAACAATGACTTCTTCTTCTCTTTTTTTTTTCTTTTCTTTTCTTCTTTTTTTTCTTTTTTTTTTCTTTTCTTTTCTTTTCTTTTTTTTTTTTTTTTCAAGAATTGATAAATTTTGAAAAATTGAAGAGTGTAACTAAAAACTTTCCTCTGCAAGGTTGGAACAAATCCACATATGTTGCCATCGTCTTGATCTGCAAACCTTTTCCGGCACAAATTAATTTTGAATGCATTATCCAAAATTGGAGAGCACTTCTCTCAAAACAAAATTGCCCCAGTGTCAACTGAATCGTTAACCCTGCAGAAGTCATGAAATATTAACCAATTAGTCCATGAAAATTCAGTTCCTCTTCTCTTTTTTTTTTTTAATCATAAAGTGTAAAAAACTCTTGTGATCATAGTCATGGCCATTAAATGACTAAAACGTATGAAAATCATGCAATAAAACACATTCATCGATATTCGTGCTTGTGAAACATTGCTTGTTTTCAGGTGATAGGAAATATTCATCAAAAACAAGTTATGGGATTGAAATAAACCATGTGATCTTGGAAATCCAAATCCTTATAAACTAGGCAAAACATTATTATGCAATTATTCAATTTGCATCAAGTACTCATAATATCAAGTAAAAGAGAGACAATTATACCTCAATTTTAACAATTCAAGCTTGATTTCTCACTTTCACCAGATTTTGCAATCAAACGACTCATATAGTCAATTCAAGCTTGCCTTTTCCACAGTTTTCTCAAATTTTACTGCTAAAAAGGATTTACTGAAACACATCCTCTTATTCAAATTGCAATAATGTCTTTTGACGCGAAAATCAACACTTTTAGGTGAAGACTCCCGGTTACTCGACATATGCCTTTTTGCTCAAATAGTAAAGATGTCTTTTGACGAGAAAATCAACACTTTTAGGTGAAGATTCCTGGTTACTCAACATTTTACTGGTTCGAACTGCTTTGCATACTCGTAATTCAAGCACCTTTTTACGCGAAAGTTAACATTTGTAGATGCTAAACCTTCGGTTACTTAGTACTAGAATCATTGGAATAGAATTTAAATTCTCACTTTGCTACTTTTTCTTGCTTTTTCTTTTTCCCTTTTTTTTTTCACATCAATTGAAAAAGGATCATTTGCCAACAATATCAATCATTTTCTTGTAAAATCCAATAAAAGAAGAAATCTCATTTAATAGGAAAACAACTGAGGCATAATTTTTCCTATTTTACAAAACATACTTTCTAAAATGCCAATGTCTTAATCACATAATAATTATTTCCGAGTAAGATGGAAAAAGGATTTTTCGCATCACACGGGCTCTTATTTCAGAAGGATGAAAGCAATTGCAACCAAAATTGGACATTTACACCCTTTTTGAATCAAATTTCAAAAAAACAAATCAATTTGTGAGGCAAATGTGTAAAAAATTAAAAAAAAAATTTTTGTTTTTTTTTTTGAAAAAAATTGTGAGTTTCCCTATAGCGGATGAAAACTCCACAAGAACCCAATTTTTCAAAACACATTCAACACATATAAGCACATAAAGCTAAATTTAAACAAATATACACATCGATGCAAACAAATTAATCAAAAGTATTTCTAACAGCTTAAACCTATGTCAAAAATCAACACAAGATCAAACATAAAAGGAGAAATAAAGCAAGAATAGAATAAGCAAATCGTAGGGATCCATCCCCTCGACTCCACCATCGCCTCCGGTGGCCTCAGGGATAGGTCGCCAGCGGTGAATGCCGAGATGTGCCTCATGCCTAGTCGAGTGCTCAAACCCGATCCGCTCCTCCATACGCCCCATCGGCGTCAAGCGCATCTCCATGTGATCCCATCTCTCGATCATCTGGGTCTGAAATCCGCCCAGAGTGTCCATGACAACCTGCCACCCAGCCGTGGTGGCGGTGATGGTGGTGCGGAGCGATGAGCCAGCTCTCCTCCCTCATGCCTCGGACCGGCTCCCGTCGGTGACGATGTCGACACATCTATGTGTAAATCCTTCCGACAATCGATGCTAAGCTTCGGCCTCAGTAGGTGGGATACTAGGTGGAATCACTCTCGCCCTGTGAAGAAGAAGTGAAATGAGTCGGGGAAACCCGAAATGGAATGATGTGGAAGTCTCCTCGCCGCCCTAATATGACTAATAATAATGTTCGGCGAGGAATGCAGGCGAATGGTGAGTCGACCAGGAACATACGATCTAAAAGTATAGATCATTTTCAACTCCCCGCCGCTTTCTTAGGATGACATTGTGGGCGGGGTGTACAAAATAGCACGGTGGCGTCTTTGGAAAAGATCGAGCTTCGGCTCTAGGACCTCGAACTCCCTCGTATGCAACTCCGAATCGCCATAGCATGTGAGGGATCCCACTCCGGTCCATGTGGACGAAGTCCTTCTTCAAATCAATAGGACTCGTCCATCGCATCCTAGAGTCGAGCTATAGGTGCTGGTGATCACCAATCGAACCCTCTAACAGAGGACTCAATCCTCTCCATGTGCCCCTTCTTGTCCTCGATGTTCGCATAGAACTCGCGAACCAAGTCGGGAAGATCTCGTAGGGCAATGTCAGAATCGGGGCCCACCCGGTCGTGAAGTGTCGGTGGCGTCCACCTCCGGAGCTATGTATAGCTCATATACAAAATCTATACTCTCTCGAGCCTGATACCACTCTGGTTCTCCAGGGAGAACCGGGTGATGTCAAAATCTGGCGGTGGAGGTCGCTCGTCGCCGTCTCTTTCTCACCAATGGCGCTCGGCTCACTCTCCTCACTCTGGAGGCTCGACCGCTTTTGCGTTTCGTGACATAGTACCTGAAAGATAATTTTTTAGATGATTAATTGCAAACAATTTTGACAAAGCGACGGGTAAATATATAAACAAATTAGAAATTCTTGGAAAATACCCTAAAACAAAATTCCTAAAAACCTGAAATTCAAACAATTTCTACAAAGTCTTAAAAAAATTCAAAATTCTAAAAGATTTCAATCAAATTCACAAAATGTAGGAATTTCAAAATTCCTTTGAAATTCAACAAAAGTGCACAGAACAAAGAGTGCAATAATTCAACAAACTTTCCAAAATTTTCAAGATCTTTAACAAGACTTGTGAAAAATCTCAGGAATTTTACAAACAAAAAAAATACCAACCAAAACAAATCCAAAGTTTCTAAAAAATTCAATAAATTTCACAAAATCATTTAAATTCCTAAAAATCTAAGAACTCAACAAAAATCCAAAAATTCAACAATTCCTATAAATTACAAAGACTTCAACAATTCAATTGATTGTGACAAAATTCCAAACTCCCAATCTTTCCATAAATTTCCATAAAAAAATCAACAATTTCCCAAATTTTATCGAACTCAACGAAATTCCATACCAAAAATCTGAAAATTCAACAAGTCTTATAAATTACAAAGACTTCAACAATTCAAATAATTGTGACAAAATTCAAAACTCCCAATCTTTCCATAAATTTCCACAAAAAATCAACAATTCACAAATTTTATCCAAATTTCTATAAAAAGTACAAAAATCAAAGAATTCAATGATTTCTAGTTTTCACATTAATTCTACAACAGTGCAAACATCCCACAAAATTCCAAACAGGACTAGAAATTTCAACAAGTTCCAAATTATTCTAAAAAAATAAAAATTCTACAATTTCTATTTTTGACCACTCAAACGTGCTCAATTTTAATCCAACAATCATATCAATAACAATACGAAATTAAATTCAAAAATTGACAAAAATTACATAATTCAAACAAAATAATAAATAAACAAATAAAATAAAACAAATAAAATAGATAAATGGCTCATCGCATCTTTTAATCATGTAAACAAGTTTAATAAGCATAAGAAACAACAACAATGACATTTATAATAAAAAAACAGAAAATTCGCAGAAAAAGGAAAAAAGAACAAATTTTCGGAATTTTACAAGATGTAATTTCGTTAGGATTTCTTACCGTAATCACGTAATGGAGTGTTTGAGGAGTGAAATGATGCAAGAAGTCCCAAAAAACAAGCTCGAATCGACCCCCAATCGACCGATTTTAGTTTCGGAAAAACTCCCTCAATCCCGACCTTTTGATGCATTTTCGTGATGTTTTGTTCGGATGAAAAGGTTCTAAGAAGCCTAGGGAATGTTCTGGTGAAGAAATATGGAAGAGAAAATGGATTTCTGAGGATTTGGGGTGAGTTGCGGGGAGAGGAAAAGGAAAAGCCGGGGAAGAAGACGCCGCACGCTTTGAGCTGGGAAATGGAACGCTGATTGAGACGGACTACTCAGCATGTCCGCATTACCATATGAACACGAAAATTTTGTCAAATAGGAAACGCGGGATGAAGCTGAGTAACTCAGCAATGCAGCGTTTCTTTCAGAAATATAAAAAAATGCAAAGAGCCGTGAGGAAAACGCAGAACAATCCACGCAAGACTCCGCGTTACACTCCAGAAGGTATGAATTTCAAAGAAACACGGGACGAAACGCGGACTACCCCACGCAACCTCCCGCGTCACTTGTCAAAAAATTTTTTTTTAAATTTTTTTTTTGAAAATTATTATTTTAAAATGTGGGCTATAACGCCTGGTAGTGTAGGTAAGAAACCTTGCTTTCCAAAATTTTTCCAAAGAATTTATCCTTTCTTGATTTTTCAAAACATCTATCTTTATTTATTTTTATATGTATGCTTCAAAAATGGTCTAATCATGCATTCTAAACATTTACTCAAAATAAAGCTGACTTCCTCGATTGGACCGATTGGTCACTTGTCCCTGCTTCTCTGCAAAAGAAAAGAAATGGTGAAAAAGTAATGATAACGCCGCCACCATTCTACCCTTTTATCTCGAGCAGCCCGTAAACATGAGTTCTTGGACGTCGACGGCGGTGTCGGTGAATTCCTTTTGTTTTACCGGTCAGATCTGTCGTTCCGCTTTGTTTCAACCCATATCACCCATACCTTCATGGTAATCTAAGAGGATTGTCCTTTGATGAAAATGCCCTTTTGATGAAAATGTGTGCAAAAATTTGGGCAAAGGAAGGAAAATTTATTTTGACATCATGATCATAGAATGAATGCTAAACATGACACTTTAAATCAATAAAAGCCAAACGCCAGGAAAATTATTTAATACAAAAGCGTCGCACTTGACCCTTTTGGATATCATCTCCTTGGAACTTACTGACGGCAAGGGAGTGTTTGATATAAGGTAAACCCTGATAAACGTAATCACCGGCTTGCCTCGTCCCACGAACTTTTCCTTTCTGCTTGCACTGTTGCTTTTCAAAACTTGCTTTAGTACCCTTTCAAATTTGCACTGAAGTTGACTGATAAGGTAGTCTAATGAAATGGACAGATTTAAACCCCAAATTCGTCAATTAAAACATGTTTGTTAAAATGGTGGCATCAGTGAGACAATCCCTTCTGACAAAAATTCAGAGAGAATGTATTTGCATCATTTGCCTTTTGATTGAGAAAGTTCTTTTCAGAATTTTTTTTTTTTTTTTTGTAAAAAGGTGGAGGTCTATAACACTAGGCTTTTGCAAGGGGTTTGAGTGTGGTGTAGGGGCAGGTTTAAACTTAAATGCAAATTTTTTTTTTATAGAAAATTTGCCCCAGTTTGGTCCCTTTTTTTTAAATGTTTTTTTTTTCAAAAATACAAAAATTGCCCCAGTGTGGGGTTTGTGATTCTCAAAGGGGGTTTACTAAATAATTAACTGTTCTTTTATAAGCTCAAATAAGAAAACTGGAGGTTGAAGTGTTTAAATGAAAAGGAAAAGAATGTTGGCTTTTTCAGACCACCTTTTCGCGGCAATTTCTAAAGAAAACTTTACTCAATCATATGAAAAATGTTTTACACATGTCTGAATTGATTGGTTGAGGAAAGATCTGTCCATCCATTTCCATGAGAACCAATGCTCCTCCAGGTAGCACCTTTTGAATAATGAACGGCCCTTGCCAATTCGGAGCAAATTTCCCCTTAGCCTCTTCTTGTATTGGAAGGATTCGTTTCAAAACCTTGTCCCCCACTTCGAACCTGCGAAGTCTAATTTTCTTGTTATAAGCTCGAGCCATCCTCTGCTGGTAATATTGCCTATGACAAATGGCATTCAACCTTCTTTCATCGATCAAAGATTGCTGTGACGTTGCTTGGTCCATTCAGCTTCTTCCAACCGAAGCTTCCATTAGAGCAGCAAAGATGGGGTTTCAATTTCAGCGTGTAATACCGCTTCCATCCCATACATGAGAGTAAGGTGTTGCCCGAGAAATCGATTGCAATTCTCCATGCCAAGGGTAGTTTCTCATGCCAATCTCGGTGTGTTTCGATCATCTTGCAAATGATGATATCCAAGTTCATGAGATATCAGAATTTTCGTCCATCAAATTCCAAAATGATGACGCCAAGGTTCAAAGGTTTTATTCATGATCATCCAAGAGCAAATAAAATAAATGTAAAATAAAATGAGTGGACCATTCTTGAAGGACAAAGGAGAAATTTCATTTCATTTGGCAAAGAGCAAGATAACGATAATACCATGGAAGCATAATTAAAGGCATAATTTTAAACAAGCAAAGGTGAAATAACAAGTGCATTGTTTTTGAAGAAATGATTGACATCAAAGCATGATTCATTTTTTTAAGGACAACCTCGATTTACCAAAACCTCCTCCGAGCAAAAGTGACAATCGGTAGCCCAATTTTGTATGGCCTCTTGAGGAATCGGGAAACTCCACATTCTGGTAGGATCGGTGTCAAGGCACCCCACAAACAGCTTGAGGTAACCCGTCTCTATATCATCATCAGACCTTTCCTTAAATGGTCCACTACCATCACCTCATCTTCTTCCTTAATAAACTGAGCATGGTCAACAAATTCCTCCTCCACACTGATTACCCCGACGTCATTTTTATGTTCTGGGAAAGAGTTTCTATTGACGTTCGGCCCTTGCTCATTCTTTCTTCTCAGAACTATGTCCCCGGCATCCACCATGTCTTGAATTTTATGTTTCAAGGCCCAACAATTAATCGTCAAATGACCCGGGCTTCCAGAATGGTAAGCGCAGATAACATGGGGATCATACCCAGTAGGGAGTCCTCGGGGATACAGTTTGGGAGGGACAGTGCCAATTTTTCCAGTGGCCTTCAACTGCTCATACAGCTGGTCAATGGGGCGGCCCAAATTGGTGAAAGTCCGAAAGGTTTTCTGATTTTGCATTTCATTATGATCAAAAGAATTTTGGACAGGATTTTGTGGAGCAGGTCTAGGAGTATAGTTTTGACGGGGGTGGGAGATAGGTTGGGAAGTTGAAGGCAAAGATGGGGAATTCAAATAAATAGGTCGGGGGTGAGGCATTTGGGTGGCAGTGTGATAAACAGGCTGATGGTAGGGATAAGGTAAGTATGAGCTTGAATTGGTAGGGTGACTCCGAGCTCTGGGCCTGAGAGGTGGGTTATGATCCCACACAAAAGCAGCTTCTCCTTCATTCTTTTTAAATGGGAGTTTCCTCCCATTGCCATTTTGCCCTTGCAATGTTTCCAATTGCTTTGTGGTCACATTAACAATTTTCCGATTTTAACAAACTCATCATACTCCTCCAGCTTATTGACAATTGTAGCAAAAGAACTCCCAGTCATTCGAAAAATCTCTTCAAAATAAGGTGGGTCATGTGCCTTGATGAAAGTACGAACAATCTCTTCTTCTGTCATGGGAGGCTCAACTTTAGCAGCCAACTTTCTCCATCGCTTGGCATATGACTTGTGATCTTCTGAGGGTCTCCTTTTGATTCCTTCCAATGTTGTTCGTGTCGGTGCCAACTCACAATTGAATTCATACTGCTTCACAAAAGCTGTTGACAAATCCAACCAAGTTTTGATCTCTTGAGATTTCGTGTTGAAAACCAATCCAAAACATCTCCTTCTACGCTCTCGGGGAACAGACGCATAGGCAAGTTCTCATTATCCACTGGTTTACCAAGCTTGTTGGCAAACATTTTAAGGTGCGTCTTAAGATTCCCGGTACCATCATACTTGCTGAACTTGGGGGTCTTGAAACCCATAGGTAGTTGGACGTCAGGAAATAGGCACAGATCATCGTAATCCAATCCACCATGTCGGTTCAGACCTTGGTTCTTTTTTATAAACTCCTCAAACCTGTCCAATCTCTTCATCAGATCTTTGTCGACTGGCATGACAGGCTCATCTATCTCTGGCCTTCCTTGGGAGGCAATGTCCCATACAAAGGGTTCCGTGGTATGAAGATGAGGCTTGGTATGACTGGGAGGTATGTTTAAGGTGATCTGGGGTTGAGTATGAGGGTTTGCCTTTTTGGTTGGGCTCAGCAAGATATAGTCAGGGTGAATGTATGGAAAACCGGTGTTGTGGTGAGAAAAAGCAATCTCATGAAGGTTAGGAATAGGTGGAACAAGAGTGGTTTGAATATTGGTCGAGAAAAGGGGTGGATTACTTGTCAGTGGGGGAATGCTAACAACGTGTTCATGATCATTCGAGGTACCACCTCCACTACTGTTGGCCATCTCGGCACTCATCTCATTAAACCTTCCCAGTACTTCACTTAACTGAGCTCCCAAGGCAGCAAAGTCAGGCGAAGTGACCAAAGCATTCCTATCCGAGCCTTCTGGTGCAGAACTCATGCTTACGGGCTGCTTTGAGCTTTTACTTTTAGAACGGGTAACGATGGGGTTTCTGCGTGAAGTTATTTTTAAAAGTACCTGAATGGGAAAAGAAACACACTTTAGGAGCTTATTTCCAAAGGGGGCTGCAGATATTTATTTGAAAAAAAGGACAAAGAACGAAGTTAGTGATTGCTTATATAATTCGAATGCATGTCCTAGAGGGGAGCCCTTTTATGCCAAGGGTAGGCCTAGCATGAAAAATGCAATCCTCTAGGGTATGCACCATACAATACCTGATGGGTCCGATCACTCCGTTGATATGCGATTAGTAATCGATCCACAGGGTTGACCAAAAGAATATGCACTGTTTGGCGCATTATGAGGACGAAGTTCGAATGGATTCATTACTTTAACTGATATGTGAAGAGAGGTTAAAAGGTTAATTTAGCATGAAAAGGATTATTCTTGAAGGAATCGTAGTGCCTTGGCTAGCCTTGAGGGAAATATGGATCTAGTTCAAATGGATTGGACGGGATTGATGGTTTACCCAAAAGTCGAATGGGTTCATTGCTTACCTGTAACTCCACATCTCAAGTTTATTTGCAACACACTAGCTCATAAGCCTTCTAAAATCAAAATTTGGCCTTAATAAAAATCATTATCTCAACAATGAGAAATTATTTGTGACTTTTTCAATTTAGTGTCCTTATGCATGGAATTTTACCAACTTTGATAAAATGGCCAACAAATGATTACTAGAGATTTATATTTTAGCATGTGAAGGTCACTCCATATCTCTGGATGCCATCACAGAAGTAATCGGACCCTACCTTACCTTGTGCACTACCCCTTGGATGTTACTGAAAACATAAACATGCAAATCTCATTGGATTATATATCCGAGACACAAGGGTGGTTTATTCCTAACATGGCATTCCCTCTATGGCTTATGCATGATGCCAGTTTATTAAAGCAAGTAAGGGTGCGAAATGAAACATGGCCTATAGGAGCCCCATTTAAATGCCGGGGTAAGCCTAAAAGTGGTTTGCAATTACAACTTAAATGCAATAAACATAAATTCAAACATGTAATAGGCTATTTAGAAGGATGGCTTGTCTTAAAAGAGTGTCAAGACTCTTATTTTCTAGAGTTTGTGAAATGCAAGAAAAGGGAAGACAACGAAAGGTTAGTTTAATCAACAGATATCACATAACACGTTGGAGCAACAAATTGCACAAAAAATAAAGAGGGGTGGAATCCCTCCTCTCGTGTCTAGTGATCCTTAATAGGGTAAGGTAGACTCTCCCCTAGGCAATTCTAACATGGATGCATGAGGTTGAGCTCACTAATGCATCTAGACTCGATAAAGGTTACAGGCTCCCAAACCTTCAGACCAAAAGGTAAAAGGTCATCAATCCAAATGCCTCAAGTCGGTGGTTCGAGTGATCCCCTAGACATTACTACGTGCATGTCGTGCCACGGCCACATGTCCAAGTGGATCGATCCTAATCCTAATAGGGAAGAGTGGCGTGACAAGCCACTAAAAGTAAAAAAAAAGTAGGGTCAAAGGAAAATACATATGCACGTATGAAAGTGATTCCCTTTGAGAGGAGGGATTCAAATACCAAACATTCTCGAGGCTCTAGGGTAGATGCACACCTACCCCAAATGCAAAGCGCGGTACAAGTAAATAAATAAACAAACAATAATTCATTCATCATGTAATGTGATGTGGAGGATTGCGGAAAACCCTAAAAGAGAAAAGAAAAAAAGGAATGCAACCTAAAACATCCAAATGTGATATATAAAAAGTTAGAAAAAGAAATAATCAACTAAATCAAGTTCTCGGACCCTCTTAGAAAATCCCCTTAAGTCGCTACCATTTTTTTTGGAAAAGGGAAAGATTTGATTTTTTTGAAAAGAAAGGAAAGGGGTCATGGGACTACAAAATGCACGATTTGGACCCAAAAGCAAAAGTCTAAAAGGGTTTTAAAAAGCTTGGAGTCGCCACTTGGTATGGAGTTTAGGTGTACCAAGTCACCCAAAAAAGTTTTAATTAATGAAATAAACTAAGAAAATCCTTTAGACGACTCGTCTTTGAAAACTAGAGAAAAGGTTAGGGGTCATTGAAAGAAGGGAAGGCAAAGATTCGATGTTGCTCGTCTCTAAGGCACCCTTCTAACCTAGCCAAAGCTAGTTGCAAGATTTAGTTAAAAATTTCCTAATTCTAACTTCAAATTTATCACATTTGGATGTTATCTATATGGATGCAAAACCTAAACCTAATGTTGGATCGAGAGGGGCAAAATGTCTCCTTGAGGTTTGATTGGAATTGATCACATTAGTTGTGTCATCCAACTTTGATCCCTCGAGGAGGTCACGAAAAATGCAAATGATGAAACTCGAAAAAGACGGGACAAATAGGGTTTTCAAAAGAAATGCAATTTTTATAAAATCCCAAGGGAAAAGAAATTGGATTATTTTGAAAAGACCAATTTTAAGTGCAAAGAGGAACTTGAATTTTCAAAAGATGCAATTTTAAGAAAAACGGTTTTTTGATTTTGAATAGCTAAACATGAAAAAAGAAACTTGATTTTTAGAGAATGATTTTGATAGCATTTAAAATAATGCACATGTATGTCCTAAGGAGGGATAATGCAATCATAACGGGTGCGGGAGACTAAATTCGTGACTTTAAATCTTCCTTTTCATAGAAGGAAATAAAAGCGTGCTAAGGCTAAGAAACCATACTCGCTCTTTTCCCTAATTCAAAGGGCAATGCCTTAAATGCACTAATCTATTTTTTGATGAAAAAAGAAAACTAAGTGAGATGTTTCGCATACGAGATGGGAGAATAGTAACATGCAAAATGGGAAAGAAACTCTAAAAGTGAAAAGTGTGTGAAATTTGTATCTAATGCATGAACGGCATTTAAGGGTCTAACATTGGACTAGCCCTCGTCTAAAGGTTCTCACTAACATTGGATTAGTGAGAAATTGAAAGGAAAGGCCACAACTAGCGTTGAACTAGTGTGGTGACGTCAATACATTTACACAATAAACATGTAGACATGACAATAAAGCAAGTAAACACATAAAACACATAAACACGTAACACATAGGCATAATGTCTAGATGCAGGATCCTAGGAAAGTAAGTAAACACATACAAGCATGCAAAATAAGCATATAAAAACTAATTATTACATCGGGGGAACCTAAATACATTCTAGAGGGAAAAATTTGGAATAATAATCTAACTATTACATTTTCTAGAATAAATACACTTTTTGCAAAATTAAACCTATCTATTACAACTTGACATCCAAGGCCTCCAAATGATTTATCCAAAAATTAAATGACATAAATAAAGACTAGGCATGAATAAAAAGCAAAGGAAAAACTTAATTTAAAACATGCAAGATCATGCAAAAAACACACAAGAGCACATAATAGGAGAAAGAGGTTACCATCCCTTGATGTGATGCTTTGATTGAATCTTTAAATGAGAGGTTTGGTTATCTAAGACTCAAGATCAACAAAAGGGATCAAGGTACCAATTTAAAGGAAAAATCAATCAAAAATTCAAAGAAAGGGTATCTAAACAGATTCTGCAAGCAACATAGACAAGATTAGGAAATAGAGTAAGATTCTAGAATAAAAGAGTAGGAAATATCAACAGAATACAGAAACGGAGAGGTTACGCGGGGTAGAAACGCGGACAGAGCCGCGCAACTAGGTCCGCGTTTCAAGCAAAAAACAAAGTCCAGAGGGAACGCGGACAGAAATGGACTCACCAGAATCGTCAAGCGTCTCTTCCCATCTTCAAAATATCAGGAAGATTGCTTCCAGTTTTTTTCAGACAATAACATGAAACAAAATCTTCAGAGGCAAGGGGATCTATTTGAAGTATTAAACATCAGCATTCAGATCATGTCAAAACAAACTAAAACCGAAGAAGGCCAAATCTTAAGCATCGACATCATCAAATAGACAAAAAAAAGGGGAAGGGAAGAACTCAGGCTAGAAACGCGGGAGGTTACATCCCCGCGTTTCTTCACATCTTCAAACATTCAAGAGGAAACGCGGAGTGTTACGCGGAGCATTCTGCGCAAATGGTCCGCGTTTCTTCACATCTTCAAATCGTGAAGAACATTTTTCCAGAAATTTCTAAATCACAACAAAGATCATCACGTAAGCATCAAACGTCTGATTTTAAACGTAAAAACAAATCTACTAGCCTTACCAAGGCTATCTAAACGTAACATACTCATATAACAACAAATAAACATCATCAAATATTATAAAACATCAAAAAACATAACCAAGACCTTGGTTCCACCAAAAGGTCTGATTTCTAGCAATTTTCGACTAGGAAAAACAATAGATAGAGTATAGAAAGACTACCTGACCCAGAAGCTTGAGAAGAACGACAAGGAATCACCAAAAAATCCAGAAAATCTTCACTAAAAAGAAACCCTAGTTCTTTCTTTTCTCTCCTTTTCTCCTTTTTCTTTGATTTTCGATCGTTTTTCTCTCCTTTTTCTCTCTCTCAGCCTCCCTCTTCTCTCTTTTCTCTCTCAGATTTTCAACCTCTTCTAGAAAACCCTAACATGGGTGATTTATAGGCATTAAAACCTACAACCAATGGCTTGGATACTTTGAGGGTTTTTTTGGGTTAATTTTGATCATTGGATGCGTTTTATTTGTGTCTTAAGGATCAAGGGTGATTTGGGCATTAACTAAACGATTACTTGATGCAAAAGACACGAAAAATACAGCTGGAAATGAGGAAGGAAAGGCTGGAAGAAACGCGCGCGTCATTTTTTCGCTTTTGATCAGGTTACGCGGACTAGTTACGCGGACTTATCCACGTAACTGGTCCGCGTTTTTGACTTTTCTCTCTCTTTTTTTTTTTTTAAGAAAAACCTACAAAAATGAGAAAAATGTGTTAGAATATTCAAAAATAAATAACTAAACATTAAAAGATAAAAGCATAAGAAAACAAATGAAATAGTCAAAATTTGGTGTCTACACTAAGATTTTATTTCTTCACAAACTATTGTCTTTCTTATTAAAGGCAACAGGAATTATCTATTAAATAAAATTTTAATTTTATTTACTATAGAGGATGATCGTAAAACATTTAGTGAAGTTATAAAAGATAGAGATTCAGCATTCTAGAAAGAAGCAGTAGATAATGAAATGGACTCATTGTTGTCAAATGGTACCTGAGCCCTAGTTGATTTAACACATGGTACTAAACCTATCATTTGTACGTAGATATTTGAAAAGAAATATATTACAGATGGATTCGTATTAACCCACAAAGTTAGGTTAGTGGCCAAAGGTTGTAGACAAAAGGAAAGGGTTGATTATTTTGACACATATGCATCGATTGCTAGAATTGCGTCCGTTAGTACTTTTGGATCTAACTTTGATGTAATGCCTTTGTGTACATCAAATGGATGTTACAACAGCCTTTCTAAATAGTGATTTAGATGAGAAGGTGTATATGGAGCTACTAGAGGGTTTTGTGCTATTGGAAAATGAAAATAAGGTGTGCAAACTTGTAAAATCCTTGCATGGATTGAAACAAGTAGCTAAACAATGGTATGAGAAATTTACATCTATTTTACTTTCATACAGATTTAGATAAGATAATACTGATAAGTGCATTTATTCTAAATTTAGTGATAAGTATGGAGTGATCATTTGTCCCTATATAGATGACATGCTAATTGTTGGAACTAACTACCAAGCGGTAATTGATACTAAGAAGTGTATCTATTCTAAGTTCAAAATGAAAGATTTTGGAGAGGTGGATACTATCTAAGGGAATTTCAGAAACCTCCCCTAAGGTTTTTAACAGTCTCACTCCCCTCCTCTGTGGTTTTCAAAATATCAGATACCTCCCCTAACAGCATATTGGGTCCCATTTCTTACATCATCATGGGTAGAATTACTTAAAAACCCAACCAACTTATCAGATATTACAAAGTTATTTGGGCAAATTTGACTTAAATTAACCGTAAGTATGGTTAATTAAATTAACCATATTTAACGTCCACTTTAATATGTAAGCTTCAGCTTTAGCAAAAGGGCGCCAAATTTAGGCGCCCTCTTCTGATTGATGGATGTCAGAATTGGCTAGTGGTTGAATGATCATTTAAGCAAAATGTAAGTTTCAGTTAGAGCAAGAGAACCAAGTAGTAAAATGAGGATTCTCTCCTTTTGTTGGAGAAAAAATTAAACTTCAAGTTTGAGCAAGACAACCAGGGGCTGTGTGTGTGAGGATTCACAACTTTGTTGAAGAGGAATCAAGAGGTCATTCATCCACATGTCCAGGTGAGTTTCGAAGAATTTTGTACTAAAAATTTTCGTTTTTGTATACTGCTTATGTTGATATCATTAGTATCTGCGAAAACTATTTACTGATTATGCTCTGCTATTTCCGTTGCATATTATGCACTGCTATTTTCTGTCAAATGTATACATTGGTTGGTACATTACTTGTGAATCGTATGGTTTATGAACATGTTTAAGGCTACACATTTGCTGATTTCCTATTGAATGTTCTTGGTTGTCCTTTGTAATTAACTTCAGTAACTAATAATGTAGGATGGTTAACACTGCTAGTCATGATATTATACTCGAATTTATGGGAAGGAAAGTAAGACTGCCCAATGTAGATCCTAAGAGTTACTTCTACATTGACCTACTAAATGACATTGCTGAGAAGGCATTACATGAAATGCCTAGAAATGTGAATCTACTACTGCCCATGAGATGTAGAATACCAAGAACAAACAACTACCTACATGTTAATGATAATGAATCTGTTGCTGAAATGTTCAAGGTGCATAAATCTCACCTAGTTATCAACGTACAAGTGTTGAATATGGACATCATTCCTCCTGATCATGGTGATACCTTCAGAAACAAAAACACAGAAAATGAGCATGAGAATTTGGGACTTCGAAACACTGATACAGGCCAGAATGTTGAAGTTCATGATAGGAATTCTAAGGTGGAGGAATATGGCTATGATTCCAGTTCTGATGAGTCATGCGAACATGATTCGGCCAATGAAGATGAAGAAGATTTAGGTGATGAGCATTGGTCAACGTCCTAAAGTGACAGTAGTGATGATGATTTGTGTAACTTTGATGACAATGAAGATGGTGATGTTGTACCTGATTCTGAATCCGAGCATGAAATAGATCCAATGAGAGAAGTCTTGAGAGCCAAGATGTGGACTTACGACCCAAGGCAGGACATTGAGTTTAAGAGGGGACAACTATTTACTAATGTTGATGCATTTAGAGCAGTATTAAAAGATTATGCAACCCAAAAAGGCTTCCTATTGAAAAGAGTGAAGAATGAAAAAAAGAGGTGTACTGCCAAGTGTGGTATTCAAGGGTGCAAATGGAGAATTCATGCCTCACCTTTACCTGATAATGTGACATATATGATCAAATCATACACACCTGATCATCCTTGTGTCATTGATAACAAGAACCGAGAGGCCACCTCTGATTGGATGGCGAAGAAGCTTGTTTCTGTAATGAGAGATCATTCTCGCATTTCCAGAAAGGGCATTGAAACTGAAATGCTGAAATATGGTGTTCATCCTAGCAAACAGCAAGTGTATAGGGCAAGAGAAAAGGCTAGGGAAGAAATTGATGGAACACATGCAACTTCATATAGTAAGCTGCCAAAATATGCTGTTCTACTACGGTGATACAATCCTGGCAGCATATGCAAAATTCATTTTGACAGACCAAATCTACTTGTTGAGCCAAGATTTTTGAGACTTTTTATAAGTTTTGAAGGGCAAAAAATTAGTTTTCTAACTGGTTGTAAACCCTTTATTGGATTTGATGGTTGCCACTTGAAAGGTAGCTTTGGTGGAGTGTTACTTAGTGCTGTGGTATTGGATGCTAATAACTCCATATTCCCTATTGCTTTTGCTGTGGTTGAATGCGAAAACAAAGAAACTTGGAGTTGGTTCTTTCACTTTTTCTAGGAATTCTTTGGACCATTTGACAACAATGTTCCTTTAACCTTCATGAATGATTATGTGTATTTTGGACTATGATTTGACGAATGTGTAAGGAATCAAGGAGATAAACGCAGTGAAATTTAAAATTTTGATTCCTTTCAACAGGTCGTCCTTTGATTAAATCCATGTAACATAGAGATAGTTCAAGAAGATTACCTCAATCCATGAAGACCTCCTTGAACTTGGTGGAGATTTGATGCAGAGGATGGTAAAGAGATCCACGTAGCCATACATGCGTCCGGCCTCTAATGGTGATCCACATGAACCTCCTTAGTTAGAACCTCCAAGGTCGAATTAGCTTAAACTAGATTAGTGCTAGTTATTGCCAAAACAACCACACATAAGTCTATTGAGATAATTCCAATTTTTCACCATGAAAAATTCATCCCAAGATAAGAAATAAGAGATGCAATTTTTCCCTTATTTTCTTGGACGAATTTTGGGTATTTTTCTCTCAAGATTTTTCTCAAAAATCTCACAAGACAATTTTGTGTAATGATTCTACATGCTAGCAAAAGTTTAGTGAGTATTTATAGACAAATAAGTTGTCAAATCCTTATGAAAACCTGAAATCAGTTTCCAATAAGATTTAGCTTCCTAATTCTAATACAACTCTTGTATTTGGAAGACTAAAACTTATTTGCACCATAAGTCCCTCAAGTTTAATTTGTCTCACAAATCAAACTATAAGTTATAAAACTTATCTATCAAGTCCCACTTGAAATTCATTTAATCTAACTAAGAAAGTTCTTAATGTGTGTGACCCATTAGGTTCTCATATACGTTGGCAATAAGTATGAGCTATACATTCTTGATAAATAAGAACTAGATAAATTAAAACTCCTTTTAATTTATCACTGATTCCACTAATCAATCAACTCATACTTATAAATCAAGATTGGTATCTAGCAATACATCATGACCACCCAAGTAATGAGAAAAGTCAAGTGGATGACTTCACCTTTCAGTAAACGTTTATAATGTAACTAATATCCTTTTACCACACTTATCTCACATTAATCTTGGAATAAGTTGTGCCTATTCCATTGTGTGATTAACGCTCTTTTCTCTTGTACCAAAATATAACTCCAATGAAGAAGTTCTTAGAAATACTTTCTAAGACTCCCCCACTTAGCGCTAAGATTTCCGAGTTATACTTCTATAAGTGGCCAAACACGAGATAACTTCTCTTCAATAAGAGGCGGTAAATCCTTATAGGTTATTCACCATCTTTCCATACTTCAAAGATACATCCATTTGCTAATGATGTGAGCATTCTCTTTTACGGGAGCAATCATATAACAAAGGAAATATAACTATCCATATTCAAGATACCATGATAACCTTAAGTTTAAGGATCATTTACATAAACGTCACTTAGAGATTAATCCTTTGGCACTTAAAGGATGTCTCTATGTGGATCAATCTAGTGAACTTGATCATACCATCAAGCACCTATACACTTGTTTAGGTGTCTCACACACCATAGTAGATGAGGTGTACTACTTCTCATATAGAAGCGGCATACTATATGCTAGTCTAACCGTATTAACAATACCCTTTCTTGTTAATACTATGACTAGAGATATTTAAGAATAAACCTTATTTATAATCAAATGAACCTCACCATCATAACTCTTATGATTTCATCGATTAGGTTTATTCTAAGGGTTTTATCATACTTATATGAAAATATAAGCAATCAATATGATAAAGATGTTATTTATTATTACATAAATAGTTAAAGTGTATAATAAACCCTAGAAGTTGATTGACTTTAGGGCATATACACTAACAGAATGATCATCTACTCTAGGGACTGAATCTTGCTTATGAAGAGTTGATTCCATCAGCCACTGGAAGGTACTGCTGCAGACATATTTGCAGCAACTTCAAGTTTCAGTTTCCTGGAATATTACTCAGTACTTCTTTTTGGCAAGCTGCTAAAAGCTTCGATGCAATAGGCCACAATGAGGCAATGCAAAGGATTAAAGATTTGAATATAGAAGCATGGAGATATTTATCAAAAATTCCACTCTCAACTTGGGTGGCATGCATACCCAACTCAGATGAAGTGTCACCAAGTCACAAAAAATTTTACTGAATCTTTTAATGCGTGGGTTGGAGATTTAAGAGGAAAACCAATATTGACACTTGTCGATGGCTTAAGGAAAAAGTTCATGAAAAAGCTACATAATAGATTTGAGAAGGCCTGTACATGGACCTCTAATATTACTCCAAGCATAACAGACAGGCTAAAGGAAATTGCTCAAAAGTCTAGAAGATGCTCACTTCAAATGGCAAATGAGGATTTATTTGAAGTTGGGGATGCGGATAGAGCATATATTGTAAATTTGGCTCAAAGAACATGTGATTGTGGTGCTTTCCAAATATCAGGAATTCCTTGCAAGCATGTTGCACTAGGCATAGTCCACAGAAGAGCCAAATTGGAGGCGTACTGTGATCCATGCTACTCAATAGAAATGTAGTTGAAGGCATATACGAGCATGATACATCCAATCCCAAATGAGAAACGATGGCCTCCATTACCTGATGTCACTCCAACAATAGTCTTACCACCACCCCTGAGAAGAGCTCCAGGGAGACCAAGGGTGAATAGAAGAAGAGGACCAGACGAACCAACTCCATCTCAAACAAAGAGGTCCACAACTCTGAAATGTGCAAATTGTAAAGCCTTTGGCCATAACAAGAGAACATGCCAAAGAGCACCTGTGAGAGGAAACAATTCAGTCAATGCTACAACACAACAGGTTTATGAATTGTTATTTACTGCAGTAATGAAGCTTTATGTACAGACTTCTGATCATGACATAATTAACTCATGGCAGAATCCTCAAAGAGCAAAGCCTGGTAGAGGAATAGCAAATATAGGCCTGGCAGGATCAGTTCTTTGGGTAAAATGCATGCAAATTGTACTGAGTTGTTTTCTACTTGTTTGATATTGATCAAAATTAGTAACCAAATATTTTGTTGGATTTGCAGGATCATGCAGAGGGAAGTGTGCCTGTTGTGATTTCAAGTCAAGGCAGCAACCCAAGCCCACCAACTCAAGCTGCTAGAGGTAACAGTCAACTCAATCCGCAAGCAACTACAAATGCTGCTAGGAAAAAGGTATATGCTAATTACTTGTGCTTTTATACAGTCATTATATGCCAAATTATGCATTAATCAATATGTGTTTTCCAACTTGTACTGCACAATTTCAGAGAGGAAGGCCCTCTAAGAAATTTGGAACTTCAGTTACACCTACTACCAATAGGAGAACTTCAAATGCAACTTCTGAACCAACTCCAATTGTGCCAGCTCCTGCAGCCAATCCAACTCTCAATCCCCACTTACAAACTTCTGTGAGCTTCAATACTTCAGCTACTAATGAGTCTCAAAATGTCAGCAGTAGCTTCAAATTGAGGTTTTAAGTACTTAAACCTCCATTTCTGTCTTTTGAAAATGAGCATGAAATGCGGTTGGTTAGTGCTTTTGTCATTTCTTTTGTCACTGCTGGTTGTGTCTCTATTTTTGTTTATGATTGTATTGCTCAAACGAAAGGCAAATTTTGGCATTGTAAACCATCTACTGACTTACTGGTTTTGCATAGATGGTGTTTTGCATTGAATTTTCATTCCAAACAGCAGTGTAATTTCATGCTAAACATCTGCTTCTTTTATATGAAGTAAATATTATTTTGTCCACAGTCTTAGTTTTTTAATTTCCTTTATAACTCATTGCTGCAATTGTTATTGACAGAGTCATGATCATCAACTTCTACAATATGACTTTTAATACTATTACACAAAATATCAGAAAGACAACAACTACAATGTACACTGATTCATGTTGCTGAATTCAGCCAACCTTGTATCAGAAATTATGCATTCTAGCGCTGTATCGAACTCATTTGACAGATTGTACAATTTGAATGAAAATATAAAGTGCTAAGAATATAAGATCAAGTATGACCAGCTTTGTGACTATGGATATTGGTTGTTCAACTCTAGCAATTTGGACTTGTGCCTCCCTTTGTAATGCTGAGTTTCTTCCTCCTCTTTGGCTGCTCACCTCTTCCTCTTCAGGAACTTCATACCATTCGAAGAACTTACAATTTGTGCAGTAAAAATACAGTTTATGTGGATTCCGTGCACTCTCAGAAATTTTAATCATCGCCTTGTGATTACATCTACAATATCTATTTCTGATTGTGAATGATGTTGGTGAATTACAGAATTCACCTCTGCTACTTGAACTGGACATTTGTGTGTGTTTATTGCTACCGCAGTTGCTTAATAGTAGTCCGCCTTGAGTGTGGTATATGCTATTCTTCATTGCTACTTGCTTGTGCTTTTATATGAGGTTTCTAATGTAAGCCCGCTAAACTAGACGTTAGAAATGCAAAACAAAGAGCCGTTGGTTGCCAGGTGCCAAGACTTCATCTTCGAACTTGCTTCACAGCTTCAGCCAATGTTTCCACTTACACCCCCTGCATTTTTTTTCTTATTAAATTCCCTACATACTTTTCATTTGCAATTACTCACTAATGCAAGACTTGAGGGCATTTGAGGTACAAAGTTGTTCTCTCTCTCCAGCTTCCAATTTTTTATTATTTGTCTTTTTGAATTGGGTTAGATTTGACAATGCCTACTCACTTTTAAGGGAGGTATCTGATATTTTGAAAACCACAGGAGAGGGAAGTGAGATTGTCAGAAACCTCAAGGGAGGTTTTTGAAATTATCCCTTAAATTTAAGAAGGATAGTGAGGGTTTTGCGCTTTCTCAATCACATTATCTATCAACATTCAAACTAGTACTCCCGTTAATCCTAACTTTAAATTATGTGAAAATACCAGCAACCTAATTGCTTAGGCAGAATATGCAAGAGTAATAAGAAATTTGATGTATGCAATGAACTGCACAAGGTCAAATATTTTCTATTCACTGTGTAGACTAGTTAGGCATATCAAGAATCCTGGTAAAGATCATTGAAAAGTAGTGACTAGAGTCCTTGGTTATTTTAAAAGAACCAACGTTTGGAACTGTTTTACAATAGTTTTCCAAGTGTTTTTGAGGGGTATATGGATGCTCATTGGGTAACTAGCATTGGTTATTAAAATTCTACTAGTGGATAATTTTTATGCTGGGTGGTGGAGTTGTTTCTTGGGTTTTAAAATAACAAACAGTGATTACTCATTCCACCATGGAAGTTGAGTTCACAACTTTAACTTTGGCATGCAAAGAAGTAGAGTGGCTTAAAGGTTTATTATTTGATATAAATCCATGGTCTTGTCCCATACCCGCAATTGCATTGCATTGTGATAGAGAGGCTACTATATCTACAGTATTAAACAAAATGTACAATGGTAAATTTAGATATATAAGGCTAAGACACACTTATATTAGACAAATGTTGAATAATGGTGTTCTTACAGTTGTGTTTGTAAGAAGTTACAATAATTCAGTGGATCGGTTGACTAAAACTCTTGTGAGAGACTTGGTGAATTCGACAACATCGGGAATGGGATTGGAACTCTCTGTCTAGAATCACTAGTAATGATAACCCAAACTTCTTTTAGCACCACCCCTTGTTTGAAAGGTTTAAAGGGTAAAAACAAGTTGCTAATAAGTGATTGTGAGTACTATAATTTTTATGTATACCATTCCAAGTGGTAGTACATAGTGTTAGTCTTATTTGAGTAGGATGAGAAGTATTCTCTTAATAAACATATTACTTACTACTTTATTTGTTAAAGGTAGAAATATAGTTTACTTATATGATCATAGAAGTGGTTGTCATTTCTAGTAAAAGTTTGAGGTAATCTTTTATATATGATCATGGACTAGGATGAGCACATGGCCGATATTAATGCTAAACGTGTAATGTGAATGATGGATGCAAATTTATTAGTTCATGTATATGATAATTCTTTTCCAATTTCAAATCTTGATTTAAGCAATCTACCCACTCTGATTTGAATAGAATTTGTGAATTATTTACACTAAGGAAAAGTTTAAAATGAAAGTTACTTTTCTCTATACGTGATATCATAAGTGTTAGTTTAGCATTTCATACTAGAAGTTAAGTGCGAGAATGTTGGAAAGTTAGTTTGTTGTATGAAAAATGTTTAGTTAAGGCATCATGGATTGTAACCAGAGTCTTCAATTCTATAACTTATAGTTTGTGACATGACTCTTGTGACATGACTCCCCAATTCTATAACTTATGGTTTGTGCTATGGTTCTTCAATTGCATAATGGTTTGTGTTATCGCATTTCAATTGCATAACTCACAAAACTCTCAAATTGATATCTATTCAAGTATGGATCATACAAAATCTGTTGCAACTTGTAAAAACACTTGGACTTCCTTAAGACTTTATAAATAAAGTGTCTTGAATTTGCAAAAACAACTTCTTACATTTCTTTCTTGTAGAAACTAAATTTAAACTTGCTATAGGCTAGTTTCTTATCTTTCATTGAATCCTCCAGGGTAATTTGCCATTCAACCTAGTTAGCAAGTAAGTGGGGGCAAATAACATCTTAATGAGAGTGATCACATGCCTTGAAAACTCTCTTGAATTGCCCTTTGTTAGTTTATCAAATTTTTGAAATTACTCTTGTAATAGTTCTATAGTAGATTCTATATTCTTGTAACCCCAAATCTTCAACACATTTGCTAGAGCATTTAGTAATTTTGTTGACAAAAATTGTATTATGGATAAATGAAACTTAGAAAATTTTGGTGAACATTAGCACAAATTTTTAAACAATTATATAAAGAAGAATAAAATAAAAAAGAAATTTCTTAGCAAAAAGTTACAACACAAGTGATCCCCGCATTTTCAGAAGCTTTGTGCAGGATTATTTTAGCCAGAATTCAACTGAATCTACAGTTATAAACAAATAAAGAAAAATGACAAAATAAAAAAGAAACATGACAAAACCTTTCCGGGAATATTTTATTCTTGAATGGTGGAAGAAGAGTGAAAGAACTTTTCCTTATTAGAAAAGAAAAAGTGGAGGTCTTTGTCGAAGAAATTTCAATTTTTATTCTGCTTTTCCTCTTCACGCAAACAATATTTCCTTAAAAGATTGTCGTTCTCTCTCTCTCTCTCTCTCTCTCTCTCTCTCTCTCTCTCTCTCTCTCGGCGTTTTGGTACAGATCAACTTATGTTATTGCTAAAGTACTCCTACTCTACTCCTTATGGATTTAGAAATAGGAGGATTTTTTTTAACTTTTTCTAAGAAATTTCATTTTCTATTATTTATTAGTTTCCAAAAACCCATCCAACAACACTCAACTTTTCTAAGCTCTCATTTAGCCCACTGTACTCTTTTCATCTATGAAGTGATAAAAATGTCCTCTCACATGTATTGTGCAGCTTGTGTACCATAAATTCCATTTCTTTTAATCAAAAAATATACGTAGAATGGTGCAAAAATCACTTTTAAGAGTTTAGTGAGTAATTGATGCAAAAAATAATATATTAACTAAATGAGATTTTGACAAAGTTTAATAACCCTGTGATGCACTTTACCCAAATATAAGGACAATATACAATTGCAGCGTGGCTTTTCTTTTCTGGTTGAATTTCACATTACAGGGAATAGTATCTATTCAATTTTCACTGCGGTTATTTGGCTGAATATAAAATTACGAGAGGCTTAATGTTGATCAGTTTATGTTGTATAGGGAGGTATTCTACACATATCAAGTTTCACAGGGATGTAATATGCAGATTAACCATCTATTTAAGGGAATGAGTCGCCTACCAATACCAGGCAATTTTATGTTACTCCAGCTGTAAAAGCCACAAATGCTTCAGAGGATTGGAAAATTATAGCGGCATAATGGTTACCAGAATGAAGAAATGGACGAGAGATTAAGAATGCCATCTGCCATGAACTCTTTCAGAAGACGAATTACTGCATGGCCCCTTAATATTATTTTAATATAAATTCATTTCCCAAATATTATTACTCTAGGGCCATTTTTAACAGGTCAGCTTTTGATACTATTCTAGATGAACTCTTAATTCTAAAGCACGCCAAAATGTTTCTTAGAACACATTGGGAAACAAATCTATATAGCCGAAGATGTCTTGGTTTATTGATTAAGGATGGAGTCCCAAAAATTAGAGGTTCTGATTCAAATCCTCCTTCTCCGTCCCCACTTCTTAAACATTGAAATCTTTCTATGATGGACAAGTGTATACATAATGCTATCCTCCTGTCGGAGATTTCGTTATTTACATGGAAGGTGTTACGTAATTTGGTGCTTTCGGATTCAACTTTAAAGAGGCGGGGTTTTGTTTTAGCTTCGCGGTGATGTTGCTGTTTTTCTCAGGAGGAGTCGCTGCTTCATTTTGTCTTAACTGGTCCGGTCACTTCTCAGGTTTGGGACTTTTTCCAGAAGAATTTCAGGATATTGGAGGTTATGAGCTCTTCAATTTCTGCTCGTTGCATTTCTTTGTTTTTTCTTTCCTCTATGGTATCGGTTGATCACATTCGATCGGCTATGCCATCTATCATTATTTGGTTTTTATGGAAGGGGAGGAATCAAACAAGGTTTGAAGGTGCACCTTTTGAGGCTAGCCATGTTATTTTCATGATTGAAAGATTCATTCAGCAATTGGCCATGGCGAGGGTTCTCAAAGTTTCTCATTTTCATGGAAATTATGATCATCCTTGGGCAAAATTTGTTTGCTATTTCGATTCATCAAATGCCAAATAGTATTGGGGCTTCTTTACAATTAGATGGCAGAGAATTTCCTTTTGTGCGCTTACAGGTTGTAAGGAAGTAGCGTCTATAGGTTGTAAGGGAGTAGTGCTCCTCTTTTTTTACTTTTTACATTTTTTTTTTTTTGGAAGCAGTACTCCTAGTTTTTACCATCCCTTAGAGTTTTGTAGGTTGATCCATACTCAAGCTTTGTAATTATTTATTTTGATTTTATTGCAAATCCCGTACACAGGGGGTTGATATCCCCACCCACTGTGTACGGGATTTGCAATTAAAAGAAAAAAAAAGGACACCCATACTTTGCATAGTCAGATCTCAGAAATCTTAGAATTTGTCAATTATATTGCAGTTTAATCACCATAATGTATGGTCTATAATCCACAGCATGGTTGCTAAATTTATTGGCAATCTTTTAATTATCTAATTTAGTAGGAGTGCTTTTTTCTTTACTGCTAAACATATTATTTGTCCACATTCAGCTTAAGCAACCATCAACTGTATGCCCTTTTGGTCAGTTAATGAGCTTATTTGCTTAGAAGAATATATATTTCCATCAACGCATCGAATCTGACCTAACCATACGAAAAGAGATTGAATAGACAAATTCTATCTTTTGCAATTCTGTTCAAACCAATCCCAGAGAATTTGTGATTCAGAACCATCTTTCCAAACAAACAAACAAACAAACAAAGAAGCCAACAGCAAGAGTAGCTAAGAATATGACCCTTGGCCAACTATATTCCAGTGAAAAAGGGACTGCCTATAACGCCACATGTGCAGGTCATCTTTGAATCTTCTATTGGTATTGTACTACCACATGTGGCCAAAACAGTAGAATTATGTGGTTCATGAATTGGTATTGGTCCCCATCTTAAGAATAGGCAGATTATGGGTTAGTGGCTAGACAAAGATTAGGATAAAGCAGGTAAATTAATTCCCTTTTGGGTATTTAAGTTGCGATTGATTTCCCTGCCAAGATTCTTTCCAACGCTTGTGCGGATAAACTCATGGTGTAACGTAATCCATTCAGTTTGATCCTATCATTATTTAGCTGAATTGATTGTAATTGGCTTTTTTTTCATGGGTTCTTAATAGGTACTTATTAACACACTTAAGTGACACTCAATTTATCATGTAAATGCACACATTAACAATTATTCTCTTCCCTTACATTTATACATTTTCCTTAATTACAATTATCATCTTCTATTATATTTATACATTTTTCCTAATTAACTTTATTTTTCCTAAAATTTAACACATTAGATACATCTTAACAAGTGCTCAATGGGCACTCAAATAGACAGATCCATGGTAATTTTATGTTCGTATAGCATACTATAAGAAAAACATATGCAAAACTCTAAAGACTACTCGAAACCATTCTTGTAAGACATTATTCTGAGCAAAACTTTTAAGTATTTATTGTAGAACTTTTTCCTTTTTTTTTGGGTCCCGAAGTCATAATTTTTCCTTTTTGTAAGTTAACTTGATTGTACATTTCAGAATCAAACTTATTTTGCAACCAAAACTGCTGAAATCTATCAAAAATATACCAATAAAACATGCTTGTTAAAATTAAAGAAATGGAAAAACAGTATTTGAAATACGATTAAGAATTCAAAGCGGCCATACTATTTAGAGGAACTTACATACGCGAACTTTATCATTGAGAAGATTTTCGGTCTATTACGCCAACTTAACAATCCAAAAGTGGCTGGCCCTTTTGCAAGGCCGATAGTTGTTCAATTTATTTGATTCTCTTCCTTATATAAATTTCTTTCAAAGAAAAACAAAACGATCATGCTAATAACGTTCTGATCAAATCAACTCTTAATTTCGTTGCTTTCTTTTTTTTTATCCTCATTATATTTACTAAATAATCAAAAGATGATGCTTAAATGTTTGACAAAAATTATTCACATTGCTATGAACAGTAACAGAACATTAGCCATTAAGTGGATGATGTAACTTTACAATTCTTTTTTTTTTTTTTTTTGTATTTTGTTTTCGGGCTAAGGTTGTGGTACGTGCATCAGAAAATGATTTGCTTATATATAATAGATGTTGGAAGGGTACTGAGATAACAACTTAAAAAAAAAAAAAAACTTTGGAAGTGAAGGAAAATTTTGAATAGGTTTCAAGGCTAGTTAGCATACACAAATTACCATCTTCAAATGCACAACATTTTAGCTGTTTTATACATTATAGCAATTCGATTCATTAAGATCATTAGTACTCGTAAACTCCTTATAAATCAACGAGACTATTTACAAAATCAGATTTCAGTCCAACCATCCTAATTTTGCTTATATATAAGGAAAATTCACACTCCAAAATTTTGGAGTTCGAAACTCTATTAATGACCACATTGACATATTTTAGATAAAACTGATTATTCATGTGAATTTTACGAGAATACCCATAAGTGCAATTGGATCATTCACAGTCCTAAACTCCTGATCAAGGAGATAATTTTCAAAACCAGTGTAGATTTTGCTTGTGGCACGTAATGGCATAACGACAAACATAACTTCCATATGCATGTTATGTTTGAAAGTTCTTAAGCATCCTCTTAATTTTCTTATATATAACAACATTCAGACTCCAGAGTAGAGTATAGTTCAGAAAGCAAGAGCACTTCAAAGATGGAGATCAAGAAAACCCAAATTCTTCTTCTCTCAGCTCTCTTGCTTTCCTCTTTGGTTCTCAGGACCGATGGAAAAAGCCGTAGTGAAGCCCATCATCAACTTTTCAAGGCTATGTTGAAGCCTAATTCTGACATTGACAAATCCGTCTTCACAGCATTTGAGAATCCACCTGAGCCTATCCAAGATGGGCTGAAAGAGAGAGATTTCATTCAGGAATTGCCCGGACAACCCCCTGTTAATTTCAAACAGTACGGTGGATACATCACCATCAATGCCACTGCTGGCCGTGCCTTCTATTATTACTTCACAGAAGCAAAGGACCCCAAGAAAGCTCAAGATTTGCCCCTTCTCCTTTGGCTCAATGGAGGTATTTGTATATATGCTTCCTTTAAACTTCAATCTTCTTGAGTGTTTCTCCTGTCTGCTCATTACTCAGTCTAATGGATATACAGCACCATGTTTACATTGTGAACTTGCTTGTTCAATTCAATATGGAGTTCTGTCAATTTGACTCTTTCGAAACAGGTCCTGGTTGTTCTTCACTTGGCTATGGAGCAATGATAGAACTCGGACCATTCAGGGTTGGCAGTGATGGCAAAACGCTGTTCAAGAATCGATATGCCTGGAATCATGGTTTGCAATCTCCACCTGAAATTTTCACTAGAATTATCTTCTTTTGTCTTTTACGTAAAAGATATTGATGTTTAGCTATTTAATAAATTTTCAATTAATTTGTTCTCCCAACAGTTGCGAATGTTCTGTTCTTAGAATCTCCAGCAGGGGTTGGATTTTCATACTCCAACACAACATCAGATTTTGTGAAGGGTGGTGATAGAAAAACTGCTGCGGACAATTACATTTTCTTACTAAATTGGCTTGAGAGGTTTCCCGAGTACAAAAATAGAGATTTTTACATTGCCGGAGAGAGCTATGCTGGTCATTATGTACCTCAGTTAGCACACAATATCGTCTACAATAATAAGAAGGCCAACAAGACAATCATTAATCTCAAAGGAATCCTGGTACGTCTGTCTACTTCCATCGTTGATTGAAACTTGATTTTTGTCCACAAAGAAAAGGAGTGCTGGTCCAACTGTGGGCCGAACTTTTCCTCCTCAACTTGAGACATGATTAGAATTTGGATTAAAATAATCTTTGTAACATGAAACATATTAAGAATATTCCAGGGCCCAAAATTTTTCCTTCCTTTTGTTTGTCCAATCATCCTGAGGTAGTCTTACTGTTAAAAACTCTCTTTTTTTTTTAACCTTAGATCATAGAATTTATCTTCTGTAAAGAATTTGTTCTCAATTACCTCAGATTCTAAAAATTAGGATCAAAATTTAAAGCACTCCCTTTGCTGCTTCCAAAATTTAGCTTATTTGCATGAAAAATTGCTAAAACTAGATTTTGAAAATCAAAAGTTGAAAACTAATAGTTCAAAATCATTTGGGAAAGGACACTAATAAATGTCATAATTTCATAAACTTGGTTCTTTAAATAGGCGGGTGGCTAGGCAATCACATCCCAACTCCTGAATGTGACTGCTGAGAATAATTAAATATAATTATTGAATATGAAAGAGCTTTCATATGTAAACTAAAGTTACTCTATTGTGCCAAAAATGCAGATTGGAAATGCAGTCATCAATCAAGAGACAGATAGCATAGGCATGATTGATTACTTTGCAAGCCATGCTTTGATTTCCCTTGAATCTTCAAGAAAAATTCACAAATACTGTGATTTCTCATTGGGTGCGGAAAGATCTGATAAGTGCAATAGTGCCCTAGATGAAGCTGTGAACATGATTGGAGATATTAACATCTTCAATATCTATTATCCTCTGTGCTTTGATGGCAATGTGACCAGCATACCTAAGAGATTTTCGGTTAGCGTTCCTCTGTTTTTGGTATTAGCAGATTCGATAGTACCTTTGACAATTTTTATTGGAACTTGTGACACTTCTCTGGAAGCAATTCAACAATAGTATACAGCACAATTCGTTAGGTGATTTTCTGGATCACTTTGGTTGCACCGAAAATTGATTAGTGTTATTGCCAAAACCGAAATTTTAATGCAACTGAACCTTTTTTTGCAAATTCCAATATTGTCCTTCTCATGTCAAACTAAATATTATCACATCACAAATCCACTTGAGAGGGGCAGTCTTGTCATTTTACGTGGATCTTTTTTTTTTTTTTTTGGAGAAAAGCAATATCATTTGGTCAAAGATTATATGTGTTAGAAGTCAATATATTGGATCTTAATTTCTTTGAATTTGTGTGTGGAAGGTTCTTAGCCTAGAGATATGTGGTTAAGTAGTCATAAATTCTTTTTCCCAGAACCAAAAGGAAAGGGGAAAACATTTTGGAACTTTGTGAAATTATTTTTGTTTTAACAAAAAAAAAAAAGAATTTCATTTCCCAAAGTATTTCAACATCTTAATTTTGATAATGTGATGTGCAGATAATGGAGATCGATCCATGCAGCGAATATTACGTTTCTTCATACTTTAATCTCCCTGGAGTACAAGAGGCAATTCATGCTAATGTAACCAAATTACACTATGATTGGACACCATGCAGGTTTTTTGCTCCCCTTCCCTCTCTTTTGAATAATGCTTTTTCGAAAATAAAAAGGGTGTTCCTAGTTTTTTAACTAGCTGAATTGATAAAAACTTGCAGTAATGTTCTTGAAAGCTGGGAAGATGAACAATCAAGTGTTCTTCCATTAATTAAAGAGTTGATGGAGAATGGAATTCGTGTGTGGATATTTAGGTAATTCGGGCATCATTCTGTAACTATTATTTGTGCATTCTATCAGGGGCATTTCATAAATAAGGAAACTAATAGGCATAATAAAATTTTAAAAATGATTGGGGACTGCTTTCTTTTTTTTTTTTTCTTGAACACCATTTTCTTTTAAAATTTACTTCGTGGCCCCAAATGGCCAAATCGTGTATAAAAAATGAAAACCATACTTTCACAGTGGCCTCTTTCTTTTTTTTTTCTTTTTAATGAGGAAACACAATTTTATCCCTGATGGCAGAAAATATATTATTAAAACGGAAGAGATACAATCAAATCTGTAAATCAACAGATATAGCAGATTTGTAAAGCTCATCAAATGTAGCACATCAAAACTCTAAAATGTCTTCGACCTTCAGATGAAGTCTTGCAGCCTAATAGATAATGTGCATGTTTTTAACATCCAAATCTCACATGAAATGGTTTCAAGTCCAAAAACATTTGATACATGACAAAACATATTTGAAATATTTTAGTTTGAAAGAACAAATGCAAGAAATCTCATATAAAATAACAAAAAAAGGGGGAAAACACGAGGATGTCTTAAGGAAGGAGAAAACTCTTGTAAGAATAATTTAAAAGAGATGAAACTTTTTATTTTTCAGAAAATTCTAGGACAGAAAATTGATTCTAGAAAATAAGAAAAAAAACTATAGGGAGAGCTAGCTTCCTCCCATGTGGAAGAGCAGGAGGAGTATCAGAAAGAAGTCTCTTAATCTACTTGAGTCAGGATAAAGGTTGCTGGCCTCTAAAATGCATTTGTTTGTGGATTTTGATTACTGTTACTGTTAAGTAAAAAGTTGGACACATCATTGCATCTTTTAAAACAAACTTCTATAATTCACAAGATAACATTTAACAATACAACCATTTACCTAGAGCATGACTAGTATAATTATCCTAACAAAGCCCCTCAAGTTTACTAAGTTAATAACTTTTTAAGCTTTCATTTCTGCCCCATATTTTTGTACAACTGCCATTCTGTGCACGTCTCTGGACCTAATCTAATTCAATCATTATCAAGATTACCCCATTAAATTTTATAAAATCCCCTCCTTTTTTTCACGTTGCTGCTTGATCAAATAACATTGGTGTCACATTTTATCAATAGTGGTGATATAGATGGAAGGATCCCAGTGACTAGTACGGAATACTCCTTAGAAGTGATGAATATTACAACTTTAACTTCTTGGCGTGCTTGGTATCGCAATAAGGAGGTCAGTATAATATCATTCCACCAATATTCCATTGAATTGGCTTTGGTTTTCTGAGAGCCAACTACAGAGAATCTTATTTCTTAAATTGTAATAATAATCTGAACTCATTATCACATATACACATACGCACACATAAATATTTGCTTTTGATTTTTGTAATCAGGTTGGTGGACATGTTCAAGAGTACAAAGATAATTTGACATTTGTAACCGTCAGAGGTGCTGGTCATGAAGTGCCAAGTTACCGACCTGATCGAGCTCTTTCACTTGTTGCAAACTTTGTTGCAGGGACTCCACTCCCAAAAGAATAAATATACGAAAAAACAGTAGATTGTCACTGAACCATTTTCTTGGGATGCATTTACTCAATATGTTTCTTTTATATTGGCCCGAAAATGCACTCACACGTACATTCTTCCTGCCATCAGCCATGAATTCTGCTTCTTTTAACTGAAGAACATAAAAAAAAAAAATGGTGCAAAAAATAATTTTTATAACTTTAGTGAGTTAATTAACACGAAAGAAACTGCTGGGAAGATAGACAATCAACTGTTCTTCCTTTTCTTAACGAGTTGATGGAGAAGGAACTTCATGTATGGATATTTAGGTAATTTGGTCATCGTTATATAACTATTATTTGTGCATCTATCAAGGGCATTTCTTAAATTAAGGAAATTAATAGGCATAGAAAATTTTAAAAACGAAGAAGGGGCGGGAGACACCATATTTTTCCGTGAACACCATATTTTTGTTTAATTTACTTCGTGGCCCCAAATTGTCAAATCATATGTCAGAAATCAAAACCATACATTTACAGTTGCTTTTCTTTTCTTTTTTTTTTTTCTTCTGATAAGCAACATAATTTTATCCCTAATGGCAGAAAAAAATATTATTAACATGGAAGAGATACAAGCAAATCTGAAAATCAACAGATAAAGCAGATTTGAAAAACTCATCAAATATAGCTCATCAAAACTCTAAAATATCTTCTAACTTCAGATGAAGTATTGCAGCCCAATCGATAATATACATGTTTTTTAAAATCTAGATTCATATGAAACTGTTTCAAGTCCAAAAACAATTGATACATGACAAAACAGATTTGAAATGTTCTAGTTTGAAAAAAACAAATGCAAGAAATCTTATATCTAACAAGAAAAATAGCCAAAAAAACCACAAGGGACTCGTAAGGCAGGAGAAAACTCTTGCTAGAATAACTTCAGAGAGATGAAACTTTTTTTTAAGGAAACTCTAGGAAAGAAAATTGATTCTAGGAAACAAGAAAAAAGTATAGGGAGAGCTGGCTAGCTTCCTTCCATGTGGAAGAGCTGGGGGAGTATCGAAGAGAAGTCTGTCATTCTATTACTTGAGTAGGAATAAAGGTTGCTGGCCTCTAAAATGCATTTATTTGTGGATTTTGATTAGAAATAAATTTAGAATCCTCCTTCAGGTTTCTAATAATTTCATTTGGCTCTCCTCAAGTTTAAAAAATTACACTTACCTGTCTTGGCACAGTAAGGTACCTATTGTGCCCTTCACTTGAAAAACAATTCTCAACTTAAGGTAAGATTTATAAAACCAAAAAAAAAAATCTATTTTTCTCTCTCTTGTCTATTTCCCCTCCTCTTTTTTCTAGTTAATACACTATTACACCTATTTTTTATTATCTTCAATTTTATGGATATTAGCAAATTACAATTGCAAAATCAATAAAGGGAGCAAATTATGTATAAAAACTAGAAGGAAATGAAGAGGTTCATAGTGATACAGAAATATAAAATGAAATTGATGATTGAAAGAGGAAGAAGAATCAATGATATGAAATTTGTCATATTTTGTCAATTGTCGAGAAATTTTTTTTGTAAAATGTCAATAATTGCATAAGGATTTCTTTCATTGGATTAGAAATTATTGGTTATGATTTTATAGTGGAGATAGAATTTATTCTCTACTTTTGAGATGTTAATATATTTAAGATCATGGAAAGGTTGTAATGATGGTTTTAAACTAGATTAGCCTATAGTAGAAATGTACTTGAGCATTGAGATTTTATTTTGGGATATAAAATTAGTTGTCCATAGAGAGAGAGAGTGCGCGCACATGTGTGTGCATGTGTGTGTTTGGGTTTTGTTTTTTTTTTTTTTTTTGTGACAAGCATTGATACTATATATGCAATCCGGGGATCTTTAGATAGCTACTTGGATTTGGAACTTATCCTTGAGTGGGTATTAGGGATTCTTGTCAATATGTGCCAAGTCTAACATTTTCACTAGGCATTTATGAATAAACATGACTTGGAGTGTTATCATGTTTATTTTACTTACAAAAATTAAAAGGAATAATTATAAAAGAAGAAAAATTACCATAAGTAACGGAACCCTTTAGTATTTCTAAACTATTAGATAGATATCCTTCTCAAGGAATAATAAAAAGAGATACTACTCAATCACTTCACAAGGATTTATTAAAACATAGAATAGAGAAATTGGTTTTCTAAATTAAATATAAACTGTCAAAAGAAATTAAAAGAATTATGGTATGAAGAATTAGAAAAAAGAAAATTTGACTTTCCATTTTTTAGATGGATAGAATATTATATGATAAAAAATAAAATTACAGATGTTTCTTATTCTATTCCAAGTATAAATGTTCAAACTAATTTGTATAAAAAATGGACTCTTGCTAATGATCAAATAGTTACTTCAATACATCCACCATTACAAGAAATTAAAATAAAAGAAGATTTGACAACCTCTCCATTTAAAAAAGGAAGAAAAGCTTCTGAAAGCGCATCAGTAGCTTTAGAAGACATTACAAAAATCTATCATCAAAATAATTATTCAAATCAAATATTACATACAATTTCTCAAAATATAGAAAATATAGAAACTAAAATTCAAACTCTAGGAAATCGAATAGAAAAGAAAGTAGAAACCATTCCAGGAGTAACTAAATTTCTGAATGATGTATCCCTTCCACATTTTAAACCGAGAAATCTGCAAGATAAACAAGAAACGGAATTAGTTCAGTCAGGAATATTAGGAAGAATAACAAAGAATTTAACAATATTAGACAAACCTAACTCATCAGGTGTTCACACGATAGAAAAAGAAAACTATATTAATGTTATAAATCAAATAACCTATCAAAAATGGTATGGATTAGTAACAATAAAAGTTGATGATTTTCAAGAGACTTTAATTACATTATTCGATAGTGGGGCAGATCAAAACTGTATTAAAAATGGAATAATCCCATTAAAATATTTAGAAAGAACAAATGAAGAATTAATAGTTGCAAATGGAGAATCAATGCAAGTAAAATACAAATTAAATCAGGGAATAATATGTAATAAAAAAATATTGTTTAAAACATGTATTCACAGTAGTAGATAATATGAATAATGATATGATATTAGTCACTCCATTTTTTACTCAAATTTATCCTTTTTTCCAGACACGTAGGGATTCATGTTAATATTATGGGACAAATTATATCATTTAGATTTTTAAGCCCTATAAAACAAAGAGATTTAAAAGTATTACATATTACAAAAGGAACGATTAGACCAATTACTAGAGCTCTAGAATTCTCTAGTAAGTTTCCAAATGAATTAAAAGAAAAAACTCAATTACAAAGATTTTTGGGATGTCTGAATTATGTAGCAGATTTTTTCCCTAATCTTAGAACCGAATGTGCCATATTATTTCAAAGACTAAGAAAGAATCCTCAGCCATGGACTGAACAACATACTCAAATAGTAAGATATTTAAAGTCTAAAATAAAAGAACTTCCTTGCCTAGGATTACCGCATCCTGATGCCTTTCTAATAGTACAAACAGATGCATCAGAAAAAAGATATGGAGGAATTCTTAAACAAAAATTACAGGATCAAGAAGAACAATTAGTTAGACATCATTCAGGAATATGGAATACACCACAGCAAAAATATTCTACTATTAAAAAAGAAATTTTATCAATTGTTCTTTGTATTTCAAAATTTCAAGATGATTTGATTAATAAAACATTTTTACTTTGAATCGATTGTCAAGCAGCAAAAGAGGTTTTACAAAAAGATGTTAAAAATATTGTTTCAAAACAAATATTTGCAAGATGGCAAGCTGTATTATCAGTTTTTGATTTTACTATTGAGTATATAAAAGGAGAGAACAATTCCTTACCAGATTTTTTAACCAGGGAATTTTTACAAGGAAATGACCCCGCAAGAGCTCAAAGCTCTCAGACATCATCACTACTCCTCCTCTCATGTCCATAAACAGATTGAACTTGCTAATAGAAAAATTATTCATTACCGTGAGCAATTTGGTAGAATCCAACCCTACAATATTTTCAAATATGACTCTATCTGTCTCAAACCTACCCGTGCCATGGTTACCCTCAAAGAAAAGGTCTGGCTCAAAAGAAGAGAACTCAACCAATGCCTTATTAATTACCATACCCTTATTCAAATGGGGAGAACAACCCCAGAGGTTCAATATCTTGAGCAACAGATCAAAAGGTTACACCGAGAGATCAATGAAGTTATATGTTGATTTTTGTTTTGCAGGTATGACTCAAACACCAAAAGATTATGAAATGTCCAAATCCATTCAAAACCCATCTAGACCTACTTCTACTTCAAATAGATATCAATTACTTCAACAAGATTTTCCAGCTCTCTCCTATTCTCAAGCAACCCAAAATAAACCATATGATGTCAAACCTCCAAGTTCTCCAACCACTTCAAAAGATAAAGTAGTTTATTTTACAAAGCCCAACACTCAACATATCACACTTACTAAATTCAAAGAAACACCTCCATACACCTCACTCCTCAATCTTACTCAAAGAATATTTCCAGAAGGATGTTATTGGTGTCCAGATGATCCTTTGAAGACTCAAAAATACTATGAATTAATTTTGGTAGAAACTGAGTCAGTTGAAATCACTCCAAGACCCAATCCAGTCAAACCAGAAATTGTAACCCACTGCAAATGTGTCATTAAAAAGGCCTGTTCATCTAATGAATGGACTTCTTTATATTCAAAAAAGAAATTTTCCATTCGCCATGTTCCAGATGGATACACATATCAAGATTACAAACAAGCTTGGTATAGAGCTTTCTTTTTTAGACCCTTTGATCATTCATGGTTTTTCATATTTCATGACAATTGTTCAAAAGAATTCCCAATCTGGTTTTACCATTAGTGGTCATGGTTTGGACCTCAAAAAGAAATCTATCCACTAACTGTTCAAACAGGACTACAAACATTCATAAAAAGAATTCAAGGAGAAGAATATATCAAACCAATTTTATTCCATGCCGAGTTCAAAGTGCCATGGATCTTCTGCTGGAGTTTCAAGGTCATTCAAGTTATGGAAGCACCATTCCCAATGTCACTAGTTCGAGAATTCAAAATAAAATGGTGGGATGAATTCAAACAAGAAATATGTTCACCAGATACTATTATCAGATATATTCAAACAGGAGCAAAGTTTAAATGGTCAATGAATAAGTTGATCACTGTTTAATCTGCCTTTCCACAATCACCAGATCAAAAAACTGCCTCTACTCGCACTCAAAGGCCAGTTACCCCGGTCAAAGAAAAGGAAGACTCAAATCCAGTCGAGCTTCCGTATCCTATGGCGAGGCATACTTTGGCTGTTGTTGAAATGGATTCTGACGAGGATCCAATTTCCAGATTCTATGTTTTCTTCTTCTAGTATTTCTTTTTCCAATTTATCATAATTAATTTTTATTTCTTTTTTAGTTATCATGTTTATTTCTGCTCTCATTTGCGAATGTGTAAGCGAATATTCTTCTGAAATACTAACAGTTTCAGGAATGGGGCTTTTAAATTTATAAACTGGAATGGATTCAGAATCCCTCTTCTTCTTCAAAATCCTATTCACACATAAATATATCTAGAAGATATTCTATAAGTGACGTACCAGAAATTAGCTTTCATAGTTTTAAGGATTCTGAATGCATTCCAACTTATAAATTTAAAAGCCCCATTCTTGAAACTGTTAGTACTTCAGAAGAATATTCGCCTACACATTCGTTGTAAAATGTCAATAATTGCATAAGGATTTCTTTCATTGGATTAGAAATTATTGGTTATGATTTTATAGTGGAGATAGAATTTATTCTCTACTTTTGAGATATTAATATATTTAAGATCATGGAAAGGTTGTAATGATGGTTTTAAACTAGATTAGCCTATAGTGGAAATGTACTTGAGCATTGAGATTTTATTTTGGGATATAAAATTAGTTGTCAATAGAGAAAGTGTGTGTGCACGCATGTGTGTGTTTGTGTTTGTGTTTTTTTTTTTGTGACAAGCATTGATACTATATATGCAATCCGGGGATCGTTAGATAGCTACTTGGATTTGGAACTTATCCTTGAGTGGCTATTAGGGATTCTTTTTCAATATGTGCAAAGTGTGGAAGAAAGTGATTGAGTTACTATATTTTTCTTTCTCAGTTTTGTATGAAAAGACAATTTAGGATTTTTGAGAAAATCTAGTTTGTTGGGCCAATATTGTCATATAAACAGTAAAACTAGGGGAGGAATATATATTTTTTAAACCTTGAGAGGAGTTCCCTGAAATTATTAAAACCTCAGGGGAGGTTTGTGAAATTATTCCTTTCGATTATATTACCATTAAATAACTAAGTTGGACACATTAATTGCAGCAATTTAAATAAACTTCTATATCACAAGATAACATTTAACAGTGCAACCCTTTAATTAGGCATGACTATTATAATTCTCCAAATAGAGCCACACATTTGAGCCCCTCAAGTTTACTAAGTTCATAATTGTTTTTCATTTCTGCTCCATATTTTTGTAGAACTGTCGTTCTGTGCTCTGTCTTAATCTTTGTTGCAAAATTCATCATTGTCAAGATTATCCCATTAAAATTTATAAAACCCCTTTTCTATTCACATTGCTGCTTAAACAAATGACATTGGTGTCAAATTTTATGAACAGTGGTGATACAGATGGAAGAATCCCTGTGACCAGTACGCAATACTCCTTGGAAGTGATGAAATTTCAGCTATAAATTCTTGACGCTCCTGGTATCAATGACGGGAGATCAGTACAAGATCATTCCATCAGTACTTCGACTTCACTAAATTGGCTTTTGTTTTCAAAGATCCAACTACTAAGAATCTTATTTCTTTAAATTGTACTAATAATCTTAACTTATGATCACATATATTAATTTTTTTCCTTTTGATTTTCATAATCAGTGTAGAACCCAAAAATTTTACCAAAAGAGTTATAGGAGATAAATTTCATGAAATCAACGTATGTGGGGATAGGGAGGTAATTTACGCACATAAAAATATGTGTAGGAGAAAGATGAATAACATCAATGATAATGTATATCAATAATCACACATGATAATAAGACTCTCAATGCTTCACTCTTTTCAATTGATGACAATACTAAAATTCACTATTTATAGACTAAGTAACTTAGTAAACAATTCTTACAATTACAAGAATACTAATTCCTAAATAATAAAAATGCCATAACTTGATTCTAATAGAATACTACAAACTTCATTTGACTAAAACACTAAAATACTGCTAAACAACAGTATACAAATTTTTATTTCTGAATCTTGATTTAATATGCGAACAATCAAGTTGGTGGATATGTTCAATAGTACAAAGGTAATTTGACATTTGCAACAGTTAAAGGTGCCAAACACGAAGTGTCAAGTTACCAACCTGATCAAGCTATTTCATTTGTTGAGGGACTCCACTTCCCATAAAATAAAACATACAAAAAGTAGTAGATTTTCACTGAACCATCTTCTTCGGATTCATTGACTCGATATATTTCTTTTATATTGACCCGAAAATGTAGTCAAGCAAAAAGTATACAGATCATGCATCGAGTATTTGTTTATTCAGTGCTTTTACCTGTTAGCAACTTCATCTACAAAAAGCATTAAGAAATTTTCTTTTATTAAAAAGAAAAGCAGTGAGAATTTTACGTGGCATAATTGTTAAGATTTTTATTATTCTAAAATGAGGTTTTTATGTTCATGCAAATGCTACCATCCCCTTCTATAACTACAAGAACAGGGAAAAAAAAAGTTGTCTGTGATGACTGATGAGCCTACGCGAAATCATATTATCTTAGCATGTTAAAAACGTAACACAATACTGAATATCAAAATATTCTAGCTATGAATGGCATATGACGATATTTAATCAAATGAAAAATATGGCATATAAATTAATACACAAAAAAATGATAATTTTAATTGCATAAATGTTTCATCGTCTACAACAAAAGGCTAGTTTACATTTCAAGTGTAAATATGAATAGCTTTTCAGTTGCCAAGATACTTCAAGCCTCCTTAGACTTGTCGTTTGCATTCTGGAAATAGTCATTACCTAAGCCACTCGTCAGAGGAAATTGATCTTCAAACGGAAAACAACAAAGCAAACTGATATATATATATATATATATATATATATATATATATATATATATATTCATTTAACTACACTTAACTGTACTGTTAAGCTGACACTTTTCTATCATTTAGAATTGAATGAGAATTCGGCAGGTGCGATTTTGCACGTTTGTCATACTTCTTCCAACATTTCTTTTTTTATATAAAAAAATTTGTGTGGGTTCAGTTCCAATCGCTATTAGGAATTAGAGCATGCTCCTCGGACTATAGGTCATATACAAGAGTTCTTACGTATCATCCGCCAACATAGCTTTTACATTAATAATGGGATTTGAATATACGACCTTTTATAAAAAAGTGATCTATCCTTACTAATTGAACCAATTTATATTGATATATTTCTTTCAACATTGTTGGGATGGTTTGACGCATTATAGTACAACTGAAGATATGTGAGTTGCACACTACATTTATTGGCTCATTTTTGTCATTTTATAGAAAAAAAATTTATATAGTGGGTAAATGAGACTTTAGGAAAGTTTGGTGAATATTGGCGACATTCTTTTCTAAATGATATTATGAAACTGAAGAAGAGTATCAAAAGGAATTTCTTAGCAAAAAAAAAAAAAAGTGATTGTTACATTCCCAAAATTTTTGTGAAGAAGTACTTTAGCGGAAAAAAAAACCTTAATTTACATTTAAAAACAAAGAAAGAAAAACTAACAAAATTAAAAAAAAAAAAAAAGAAAATGACACGACCTTTAAAGGAATATTTTATTCCTAAATGGGAATAGAAGATTTTGTTATTAGAAATTGAATAATGATATTTCCTTAAAAGTTTGTAATTTTTTTTCTTTGTTTTCCTATGGATCAAGATGTTTTATTGCTAAAGTACTCCTATTTTTTTCCTCATAAATTTAGGGACATCCGGATTTTTATTTTTAAACTTTTTCTAAGAAATTTCCTTTCCTATTATTTACTAGTTCCCCAAAAAATTTTCCAGCAAAGTGTGTCAACGGTCACTTTTTTTTTTTTTGAGGTCATCATTGTAATATGGGATAATTTCAGAAACCTCCCCTGAGGTTTCTGACAGTTTCACCTGGCATTTTCAAACTTTTAAAAATCTCATTTGCTTCCCTTACTTTATGTTTTTGGTATCATTTGTAACCCATTTTAAAATATAGTATTAAAAAATTCATTTTGGGAAAGTAAATGCAATCTCATTCCAAAATTACCCTTTGTTGTCTTACTTTTTATTGTCTAAATATATTAATAACAAAATAAATGAAAGTTCATGTTGATTGGAAGAAATATAATGCATTTTTATATAGCAAACGTTAATATTTGAATTTTACAAGTAAAACCCATTTCAAAATATAATGTTAAACAACTTATTTTGGGTAAGAGAATATAGTTCTATTTCAACTTTGCCTTTTTCTTATGATTTCTTAATTATTATAATACACCAAACGTATCTTTTAATTTTTGTAAATAGATAGACGTAGTTTCTTAATGAACATTTAGGACCTGGTAAAAATATTGAAAAAACTCTTTAGTAGTTTTTATGTCATTGGTTTGGACAAGAAATGTTAAATTACTTAAAATTATGAATAATTTATAATACTTTTAGAAATAACTTATAATAATTTATAACCATGATGATACCTTTTTGCACTGATTTAAAAACAATACAAACAAATTTATATATAATTTTTGGTATGTTATATCTTTTTAGTCTTCAAACCATCAATTTGGACAAAAAGTAGAAAATTCAAAAATATGTAAATGATTTGTAAAACTTCTTAAGTTAACTCAAAACACTTTCCAACAAAGAACATATTATCTTTGTAACTTGCACAATTCAAATATTAACGTCTGCTATCTAAAAATGTACTATATTTTTTTCAATCGACATGAACTTTTATTTATTTTGTTATTAATATATTTAGACAATAAAAAGTAAGACAACAAATGATAATTTTGGAATGAGATTGCATTTACTTTTCCAAAATAAATTTTTTAATATTATATTTTAAAATGGGTTATAAATGATACCAAAAATATAAAGTAAGGGAGGCAAGTGAGATTTTTAAAAGTTTGAGAGCGTCAGGTGAAATTGTCAGAAACTTCAGGGGAGGTTTCTAAAATTATCCCTCGTAATACTGTCGCCTGTGAAGTGAAAATGCCCTCTCACGTGTATTCTGCCACTAGCATGCCCTAAATTCTGTTTTTTTTTTAATTTTTTTTAAACTGAAAATAAAAAAAAAATGGTGCAAGAAATTGTTTGGAATCTCCCGGTTTTCACAAACTAGTTTTTCATACACGATACTACAATAATGCACAAACAAAAACAACTCCAATCCATACAATATTTCAAAAACACTTACAGATATATAAAAAATAATAATAAAATAAATTTTATCTCATTTCTTCTTCCACCTAGTACCAATATCCGCCACCACCCCTCCCTCTTCCCCCAAATCCCGTCCCCACTCCCCAGAAAAAGAAAAAAAAAATCTGCCCTCTGATTCTTTGGATGTTGATGTGGATTATTGAGGAACCGATGAAATTTTAGGTCTGAAATTAACTTCATTGTGTAATCCCTCTTTGTTGTCCTTGGCGTTTAGGGTATGGTGGCCTGAACTGGATAGCATCTCAATCTAATTCGAGGACTCAAAGCGGCAGAGGAGAGAGTGGGTTCGTATGTGATTGAGGCCCAAAGTCGAAGCCTCAATAATTGGAGAATCATTGTCATCATCTCCACTTGTAGGTTCCTCGCTTTCACGGTGGTCGTTGTCATCATCAGCAGCAGCTGCAGTTCCGATTCTATGGTGTAGGGGTGGAAGGAATCTTTCTTAGCTTGGAAATCAAGATGACTCAAGTCAGATGTCGAACAATCTGGCCTCTGGTTGATCTGGCTGCAGCCAGCTTTGGGGTGGGGGAGGAAGGGAGGGTAGTGGGATGGCGGGAGAGGAGAGGGGCAGATGAAGGAGGGGAGGAGGAAGAGGGATGGGGAGGAGAGGGGATGAGGGAAGGGGGAATAGGTGGTGTTAATTTTTAAAAAATACCCCAAAAAATTTTAAATCTAAAAATACTCTAAAATAGATCTCGAAAACATATCTAAAAACACCATAAAAAATATGTACAGTAATTTTTTTCATATGTATTGTTATAGTAAAAATTTTTTAAAAACATTTCCAAAAACAATTAATCCATGCAGATATTTTTTTAAGACTTTAGTTAGTCAATTAGCATGAAAGATAATATAACTAGCTAAGTGAGATTTTCAAAAAGACTGGTGGCTCTACGCTGCACTTTATTCTAATATCAAAATCCTTCATTTTTTATGGGCAAAAATGATGATATAAAATTACAGTGTGGCATTTTTCTTTTCTTTTCTTTTCTTTTCTTTTCTTTTTGGTAAATTTCACATTGTAGAGGGGATATTGAGCTCTTCCATTTTTCACGGGGGGTTATTTGGTTGAGTGTAAAATTACAAGAGGGTTAACAATTCATCAGTTTATGTTGTATAGCCGGCTACTCTATGCAAGTTTCACGGGGATGTAATATGCATATTCACCATCTATTCAAGGGAATGAGTGACCTACCAATACCATGCAATTTTATGTTTCTCCATATGTGAAAGCCTCAAATGCCTTTTATAGGATGGGAAAATTATATCGGCATAAAGGTTACCAAAATAAAAAAAAATACAAGATAGATTAAGAAATCCATTTGCCATGAATTTTTTAAGGAGACAGAATTATTTTCCCCTAATACTTTTTTAATGTAAATTTATTTCCCAAATATTATTACTTAGGGACCGTTTTCATAAAACAAGAAAAGGGACCCCTTTTAATAGGTCGCCTTTCAACACTATTCTAGATGAACTCTTTTATTTTCCCCCCCTCTTTGAGTGATATTCTAGATGAACTCTTCATTCTTCACAAGCAAAAAGTGATCTCTTAATACAGGAATCCAAGTAATTTTTAAATTGAAACTGACGGTGAATTCTAGAGCTCCTCCACGTCTTGCTACAATATTAACATGAGCAAGTCCTATAATTTTTCAGTTGCAGTTTCAATCACCATAATGTGTGGTCCATACTCCATAGCACGCTTTGATAAATTTAGATGCAAGTCCGTCTCATTATCGACTTTACTAGCAGTGACAATTTACTTCGTTAGGTGCTAGGAGTTTGAAATTATGACAAGACACCAATAATTTGTCTCCATACCATTTTTATTTTCTGGCTAAAAATACTATTCGTCCACATTCAGCTTAAATAACCATCAACAATGCACCCTTTTTTGTCAGTAAATTGATAAGCTTATTTGCTTTATAAAATATAAATTTGGATCAATGCATCAAGTATGACCTAACCATATCGAATAATCAAAATAGCTTGAATATACAAATTTATCTTTTGCAATTCTGTTCAAACCAACCCAAGAAAATTTGTGATTGTGAAATCATCTTTCAAAGCAAGCAAGCAAGCAAACAAACAAAGAAAGCAACAGCAAGAATAGCTAACAACTTCTAATAATTCATGTGACCCATGGCCAACTATACTGCCAGTGTAAAGTGGGTTGCCCCTAATGCCCCATGGCCATGATTAGGTCATCTTCGAATCTTCTATTGGTATAATACTGCATGCTGCCAAAATCGTAGAATTATTTGGCTATTGCGTTGGTATTGATCCCGATGTTAGAAAAGACACATAGTGGGTTAGTGCCACGACAGAGATTAAGGATAAAACGTGTAAGTTATTTGCCTTCTGGGTATGAAATGTGCGATTGATTTCCCTGCTACATTTCGTCCACTATATATGCATTATTGTTTCCACCATTTGTGTGGAGAAAGTAATGTTGAAACTTAATCTGTTTACTTTGATCTTATCCTTATTTAGTTGAGTTGATTGTAATTTTACAGTCTTATCAAAATATATATAATTTATGATTGGTTTAATAAACCCAAAAAAAAGGTAATTTTCTTATAATTTATTTATTTATTTATATTATTTTGGTTAATGCTATGAACCTGCTTTAGAATTAAGGATGGCAATGGGATCCGGGAGGATCCTCTCTTGTTTCCTGCCCTGTCTAGTCCACTGCTTCCCTTATCGCCATCCCACCGTACACCCCTGGCTCTGCGATTGGCTAATTAATTTTTCATTTTTTTTACTTCGACATTATATGTCTACATGTATAACATCAATAATAGTGTTGTAAATCACTCTTTTAGATTATTAGGTAAAATATTTAATGTGAAATCATGATTAAGAATTATTCTGGGTTTTTTAAATTCATTTCTCCACTTTTAATAGAAGATCTAGTAAATCTAAATTCATAACCATCATTTTTTTTTTGATAAGCAACTTACACTATGTGTGAAAAAAAAAAAAAAGAATCTTCTATTGGTATAAGACTACATGCAGCCAAAATCGTAGACTTATTTGGCTACTGAGTTGGTATTGATCCGGGTGTTGGAAAAGACACATAGTGGATTAGTAGCTGGACAAAGATTAAGGATAAAACGTGTAAGTTAATTACCTTTTGGGTATTGAATGTGCTAAATTCATCCACTATATGTGGATTGTTGTTTCCACTGTTTGTGTGGAGAAAGTAATGTCAAAATTTTAGCTGTTTACTTTGATCTTATTTTATTTAGTTGAGTTGGTTGTAATTTGATGCTCTTATCAAAATATATTTGCGATGAGTTAATTTTTATAGCTTATTTATTGTTTGGTCAATACTGCAAATCCATTTTGTAACGCTTTGATTTCAAACAAGCATTAGCATCATCATCATCATCAACGCTTTGATCTTATTATTATTATTATTTTGATGGCTGTGGCCAATATTGTCACAAACAAAAGATATTTTTAGACACTGCCGAGTGCTTTGCTTTTCAAGTTGTGCACATGTCAAGTTGACCCCGGCTTGCACAATGTCATGGGCCCCAGTCATTAAGGTCATGCAATCATAATTAGTCATCTAAACGTCAAATCACGCATTCCTCTGTTCCAAAATTTTTGTCACATTTTGGAATTTCAACCTTTTAATAATCGTAATTTAATGGAGATATTAGTGGATTTATTTCAAAAATTACCTTCTAAAATTCAAGTTTTAAACTTGAAATTTAATATAAGATATAGATATAGGTGGGAATAATACTGAAAAAAAGATTAAAAGTAATTTTGATTTTAATAAAATGACAAATATTTAGAAACATTTCAAAATGAAAAATATAAAATACAGCACGTTTAATGGGACTAATGGGGTATTCTGTATGATTCATTACAGAATGATCATGATCATTGATCATTGTCACTGAGATTTCGGCAGCTGCACCTTTGCTGCTGGGTAAACCCATATCTATATGAATTATGATTACCAAGAAATATCTTTCAAAGAAAAACAGAAAGATACTGCTAATGACGTTCTGTTGAAATCATCTCTTACCTCATGCCATTTACTTAATGTCAATAACATCATGTTTGACTAGTTTGACAAAAGTTATTCAAGCTGGTATGAACAGTAACAAGATATTAACCATTAAGTGGATAAGTTCACAATTTTTTCCCTCTTTTTTTTTTTTTTTTTTGTGTTGGAGGGAGGAGGAGTTGTACATGCATCAGAAAATGATTTGCTTATATATACATAATAATTTTCTAATATATATATATATACATACATAAATGTGTGTGTGTGTATATATATATATATATGTATATGCATGCTTATATGTACAAAATGATTTGGGAATGAAGGAAACATTTGTATAGCTTTCAATGCTAACTAGTTAACTAGTTAGCATAAACAATTTACCACCTACAGATGCACAACATTTACCTGTTTTATAACAACTAGAACATTCATATGAAATGACCAAAATTTCCCTTTAACTAGTTAGCATTAACGATTTACCATCTACAGATGCACAACATTTACCTGTTTTATAACAACTAGAACATTCATATGAAATGACCTAAATTTCCCTTATTGCAGTTGGATTCATTAAGGAATTAGTAATCCTAAACTCCTAGGCTCGGCCATACTGGCATACTCTTTTAGCTACTTGACTGCACCGTGCTAGTTTTCTTATATGGACGGAAAATTTACACTCCAAAATTTTTGAGTTTAAAATTCCAACAATAATGCACATATTAACATGTAATATACCATTGGAAAATTCATATGAAATGACCAAAATGCCCTCGGGGCAATCGGGGATTCCATAATATACCCTCCTACTCGAGAAGAAAATTTTCAAAATCAAATTTCCAGCCAGTCCAAGGCTTCAAACCGTGAAGATGTGGCTTGTTGCCATAATGGCAGAGCGTCATACATAACTTATGCTTGTCAGTTGTCACGTTTGATACTTCTTATGCACCCTCTTAATTTTCCTATATATACACAAAATTCAGACTCGAAAATAGTATAGTTCAGAAAGCAAGAATACTCCAAGGATGGAGATCATGAAAACCCAAATTCTTCTTCTCTCAACTCTCTTGCTTTCATCTTTGGTTCTCAAGACCCTCGGAAAAAGACATAGGGAAGCTGACTATCAACTTTTTAAGGCTAAATTGAAGCCTAACTCCAACATCGACAAATCCCACTTGACACCATTTGAGAATCCACCTGAGCCTATCCAAGATGGGCTGAAAGAGGCAGACATCATTCGGGAATTGCCCGGACAACCCCCTATTAGTTTCAAACAGTATGGTGGATACATCACCATCAATGCCACTGCTGGCCGTGCCTTCTATTATTACTTCACCGAAGCACAGGATCCCAAGAAAGCTCAAGATTTGCCCCTGCTCCTTTGGCTCAATGGAGGTACTTGTATATCCTTTAAACCAACTGCGATCTTCTTGAGTTTTTCTCCTTTGCCCCCTGTCTGCTCATTACTCTATGAACTTGCTTGTTCAGTAAATTGCTTTTACATCAGATAATTTCCGCTGTGTCCAAAATTGCAGGACGAAAAATTAAGCAATGATTGACAGTCAAAAACTTGTGATCTCATAAAAATTAAACAGCTCACTTAAACTCGTTATTGGCAGGATATGTAGCATGTTCAATTCAATACGGCACAGGTTTTTATGTGTAACGTGTTCAATTCAATATGGAATCTTCCCAATTTGTCACTTTCGAAACAGGTCCTGGTTGTTCTTCACTTGGCTATGGAGCAATGCAAGAACTTGGACCATTCAGGGTTGGTAGCGATGGCAAAACACTGTTCAAGAATCAATATGCCTGGAATCTTGGTGTGTAATCTTCTCTGGAAATTTTACTAGTAAATGTCTTCTCTTGCCTTTTAAATCAAAGATATCGAGATATATTCGGGTACTTAATAATTTTTCAATTGATTTGTTCTTCCAACAGTTGCCAATGTTCTGTTCCTAGAATCTCCAGCAGGGGTTGGATTTTCATACTCCAACACAACATCAGATTTTGTGAAGGGCGGGGATACCAAAACTGCTGCGGACAATTACATTTTCTTACTAAATTGGCTTGAGAGGTTTCCTGAGTACAAAAATAGAGATTTTTACATTGCTGGAGAGAGCTATGCTGGTCATTATGTACCTCAGTTAGCACATAATATTGTTTACCAGAACAAGAAGGCCAACAAGACAATCATTAACCTCAAAGGAATTCTGGTGCGTGTCTCTACTTCCATCATTGGTTTAAACTTGATTTTTGTCCACAAAGAAAATTAGTTTTGGTTCGACTGTGGGCCTAACTTATCCTCCCAACGTGGAGACATAATTAGGCTTTGGAGAAAAAGAATCCTTGGAACACAAAACATTTGCTCGTGGCTAGGCAATTTCTTATACCATTTTAAACATATCACTGAGTATTGCTTTTTTTTCCGCCATATATATTTCATATTGTCTATGTTGAGATTGAAAAGGCTGCAAAATGTAATCCTACTTTGTTAATGTTGTCTATGGAACTGTATTAAAGTTACTCTCTTGTGCCAAAATACAGATTGGAAATGCAGTCATCAACGACGAGACAGATAACAGAGGCCTGATTGATTACTTTGCAAGCCACGCTTTGATTTCCCCTGAATCTTCAAGAAACCTTCGCAAACAATGTAGTTTCTCATCGGATGCCCAAACATCTGATGAGTGCAATAATATCATAGCAGAACTTAAAACAATTTCAGGAAATATTGATATCTACAATATCTATTATCCTCTGTGTTTCGATGGCAACTTGACCAGCATCCCTAAGATGTTTTCAGTAAGTTTTCCTCTGCTTTTGGCATTAGCAAATTTGATGAATACTTTTGACAATTTTTTTGGTACCTATGACACTTTTTGGAAGTGATTCGACGATATTATACATCAGTCTCACCAAAAAAATTTTGTTGGTTTTATTGCCCAAACTTAAATTATATTGTCACTGAAATTTTTTGTAAATTCCAATATTGTCCTTCTCAAGTCGTCAGATGAAACATCATCACAAATCGACTTGAGAGGGTCTTGTCATTTTATGTGGTAAAAGTTTTTGCTCGTTTGCTAAAAGATAGTTCTAACCAACACAACATGCAGTGTTCAAAAGATTAGTAGCTTTAAAAGTCAGTATGTTAGATCTCAATTTCTTTCTATCTGTGTGGAAGTTTCACAGCTAGTGGTATGTGATTAAATAGTACCCCCTCCACTCTATTATAAATGTCACGTTTTTACTTTTTCGAGGTTTGAAAATAAGAAACACTCTCTAAAAATCAACAAAACATTTCATTAGTTCTCTCACATTGCCATTTGAAAAAGTAGCTTTTCCCACTTACTAATGCATTCTTCATACTTTCAAATTTTGAATTTGAGAACAAGGTAGTAAAAATCATCCAAATTTACCTCATCCAAATACAATAATTACATGTTTCCCTAAAGAGTTAGTTTTTTTAAAAAATGACTAAAATTATGGAACAAAGGGACTAATAAATAAAATTATGGGACAGAGGGAGTACTAAATTCCTTATCCCCAAACCCTAAAAAGAAGAAACGAGAAAATATTTAGGGGCTTTTCAAAGTTGTTGCTGGGTAATAGAAACAGTGAAAAGTAAAACAGAATTTCATTTCATAAAACATTTCAACATCTTATTTTTGGTAATATGATATGCAGATAATGGAGATCGATCCATGCAGCGAATATTATGTTTATTCATACTTTAATCTTCCTGAAGTACAAGAGGCACTACATGCAAATGTCACCAAATTACACTACGATTGGGAACCATGCAGGTTTTGTCTCCCCTCCACCCCCCCTGTCTCTCTCTCTCTCTCCCTCTCTCTTTTTTTTTAAGATTCTTGTATCTTTTTTACAAAAATTTGAATAGTCCTTTTTCTCCTACCAATTAAGTGAATAAAAAAAATTTCAGTGACGTTCTTCAAGGTTGGGAAGATAGTCCATCAACAGTTCTTCCTTTTATTGAAGAGTTCATGGAGAATGGAATTCGAGTGTGGATATTCAGGTAATTTGATTATACTCACGCATATGGAAAAATATTTACTATTATACACATAAAGAGATATATGTATGTGTGTATGTAAATGTAAAAGGCTTTACACAAATTTGGGAACTCTAGGATACAAAGAAATTTATCAAAATGGAGAGGGGCCAAACTTGAAATCATAAAAAGCTTGACTGCAACCTACCTTTTTTGGTTAACATTTTTTTTCCTTGGTTCAATTTTGGTATCTGCCATTGACCAAATCATGTACCGAGAGTCATTTTTACAATAAATAACTTACGGGACACATTACTTGTAGCTCTCTGATAAAAACTCCTGTAGTCCGCACGATAACATGTAAACAACATAACCCTTTACGAAGAGTATATATGACTACTGTACTGCTCCCGATCAGTTCCAGAGCCACACACATTTGAGCCCCTCTAGTTTAATGAAATTATATTTTAGGCATAAAATTTGTAGCTTTTGATTTTTGCACCATATTTCTATCCCCGCCCCTTCAATTTTTGTAGACTACACTCCCCACTCACCTTGCGCGGCTGCGCCCTCTATTTTTGTAGAATTCACTTCTAACAATATTACCCCTCCTCTTAAACAATTGAAGTTTTGTAATGACTGTCCTTGGCATAGTGCATCCAGATATTTGAAATTAGACATTTATATCACTTTATCAAGTAGAAGCTCTTAAATCCTGGCTTCTCCAACACCCTTAATGGTCTTTTTTAGCTTTTGTTTGGACTTTCAAAGGATTTACTTTTTTGTTTTTTCCATTTTCTCTATTACATTTCTCTATTACATGGGAGATTTAAATAACCTTCATGTTACATTGTTATCAACAGTGGCGATGTAGATGGAAGAGTGCCAGTGACTGGAACACAGTATTCCTTAGAAGTGATGAATATTACAACTTTAAATTCTTGGCATGCATGGTATCGTGATGGGGAGGTTAGTATTTTATCATTCTTACACAAAAAGGAAAAAAAATTCAATAAGTATTGTTTTTCACGTTTTGGTTTTCTAGGATCCACCTTTGGAGGATCTTAATGGGTGGCAATAATATTGACATATTACCACCATATAGTAATAAGATTCTTAGTATGTCTTTTTTTTTTTTTGCCCTTAAATTGTAAGAATAATATTGATCTATTGCCACATGCACTAATTTTTTTTTTCCTTTTGATTTCTGTGACAAGGTTGGTGGATATGTTCAAGAATACAAGAATAATTTGACATTTGTAACAGTTAGAGGTGCTGGTCACCAAGTGCCAAGTTACAGACCTGATCGAGGTCTTTCACTAGCTTCAAACTTTGTTGCAGGGACTCCACTCTCCGAAAAATGAATGTACAAATAGATAATAGATTATTACTGATCCCATATCTATTATCTCAATTTGTTTATTGTAGTCATGGCAAAAATATAGAACTCACTCGTCGAGTTTGGCTTTTTTTTTTTCTTTATTGGCAATTTAATTTACAAAAAGTAGTGAGAACTATACAGTCCGTAGTTGTTAAGATTTTCTTTTCTTTTGTCATTCTAAAACTTGGGTTTGATTTCCATATTGCACATCCCACCAGCCCTTTGTTTAATTAAAAGAAAAAGGGAAAATACTTTAAAGTTATTTGCCACACGGAGCATGAATGCCAAAATTGAAACAAGAATTTCATTGGAAGAACCACTTCAATGCATATGATTGCCAAATTTAACTTATTTTAAAATAGGATTTTTTTAAAAGGTATGATGATAGAATAACCAATTTTTCAATTAAAAAAAAACTAACTTTTAGTTACAAATGATATATGGCAGTTTTTCATTAGACAATAAATATGCCATGTAAAATTGTAATAAAAGTTTCATTGCATAGAAGTATGTGGTGGAAACTTCTTCATGGAAAACTTAGTGCGTTAAACCATGACCTGAGTGGACACTTTTGGACTTCCCTTTTAAGTTTAATTTACAATCGACAATACCTTAAAATTGCATGATGCTTTTCGTTCAACAGAACTAAGGTCCGGTGAACTTCTGTAAATGGGGCGCACCACATGTATAGAAGTAGCCAAATAGAATTTGATTATTGCGACTCATCGAGGTCGAGTCCCAACTCAAAGATTTCAATGGCATCATTATGAAGAAGTTAATTCTAGTTTATACCCTTCAACTTTAGATGGATTCCTACTTGAGTCCCTAAATTTCAAAATGGGGCACTTTTGTCCCCATAATATAAAATTAGTTCCACTTTAAACAGAAAAATTGATGGAAATGTGATAGATTTTATATTTAAGTGGGATAATGTTATATTTTAGGAAATAAATGTGATTGATTTTATATGCTAGGGACTAAAACCGAATTAATTTTATGCTTTGGGAACTGAAGTGAAAGAAATTCTATCATTAGGGAAATGTTCCCCTTTGAAGTTTAGTAATCAAAGTGGAAACATGAGTTTAGTTGAAAGGTGCAAAATAAAACTAATCCGAATTAAGTAATTTAAATCCGAGCCTCTATTGGAGATAATCAAGATTAGTCACCGCCACCTGGCAAAATTAACTTTCCAATTATCTTTGAGATTAGCCACCATCATTACTGACACATCACTCTACATGATTAAAATAAAGTAAAAGATGGCACACCTAATTGATTTAGAGACTTTAATACACGGCATAATTTCGAATCACTTGTTGTAGATGAACTCTTATTAATTTCTCCACGAGAATAATGTTGAGGAAGCTTGGTAAAACACTATCAAGATGATTTCGAGTTTCGAACCGTAGATGATTTCAAACTGTAGTTTTCTAATTGAAGATATCATTTTCACTTTCCAAAGGTCAATTTGGGGGGTTTCTTGAACTCTTAGAAATAATATTTGGGTAGAGTAAACTAAATCCCCCTGTGATTTGCCTTATGTATACGAAATCCCCTTGTGGTTTAAAAACACCCATTTAATCCCCTAGTGTTTTGGACTCCTTTGGATTTTACCTGCAAACTATCTAAGTAGCCTAAATGTGACGCTGACATGTATCAGAAGTCATGTAGGGCTAAAAGCTATTCATTTGCATTCCACATTTGCCCTCGATGTGGCCAACAAATGAAGTGCTCATAATCCATACCTGTTACTTCTACAAATCAAAGAACTACAGAGAGGAGAGAGAGAGAGAGAGAGAGAGAGAGAGAGAGAGAGAGGCGGACAAACCTCAGAGAAAGACACAAATCTATGGATTTGGGGAACGGGAAATCTACATTCAGGTCAGGAGGCAAAATTGTCTAGCTCTCAAAACTTTGGTGGTGGCTTAGAGGATCTAAGGTACCAGTATAAGAGATGCTACTGCAAAACAAAACAAAAATTAAGGTTGTTGAATACGAAAAACCAACAAAAGGTATGTTATATTATATGTGTCAAGCTAGTGGTTGTTCATTTTGGGCATGGTGCAACCCAATTAGTAGAGATAGATGCACCAATGAATTATCAAACTATAGTCCGTATGTAGAAGGGGTCAGTGTAGATATAGATGTAACACCAGAAAGGTTCTTCAACTCTGGAGCAGGGACAGAAACTAATTATCACAACAGTATTTTAGAACTGCAGTCGAAGATGCATAATCTCGAAGGCATGATGGCTCTCATGAAAGTGATGATCACTGTGTCTTTGTTTGTTTCTTTTCTATCCCCAGCTGTTATGTGTATGAGATCAATGTTTTGGATATAATACAGAGTAGGAAAATGTAATAGATTAGGGTTTAACCTATGTTTTGTCAATGGAGAATATTTTGATGAATTCCCAACCTTTTAGTATATGTAGAGTCTACTTTGGGAATATCATACACAAAGGCAAGAATACTGATCAGAAAGTCATCCAATACAGGTTCGTTCATTAACTTATCCAACATTCTAATCACAAAAGTCATCCAATATAAGTTCGCCAACCATTTGAACACATCCAACTTTCTAGTCAGAAATGTCATCCAAATACAAGCTAAAATACTAATTGAACATTCTAGCCTTGACAAAAACAATAGAAGACCAATCAGATTCATTTAAAAAGTACAAAAGACCATCTAGAAATATTCAAAAAAATACAAAGGATCATCCAAAAACATCTCATTTTCTTCCTCTCTTGGAGCCTGAATCTGCCAGTCTTGACAAACTAGCTACTATTTGGTCACTCTTTTTGTGACTCCCTTGCTTGCTAGTACCTCCGGATGCTGAGGAGCTTGCAACACTAATATGCTAACTTGGTTGCTGCAATTGCATCACATTAGTTAGCAAGGGATCTTATTTTGTGTTCAGAAAAGATTCATACATATGCAATATTTGTGGAGGGATGGTAGTAGTAATACTTGAGACATTTGTAGCTGCTGAGGATGCATTTGAAGCTGCAACACTAGTTGTAGGTGCCTAGAATACATCCAAAAATGGGTAAATGTATATGTAGCAACAAACAACTCAACATGGACAACAACAACACTTTAAAGAGAGGAAAAATTACCTTGTATAGTTTGGACTTGCGGTGAACTGCTGATTTGAAAGTCCTTTTGTTGTGACCAAATTTTAAGCACCTTTTGTAGTAAATAGTCAGGCCCTATTTTAATGCTTTTAGTGGATTTTTAGGTTCTTTTGGACCATTCTGTAGGTCCCAAATGCAACCAAAGGGGGGGTGAATTAAATTATTTAACAAAACAAGTAAATATTGCAAGAATTCACCCAATAAAACAAGTACAAACAACTTCTCAAGTGTGAACAAAGATATGTCAAATTAAGCACAATGAAGATATCACAATTGAGCAATAAAGAAAAGAGATAGAAAAAGAATTGCAAACCAAATTTCCAAGTTGCATCGAATTTGGATAAAATCCACTAGTAGCTTCTTCAATTGAAGGTGAAGCTAACCAACTTGTACAAGTGAAGGCTCACTCCTTCCTTACCCTAAAAGCCTTTAGTTGAGTCAAGGAGTTTTACAACTATCCTAGTTAACCCTCAACAAGTTATAATTGAAAGCTCACTCAACCAATTAAGAGTTACTATTACAAGTGAGGCAACCTTCACTAAGGTTTTACTCCTCCAAATGAGTAACCTCACAATCCCCACTTTTCCCACACCTATATAACAAACAAAGAAGATTTCTACCCAAATATTCACTTGTAAGCTTGTATTTCATGTAAGCAAAAGTCTTCTATTTTCTTGAACTTGTGAGTATTTATAGAGTGTGAGAAATGGCCTAAAGAAGTTCTTCAACGGTCAAAAATATGGCTGTTAGAAAAATAGCCGTTGGAGCTGTCAGACGTCCGAACCTTTACAGCCAGTCCGACCCACCGTCCAGAGGCAGGTCAATGCAGAATGTCAGAACCCGTCTGCGTCCGGTATTGTCCAGAAGATTTGTCATAAAGCCGGACGTCAAAATGATCGTCAGCGAGAACCGGTATATCTAAATTTCCTTTTCAATCTGTCAGACGTCCGAACCTCTATTCACTGTCCAATCCTTGCGTCCGATAAGTTAAAACCTTCTCAATTCTTTTTAAATTGATTTCTTTTTTTTTTCCAATGAATCAAGGACCTGTTCTAACATAATTCTCACATAAAAATATTAGTCTAAATCATCATTTTGTTTTATTATCATCAAAACCTAGGATCAATTCCAACACATTCTTTCTTTACTTTTTTGTCTACTAGGCTATTTCTTCACTATGGGTGGATTTAAATACTGCATTTTTCGATCATGTAAATCGTGATCTCGAATTTTGACAATTACAAAACAATTGAAGAAATCAATTTAACATTTTTCATTGAGAATATTTGCAGCTCAGGTTATCAATGCAATGGTGCAAATTCAAGAACTCAATCAAAAGAAGCAAAAAGTCACTGATGACTGTCACTGTCGGACGCTCGATAGCTTGTATCGGATGTCTGATAAAACTCAAAAACTCTCAATCGGACGCTCAACTTGAAATACCGGACATTCGATAGACAGGGGATCTATCGGACACTCGTATCGGATGCACATCAACCTCACCGAACGTCCGATCGTATCCAAGAATATTTCTGAACTCTCTGGTCGCTGCTGGATGCAAAGCTTATAGGACGCAGAAATATGTATCGGCCGTCCGATAAAGAATGAAACAAGCTGTCGGACGCTCGCATCGGACGCACAACATGTGTCGGACGTCCGATAGCTCCAATGGCTAGTTGACTCTTCAGTTGCCTTCTATCCGTTGACCACTATTATCAAGGCACTTTTTGGTCCCCTATAAATACAGCCTTGTCAGAGCTTCATAATAACTTTTGAACACTTAGAATACAAGTTCTTGAGAGTGATTTTAGCAAGAAAATACTTTTGGTGTAAGAATTATAGGTCTTGAAGTGTTAGTTCATTTTGCAAGCTTTTCAATTCACTACAAAAAAAAAGTAATTTTTATGACAAATATTTTATGACAAGACTCAGATTCGTCACAAAAAAGTAACCTTTTGTGATGAGTCCTTCTCTGCCACAAGAAGTTGGGCTACCGGGAAAATTGTGGGGGTATTGTTACAAATACTACTTAAAGCCTAGAAACGATGTCATCTTGACTTTTGACTTTTCAATTTTTGACTACAAAATGTAGGACCACACAAAAACCCTATTAGTCTCCCACTTTTCTCATCTCATTTCCACTGCCGTTCCTCCTCATTCTGCAACTCCAAATTGGCTGGCTTATTCCTCTTCATCTTCATTACCTAGAAACGGCACCATCAATCAATTTTCGGTCATTTGTGGATCCTCCTAAGGTCAAGTTCTTAGATCTACAACTAGAAGCAACAGATCTGGCAATGATAGATACAAAATTTTCCTTTCGTACATGGGTTCATCAGGTATAATTGGTTGGTACACCATATTAGGCCCTCCATATCTCCATCAGATGTCCTTTCCCCTTTGCTGAATCTCGTGTATAAGGATTTATTCTAATTATTTCAAATTTCAGTAATTCTTTATGTGTAAAGGTCCCAAATTTATTCTTTTTTTTTTAAAGTTGAATTCCCTGATTATTTTTATAGATTATTCCAATGTTTTGTACAATAAATTTTTTTTTTTATCATTTATTAGTATATGTTTCCTCCAATCCTACTTGTACCTTCTATTTCACGTGTTTTATTTGTTCAAAAGTAATATTTCATTGATGGGTTCATATTGAGGGGATTTGGGAAGGAAAATAATCCTAGGTTGGACTTGCAATTGATGAGATGTACACTTTTCCATCTTTTTTCTAGTTTATTCTACTTGCAGTTCTTTTTTTTTTTTTTTACTCATCTTATTCTGCTTGCTTTTTTTTTTTCCTTTTCTTTTCATCTTATTATGCTCACTTTTTTAAAGAAAATTTAGTAAAACAAAGTATACTTACAGCCCGTCAGTTTTCATTATCTTTATCTTTTCGATTGAAGAAGAGTTTTTTTAGATTTTTTTGCCTTATAAATGATTATAGCATAATATGGCAATTCTGGTTAAAAGTTTGTAACCAATAAGCAGCTCTTCAATTTTGTAAGCATTGTAAATCTGTCCATTGATACTCAATATGTTTCACATTTGAAACTTGCAGGTCAAATGTACTTTTTTCTTTTTTCCCGTGTAGTTTGCATTGATACAATCTACACATGCTTCAAATAATTTCCTTTTGATTTTAGCTTTCATGTTTTGGTATGGATGAATATATGAAATTTTGATGCTTCCTATATGGATCTGTCATAAAGGTATATAGGTTATATCAAAGTCTACTTAGCTAACATACTTTATCAGTTTTCCACCTACTACTCTAAGTAATACATTGGATAGCTAACTTTGGCATGCTAACTTGGTTTGTAACTCAAAAGAGAAATATTGTGGGTTTGTAAGCCAAATTTGGGTATTTTTTTTGGTAGTTTGGAGATTTTTTAGGAAGGTTTGGCAGATTGATTTAAGAATTGCTTTTTGTTTAAGAGTGATTCTTTTCAAGTTGAAAGCTTTGTTGTTTAAAGCTTTATTGGTTTATACTTTGGTCCTGGTCTTGCTTGATTTAATGCTTGTGCAGCATATACATTTATTAATTATTTGATGGTACTCCTATTCTTTGAATCTTATAATGTCAATAATAGAACTACCTTTAATGTGAAGTAGTTTGTTATATCTTTAGAGGAATTTACATATCCTATTGTTTGTAGAATAAGATATATCATTAATTAATGGGATTAATTTGCTTAAAGTTATTTGTATTGGTGTTGCTAAGAGGTGCTAATTAAACATAGTGTGGGTAAGAATAAATCTTTGCTAACTTGTTTTAATGTGAATTAAGCAATTTTTTCACATTATTCTTCTATTATTTGCCAACTGAAGTTGTAGACTTGGAAAAGAAATACTACAACACTTGACTAAAGTTAAGTTTCTCTTTTGTAGCACATTTTTGGTTGCAATTAGAGTTTATTTTTTTCTTGGTTTATTGCCTTTTATATTTATTGTAGATTTGAAGTTTATATTGTCATGATAAGTGTCTAAAATTAAGTTCTATTTCCCATTTTTTAGTAATGTTTTTGACTTTTTATGTCTTGCAACTTCCACTTCTTTATGTATTTGGAGATAGTTAACTGACAATATCATTCCCAGTGTGTGATTATGTATCTATATATATTTTGTGGGATTTCTTAAGTATTTGACAATTGTTTCCCAAAATTCAAATTGTAGACAACTACTTTTCAAGGACTAAAGTTTGCATCTCTATTATTGCTTTGCATCCAAGAAAATTTTTAGATACTTTCTGCTGATTATATATGTACCAAAATTAATTCCATGGCTGCTAAAATTTCATATTCTCAGCTCAGGTACGTCTTTTTCCACCTACATTGCCCTTGTGTTTATAATTGTGTTGGCAAGGATGCTCTCAAAAGTTCGTCAGTAAAGTATTGAGTAAATTATATAGATGTAAGTGTGAGTTTTAGTGTGTTTTTGGATTGTCAATTTTTGTTTTCTTGATAGAGTATGATTAGCTTTCACTGATTAGTCTTATTTTAATTTTTCTAAGGGGAGAGTCTCTGTTTAGGTTAACTGTTTCTCTATTAATTTGACGGCTGTTTATAGCTTGGTCATTCGTACATTTTTGCACAATTATGAGTAAAAATCTCTTTTAATAGTACGACAATTCAATATCCTCACTACATGGAATCTATACATATTTTTGGAATAGGGAAGGCATGGCATGGACTTATTTGGAATGATCGAAGCTTCTATTTTGCTTTGATACACTTTGCATCAAATACATGTAAAAAGTTAATTGATTCTCCAAATTGTGTTTATTATATAGCTAGTAAAGTTAAGAGTTCAGTTTTCTTTAAATCATAAAGTGGCAACTTTAGTTCCCTTTCATTTTAAATTGACAGGTTTCAATAGTTATGTAATTGGCATATATATCAGTTTCCTTTCATTTTAAATTGACAAGTTTCAATACTTAAGTAATTAGCATATACGTCAGTTTAGATGTTTTAATTTCTTTTAGTATTGGTTCCTTTTTACTTCACCTTATTTATTCTTTCTAATCCATAAATACTTTTTTATGTACTTTCGGCAATGCGTTCTTGGAAACTTTGAAGTGTTAGAACCTCAATATTCGGCATGAAGGGATTCTATTGTTTTCCTAATTTTAGCAATAAGTACATTAGTATTTAATGAAATTGTACTAAAATTTTGTATTTTACAATCTTTGTAATAAAAATGTTTTGTTCTATTATTCTTTGAGCAGTTACACTTAAATTTTTTTAAGGATGATTTTTATTGTATTTAGGGATTTGAAATAACTGTTGTGTAACAGTTGTGTTATAGAAGAAAAAACTATTGAGTAGTTTCTATTTTTTGTAACAATGGTCTTGTCACGAGAAATTTCCTAATTATTCTTTCAATATCAACTTTTGTGATGAGGAGACTTTTGTGATGGCAATTAGATTTTCTTGATGATGTGTGGAGTCACAAATTCTATTTTTCGATGATTAAGCTTGTGCGTTACAAAGTATTCCGATGAGTGTTTTTCGTCACAAAATGGTTTTAGCCAGACTATCTAGGGCAAGTTTTGGTGATGAAGCCATCATCAAGAAAAGTTCTCGTGACAAATTTTTGACTTTTTGTGATGAATTTCAATCATCACAAAAGACCCTTTTTTTTGTAGTGATTGTGAGTGAATTCTTTAATAGTGTAGCTTTGTAAGGGTTATCTGAGTGATTGTAAAACTTCCTAACTTGACTAAGTGCTGCTTAGGGTAGGGAGGAAGTGAGCCTTCCATTGTACACAAGATTGATCGAATTTCATCAAGTTGAAGTTGCTTGAATTGAGTTTTATTCTTCAAGCTCAAAGAGGACCATTGAAGGAAATTGGTTTGCTTACTATCATCCTTATTTTCAGCTTATTTCACGATTTATTGATTGCTATAACATCTATACTTCTCTGTTTTCACTGCTCATTTATTTGACAAATTAATTGTGTGAGAAGTTGGATTGGGCATTTTGAAAAAGGAGCATCATTTGATTAATTATTAATCAACCTAATTCACCCTCCCTCTTAGGTTGTCTTTGGGCCTTACAATTGGTATCAGAGCTTGGTCTCTAGGATCAAGCTTAACCGTTTAGAGAAAAGATGACAACCAACAACGCCATGTTTGTAGAAGGTCAATCGGTCACTAGACCACTCATGTTCAATGGTTCAAACTATGTTAGTTGGAAAGAGCGTATGATTATCTTCTTACAATCTATTGACATTGATCTATGGTTTATTGTTAATAAAGGTCCTTACACTGCTACCATTGATGATCCCATTACTCATGTTCCTAGATTAAAAACAAGGAATGAGTTGACTCATGAGGATAGGGCTAATCTCACTTCAAATGCTAAAACCATGAATGTTCTATATAGTGCATTAGATATAAATGAATCCATTAGAGTTAAAGGATGTAAATCGGCTAAGAAAATTTGGGATAAATTAAGGAAAATCCATGAAGGTAGTGAAGATGTTAGGAAACAAAAGAAGTCTATATTAGTCACTAGATATGAATCATTCAAAATGGAGACTCATGAAAATGTAGATAAAATGTATTACAGATTCAATGATCTTATAAAAGATTTGGAGGTGTTGGATAAAGAATACACACTTGGTAAGAAAAATAGAAAATTTTGAATGCTTTACCTAAGGAGTGGGAAAACAAAGTGACTGCAATTGAAGAAGCGACTTGAATTCAATGCCTATTGAGTCTCTTATAAACTCTTTAACATCTTATGAGTTAAAACTCAAAAGCAAGGTACAAGATGAAGAAGATGCAAGAGCCAAGAGGAGCATTGCTCTTAATACATCCCAAGATGAGGATGATTCAGCCTCATTGGATGATGAAGACATGGATAGTGATGATAGTGATCTCGCTCTTATCACTAAAAGTTTCAAGAGGATCCTCAACAAAAGAAGATTTAGGAAAGGAGGACCTAACAATCAAAACCCTAATCAATTCAACACAAGATACAAGGGAAGACAAAATGCCAACAAAAAGCAAGGATATAAGTGTTTTGAATGTGGACAACTTGGGCATTATGCAGTGGACTGCCCTACGAAGAAGAAGAAAGAAATGAAAAATGAAAGAAAGACAAGATTCAACAACTTCCAAATCACTTGGAATGAGTGCAATTCGAAAAGTGAGATTGAAGAAGAAGAGGAATCGGCTCAAATTGCCTTCATGGCAATTGGTGACAATGAGGTAATATCTTATAACCCTCAATGTGAAAGTGATGATGATGATCTTGAGTCATTTGTTGAAAGACTGCATAATAGTTTGAAAGAGTCTTATGCCAGAAACAAAGAATTAAAACAGAAAATCACATTTCTTTTGCAAGATAATGCAAACTTATTTCAAGATAACAAAAAGCTGAAATATGACAATGATTGCTTAGTAAGAGTTGAAATTGAATTACAACATGAACTTGATAGAAAAACAAGTCTTTGTGAAATGTTTAAGAAGAAACAAAATGATTTGAAAAGAAGAATGGATAATCTAGACACGATCCTTCAAAACAGAAAACAAAACGTTTTTACAAGAAATGAATTGAAGCCTCACTTTAATGCTCATGAAAGGAAACTAACCTTTAGTGCAAATGAATTCACAATTTATAGAAAAAGAGGAGTAAGGTTTATTAAACCAATTCATGTGAACGATCTTGCCATTTTGTGTGATTTTTGTTGCCAAGTAGGTCATTTGAAACATGATTGCTATATAAGAAAGAATATACGAAGAGGAATGAAATGTATGTGGTTAGTCAAACATGATTCTAACCATTAAGGACCCAAAAATTAAAGGGTACCAAATTCTCTATCTTTTGTGTAGGTAAAAATGGAGAAAATCATAAAGGAATCAAAGTGGTTCATAGATAGTGGATGCTCAAGGCACATGACCGGTGATCCATCACAATTCATCAAGCTCAAGTCAAAATCAAGTGGAAAAGTGACATTTGGAGATGATATGAAAGCCAAAACAATTGGAGTAGGTGATGTTGGTAAGAATGGTGAAATATTTGCTCATAATGTTTTCTTAGTTGATAATCTAGGCTACAATTTGCTTAGTGTTAGTCAATTATGTGATAAAGATTTATTTTTCCTATTCAAAAAGTATGAATGTTTAGTTCTTGATTCAAAATTTAGCATCATGTTCAAAGGGAAAACATTCAATGACATCTATGTTGTGATTCTTGAGAAAATTGACTCTTCTAACCTTAAATGTCTTAAAATTTCAAATGAAGACCCTTGGTTGTGGCATAGAAGACTTTGTCATTTCAATATGGATGTGCTAAATGAAATCTCTAAAAAGGAACTTGTTAGAGGCTTGCCTAAAATTAAGTTTGAAAAAGATAAGGTTTGTGATGCATGTCAATTTGGTAAACAAACCAAAACTTCTTTTAAACCTAAAAGAAACATTTCTACATCTAAACCATTGGAGTTTTTACATCTTGATTTGTTTGGTCCTACACCAATTGTTAGTTTAGGTGCAAAGAGATATTGTCTTGTGATTGTTGATGATTACTCTAGATATACATGGACTGTTTTTCTTACTCATAAAGATGATGTTTTCAAAAATTTTGTTTTCTTGTTTGCAAAAGTGCAAAATTTGCTTGGCTTACACATTGTTAAAATTAAAAGTGATAATGGTTCGGAATTTAAGTATTGTGGATTTTTGAAATTTGTGATCACAATGGAATAATATATGAATTTTCTATTGTAAAAACCCCCCAACAAAATGGTATTGTTGAAAGAAAAAATAGGACACTTTTTGAAGCCGCAAGAACCATGTTGAGTGAAAATGAATTGCCAAAATATTTTTGGACCGAGGCTGTGAATACGGCATGTTATGTGATGAATAGAGTTTTGTTAAGACCAATTTTGAAGAAAACCTCTTACGAGTTGATGTTTGATAAAAAGCCAATTGTTGGATATTTTAAAGTTTTTGGATGCAAATGCTTTATTTTAAATATTAAGGAACATCTTAGAAAATTTGATAAGAAAACCGATGAAGGTATTTTATTGGGTTATTGTGAAAACAAAAGAGGATATAGAGTTTATAATAGAAGAACTCTTATGATTAAAGAATGCATACATATTACCTTTGATGAGTCTAATGGTGATTCTTCCAAAAGCATTTGTGTAGATGATGATGTAGGTATTCAAAAAGAGCTTGAGAAACTTACACTCCAAGATGAAAATAATGTTGAAATGGAAGAAAATTTGAAGGAAAATGACACTCAAGGAAACCGAATGCAAGAAGAGAAAGACATGGATGATGATGTACCAAAGGATCTTCCTAAAACTTGGAAGTTCATTCAAAACCATTCTAAGGATTTGATTATTGGTGATCCATCCGAAAAGGTAAGAACTCATTCTTCTTCAAAACCGCTACTTGATAATTTTGCATTTGTATCACAATTTGAGCCTAAAAATGTTAATGATGCTTTGAAAGATGATTATTGGATTATAGCTATGCAAGAGGAATTGAATCAATTTGAAAGGAATAATGTTTGGACTTTAGTTGAAAAGCCTGAAAATCACCCCATTATAGGCACAAAATGGGTTTTTAGAAATAAATTAAATGATAAGGGTTAAATTGTGAGAAATAAGACTAGATTAGTGGCCAAGGGATATGCTCAAGAAGAAGGTATAGATTTTGATGAAACATTTGCTCCCGTAGCTAGATTAGAATCCATTAGAATGTTTCTTGCATTTGCTTGTTTCAAAGGTTTTAAATTGTATCAAATAGATGTTAAAAGTGCTTTTCTAAATGGCCTTATTGATCAAGAGCTTTATGTAGATCAACCTCCCGGTTTTGAAAGTGATAAATTTCCTAATCATGTGTTCAAACTTTCAAAAGCCTTGTATGGCTTAAAACAAGCTCCTAGAGCTTGGTTTGAACGTTTAAGTGGATTTTTAATTGAAAATGGTTTTAAAAGAGGTATTGTAGACACTACTCTTTTTACAAAATAAAAATTAAATGATCTCCTTATTGTGCAAATTTATGTTGATAATATCATTTTTGGTGCTACTAATAAGCGTTTGTGCAAAGATTTTTCAATCATTATGCAAAATGAATTTGAGATGAGTTTGATGGGAGAATTGAATTTCTTTCTCGAACTCCAAATCCTTCAAACTCATGAAGGAACTTTCATCAATCAAATAAAGTACACAAAAGAACTTCTCAAGAGGTTCGACATGAAGGATTCAAAGCAAGTCGGTACACCAATGTGTACATCTACCAAACTCGAAAAGGATGAAGAAGGTACAAGCGTTGATGAAAAGAAATATAGAGGTATGATCGGAAACCTTCTTTATTTAACCGCAAGTAGACCGGATATTATGTTTGCCGTTTGCTTGTGTGCTCGCTTTCAATCTTGTCCTAATGAATTTCATTTGAATGCCGTTAAGAGAATTTTTCGATATTTGAAAGGGACTTTAAATTTTGGTCTTTGGTATCCTAAATGTCATGAATTTGCTTTATGTGGATATACGGATGCTAATTTTGGTGGTTGTAGAATTGATAGAAAAAGCACTAGTGGTTCATGTCATTTTCTTGGTAATTGTTTAATATCTTGGTTTAGTGAGAAACAAAATGCCATTTCCTTTTCTACAACCGAAGCGGAATATGTTGCCACTAGTGCATGTCGTGCTCAATTGTTGTGGATGAAATATACTTTGAATGATTTTGGATTATTGTATGATAATATACCTATTTATTGTGATAACACGAGTGCTATAAATTTGACAAAAAATCCTATTTAACATTCTAGAATAAAGCATATAGACATAAAGCATCATTTCATTCGTGATCTTGTTCAAAAAGGTGAAATTTGTGTGAATTATGTTTGCTCAAAGGATCAAATTGCCGATATTTTCACAAAACCTTTGCCCCTAGATCAATTTCTATATTTACGTTCGAAATTAGGAATTTTAGAAAAGAACTCTTGAAAATTCTAATCAAATTCTATCGGACGTCCGATCCTAATGAAAGGACGTCCAACAGTGTTCTTGGCTATTTTTCAGAAAATCCTATCAAATGGATGTATTGGACGCTTCACATCATTCAGACGTCCGACACATCAAAAGGCACAGCTTATCAGGTCACTTCTCCTCATTTCAATCAGTCAAACTCATTTAATTCGGACGCAACTTCCCAACCACCCGACCTCAAAAACCCAAATTCCCACCTTGACTTGTACCAATTCTCAAAATTGAAAGCACAAACTCTCTCCCAAGACTATTGCTCATTAACATTTCTCACTATAAATCACTAATTCTTCCATCCCTAAATCACCTCAGAAACCCTAAACTGAGACTTCTTCTCTTTGTGGCTAGCTTGATCACAACATTATTGTCCAACCTGTTGCTTAAACACTCAGCATCTCATTCCTCATCTTAGTCATCACTTAAAACACACACACAAACACAATGGTTCGAACTCGTGGAGCTTCATCTGCTATTGGACGCAAGAGACTGCTTAGAGATGAAGAAACTCCAACTCCAACTGCCAAGCAGACTTCATTAAGAAAGAAAAGAGGTTCTGCAACTACTCAACAACCTCAAACAACTCAGACTGATTCTCAGGTTACCTCACAACCCCTTCCATTGTCTCAATTCATTGATGATGAAGCTAAGGAAAGATATGCCTTGTTTTCACAAAAAAGTTTCATCATTCAAAGGTCCATTAATCCCTCTGAGTTTCGAAAAATTGACCTTGAATCTATCCTTAAGCTTTTTGAATTCCAAAAATGGTCTCATATCATTACCATGCCAAATGTCTTCTATCCTGATATGCTATATCAGTTTTTTACTAATTTTAGGAAAGGGAATTCTCGTGATGAATTAAGGTCCCGTGTGAATGGAGTGCATTTAGTTTTTTATTCTGATGTGGTAAATGAAATTTTAAAAACCACCATTGAATTTGGCTGTAAGAGCAAAATTGCTAACTTTTTCTCCTATGAAGAAAATCCAACTAGCATCAATCATTTTAATGCTGAAAAATTGATGTCCTACTTTCAGTCTCCTTTTCAAACTCCTGTAGATGCTAAATTGTAGGATCTTAATCCTCAAAACTTGATCATTTTCTCAATTATCTCAAATCTGCTTGTTCCTTGTACTGGTGCAAATAAGATGGAATTGTATCTCTTTTACTGCTTTGTTGAGAAAATCAGAATTGACTTTGGCTTTGTCATGTGCAAGTTCTTAATGAAACTATGTACTGACACTAGGAGAAAACTATCCTATGGAAAGTTTTTGACTCCAATTTTTGAACATTTTAATGTTCCAATTACTGGTGTATGTCCAAAGAACACATCCATCTCTATTTTCTCAAAATCTTACTTTGAAAGAAAAAATTTGAAATTTTATGATGGTGCATGGTGCTCAAAAGAAGCTGCATCCGAGTCTCGTTCCAAAAGAACTCATGACACTCCCATTACTCCTGGAATCTCCAAAACTCTTCGTTTCACTCCTAGCCCATCAATTCATCCTAGAAAATATGCTTCTAAAACGAGTTCTCCTCAATCTGAAACTATTGAGTTGCTCAAAGAACTCAAAAATCATGTTCTCCTCCTTGAACATGGCCTTATGCTAACCATGACACCTGAGCAAAAGTCTGAGTTCTTGGACAAAAAGGGTCTACTATTTCCTCCTGCTATGGATGAAGATGCTTCACAAGCCAAGGAACCTCGACCTGACCCTACTCTTGACATTCAAGAAGTGACTGAATCTCCAACACCTCATCGTTATCCCTCAACATCTGAGAAGGGAAAGGAACCAGTCACTGAACAAGTTGAGGAAGAAGATGATGAAGATACCGAAGAGGAAGATCACTCAGCTTATAGGATTACTAGAAGAAGGCCTGGAACAAGATCCACTTTCACTCTTTAGGCACATTAGAAGTACTTGCACTTCACCATTAGGTTGCATCATTTCTTTTTGTTCCCCTTTATCATTGGTTGAAGTGTATTAAGTATAAAGTACTCTGCTACCTTCCTTATTGCTATTTTGTATTGGATGATCAGTATTTTGGCTATTCCGTAATTCAGCATTTGATTCTTACTAGTTGTGATCTTAGATTTAATCTTTTGAGCTGTTGACATTGCTTTTTGTACTAATCTTGTCTCTGTGGATTTGGTTCTCTTGTTGAGATATTGTTACTGTTCTTACTTGTGTTGAGATACTAATAGATATTTGATGAACTTGTGTTTTTGATTCTGTGGAATATTGTGAATCACTGGAATTCTAATTGTTCATTGAATGGTATTTTTGCTGGTATTGCTACTTATTGTATTGATGATGCTATTAGTCTTGTTCTGTATTTTATTATACTGGCCGATATTGGGAAAAAGGATTGCATTATTGGCATCAGATAAGTTTTGATAGTGGAAATATGTCCCACATTTGGTATTGAAGATTTCAGCTTTTCTGGACACATATTTGGTATTGAAGATTTCAACTTCTTGTTATTCTACTTCTTGAGATGACAAAAAGGGGGAGAAGTCTTGTGATTTGATTCAAATTGATTCTAAAAGAAAGTCGTTTATGACTTAAATGTTTCATGGTTGATATTGATCTTGACTTGGATATACGTTTACTGGTTGATCAAAAAGGATGAGTAATCGAGCAAGGGGAAGTTTGTTACTAAATCTAAATTACACTCATTTATGTAAGCCATGTACATCTCCAGTAAATAGATGGTCAATCGAGTAAGGGGGAGTTTTGATACGTCTTATCAATGGTTTTTATTAAATCATGTTCAATTGTTTTGTCATCATCAAAAAGGGGGAGAATGTAAATCGTGATCCCAAATTTTGACAATTACAAAATAATTAAAGAAATCAATTTAACAGTCGAACGCTCGCATCAGACGCACAACATGTGTTGGACGTCCGATAGCTCCAATGGCTAGTTGACTCTTCAGTTGCCTTCTATCCGTTGACCACTATTATCAAGGCACTTTTTGGTCCCCTATAAATATAGCCTTGTCTGAGCTTCATAGTAACTTTTGAACACTTAGAATACAAGTTCTTGAGAGTGATTTTAGCAAGAAAATACTCTTGGTGTAAGAATTGTAGGTCTTGAAGTGTTAGTTCATTTTGCAAGCTTTTCAATTGTGAGTGAATTCTTCAATAGTGTAACTTTGTGAGGGTTATCTGAGTGATTGTAAAACTTCCTAACTTGACTAAGTGCTGCTTAGGGCAAGGAGGAAGTGAGCCTTCCATTGTACACAAGATTGATCGAATTTCATCAAGTTGAAGTTACTTGAATTGAGTTTTATTCTTCAAGCTCAAAGAGGAGCATTGAAGGAAATTGGTTTGCTTACTATCATCCTTATTTTCAGCTTATTTCACGATTTATTGATTGCTATAACATCTACACTTCTCTGTTTTCACTGCTCATTTATTTGACAAATTAATTGTGTGAGAAGTTGCATTGTGTATTTTGAAAAATGGGCATCATTTGATTGATTATTAATCAACCTAATTCACCCCCCTCTTAGGTTGTCTTTGGGTCTTACAGATCAATACATAATTACCTTGATAGAACAAGGCCAATCGAAAAGCTACAAGGCCTCAAATAGTCTTCCTTGCTGTAGCATTTGTTCACATAATTTTCAATAGGTAGATGTCTTTCTTGAATGGCATCAGCTACATGAACATAGGGATAGGCACTGAGTTGGAAAAGCCCACAAGTGCATGTGTTCTTCTCCAAATTTAGAACATTGGTCCTTCCATATCCCTCAACTTCCAAATTCCTGTCCCTTTCATAAATAGCAACACAGACTCTTGCTTTTACCTTAAAGGTTTCTCTATCCTATGAGTAATACTTGGGCATATGGTTCCACCATATTTGAGTGTCCCTTCTGGTATTATAACCAGCTTCTGCATCAGTCTCTTTCTAATCCACCAAACCAAGATAACTATTGGCTTATCTCTTGCCTTGAGGATAATTTTGTTCCTGGACTCATTCATATTGTTCACCACTATATCACTCTTACATGAGCTACTAAAGTAAGCACTAGATCAAAGCTTTGCAGGCAATCTCTTGAACCATCCAACTACTATTAATTTTTCTCCATCATCGAAGTCGACCTTTTAAGAGCTGCCATTGCAACCTCAAAATCCTCATATTTGTTGCTGATGCAACATTCCAAAATAGGTCCCTAACATCTTGGGTCTTGAATCTCAACTTGAAGTTTTCAAACATATGTTTAAGAATCTATGCTCCATTTCAGGAAATAGCTCCTCAATAGCAGATACAGGCCCTTTTGCCTATCAAATCTGAAAGTGTAAGGAAATCCATTATTACCTCTTCCAACTTGGGTAATTAGTTCTCTCAAGAACCGGCTCCAACTGTCGTAGTTTTTTGCCTCAATAATAGCAAATGAGATTGGAAACATATTGTCATTTGCATCATTTCCCAAAGCAGTAAGCATTTGTCCTCCAAATGCACTCTTAAGGAAATAGCCATCCAATCCTATTATTGGTCTACAACCCACCAAGAAGCCATAAAAAGTTGCTCTATCCTCATTATTACACCTGTCAATCTACAGGGAAATATGACTATTCAGATTTGACTCTTTCACCATTGCCACATAATCCCATATTCTGTGGTACTGCTCCATGTCATATCCCCTAAGTGTGTTCTTTGCTTTCTGCTTTATTTTGGATGCCTTCTTTTAGGTGATGTCAAGCATAAACAGCCTCCATGTCTTCTTCACCATACTAGGAATGCTATACCGAGGATCATCTCTGATTTTCTCTTGAAACTTTTTGCTTAGGTAGGTGATCGAAGATTTTACCTATACCCTAAATTTTAATACCTAACTCCTCATTTTATTGCAAGTATATAGGCTATTAATTGTAGTACAAAAACTTAGGATCGTTCCCATGAGAATCACTTTTCAATTACTAAAGCTTTAACTTACTCTATTATCTAAGATTATCAAACAATCACTACTAAAACTCAACAAATCAATAAGTAAAAGATGTAATAAAAACTAATCTACTTGAAGAATTCTTGGAGAATACTTAAATCACACAAGTGTTCTAAGGTATGGAATCCACTAATCACACTTAATTATGGAAACCAACATCAATTTTGACCAAATCACTTGCCTTACTAGGAATGAATTTCACTAAGCCAATTGGAATTTGCTTTGACCAATGAACCAAACTAGCTAATACTTCGATCTACCTACTTTTGTGACAAAATCACAAGTATCAACTAAATCAAGTACAAGAAATCAAATAACATCCACCTAAGAGTACTACTATTTTTGTGTACCTACTACTTAAGCTTCTTCTATCTTTGTTCCATTGTTATCAACTATTTTCATAGATTAACAACAACTAATATGACTTGCAAATGGAGATCAAGCACTCACAAGAATTAAAACATAGATAGATGAACTAGCAAATACAAGCATGGTCAAAACAATATCAATCATCCATAATCAAGCAATGAAAAGTTTCATTTACCTCTAGAACAAGTAGATCTAACTAGACATGCTAACTACAACACATAAGCTCATATTCAAGATATAACCACACATCCTTCTAACGATAAATAGATTAGGGAAGAAAAAATGCTCATTCAAATGAAGAAACAAATCCTCCAAGCTTCATCTTCTTTATTGTTATCCAAACATGGATTACGTCGAGTGTTCTTCAAGAATTTCTCCAAGAAAAGTGAATAAAAACTATGTCTAGTTCCTAGAGAGCAAAAGGCTTTTTTTTTTTTTCTATCTATTCTATTGTCTCCTCACCTCTTTTCTACTACAAGACATCTTATACATCTCAATTATTGTCTAGAAAAATAATTAGCCTTGCAAAATACAAAAATTCTTGTTCATGTCACTTTCACCAATTAGTTGTCTTTCACCTGAAATTTTCTTTGAAATAAAAGTCAAAAAATCAAGTGTGAAATGAGTATAACTCGTTCTGCAAATTGCCAAGTCGAAGTAGGATACGAGGTCAAATCGGTTCCATAGTCCCTTGGATCCAATTAGAGCTGTTATCGAGTCGAGCCGAGCTCGAGCTCCTGAAGTTCGAGCTCGCTCGATAATGTTATCGAGCTGGCTCGAGCTCGCTCGATAACATTATCGAGCTAAAAATTGAGTTCGACTCGGCTCGTTAAGGCTCGTAAGGCTCGTTAAGGCTCGACTCGTTAAGGCTCGGCTCGGCTCGGCTCGGTTAAGGCTCGACTCGTTAAGTTCGAGCTTGATTCGATTAACAAAATGAACTCTAAATTAAACTCGGCTCGATTTAAATTCTATAACAATTCTCCAGTTAAATGAACTCTATAACAATTCTCCAATTAAATTTAGTTGCTATGGCACTATCTTCCATGTATTAAGTTAGCCAATGATTCATAAATTCTTCATTAGTCCATAAGGTTCTAGCCAATTCTCAGTCACTTTAATGTTCAACAACTTGTAACTGTAAAATTGTTTACTTGACAACAAACGGAACCTAAGAATGTTCAATTATTAATGACTTGAAATTGGAGTTAAATGAAATTCACAATTTGGAATGAACAATATATGCAATTGATCATTGGATACGAACAATATATGCAATTATCATTGGAATGAGCTGGTGTTAGTGATGTGCTTCGAAAATAAATGGAATCAATTATACCCCCACTAGATGAAAAGGGATTCACTAATACTAGCTTGACTTTATATTGACAGTTAAAAAAATTATTATCAGATTCTCTTTTTTACAATTAAAGACTAAAATAACAAATTCGAGCCTATCGAGCCACTATCGAGCCGAGCTTATTGAGCCACTATCGAGCCCCTCAAAGTCGAGCCTATCGAGCCACTATCGAGCCGAGCTCGGCTCGACTCGTTAATAATACGAGTATTTTTCGAGCTCGAGCTCGACTCGTTTACTCAAATAAACGAGCCGAGCTCGAGCCTTAACGAGCTCACGAGCTGCTCGACTCGAATAACAGCTCTAGATCCAATTCCCCTACATTTTTACTTGTCAAGCACAATTCGAGGCCTTGTTATTACCAATCTGAGATCGGATCGATCCTCTGATTTCGGATTCCAATCCAAGGCTTGGATCTGAGGGGTTCTAGGATGATCCAACCTCAGATCAACCTCCCCTATTTTTCGATGAAAAATTTCCCTTTTGCGTGCAACTCCAATTCTTCAATATTTTTTCAAAATTTGAACTTGTTTTCTCAAAATTTGACTAAAATCTTTTCCAATTAATCCGTAAACAACAAATGAAACTTTACTTCCTACAAGAACAACATCAATTTGAGTATTAATCCATTCAATTTGGCTAAATTACAAGAAAATGTAACTTGGAATTTTTACTAAAATTTCCTAAATAACGCTAGAAAATACAATAAAAATATTACCAAATAGCACACTAATTATAGGTAAAATAAACTCTTATCAATAGGTAGAATTGGCATCCCTATTAGAATAATCCCTGGCATAATGGTGCTCACCTTTAAGAGATTTAATCATAAAAGTGCTTGTCTTTCCTATTTTGCTAGCATGCATTCTCCAGCAACATCCCTTTGCACATTTAGTCATAATTTGGGAACCTTTATTTCTAATGTACTTGTGCTCGTATCCCTCTCTTGCATTCCACTCAACAAGAGCCTCCTTGAATTTAGTAAAACTACTAAATTCTGCCTAACCTGTAGTTTGAAATAATCTTTCTTGAACTCTTATTTAGCATTGAAATAAGTGTAGCCAAGGTCATTGTCATTAGTAGATTCTATGCCAGCATCAAACAGATTTTCATCCTCTTCAATAAGTTCATTCCAATCCTCATGCTCATTAGCTTCTTGTCGATCTTGTAGTTGAAATTCTGCCCCTTCCCTTTCCTTCGTTCTTGCTATATGTTCACTACTTTGTGGCTAATATTGGCTGCTTGCTTGGTGCTAAAGTGTCTCAAGTGTTTCTTACTAGATAGGCTACTGCTCTAGCTAACCTTTTCCTATACCAAATGTCACGCCCCATTTTTTGATGAAAGGAGAGGGAATGAAACCCTCGTCGTTTCGGGTTTTTAGTTGAAAAAGGCTTTTAGTTAGAAATTGATTTTTTGAAAAAGAAATGGGTCATGGGACTATAAAAATGCGACGATTTGGACCCAAAAACAAAAGTCTAAAAAGGGTTTTTAGAAAAGTTTGGAGTCGCCACTTGGTATGGAGTTTAGGTGTACCAAATCACTCAAAAATTTTAATTAATGAAAATTAACTAAGAAAACCTTTTTTTAGACGACTCCAGGTCTTTGAAAAATTAGAGAAAAAGGTTCAGGAGTCACAGTTGAAAGAAGGGAAGGCAAAGATTCGATGTTACTCGTCTCTAAGGCACCCTTCTAACCTAGCCAAAGCTAGTTGCAAGATCTAGTTAAAAATTTCCTAATTCTAACTTTAAAATTTATCACATTTGGATGTTATCTATATGGATGCAAAACTTAAACCTAATATTGGATCGAGATGGGCAAAATGTCTCATTGAGGTTTGATTGGAATTGATCACATTAGTTGTGTCATCCAATTTTGATCCCTCGAGGAGGTCACGAAAAATGCAAATGATGAGACTCAAAAAGAACGGGAAACTAGGGTTTTCAAAAGAAATGCAATTTTTATAAAATCTCAAGGGAAAAGAAATTGGATTTTTGAAAAGATGAATTTTTAAGTGCAAAGAGGAACTTGAATTTTCAACAGATGAATTTTTGAGACAAATGGATTTTTGACTTTGAATTGCTAAACGGGAAGAAGAAACTTGATTTTTAAAGAGTGATTTTTGATAGAATTTAAATAATGCACATGTATGTCCTAAAGAGGGATAATGCAACATAATGGGTGCGGGGAACTAAGTTCGTGACTTTAAATCTTCCTTTTCATAGAAGGAAATAAAAGCGTGCTAAGGCTAGGTAGCCATACTCGCTCTTTTCCCTAATTCAAAGGGTAATGCCTTAAATGCACTAATCTATTTTTTGACGAAAAAGAAAACTAAATGAGATGTTTCGCATACGGGATGGGAGAAAAATAACATGCAAAAATGGAAAAGAAACTCTAAAACTGAAAAGTGTGTGAAATTTGTATCTAATGCATGAACGGCATTAAGGGTCTAGCATTGTACTAGCCCTCGTCTAAAGGTTCTCACTAACGTTGGATTAGTGAGAAATCGAAAGGAAAGGCCACAACTAGCGTTGGACTAGTGTGGTGACGTCAATACATTTATACAATAAACATGTAGACATGATAATAAAGCAAATAAACACATAAAACACACAAACACATAACACATAGGCATAATATCTAGATGCAAGACCCTAGGAAAGCAAGTAAACACATAAACATGCAAGCATGCAAAATAAGCATATAAAACTTAATTATTACATTGGGGAAACCTAAATACATTCTAAGGGGAAAAAATTCAGAATAATAATCTAACTATTACATTTTCTAGAATAAATACACTTTTTGCAAAATTAAATCTGTCTATTACAGTTTGGCATCTAAGGCCTCCAAATGATTTACCCAAAAATTAAATGACATAAATGAAGAGTAGACATGAATAAAAGCAAAGGAAAACTTAATTTAAAACATGCAAGATCATGTAAAAACACATAAGAGCACATAATAGGGGAAAGAAGTTACCATCCCTTGATGTGATGCCTTAATTGAATCCTTAAATGAGGGGAATGGTTATCTAAAACTCAATGTCAACAAAAGGGATCAAGGTACCAATTTAAAGGAAAAATCAATCAAAAATTCAAAGAAAAGGTATCAAAACAGATTCTGCAAGCAATATGGACAAGACTAGGAAATACGAATAATAGAGTAAGATTCCGGAACAAAAGAGCAGGAAATAGCAACAAAACTGAGGAACAGAGAGATTACGTGGAGTAGAAACGCGGATAGAGCCGTGCAACTACGTCCACGTTACATGCAAAATGTAAAGTTCAGAGGGGAAACGCGGACAGGAAACGCGAACTCAGCCGCGTAACGGTCCGCGTCTCTTCCCATCTTTGAAATATCAGGAAGATTGCTTCCAGTTTTTCAGACAATAACACAAACAAAATCTTCAGAGGCAAGGGGATTTATTTAAAGCATTAAACATCATCATTCAGAACATGTCAAAACGAGCTAAAACCGAAAAAGGCCAAATCTTAAGCACCAACATCATCTAATAGACAAAAAAGGGGAAAGGGAAGAACTGTCAGGCTAGAAACGCGGGAAGTTACGCAGATTGGCCTGCGTAACAACCCCGCGTTTCTTCACATCTTCAAATATTCAAGCGAAACGCTGAACCAAGTCGTAAGAACTCCGCGTTTCTTCACATCTTCAAACATTCAAGAGGAAACGCAAATAGTTATGCAAAGTAAGCCGCGCAAGTATCCCGCGTTTCTTCACATCTTCAAAACGTGAAGAACATCTTTCCAGAAATTTTTTCAGAAATCACAACAAAATCAACACAGAAGTATCAAACGTCTGATTTTAAAAGTCAGAACAAGACTATGAGCCTTACCAAGGATTTATAAACACAACATGCTCATATAACAACCAATAATCATCATCAAATGTCATAAAACTTAAAAAAAACACCTTTAAGACCTTGGTTCCACCAAAAGGTCTGATTTTTAGCAATTTTCGACCAGAAAAATAATAGATAGAGTAAAGGAAGACTACATGATTCGGAGGCTTGAAAAGAACGAAAAGGAATCACCAAAATTCAAGAAATCTTCACTAAAAAAAAGAAACCCTAGTTTTTATCTTTTCTCTCTTTTCTTTTTCTCTTTGATTCTCAATCGTTTTTCTTTTTCTTTCTAATTTCTTTCTTCTCTCTTTCTGCTCACTCTCAGCCTCCCTCCTCTTTTTTCAGAAAACCCTAACATGGGTGATTTATAGGCATTAAAACCTACAACCAAAGGCTTAGATACTTTGAGGGTTTTCTTGGGTTAATTTTGATCATTGGATGCGTTTTATTTGTGTCTTAAGGATCAAGGGTGATTTGGGCATTAACTAAATAGGTTCCTTGATGCTCAAGGTGCAGAAAATACAGCTGAAAATGAGGAGAAAAATGGCTGAAAAATCACGCTGTAATTTTTTTAGCCTCGACAGTTACACGCTGCAGTCCGTGATTTCAGTTCTAAGCCCCCCTTTTTTTTTAAACCCTACAAAAATAAGAAAATATGTTATAATAAATAAAATAAATACTAATAGATAAAAAATGAGGTAATAATTGAAAAAGTCAAAAATTTGGTGTCTACACCAAATACATCACCATTATCTGGTTCTTCCAATCCCTCTCTAAACCATTCAGGAAAATCAGATGTGTCTGTGATGTCCTCTTCTTCTGCAAGCTCTTTATCAGCATCACGTTCAAAAGGGGGTGTGGAAGGGACTCTTCCTCCATGAGCTGGTGTGACTATATCAACTTCAGCATCTTTTGCATATAATCTCCAAACACTTTTTCTTGCAGTCTTTTTTTTCTCTTACCAACCTTAACTTCTCTCACAATTGTTGGCTTTCTTCTAACTGGTAGTTTCCTTGATTTTCTTTTGGACTTTCTAATTGACTCTTGGTGATCTTTTGATGTCATTTGATGATTATTAAACAAATTTTAAGCTTGTTATGAAGTATAACTATTTATGTTGCCCTGTCTTATTGTTTGATACCATAATTTTCTCTTTTTTAAAGTCAGCTACATTTACTGACAGTTTGTAAAAAATTATCCTTTGTTTAAAGGACCGCTTTACTTGTAAATTTGTGGAAGATTCACATGAAATACCCTATTTGGTACCAGGAAATAAGTGAGGAAATGGAAAGTAATTCCCTTAGAATTGTTTTCTAGCATTTGGTTAGGAAGGAAACCATAATGAAAAGAAATTCTGGGGAAAGTAGTGAGGAAATTGCAGTTCATTTTGGCTCAATTTTGTTTCCTTACCAAAATAGGAGGAAACCGGGGGAAGCACATAAAACCAGATCAACATGCATACTTTATTTGGGTAAAACTGCTAAAGGATCAGCCAAATATGGATCCTAGATGAGCAATAAGAGTAATTAGGTCAGGCTAAAGAAAGATCTCGTCTCTGCCATGGAGTTTTCATCTCTCTCTCTCTCTCTCTCTCTCAAACTTTCTCCTTCTCTATCCAGCCCCAAGATTTCCTTTTGTAACATGGTTTCTGTCGGTTGGCGCTATCAATCTCAGAGTAGGGTTAATGGAAGGCTCCCACCAAGTGCGAAATCAACATGAATATCTCTTTTATGGCATAGGTTTGCTCCCTTGGAGACTTTCAACCTTTTTTTTTGTTTTTTTTCTTTAATTCTATTGCTTTTCTACTATTGATTTTCAGACATTCTATTTTTTTTTTGGGTTATATTTATTTTTGATAATTTTCAGCTGTTTTGGCTGGCATGGGATTTGGTTTTCTATTCACTCAAGAGATTATATCTATTATATGTTTGTGTTAAGGTTCACTGATTTTTTGTTGTTTTGGTGTAGTAACTAGACTATGTTAGTACAGTTCTAGGCTATTCAGTCTCTCAAACTGTTTGATGTTGATGATCTTCCTGGCTATAGCTGTAATGCATATTGGTATGTAGACTATACCTGATTCATGGCCTTAGGAATCTGTATATGTGTCTACTTAGATTTTTATCCATACTAATTTTTCATGCATTGGTTGTATCAGGAGATGAATTTTGACTTGTTTAGTATCTGTTCAACTAAGTCACCTATAATTAAGTACTAAAATCATAGCTAATCTTGATCTTACCAACATTTAATTGATATAATCTTTGAATTTTCAGAATTACCACCGTGCATGCAAGTTAAAGATTCTTAATAATAAATACCCATCAGGAGTAGTGGCGATGATTGCAATCTTTTTATTATTATTCTAGTAGTTTAACCTTAGGAGGATAGACCATTTGACTAGATACAGAGAAGAACTTTATTAGTTGATATGAAAGTTAAGAAAGTTGTGATGAATTGTGCGTTGTGATAGGAATATGGTGCTGGTCCGCTCTTAATAATGGTGCTGCTTGAGACTGCACTAGTTGCTGCTAGTCTTATATTTCTAGTGTATTTATTTGCTAAAGTATGTGTTAGTTTTCTTTAAAACTTGTTGATATGAGCTTTCTCTGACATGATTTAGTACTTGCTTGTTTGCTTATGAAGTGTAAATTCAAAGTTTTTTTTTTTTTTAAGATTGTTGTATGATTGCTTGGTTAAATTCATTGATAGGTTGTGGATTCATGTACTACTATGTTTAACTCTTGAATAAAATTTTGAAGAATAGTTTGTTAGTGTTGTTTTAGGAATGTCTAAATCGTCTCTGATGCAATTACAGCTAACTTGCAAGTAATTTGCAATTCCTTTGTGATGTTGCTTGAGTAGAACTATAGTTTGATTTTGTTGATTTCGATTACCTCAAAGTATGTTTTAGCATGAACTAATTGTCATACAAAGCTTGATAATGTAGGTTATGCTACTCTTATTGATGGTTTTTGCAAAACTAGAAATATTCCTGCTACATACCAATTGTTTGATGAACTGCAATTTCAGAAAAAAAAAATTTGATTACTGTTAATCGTGATCCTGAATTTTGACAATTACAAAACAATTGAAGAAATTGGTTTAACATTTTTCATTGAGAATATTGCAGCACAGGTCATCAATGTAAGGAATCTTGTTGAAGAATCCTATCAAGAAATGTATATGGTCTGTTGACTGTCGGACGCTTGATACTTTGTATCGAACGTCCGATAAAACTCGAAGCATCTCTATCGGATGCTCAACTTGATGTACCAGACGTCTGATAGACAGGGGATCTATCGGACACTTCTTTCGAACGCACAACAACTCCACCGGACGTCCGATAATATCCAAGAAGTTTTTTGAGCTCTCTGGTCGCTGTCGGACGCAAGCCCATCGGACGCAAAAAACATGCATCGGCCATCCGATCATTCTCAAGAAGATTTTCTGAGCTCACTGGTCGCTGTCGGATGCAAAACCTATTGGATGCAGGAATATTCATTGGCCATCCGACAAAGAACGAAACAGTCTGTCGGATGCTAGCATCGGATGCACAACATGGTGTCGGACGTCCGATAGCTCCAACGGCTAGTTGACTCTTTAACATCTTCTATCCGTTGACCTCAATACCAAGGCACTTTTTGGTCTCTTATAAATACATGCCTTGTCTGAAATTAAAAGTAACTGTTGTACATTTAGATTACAAGTTCTTAAGAGTGATTTTAGCAAGAAAATACTCATTGAGTAAGAATTGTTAGTCTTGAAGTGTGAGTTCATTAGCAAGCTTTTCAATTGTGAGTGAGTTCATAAAAAATGTAGCATTGTGAGGGTTTTCTGTAAGAGTGTAAAACTTCCTAACTTGACTAAGTATAGCTTGGGGCAAGTAGGAAGTGATCCTTTCATTGTACACAAAGTTGATCGAATTCATCAAGTTGAAGTTGCTTAAATTGAGAATTTTTCTTCAAGCTCAAGTGGAGTTTTGAAGAAATTTGGTTTGCTTTCTATCATTCTATGTTTTTCAGCTTACTTTCTAAATTCATTGATTGAAATATCACCTATACTTCTTGGTCTTGATTGCTTATTTGCTTGTCAAATTAATTGAGTAAAAAGTTACTATTAATCACGAAAAAAGGGCACTATTTGATTTGTTGTTAATCAACCTAATTCACCCCCCTCTTAGGTTGTCTTTAGCCCTTACAATTGGTATCATAGTTTGGTCTCTATGATCAAGTTTAACCGCTTAGAGTAAAGATGACAACCAACAATGCCATATTTGTAGAAGGTCAATCAGTCACTAGGCCACCTATGTTCAATGGATCAAATTATGTTAGTTGGAAAGAACGTATGATTATATTCTTGCAATCTATTGACATTGATCTATGGTTTATTGTTAATGAAGGTCCTTATACTGCTACTATTGATGATCCTATTACTCATGTTCCTAAATTAAAAACAATGAATGAGTTGACTCATGAGGATAGGGCTAATCTTACATCAAATGCAAAAGCCATAAATGTTCTATATTATATAGTGCACTAGATTCAAATGAATCCATTAGAGTGAAAGGATGTAAATCTATCAAAGCAATTTGGGATAAGTTAAGGGAGATTCATGAAGGTAGTGAGAATGTGAGAGAACAAAAGAAGTCCATTTTAGTCACTAAATACGAATCATTCAAAATGGAACCTTATGAAAACATAGACAAAATGTATTGTCGATTCAATGATCTTATTAAGGATTTAGAGGTGTTGGATAAAGAATACACCCTTGGTGAAAAGAATAGAAAGATTTTGAATGCTCTACCTAAAGAGTGGGAGAACAAAGTGACTGCTATTGAGGAAGCCAAAGACTTGAATTCTATGTCCATTGAGTCCCTTATTAATTCTCTAACATCTTATGAATTAAAACTTAAAAGCAAGGTACAAGATGAAGAGGAAGCAAGAGCCAAAAGAAGCATTGCTTTAAAAGCTGCTCAAGATGAGGATGACTCGGCCTCACTAGATGAAGAAGATTGTGATTGTGATGATAGCGATCTTGCACTCATCACCAAAAGTTTCAGAAGGATACTCAACAAAAGAAGATTCAGAAAGGGAGGACCTAGCAATCAAAATCACAATCAGCTCAACACACGATACAAAGGAAAACAAGATGCCAACAAGAAGCAAGGAGATAAGTGCTTCGAGTGTGGACAGCTTGATCACTATGCGGCTGAATGTCCAACAAAGAAGAAGAAAGAAATGAAGAATGAAAGAAAACCAAGGTTCAATAATTTCCAAATTACTTGGAATGAATGCAACTAGGAAGGAGAGATTGAAGAAGAAGAGGAATCTACTCAAATCGCTTTTATGGAAATTAGTGATAATGAGGTAACTTCTTGCAGTCCTCACTATGAAAGTGATGATGAAGATGATGATCTTGAGTCATTTGTTGAAAAATTGCATGAAAGCTTAAAAGAGTCTTATGCTAGAAATAAAGAACTAAAGCAGAAAATTACCTTTCTTTTGCAAGACAATGCAAATTTGATTCAAGACAACAAAAAACTAAAATATGACAATGATTGCCTAATAAGAGCTGAAATAGAGTTACAACATGAACTCGATAGAAAAACAAGTCTTTGTGAAATGTTTAAGGAAAAACAAAATGACTTGAAGAAAAGAATGGATAATCTAGACATGATCCTTCAAAATAAAAAATAAAATGTTTCTACAAGAAATGTATTAAAATCTCATTTTAATGCCTATGAAAGGAAACTAACCTTTAGTGCAAATGAATTCACAATTTATAGAAAAAGAGGAATTAGATTTATTAAGCCAATTCGTATAAATGATTCTACCATTATGTGTGATTTTTGTTGTCAAGTTGGCCATTTGAAGCATGATTTCTATGCAAAAAGAAATATGAGAAGTGGAATGAAATGTATGTGGTTAGTCAAACATGATTCTAACCATCAAGAACCCAAAAATTAAAAAGGGTACCAAACTTTCTATCTCTTGTGTAGGTGAAAATTGAAAAAGCCATAAAAGAATCAAAGTGGTCATTGATAGTGGATGCTCAAGGCACATGACCGGTGATCCATCACAATTCATCAAGCTCAAATCAAAATCAAGTGGAAAGGTGACTTTTGGAGACGACATGAAAGCCAAAAAAATTGGAGTAGGTGATGTTGGTAAGAATGGTGAAACGTTTGTGCATAATGTTCTCTTAGTAGATAATTTAGGTTACAATTTGCTTAGTGTTAGTCAATTATGTGATAAAGACTTGTTTGTTTTATTCAAAAAGCTTGAATGCCTAGTTCTTGACTCAAAATTCAATATCATTTTCAAAGGAAAAAGGTTCAATGATATCTATGTTGTAATTCTTGAGAAAATTGATTCTTCTAGTTTTAAATGTCTTAAGATTTCAAACGAAGACCCTTGGTTGTGGCATAGAAGACTTTGTCATTTTAACATGGATGTGATAAATGAAATTTCCAAAAAGGAACTTGTTAGAGGCTTGCCTAAGATTAAGTTTGAAAAGGATAAGATTTGTGATGCATGTCAATTTGGCAAACAAACTAAAACATCTTTTAAACCTAAAAGAAACATTTCTACATCTAAGCCATTGGAGCTTTTACATCTTGATTTATTTGGTCCTACACCTATTGCCAGCTTAGGTGGTAAGAGATTTTGTTTTGTAATTGTTGATGATTATTCTAGATATACATGGACTATTTTTCTTGCTCACAAAAATGATGCTTTCAAAAGTTTTGTCTCTCTTTTTGCAAAAGTGCAAAATTTACTTGGTTTACATATTATTAAGGTTAGAAGTGATAATGGTTCGGAATTTAAGTATTGTGGATTTCCGGAATTTTGTGATCACAATGGGATAACTCATGAATTTTCTATTGTAAAAACCCCTCATCAAAATGGTGTTGTTGAAAGAAAAAATAGGACACTTGTCGAAGCCGCAAGAACCATGTTGAGTGAAAATGATTTACCAAAATATTTTTGGGCGGAAACCGTAAATACGGCATGTTATGTAATGAATAGAGTCTTGTTAAAACCAATTTTGAACAAAATTTCTTATGAGTTGATGTTTGATAAAAAGCCAATTGTTGGTTATTTTAAAGTTTTTGGATGCAAATGTTTTATTTTAAATATTAAGGAACACCTTGAAAATTTTGATAAGAAAACCGATGAAGGTATTTTCTTGAAATATTGTGAAAATAAAAGAGAATATAGAGTTTACAATAGAAGAACTCTTGTGATTGAAGAAGCAATACATATTACATTTGATGAATCTAATGAAAATTCTTCCAATAGTACTTGTGTAGATGATGATGTAGGTATTCAAAACAAACTTGAAAAGCTTACACTTCAAGAAGAAAACAATAGTGAAGTGGAAGAAAATTCAAAGAAAAATGGTTCTCAAGGAAACCGGATGCTAGATGAAGAAGACATGGATGATGATGCACCAAAGGATCTTCCTAAAGTTTGGAAATTCATTCAAAATCATCCTAAGGACTTGATTATTGGTGATCTATCCGAAAGGGTAAGAACTCGTTCCTCACCAAAACCACTACTTGACAATTTTGCATTTGTCCCTCATATTGAGCCTAAAAACATTAATGATGCTTTGAAAGATGATTATTGGATGGTAGTTATGCAAGAGGAATTAAATCAATTTGAAAGGAATAATGTTTGGACTTTAGTTGAAAAACCTCAAAATTATCCTATTATTGGCACAAAATGGGTGTTTAGAAATAAACTAAATGACAAAGGTGAAATAGTAAGAAATAAGGCTAGATTGGTAGTTAAGGGATATGCTCAAGAAGAAAGTATAGATTTTGATGAAACTTTTGCTCCCGTAGCTAGATTAGAGTCGATAAGAATGTTTCTTGCATTCGCTTGTTTTAAAGGTTTTAAATTGTATCAAATGGATGTTAAAAGTGCTTTTCTAAATGGCTTTATTGATCAAGAGATCTATGTAAATCAACCTCCCGGTTTTGAAAGTGATAAATTTCCTAACCATGTGTTTAAACTATCAAAAGCCTTATATGGTCTAAAACAAGCCCCTATAGCTTGGTATAAACGTTTAAGTGGTTTCTTGATTGAAAATGGTTTCAAAAGAGGCATTGTAGACACTACGTTTTTTACAAAATAAAAATCAAATGATCTCCTTATTGTGCAAATTTATGTTGATGACATTATATTTGGTGCTACTAATGAGCGTTTGTGCAAGGATTTTTCCACCATTATGCAAAATGAGTTTGAGATGAGTTTGATGGGAGAATTTAACTTCTTTCTCGGACTCCAAGTTCTTCAAACGCGTCAAGGAACTTCATCAATCAAATTAAGTACACTAAAGAGCTTCTCAAGAGGTTCGGCATGGAAGATTCAAAGCAAGTGGAAACACCAATGTGTACGTCTACCAAGTTTGAAAAGGATGAAGAAGGAACTAATGTAGATGAGAAAAAATATAGAGGTATGATCGGAAGCCTTCTCTATTTAATCGCTAGTAGACCGGATATTATATTTACTGTGTGCTTGTGCTCGTTTTCAATCTTGCCCAAAAGAATCTCATTTGAATGCCGTTAAGAGAATTTTTCGCTATTTAAAAGGAACTATGAATTTTGATCTTTGGTATCCTAAATGTCATGAATTTGCCTTGTATGGATACACGGATGCTGATTTTGGTGGTTGTAGGATTGATAGAAAAAGTACTAGTGGTTCATGTCATTTTCTTGGAAATTGTTTAGTCTCTTGGTTTAGTAAGAAACAAAATGCTATTTCTTTGTCAACAACCGAAGTGGAATATGTTGCCGCTAGTGCATATTGTGCTCAATTACTATGGATGAAACACACCTTGAATGACTTTGGTTTAACATATGATAATATGCCTATATTCTGTGATAACACTAGTGCCATAAATTTGACAAAAAATCCCATTCAACATTCTAGGACAAAACACATAGACGTTAAACATCATTTCGTTCGTGATCTTGTTCAAAAAGGTGAAATTTGTGTGAATTATGTTTGTTCAAAACATCAAATTGCTGATATTTTCACAAAAGCCCTGCTCTTAGATCATTTACTTATCTTCGTTCAAAATTGGGCATTTTAGAAAAGGACTCTTAAGTATTTCTGGTCGAATCCTATCGAACGTCCGACAGTGTTCTTGGTCATTTTCCAGAAAATGCTATCGGACGGATGTGTCGGACGCTTCACGACGTTCGGACGTCCGACACACGAAAAGTCATACTTTATCAGGTCATATCATTTTATTTCCATCAGTCAACCCTCATTAATTCGGACGCACCTTCCCCAACCAACCGAATTCAAAATTTCAATTTCCTAACCAAATTTACATCAATTCTCAAAATTGAAAGCTCAAATTTTCTCTCTAACCCATTGCGGACTAAAAATCACTCATTTTCTTCTCTATAAATCACACATCTCTCCACCCCCAAATCACAACCGAAACTCTAAAACCTCATTTCTCCTCTTTTTGGACTGCTTAATCGATTCATTTTCATCACAATTGCTAGTTTAACACTCTGCATCTCACCTAGTCTCTTCATCGTTGCTCAAAACACACACACACTACACTATGGTGCGAACTCGTGGAACTTCCTCAGCTACCGGACGCAAACGAACTTTGAGAGATGAAGATGCTCCTACTCCAAATGTTAAACGAACTTCATCAAGGATCAGACGTGGTTCTCCCCTACCACTCAAACAGACCCTCAGGTTATCACAGAACCCACTTCCTTGCCTAAGTTTATTGATGATGAAGTTGAGTCTAGATTTGCTTTATTTTCTCAAAAAAGTTTCATTATTCAAAGGTCTATTGATCCCTCTGAGTTTAGGTAAATTAATCTTGATTCAGTTCTTAAGCTTTTTGAATTCCAAAAATGGTCTCATATCATTACCATGCCAAACATCTACTATCCAGATATGCTGTACCAGTTCTTTGCTAATCTTAGGAAAGAAAACTCTCGTGATGAACTGAAATCTCGTGTAAATGGTGTTGATTTGGTGTTTGACTCTGATGTAGTTAATGAAATTTTGAAAGCAACCATCGAATTTGGTTGCAAGAGCAAGATTGCAAATTTCTTTTATTATGAGGAAAATCCAACTAGCATAAATCATTTCAATGGTGAAAATTGATGACATATTTTCAATCTCCTTTTCAAACCCCTATGGACGCTAAGTTGGAAGATTTAAGTCCAAAAAATCTTATCATTTTCTCCATCATATCAAACTTGCTTGTACCTGCTGATGGCCATCGTACGGATGCCAATAAGATGGAATTATACTTGTTTTACTGTTTCATTGAAAAAATCAGGATTGATTTTGGTTTTGTCATGTGCAAGTTTTTAATGAAACTTTGCACTGACACAAGACGAAAATTGTCTTATGGAAAGCTCTTAACTCCTGTTTTTGAGCATTTCAAAGTTCCCATCAGTGGTGTATGTCCAAAGGATATAGCCACATCTGTTTTTTCAAAATCCTATTTTGAAAGGAAAAACTTGAAGTTTTTTAATGATACTTGGTGCACTAAAGAAACTACATCTAAATCACGTTCCAAAAAGGCTCACGACATTCCCATCTCTCCTAGTATTACCAAAACCCTTCGATTCACTCCTGGTCCATCCATCCATCTGAGGAAGTCTGTGTCTAAAATCTCTCCTCAATCTAAGATCATTGATCTGCTCACTGAACTCAAGAGTCATGTTCTTCTCCTTGAACATGGTCTTATGCTAACCATAACATCCGAACAAAAATCTGATTTCTTGGACAAAAGGAATCTGTTGTTTCCTCCTCCCATGGATGAAAGTGCCTCTCAAGCAAAGGAACCTCGACCTGACCCTACATTGGAAATTCAAGAAGTGACTGAATCCCCAACACCCCAGCGTGATCCCTCAACGTCTGAAAAGGGAAAAGAACCAGTCACTGTGGAAGAGGAAGAGAAAGATGGTGAAGAGACTGAAGAAAAAGACAACTCAAATTATCAGCTAATCCGAAAACGACCTGGAACAAGATCCACGTTCACACTTTAGGCACTTTAAGAAACACTTGCACTTCACAATTAGATTGTACAAGTTCTTTTTGTTCTCTTTTGCTAATGATGGAAGTGTATTAAACTCTTTTGTTATTTTCTGCTGTACTGCTGTGGAGAATCAACACTCTAGTACTTTTGTTAACTTCGTTTGCAGTTATATTAATTTGGTGACTTTGACTTCCTTTCATATATGTGCTGAGTTTGTGTGATGAACTTGATGGTATAATAGTAATGCATTCTGTTTGGCTGTGTTCGAATAAATTTGGATTGTGGAGTTTTAATATTGAATTTGGACTGCTGTGGATTGAAGTATTGGAATTCTGATGGTATAATATTGAAATTCTATTTGGATTTGGAATGTTACTGATGGTATAATATTGCAAGCACATTTGGCATTGAAGATTTCATGTGTGATGACAAAAAGGGGGAGGAAATCTGTGATTTGAATTCCTACACATTGAATTTGATTGTTGAATAATCGAAAGAGTAGAAGTAATCAAGTAAGGGGGAGCTTGCTAATCATCTAAATTACACTATTTATACAAGCCATGTAATGCTTAGCCACTAGATAGGCATTCAAGTAAGGGAGAGCTTTTTGATACATTATTTTTCAAATCACATTCAATTGTTTTGTCATCATCAAAAAGGGGGAGAATGTTAATCGTGATCCCAAATTTTGACAATTACAAAACAATTGAAGAAATTAGTTTAACATTTTCCATTGAGATTATTGCAGCACAGGTCATCAATGTAAGGAATCTTGTTGAAGAATCCTATCAAGAAATGTATATGGGTCTGTTGACTGTCGGACGCTCGATACTTTGTATCGGACGTCCGATAAAACTCGAAGCATCTCTATCGGACGCTCAACTTGATGTACCAGACCTCCGATAGACAGGAGATCTATCGGACATTTCTTTATATCCAAGAAGTTTTTTGACCTCTCTGGTCGCTGTTGGACGCAAGCCCATCGGACGCAAAAAACATGCATCGGCCGTCTGATCATTCTCAAGAAGATTTTCTGAGCTCACTGGTCACTGTCGGACGCAGGAATATTCATTGGCCGTCCGATAAAGAACAAAACAGTCTATCGGACGCTAGCATTGGACGCACAACATGGTGTCGGACGTCCGATAGCTCCAACGGCTAGTTGACTCTTTAACTTTTTTTATCCGCTGACCTCAATACCAAGGCACTTTTTGGTCTCCTATAAATACATGCCTTGTCTGAAATTAAAAGTAACTGTTGTACACTTAGATTACAAGTTCTTAAGAGTGATTTTAGCAAGAAAATACTCATTGAGTAAGAATTGTTAGTCTTGAAGTGTGAGTTCATTAGCAAGCTTTTCAATTGTGAGTGAGTTCATCAAAAGTGTAGCATTGTGAGGGTTTTCTATAAGAGTGTAAAACTTCCTAACTTGACTAAGTGTGGTTTGGGGCAAGGAGGAAGTGATCCTTCCATGGTACACAAAGTTGATCGAATTCATCAAGTTGAAGTTGCTTAAATTGAGGATTTTTCTTCAAGCTCAAGTGGAACTTTGAAGAAGTTTGGTTTGCTTTCTATCATTCTATTTTTTTCAACTTACTTTCTAAATTCATTGATTGAAATATCACCTATACTTCTTGGTCTTGATTGCTTATTTGCTTGTCAAATTATTTGAGTAAAAAGTTACTATTAATCACGAAAAAGGGGCACTATTTGATTAGTTCTTAATCAACCTAATTCACCCCCCTCTTAGGTTGTCTTTGGACCTTACAATTACATGGTATATGTCTTTATTATCCATGGTTTTTGTCAGATTGGAAAAGTTATCAAAGCTGATAAGCACTTCCAGGAAATGCTTAGAAGAGTATTGGAAGGAGAAGCGGTCACTTATACAACACTTACTAATGGATGTTCCAAACTGGTGAAATTAAATTTGCCTTCTTTACACAACCAAATGGTGTAACGCAGAGTGACACCAACCCCTCGTTTGGTATGATGGAAAGGCTTAGAATGGAAAGGTCATTCCAGTCAGAATTCTTTTCCTGGTAGAATGGACCGGAAAGAATTTATCATTCCAGTGTTTGGTAACCAAGTCAGAATGGAATGTTAATTTCTTTTCCCATGTTTGGTATAATCATACTGAGAAGTTAGAATGGATTGAAGAAACTACTGTATTGACTTAATTGCCCCTATATATAACATTCTATACACATATTGATTTAGAGACAAATGAATTATTAATTAATAAATAACTTTTTAATAGCATAAAATCACAATAACTTATTAATTGAGAACATAACTTTTTAATAGCATACAATTACAATAGGTAAATACTAACTGTAATGCAATTGCCATAGGTGAATACCAATTGTAACTAAATTAAAATTTTAAATTACATGTATATTGAATCCCGTGTATTTTTTATACATGTTAAATCTGTCATTCATGCATGTTAAATTCTTTGCCCTTGATTTGTTTTGAATGGTTTTAAGAACTATTTGTAAATAGAAAATATAATTGTGCCTTGATAATCTAGTGGGTTTACTTTTCTTTTCTTTTTTTTTAACTTCATATGAATGTATGTTGGCATGTTATTGTTTATTTGAATTAACAAATGTTATCATATAATCAATATTGTGAATAAAAATATATTAAAATGTTAACTAAATATTTTATTTCAAAATAAAAAGAAAGAAAAGTCATTAAATAGAATTAAAATTATTCCTAAGTAAAAAAGTAATAGACTTATTAACTAAACTCATAAAATAGTCCTAATATTTGACAAAGTAAATAACAAATTAATATATATGAAAGATAAATAGGTACACAGAAAATAGAGGCATAGAATATAAAAGGGTAATCTTAACTCCTATAATTTATGGATAAAGTAGGAATGGCCTTTCCTGATTTTGTGAGGAATGGGATTCAAGAAAAAGTTGGAATAAACTTTCAGGGAAGAAGGTAGGGGAAACAGAATGGAATGAATAAGTTGGAAGAGACTTTCCATTCTAGACCAAACGAGGCAAATGTCTCTTATACTGATGGGCTTTGTAAACAAGGTGAATTAGATGCACCAAATTAGCTTCTGCATGAGATGTATTAAACGGTCATAACCTGAATATTGTCACATATGACTCACTAGTCAATGGCTTTTGCATAGTGCAAGTTTTTGTTTAATGCAATATATGGAGGCCTCTAGAATTCAGCCTGATACAATTACTTGCTCCATATTGATGGATGCATATTGTAAATCTAGAGAATTGATGAGGGTTCATGCGTTTTTGTGAAAGACTTCAACCAACTGTTGTTATATTTTATTACTGATAAATGGATTTTTTATATTTGGAATGTTAGAAGATGGTGAAAAGGTGAATTATTCTTGGACTATTAGCAAGAGAATGAAACTTTTGCCGACTTGGTTGCTAATATCTCTTTTTAGGAGCCCATTTTTGGTTTATAATTTCTATAGGCTACAAATGTTATAGTGATAGGCAAAACACAATGGTAAACTGCTAGCTTTTTGTTTGGAAAAGATTGCAATTGTGATGTATCAGTCATGTCTTTGCTTTTGTAGTAAAAGTAGTCGACAGTAATTTTTTAGGTGCTGTAGTTTATACGGTTTGTGTTGCCAACTTGAACTCAAAAGTGTTTGTTTCCATAATGATGGCGACTCCAAAGTTAGTTAACATACATAAGATGTAGCTAAGGTTGAAGCACCAAGGAAGTTGAGGCCCTAGGTTCAAATTCCCCCCACTTTTTGAATCTCATCCCTTTTCAGTTAGAAAAAAAATTAAAAAATATTTTTAAGTTTTAGTACAACTCAATTATTTTTGCTTTACTAAATACTAGCTATTGCTTGCAATTATTTTTCATTTCTTTTTATTAGCTCAGAAACAAAGCTAAGAGAGATTACTAGTGGTGAAAAACAATCATGTAGTGGCTAAAAAAAATCATATAGAGAGATTACTAATATGTGACAATTGTTGAAGTAATAATTGGCTTTTTAATAATACTTTTTTTTGGGGGGGGGGGGTGGGGATCTCATGTTGCAATTATTGACTCACTAAAAGCATGAGTTCAGAAGAAACATATATCCGTGTGATACGCAAGCCCAATTGTTACTTGTTTTGGCCCGTTGTGAGGCTAAATCCTTCGAGCCCATTGGTTTAAGATCAGAGTGTACTAAGCTCAGCTTTTGAGCGTCTTGTGTCAGATTATTTGAAGTTGTTTTCGCAACTCACAAGAAAGGAGATCATATATATATGTCTCAGATTATCTGAAGTAGCTTTTGTTTCTTAACTTGTAATAATAATCTTGACTTATTATCGCATTTATATAAATTCTTTTTGCTTTTGATTTTTGTCATTAGCTTGGTAGATATGTTTAAGAATACAAGGATAAAGTAACTTTTGTAACAATTGGAAATGCTGATCACCGAGTGTGAAGTGACTGACCTGATTGCCTTTCACTTGTTTTAAGCTTTGTTGCACGAACTCCACTTCCCAGGAAAATGAATATATAAATCTAAATCCAAATATGTATATGAAAGTTATTCTTTCAATTACCCATATTTTCTCCTAGGTGGCTTACCTAATTGAAGAAAAGAGATTATTTGTATACTTGGATTTTACCTATACTTGTATCTAACTCTTTTCTAATTAGTTTTGCTGCTATTTTTCTCTTTTCTAACAACTTCATCTTTTTTTTAATAAATTCAATTATTTTTTCCTATAGTTCATATATTTTCTAACAATATCATCTGTTTTGAAAAATTTGTATAATTTTTTATCCATATGGATAAACTGTGTGAAAGAAACTTTAGCTGTTACATCAATACATTTATCAATATTGCTAGAAGCTAAATATTTATTGATATAGAAAATAAATTACTGGATCTTTTGCACTTAATTAAGTATGAATATGTAGCTAGGATTATAATCATCATAAAAATTTTAGTTATCTAAAAGACTAGCTATGGATTTTTGTCATGCATTACAATATTTGATGAATACTATTATGTTACAGTAAAAGTATGTAAAGAAGCTTTTGAAAATTAGTATGATAGTTAAACATTTAAAACACATCAATTTTTTAAAATTAATATGAACGATCATGTAAATTGTTATTAATTTTTTATTTAAATTATTCATGTTTGCAAATTTTACAATAAATAAAAAATGAACCATGCTAAAGCACGGGCAAAATACTAGTTGATAGTAGATTATCAATGAACCATATCATTGGGATTGATTAAACTGAATTTGTTTCTTTTCCATTGACACGAGATTGTAGTCATGCCAAAAGTATGTAAATCAGTCATCTAGTTTTGGTTCATCTGATTTTTTTTAAACTTTATTAGCAATTCAATCATGGTATAGTTGTTAACATTTTCTTTTCTTTTGTTGCCCTTAATAAAAGAATTCTTTTTTGCTTGATTTCATGTTGCAAATCCCACCATCTCCTTCTTTAATAATGGGAATAGAAATAGAATAAAAAATTAAAAAAATTATTTACATTGAGCTTGCCCTACACTAGCTTGTGAAGCCTTTGCCACGCCGAGCGTGAATCCCACATTGAGGTATTATGATGTGCATATAATGGAGTTCGATCCATGCGGTGGATGTTGTGTATGTGCACACTTGAATCTTCCTAATGTAAAAGAGGCAATCCATGCTAATGTAACCAAATTACACTATGATTGGGAACCATGCAGGTTTTTGGCTCCTATATTTTGACTAATGTACCTTTTTACAAAAATTGAACACTGGGAAGATAGAGCATCAGCCGTCCTTCCTTTCATCAAAGAGTTGATGAAGAATATAATTTGAGTCGAAGCATCAAGTAAGACCTAACCATATCAAATAATCAAAACAGCTTGAATATACAAATTTATCTTTTTCAATTCCGTTCAAACCAACCCAAGAAAATATGTGATTGAGAAATCATTTTTCCAAACAAACAAACAAACAAAGCAACAACAAGAATAGCTAACAACTTCTAATAGTTCATGTGACCCTTGGCCTAACTATATTGCCAGTGTAAAAGGGGCTGCCCATAATGCCCCATATCCATGAACAGGTCATCTTCGAATCTTCTATTGTATAATAATACTGGCAGCGAAAATAGTATAATTATTGGGTTCTTGAGTTGGTATAGGTCCCTATTTTAGACTTTTAAATAAGACAAATAGTGGGGTTAGTGGCTAGACAGTGATTAAGGATAAAGCGTGTAAATTAATTCCCTTTTGGGTATTAATTCCCTGCTAAATTCATTCACTATATTTAGATTATTGTTTCCACCATTTGTGTAGAGAAAGTAATGTTGAAACTTATCTGCTTACTATGACCCTGTCCTTCTTTAGTTGAATAAATTGTAATTTTATATTCTTATCAAAATATTATTTATGATTGGTTTTCTCTGATATTGCTGAAAAATGTAATACATTGAAAAAAAAAGTTAATTTCTTTTTTTAATTTAGTGTTTTTTAATGCTGTGGATCAGCCTTGGAGCTTTGATTTTCAACAAGCACAAATTATTATTTTTTTGGTGGCCATGGCTAATATTGTCACACAGAAAGGACACATTTTTAGACAGTGACGAGTGCTTTGCTTTTCCGGTTGTGCACATGCCAAGTTTGACCTTGACTTGCATAATGGGCCCATTCATTATTGTCATGTAATCATGATTTGTCTTCTAAACATCAGATCTGTGGCTAATCAAGTACTATTTTGCATGATTTACAGAAAGATCATGATCACTGAAACACGAGCAACTGCCTCATTGCTGCTCGGTGTATCCACCCACACGCAGAGTCACCTATAAAATCCTAAGGGATAATTTCAGAAACCTCCCTTGAGATTTCTGGCAATATCATCTAGTACCCCTAAGGTTTCAAAAATATCACTTAGCTCCCTTATTTTCAAATTTTTGTATCATTTCAAACCAATTCAAAATATACTATTAAAATAGTCATTTTAAGAAAAAGAACATAATTTCTTTCTGATATTACCCTTCAATTGCTTTACTATTACAAATTAAAGAGTATATTAATCAAAATTTCAAAACTAAGGTAAAAGTATGAGGTATAAATATGATGGAACATAATATAGCAGTTGTTACCATAAAACAAAATTTTTTAAACTATAAAAAGGAAATTTTATTTAAAATGTTTTAAAACTAGAAAAATAAAATTTGTTGTCTTTTTTAAGGTTTAATTATGTACTACTATAACAGGGGATTGATTATTTTGGTAAAAATGTAGTTTTTTTCTACTAAAGTGTTGCAATCTAGGGGATTAATAATGATTTTAAAACTTTACGTTGGGTCCACATTTTTTTTTTGATATGCTAATTATGTGCTTTTTAGGTTTTTTTTTAAAGGTGCCTTTTAGGCTACCGAATAAAGAAATTTTTCATTTTATATAAGCTACTTTGAGTGAATTTATAAAATTTTTATAAATTATTTAAAATTTTCATTTTTTTTGTCTATACCAATTGCTTGAAAGTTTAAAAAAGGAAAAGTGTTTAAAATTGTATTTGTAACTTATTTCAGATGGCTGTGAAAATTAATTTGTAATCCTATCAAGATGCAAAAAAAAAAAAGTTATTTTATAAAGTATTATGATGATTTTTATTTGTTTTGTAAATTATTCAAAAGTTTAAATTTTTAATATCTTTCGTCCAAATTACAAAATAAATTTTGTTACAGGATCTCTCAACTTTGATAAAAACTTATAATTTTCATTAAAGCAATAAAATGGTATATATTCAAATGTTGAGGGATTTCAAATTATTTGTCATGACAATTAAGGAGATACAATAAAAGGGTAATTTTGGAATGAAATTATCAATACACTCCAAAAAATAGTTTTTTTAGTATTATATTTTGAATTGGGTTAATAATGATACAAAACTTTGAAAATAAGAGAGGTAGGTGATATTTTTGAAACTTCAAGGTGTTTGATGATATTGTTAGATACCTCAAGGGAGATTTCTGAAATTATCCCAAATCCTAAAACTCACTCATAGAAAAAATAGATAGAATTCACAACATGTATCCTTACAACATAACAGCTAAGTTTTTTGGGAGTTTGTATAAAATTCTACTGTAACTTACTGTAGAAGTTGTTGAAAAAATTTTTGAAAGTGAAATTTTTTATGTGTTTTGGGGGTCTTATATTAAAATTTTGAGAGTTTTTTGAGGATTCTTGCAGATAATGTAGAAAACAAACAAGTTTTATACAAATTTGCTAAAAATTTGCATTAAAACTTTGGAAGTTTTTTAAGATTTCTGTAGAAAAGTAAGTAAAAAAACTAGTAGCATACAAACTTGGCAAAAAACTCAACTGCCAAACAAGGCTTAGAAAGAAAGATGTTTTTGTGAAAATTTGTTCCTAACGCATAAGATACATATTTAATGTTGTAAAATATTCATGAAGTGTAACTAGAGAAAACTTTATTGTCTGTTTTATATTTTTAGTTGAAGAAAGTAGTCTATTTTTAGAGTATTTGAAAGATATGAAGTTTTTTTTAATTTTTTTTAATTGTTCGTCAAAACTAGGGAGAGTCTTTTTCTCAATATGTGGACAAAGAAGAGTGAAATCCATGTGGAAAAGCATGATGTAGTAAAAAAAGTATATATATTCATATTTCGGCCCTGTTCTCTATTGTTTTGGATTTTATAAAATCTGATAATAAAGAACAATCAGAATCAACAAAAGCTACTCTTTGATTAATTATGAAGTTTAACCTTTTTGATAATTTAAAAAATCTATAATTAGAATGTAAAAGCAATCAAGAACATCGCAAAAACTAATTATTCAAAATTAGAATATATAATCAGTTAAAATAATTAATTGAGAACTAATCCTTCCTATTGATATATGATAAGTAAGTCATCAAATAGCGTTTTCACAAATGAACGAAAAATTTCAGAGGCATTTTACTATCATAATTCGTTCATGAAAAGATGATAAATTAATTAAAAGCAATTATATCATATTTCGCAATTACTTAAAATAGCTAAGGGTGTGTTTGATAAAACAGAAATCTGAACTCTAAAGTCTGAAATCTGAAATTTGAAATCTAAATTCATTAAGTGATTGAATTGTTATGTGCTAAATCTAATACATTTGAATGTATATCACATTCAGTGATAAGTGAATAGTTTATCACTTATTTTTAGGAGCAAGTTTTCCTAAAAAATTCAGTGCCACTTAATTCATTCAGATGTTCTATTTTTAGTTATCAAACGGTCTGAACGTGTTAAGATCTAAATCCATTAAATTTAAGTGCTGAATTGTGTTATCAAACGGGCCCTAAGAGTAACTTCACAAATCACACCTAGATGATAAATATAATTAGCCAAAGGAAGAGAAGTGTAAGTGTAGTAAATACTTCTCTTTATGCAGCCATCATACCGAACCATCATGTTTAATGTTTAGTATATAAAAACTCTCAAAGTTGCCGATTTGAAGGGAAAAAAGAGAAGTAAAACTCTCAATACTACTCAAAAGCATTCTTGTAAGACATTATTCCGAGTAAACCTTTAAGTATTTATTGTGGACCTCTCTACTTTTATCACCAAGTTATAATTTTCATTTCTTTTTGTAAATCAAGTTGACAGTTTTAAGAATCAAACTTATTGCAACCAAAACTACTGAATCGATCAAAAGTATACCATTAAAACATGCTTGTTAAAATTTAAAAAAAATATTTGAAATACAGACGAAAATTGAAAACTGCCATATTATTTAGATGAACTTGCATATACTAACTTGTCATTGAGAAGAATTTTGATCTATTCTGCCAACTTGATAATACAAAATTAGGGCATCAAATTTCGCATTGAAGCCGAAGTGGCCGGCCGTTTTGCAATGCGGGTTTGTTATGATTACCAAGAAAAATCTTTCAAAGAAAAACCAAAAGATCTTGCTAATGACGTTCTGTTGAAATCACCGCCTACCTTCATTGCTTTTCTTATTTTATCCTCATGATTTGTTCTTATAATCAATAACATCATGGGTATTTAAAAACAATTAACAAAAAGCTTTGGGAATGAAGGAAATTTTTGTATGATTAGCATAAAGTAAATATACATAGTTAACCACCATCTCCAAATGCACACCATTTACCTGTTTTATAACAACCAGAACATCAATATAAAACGACCAAAATTCCCCTTATTGCAATTGGATTAATTAAGGTCATTAGTTGTCCTAAACTCCTAAATCAACGACACCATTTACAATATCAGATTTCCAGCCAGTCCAACGCTACGGCCATACTGGCCTGCTTTTTAAGCTACTTGAGTTCCACACGGTTGGCATTTCTTCTGCACCATCCAAGTTTTCTTATCTATAAGGAAAATTCACACTCCAAAATTTTGGAATTTAAAATTCTAGTATTTTTAATGCACAAATTAACATGTAGGATACGTATTAGTATTTCGTGTAAAATGACCAAAATGCCCCTAAATTCAATCGGATCCTACAATTTCAAAACCAGGTTTTCAACCAGTCCAAGGCTCCAAACCGTGAAGATTTGGCCTGTTGCCACAATGGCGGAGCGTCACATATGACGTCCTTATGCTTGTTATGTTTGATAGTTCTTATGCACCCCTTATACTTCAGACTCGAAAATCGTATAGTTCAGAAAGCAAGAATACTCCAAGGATGGAGACCAAGAAAACCCAAATTCTTCTTCTCTCAACTCTCTTGCTTTCATCTTTGGTTATCAAGACCCTCGGAAAAAGCCATAGGGAAGCTGACTATCAATTTTTCAAGGCTAAATTGAAGCCTAATTCCAACATTGACAAATCTGACTTCACACCATTTGAGAATCCAGCTGAGCCTACCCAAGATGGGCTGAAAGAGAGAGATGTCATTCAGGAATTGCCCGGACAACCCCCTGTTAGTTTCAAACAGTATGGTGGATACATCACCATCAATGCCACTGCTGGCCGTGCTTTCTATTATTACTTCACCGAAGCACAGGATCCCAAGAGATCTCAAGATTTGCCCCTGATCCTTTGGCTCAATGGAGGTATTTTGCATATGCTTATTTAAACTAATTTCAATTCACTACGTCACAGGTTTTTATGTCTAACGTGTTCAAATCAGTCTGGAATCATCCCAATTTGTTGTATATGCTTTCGGCACAGGTTTTGTATATGCTTACTTTTGGTTTCGAAACAGGTCCTGGTTGTTCTTCACTTGGCTATGGAGCAATGCAAGAACTTGGACCATTCAGGGTTGGTAGCGACGGCAAAACACTGTTCAAGAATCAATATGCCTGGAATCATGGTGTGCAATCTCCCCTTGAAAATTTTACCAAGATTGTCATATTGATGTTTAGGTAATTAATAATTTTTCAATTAATTTGTTCTGCCAACAGTTGCCAATGTTCTGTTCCTAGAATCTCCAGCAGGGGTTGGATTTTCATACTCCAACACAACATCAGATTTTGTGAAGGGTGGGGATAGAAAAACTGCTGTGGACAATTACATTTTCTTACTAAAATGGCTTGAGAGGTTTCCCGACTACAAAAATAGAGATTTTTACATTGCTGGGGAGAGCTATGCTGGTCATTATGTACCTCAATTAGCACATAATATTGTTCACCATAACAAGAAGGCCAACAAGACAATCATTAATCTCAAAGGAATTCTGGTTCGTGTCTCTACTTGGCTCGTTATTTTTGTCGTCAAAGAAAAGGACTTTTGCTTCAACTGTGGGCCTAACTTATCCTCCTCAATGTGGAGAATGACTAGACTTTCGAGAAAAAGAATCTTTGGAGCATGAAACATATAGGGTTCATATGGATTAGGTATTTTTTGGAATTTTTTAAAAAATTAAACTGTAACAGTAACATTGTATTTCAAAAACTATTCACTGAAAATTTATTTGAAATACTTTTAAAATTTAAAAATTTTATTAAAACATTTTTAAAATTTATTGAATTTTCAAACACTGTCACCATCCCTCCTCTCCTCACTCTTCCCACCCACCACCGCCCCTCTCCTTCCCTCCTCCTCTATTCCCATTCTTCCCGTTCTTCCCCATCCCTCCTCCTCCCTCTTCCACCTCCTCCCCTCCCCTCCCCTCCTCCCTCCTCCTCCCTCCTCCTCCTCCCTCCTCCCCTCCCTTCCCCCTTCCCCTGCAAACCTGCCCCCCACCCCCCAACTGCGACCACTTGTTTTTTTTTTTTTTGGGTGTTCAAAATCATTTGAAAACAGCATTAAGGAATCTCATAAATTGGCTGAGTTGAACACATCAACATGGGTTTCGTAAATTCGGTTGTGCTTAGGACCAAAAAATGCTCGTGGCTAGATAATTTCTTATACCATTTTCAACAAATCATTGAATTGTCTATATTGAGATTAAGAGAGCTGCAACATGTAAAACTACTTTGTTAACGTTGTCTTTGGAAATGTACTGAAGTTACTCTCTTACGCCAAAATGCAGATTGGAAATGCAATCATCAACGATGAGACGGATACCAAAGGCCTGATTGATTACTTTGCAAGCCATGCTTTGATTTCCCCTGAATCTTCAAGAAAACTTCACAAAGATTGTAATTTCTCATTGGATGCTGAAACATCTGATGAGTGCAAGGATATCATAACAAAAATTAGAACCATTGCAGGAAATATTGATATCTACAGTATCTATTATCCTCTGTGCTTGGATGGCAACTTGACCAGCATCCCTAAGAGGTTTTCTGTAAGTTTTCCCCTGCTTTTGGTCTTAGCAGATTCCATGAATACTTCTGTAAGTCATTTTATGTGGTAATAGTCTTTGAACATTTGCCTAAAGATAGTTCTAATTAGAGGCTTTAAAGTTCAGTCCGTTGGATCTTAATTTCTTTCTGTTTGTGTGTCGGCGCGTCTTAGCTAGTGGCAGGCGATTAAGTAGTGCTCTTTCTGTCCGATTATTAATTTTTTTATTAGTTTTTTCATTTTTCCACTTGAAAAAGTAGCTTTCCCCACCTACCAATGCACTATTCACATTTTCAAAGTTTGAATCTATCTACCACATCCAAACACAATAATCACATGTCCCCCTTAAAAAGATTTTTCAAAAAAACAACTTATAGGGTCGTTTGGGAAGCAAGTTTTTGCTCAGTTGTATTCAACTAATTTTTTTACCAATTTTTGCTTTAGAATCTCAAAAAACTTTTCAAAAGTTTTTAACATACACACTTACAATACCCAAACAACACATTCCAAAGAATTAGCCCTTCTTTTTTTCTTCTTCCTCCTCCTTCCCACACCTCAATCCACCACAACCCCCACCATTGACCACCTGGTGCCGAAAAATTCCTCCTTTTTTTTTGTCTCTCTTCCCTTCTCTCTATCTCCCCCCTTCCCCTTCTCCTCCTCCGTCCCTCTCCTCCCATCTCCCCTCTCCTCTCCTCTCCCCTCCACCCTCCTCCCTCCCTGACTAGATCTGGTCGTGTGACCTGCTTTGGTCCTGCAAACAGCGGCCAGTTAGGGAGGGAGGTGGGTGGCATGGGAGAGGGGAAAGAGGGGAGGGAAGAGGAGGAGGAGAGGGAGAGAGAGAAGAAAGAGGAAAAAAAAGAGAAGAGATTGGTTGCCAGCAGTGGGCACCAGTGATGACTTTCGGCGCAGGCCACCAGCAAAAGAAACATGATCAGTGGGTGGACTGGGGGAGAAGAAAAGGAGAGGAAAAAGAAGGGAAAAGGAAGAAAGAAAAGGAAAAGGAAAAGAAGGAAAAAAAAGAGAATTTTTTACATACACCATATAAGTTTTTTTACAATTTCTACAATAAATTATAGTAAAGTTTTATGCAAACGTCCAAAAAACTCATCCTAAAATTTTATAGTAAAATTGTAGATTACGAAACAGAGGGAGTAACAAAATCCTTTTTCATGAGCCCTAAAAAGAAAAAAGGGGAAAATATCAGGGGTTTTTTAAAGTTATTGCTAGGTAATGAAAACAATGAAAAGTAAAACAAATTTCTTTTCATAAAATATTTCAACATCTTATTTTTGGTAATGTGATATGCAGATAATGGAGATCGACCCATGCAGCGAATATTATGCTTATTCATACTTTAATCTTCCTGAAGTACAAGAGGCACTACATGCCAATGTCACCAAATTACACTACGATTGGCAACCCTGCAGGTTTTTCTACACCTACCCCCCCGGGGGGAGTGGGAATCTTGTATCTTTTTATAAAAATTTGAATAGTCCTTTATTTTCCTAATAACTAAATGAAAAAGAAAAAATTGCAGTGATGTTCTTAAAGATTGGGAAGATAGTCCGTCAACAGTTCTTCCTTTTATTGAAGAGTTCATGGAGAACGGAATTCGAGTGTGGATATTCAGGTAATTCGTTGCCATACACGTGTGTATTTTGAAAAATTAGGGATGTCATAGGGTTACAAAGAAATTTATAAAAGTAGAGAGAGGGCAAAGTTGAAACCACATAAAGTTAGACTGCATCGCAAAAGGACTTAGTACAATTAGGGTTTGGTACAAGTCAATTTGGTTGTTATATATTTTACATTATTTGATACATAATTATATTATATTATCGTATTAAGAGAAAAAGTGATGTATATGAATAAAATACTTGACATATACTCGGTACAACATTGGGATGTATTTGTACATAAAAAATTTTAAACGTGTAAATGATCGGACTAAACCACACAAATCTCAGTACCGAGTCTCGTCCCACTTGCATCACACTAGTGGTACACGAAAATTTCGTTTTCGGGGATGAACTATAAATTGAAATATTTTTAATTTTTTGTGGGCACAAAAGTTTAAAATTACATAGAAATTTCTGAAAGTATCAACTTTTTAAGGTAGAAATTTTTTATTTTTCAAAACTTGAGGTGTGGAGACCCTTCCTTGCAACCCTAATTCCGCCCATGCTGTGCCCAATCTTTATTGGTCAACAACTTTTTTTTTTTTTTTTTGGGAGTTCAATTTTGGTATCTGCCGATGACCGAATCATGTATCAAGAGTCATTTTTACACTTAATTAACTTTTGGGACACACAACTTGCAGCTGTTTGATAAAAAAAATTCTACAGTCCACAAGATAACATGTAAACAATATTACTCTTCACGAACAATATGACTATTTTATTTGGTCCTAATCAGTTGCAGATCCACACACACTTGAGCCCCTCTAGTTTAATGAAATTATATTTTAGGCATAAAGTTTGCAACTTTTAATTTTTGCACCATCTTTTTATCCCCGCCCCTTAAATTTTGTCAAATACTCCCTCCACTCACCTTGCACAGCTACGTCCCCTATTTTTGTAAAATTCACTTCCTACAATATTGCCTCCTTAAATTTTTAAAAATTTTACTCCTCTATTTACATTTTTGCCTTAAACAATTGAAGTTTTGTGATTATCCTTGGCGTAATGCACCCAGATATTTGAATCTAGCCATTTATATCACTTTATGAAGTAGAAGTTCTTAAATCCTAGCTTCCCCACTACCCCTAATGGTCTTTGTTAGCTTTTGTTTGGATTTCCATTTTCTCTATTACATGGTACATTTATATAACCTTCATGTTACATTGTTGTTAATAGTGGTGACGTAGATGGAAGGGTGCCAGTGACTGGAACACTATATTCCTTAGAAGTGATGAATATAACAATTTTAAATTCTTGGCGTGCCTGGTATCGTGACGGGGAGGTTAGTATTTTATCATTCTTACCCAAAAAAGATAGGGGAAAAAATACTTCAATAAATATTGTTTTATATGTTTTGGTTTTCTAGGATCCACATATGGAGGATCTAATGGGTAGCAATAACATTGACATATTACCACATATAGTAATAAGATTCTTAGTATGTTTTTTTTCTTACATTATAATAATAATCTTGATTTATTATTTTTGTGATTAGGTTGGTGGATATGTTCAAGAATACAAGGATAATTTAACATTTGTAACAGTTAGAGGTGCTGGTCACCAAGTGCCAAGTTACAGACCTGATCGAGGTCTTTCACTAGTTTCAAACTTTGTTGCAGGGACTCCGCTCTCCAGAAAATGAATATACAAATAGATATTAGATTATCATTGAACTATCCCATATTCATTATCTCAATTTGTTTCTTTTCCATTGACCCAAAATTTTAGTCATGGCAAAAATAAACAACTCACTCGTCGAGTCTTGGTTCATTCGGCTTTTTTTTCTTTACTTTATTAGCAATTTAACTTAAAAAAAACAGTGAGAATTATACATTGCATAGTTGTTAAGATTTTCTTTTCTTTTGTCATTTTGAAACTTGGGTTTGATTTGCATGTTGCACTTCCCACCATCCCCACCATCCCCTTCTTTAATTAAGAGGACAGGAAATGGGAAAATACATTAAATGTTATTTGCCAGATGGGGCATGAATGCCAAAATTGAAACAAGAATTTGATTGGAAGAACTGAATCAACACATATAATTGACAAATTTAACTTATTTTAACATAGTATTTTTTTTAAAAGATATGAAGATAAAATAACCAATTTTTCAATTAAAAAATAATTTTTAGTTACAAATGATATATGGCAGTTTTTCATTAAACAATAAATATGCCATGTAAACTAATTTATAAATGAGAAGTAATGCTTAATTGTAATAATAGTTTCATTGTCTAGAAATATGTGGTGGAAACTTCTTCATGGCAAACTTACCTTAAGGTTTAAACCATGACTTAAAAAAAAAAGTACTTTAAACCATGATCTGAGTGGACACGTTTGGACTTCCCTTTTAGGCTTAATTTACAATCGACATTGCTTTAACCCCTCATTTGGTATGTTAAAACCTTTTCAACTTCTCTATTCCATTTCAGTGTTTGGTATGGACATTTTTTGTTGGAAAATCCTTACCCCTAGAAAGTCTATTCCAACTTTTTGCTAGAATTCCATTCCTTACAAAAATCTAGGGAAAGCTTATCTATCCAGGAAATACCTAAATTATAGGAGTCAACATTACTCTCCTATATTCTATATCTCTATTTCTTGTGTACATATTGATCTTTCATATATATTAATTTGTCATTTGTTTTGTCAAATATTAGGTCCATTTTATGAGTTTAGTTAATAAGTTTATTACCTTTTTACTTATGAATAATTCTAATTCTATTTAATGACTTTTCTTTCTTTTTACTTTGAAATAAAATATTCAGTTGACATTTTTAATATATTTTTATTTACAATGTTGGATTATATGATAATATTTGTTAACTCAAACAAACAATAACATGCCAAAATACATTCATATGAAGTTTTAAAAAATTTAAAAAAAAAAGAAGAAAAGAATGAAACCACTAGACCAGTTGCTAAGGCACAATTACATTTTCTTATTTACAAATAGTTCTTAAAACCCTTTAGAAGCAAATCAAATAAATAGAATTTAACGTGCATGAGTGACGGATTTAACATGCACAAAAATTACATGGGATTCAACATGCATGTAATTTAAAATTTTAATTTGGTTACAACTGGTATTTACCTATTGCAATTGTAACAGTTAGTATTCACCTATTATAATTGTACGCTATTAAAAAGTTATGTTCTTACTTAATAAATTATTGTGATTTTATGTTATTAAAGTTCTTTCCTAATTAATAATTCATTTGTCTTTAAATCAAAATGTTTATAGAATGTTATATATACGGGCAATTAAGTCAATATAGTAGTTTTTTTCATTCCATTTTGACTTCTCAATATGATTACATCAGACATGGGAGAAGAAATTAACATTTCATTCTGATTTGGTTACAAAACACTGGAATGACAATATTTTCCTATCCATTCTGGCAGGAAAAGAATTATGAGTGGAAAGCCCTTTACATTTTAGTTCTTTCCAACGTACCAAATGAGGAGTAAATTTGCATGATGCTTTTTGTTCAACAGAAACGGAACTAAGGTCTAGGGAACTTCTATAAGGGTTCATTTGGTTTATAGGATGAGACAAGATTGAATGACTTATCCTGTCTCATCCAACGTTTGGTTGCATGTTTATAATTGGGTAGATATCCATGTTAACCGAATTAATCCTCTCTAGAGGGGATAAAGTCATTCCACGGGAGGTCTTGGTATTATTTATCCGAGAATAATTGTGAGAAAGGATAATGATTTATCAGATTCTTTATCCTTATCAAGAAAGACAAAACCTACAACTATATTATAAATAAACCAAACACTGGATAATAAGGATGAGTAATTCCATGATTATTAATCCCAGGATTAATTATCCAAGAATGAGTCATCCCATCTCAGCCAATCAGTGAACCAAATGAACCCTAAATGGGGCCCACCACTTGTATAGAAGTAGCCGAATGGAATTTGATTTTTGCGACTCAACGAGGTCGAGTCCCAAATCAAAGATCTCAACTGCATTTAATTCTAGTTTACACCCTTTAATTATCCATGGATTTCTACTTTAGTCTCTAAAATGGGATGCTTTCATCTTTAAAATATAAAATTAGTTCCACTTTAAACAGAATGGTTGATGGAAGCATGACAAATTTCATATTTTAGGAACTAATATAAAACAAACCTTTTATTTTGGAAATTAAAGTGAAAGAGATTCCATCTTTATTCTTGAAGGAGTAAAATGTTCCCATTTGAAGTTTAGTGGTCAAAGTGGGAACTCGGGTATAGTTGACAAGTGTAAAGTAAAATTAACCCTAATTAAATAATTATAGTTGACAAGTGTAAAGTAAAATTAACCCTAATTAAGTAATTCAAACCCAAGCCTACGTTGGAGATAATCAGGATTAGCCATCGCCACTTGCCAAAATTAACTTTCCAAGTCTATCTTTGAGATTAGCCACCATCATCACTAATAGAAAAATACTATCCCATAGGATATATGACCCTATACGATAGAAATTAAATAAACTAAAAGATGGTACCCTTTCATATTATCGTGATTTTGAATCACTTGTTATAAGTGAACTCTCTTAGTAATATCTCCATGAGGCTATCATTGAGGAAGATTGGTAAAACACCATCATGATTGAGGGTTTCGAACCGTAGATGATTTCATACCTTCGTATTCTGATTGAAGATGTCATTTTCACTTTCCAAGGTTCAATTTGGGTGGTTTCTTGAGCTTTTAGAAATAGTTACTCATCTTTTAGCTAAGTTAGCATCATCAGTTTTCCATTCAAGTATTTGGAATGATTCTCTATCTACCTTTGTTGTTTCTACTCTTGCAGCGGATGCCCCATTTGATAATCCAACTAACACTTAAACTTAATGGATTCAGATTTTAATATGTTCAGATGCATTTGATAATCAGAAATAGATCATTTGAATTAATTAAATGACACTAAATTTTTTAAACAAAATTTGCTCCCTAAAATAAATTATAAACTATTCAGACATATATGAAATAGAATAAAGATGGACTTAATGCGATATATATTCAAATATATTAAATTTAGTACTTAACAATTTAATCATTTAATGGATTCAAATTTCAGATTTCAGATTTTAGAACTTCAGTTTTATCAAACACAACCTAGTATATTATTAAGGACTAGCTTCACTTTGTATCTTTAACTTTAATTTTGGACACTTTGCCCTCTAAACTCTCAAGTTCGAATACTTTGCACTCTAAACTCTCAACTGTGTCCTATCTAGATTTAATCAATTGACAACTTAGCAAAATTGACAACAAAGAGGACCCAATAAATCAATGACAATGAGTTGAAAGTAGGTAAAAGGAGCCAATATATCGTAGTAAAAGTAAAACAACATATTCTCATTAATTTGCACTATCTTTCATCTGGTTGATTTTGCTATAATATTAGTCATTGAAACCAAAAAATCAATGACAATGTGTTGAAAGTAGTAAAAAAAACTAAGGGATCCAAGTCAGAATACAACAATACATTTTCATTAATTTTCACCATCTTTTATCTCATTAACTTTGCAAACATAATCATTCTTTTTTCTCCATCATTTATGTTTGTTAAATTTTACCAACAAAAATTATTAAATTTGTTCATGATATTATGTATCACTACATTTTTGTTTAATTTCGTTGACATCACGAATGTTTTATTTTCTCATATGTTGGCAGGTTTTTCTATGCCATCAGTGGGATAGAAATGCATAAGACATACTTGCCATGAAACCCTGACTATTACGACTTAATGTGTACCATGAGAAGATCAACACAAATCTATCTGCTATACCAGAAAAAAATCATGAATATTAGTATACTTGATGTGTGATAAAACAATACCAAGTCGTATATTTACAAATGTGCAAGTTCGGTGATAAATAGATACAAATACTTTCAATAAGTGTCACATCAAATGTTCTTGATGTTTTCATCGATATTTCTTGCTCTTACTCACTCTAGTTGATGACCCTAGGAAGATGGAAAGATGAGAAAAGTTTCCAAAAGCTGGATGATGATTTCCCATAACTCATTCAAAATAGACAAGTTTCCAAATTTAATTTATACTTTTTCCTTTCTTTATGCATAAGGACCTTTTGGTTTTTCATCGTTGTTTTGTTTTAATTATCTAAAAAAAAAGAATGCTGCCGTCAGATATTGTCCAATTTGAAACAAACGCTAGAGTACTTAGGATTTGTTATGTCCATATTATGAAATTGTAATAGTAATTCGTTTAAGAGCGCCTAAGTTATTGTTCATATATGAAATTGTAATAGTAATTCGTTTAAGAGTGCCTAAGTGATTGTTCACATTTCAGTAATTTAGTACTACTCGTACAAAACTTGAGCTAATTTCAGTCAATCTGAAATAATTGCTTTAAATGAAACATATTTTAGTTAAATTTTTCATAGGAGGGATTGGTTGGCTAGAAAGCTTATCTTGTATGCATTCAAGTTTTTGTTGGATTTATCAGTCCTTTCTCTCCTCCTTGGAACCATTATTGTCCTATTGTTTTTGGTGTCAATTTGCCTTTCATTGTCCTGGCTTACTGTGGTAACTTTTGATAAGATCATCTTTGCCTCACCTAAAAAAATTGAGAATCCTTAGGTTTGAATTTGGCATACATTTTTTTAATTTGACCTTTCTTTTGGGTTATTTGATTGCTGTTGTATGCCAATATAGGTATTAAGATTTTACGAAATTTTAGGGTTTTGGAGTAATCAGAATTATGCCATTTGATAACAAATCTGATCATTTTAACCTCTTATGAAGTATGACTGTTTATATTTTCCTGTCTTATTATTTTATGCCATAATTTTCTCTTTTTTAGGGGATCTTTTGGTCATTTTATTTAAGGATTAAATTGTTTTATGCTGTCAAGATTTTGTTATACTAATCTTGTCTGGTACATAGGAAAGGTTTGGAAAGGAAAGGTTTGGAAAGGAAAGGTCTTTCTCACTTGTCAATTTTTTTACAGTTTGGTATAGTTCATTTAAGTGGGAAAGCCCTTGTCTCTTAAAATGCTCATTCTAACTTTTTCCTGCAATTTCACTCTGCAAAAGATTTAGGGAAAGCTCTTTCACCTTCATTCTAGAAAGTCTAAATAATAGGATATCATATCCTTATAAATCTTTATACTACATCATAATATCTTAACCTATTTGTAAACTCAATTAATATTTGAATATAAGTTTTCATAATAAATATTTTATCCTTTGACTTTCAAACAATTGTTTATGAATTTTTTTGAATCTTATCAAAATCGAAAATAGATAAAAATATAATTTTTTGACTTCATGTAATTTATACTTTATGTTGCTAATTATAGTGTTAGTAATGACTTTTTAATTTAAAAATCTATATATTAGACTGAGTCAACCATTACAATTGAATAATTTTGTTGTCAATTTTCATTTATTTTTGAAGTAAAATATCAAAATATACCAAATATACCAAATATTGGAAATTGAGTAAACATTCCATTTTGATTTGTCTAACTCTAGAATAATAAATTTTGCCCCCCTTCTATTCTGGATGGAAATGTATTCTAGATGGAAATATCTTTCCATTCTAAGCAATATTATGTACCAAACGGGGGTAATAGGTATAAATGTATGTTGTCTATATAAAAAAAATAAATTTTAAATTTAAACTTTGATTGTGTGACATATATCTGCATCCACCTGTCTATATATAACAGTGCATAAAAAATTATCCTATACTTAAAGGGCTGCTTTGCTTGAAAATTTGTGGAAGCTTCACCAGAAATAAGAGCATATGTTTAGAAGAAACATACGTTCCTGTGATAACCAAGCCCAATTTTTACTTAATTTGGTCCATTGTGAAGCTAAATCCTTTGAGCCCATTAGTTTAGGATAAGAGTGTAATGAGCTATCCTTCTGAGGTTCTTGTGTCAGATTGTTTTAAGTTGTTTTTGCAACTCACAAGAGAGGAGATGATCTTTTTTTTCTTCCTTTTTTTTGTCTTAGATTATTTGAAGTTGTTTATTTTTTAAATTGTAATAATAATCTTGACTTATTATCACACACACACACATATATATATGAGTATATATATATATATATATATATATATATATATATATATATGTATTGCTTTGGTTTTGTCGTTTGGTTGGTGGATATGTTTAAGAATATAAGGATAATTTAACTTTTATAATAATTAGAGATGCTGGTCACCAAGTGCCAAGTTATTGACCCAATTCGGGTTTTTCACTTGTTTTAACTTTGTTATAGGAGCTTCACACCCAATAAAAATGAATACACAAATCTAAATTTAGACACACACACATACAAATGAAAGTTATTATATTAATTACCCATATTCTCTCTCCTAAGTTGTATGCCTAACTAAAGAAAATTAATAGATTATTTGAATACTTAGGTTCTATCTATATTTGTATCTAATTCTTTTATAATTAGCTTTTCTTATAGTTTTCTATTTTCTAACAACTTTATCTTTTTTTTTAAATTGAATTTTTTGTTCCTATAGTTCATCTCTTTTCTAAGAATATCATCTTTTTTGATAAATTTGTATAAATTTTCTATCCATATGGATTAACTTGTGAAACTTTAACTATTACATCAATACACGTATCAATATTGCTGGAGGCTAAATATTTATTGATGTAGAAAATAAATTACTGGATCTTTTGTAATTAATTAAGTATGAATATGTAGCGAGGTTTATGGTCATTATAAAAATTTTAGTTATCTCAAAGAATAGCTATGGATTTTTTGATATGCATTATAATATTTGATGAATACTATTATATCATAAAAGTACGTAAAGAAGTTTTAAAAATAGGTATGATAGTTAAAACTTTAAAAATTTATTTGGGGTATTTTTGGGGGGGGGGGCATTTTTAAAATTGAAAATTTATTTGTGGTATTTTTAAAATGAAAAATTTATTTGGATATTTTTTGGGGCATTTTAAAATTAAAAATTTATTTGGGGTATTTTTAAAATCAAGAATTTATTTGGGATATTTTTGAAATAATTTATTTAGGGTATTTTTTAAAAATTAACCCATCCCCACCACCATCCACCAAATAAATTTTAATTTTAAAAATATCCCAAAAATTACCCCAAATAAATTTTTAATTTTAAAAATACCCCAAAAATTACCCCAAATAAATTTTCAATTTTAAAAAACTCCAAAAATTATCCCAAATAAATTTTTAATTTTAACATGCCCCAAAAAATTACCCCAAATAAATTTTTAATTTTAAAAATACTGCCAAATTTTTTTTCAAAAAACACCTCAAAGTCAGTTACAATAATTGTTTTCACACCCAAAATATTACAGTAGTGTTTTTGAAAAACAACTCTATAAAAAATCCAAACGGAGCCTTTGTTAAGATTTTCTTTCTTTTGTCACTCTTAATAAAAAAAAAATTGTTTGATTTCATATTGCACATCCCATCATCTCCTCGTTTAATAATAAGAACAGAAAAATAATAAAAAACCAAAAAGTTATTTACATTGAGCTGCTTACCCTAAACTGGCTTGTGAAGCCTTTGCCAGTTGCCACATTGGGCATGAATCCCACATTACAGTGAATGTTATGTATATTCGTACTTGCTGAAGTTCAAGAGGCAATCCATGCTTATGTAACCAATTTACACTATGGTTGGCAACCATGCAGGTTTTGGGCACCCCTCCCCGCTCTTTTTGCTATTTTTGGACTAGTGAATCTGTTTAGAAAAACTTGGCATTCCTATTTTTTCTGTTAAGCAAATTGGGAAAAAAAAAAATTGCAGTGACGTTATGAACACTGGGAACTGGGAAGATAGAGCATCAACGGTCCTTCCTTTCGTCAAAGAGTTGATGGAGAATGGAATTCGTAGATCTTAGATGAATATTAAAAGTAAAGATTAGAACCTTACAAAGTTTGAATCACATTTCTGTTTAAATTACTTCGTGGGCCAAACCATGTATCAAAAATCAAAACCATACATCAATATCTTTTTCTTTTTCTTTTTTTTTAGCTTGTACCTTTTCAAATAAACCGAATTGGACACATTATTCATACCTTTTCAAATAAATTTCTATAATCGATAGGATAACATTTAATAATAATATAGAGTTGATTTTATATACATTGGCATTATATACACTATAATGGTTAGATGCATTATATATATACAAAAATTTGAATTCAAGTTCAAATTCAAATTCATTGTCAGGCATTTCTTAATGATAGTGTATGTACTGTATGAGTTGTTTAGATGTACTAGGAGTTCAGAATTAAGACAAGACACCAATAATTTGTCTTCATATTATTTTTCGTTCTTTTCGGCCACACGTTATTTGTCCACGTTCAGCTTTAAATAACCATCAACTATGGACCCTTTTTTGTCAGGTAATGAGCTTATTTGCCTGGAGAATATAAATGTGGGTCTAAGGTTCAAATATGACCAAACCATATCAAATAATCAAAACAGCTTGAATATATAAATTTATCTTTTGCAATTTTGTTCAAATCAACCCAAGAAAATTTGCGATTGACAAATCATCTTTTCAAACGAACAGACAGACAAAGCAACAGCAAGAAGAGCTATCAACTTCTAATCATTCATGTGACCCTTGGCCTAACCATATTGCCAGTGTAAAGGGGCCGCCCATAATGCGGCCCCATAGCCATGAACCGCTCATCTTCGAATCTATTGGTACAATATTGCAAGTAGACGAAATCGTAGATTATGTGGTTATTTAAATATTATAGCACTTTTTTAATGTGATGTATGTGAGATAAAAAGATGATTGAAAAACGTGTTGATAATGTAAGTAGGAAAATAAATCAAATAACTTTATATCCAAACAAACCAAATGGATTAATGTTTCCACCATTTGTGGGGAGAAAGCAATGTTGAAACGTAATCTGTTTACTTGGATCCCATCCTTGTTGAGTTGAATTTATTGTAATTTTATATTCTCATTTAAATATATATAATTGGTGATTCGTTTGCTCTGACACTGTTGAAAAATGTAATAAACCAAAAAGCAAAAGTTAATATTTTGTAATTTATTATTATTTTTTCGGTTAATGCTGCGAATCTGTTCTGGAAAGCTTTGATTTTCAACAAGCATAATTATTATTATTTTGATGACTATGGCTAATATGGGCACCCACAAAAGATACCTATTTTGGACAGTGACGAGTGCTTTGTTTTTCCAGTTATGCACATGTCAAGTTGAGCTCAGCTTGCATAATTTAATGGGCCCAGTCATTACAACCATGTACTCATAATTTGTCATCCAAACATTCAACCTGTCGCGGATCAAGTATTTTGCATGATTCTTTATGGAAGGATCATGAACACTGAAATATGGACTAAGTGCACATAAGGTTATCGGTGAGAGGTTCAAGGATCAGATTCTAATAACACAAAAATTCAAAACGTAAGGTTTAGAAAAATTCATGTAAGTCTAACTCAACTAACATCTGTGGATCCATATCAACACTAGTTGAATATAACATATCCATTATAACAATGTACAAATAGTTTGCAATAAGTTATAATTTGTTGGAAAATTCTTACACAGTTTAGAATAGTTATACTGACAATCGTTTTTGTCCCTTTCTCCCGAAATACAAGCAGCTATCCTCTTTGATACTTTGTAAATATGCATACACACACACATGTATACACATACACATACACATATACATACATACATACATATATATGTGTGTGTATGTACACACAGATATATACACACACACACATATGCATATATATATATATACACACACATACACACACACATATACATACATACATACATATAAACATATGTGTTTGTGAACAACACTAGGGGGATTGGGAGGGAATATCATCCTCCCAAGTTTTGTAAAAACTCAAATTTTCCTTTCTTATAAAAACATTCTAAAACACTTTCCACGAAGTTAAAATCTTGTCCTTGCAAAAAAAAAAAAAAAAAACCTAAAATATTTAAGGTTTTACATTTAAGTTTAGGTATATTAAATTTTCCCCCTTCAAGATGCATACATACATACATACATATATACAAACATACATACATATTACACACATATATATATATATATAGTCGTTTATAATATAATGTATATTACATATAATATATATAGTCATTTATTAAATCCTTAAACTCACTTATAGATGAAACAGATAGAATTCAAAACATTTATTCTTAAAACGTAGAAAGAAAGAAATTTTTGCATGAATTTTTTTATAACGTATGAGATACACATTTAAATGTTGCAATATTCTTGGACTGTAATAAGAGAAAAGTTTATTATGTGTCTTATATTTTCAATTGAAGAAACTTGTCTGTTTTTAGAGTATTTGAAAAATATGAAGTATCTTTTTTTATTTTATTGCTCGTGAGAACAAAGAAGAGTCTTTTTCTCATCATATGGATGGTGAAGAATGGGATCCATGTGAACAAGCATGATGTAGTGAAAAAAAATTTCCTCTTGACATATGATGAGCAAGTCATCCAATAGGATTTTCACAGATAAACGAAAAATTTTCAGAGGCACTTTACTATGATAAGTCGTTCATGAAAGGATGATACATTAATTAAAAGAAATTATCTCATATTCTGCGATTACTTAAAACACTTAAGAGTAACTTCACATATCACACCTACATGATAAATTAGTATCTCATAATTAGCAAAAAGAAGGGAAGTAAAATTTTAGTAAATACTTCTCGTCTTTAAGCAGCCATCACGTTTGATATTTAGTATACACAAGCTACCAAAGTTGCTGATTTGAGGAAGGGAAAAAAAAAAAGAAAAAGAAAAAAACTGTCAAGACTACTCAAACGCATTCTTGTAGGACAGTATTCCGAATAAAACTTGAAGCATTTATTATGAACCTCTTTTCTGAAAGGCATAATTTTCATTTGTTTCTTTACATTAAGTTGACTATTGTAAGAACCAAACTTATTCTACAATCAAAACTACTGAATCACTTGAAAATATACCAATAAACATGCCTATTAAAATTAAAAAAAAAAGAAAAAGAAAAACAGTATTTAAAATATAGATAAGAATTGGAAATTGCCATATTAATTAGATGAACTTGCATATACTAACTTATCATTCAGAAGAATTTTGGTCTATTCCACTAACTCAATAATCCAAAAATAGGGCATCAAATTTCGCATTGAACCCGAAGATTGCACGGCCGGTGTGTTGAATTTATCTGATTCTCTTCCTTACATAACTCTCATTGTATCCTACATGCCGAAAGCAACCATGTTATGATTACCAAGAAAAATCTTTCCAAGAAAAACAAGAAGATCTTGCTAATGATGTTTTGTTGAAATCACCTCTTGCCTTCTTTGCTTTTCTTATTTTTGTCCTAGAGCCATTTGGTAACGTTTATATTTTCTATTTTTCTTTTTTTTTGTAAATTTGAAAAACAAAAATAAAAAATAATGTTTGTTAAAATTGTTTGTTTTTTACTACAAAAAAGAGAAATGTTTATAAACATGAACTTTATTTTCAAAACACCAAAACTATTGTTTTCAGCTGTTTAAAAAAATACTTAAAGTAGAAACTCAATAAATTTAAATTCTTTTATTTCATTTTCACTCAATCACCATCATTTATTCCACCTAAATATCTTAATCTATTTGATCCAATACCATCTAGTTTGGCCCAAGCCAACCCGGCATGGCCTAACCCGAGCCACTGTTAAAACTTATGATTTGTTCTTATGCGGATTTCAACAAATCTAAACCTAATACAAGGTAAAACTTATCATTTTTTAGCTCGAATTCACCCATTTAAAACTTAAGCATGTAATATTTTATTTCAACTCATTTTTCTAGCATGAGTTTCACACCAAAATTGGGTTAACTTCAAAATTTTTTCAAAATTAAAAATATTTTAGTTATATACTATAAGTAAAAAATGATATATTTATATATTTACAATAAATATTTATTAATTATGTATTACTTAATTACAACGTAGTATTTTAAGATAAATACATTTTAATAAATATAAATTAGTTTGTATATTTTTAGTCATATTGACTATGTATAAGTGTTAAACATATGAAATATTTAATTTAATATTATTATTCAAGTTATATGTAATTTAAGTTGAAATTAACTTGACCCAAATCCAATCCAGAATTATGTACTAACTTTAATATACATCAAATTTAAACTTTATTAATAATTTTCTATCACACAACAATTTATTTGAGATAGTGGTTTAATGAACTTTATAATATTATGAACTAAATACCTTTATGTTCTATTTTCACTTAAAAACAGAATAGGTGTTTTGTTTCGTTCATAGAGAAAAAAAAAAGAAATAAAAAAAACACAAATGTTGCCAAATGATTAATAATCAATAACATCATGTTTAACTAGTTTGACAAAAATAATTCACGTTGGTATGAACAGTAACAAGGCATTAGCCATAAAGTGGATGATGTAATTTTATAATTTTCTTCTCTTTCTTATTTTTTCTTTTTTGGGCCCCCGGGGAGGTTAGAATAGTTGTATGCATCAGAAAATGATTTGTAGAGAGAGAGAGAGAGAGAGTGTGTGTGTGTGTGTGTGTGTGTGTGTGTTGTGGATGATTGGACGAGTACTTAAAAAACAATTAACAAAAACTTTGGGAATGAGGGAAAATTCTGTATTGTTAGCATAAAGTTAACCAACACGGTTCATGTGACGGCCCTACCTCCCCCTAAGACGAACCAAAGGGTTTAGCGACCGTCAACTCTAACTTACTAAAATCCTTAATCATATTACAGACCTCAAATAATTACAATTTAAGATCTCTAAAATAATAATACAAGCATTCATTCTTAAAACCTTAATTGAGGTCCAACAATAAATAACAATTAACTTACAAGAGTAAATCCTCAATAATTTATATTAAAATTCCGATAATATCAATTTCAGGTACAATAAACCATTAACTTCACAAATTAATATTAAGCCTATACAAAAGTATGAAAATCCTACCAAAGTAACTAAATCCTCGATCTACGATCCCCACTTCAAGACAAGGAAAACAACGGGGTGAGCTAATGCTCGATGAGGCCAAGGAAAAGAAACATGCAAGCACGCGAGCAAAGAACACGGAATGAAGCAAGAAACTTGAATAACAAGTAATTTCAAAACATTTAGCAAATAGGGAATTTAAACACAATAAAAGGATACCGGAGCTCTCAAGAGCTAATCCACGTCTTGGCTGATCGATCCACTTTTAGTTGACTCTCCGTCAACCCAAGTAACCATGTCCGTAGTACTCCACTTACTTCCTCCAACCACCATGATACCCTCTCGGATCCGTAACCAAACACGCACTTAAATGGCAATACTTAACAAGTATACCTAACAAGACCCCAATTCTGGATCAAGCTATAACACTTCCCATGGTTTACCAAGTTTCTCGACCAAGCCCTTGCCGGCTCGAGTTACAAGGCTAGCCAATGGGTTGCGGCGTCCCCCCCCACTATGATTGATGAGACAAAGCTCCAATCGACATACTCGGTCATAGCATTGAGACGGGATGAGCGGTACCTTCCACCCTAAAAGGGCGTGATACACTCTGCCACTCAATGCTTACGAGAAACACTTTCATTTGCAGTCACATATAACACTTATCACTTATCAAGCAAGCAATTACATGAGATAGAGAACAAGGGCGATAAGGTACACCCTAGCCTCATTAACTACTAAGTATGAGAAACATTTTATTTAAACACTTAACATGCACTTGACACTCACAAATGGTCGAGTGAGAGAGAAAGTCAAGTAGTTAAACGAGCTCCTCAAAGTCCTTGTAATTACCTAAGACATGTATGATCACGATCATTTAAGTGCACAATCAAGGCCAAGCAAAATTTTCAAGTCACTTTCAGGTTTATTGCAATATGAAGAAACTTTTGGGTTTATGGGTAGAATTCTTTGAAAAATTGTAACTTGAGTTATATAAATCCAAAATTTACATGGTTGGTACCGTTGGAAACCTTATTAAAAGGGTTAAAACTTTGAAGAAGACACTTCAGTGAGATTGTAAACCAAAACAGTCCAGAAATTCGTGTAAAAAAATAACTGCTACAATGAAATACAGGACAGCCCAGGTTGGTTTTTCTGTCTATTTTAGAAATTTGCCAAAAATCCTAGGAAATGAATTAGCCCCTAAAATTTACACAGCCCAAATCCCTATGACCTAGTTTCAAACGTCACCAACGGCACTCGATTCTGACTCTTGAGTAAGAAAATATGGCTGCCCAAACAAAACAGGTTGGCATTTCTGAGATTTCTGGAATTCCAGATTTGCAGGGCCATTTTTAGAGCACCATTTGAGTGACAAATTCTTGCTCAAAAATCACTAAATTTGGTACACTAACTCTAATATATATAGGCTAAGTTCATACTAAAATTCAACCAAAAAATCTCACGGGAAGATAGTTTTCTTAACTCCCAAAGTGCCCTCAGCAAGTTTAAACCCAATCTGTGAAGTTTTGTCCTCTTCATCCATAAGCTTCTAAGATATTCAAATCACTACCAAATGTCCTAATTCTTGAAACCAAGCTGGTATTAATCTTCCTAGGCCTAATACTGATAAAAAAATGCCATAAGTTTAGATCAAAACTTAGCACTAAGACAATTCAAGAGTTCAGACAGCATGTCCTCCTACATTCCAGATTTTGGCTTTCACCAGGTCACCAATTTTTACACAACTTTTGAAGGGGTTTGTGGGGGACAAATTACCAGCTTAATCCTCACCATTTACACATCACCTTCTGTCTTCAAGCTTGCAAAAACACAGCCGCAAAACAGAGGAAGCATAGCAAGATTTTCAGCCAACATTAAAGCTTCCAAAGCAGAATTTTCTCTTGCCATTCTTACTATAACTTTTGAGGGGCTTTTGTAGGGAAAATTAACAACTTAAAACTCATCATTTAGACCATCATCTTAGAAATGAATAACCACAAAATAATGGTGTCAAAACAGGGCAAAATAACCCCAAAAGACAAGTAGTAATTTTGAACATTCAAAATCCAGATTTTAAACTTTCTTGGAAGAAATTTCAGTTTTGAGCAGTGTTCTTTGGAAAATCATAACTTGAGTTCTATATGCCCAAAAATTAAGAATCTTATACCGTTGGAAAATATATTTGATGAACTAAAACTCTCAAGAAGGTACTTATACCATATTTAAATCGAAAACCAATCAAAATCCAGCTTAAAACTGCTGTCACAGTGAAACTGAAGCCTATCAGTCTTGATTTTCAGTTCATTTTGAAAATTCGTCAAAATTCACAGAAATTGAACTAACCCTTGAAATTTATACTGCTAAAATAAATTGCATTCTAGTTTCAAATGCAACAAACGGAACTCAATTTTGATACTCGAATAAGAAAATATAGTCATTTGAACATGGGCCAAAAGCTGTCCTGTCACCTGCGTTTTTTTTTTCCAGATTTGAAGTACAAATTTAAGACATTATTTGACTGACGAAATGGTACTGGAAAAACACCAAATTTTGCAGGTATAAACCTCAGAATGTAAAATACATTTTCACCAAATTTCATCCAAAAATTCGCATGGGAAGGCTGCGATCAAGGCAACCAAAAACAGGGTAGCAAGCATTTTCTATCCTCTCGGTTTTTTCCTCTTCTTTTCCCTCTTTCATTTTGACAACAAAACACCACAAAAACACCTCACACATACAAAATACATCATCAACAGCCCCAATTCATATATGGTGGGATTTCATAGAACCCACATTCAACCAAATTTAACAATAAAATCTACTACAAAGAACCATAAGTTTTCCTAGCTAAAGAATGAAACAATGAGCAAAGTTGATGGTGTTGAGCATTACTACCTCTCTTCCAACAAGAAGCTTGGCTTATGGTGGATGATCAAGCTCACAAAACCCTCAACTTCCAAGCTCAAAACCGAATATCCTTCCCTCCTAGTTGGACCGAATGCATCTCCAAGAGTTTCAACCAAATTCCCAAACAATTGATGGCTTCAATGGTGGCTTTGTGTTGGTGGTTTTGTGTTGATTATTGGAGAGGAAATGGAGGGGAAAATGAAGAGAGAGGGGCGGCTATTTTGGAGTGAAATTGGGGAAGAAATGAAGAAGAAGGAACCGGCCAAGAGATGGAAGGAAGAAAGAAATGAGTGGTGGTGGTTTCTTTGACTTTTGGGGCTTTTGTGTGATATGGGTGAAATGAGGGAAAATGAGTAATTTGACGTAAAATCACTTTTGTCGTATCGGATCAATTCACACGACACGACACTACGATCCCGGTTTCTCTCATTTATATATCCCGAATACACATTCTAATATTCGAAACTTACGTCGAATAGTCGATCCTAGACCCGAGTGCGAAAGTTAAACATTCAAACAGTTTAAATCGAAAACATAGTTTAAACATACAAAATGCATTTTAAAACTTTTCGTACCATTACAGTTGATAAACGACATTCAAATAATTCAAACTAATTTAATGAAGTAATTTTTTTACGAAAATATGGAATTTTGAAATTTTATGAATTAAATTGATGATTAAACAAGGTTTTAAAATAAAAGGAAGTAATGTATGGTGTAATTGCAATTAAAATGATCTAAATCAATTATTCAGTGAAAATAAATAAATAAATAATTAATTAAGTCGAATAAAATAAATTTTCGGGTCCTCACAGTTCACCATCTACAAAGTACAAATGCACAACATTTACCTGTTTTGTATCACCTAGAACATTAATATAAATTGACCAAATTTCCCTTATTGCAGTTGGATTTATTAAGATCATTATTACTCCTAAACTCCTAAATCAACGACTCTATTTACAAAATCAGATTTCCGAGCAGTCCAACACATCATCTGCACAGCGACGGCCATACTGACACACTTTTCTAGCTACTTGACTTCCACATGATTGGCATTTCTTATGCACCATCCTAGTTTTCTTAAGATCAAGTATGGTTAAGGTGTACTAACGAGTATTTATTGGATGCTTGTTAAATAAACTCTTCTTATTTTTATTCTCGTGATATCCACTTAATAATCAATAAGATCATGTTTAACTAAGTTTGAAAAAATTATTCATATGATTGACATTTCTTTTGCACCATCATAGATTTCATTTTTCTATAGAAAAAATAATTTCATTCAATAAATCTACACTAACAGCAAAAGGTACATCAAACAAATATGACACAGATAGATATATATATTTGAAATCAATAGATACAATAGATCTAAAGAATCAATAGAGATCTAACATCCTAGGTTTATTAAGTATATGGAAAATTCACACTCCAAATTTTTGGAGTTTAAAATTCTAGTATTATTAATGCACAAATTAACATGTACTGTATAAATCAGAATATTCATGTGAAATAGCCAAATGGCCCAAAGGGCAATCAACGAATCCTTAAGATACTCTCCTATCCAAGCAGACAATTTTCAAGACCAGATTTCCAACTGGTCCAAGGCTCCAAACCGTGAATATTCGGCCTATTGCCATAATGGCAGTTATGCTTGTTACGTTTGATACCTCTTATGCACCCTCTTCATTTTCTTATATATACGGAAAGTTCAGACTCGAAAATAGTATAGTTCAAAAAGCAAGAATACTCCAAGGATGGAGATCAAGAAAACCCAAATTCTTCTTCTTTCAACTCTCTTGCTTTCATCTTTGGTTCTCAAGACCCTCGGAAAAAGCCATAGGGAAGCTGACTATCAACTTTTGAAGGCTAAATTGAAGCCTAACTCCAACATTGACAAATCCCACTTCACACCATTTGAGAATCCACCTGAGCCTATCCAAGATGGGCTGAAAGAGAGAGATATCATTCAGGAATTGCCCGGACAACCCCCTGTTAGTTTCAAACAGTATGGTGGATACATCACCATCAATGCTGCTGCTGGCCGTGCCTTCTATTATTACTTCACCGAAGCACAGGATCCCAAGAAAGCTCAAGATTTGCCCCTTCTCCTTTGGCTTAATGGAGGTATTTGTATATTCTTTAAACTGACTTCCATCTTCTTGATTTTTTTCCCTGTCTGCTCTTTACTTTGTGAACTTGCTCGTTTACGAAATTGCCTTTACATCAGATAATTTTCGTTCGGCCCAGAATTACGACAAAAAAGCAATGATTAATAGTCATTCATTCATATGTTTGTGAACGTTCCATTGACAATTATTGGTGCCGGTACACACTGTATAGGACCTGATTATGTGTGTTTCGTATGCGGTTTGTGCATGTTGCTTATGAGCTGTGAGGTTGTTCTGTTTTTTCTAGTAAGTTGAAACTTCTTTCTCAATGAGTAAGGAAGTTTGGTAATCCCACCGAATCAATGGAAACTTGAGTTTCTTTTCGGGCGGTTTTAGGGAGTGTTTGGATTAAGTGGAAGGAAACAAAAGGAAAAGAAAGGATAAGGAAAGAGCAGACAAAAGTCGTTGGGTCCATGTGTTTTGGATTAGATTAGATGTTGAAAAGAAAAAACAAAACAAAACAAAAAGCTGGAATGAAACAGTAACATGTTTGTCCAAAGTAAGGAGAGACATGTAAATTAGGCAACTAATTTAATTGATTCATTTTTTTTAACGGATACCCAGTCATATATTGGACAAGTAAAAGTCATTCGACTTATTAGGTTGTTCTAACAGGTGTCAAAAATTATACACTTAAATTGCATAAATCACATCCAATTTACGATATAAATGTAGATAGTAACAATTATTATTATCACTATGTTTAAACAAATTCGTGATTTAATGTTATTTTTCCAAAATATCAATAATTTAACTCTACTTAACCAGTGTCCGCTAGTTACACTCATGCTTTATTTAAAATAATCTTTTATCCATCTGTACATAAGCCAAATATAAAGAAAACAAGTAAACCCAACATCCACCTTTCCTTCCATATTATTTCTTCTTCCCTAAAAATCAATACTACCAAATCCTTCCTACTCTCTACTTGCCCTCTCATTTCCTCAATCCAAACAGTGCCAAAGAATTTCATATGTAAATGGACATTTGATTTTGTTCTGCTTTTTCTTTGTTATATGACACTCTGTAAGTCTTTTCTACTCGAGTCCATAATTCATACGCCAATGGACATAAAAATTCGAATGAAAAATATTAAGATAATATTTCATTTGCTTTACCATGACATCTACCAAATCCATTTAAATATCATATCAGTTTCTTGATTAATTTAATCATCTATTTCAGGGTAATCATTGAGTTATGTCTAGATGTTAATAAACTATCCTCATTCTATATCCAAATTGCGCACCAACACTACTAGTTCATATTGCATTCAGAATGATGAGACATGTCGATATGGTTTAATAAGACCCCGAAGAAATGACGTCATTGTCAAAAGTCTTTTCTTTTCTTCTTTATATGTATAAGTAATCACAGTCATAAGTAGTAGGCCAAAAGAGCAAGGTACCCCACAACTCCTTAAACTATTTCAACCTTGGAAGTTTTGACTCCTCATCCATTTGTTGCCATATAAATCACTCATTGAACCCCTTACCACACAAAGAAAAAAGAAAAGAGAAATATAAAATATAGGCACTTCCATCTATTCTATCCATTAGAGTAAATGGAATGAGGATCATCTTAGCGGTAATTCACTAACACTTGATTATCTACATGAAAATCTTCTGAATTTGTCAGTGTTGAAAGATCACCAATAATTAGGGTCTAAAGCATCACCAGTTATTAGGGTCTAAAGTATCATTTAAAAATAAAGGATTAAATAAGAGTGACGATATATGTATGTATGTGCTCTTTAGATAGCTGACAAAGTGCATCAAACCTTAAACTCATTTTAGAGTTCACATGAATTACAGCTTGTTCAGGATTCTAATTTAGTCAAAATCAAGAGATTTAATCACTACTTGACCCAAAAGGGGGCCTACTTTAAAATATTATGTTTTCTAATAAATATCATCAACACTTGAAATTAATATGCATACTCATACTTGTCCCTCAAAAACTTGTGATTCAATAAAAATTATACAGCTCACTTAAGTCGTTATTGACAGGACATAGAACATGTTCAATTCAACATTGTAACGAGTATAATTCAATAAGGAATTTTCCGAATTTGTCTTTTTCGAAACAGGTCCTGGTTGTTCTTCACTTGGCTATGGAGCAATGCAAGAACTTGGACCATTCAGAGTTGGCAGCGATGGCAAAACACTGTTCAAGAATCAATATGCCTGGAATCATGGTGTGCAATCTCTTATCGAAAATTTACCTAAAATTGTCTTCTTTTGTCTTTCAAATGAAAGATATTGATGTTTAGGTAGTTAATAATTTTTCAATTAATTTGTTCTCCCAACAGTTGCCAATGTTCTATTCGTAGAATCTCCAGCAGGGGTTGGATTTTCATACTCCAACACAACGTCAGATTTTGAAAAGTGTGGGGATAGAAAAGCTGCTGCAGACAATTACATTTTCTTACTTAATTGGCTTGAGAGGTTTCCCGAGTACAAAAATAGAGATTTCTATATTGCTGGAGAGAGTTACGCTGGTCATTATGTACCTCAACTGGCACATAATATTGTTTACCATAACAAGAAGGCCAACAGGACAATCATTAATCTCAAAGGGATTCTGGTAGGTCTCTCTACTTCCATCATTGCTTTAAACTTGATTTTTATCGACAAAGAAAGGAATTTTGGTTCATGTGTGGGCCTAACTTATCCTCCTCAACGTGGAGACATAATTAAAGACTTTGGAGAAAAGAACCCTTGTAACGTGAAACATGTTAAGAATATTCCAGTGCCCAAAGTTTTTCCTTCCACTTGTTTCTCAATCATCATAAGCTACTCTTACTGTTTTAAACTATTTTTCTTGAATGATAGAATTTATATGTTGTATTATAAGTTTGTTCTCAATTACTTTCGATTCTGAAAAATAGGATCAAAATGTAAAGCACCCACTTTGCTGCTTCTGAATTGTAGCTTATTTCGCTTATGACCACAAATAATAGCTATATGTAGATTTTGAAAAGCAATTGAGAACATAATATAGTACTAACTTTCATGAAATCAAAAGTTGAAAAATGCTTCAAAATCATTCGGGAAACAGGCACTAAAGAGTCTCATAAATTTGCCAACTTGACCACATCAACTTGGGTGTCATACATTTGGTTCTTTGATGACCAAAAATTGGGTGGTTAGGCAATCTCTTGCCCAATTTAAACAAGACTTAGAAGTTTGAATGCTGCTACTCTTTGATTTGATATACATTGCATAGACATACTGGAAGCAGCTTTATGGAGGACCATATGTAATTTGAGTGGCATTGAGGAGGGGATCCTTATAAGCAAACTTCCACCTTCTGTGGAGAGAATTCAGGAATTAGTCATACAATATTCTAACTAGACCCCAACTCGATCGTGAATGTGACTTGTGAATAATTACATCTAATTATGGAAAATGAAAGAGCTGTTAGAGGCAAATTAGTTTGTTAACTTGTATATGGAACCAGATTAAAGTTGCTCTTTTGTGCCAAAATGCAGATTGGAAATGCAGTCATCAATGATGAGACAGATACCACAGGCACGATTGATTACTTTGCAAGCCACGCTTTGATCTCCCTTGAATCTTCAAGAAATATCCACAAATATTGTAATTTCTCAGCGGATGCTGAAACATCAGATGAATGCGATAAAATCGTAGAAGAAGCTAGCATCATGGTAGGAGATATTGACGTCTACAATATCTATTATCCTCTGTGCCTTCATGCCAATCTGACCAGCATCCCTAAGCCGTTTTCAGTGAGTCTTTTTGTTTCCTCCCTTTTTTCTGCTTTTCGTATTAGCAGATTCGATGAATATTTTTTATATTTTTGTTCTCAGAGTACAAATAACAGAAAATGGAGTGTAAAGAGGACTTTCCTTTTGTTTTTGGAGCTTATGACAATTTTTTTTACAAGTGATTCGACGGTGTTACGTAAAACAATTTGTCAGGGGCTTTCTAAATTACATTAGTTGCACCCAAAAAAATTTGTTGGCTTTATTGCCAAAACTCAAATTATGATGTCACTGAAATTTTTGATAAAATTCCAAGAATGTCCTTCTCAAGTCAAAGAAAATATCATCACAAATCGACTTGAAAGGGTAGTCTTGTAGTTTAATGTGGTACAATTTTTTGACAACACCAATATCATTTGTCCAAAGAATGCTCTAATCAACACCACATTCAGTGCTCAAAAGATTATGAGCTTTAAAAGTCAGTGTGTTATGCGTAATTGTGATACCTCATCTCATATTAGAAAAGTAAAGTATTATAAACTAATACTTAAATAAGTCGAGACACTTAAGTTTAATTTGGGATATCCATCCGAACTAACATGAGTCCAAATAGTTGGATTTGGCTTAAGTCATGTATTGGACCTGTGGGTTCGGGACGTGACATTATGGTATCAGAGTTAAACCAGTGTGGTCTCTGAACAGGGTGAGACTAGGCTCTTGGTATTGGGTCGGACTACATAAGGGAGTGGAGGAGTTAAGTGCTTCTCAAAAGCGTAAGTTACATCCGATCCGACACAATTGAGTGGACAGTTCAGATTATTATATTGGATTGGATTTTGTGAGAATGCAAAGTTCAAAAGGAGGGGTGAATGTGACGCCCCATCCCACGCCGAAGAAAAGTACACCAATACTTAAATAGAAGATAAGATTCAAGTTCAACTTCGAACATACATTTTGACCTAACGAGAGTAGAGACCAAGTAATTGGATTTGGCTGTTGAAACTTAACTCGCGCTTTGGGCTTACGGGCTCGGAACGTGACATTAATGTCTTTAGATTTGTGTGTGGAAAGTTCTTAGCTAGTGGTATGTGGTTGAGTAGTCATAAATTCCTTTTCGCAGAACACATAAAAGGAAAAAGGGGAGAATATTTTGGGGGCTTTTCAAAATTATTTCTGGTCAAAAGAAAAAGTGAAAAGAAAAGCAGAGTTTTCATTTTTCATAAATTCTTTTGACATCTTATGATTGTGATGTACAGATAATGGAGATCGATCCATGCAGTGAATCTTATGTTCAGTCATACTTTAATCTTCCTGAAGTGCAAGAGGCAATACATGCCAATTTCACCAAATTACACTACGATTGGCAACCATGCAGGTTTTGCATCTTTTTGGGTTCCCCACCCCAAAAAAATTTCTCTTTTTACAAAATTTTGACTGGTTCTACTCTTCCTTCTAATTAAATGAATAAAAATTGCAGTGGCGTTATTAAACATTGGGAAGATAGTTCATCAACGGTTCTTCCTCTTATTAAAAAGCTCATGAAGAATGGAATCCGAGTGTGGATATTCAGGTAATTTGCTCGTAGATTACATGCATATGAACAAAGATTACAATTAGACACACAAATACATACTTACCTATATGTGCATGCCCGTGTATGTCTCTATGTACATATATAAAGGGCATTTCACAAATTAGGAAAACACAATAGGAGAAAGAATTTTATAAAGTGGAATGGGTGCAGACTTGAAACCATAAAAAAGTTGGACTGGGTCCTTTCTCTTCTTGAACAAATTGTTTTTTCAATTTTGGTTTTAGCTGCCAATGACCAAATCATGTATCAGGAGTTATTTCTTTAGTTAAATAACTTTTATTAAAAACTTCTATAGTCCATAAGTTAAAATGTAACATGTCTCATTCTTTAGGAAGAGTATGATGCAATGGCTCCTGATCAGTTGCAGAGCCACACACACTTCAGCCCCTCAAGTTTAATGAAATTATGTTTTAAGCATAAAATAAGCAAGTTTTGATGTTACCCATATTTATAGCCCACTCCCTCCCCCAGAGGCACCTTAAATTTTGTAGAATACTCCTTACACTCACCTTGCCACCTATCTGTATAAAAGTCACTTCCAACCCTTAAATTTACATTTTTCCTTAAAAAACAATTAAAAGTTTGGTAGAAATATACCTGGCATAATGCATCCATATATTGAAAATTAGACATTGATATCATTTTATGAAGTACAAGTTCTTCAAACGTAGCTTGACCAATTCCAATAATCGTCATTTTTTGCTTATGATTTTAAAGGATTTACCTTCGTCCTTTTCCAGTTTCTCTGTTACATTGTATATTAACATGACTTTTGGTGTTTCATTTTTGTCAATAGTGGTGATGTAGATGGAAGGGTGCCAGTTACAGGAACACAGTACTCTTTAGAAGCGATGAATATTACAACTTTAAATTCTTGGCGTGCTTGGTATCGTGATGGGGAGGTTAGTATTTGATCATTTGACCAATACTTAGACTTCCGTCCTTACCCAAAAAAAAAAAAACTTCAATAAATTTTTTAATATTTTGGTTTTCTAGGATCCACCGATTGAGGATCTTAATGGGTAGCAATAATATTGACATATTATCACATATTAAGAATTTTATTCCTTAAATTGTAATATAATCTTGACTTCATACTAATTTTTTTCTTTTTACTTTTATCATTAGGTTGGTGGATATGTTCAAGAATACAAGGATAATTTAACATTTGTAACAGTTAGAGGTGCTGGTCATCAAGTGCCAAGTTATAAACCTGATCGAGGTCTTTCACTAGTTTCAAACTTTGTTGCAGGGACTCTACTCCCCAAAAAATGATTATACAAATAGATAGTTAGATTATCACTGAACTATCTCATTGGGATTCATTATCTCGATTTGCTTCTTTTCCTTTGACCAAAATTGTAGTCATGCCAAAATTATAAAAGTCACCCACTGAGTTTCGTTTCATTTGACTTTTTTCACTTTGTTAGCAATTTAATTCACAAAAAGCAGTGAGAATTACACATAGCATAGTTATTAAGATTTTCTTTTATTCTGTCATTTTTAAACTTGTGTTTTATTTCCGTATTGCACATCCCGCCATCCCCTTTTTAATTACAAGAAGAGGAAAAGAAGAAAAATTAAAAGTTAGTTGGAATGAGCTTGCCCTAAACTAACTTGTGATGCTTTTTCCGCACCAAGCATGAATGCCAAAATTAAAGTGAGAATTTGATTGTAGATCGAATAGCAAAAAATTTTCAATTGAAAAAAACAAATTTGTGTTAAGACTTACGAATGATATGTGGCAATGTTAGTTAAAGAATGAACATTCCAAGTAAAATAATTTATAAATAGATATTTTTTTTTGTAATGTTTAATTGAATTAAAAGTTTCACTCACCAGAACTAAGGTCCGGTCAAAGTGTTCAAATGGGGCCCATCACATGTATTGGAACAGCCCAATAGAATTTGATTCATGTGATTAATTGTGGTCCTGTCCATAATCAAAAATTTGTATGGCATAATTAAGTTGAAGTAGCCCAATCTTCTTTCTGGACTGTCAAGCAAGGAGGTGGAATTCATGGGTGTTATTATTTGAAATCTATGGAATAATAGCAATGGGAGCAGTGTTAGATGGTGAAATCCTTTGAGTTTGCCTCCTTGTGTATAGTATTCCTAAAACAGTTCAGTGAAGTAAATTCCAAAGATGAGTTTAATATGCATACCTCTCCAGTCAAGGTCATCAATATCTCATTGGATATGATCCAAGCAGGTTTTGTTAAGGCAAACTTTGATGGGGCTCAGTTTGTGCATGATGGATCATCAAGGGCTGGTGTTACTATTTGAAATGACGAAGGAAGTTTTATTGCTGTACTGTCCAAAAAAAATTCTTGGAATATTAGAACCAGATGTAATTGAGTCACATGCAGCCAAATATGCTATTCAATTATTACATTATTTGGGTTGCAATAAGATTGTTCTGGAAGGAGATTCACAGAAGGTCAGCAAAATGCTTCAAAATTTGGAATCTAATGATTCATCCTATGGTTTATTCACTTTGTTGGTTGATGATGCCATTGTCTTGATTCAGGATTTCATGTGCTGGGAAGCTTTACGGATTCCTAGATCATTTAATGTTCCTGCTCATAAATTTGCTAAGCATGTTGTTAATCTTGTAGATTTTTGTAGATTAAGAGATCCTCCTCCATCTTTTATTAGCTCTGCACTTGTTGCGAATTTGATTGATAAAATCATTCTATTTTACTTTTAAAAAAAGGCATAATTAGATAATCCAAATTCTAAATCCAAGCCGATATTGGAGATAAGATCAAGATTAGCCACCATCAATAGCTATCCAAGTTTATCTTCAAAATTAGCCACCGTCATTAGCAAAATCGGCTTGAGGTTATCCTTAAGGGAGATTGGTAGAGCACCATCAAGATGATTGAGAATTTTGACCTAGATGTTTTCATACTCTGCTATTATGATTAAGGAGATCATTTTTTTCATTGGGTAAAGTACAAGAAACTTCCTTATGGTTTCACAAAAAGATGCATCAACCCCTATAGTTTAGAAACCTCCACGTAACCATCTTATACTTCTAAATAAAGTGGAATTTGACCTTTAACGGTTTGTTTGTGATCTGAGACTTTACAAGATTTTTTAAAAAAAAAAGGTAAAAACAAAGGTCAGTTTAGGGTTTTTTTTTTGAGACTTAAAATTGATATGTAAAATTAATTTTTTTGAAAAAAATATAATCAACTAATCGAATCCCTTCTTCGAGAATTAAAATTAGTGGGTTAAATTAGAATTTTCAAAAAGTTTCATCTTCTTCTCCAATCCACCATGGCTGCATTACTGCCCCACACCATGGTTGCATCACCTCCTTCCATTCCCTCCCCCTCACCACCCACCATCCTTCCCCTTTTTCCTCGTCTCCCAACTACCCTCTTCTCTCTTTCTCCTCTTTCTTCCTCCTTTCTCTCTCTCTTCCCCCTCTCTTTCAATCTCTATTAGTGTGTATAATTGGTGGCTGAAGTTTCGGCTGTCTTGTATCTATTAGTATATATCTATATTTGGTAGTTTTGGTAATTGCACATAATTAGGTAAATTAAGTCACTGGGAGCTTGGGGTGCACATTGTACTTGTATAAATAGAGCGATGGCAATGAGAAAGACAGGAAAAACTTTTCCCAATTCCTCTGGGTTTTACATGGTATCAGAGCCTCCTGGATCTGAAACAATACCAAACCCCTAAACTATAAATCCTAGGACGATGACAGATCAAAAAGTTTCAAGTTCGAAGACCAATTACTGCTCTTATTGAGCTGAATGACAACCCAGGCAATTTAATTACGCAGACACAATTCAAAGGACCAAACTATGAAGAATGGGCTAAGGCCATGAGGATTTCGTTGAGGGCAAAAGAAGAAACAAGGTTTCATTGATGGCACATTGAGGAGCCGAACCAACTCGATGAAATTGATGATTGGTGGACAAGAACTCCATGATTGTGTCATGGATCTTTAACACCATCGAACCAGGCTTGCGTTCCACGATTTCATACAAGGAAACGGCAAGGGAATTATGGGATGATATCCAGCAGCGATTCTCTGCTCGTAATGGCGCCAGAAGTTCATCAATTGAAAACGGAGGTTGCAAATTGCAAACAAAACGGGGATTCGATCATGGTTTATTATGGTCGACTCAAGAAACTGTGGGATGATTTGAATGATTATGATCCTATGCCTACTTGTTCTTGTAATGGATGCAAGTGTAACTTCGTTACACGGCTTCAACAGCGTCAAGAGGAAGAACGGGTGCATCAATTCCTCATGGGGCTTGATGAATCATCTTATAGTAATGTCCGTTCCAATATCATCGCTTCAGACCCTCTTCCAAACCTTCATAGGGTATATTCTCAAGTTACGGAGCAAGAACAAGTGCAGGTAATGACTCGAGCAGCTCCCAATCGGTCTGATCCGTGAGCTTTGCCATGAAAAGTCGTGCCCCGGAATTGGGGACCAAAGATGATGCAGTAGTTTGCTCTCACTGCCAGAAACCAGGACATAGCATGGACACATGCTTTCGTCTCCATGGCTATCCCGACTGGTGGCCAGGAAATTCGACTCAAGGAAGAGGCAGAGGACGGGTGTCGTAACTGGGGCTGGTCGCGGGTGGAGTAGCACCGGCTAATGTTGCACAAAGGGTAGTAGGGCGGCTGCTAATGTTCCCATGGGAGACCACTTGATGACTGATAAAGCTGGATTGGAGACCTTGAGCAAAGATGATTGGGAGACTTTGAAGTCTCTTTGGAACACCTATAATACATCGCTTGCTCACCAAGGTTTAATGGTAAGGCATATTTACAATGGTTGTTTGACACAAAAGCGCGATCATATGACGGAGAGGAAACTGCATTTGTAGAGCTTCAAGGAATACCTCCTTGTCCCGGTGAAAATGCCAAACGGTGAATAATGCTATGGCAAATGGAGAAGGAATTTTGTAGGAAAATTATTTCTCAAGGGTGTTTTATATGTCCCTGAAATACGATGCAATTTGATATCTGTTTCAAAATTAGCCCGTGACAAAGTTCATATTTTGAAATTCACTGATCGTTTATGTGTTGTTCAGGACCGCACTTCGAGGATGCTGATTGGAGTGGGTGAAGAGCTTGAGGGGCTGTATGTCGCACGAGGGGAGCTTCTGGTCAGTGCTCATGGAGCCGCTGGCCAATCAAGAATATGGGTTTATGGCATAAAAGGTTGGGACATCCCCATGCAGAACATAGAAAAGCTTCCACAATAGATGGTAGTATCGAGATAAATAAAGGTGTTCATGAACCTTGTGACGTTTGTTTCCGGGCAAAACAAACTCGTATTCCTTTTTCTATTAGTGACCATAAAGCTAGTGATATTTTTGAATTAATTCATTGTGATTTGTGGGGAGCTTATCGAGAGACTAGTTTTTGTGGTGCTACCTATTTTCTGACTATTGTTGATGATTGTTCTCGTGGTGTATGGGTTTATTTGTTAAAAGGGAAACATGAGGTCCCATGTGTTGTTAAGAATTTTTTGGCTATGACCGAGAGACAATTCAATAAACAAGTCAAAATTATACGCAATGACAATGGTACGTAATTTACTTGTTTAGGAGATTATTTTAAGGAGTGGCATTATTCATCAGACTTCCATGGTTGGGACACCTCAACAAAATGGAAGAGTTGAGAGGAAACATCGACACATTTTAAATGTTGGTAGGGCGCTTCGTTTTCAGGCTAACTTACCTATTCAATTTTGGGGAGAATGCATTCTCACTGCAGGATATTTAATTAATCGGACTCCATCATTGATTTTGGGTGGAAAAACTCCATATGAAATTTTGTTTGGAAGTCCTCCATCTATTTCTCATCTTAGAGTATTTGGATGCCTATGCTATGCTAAGAACATTAATCGGAAAAGGATAAGTTTGCAAGTCAAGTCATAAGTGCATATTCATGGTTATCCCATGGTAAAAGGGGTGGAGGGTGTATGATCTAGATAGGAAGGTTTGCTTTGAAAGTCGAGATGTTGAGTTTGTTGAGCACGTGTTTCCTTTTGCCCATACGGACTGCAAGGTCGGCAACCTGATTCTCTACCCACCGTCATTGAGCCTACTATATTGGAGGACGCCCGTTCAGATTGAGGCACCTCCGCCAGCCTCCCGAATATGACGGACAGTCCATGGAAGAGGGTGTGACAGAGATGGGATCGTACTGCTCCTGAAGTTGCGAGGTTACGTGTAGCGGATCGATCTTGGTCGCGCAACGAGCCGACAAACCTTCAATTCGCTTGCATGATTATGTGTTACATATAGCTGCCCTCAGTCCCTCGAGCTCTCCTTCCTCTTCCTTGGCATCCTCAGGTACGCCCTACCCCATTTCAAACTATGTGAATTGTGCTAAATTTTCCCTGTCACATCACATTCGGGCTGCAGAATTCCTGTGGATTGAACCAACCAGTTTTAAAGAGGCAATGCAGCATTCATGTTGGCGTGAGGCAATGAAAAAGGAGGTTGAGGCTCTAGAGGATAATGGGACATGGACAGTTGCTACTTTGCTGCAGGAAAGAAGGCTCTTGGTAGTAAATGGGTCTACAAAATCAAGTATCATGCAGACGGAACAATCGAAATACAAGGCACGCTTGGTTGTTTTCGGAATCACCGCATCGAGGTCTTGATTATAATGAGACGCTCGCACCTACGCAAGATGGTCACGGTTCCTGTGACCTCTTGGCAAGTAGCGCGATCCGTGGGTGGAATTGCATCGATGGATGTGCACAATGCATTTTGCATGGTGATCTTGAGGAGGAAGTTTATATGCGCTTCCACCAGTGCTTTACGGCACCGAGCGGATAAAGTGTGTCGCTGCGCAAGTCTCTCTACTGGCTGCGCAACCGTGTTGGTTTGCTGTCAAGCGGCTGCGGCTCGTTCAATATGGATTTCAGCAATGGGTCGACTATTCTTTGTTCACGCTTCGCATGGCAAAGTTCGTTGACCATTTTGGTCTATGTGGATGATCGGTGATCGGACCGATAGTGATGCCATTCATGCGTTTAAAACTTATTTGAATGATTGTTTCCACATGAAAGACCTTGGTAAATTGAAGTACTTCCTTGGTCTTGAAGTAGCTAAATTGACCGATTTTTCTTTGTCAGAGAAAGTATGCTCTCGATATTATTTCTGAGACAGGTTTGTTAGGTGCTAAACCTGCCAACACACCAATGGAGCAAAATCATCACCTCGCTTTAGCTAAGGACAAGACTCTTCCTGATCCTATGCCTTATCGGCGTCTTATTGGTCGTCTTATCTACTTGACGATTACTCGACCTGAATTGTCTTATTGTGTGCATATCTTGGCACAATTTTGCAGAGCCACGGCATAGTCATTGGGAGGCTTCTCTGGTTGTTCGCTTAAAACTTCATCTTGGCAAGGTCTTTTGCTACGCCTGATTCCTCTCTTCATCTTACGGCTTATTGTGATGCGGATTGGGCGAGTTGCCCCTTGACTCGACGTTCTTTGACGGCATATTTTGTCTTTCTTGGGGATTCTCCAATTTCCTGGAAAACGAAAAAACAGCATACCGTATCTCGATCTTCGGCTGAGGCAGAGTATCGATCTTTGGCCTCTGCGACCTGTGAATTGAAATGGCTCAAGGGTTTGTTAGCTTCTCTTGGCATCCCTCACTCCTCTCCTATGCGGATTTATTGTGATAGCCAGTCCGCTCTTCACCTTGCTCACAACCCTGTGTTTCATGAACGCACCAAGCACATCGAGGTTGATTGTCACTTTGTTCGTGATGAGATTCGTCGTGGTATCATTCTTCCTCAATCTGTATCCTCGTCTCACCAACTAGCTGATATTCTTACCAAGGCTCTTGGCAAACGTTCGTTTGATGCCATTCTTTGCAAGTTGGGCATTTCCAATCTTCATGCTCCAACTTGAGGGGGGGTATTAGTGTGTATAATTGGTGGCTGAAGTTTCGGCTGTCTTGTATCTATTAGTATATATCTATATTTGGTAGTTTTGGTAATTGCACATAATTAGGTAAATTGGGGCTGAAGTCACGGGAGCTTGGGGTGCACATTGTACTTGTATAAATAGAGCAGATGGCAATGAGAAAGACAGGAAAAACTTTTCCCAATTCCTCTGGGTTTTACATGTGTTTCCTATCGAGCAGTGGAAAGTGGCGTATTCTTGCATGGACACATGCACTGGAGCAGACATGATGTGAAAGCTAGCAAAAGGAATATGCTCGTTTCCTTACACAGCAGTGAGGCGGTTCAAGAGATAGGATTGCTAATTCTTTGGTAGTTGACAGGAAACATGTTACGTCTCCTCGTCGCGTCGATATGCTAATCCCTTGCCTTAATTTCAGAGTGGAATATGGGGGAGTGGTATAGTAGAGAAGTGCGTGTTGATATATGGGTAATGAAGGAGTACGGTGTTGAGCAGTCTTGGATAAAAGTGTGTTCGATTGGACCTGAGATCACTGCATTCAGGAACATGCATGCTGCAGGTTTTTTTGTAAGGATCATGAACTCCTCCTGGTTAGCAAGTCCTGGAAAGAGTTTATTTTGTGTACCCTCAATGCGGGCCTGCGAATCCAGAAATTTGATGTTTTCCTTGAGTATTACACCCATTTTAGAGATTTAACTTAAAAGGAAAGTTTGATTTCAATAAATAGAACCGAGTGAGTGAGTGACTATGCTGTATGCAATTAATTGAACTCTCCATTGTTCTTATGGAAGAGTGGCAGGGAGAAATCCTGTTCTTGCTGGTATTGCTGCTAAACAAATCCTGAACTGGCCCCTCACCTCACCCTGCTTTATGCCGCTTTTAAGGTATTTTTGATAGTTTGGGGCTTCAAAATGCTTTCACTGTTTTTAAAAAAGAATCTTTGAGGTATGGTTGTAAATCTAAAATTGAGTAACATCTTTGGCGAATACAATAAAGGCATGGGTGCTACAAACCTTAACCATTCCTTGAAATCTTCTAAACTGGTCACTGTGTATTTACGTGAAGAAATGGATTTAGTCAATTACGTAATTGAAAAAGCCAAGGTACAAAGATCTGGAGAAAGTCGAAATCTTGGACTAAACCAAGAAGTACAAGGCACTTTTTCTCTTGGTGTATCATTGGGCGAAGATTCTCCTTTATCCCCATCTAGATTGAATATTAAAAGTTCGAATTTTTCAGGCAAATTCTTCAATGTCTTCTCTGATTCAAAATTTACAGAAAGGGTTCATTTAATGAATGTGCAAGATCGCTACATTCACCCATTCTATTGTTCTTTGAAGGTTCAGTTCGGCAGAATATATTTTCTTTGCTTGTTTCAGGTAGCACAACTTCAATCCTGTGCTTGTACAGCTGAGTGCACATATAAACTCTTCAGGCATAGATTGCTTATTTGTATATGACAAAGTTTTATTCTTCACATGGAATGATACGATATTGGCGCATGCACTAAAATTGTTTCAGAATTAATTCATGTTGCGAGTGTACTGTTGAAGATTACCAAAGATTACGTTAGAGATTACGAAGGTTTACGGGTTGATTGACATCTGGTTATGGCTTGATTGAAATTTGTTTATGCTCCTTACTGACTGAGCCTCTTTTTTCCTTGTACAATTTTATCTTGTGTCTAGTTAGAATTTTATAGTTAGTTCATAGCTCTAGTCTAAGAAAGTGTTGTATTATAAATTGCTTCTCAATCATTGTACAAGACGTAGAGGGAAAATCACAATACAAGAAAATTTTCTTAAGTTTGATTGCCCATTTTTTACACATACATTGTAGAATTCTTCTACAATGAGCAAAGTAATTCTTCTAACACCTAGCGTTATAGGGGCTGACTACAGTAGACCCTGCTTTCAATCCTAAGTTGATAAATAAGTTCCACAAAAAAAAAAAAAAAAAAAAGAGCAATTGCATGCTGTAGTTCAGGGTCTGCATGCTTGAAAATGAATTTGGATTACATGTACTTAATTTGAGTTTGGAGATGAGATTGTTATGGGGCAAGACTTTCGATTAGTGACAAAAATTGTATTTCTACAAGTTAGTCTCTCGGTGCATGTATCAAATTGTCAATAGAACATCAGGTTTTGTTTGCAACAAGTTTCAACATTTATATATTGGATCAGAAAGAATCCTCATTGGTTTGGAGTTTCCAGTTTTTTGTTTCGTTGGTTTTGCTGCTTCCTTGGATTCGAGACCTCTGTCAAAAGCCCTATATACCATCAAGTCGTTCACAACTTCGCCGAATATGCTTTGGCTCAAATTTTCTCCTTGGCTGGTTTTAGAACTTGCAGTCTATCGAAATTCTGAAAGTGAAACATGGAAGAAAAGCCCATGATGGTTATGCCTCGGAAATTCTACTGCATTTGCCGGCGAAAACACTGATCCAGTTGAGTTGCATCTGCAAATCATGGTGTGCTTTGATCAGAAGGGCCGACTTCATAGCTTTTCACCTAAAAACAACTTCCATTGTTTTATCTGTGAAGCATGTTGCTGCTATAACAGCCCCTGCTCATGTCCCTCACCACCAATTTCATTGTTGAAATAGATCACAGAAATGATAGATGCATTGACATGGAAAGCTATCATGAAATTTCTTATAAGAAAGTTTTCTACTGTTATTGGAAAAGATCCACAAGTAAATAAATGACTGGGAAAAGAAGAAGCGACAATGAAGGATTGAGGATAATAGAGCTGAGGTGAGTGTGAAGCCAAGAAGACGACCAAGGAAAGCAACCGAAAATGAAAGACTATCAGCAGAGAAATGCACAAGAAACAAGAAAGAAGAAAAATGACCCTCAAGAAACCATGAAATTCTAGTGCTTATAGTTGATCTATGTCAAATGTGGTCGGCAATTATGATTTTCTGATTTTTCTTTACTCCTTTTGTCTGACAATATTTTTTCATTTACTCATCTTCACAGACAGTTCATGGCCACTGCCAACAATATTACATTTGATTATGCTGTTTCATTCTTAGCTGAGTGAGAGGGAGTGTGTTCAGGTGGCAATAGTTTTTCCAAATATTATTTTGCTTGCATTACAATTGCAACTTTTTTAAAAATTTTTCCAATAATTTTTAATTTATCTCATATACACTCTTTTGGAGACATTTCAGTTAAAAATTTTAAGTTACTCAGGTGTAATGGAAAATGAAAGAATTTTGTTCTAGTTCACAACAATGAACCACGCAGCCGGAACTGAAAAATAAGAGAAATCAAATACAGAGCAAATAAAGTATATAGGAAGTGATCGTACACAAACTAAACTTCGTGAAATTAAAGAGTGAGAAAGGGATATTTTGTACCCATACAGGAAGTAATAAGAGTGCCTGTGCTTGGTCAGTGATTTACAGGTCCTCTGAAAGCAACTGAACCTCTTAACTTGAAATCTAAGAGCAAGTATTCCCATTAACAACATTCAATTCATTTAACTACATGAAAAAACAGTACAAGTCCCTATTACAGGAACCTAACAAATAAAATCCCAGTTTTTCTGCACCCCAATGACAAAATGATCTTACACCGATTTCCAGCATTTCGGATCCAAAAGCAGTCGGATCTATATTCCCAAATTACAAAACATCCCAGAAACACAAGGAATGAAGTGAAACCTAAATAACATAACAAGGCTTTGATTATCGGCGATGAAAGCACAGCAAACATGCCAGAAACAAATGCAGTCACCATTGCCATCAGGGCCACTCTAATGTTCCAATGTGTATTATAAGAACTGTACTGTAAGAAGTATTCACCGTCTGAAGGTGAAAACTTAAATTGTAAAAAAAGTGCTGCTGAGGAGTATCCCAAGGCAATTATATCAGCAATTACAAAGACAATGAAAGATGGTTTGTGTCTTAGAACTGCCATGCCTTTACTTGGACCGTCACTGTTTTCATAGCCTCCTGGAACCGTAAAACCAGCTGCGAAAGTGACTGTTACTATCAGTGCCGCAACTATCAAATAAGTGTCATCTCTTGTTTCTGAAACTTTTGCTGGTTGATGACGTTGGTTGCTTTTGTAAAGTGCTTCTCCACGCTTTCCTTTCAATCTAGTTCCACTACATCGAAATCCTTGAGTAGCACCATTTCTCTCCAGCTCATCCTTGATTACATTCTGAAAGAACACGAGATTGAAAAATTGCAGTAGTTATCAATTTTTGCACAGAATCAACTGCAAAAAGAGTTCATAAGTAGTCTGATCATGTTCTGAATAGCCAAACATACTTACCAGTCTTTCCGTCTGATCGGGAGCTTGTACAATCACATCTAGCGGAGTGAAATTAGAAAAATTGAAGGCATTCTTGTCTGCATGGATGTGACTTATGAGATTACAGCCATCCAGATTTTAGTAGCAGCATAAAGATGGAGAGGAGTATTTCCATCAAGGTCCCTCTCATTGATGAGCTCAGAAGCCCAAGCATTGTCTAAGATGAAGTCCAACAATTGTTTCTGTTCTTTTGCCACAGCAAGATGAAGAATGTTCTGGTTATCACCATTGCGCATCTCCCAACAATCCGGGCAGTGTGATAAAATTTCTTTTACCACATTTAAATGCCCATACTTTACTGCTACATGTAGGGCTGTCTTGGACTTCTTGGAGTTAACGTTGTAAGACCTGATATAGGCCATAGACTTATCTGCTGACAGTAGTAATTTTATAACTTCCTGGTGACCGAGTTTTGCAGCAATATGTAATGCAGTCTGTCCATCAAAATCTGCTTCCTTTGTGAGATTTGGCAACTTGCCTAACAGCAATTTCACGCATTCTGTGCAATCATCAGATTGAAAATATTTTCTCACTGATTCGAGATTCACTTATAACAAATCTATGTTGACTAAGAGAGAATAATACAGAATTTCAAAATTGTCAAGGGATTCCTACACATTTGTTTGCTTTAACTAAGGTGATTACTGAATAAAGACTAGAGAGAGTTTAAAACGTAATATGCTCTTGAATTTATTCTAAGCTAAGCATTACCTAAGGAGTTCCCCATTGCTGCACGATGCAAGGCCGTTGTGTGACGAGGGCCACCATAAGATGGTGACTTACAAGTTGCTAAAATCAAATCCACAATATCGTGATATCCCCTCTCAACAGCAAGATAAAGAGGGCTCTCCCCTGCGTTGTTCCGAGGGTGTGGACGCTCATCATCTTCTTTTACCAAGAGTTCCACAATGTTGTAGCAGTTTGCCCTGACAGCCAAATGCAGGGCTGTGTCTCCATCGTAATTAATCAGTCTAAGCATCTTTATCCACCCTTCAGAGTCATGTTTGTCAGCCTTTTCACCATCTTTTGCGCAATCAATAAGAGCTCGCACGACACCAGGGTACCGGTTTCTAGCAGCTACATGCAATGCAGTATCACCTTTTGCATTTCGTTTGCACAGCAAGGAGTGGTTTATTCCAAGAATCTGCTCAACAGCATATGAAGAGTCACAGAATTGTGCTAATATGTGGAGGACTGTATTGTTGTTCGGAGTCAGCTGAAAATCAAGTTGATCTGCATACTGTCTGATAACATCTGAATCACCTGATTGGGCTGCTTTGTATAATGGAGGATCCATTTGCGTTTTCTGAACAAGTAGCTTTTGCAGCACCTATTTATTGTCGAAGTAGATCGAAGAAGAGAAAGATGAATTGACACGGGAAGCTTTCAAGAAATTTCTCGCAGGAAAATTTTATACTGCTATTGAGAAAAGATCCACTAGTAAATGACTGAAAAGAAAAAGGGACCACATTCTTAATTGTTTACACCATAGTGAATGACGGACAGAGGATAATCGAGCTGAGGCGAGTGTGAAACCAAGAAGACCAAGGAAAGCAACCAAAATTGAAAGATTCTCTGTAGTGAAATGCCCAGGAAACACGAAAGAAGAGAAATGACCCTGAAAAGGCTAGAAATTTTAGTGTTGATGGTGGATGTATATAAAAAAATGGAAGGCAATTACCACTTCCTGACTTCTTTTTTCTACTTTTTGTCGGACATTCTTTCCTTTTCACATCTTGGACATATAAAATCCATGTACCGGCCATGGCCACTGCGGAGAAAATTACAATTGACTTTAAAGTCTTTCTCAACCAACTCAGAGAGCTGTTGGAATTGACGTAGTTTCTCAAGCAGCAGAAGCTTGGAAATTGCTTATGCAGTCCAATCATAATTTCGATGGCTGATAATCCATTTAAAAAGGTATTAGAATTGGTAGATTAAAGCACTCACTCCAGACACATAATCAGAGAGGCAACAGATGATCGTGACTTTGCTAGCTGTTAGCATAGCCAACACAAGCCCTATATTGCGATGTTCCAGCAATATTAGAAATTCCATCATACTATGTGAGATTATTTACATGACAGCAAATTAGACAGCAAAGATACCAAATTGACAGCAAGAACATGTAGGATATAAATTAGACAGGGATTATTGGCCTTCTTACAAGAAAATCACACCCTTCGTTGTTAAGAGGAGGAAACATGTGACCCTAGATAACGCTGAAGCTTGAAAGAAGTCTGAAGGCGACAATAAAATTAGCTAAGATATAGAGACAGAACCAAATCGAAAAAAATAATAATAATAATAAAGAAATGAATTGACTTCTTAATGCTAATGGAAACAGTACGACTTGCAACCCAAATCATTACTATCAGTCCCCTCTAATTTGGTTCGTACATCCCTGTGTTGGACTTCCTATTTAGATCTATAAAAGCTTTTTACACGATTCAATTGGTAGCATTTCTCAAAACCAAATCAGACAGATGTATACAATTCACTACAGCTCAACTATCTTCCATCAGCAACAATGCTCCAGCATCTGCAAAGTTGCCACAGCCACAACTTAGAAAATTCGGTAAAAGAAAACCAAGAAGTCGCTGTTAATTGTCATTGCTACACACGACGAGAAAGAAAAGTAACTTTGTTACGAATCAGGAGATTTAGACCACAAGTGTGCATGAGCAATAGGAGTCATTTTACAGTTAGTATCTTGACATCATCTATATAAGGCCGAATATCTCACAAACAAAATTTACAGGAAGAAATCACAGAAGCTACTGTACTGCCAGGCAATATAACTTACTGCTCATCTGTAATGGCCCTTGTAACCATGCAAATAAGCCACAATAGATATCTAGGACAATCTTAGCAGATCACTTCATCTTTACCACCTCCAAGCTACCACCCTTCATGGCGGCCTTCAATGAAAGAAAACTAGGAAAATACGGAGCTGTTGTCAAGTAGCCATCAACATCATGCTCAACATTAAGCATGGTAGACTTCCTGTCACTTGGACAATAAGAAATTAAGTCCCCATGCTCAGTAGACATCAGTATCTCGTCATTTTCCAAACAAAAATTGGTAGAATTGCACAAATATTTAGACCTACTGGAATGCAGCTTGTCAAAAGACTTTCTTTAGTCCACGAAGTCACAAGTCCATACTCTTTCATCCACCATATATCAAAACTTAGGGTGCAAGTACTATGGAATACACAAAGACAATCTCGCAATACTCCAAGACTAGTCCAACAGCTTCTTCCTCCAATAATTGGGGGAGGTGGAATTGGATGGCCTTCTTCTTCTTCCAGATCAAATGAATATATGAAGTCAGCATTATGAGAATCTTCAACTATCCAATGAAGAGCTCCCTTAAGAGTAACCTCACAAAATCGAGCTTTATTGAAATGCTCAGGCCATTTTTTAGCCATTGGAAAGGGGCAGTGTTTCCCTACAGTTCTCCAGCTGTCATCAAGTCCAATGGTGTGAACACGAGCTTCTGATTTTCCTGGTTGCCACTTTTTGGTGAAAATTCTTAGGACCTTGTATTGGCCAGTAGCGGGACTAAATCCAAATCCATAAACGTCTTCACAAGTTCTTTTTTCAATTTTTGGTTTGGGGAGGAAAGCAGACTCACGCAGTTGCGGATTCAAAATAACAAGAGTGCACTTCTGGTCAGAGTTAGAGATCATAGACAAACAAATTAAGCCATTACAAGAGTCCACAACTGTTATTCTGTTATCTGAGATTTCAGCTGGCCTTCCAAGAATTTTCTTACCATTATGTTGGGCATTGTGATCACAATCTGTTTTAAGCTCAAGAAAGGAGCAAATGGAATTTCTGTCTGAAAGCACAAGACTAACAGAGCAGTTAGTAGCGAAGTAAGTGTTACTAAAATGAGGATCTGAAATCAAGTTATACCAGGTCTTGCAAACGCACTTCAATGATATGACAGTGGGGCATGGGACCCTTGAAAAAATGTCCACCAAAATGTAGGTAGGTAAATCATGAATTGCAGTAGTAGCATTCCACTCTTTCTTAGCTGAAGCATGTTTCTTATTGTTTTGCTCCATAATAAAGGTTAGCTCCTTACCGACTCCCTACCGAGAAACTTGATAGTTAGATTAATTGAGACAGGATCAAATAGCAAAATTTTCAGCTAATTTCAGAAGTGAAATTCGTGGCATGTCATCCCAAGAAAGAAAATAATAACACATAAATGAGTCCAGGAAACGTACCGGTATGAAAATATACTAATCAACACGACAAAATGAAGCATAATAGAAGTAATTGAGGTTATGAACCTGCATTGCATAATTTTTTCTCACAAAGTACAAACATCAAAGATGAGATGTACTTAGTATTGCTTTTCTTTCTCTATGTGCTTAAATTTAAGAACTCATGAATTCAATAGCAGTAATTGCACAATCCAATATGAGTTGTCTATCACAGAAAAACAGCTACTACACAAATTAAGCTATGAAGATTTTCAAATTGACAAAGTATATGATGAAATTAAGGGCAGAAAAGTGAACCATATAAGAGTAGAGAGAGCAACCCAAATCATCAAAACACCACATTAATCACCATTCCTCCATTGCTTGAAGAACCATGTGAAGGAGAGTGAGCTGAAGAGAAGGAGATCCTCATGCAGCTTTGCAAGTTGCATGAGCAATGCAGAAGACTAAAATTAGGAAATGCATTGAGTAAACTCCCCTAGAGTCGAAAGACTAAAAGATGAAGCTTTTAACTCGAAGTCATGCCTAGCTATTGAAATTCATAGGCTTCATCATTGACAAGCAATATAAGAATTGTGCACAACAGATGATCTATTCTGAGCAAGCATCAAGGATAATTGCATGCCAAATGTCTTTTAGATAGAAGCAACAATTTTTTATGAAATATGGAAAAAGATCTAAACCACCTGAACGCTGCTGAGCCCTGGTCTCCCAAGAGATCTGGCTACTGCCCATTAATTCACGAGTACAAGCCCTAAAAGTATCACCAAGTTCAAGAAAAATGCTAAAAGGAGATATCTTCATACTTATCAGTCCACAGCTTTCTATATGACCACATTAAGAATCTGCCAGGTATCACGAGACAACTACGACTTAAATGCATGAGGGCATATGTATACTTGTAGAAGTCAAAATTGCATATAAATGTTAGCTTTTAGAATAATAACTGAAGTAATACAGGTAGATCTATTAATAATTTCATTTATTGCCACCATTTCTAAATCACAATCTGGTGAAGTAAAACATTAAACTGGATAGCAAACAAGATCCTTCCGGTAAACACATATCTTTCCATCATCCTAAGAGCCACCCTACAGAAAATCAATGTATTTATTTAGTAATCATATGACAGCACTGGCCAACACTCTTCACTATAACCAACTTATAGCCTGAAATACTTCAAACATAGAGGAATTTTCTCAATGTCAAATGACACTCTGATGTTTTCTTATTGAAGCAGTGCAAATTTGGTGCGGAATATCTCTTTTTAAAGAAAAACTTAGAGACATAAGCAGACTGCAAAGCACACTAGAAAAGAAACAAAATCCATAAATTTTACATTCAGTAGTACCTTTACCTGCCTCCCCTTCACGACTTCCTTGAGCGAAAGGAAGAAAGGAACATATGGAACTGGAAACTGACGCCCATGGTGCTCAAGATTGATAGTTACTTTGCTTGATCTCTTTTCTTCTGGATCATAAGAAATAAGGGGCCCAAAATCTATACGCATAAACATTTCTCCAGATTTCCAGACCAAAATAGGATAATATGGCTCTCTGTGCAAAGGATCTGCATGGATACTCTCTTTGGTCCATGATTCTACAACTCCGTATTCCTTCATCCACCAAATATCCAACTGAGAAGGGGAAGCAGATTGATAGATACAAAGACAACCCCTCAAAACCCCCAAACTCGTCCGACCATTTCTTACTACCACAACACGAGGTTGTGGAACAGGCTGAACCTTTTCCTCACCAACGTCAAATGAATACAAAAAGTCAGGCCTAATCAAATCATCAGTTATCCAATGAAGAGCTCCATTAAGAGTAACTTCAGAAATTTGGTATTTATCAATTACTCGATCCATCCATCGCCTAGCATGTGGAAAAGGAGCATTTTCCTTTAAAGCCCTCCAATCATTATCCACCCCAATTGTACAAACCTGAGCTTCAGTCTTACCGGGACTCCATCTCCTAGTAAGAATCCTAAACACTTTATATTCTCCAGTTTTCGGGCTAAACCCGAATCCATACGCCTCCTCACGGACTCTTTTATCCATTTTTGGCTGCGGAAGTATAGCATATTCCCCAAGCAATGGATTACACACATACACTTTGTACTCTGGCTCAGAGTTGCGATAAGCAGAGAAACAAAGCAACCCATTGCAAGAACCAAACAAAGTAACCGACCTCTCACGAATCCCACCTGGGGTTCGAAAGATTTTGGGACTATTTCATTTAAGGCAGTAGCTATAATCATCTTTGAGTTCAAGCAAACACAAAGGAAACTTTCCAAGGGGCATTACAACACTAGTAAAAGGTGGGTTTGATAAATAAACATTGGCAAAATCAGTGTCTGATGAAAAAAATGTGTACCATGTTTTGCAAGCACATTTGCATCTGAGGATTGTGGTGATTGGAAGCCTTGAAAAGATATCAATCAAAATGCATGTAGGAAGGTCCAGAATTGAGGCTGCAATTCTGCAAGAAATCCCATTTTTGCCTGGTAAGAAAAATCCCATTCCGCTACTTCTCCTTTTGCACTCCATGGCTGGGATGCTCCAAGCTCTACTCTGTAATGGGAGAGAATTTATTGAACTACAATAGCTAATGCCATTTGCGGATTTAACTGGGAAATTGGAGCATTAGAAAGCTTCTGGGGTGTGAAGTTTTAGTGCCAGGGGATCCGAGTTGGGCTGGACTTATGCTTTGGATTTGATGGGCTACTTGCTATTATGGTCGATGCATTTTGGGCCATCTGTGTGCGTGTGTGAGTGTGTAGCATGGAGGAATTTTTTTATTCCCTCCTTATTAAGACAAAGATTGTGTGTTGTTGATTGTTTTTGATAGAATATATATATATATAAAGGTGAAATTTAGTAAAACATTCTTGAATATGGGATTAATTAAACTTTGTCTCTCTACTCCAAAATTGTGAGACATTTAATCATTCTGCCAAAACACACTGTATTTAGCCCCAAATTTTTTGATATTTGTCAAAAGATTTATCCTAGTTTATAAATTTGGCTATTTCACCCGATCTCAAAATTTCAATGAAAAGCATAACCAAAATACTTTTCATCTTGCATTAGCATGGACCTGCAAGCAGCTAAAGCATTTTTTTTACCAGGTCACAGTAATTGTATGTAACCTTAGTGCAATCAGCCTTCTTTCTTTTACCTTTTAAAGAAAATCTAATTGTGATATTTCTTTTGTACTTTGTAAAAAAATTACAATAAGTTATATTTGAAGGTTTAGACAAATTTACTAAAAAAAAAATATGAAAAGGCACCGTCCAAATAGATACTAAATAACCTTCATTAGCTATCACTTTTGCACTCTCAATAGAATTCTAATTTTCAATCCGACTATTGCTCTACTAAGTTTATTTATTTATCACTTAACTATATAGCCTCATTGGCAAACGATATATAGAAAGTTCATTTTCTAAATATATAAACATCCAAGAGGTGTATAGGAATTAAATATTTATAAAACAAAATTACGGGAAATATAAGGTATCTAGAATGGAACTAGAAATTTTAATTTGAGGGGATGAAATACATGTACATGCAAACTTTTGAATCAACAAAAAAATTTTTAAAAATGTTTGGAGAACATATAGTTTAAAATACATAAAAACTTTTCAAAATTTCTAATATTTCAAGAGAAGAAAATATAAATATTTAAAACTTGGGGAGGGGTGAGAGCCCTTCCTGTTCCCCCCAGTTCCATACTTGAAAACATTCATGGCTTTTTATTGCTACCTTTGAAATTGTATATAATTCATATTTGTCTGTTAAACCATATTGATTAGGGAAAACAACATGGGAAACCATGCTTGATAAGCCAAGAAAATTTGTTAGGTTTACCAAAAGAAGAATGTTAACTTTGGCCAAGAATTTATGAGAACTTGAGTTTTTTTATTATACCAAGTAATATGAAATAGAAACCATATCTTTGAAATATAGTAAAAGAAAATAATTGAACTGCAGCCATATATATTTGTATAGTCTTCGTGTAGTGGCTAAAATCAATTCTGGATTTAAAAAATGCATATATTACATACATGTTAGATAAGAACATTAACCATGTGATCTGAATTTCGTGACTCTTATAAGTTCCGTGGTCTGAGTTTCATGACTCTTGTAAGACTTGAGAGTGTCAAAACTCTCCCTTATCTTCTTCTTTTAAAGACTAAGAATTCCCACTTGATTTTTTAAAAAAAAGAAATTCTCACTTGAAATGAGAAAAAAAAAAAAAAGAAGTTAAGAATTGGCTTTCTCGTAAGAAAAACCTCACCACTACGTTAAAAGGAAAGTAACAAGCTGGTGTGATCCTCCAGCTCTCTTAAAGCTGAATCTTGAAAAATGTCGAGGACAAAAAGAAAATTATCCAAAAATGGCGAGAACCCAACGTTTGTTCAATTAGAAATTAGACTAAATTCAAAGCAAAACTCCAGTCTCCAGGTTATTTCCTTTAGCACATCCATAACCTTGTGTTTTAAGGTTTTGGTATGAAGCCCTAAATCGCCAAAAAGAAAAGAAAGGCATTTGCAGTTAGTGAGGCCTTCAAGATTTCAAGAACCTGTGCGAAAAAGACATGTATTGCATAATTTGTCATAAATCTGTTTGGGTGAATCACCAATTGAAATGGATAAAAGATAAATCAATTTCTTGATCCTAATAGCAGCAGCAGCACAACCAACATGGCTGGTGGCTACAACCCAAGCCAAACTTTGATTTGTTGTCTATAATAACTTGATTTAATCTTCTATGTACTGTCAGGTCTAGATACGTGACAATTAATTTAAATTTAAATTTGAAATCTAAATTTTATATTCTAATAATATATGCATTATCAGTGCATGGAAAATATACTCTCTACTATTTAAATCAACAAATCTTTTTTACAATTTTCAACTCATATTTCTAATGACAAAATGAAACAGATTCGCACGATCCCTACAGCAGATCATGGACAACATACAAGATATCTCTACCAGCAACTCATAGAATTTCAAATACCAACAATATAGCAAATTAGATGTGAAATGAACATGAAGTGGTCATTTTCACTGCAACTGCCACACAGGAAGAGAAAAGAATAAACCAAATTGATATCAAGCACAGCTATCCAATACATCAGCCAAAGAAGCGCTATCCAGTCAAATATTCATTCTTCTGTGGCAAACAAAATGATCGCAGAAAAAAATTGTCAAACTGAGCAAATAAATGGAAGAGGATACATATAAGCAATTTATGTAGGAAATGCAATTGAATTTGGGGTGAGTACGCCTAAAATTGGGGGACTGATAGAGACAGAGTTCTGGTCGACAAGAGTTTCTTCTACTTCCTGATGTTGAATTGAGAACAAATCATGGGTTTAATTCTTAAAACATGACAATCATTTACAGCAAAATGATTAAAACTTTCTTAGAAACTTATGATAATCCCATCACGCAAAGAACTGGAGCAGAGCCAAAAACTTTGTTAGCAATCAGGAGCTGTAAACCACAACAATGCGTAGCAATAGAGTCGTTTTTCTGCTGTTATTATAATAAACTCCAAATAAAAATATAGCACAGGACCTCACAAACAAAATTTACAAGGAGTTAAGGCAACAGCATTTACTGCTAGGCAATATGACTCACTGCTGACCTATAAGCACTGAAACCATACAAGTAAGGCTCTACAAGATCACTTCACTTTTACCACCTTGAAATCTACACCTTTCATAGCAGCCTTCAATGAAAGAAAACTAGAGAAATGTGGAGGTGCTGTCAAGTAGCCGCCAGCATTATGCTCAATCTTAAGTACAGTACATTTTCTCTCTCTTGGACAATAAGAAACTAGAGCCCCACGATCAGTAGACATCAGTATCTCATCATTTCTCCAAGCAAAAAGCGGTAAAAATGCACCAGCTTTTAGACCAACTAGGATGTAGCTTGACAGAACACTTTCTTTAGTCCAATTAAGGTGGGAAGTACCATCAAATACACAAAGAAAATCTCAACAGCCTCTCCTTCCAATAACTGGGGAAGATGGAATTGGATGGGTATCTTCTTCTACCATGTCAAATGAATATATGAAGTAAGGATCGTGAGAATCTTCAACTATCCAATGAAGAGCTCCTTGAGAGTAACCCCACAAAATCGTGCTTTACTAAGGTCCTTAGGCCAATTTGTAGCCACTGAATAGAGGCCAGTTGTGTGAACTTGAGCTTCTGATGGGCATTTCCATATAGTTCTCCAGTGACAATCAATTCCAATTGTGTGAACTTGAGCTTCTGACGTTTTTGGCTTTCTATCTGTAGTGTGCAATCTCAAGACCTTGTAATGGACAGTTGCTGGACAATATCCAAATCCATAGACGACTTCACAAGTTTTACATATTTTTGGCTTAGGAAGCGTTGTGTATTCTCTCATTTGCAGATTAAAAATATAAAGTTTGCACTTCTCCACAGAATGGAAGATTTTAGATAAACAAGTCAAGCCATTACAAGAGCCTATAAATGTTACTCTCTTGTTTGAAAACTGAGCTGGGGTTTCAAGAATTTTTTACTGTGAAGTTGAGCATTGCAAGGGTAATCTGTTTTGAGCTCAAGACAGAAGCAAATGGAATCTCTATTGGAAAGCACAAGACTAACAGAGCGTTGAGCAGTGAAGTAACTATCAGCAAAATGAGGATCTGATATCAAGTTGTACCAGGCCTTGCAAACGCGCTTGATTGATAGAACACTAGAGCTTGGGACTCTGGAAAAAATATTCACCAAAATCAAGATTGGCAAATCTTTTATTCCAGTAGTAGTACTACAGTGCTTAATTGCTGAAGCATCTTTGATGTTGTTTTGCTCCACAAAAAAGTTAAGCTCTGTATCAACTTCCTACAAAGCAACATGACAGTAAGATTACAGGAATAAGATTGAAATGGTTATTAAAATGCAAGCTTTTCAGCCAATTTCAGAAATGAGATTCATGAATTCGTGTCTGAGAGAGAGAGAGAGAGAGAGAGAGAGAGAGAGGAACAACAAGAGCAAGAAGAATCTAGAGGAAACCTGCCCACAAGGAAATACATATAATCCTGAACCATGATTTTGCTCTCACAATGTACAAACAATAAATGTCAGATCTCACTTAGCATTGCTTTTCTTCCTATCATATATGCCTAAGAACAAGAACTCGTGAATTTCAGAGGGTAGTAACTGCATAATAAAAAATGACCTTAGTGTCATAGCCAAACAATTAATGCACCAACTAAGATGTTAAAATTGTCAAATTGCCAAAGCATACCATAATATTAGTGGCACAAATGAACCATAGAAGGGCAGAAAAAACAGCAAAAATGATCAGATTACTACCCAAGCTAAGAACTGATAAGCTAAACTTGCTTCTGGATAGATATCTTCCACAAAGAACTCATGTCACCACCCACTCTTCCTCCACAGCTCTCAGAAGTGAGAACCATGTGAAGGAGAGTACACAAAAGAGGAGGTTATCTTATTGATCCGCAATTTACTTGGCGATAGTGAAGACTAGAACTAGGGAGTTTACTGAGTAAAATCCCTTAGAGCAGAAAAAATAATTATAAAGCTTCTACCTTAAGGTCATGCTCATCTACATTAAGCAGCATAAATAAATAATAATCACTTTAGCAAATAAGAAGTTACCATATACCACAATGTGGTCACCCTGATGCATAGTTATCTATTTCAATAATTTCAACACCAAAAGAAAAATAAGAATTACGCCCAACAGATTAAAATATTCTGAGCAGGCATCAACGAGAATTATACTCCAAACATATGGCAGACAGAAGCAGTAATTTTCAAGTGAAATATGGAAAAAGAATAAATGTATATTCCTTTCTTCAACCTCCATTTTCTTTTGTTTATTCCCCATGTAAGACCACAGACACAACCACACCACTCTCTCCCAAGACCATTCGCCTAGTGCCTTACACATTGACAAGCATAAGCCTCAGAAGTTCCATCAAGTTCAAAATAAGGCTAAAAGGAGATATTGTCATACTTAACAATCTATATATTTGAATATAACCAAATTTTGAGTCTACCACGTCTATATGTTCAAATATAACCGAATTATGAGTCTACCACATTTCAAAAGGCAACAACTGCTTGCAAATCATCCATTAGCACTTCAAGGCAATACAATTTGCTAAAATAAACAATCCTTAGTTTTGCTACAGATGCTAGTAAATTATTATAGTCAAGAATAAAAATTAGCATGTAGACTTCTGAATCAAGAATACACATGTATCTGTAAATAATATTCCATTTGTTACCATTATCCTAGACGCAACAAGGTTTTATCATTTTTGGTCACCTAGACAACAATCTGGTTCTGAACAGGTAAAAATCCAAGAACCTTCTGGGAGGAAACACATATCTATCTATCATTCAAAGAGCAACTTAATGGATAATGAATACAGATATTTAATAACAGTGCCAAAGTCATTTGATAACAGGCTTAACTAAAACCAACTTTAGATATGCAGTATTCAAATAACAAAAGGCTATTCTTGGTGTCAAAAGATGCAGAGATTTTTATGTTTTGGAGACTACTTTTCCTATAAAAGTAGTGCAATTTTAGTGTTAAACTATTTCCTTTTCAAGCAATAGCAGACTGCAAAAGCATACTAGCAAAGCACAAAATTTACATTTTTCATACTCAATACCTCCTCTTATCCTGCCTTCACAATATTCTTGAGTGAAAGGAAGCAAGGAAAATATGGAACTGCATAACGATAATGATCACATGCAATATAAGCTGAGACGATGGTTGATCTCTTTTCTTCCGGACTATAAGAAAACAGGAACCCATATTCTGTACACATACAAATTTCTCCAGCTCTCCAAATTATGACGGGAACATACAGGTTTCCACGCACATGAAGTGGAATGCAACTTTCCGTGACACTGTCCATGATTCTAAAACTCCATATTCCTTCATTAACCAAATATCTAACACATGACAGAAAGCAATTGGATAGATGTGATAGATACAAAGGCAACGCCTCAAAACCCCCAAACTCATCTGACCAATTTCAACTACCAAACCATGAGGTTGTGGAATGGGCTGGATCTTTTCCTCACCAATGTTAAATGAATACAAGAAATCGGCCCTAATCATATAGTCAGTTATCCAATGAAGAGCTCCATTAACAGTAACTTCACAAATCCGGTATCTATAATATGCTCGATCCATAAATTGCCTAGCATGCGGAAGAGGGACATTTTCCTTTAAGACCCTCCAATCATTATCCAAGCCAATTGTACAAACCTGAGCTTCAGTCTTACCCGGATTCCATCTCCTCCTAGTAAGGATTCTAAACACCTTATAGTCTCCCGTTCTTGGACTAAACCCAAATCCATAAGCCACCTTACTGTCTTCTTCTTTTATATTTGACAGCGGAAGCATAGCATATTCCCCAAGCAATGGATTACACACATACACCTTATACTTGTGCTCATTGAAACTATAAGCAGAAAAACAAAGCAATCCATTGCAAGAACCAAACAAAGTCACGGTCCCCTGCTTAATCCCATCTGGGATTCGAAAATTTTTGGGACTATTTTGTGGATGGCAGTAGTTAGAATCAGCTTGGAGCTCAAGAAAACAAAAGGCAGACTTTCCAAAGGACACTACAATACTACTGAAAGGTGGGTTTGATAGATAAACATTGGCAAAGTCAGTGTCTGAGGAAATAAATTTGTACCATTCCTTGCAAACAAGTTTGCAGCTGAGAATTGTGGTGATTGGAAGCCTTGAAAAGATATCAATCAAAATGCATGTAGGAAGGTCCAGAACTGAGGCTGTAATTCCGCAAGAAATCGGATTTCCTGCTTGCAAAAGTGAGCCAATTGAGCTTAATCTTCTTCTTTTCCACTCCATCACTGGGAATTAAGATTTTGTACCCTGAACGGGGACTAGGGTTCAATTGATTGCCAAGAAAACTATTGCTTATATGCAATTTGGGGATTTTAAAATTGTAAACTGTGAATTTTAGGTTTGTGGGAGTGATATGTGGGTGAACGGAGCTGAGTTGGGCTGGATTTGTACTTTCAGATTGATGGGCCATTTGTCAACCCACAAAATCCATCTGCGTGCTCCTCTTTTTATTATTATTTTTTTGACCCTTCTTATTTAATTCCCTTGTACCCGAAAATATACAACATTGATAAATAAGGAACAATGAAAAAAATAATCTAACGAAAATATGATAAGAGGAAGAAATCTAAAAGAATGATGAAAAGTATTTGGCTGGATAATTTATGAAATTAAGGTAATATGTAAATTAATCAAGTAAGTAAACATTGAAATATTGAATATCTGTGGAATGTCTTCCCTTAATTTGCCATATTTTCCACAAGGGCATAAATATTTATTCTTTGATCTCTCTTTATTAATGATCTCTCTTTATGTGGTTAATATAAATAAGAACAGTTAGATTGTTTCACATTTTTTTCCCATTTTAGTAAGCACATAATTTTGTTAGGGGTTAAAGTGTCTATTACAATTTACTTGCTCTACAAAGATCTATTGCGTTTTTAACATTATTTTTAAAGATAAATTTAAAATAATTTTTTTAGTGTTCAACTAGCACAATATCTTATTATAATTATGAGGGGAAATCAGAGATAAGGTACTATTAAATATAATTAGATCTCCTCGCCAAAATAAACTATTTGGAATTATTAAAATCTACCTATATTAATTATTACATAATTACCAAAACAACTCAACAACTCTCCACTTAGATTTTGGGCTAGTGACCTAGGAAGTTGACTCTCACTGGATAGACTGCGATCCCAACCAACAGGTTTGGGGCAGAGAGGGAATAGGGGAATGATGTGAGGAAAAAAAGGAAAAAAAAAGAAGAGAAACTCTAATAAACTATTTGGAATTATTAAGTTCACCTACCAAGTTATATTCTCCTTAATCCTTACCATCTAATATGTACGCCTGACTAATTAATTAATAAATCCATATCATGCTTTAGGAAGCATTACTCAGCATTGGGAATTCACTCATTAACATAAAATCTCTAGGCATATTTAAGTCATTGACTATCATTTATCTATTTACCTGAGTATAATTGAGGTCAGTTCATAAAAAACTTTAAGGTAGCTAAGCTAAGAATGTTTTACTGGAAAAAAGAAAAAAAGTTAAGTACTAATAAAGAATTAATGTGCTGACCAAAATTAAAGATTCACAATTATTAAGTTCCCTTTCCAAGTTAGATATCTCAAAAGAAAATTCCTTGGATATATTTGGTAACTAATGAATAAACCGATTTTTTGCCTTATTAAGCACCAAGGCAACTACTAATATATATAGGGTTTTCTAATAAGTGCTCGTTGGGCACTCATTAACATACCTAAATTTTATCCAACCTACCATACACACACACACTAATAAATATTACCTTATCTTGCAATTATATACTTTCTCTAATTAATCTTATCTTTTTTAAAATCTAACAATTGAAATTCATCTTAACAATTGCCTAAAGTGTATCCCTTAGACGTAAGTATATCTAGGGTCATTGAGCCAAATATCATGTATGAACTTTACTAAATATATTAAGCTACAAGATTTAGCAAGCGAAAGAGGGTATCAATCAAGCTAGGAAATTGAGATGGCTCATGTGCTAGGGGTGTTCCTGCTTAGCATTTGTATTTGTTTAGTCTTTGCACGTAATGCAGCAAAAGCTGACTTAGTTGATGATATTTGTTCCAAGTCATTACTGGATATTCAATATTGTAACCAGACTCTAAGAGCAGCCCCTGGTTCTAACACCACGGATCTCTCAAGTCTAGGCCAAATCACGATTAATTTGGCAAAATCCCAAGTACAACCAATTCAAGCTTTGATTAACAAAATTGAGGGAGGAGCAACTAATCAAACATTGAAAGACAAGTTAGACAAATGTCGAGAGGATTTCACTGATGTCGAAGGCGATGTTAATGCTTTCAGCGATCTCTTGAGCAACAAGGACTATGCAGGTCTTGTTAACAGCGTTGATTCAGCTGATGATAAAGCTACTGGTTGCGATACAGCTTTTGATGATGGACAACCACCTGAACCTGACGAACTTAAGCAAGCCAGCAAACATTTCCAAGTTCTGCTAGAAGCTGTTGGCAACATTGCAGAGACTTTAGAAGGGCAGAAACTGTAAACATTTTCTTGCTTGATCAAGTTATTGTAATGCAGCTTGCAATAGTATTGGTTCAATTGAGATGGTTGGCATGCAATAATATTGGTTTACTTGCGATTTTTGTTTATTCAGCCAGCAATATTGCCGCGGGTATAAAACTATAAATCATGTTTGGTTATGGAAATTACAGTAAAACTTGGAAAGAATTATTACAAAGGTCAAATTGTTTGGAAAGAAGGAATGAGTAGAATTTTCTCAAATTCAACATTAATTGGACTTTTTACAAAAAATCAATAATTAAGGGTAGTAAACTAAACTAATGCCAACATTCATCACCTGTACCATCTTTCTTTCGTATTCATACATACAGATTAAGAATCGTGCTTGCAATTATCATTACAAAGCCAACCAAAAATTCATAAACAAGGGGCACTTGCTTAAAATACACATTGTGATATCTACAAGAAGATGCCCTCTTTGTCATTATGAAGACAGACCTGGGAATGCCCGTAGGAAGGTCAAGAACTTAGGCTGTAATTCTGCAAGAGATCCAAATTTTCTGCTTGTGAAAGGGAGTCAATCGAGTTTAATCTTCTTCTTTTCCAGTCCATCACTCGGAATTGAAATTTTCTACTCTGCAATGGGACTAGGGTTCAATTGATTATCGAGAAACTATTGCGTATATGTGATTTGGGGATTTTAAAATTGGGAAAGTGTGAATTTGGGCACTATTGGGTTTGTGGGAGCTGACTTGGGCTGGATTTGTTCTTTGATTTGGTGGGCTATATATATCTCTATTAAGGCATATCAAATATGATTGGTGATGAAATTAGTCACAAGGGCTTCCCATTAGCTAAACTAGACGACTGGACTGAAAAAGCAAACTAGACCTGAGGGAAAGCACAACTATTCTATCTTGGAGCTTGTAGAACAACATAGTAAAGTTGATAGACTAGTTCAATGGTGGCAAGGCAATTTCCAGAAAAGATCAGCTTGCAACCAAGCCACTATCCTGCGGTAAGCCTCCTGTGTTAAATGAATTCCATCCCAGCCGACGTATCTATCGGGATGAGGGCAAGCCGTAACATCTGGATATCCACACATTCGTGTCTCATTGAAGTTGTACAGCCCTCCAATGCCACAGCAGGCTTTGTGCTGCTCAAGACCTAAGACAGAGACAGAACAAATTAGAAGACGAGAAAAGGGTGTTTCAGATACCCCAAAAAAAAAAACTTCTGCTACGGGAAATAATAATTTCTTTAAGAAGTCAAAAAGGTGAAATACTAGCTGGGCTTCAGACATGTACCATTAGTTTGACCTTGTTTGAGATTAACCCTGAAAACCCTATCATGGAAGAGCTCAGAAAAAGGGCTGATGCTGACAAAAATGACAAATCAGTGAAGGATTTGGTTCTCTTGTTGTTTGTGACAGCCCTACTCACCTCAGGTTTCAGCCTTGATGACCCCAACACCTTTGGCAACCGCATTCACAGGATGTTGAAGCTCGGCTTGAGCATTGATGAAGATGCTGGTGATGCTGATGAAGACATGCCTCCACTGGAGGAAGGTGATGCAGATGCAGAGGGCAGCAAGATGGAGGAAGTTGACGAAATTTACCCTTGAAAAGCGGATCTCGAACAATTGATGTTTGTCATTTTATTTTTAGGTGTCAAAACTGAGATGAAACACTGAGTAGTTATGTTACTATTATCTTTTGATGCTGTTTTTTGGATATTGGTAGTTTTTGGGTGGATTTCATATAAATTACCTATGCAATCGATTTTATTTTTCTGGCCAGCCAATAGCAATGCAGAATTTTCTTCTGTCCTAGTGTGGTTGAGGTTGCTTCTGTTGAAGGGTTCTAGTCCATATTATAATTAATTTGAGCGCGTAGGTGGACACTTCTCTTAGGATATCTATATATATCTGTCTTTTTCTCGTTCAGACAAAATAACAGACAAATGTATGTTTTACGAGCTCAGTCGGTTTTAAGTGCTCACTGTTTAACTCATTTGAAACAGTTTCTGCAGCAATTGACATTGCAAGCGAAAGTGCGAAGCATAGAATGCCAAAGCTACTTGGCTTTCCTTGTTTTATCATAACTAATTGCCTAAACGTCAAGATTCAAATGAACAAGTCCTGTTTATGAGTCTGCAACATTTGAATCACAGATATCATATGGGATAGCCGTAGAGTCAACGTTATGAACAGAGCACCAAGCCTGTTGGCTGCTTCTCATGCTTACCGAAGTTGAACAAAGAAAACATAAAAATGGGACAAAGGGACCATCCAAAATTCTTGGGTTCTCGAGTCCACCTTCGGCGTTCATTACTATAACTGCTGCGCATTTATCCCGTAACATTCAAGCGCCCCTGCCAAAATTGATCTTCGCACTATGTTGAGCTGGAACCTGCCATCTTTCTACTAAATGGCGGATGGCAGGTGACTCGCTTAAGCAGTTAAAGATCATCAGCCACCTTAACTAGTTGAAAGATGAGAAAGGGTGAAATGACCCAAATGAATCACGCCTCTCACATCTTTGAAAAGCCAATCACACTCTGATTACTCCATAATGGTCTCCTACTTGAACTTGGGAAGCCTGATATTAATAATCTCCTGAATGAATCCAGTCCCTCGTGCAAGTTGAATCAGACTAAAGCTTTAGCTTCAACTAGAAAATGAGACAACCTTCGTGCAAACCTGGGCTAGCGCACTAATTTCGTTAACATCCTCGAGAAAATATCCTCGACCAATTCCAATTTATGGAGATTATGGAGTCCAGCGCGATTCTCTTAGTTACCGCGAGAGGAGTAGAATATTCCTCAGAAGCTGATTGCGGAACAAATGAAGTGCAACATGCGGAGGCGTTTTCATATTTACAGTGACTGTCAGCGAATGTCTCAAGGTTCTTTAATACGGAGTTGAATTTGCAATTCGATCAGCAGCTCAAGCGAGCAGCTCTTGTTGATAATTGGGTACAAAACAATTATCACCTGTATTATTTAACCAATCTTTGAGCCACTACTCCTAGATATCCTCTCTCTCTTTACCAGAATTAATCAACGTTGAATTCCAACAACGGAGGCATCCTGATGATCCCTTCTCTCTATTTAGAGTTACTTCACCGTCCAATTAGAATGGATAGGATGTGGACTCGTCATCATGATGATCATGGCTCATGGGATAGGTGATAATTATATATTTAGTCAGTCAAACTCAGAATTACAGGTCTTGGGTTCAAGACTTTTCATTTATTGAAAAAAAAGAAAAGAAACTTGAATTACAGGTGGAATAAATTAAATGCAGTATAGGTTGTAAGCAAAAGGTGCTCTGTCTCCTTACAACTCCTGCGTGCTTCAATCCTAGTGGAATTGCATCCTATACTTGGAATCCTGGTAGAATTGGTGCTAGATCTATAACTTGAGCAAAAGTAGGATTACAGACCTTAATCTAAAACAAGTCAACTCGGTTAGGAAAATGGCTTTTATATGTATGTATATATCTAATATTTTGTTTGGTTTGACATGCAGAACCAAATCCGGCTAGGTTTCGCCTACGAATTCGAACTTAATCATAATCCAAGTTCCAACAGCTTCATGCATGCATCTATAACGCTTTCTCAATCCTATATAAGTACGTAGCAACCTCCCCTCCTTGATTGTGTCAACTTTTCCGGCCAATATCTACTACTATTATATGCCGCCGCAGATTAGTTAAAACTTTTGTTTGTTTTTTCCTTACCTGTCGGGAGCAATAATGGCTCTCAAGGTTACGAGCATTGCTGCTGTTTTCTTTCTTATTGCATCTGCTTTGCTGCTTCTTTCTCCTTCATCATCCGCTGATGCTAGTCCTCTTCTGAGCGCCTGCCATTTTGATCAAGTGTACCAGCTTGGGGACTCCATATCAGACACTGGGAATTTGATCAGGGAATCTCCACTTGGAGCCGCCTTGCCTTTCGCCAGAAACCCCTACGGTCTGTCCTTTCCACAGCACAAAGCCACCGGCCGTTGCTCTGATGGACTTCTCATGATTGACTACATTGGTAAGTATGAGAATATTCTTTGATCTCCTCCTTCCGCTGTTAATTCTTCATAGTAACCAACTTGTAATAGCTTAAAAAAAAAACAAAAAAAAATTTTTTTCCTTAACAATTCGGACTATTTTAATCGTTTCTTCGTATAGTTTATTCTTGTTTTCAACACTTGATGTGGAGTTTCGATTTTATCAACTTACTCTATATCTGATCTTCTGTTTTGGGACAAAATCCGGTAAAGGAATTTTTTTTAAAGAAAAAAATATTTATCAAGTTTTATGGTTACAATAATTTGCATAGAGGACGTGGATGCCAATGAGTAGCATCAATCCATGATGGAAAAACTTCAAACTATCCCTGTTTGGCTTGTTACACGGAAATTTAGATCGTAAATTATCCAGACTATTATTATTACAGTTCTTCGCTGCCTCAACTGAAAACCATGCACAATTCTTGTCCTAATCATCCATTTAGTTATACAATTTAACCCCACAGCATGATGTTATCCGGCGCCATCTTCTGCTGATGTATTTAGTGGTGATTCTTCATCCATGTTTGGCTTGCATGTTTTTTTAGTTAATTTACTATTATTTGTGTGCCTGATGTCGCAGTGCTACTACGGTGTTCTTGCCCTTTTCAGTTTTGAAGCTGTAATGGGCTACCAAACCAGAAAGTGCATTATGCCCTTTTTTGTTTATCTAGGCTATCATATCAGCTGACTAATTATTTGGATCATTGTTTTAATACACAGCCCGGGCACTGGATCTACCTCTTTTGAATCCTATCAAGGATACAAAGGCAAATTTTGAGCATGGAGCAAATTTTGCCGTCGCAGGTGCTACAGCCCTTTCATCAGATGTTCTCGCTCCTCATCATGTTAGAAATCCGGTGACAAACAGTTCCCTTGACGTACAACTTCGGTGGATGGAAGATCACTTTCACAAATTCTGCCACAACGGTACATATAATTGGATTAATCCTCTATACACTTACTCAATATATGTATTATTATTTATCTTTAGATGAATGATATCTAATCCAAATTTTTTGCTTATATATCATGCATCCAATCGTGATAGTAGGCATATAAGATTATTTCTAAATTGATTTAGTTTCAATTCAACTTTCGCCAACTTGTATATTTTTTTGGTTGCATGACACTGAATTTTCTTCCTTGTTTGTCTATTTTTGTAAACAGATTGTGAAAGGAAGCTTCAAAACGCTCTATTTATGGTGGGTGAAATCGGAGGCAACGATTATAATTATGCATACCTTCAATACTTTGATGAGGCGAGAGACACGATTAGAATTCTAGACTTGGTGCCTCTAGTTGTTGCCTCAATTAAGCATGCTGTTGAGGTCAGTCGCTTCTTCTCCCTTTTTTTTTTGCCCTGGGAGGGCCTCCTCTTCTTGTTCGCAATTTTGCTACTTTTAATCCTCTTTCTTTAATTGCTTATCTTTTCCTTTTAATGCTGTATTTCAGAAAGTGATTAGTTTTGGAGCAAGGACAATAGTGGTTCCCGGAAACTTTCCAATAGGCTGTCTGCCAATTTATCTTACAAAGTTTGGGCTGGAAAATGAAGTAGACGAGTTTGACGAGAATCATTGCATATTTCAATTAAACAGCTTTGCAGCTTTCCACAATGATCACCTAAAGAAGGCGATTGCTGAACTGCAAGAGGAGTACCCACACACAACCATTGTCTATGGAGACTACTACAGTGCATATGAACAACAGCTTCTCAAACAAGGTCAAACTAATGGTACATGTCTCAAGCCCAGTTAGTATTTCACCATTTTGACTTCTTGAAGAAATTATTATTTCCGGTAGCAAAGTTTTTTTCTTTTTTTTGGAAGGGGGTTATCTGAAACACCCTTTTCTGGTCTTCTAATTCGTTCTGTCTCTGTCTTAGGTCTTGAGCTGCACAAAGCTTGCTGTGGCGTTGGAGGGCTGTACAACTTCAATGAGACAGGAATGTGTGGATATCCAGATGTTACGGCTTGCCCTCATCCCGATAGATACGTCAGCTGGGATGGAATTCATTTAACACAGGAGGCTTACCGCAGGATAGTGGATTGGTTGCAAGCTGATATTTTCTGGAAATTGCCTTGCCACCATTGAACTAGTCTGTTAAATTTACTATGTTGTTCTACAAGCTTAATGGGATGCCCTTGTGACTAATTTCATCACCAATCATATTTAAGTACTTACTTTTATGGTTTTTATCAATACTAGGTTCAAGATCCTATATATATATATATATAAATATATATATATATAGATATATATTTATATTTATTTATTTATTTATCCATCCATTTCTTTCATAGGAAAAAAATACAAACATGGACAGAACAAAAAAGGAGAAATGAGAAATAATTTTACGAAAATTTGGTTAGAGGAAAAAAAAAAAAAGAAGAAAAGTATTTAGCTCAATAATTCATTGGCCAATTGAAAAGAATACTTAAGGCATATCAAACAAGTAAGTATTGAACAGTTATGGCCTCCAAGTAATGTCTTTTCTTCATAAGTTGTGTATAATATTTATTCTTTTCTCTCATCTCCCTTTCCGAGTTCCAATTTCCTTCTGTAATTGAGTTTATCACAAGTCCAGAGTCCATCCAGGAATACAGCGTAAAGAAATCATGTTGAATTAGAGGAATTACAGTGAAACTTGCGAAGTATTATTACAAAGGTGAAGCTATTGAGGAAGAAGGGATGGCAACAATTTTCTGTAATTTAAAAATAGATGGACTCGCAATCTGAAATTTATAGTTAAAGAATGCTAAACTATACCTAACATTTATCATCTGTACAAACTTTCAGAATTTTCATCATGAAGAGTATCTTTGGTACCGGGAAATCAGGGTACTACAATTCACGATACTGGCATTTAGGAAAAAAAAAAAAAAAGGGAATTTATTGATCCATATATTTTTATTTCTAATTGTAACCTTATATCTTATTCAATGAGTTACTTTAACATTTTTTTTTCCCCATTTCTTGTTCCTTTTTTTAAAAGAAAAGCCATTAGTTCTCTGCAAAGGAAGAAGAACACTGTAAGGTACATAAATTCATAAAGTTCGTTTTCAAAGTCCAAACCACAAGCAATAATAAAGTTAACAGAACAACAGAAATCAACAATGACGAAAAATACCATCCCTTTTGACAAAACACACGTCTCACTCCTGTCTCGAAACTTTAAGCATTTGGTTGCTGTAGGGACTGAAAGAAATGGATTCACCAGAATTACACCTTAGGACTCTGCCATTGATTCACAGCACAAAAACTTAAGCAGGGGATGAACGAAAATAATCTTTGATATTAGAATAAGATATTTCGATATGTCATGGATTTCAAGAAGATTGCAATTGATTTGTGTTAGGTATGATGGTTTTGTACCTGCTTTTGAGGTTTCAGCTCTTCAAAGAATTGAAGTTTCATCTTCTGGAGTGCTCTTAAAACATCATTCATGTTCATTCTCTCCTCAGGAGAATGTTTTGTACAACATAAACTAAGTTGCAAGATAGATGATATGCATGCTAACCTACTCTCGACTAGTTCATCTTCAGGATGAAGTAAGTCCGTATCTATAACCTTAATCACAAAATCTGGCAAGGATTCTTCTATCCAAGTCCTCAGGCTTAGCTCTTCAGCGAATATCTCATCCTTAGGCCTTCTTTTTGTAAAAGTCTCCATCAATGTAATCCCAAAGCTATAAACGTCACAACTTGTTGAAACCAATCCTTCTAGTCCGTACTCTAGCATCAATATTGAAGTTAACGGTTAAATTCTAGTATAGGTATTAGTTTACAACCAATATGGTGCAAATGTAATATTAGCTAATTGATAGTTGAGACATTCTTGATTGACATCATATATTAGAAATTGAAGTCGAGAAGAGGTTCATACCTGGGGCAATATATCCGAATGTAGCTAGGGTGTTGGTCTGCACTACACTTTCTCCATCTCCTAACAATTTTGCAATTCCAAAATCGCAAACATGGCCTACCATATCTTGATCAAGAAGAATGTTGCTAGGTTTCAAATCACAGTGAACTACTGGAATTGAATAACCATAGTGGAGATAATCCAAACCACAAGCCACATCTATCATAATGTCCAATCTTTGCATAATATTCAAGACCTGACGGCCTGAATAAAGCCATTTCTCAAGACTTCCATTAGATATGTATTCTAGTACCAAGGCTTTATAGTCAGGGCTCGAGCAAGCACTAATGACTTTTGTCAGGTTACGATGACGAAGACTACGTAGGACTTCACATTCTACATCAAAGCTTTTAAATGCACCTTCTAGCTGCAAATTGAAAACCTTGATAGCCCAAATTGTCCCATTTTCACGTACTCCCTTGTAAACTGAACCAAAGGCTCCCGAGCCAAGTAACATATCATCACTGAACCCATTTGTCATTTGATTAAGTTCATGGAAGGTTACCCTTTCAAATGTTGCTTCTGGAACAAAATTAGTTGCAATCACAATTTTTCTTCTCCACTTTCTTATCACCAAAATTGACATGACCGTGGCTAACATTGCTGATCCAACCGCCAACAACACAAACAAGAGAGTCTTTTTCCTTGATCTATGTTCGAAAGTTTGACAAGGTTTCAGCCAAGGAGCATCGCATAAAGCTTCATTTGAGAGAAAAGATAGCTCCGTAAAGTTGGCAAAATGTCCTCCACGAGGAATTGGTCCTTTTAATCTGTTGAAGGACACATTGAAATGTACAAGATTCTGGAGTAGTTCCAGTGACTTTGGAATTGCACCAGTCAAATTGTTAAATGACAGATCCAAATACTGTAATTCCAACATGTTCTTCATGGAATCTGGAATAAGTCCTTGTAATCTGTTATGCTTCAAGGATAGTTCTTGTAACTTCTGTAGCGCTCCAAATGTTCTTGGAATGTCACCATAAAAGTCATTGACAGATAGGTCCATAACGGTCAGTGCCTTTAAACTTTGAATTTCAGGGGAAAGAGAACCTGTGAAAGTATTGGTGGACAAATTCAGCTCCAAGATATCGCTTAGGCTCCATAAGTTTGAGGGCAACTTAGAACTTAAATTATTGGAATCCAGATATAGATATCTTAGGGACGTAATGTTTCCTATGCAACTAGGAAGTCTTCCAGAAACCATATTGCCGCTCAAACTTAATCTGCCTAAGTTAACCAAATCGCACAGCTCACTTGGAAAGGGTCCTTGAATTTTATTAAATCCAAGCTCCACTTTCTGTAGCTCCGATAACCTTCGAATACTTGCTGGATTTATCCCTTCCAAAGCATTCCCACCCAAACTCAGGTCCGTCAAGTTGGTTAAATTTCCTATTGAACTTGGAATTTGGCCAAAAATTCCACAGTAATTCAAAGAAAGTAATCTGAGATTGTTGGAAAGATTTCCAATAGATGTTGGAAGGAAGCCATTTAAAGGATTCTCATCTAATTCCAACTCCTGTAGATATCTGCAATTTGATAGGGAAATCAAGAGGCTTATTTCTCCGGAGTTAGACTTATAGGAGAAACTGTTGCTTTTAAGATCTAAGACTTCTAGGTATCTTAAATCACCAAGAGAATGAGGAATTGCACCAGTAAATTGGTTAAAACTAACGTCTAGACCAACAAGACTTGAAGCATTTGAGATAGAAGTCAGTACAAGCACTCCACCTAGTCTGTTTCCCCCAACATAAAGATATTCAAGGTTGGGTAACATAATGCCTAAAGTTGTTGGAAGACCGCCTGAGAGATCATTTGCTACCAACGATATTACTTGCAATGATGAAATATTGAATAGTTTGACTGGGATGGGACCTGTAAACTTGTTTGAGTCCAGTGCTAGATACTCCAACTTGTTAAGGTAACCGATTGCCCGAGGTATCACCCCTGAAAATCAAGCTTAGAAGTTATAAGATGGTTGATATGATACTACAAATCTTGACCCTTAATTGTTTACCAATTGAGAAGCACCACTCTTTTCCTTGCCGTCTTTAATATTTAGGCATATTCATCCCTATTTTGTGAAAACTTCGTATGGTCATTTAAAATCTCATGCCATAGATGGTGACAATTTGAATTTATGAAACTTCCAAAATCACAGTTGTGATGCAATTAATTGGAGTACTAGAAAAAAAGGACCGCCCAAAAAATAAGTGAAAAAAATGGGGAGTCACTATAATACTTCTACTCACTCAGAGTATATATCAGAAAATGTGGAGCAATGCCTGCAACGGAGAAGTGAAATTTTACAAACAAGAACTTGGTAGTCCAGCGAAGTTTAGATTGAAAGAAAAAGTTAATTTGAGACATGAATTTTACTTTCACTTTGAGACCGCCCACAGAATATTTGTTTTCTTTTTCCTTTTTCTCCCCAACAGATCCCAGAAAGTCTCGTTTCAGAAATATTGTCCCCTGGGAAAGCACAAGGTCTAGGTGCTTATATATTTTCTTGAAAATGGAAGTTAATATTGTGAGACATGCAATAGTTCAACTCTGCATAATGACAAGTGTGAATAGCACATACCAGTCATTTCATTGTCCCTTATGTCCAGAAGCGTAAAGTCCCGAAGATTGTAAATATCTTCTGGAATTGGACCTGCACAGAAGATCATGAATGTATACTATATTTATTTTGGAATAGCACTTGCAAAATAAAATTGGTTCACTTTTCTTCTTTGTCTCTTTTAGGTACAGCACTGCAAGAATTGCACTTCTAAATGATTTTTTCTTGAATCCAAAGAGCTGTGCAAACTTTCAACTAGTATCTGCTTTTTATGCTCAGGCCTGAGCATAGAAAACATGTGTACTGCATTTGTATCCTATATATCGTTATCATTATCATTACTATATAAAAAGTACAATGAGTATTGGTAACTTGGATTGTAAGTGTAAGCATTATTTTGATTTTAGTTTTTGTTATTCCAATTATGCCTTTATTAATGGATGATTGAAGTTTCATGTTGTGCTCTTTTCAATTCTTTTATGTTGATTAAAATTCATTATATCATATGTATTGATTGAGAAGGCAATAACACTTAATGACAATAAGCATTAGAGACTAAGCTGGTCTTTATTTTTCTATTTGTCCAAAATACCCTTCTCCCTAATCATTAGATTTATTAATTGCATTTTAATAATAGTAATAATTGTTGTATTAGTAAAAAAAACTATAACCTTAATTAAATTTGAACTATGAAGACAATAAATAAAATACAATGCTCCAAACCAATATGTCTTTCTACATTCTATCTTCAATTTTTTTTATTTTCATTAAAAATTCTTGATTAGTCACAATATAATTAACTTTTCACGTTTTCAAAAATATTTCTATCGACACCAACACAAGGTGCTCTTAAGATTGTACTTTATGTTAGATTCTACCAAAAATGTAATAAAAAATAAAATAAAATCAAATAAAAAAGCTCAATTGTATCTACCAATGAAATTTCAATTCTCAGTAAATGAATAGTTAGACAGAAAAATTTATATGTGGTGGATCATTTATACTCCATTGTTAACAGAAATAACACATAAAATAATGCAAAGAGTTCAACTTCAAAGAATATATATTTCTTTATTTTTTTTTATAAAAACAGTGCATATAACTTTATATTGAGGAATTTCATCAAGATACTAACAAATTCAACTAAAGTAACATGAAAAATGATAAAGGTATAACATGTGACTGATAATTATGCAAACAATTAAACATTGTTGTATAAGCAAGATTGTAATCTTAGTATTTGTTATTCCAATTATGCCTTTATTAACTAATTATTGAAGTTTCATATTATGCTCTTTTTCATTTATGATAATGATTAAAATTTATTATATCATATATATTGATTTAGAAGAAAATAATGATTGATGACAAGATAAAATGTTAAACATTAGAAACTAAGCAAGATTTGGTCTTCATTTTCTATTATAATTACCATTTGATGTTCACTCGAGATAGAATTGTCCTACAAAAAGTTGGAAAGAAAATACTGGCCCTGTTTGGGAATGAAGTTTTTTGGGTGTTTGTATAAAACTCAACTGTAGCTTACTGTAGAAGTTGTAGAAAAATTTTTTGAAAGTGAAGTTTTTTATGTGTTTTGGAGATGGTATATCAAAAACTTTGGGAGTTTTTTGAGGATTCTTACAGATAACGTAGGAAACAAACAAGTTTTATACAAACTTGATAAAAATTTGCATTAAAACTTTGGAAGTTTTTAAAGGGTTCCTGCAGCAAAAGTAGGTAAAAAACTAGTAGCATATAAACTTGACAAAAAACTCAATTGTTGCTAGATAAAACAGGATAAGCTAAGTCTAAAATGAACAAATGGTAATTGGAGAAGAATGATTGACTAATGTAGCTTCTGTTCTTTTGTGATTAGTAGTAATACAAAATGTTTTTGATTAATCCTTTTTTTTCGGGGAGGAGGTAGTTGTGATTGAGAGGTACTTATAGTATGATAGATGCTGGTGACTAAGCAATATCTAGATTTAGTTTTTCTCTCCACACCCTTTTCATCTGTAAGCATAGATGTTAGATTTATTGCATTCTAATAATAGTAATAATTATAACAATTAGGCAAAAAATTGTAACCTTAATTAAATTTGAATTATGAAAACAATAAAGAAAATATAACACTCAATTCCAATGCGTCTCTTTGCATTCTATTTTTAAATTTTTTAATTTCTATTAAAAATTCTTGATTAGTCACAGTCTAATTGAATTTCCAAATTGTCAAAAATATTACCATTGGTACCAAAACACGGTGCTCTTAGGATAGTAAAATTTTTGTGATTTGTGCTTTATGTCAGATTCTGTCCAAAAAAAAAAAAACAAAACAATAGTAAAACTTAGTTATCTCTGAAATTTTAATTCTCAAAAATGAACAATTAGACAGAAAAAATTTATATGTGTGGAACATTTATACTCTATTATTAACAGAGATAACACACACACAAAAAAAAAAATAAAGAATACAATTTCAAAGAATATACATCTCTTCATTTTTTAAAAAACTGCGCATATAATTTCATATTAAGGAGTTTCATCAAGATACGGACAAATTTAACTTAAAATAACATAAATATAATAATAGTAGAACATGCAACTGATATTTATGAAAACAATTATTTTTTTACCCTCCCACCTCCCTATACCCTTTTCATCCCGTAGCATAGAAGTCAAATCCTCAACCTAATATCGAAGAGAACTCTAAGAACCTTCCATTGGTCACTGGGAGAACCCCAATGATTTAGCAAACAATTAACTTTTGCTTAGTATTAAAATTTAGGTTATCCATTTCTAAAAAAAAATAAAAATTCATTCATATGTCTAATTAAAAATAAAAAAATTTTAGTATTATCATAATTTGTTTGCCATGGAAAAAAAGAAAAATAAAGGAATAACCAAAGGTATTGATATTGTACATACCTTTCAAAATATTGATGCTTTTGCCAAATCATTTCATATTGAGTCAAATCTTTATTTTTTTAATGTTGAATTTTTTGACCAAAATATGTTAATTTTTCATCTTCATTAATTAATTGTCCTCAAAACTGTTATTTTAAATCGAAAGAGACCGAATATAACCTCATTTGCTAAAAATTCTCTGAAGAATTTATATGAATTTATAGATAATAACATTTTGTGAACCTTTTTTTCTTTTAAAATAATGATTTTAACGACAATTAATTAAAGAAGATGAAAATGTAAATAAAAAAGAAAATAGAAAAATATCCAAATATTGCATTTGTTAAAAAAATTTCACAAATAAATTTTAATATATAAGAAATATTATATTTTATGAGATTATAATCATGTGACCTATTACTAGTCTGTAATATATGTGTTATATGTAGGTGGAGTGTGGATTTGAAGGTTCCCAGGCTATAGGGCCTCTAATAATTCCCAATCCACAATTCTCTGTTAGGTTTGCATGTTTTCAGAGACCAGTTTTTCAATTAAAATTTAGATCAAAGTCGTCACAGAGTCCATGTATCTGATCGGTAAACCCGGAAACGTTGACATTAATGGAACTATACTACCTACCTTTAAGATAGTTTTTTCCAAGATAGACTATCTGAAGCATGGACAGATTCCAAAATTCTCCCGGTATGGATCCAGTGATTTTGTTGCTGGAGAAGGAAAATTGTTGAAGCCTTGAACATTTCCCGATACCTGAAGGAATTTCACCTTCAAGTTGGTTGATTGACAAATAAAGCCCTTGGAGTTGAGGGAGATGATCATTGCAGATATGTTCCGGAAGGGAACCAGATAAGCTATTATTTGTAAGACTGAGTATCTCCAGCGACGAAAGGTTACACAAAGACTGGGGCAGAGAGCCTGTAAGTTGGTTGTGTCCCATGTTTACAATAATCAAGTTCTTGAGACCACTGAACTCGTCAGGAATGTTTCCAGTGAATGAGTTGTGGCCCAAGTTGAGAGTCTCCAGCTTGGTTACATTAGAAATCCCACACGACACTACCGAACCCGAAAATTTGTTATATAAAAAGTTCAAGAACCGAAGTTCAGACAAAGTCCCCAGCCATGATGGAAAACCTCCATCAAACGCATTGCCTTCCAGGTCGATGTACTTCAATCGGCGCAAATGAGACAGCTCAGTTGGAAGGTGTCCATGCAAGCTGTTATTCACAAAATTCAGCCGGACGAGAAATGAAAGATTTCCCAATTCCGGGGGAATGGTTCCCACTAGCCCCATGTCAGGAAGCACGATGGCTGCAACTCTTTGATGGCGAGTGTTACAAGTGATCCCAATCCAGTTGCAAAGGGAGGTAGAAATGGACCAGTTGGTTGGGATAATGTTTTGGGGATCTAATATGGCTGCCTTCAGAGCAAGAAGAGCATCCAGATCACGAGTGTCGTTTTTAGTGGCAACAACTCTGAAACTGCTGGCAATTGTGGCAAAATGCACCACCAACAAGGCTGAAAGGAAGAGGAAATTAACCCTGTCCATGGTTCTTTGCAAAATTAAGCTTTGTGAACTTGGTGAAATGGGACCAAAAGAAAACGCTTGTCATATAGCTGTATAGAGGTAGAAGAAACGCCTTGGGGAATGAAAAGTCTAAGGTTGGACTGGGACTTCCTCAACTTTATTTCTAAAAGGGTTTTTAACAGTCCGACAATGACGCCTTTATCATATTTACATCGTTTAATTAATAAAAGAATTATAATAATATTTTTTTAAATAATTCAAAAATCATCATGATCTTGAAAATTATTGGCGTATACATATGTCAAAATCAGTATCACTTAGATTTAAGATGAATTAACGGTATATTTTGGGGAAATTAATAGCGAAAATTACCTGTAATTTTTCAAACTTCTATGTAACTTCCTTACTTTCGTTTTTTCCTGTTTTGTAAAGACCTACTCACCCACATGCCCCAAAAGCACGATAATCGAAGGTAAAACAGTATTGCATGTACTTAATGCGAATGCGCATGAGTTCAAATAAATCTTGAATTTTCCCAGAGAAAAAAGCATGAAAACTCCTGTCAACTAATGCCCGAAAACCATAAAAGGATACCGCATTTTGTCAATGTCTATTTTGAAAAATAATTAAGCGTACATGAATTTCCAGTCAACTGCATTTATGTGTCGCAAGTTTGAAAAGACAGCCAGACCTTGTCCTTCCACATAATGAAGCTCAGCATTAACATCACGGACTGGGACTCGGTCCGGTTGAGTAACTGGTGCGGTTGAGCAGTCAACAGCTAGGATTCTCCATGTCCATGTGAACGGAACAGATGTGGGGACTTAGTGGGAGTTTATATGACATCGTTTTTGGAGCAGGAATATAAAATGAAAATTACAATATTTATGAGACGCCATTGAGGCCTTCTGCAAATGAAATAATTTAATGAACTTAAAATGTCCGTCTCAAACATCGTTGCTTCTCTGTATTTGAATTCCATCGTTGAGCTGGTTTAAGTGCACTAATTTATCTCAAATTCAACGGGTGTCCTATGACACCGGTCTGGTCAAGAAGCAATTCAGCAGTCTTTGATCTAGAGGTGGTTTAGTTTCCTCTGATTCCATATGATTTAGTTGGATTTCTCCCTTCCTCTATAGAGTAGAAGTAGGTGTAAGAGTAGTTGTAGAATATTGCCATTTGACCAAAAAAAAAAAAAAGAATTCTATTGTTAGTCCCCTTAAGTCAAGCCCAATTTTGCACTCTACCGATAGTATTGGACACCCAAGGAAATTAGAATCTCTTTCTGAAAGGATACGTATGTGATTTTCTAAGATTTTATCTCCCAAGCTTAACTTTTAAACAAGTATATCTTTTACATTATACATCCAAATTAATCATATAATATATTGTTGGAAAGCTTGTTTAGCATATTTAAAATAATACCCAGATTGACATATTTTTGAATGATATATCAATGTAAAAATTTAGTTTAAAAATGGAATTAAATTTAGAATTATATAGTATATTACGTAAAGTGCAACTAGTGCAATAGTTCAAGGGGTTTTTTGCATTTAATCCTAGAAAAAATGCATAAAATTCCATCTAGAATCTAAAGATCTAGGGATAGTGACGAGACTCACAATCCTCTGCACTTTTTTTTGATGGATGATGTCTGCATTCCGCAATGCTTAGTATCATTAAAGTAACATGTTAACTAAATGGTATAACTGTTTTGGACTGTTTTATGTAACTTTTCTGCAGTATCGTGTAATTATCACATTCCCATTATCAATGTACCAAATTTTGTCCATGCAGTGTACTACATATCATACTATATATAAAAGCGTCTAGCGTCGGTAGCCAAATTAGTTTCATCCCCCTTTTTTGTAATTTTCCAGGGTTTGATGTGTGCTTTGGTCTTTTTACAGAGCAACAGGCGCGTCTTTACATTTCTTGCATGCTATATGTGTTTCTGTTTCATGCATGTTGGGTTTATACCGTAGGGCTCTATGTCACGCGTTGTGTTGCTATTTGAGTTTCATTGGAGTCCACCTCCTGCTTGTCCCAGCCACTCAGCTCTTTCTTGTTCCGTGCGGACGGTTTACTCACTTCATTTTGTAGCTTCCCGTGTTTGGAGAATCAGTTTGGTTTCTTCAATCGGTAAGGATTCTTCATTGCTGTTTCTATCCAATGGTTTCTCGATTGATTTTGCTGATGCTTTAGCTTTTCTATTGACGTTTTCTTAGCTTGTGATTGTTCTTTCCATCCGTGCTTTGTTTTCATGCCTGTCCTCTGCTGTTCACACTGTTACTTGTTTTGCTTCCTTTTCTGTTCTTTTCTATTGCTTCTGTAATTTTTTTTTCTTTTGCTGCTTTTTCCTTTGTCTACCGGGTTCTTTTGCATGCCTTCGCTGGGACTTCTGCTCAGCCTCTTGTGTTCATCATCTATCCGTCGTTGGAATGTTACTTTATTGTGATTTTTTGGATGGATGCTAACTCTAGGAAGGTGGTATTTACAAATAGCCTCGATTTGTTTTGTCTTCTCTTATAGGAGTACTATTTTTCCTTTGGTTTTATTGCTTTCGCTTGCACGTATACTGCCTTTTTTTAACCATTTTTCCTTTTATGTTCTACGCTTTCTTCATGCATTGTTATCCACATTAGCGAGTATTCCTCCAAGGAAATGGTTAAATTTTATAGATCTCTTACTTTATACAAAAAAATGAAAATGAGCAAATTTTCGTACTAAAAAATATCCAATGTGCAAGTTACTAAAATAAAAAGAAAAAACCCACCTCTAAAATCACTACCATAACCTACACAAATTGCGCGAACCTACTAACATAACATCAGAAATAAATTTCATGTAGAATTAATGGGAAACTAATATTTTATTAACCATAGAAGCTTAATTTAGAAGTATATCATCCCATTTAGGAACAGGACAAGAGTCTACACTTGCAAATTTAATAATAGCACAAATGCACATAATTTTAGAGACAAAACAGCAATTTCTACCTTCTAAAGAGTATGTTTCGTTTATGTAAAAAAAATGAATTAGAAAATTTAAAAATACAAAAAAAATTCCTTTCAACCGCTATTACTTTTAAGCAAACACGCTTTCATAAAACATACATCAACTTTATGACTATAGCTATATATTTGCCATTACTTTAATAAACAAATATTTTATCTTCCAAATTATCTTAAATTCTTTCATTGAGTAACAAGTATATTAAATAATCTAGCACCACCAATATAAACCATGTTCAAAAAAATTAGGTAACCCTAATGTACATACAAAAACTATATGTATCTTACATCCACAACATTAATACAACCTTTCCCACGAAAACAAATACAAGGGATCACTAAAATATACATAACGCACCCATTAAATCTAATATCTTATCTATTGATTCTACTTGAACATAATCACTAAACACCACACAACTATACTAATGTCTAACATGCAATCAATCGCCTTCATCACCGCCGAATGATTTATACCACTGCCCCAACTGACATGCCTGAGGAATATCAACATTATACATAATTAAAATCTCTTACTTTATAGCCAATGAAATGCCAGAAACACAAGATTTTCACACAATTAAAAATGAGTTATAATGAATGATGATCACATCCTATTTTACTGAACAATTACCATGAAAATTGACAATCTTAGGCCTACAAAATAGTATAATCGGATGCTCATGTGCAATTTAAGCCAAATACACACTATCATTATACATGAAATGTTCCTAGATCACAAATATAATGGGCACCATTCTGCAAAAAAAAAAAAATTATTAATACAAAAACTAAGAAAATAATAAAAATTCCAATTAACAACAAACAAATAAGAAAAATACATACTCTTGATTCAACAAAAGAAATTTTTGCATCCACGCATATTTCCCCTCAAAAATGAAATTTTGTAGTGGAAGCACTTCAATTACCACATCGAGAATCGCTAAAGAAAAAAATTAAAACCAACCAAAAAAAAAATTAGACCAGTCAAAAGTCATCCACAGCTAACATCCAAATGCCTTCCAGTTGACGTTTTGACCCAAAAAAAAAAAAAATCCAAATGCCTTCCACCTGTTATGCTTGCATCTCAATTTACGCCACCTAGCACACACAAGATACTAACTCAACATTGACGCAAAGATTAAAGTAGTCGGTATTAGTCAAACTCATACAAAAATTGCTACGCATAAATGCTCACTTGGCACAAGACCAACTACCAATTCAATCAAACCAATTTGCTCAAGCAAATTATCTCTTACCATTCCAAGCTATAAAACTTCATTAATATAATAATAAAACAATTTAATTTCAACAATTACAATATTTCTTTATACAAGAACTTTTATTTAACACACATTATCACAATCTTCATCTACTGGATTAAGTCAACAGACCTGCTTAAAATTAATTATAAACAATGGTAACCGGGACAATGAATATTTCTTTGAAAACACCAAAAACCAATATAGATAAGCGCTCACTTCCTCCTCCCCAATAAATATTTCATTCCTTCAACGGATACATTCCCACTCAAAACCACCGCAAAATAAATAGTAGAACGATAACGCTGTAAAATCCCCTGGGCACCTCGCGCTCTAGCGCGAGAGCGCACACTAGTAACTTAGACTAAAACCTCATATATTTTAAAACCATTTTACCTGTATGATATTTTTGAATTTGTAATTCATTTAGACTTAATATTTTGCTTAAAACTTTTTTAATATTGAAACTGAATCCGATTTAATGAAATGGCTTGGAAGGAGCACATACACATGGTATCGGACTTGAGAGAGGAGTTACACCATCCTATATTTTGAGGAGTGTTTGACAACTTATTGTAATTGGTACTACAAACTGCATAGTCACGTCATGACATTGTATTCAAAATAACGCACGTCTTACCAATTTAATGTATTTGGAGATAAGTTAAAGCATTTATGTTATTTTGCACCTATTTCTTTGTAATACCTTACAATAAGTAGGATTATAACCGTTGTTCAATTTCATTAAATTGATGTACACGCACGTATATCTAATGTACTAATACATGATAATGATTTACTTCAAATATCACGAAACACTTTATTCTTGTACACCAATTTATAGTTTTTTCCCATAAGCAACTAAGGTATCCTTGGCTGTTTTCCAGTTAAGTCGGATACACCATTCTACTAAAAATCAAAGGTAGAAATTTGTGCACATCCTACTGTGAGGGCCTCAAAAATTTTATTCTTTTTTAAAAAATAAATAATAATGATAATAATAATTATATTATATATTTTCACTAAAATATTAGTGAATTTATACATCGAGTTATCATTTTCTAATTTAGAGAATTTTTCGTGAATAAATGGTTCGGTTTTTGTTTTGACCAGTTTAAGCGTTAATTTTCGAGTTGTGACGTGAATAGTAGTTCTAAGATGAAACAGAGCATATGGAGAGACTTCATAGAGATATATTTATGATAGGATAGTGTCGGAAGGGGAAAATCCAGTAAAAGTTAGAGCATTGCACGTCGACACTACATAAAGTCAAGTTGGTGGAATTGTCCACCAACTTTTCCTTAAAACATGGATAGCCAAGCTTTTTGTCTCCATAAAATCTTCATCCTTGCCCCTTATCTTCTCCATTTCAGCTGGCCAAGTAAGAGTGAGAGAGAGAGAGAGGAAAACTTCATCTTGTCCATTTTCTTGCTTCTTGAAGAACTTAAGAGATCAAGACAACAACACTTCATCTCTTCTTCATCTTGTTCCTTGAAACTCCATTGGGGAGAGAGTTTCAATTTGCTCACTTTTCTTCTTGTCAAATCCGAGCTAGAGAGAGAGAGAGAAGGAGAGCCGAAAGTGAGAGAGAGAGCAAGGAAGAGAAAGGTTCATCTTGTTCTTCTTCTTGATCCTTGAAAACTCTACTTGAAGAATTACCATCAACAACTACATCTTCATCTTCTTGTCCATCTGAGGAAGCAAGTGAGAGAGAAAGTGGTGCAATCATCTTGATCTTGTAGCCTTGTGGAAGAAATCGCCAAGAAACAAATAGACTTTTGGCTAATCTGGGAGGATCTTGAAGGTGCAAAACTTGGAAGACAACTCTTGGGTAGATCTATACTTGATCTTGCTTGATTTTGCTAGAACTCGAGGTATGATGTTAGACCTTTTAGTTTTAGCCTTGATAATGCTAGATCATCTAAATCTACACTAGTTCCATGGATTACTTTTGTTAGAAATGATGTTTTGGAACATTTGAGTTGGGCTCTCGAATCCCCAATTTAGGTAACTGACTTGAGGTGGTCTTTTAGGTAGTGGACTTGAGGATTTTGTTGTGGTTGTGGTGGTTGTTATGAGATGAGTTTATTTGTGGTTAGAAAGTAAAAATGTTGGTGAAAATTTTGAAGAAAAATTATGTTTGCTGGCCGAACTATAGCTAGACAATTTTTACTCTTGATATTGAAATTTTATGATAGTTCTTGACTCGATTTTACCTGAATAAATATATATTATGTTCACTTATGAGTATAAGCTTGATTGGAGTTAAATCTTGAATTTTTGGATGGTGAAAAGTTGAGTTTTTCACTAATTTTTGGATAAAAGTATTAATTGGGCAGATTTGAGTGCTTGAAATGTTTTGACTATTTTCATAATTTTCGTGCGTCAAGATTTGGTGAAAATTGTATTAGACCCATGTTAAAATCTTGATTAAAGTTTTAGTGTTGAATTTAAGCCCAAATGGGTGATTTTAGAGGTGAAAGACCTCACTTGATTTCATTGTTTTAAAAGTTGAGAAGTTGCGAGTATGGAGTATGTCGTTGGAGCATTTTATTTTAAATGATGTAGTGATTTTTAAATAGAGTCTTTTGTGATATTTTCCTACTTGAGTTGACTACTTTTCACTCAAGAAAAGTTGAAGGAAATTTTGGGGAAAAGTTTTGATCAAACAAATGACTACGTTTATTTTGGTTTAGTTTCTCAATTGGTGGAGCAAAACCTATTTCCCTTCTTTACTTATTTATAGGGAGTGTGGACGACTTTGAAACGGAGCCAAACTTGGAGTCTAAACCTTGCTATTTTGGTGAGTTTCCATGCGTGTTTCTTGACTTGAATTGCAAGTATGACCTAAATCTCTTGACTTGTTACGTGAACTTGAATCTCGTGACTTGAGATGAATCATATTTTGATTACTTGACGTGACGTGTCTTGAAAATCTTGGATTGCTGATCCTTCAAATGGGGTAGTGTGTACGTTATCGCACTCACTCCCATTTGAAAGGTGATATACCTGATCTTGACGTGACGTGACGTGCCTTGTATTTATTATTCCCTAGAATTCCTGAATCCCCTTTGTAAGTTTATCAAATTGAGCCGTTGGGAAGGCCCAGGTCAAGGAGATTTGACCAACATTGGGCTACGTGACGTGTTGTGTGCTCTGGACTTAGCGTATGGACTTGTCCCTTTTGAAGAGCAATACACAAATATATATAAATTTCGTGTTAGGCGGGCGGGCCTGGTTGGGGGTTTTGGTGGAGTAAGGAGAAAGTGGTTTTCTACTTGGACTTGATATATGAAAGTTGATGGAGTGTCAACTACGTGAACCGTGCTCCAGTTTCAAGGACCTTATCTCCTGAGAGTTACCTGTATCCTCCCTTTTGTGTTGTGACTTGTTTTTCCTTATTTGCTTTTAAATGTGAATTTAACGTGAAATTTTAAATGATCTATGTGAATTGCATGTCTTTTGGAACTTACTGGGCATTAGCTCATTCTTTAAATTTGTTTTCCTTAACAGGGACTGAGAACCCGAGTGAAGGTGCTACTCGTTAGGGTTGGATCTTACTTTTGAATCTTGTTTAAGAAACTTGATCTTTGTATTTGGGATTCATTATCTACGCTTTTAGATGTATGTCAAGTACTCGAATTATATTCTGGGTTTGAAAGATAATTTTCTACTTGTATTTTGTGTACTTTGGATTGTGAGGATTGAAGTAGTTTAGTTATGAGTTGTTGACAAACTTGGAATCGATATTTAGATTGTATCTTTGGAAAAGTAGTGATCGTTTGAGCGAGTGAGTCTTGGCAAGAGTTAGGCAGGTAGTCCACTGAAATCTTAGGGTACGCTCTAGGGAGAGGTGGGGCCGTCACACTTACCCTATTTGGATTGACATTGTTTGCCAGAGATGGTATGTATCCCCACAGACTATAATTGAGATGAGGGACTATAGTATACTAGTATTTTTATATTAAATGTGTGTACACAAAATCGTTCACCTGATATTTTTCAATATTATGCCGATTTTGATGTTCGCTAACAAAATACGAATTTACAGTATGGCAGAAAACATTTTGGTATCTTTTTCAACAATTGGTGTGTGCTACTAACAACTTTTTGATAAATTCTTAATATAGGACTAACCCTTATAATGTCTATTCAAGAAAGGTAATATTCAGGCCAATTAACTAGCATGTCATTCTAATTTTGTTGTATATTTCTTCAGTTATAGCACGCATATTTCATTCTTGGTATACACCAAGTGTAAGCCATCGATATAGTTATCACACACATGTATTTTTAAATTTAGTATTTTTACTCAATGTACATGAAAGTATACACCATTATACCCATAGTGTAGATATACATAATTTAGTACCAATTTTTTTCATAATTTTACAATCAACATAAACATTAGGAATGTTTTTATACATTTATATTAATGAAAAATTCAACATAAGTGAAATTAATATCTACATATATATATGTATGTATGTATGTATGTATGTATGTGTCTATATATATGGACATGCATAATCTCCAAATCCAAATGGATAGAGAATCCGTCATGTTGATTTATAACTCAAACTATAGTGCATACATAGTGGAATAATATTATTAATGCACAAATGAATTGTGCACTTTACAATAGAAAAATAATATTTGGGATTTGTAGTATTTGTGATATTCAATGGCTAAAGGGCATAGATAAGTACATTTTACCAGTATAGTGAACACCTTGTTACAGATGATGTACACTAGACTATTCTAATGGTGTGATATTAAATTTGGAACCAATTGAAGAAGTGAAATGTATTAAAGTAACCTTTACTATAATGTTTATAGAATTATAAAAATTTTGAAAGTTAAGACATCATGATCTGACAAGACATAATAAAAATATAAGTAAATCATAATGTATTTATGCTAATTCCTAGTAATCATATGTACATAGACAATCTCTTAATTCAGATGGATAGATAGTGCATACTTAAGCATATCTTTTTGTAGGATGTTACGTCATAGTTCAAAGTTTAAGTATATATCATCAATTAATAATATGATATGTGTATTCAAGGTGTACTTTATTAGTGAAAATGTGTACTTCAATAAAAAGATGATTGTGGTTTATGAGAGTTGTTATATTCAATGGCTAGAAATATGGTTGAGTACATCTTGTAGGTATAGAAGTGAATCAAATTATGGATGATGTACACCATGCTATTTCAATTGGCTAGAAATATGGTTGAGTACATCTTGTAGGTATAGAAGTGTATCAAATTATGGATGATGTACACCATTCTATTTCAATTTGATGTCCTAACATTTAGAGCCCATTTAAAGAAGTGAAATTCATCAAATAAAGAAATCACAAATAAAATAGTACACTTCAAATCCAATAAAGTGTACAATATATGTACTTTTGATTCTAAATATGGTAAAATATGATGAGTACATTTTATTTAAGTATAAAGGTACAACCCGATCATGGATGATGTACACCAGGCTATTTCGATTTATTTCCTAAACTTTAAAGCCAATTTTCAATAATTAGGGTAATCCTTCAATATTTATTTTTGAAATTATAAAAATTTCAAAAACATAAAATGTGATGATTTGAACTTCGTAACATAAAAATAAATCATGATAATTTTTATGTCTAATTCAAATAGCATTTGGATATAAGCAGTCTTTTCTTTTCAAATAGATATAGAATGCATACTTAAACATTTCTTATAGTAGGATCTGAAAAGAAAAAAGTAGCAAGAAAGGTGGGAGGAAAAGGAAAAGGGAATTTGAATGCAAGATATCTAATTTCTTGAATATCAATATTAGCCACTAGATCAAAGATCTCTTCGAACTTTTAGTAGGACTTTGACTTACAAATCAATATTTAAAGTCTACATCATCAATGATAAAATTAATATCTATAGTGTATTTTATTTGTGAAAAGATGTACTTTAATACAAAAATGATAGTAAAACTTATGATAGTTCTAATATTCAACTCTTAAAAATTATGAATGAGTACATTTTGTAAGTGTAGAAGTACACTCTAATATGAATAATATATACTAGAGTATTTTAACTGGGTGTCATAAACTTTGAAACCAATTTGAAAAAGCAAATTTCAATATTTTTTTTCTAAAACTATTAAAGTTTTGAAAAGATTAAAAAAAATTAGGATTTGACAAGTTTTACTTAACATATAAGTAAATCATAAGGATACTTGTGCTCTTTCAAAGTTAGAGTATGTACATAGACAGTCTCTTAATCTAAATAGATAAGAAATGCATACTTAAGTATTTGTTTTAGTAAGAAGTTGGAGTGTAACTCAAAATTTAAAATATAAATCTTCAAATATTATAATTAATACAAACATCCATGAATTTTCTTAAGTGCATTTCAATACAAACATAATAATGAAGCTTATAAAAGCTGTATTGTCTAATATTTAGAACTAGAGATGAGTACATTTTGTAAGTACAAAAGTACATTATATTACAAATGATGTACGCTGGACTGATGATTTAATTGCGCATCACAAAATTTGAAGCCAGTTTGAAAAAGTAAAATTCAATAAATAAGGATTCATTTTCAGTAATTGACTCTAGAACTATAAAAATTAAAAAATAAAATGTTATATTTACTACATGCTCTCTCACGTGGCAATTCAATACTGTATCTAGTTGTACTTGAGATTGCCTTCCGTCTCATACTTCAAAAAGACAAAAAAGGCCACCGAATTGATCATTATTATGTGAACAGTATCCCTTTGGACGCCAAAAAACCCTTGAGGACTAAAAAGATAGAAAAGCCACCAAATTGAAGATTATTACAAAATTGAGAAGACCAATTTCTACTATTAACGTGAACAGTGCCAACCTAACTGCTTTATATATAGTAATAAAGATTTACATTATACTTCATCAAAATACATGTTCATAGTATACTTTATTAGTGATAATGTATACCTCAATAGATAAATAATAATGAGATTTGTGGTAGTTGCAATATCTAATAGATAAAAGTATGGATAAGTATAATTTTTTTAAGTATATAAATATACCATATTCTACAGATGATGTACATCTTACTATTTTATTTGGTTATCATAATATTTGAAGCCAATTTAAAGAAGTAAAACTCATTAAATGGGGTAATTTTAAATAAATCATTATCATGTTTTAGTACACCAAATATATTTATATGTATGACAATTTGATGAAATTGAACAACTATATTAAATCCTACTTATCGTGAGGTATGCCAAAGAAATAAGTGCAAAAGTGGCACAAATGCTTTCACTTGTCTCTAAATCATTGGTTGATGTGTGTATTATTTTAAATATGATGTCATGACATGATTATGTGGTTTGTTGTACCAACTGAAATAAATTGTCAAACACTCTGAAAAGAGCCCGGTACAAATAGTTGAAATATACACTAATTATTGGAATAGTAGAAGATACACAAATTCAGTGGAAAGATACACCAATTAATTTAATATGTACACCTATCTTAAAATACTAATGGTAGAAAGATACACGTATTCATGGAAAAGGTACACCATTTTTTATGTGCTTCATTCACGGTTAGTTTTCAAAAGATTTTTATTATTTTGTCTTCTCAAAAGAAATAAAATTTGATTCAATCTTCATGTTCATTCTCTAAATTTAAAAAATGAGGCATATCAATCATGTTAGCTAACTTGAATAACAATTTCATAACCGACTAATTGGATAAATAAAAAATAATGATGATATTAGTCTACAAGTTTAAATAAATTAAAATGATTAAAAATTAAATTTTAATAAGTTTGGCATTACATTTTTTATATAAATATTGGTAACTATATTTATTTTACATTCATGATGTTGTTGTACCTTATTCCAGTAAAAGATGTATAGTGATGATATTGTGGTTTAATTTTGGCACCACATTGCTTGAGTACATCAACAATCAATTAAAATACAACAGTTATACTTATGATGTACTGTACCAGTGACTACCTAATTACCTCCTGAGCGCCATTATACTCTAAACAGATCGCAGAAGCCAGTGGAACAAATCTATCAATGTGAAGTGGTTTCGAAAAGCAATTATCGATTTTCATTATTTCATTGACTTTTCTCATTCTAGGTGCTATTATGAGTCATTCTCAGGTGTAATATCTTTGCCTCTATGTTGCCTGTGACTTGGATTCAGTACAACTGAGTTTTCACACAATTTCGTCCAATCAATGTACATGTTTAAATTTTAGGTATACAAATATATCATAATGTTGTACTAAATATATGTTAAATAGTTTATTCATATATACTAGTTTTGCTCTGTATACAGTAATATAATATAATTTTATACTAAATAATATAAAAAGTACAATAATCAAAACTAGTTGTACTGCACTTCAATAACACCGGACCCTCTTCTATATTGCTTGACTTATCCACTGACTTTGTGGTTAGGTCCAGGTGTCTGATGGTGGTCTAGCACATTGATAATGGTAGCCATCCTACATTCATGATGTTGTTATATCATTTTTCATTTAAAGGTATACAAAGATTAAAAGCGCGATTTACTTCTGAACTGTGTTGATTGAGTACAATGAATATTAGTTATGGTACATCATTTATACTTATGATGTATAGCACCAACAAATGCCAGCTATGGCAGCATAACAATGACCTCTCAAACATTGTGCTTCTCCCAAGCCATTTCATTGAACCAGATGTAATTTTGGTATTAAAAGTTTTTAAATAAAATATTAAGTAAAATAAACTTAGAAGTTCAAAAATATCATATAGGTGAAATCTTTTAATAACATATGATAGTCAAATTTATAAGTGATAATGTGCAAAGACAAAAATTTGGTGCATTCATAATAGGACTATGATAATTACATGACATTGTAAAAAGTTACGGAATAGTTCATACAAGTTATATTGTTTAGTTGACATGTTACGCCAATATTATTAAGCATTATCTAGTGTTGATATCATTCCCCACAAGAAGTGCACAGTAGGGACGTAAATGAGTCTAATCAAACTGAACACCCTAGTGTTCAATCTTGTTTGATTATTTTAACAAATTTAAAATTTTGTTCAAATTTGGTTTGTTTACTTATCGAATAGAACTTGAACGAGCTTCTATCGAATCGAGTTTGAACAAGTTTTTTTTATCGACCTTAATATTATCGAACATAAAATAATAAAATGATGTTCAACCTTGGATTGACTAGCTAGCGAACCAAGTTTAAACAAATATTTATCAAGTCAAACTCGATTTGAGTATCAAATAGTTTAGTTTATTTTTCAGCCTTAGAGAGGGTAAGAAATTACAAACACTTTCGTATTATATTATATGTAGATTTTTGCCCTAAGTTGTTGCTCTTTTTCTCTTAATTTTTGCTCTTTGATGTTCAAGAAATCTATTTCGATGAATCAAGAATGTGATTAAAATCAATTACACCCATCATATACTTGCTATTTTAGAAGATATGCAATATACAGGCAAAAAAAAGAACTGGAGTTAAGGAAAGAACTATAGGGCATCTTTTTATGAAATTTACTTGTCTTATATGTTCATGAACATGTTGAGTTGGACAACGTAAACACCGTAATTGGTTCATTAATATTTTCGAATTCGAAATCATGTTTGGATTTGGATTGATATTTAAATAAACAAATTTGAACGAGTCTGACTCGAAACGAACTCGAGTTGAGTAACAAGTTGTTTGGTTTGATTTACAACCCTATTGCAAAGGATTGTGAGTAGCGTCATTGTCCCTAAATTTTTAAAGGGATAATTTCAAAAATCTCCCTTGAGATTTTTGACAGTTTCACCTGGCACCCCCAAGCTTTCAAAAATCTCACTTGCCTCCCTCATTTTAAATTTTTTATAACATTTGAAACCCATTTCAAAATATAATGTTAAAACACTTATTTTGGGTGAGAGAATATAAATCCATTCCAAGTCTGCCCCTTTTTTTATGATTTCTTAATTATTATAATACACCAAACTTATCTCTTAATCTTTGTAAATGGATGGATATAGTTTCTTAATGAAAATTTAGAAGTTTATAACAATATTAAAAAACTCTTTAGTAGTTTTTATGTCATTGGTTTGGACGAGAAATGTTAAATTATTTAAAATTATGAATAATTTATAATACTCTTAGAAATAATTGACAATAATTTATAACCATGATAATACCTTTTTGTAGTGATTTAAAAACAATAGAAACAAATTTATATATAACTTTTAGCATGTTATATCTTTTAAGTTTTCAAGGCATCAATTTAGACAAAAAGTAGAAAATTCAAAAATATTTAAATGATTTGTAAAACTTCTCAGGTTAACTCAAAACACTTTGCAATAAAGAAAATATTATCTTTTTAACTTACAAAATTCAAATATTAATACTTGCTATATAAAAACACACTATATTTTTTGCAATTAAAATAAACTTTTATTTATTTTGTTATTAATATACTTAGACAATAAAAAGTAAGACAACAAAGGGTAATTTTGGAATGAGATTACATTTACTTTTCCAAAATGAATTTTTTAATATTATATTTTAAAATGGGCCATAAATGATACAAAAAACATAAAGTAAGGAGGTAAGTGATAGTTTTCAAAATTTGAGAGTGCCAAGTGAAATTATCAGAAACCTTAGGAGAGGTTTCTAAAATTATCCCATTTTTAAATTCAACGTGGAAATTTATGCATTTTTCTTCCGATTCCTTCAGTTTTCAGTAGCAACTCCTTTAGTTTATCATATTAATCAATCTGGTCAGCCATAGCACCCTATTAGCAACCATTTAAATACATAAAATACACTATGTAATTTTACAAGTTAAGTTCGTTTCTTTAAATTAAAATTTTATATTGATGTATTATTTAAAAATATATCAATATCAATATCATTTGAAAGTACATTAAATAATCTTTCCAATGGCATACTATATGTTTAATTTGAATTTACAACGACAAAGATAAATGTGTTTAATTTTTGAGATTAAAAAAATAAAAAACTTAAAAAGCATAAATCTATTAGTTTGTCGGAGAATGTTGAGAAAAAGATTCCTATTTCCTTAGGTGCGTCAATGCTATTGGTTGAGTGCAAAATTGAGTAGTTGTTGTAAAGCTATATTTTAGAGTAGTTGTGTATTTACCATTACATACGTATCTTTTCTTAATAGATGTAAATTTAGAGTATCATTCTACAGATATCAATGTTCCATTAAACACGTTGTTTATAGTGTCATTTGAATTTTACATTTGTCAGAATTAATTTGTTCTGACCGTTAATCCCTCTCCCACTTCATAATTTCCTAGTAGATCTGTGGCTGACGGCCACTTACTTTAGAGCACGACCGTAAAATATCTATCTTGACCAGAGACTTGTTGACAGTGAAAATGCAATCTCTTCGAAGACCTGCTATTCGCCTATTCCATGAGGGTCCAAGTCCCAACTTTACTTCCCTCTTTTACAACTGAGAACAGGCTCTTAGTATTATTAGGAGGAAGTAGTAGCCTAACAACCAGGACCTGCAATTGAATACTAATGACTTCATCCACAGATGATGCTTCCCACAAAAGTGTTACTTAGTTTGCAAAATAGCAGGTAAATAACGTTTCCCATTCAGAATTGTTCGTAATTTTGTTCAATCTTCGAGTTAGCTGATTATGAAGCAACCAAGATTTTATAATCGAAATTTCCGTACAGTTTGATATTTGATTTATATATATATGTTGTCGTGTGCGCGATTGATGAACGAACATCAGACTCAAATAAATAGCTTTCGCGTATCAAAGTGGCTACACTTTAAATTATCATCATCCATGCGTTAAGAATTTTAGGACTCGTCATTTCGAAAGGCACTACTGAGATTGCATGGGCTATGATGTTCTATAACAAGTGAGTTATCCATGAAGGCAAGAAATTAATAAACTGAAATCTATTCTACTGCCCTGCATTCACGCCTTGTTTATGATGTCTTTTACATCTCAAGTCCATTACTTCCTTAGATGAGTTACATATAAGATGCACAAGATACAATGAGACGACTAGGATTACAAACGAGTTGAGTTAAGTCGAATTTTATCTCAAACAGGTCGAACTCGATTCAATTTTGACTAGACTCTAGTTCGATGAGCTTCCAATGTAAAGGTTGATCTCAACCTCAAACTCGAGTTTCAATTCGACTCTAGTCGAACTCAAGTTCGAGTCTACTCGAGATTAAATAAAATAAAAAATTATTTTATTTTTTAAAATAAATAAAATAATTATTTTTCTTAATAAATAATAAAATATTAGGGATATATATATATATATATATATATATGTAATTTTACTGTTAAAATAGAAATAATATATAGATGTATATGTGTGTGTGTGTGTATATATGTATGTATGTATGTGTGTGTGTATATCTATGTGTGTGTATATATATATGTGTGTGTGTGTGTGTGAATATATATATATAAGCCAACTTGTGAACCAAGGAACTGAGTATCTCTTGACTCGAGTTCGACTTGATTGGCTCGAACTCGACTCAAGTTTGGTGTTGGCCGAACTCGACTTGAGTTTGGTGTTGACCTAGTTCAAGTTGAGTTTGGACTCGAGTAACTTGCAAGCAACTCGATTCGTTTTGCAGTCCAAATAACCATGCAGTCAATTAGGCACCAACATATTCTTTGGAGGAGAATGCAAATTGTTGGGAACATTGCAAGCAAATCACTGTTAAAAAGCTAACCGAATCAGCAATGCCGCATCAAGAAATGCAGAAATTAACAGGGGAAAAAGAATATTTCGCTTCTATCTTGAACTTGAAGCATTTGGTTGGTGCACCAAGTCGAAGGAAAGGATTCACCACAATTACACCGCCACAAGGAATACGATCTTTTTGTTCGATTTGTGTTTTAGAATTTATCTTCTCTTTTTCTTCCACTGTTTGAATGTTTCAAAGAGCGCGCACTTGTCTTAATATTAAACACTGAAAAGTCAATTGGAAAACATACATCATGGGAAATAAGAGTTTGAGGTTGTCAGCCATGTAATTATGTTGCCATGTAAACCTTTCTTAGATTTGAAGTTCTCATAGAATTATTTTAGGAAAAAAAAAAAAACTTTTCTCTTCACATTCTTATGTCACATATGCACATATTTGAATAGAAGAAAAAAAAGAACTATGCAACTAAGTTAGTACATATTGATGAGAGAGGAAAATGGTTTACTCCTTAGTCTCTTGCATCTTTTGTCTTCCACTTCAGGATAAATCCCATTATGCTAGATTTGTTATACAGAAATTTCGTAATTTTTCATTCTTTAGCGATACTGATCAAATTAATAGTACCAGAAATAATAAAATTACACATTTGTGATTTTGAAAGTTACAACATAACTGATTTGCTTGTCTCAATTGTATAATTTAGACCCTCAGGCTGGAGAGAATAAAACTTGTATTTGTGCTTGTATATGTAATTTTTAAAATCACAGCGTCATTGGTAATTGAAGAGTTCATATAGTATGGTAATGTTCTTTTCAAAGCTCAATGAACGTAGTCCAAATCAAGAATTAATGCGAAAATATACAAGGAATTTAAATCACATCTAGAATTTCCCAAGCAAAAATGCCATCAGAGATCCAGACATTTATAAGGTAGCAAAGCACAAAAGATTACCACATCCGAAACTAAAATTGAACCCGAGAGAATTTCGTTCTTGGTTTCTCATTTCAAAACTTGAAAATTAATGGCTTCAAGGGATCCGGGGCTGGTCGGTTTTGTGTAAAATGCACAAGGCGTAACTCTCTCTGCACATGATGTAACATACTTTCAACAACATGTAACTATAGAACAAAATTTTATGAACTCCGCACACGGTGTGAAAAATGATGCACAAAAAAAAATCTGGGTCTTACATTTTTTTTTTGGCCAAATCTTGGCCATAAACCTGTTGCATCCTGCCCCTCTTCCGGCTTCATGTTATCATTAAACTTGTCCACTCCTACTCTATGTTTATGTCCTACGGTTTCCAGTCAACAGGCTGTATCGATGTCAAGTTGAAAATACAACTTGAATGGCTTCCCCACGACTTGGTTTGTGGTGTCTTTCCACGGTACCTTGGCGGTGTGAGATAGTGAGAGCTAGACTTTGCGTGTATTGGCCGGTAAAGGAATAGGACACTTCTACGCAATATGCATCTTCTCCTTCTTTATCCTTTAATTTTTTTTTTTTTACATTCCACAAAAAAAAAAAAGCATTTATTACATTTTTGTTTAACTTTATAAAGCTGGGTATGTTTGTCAAAGGCGTCCCTTAATTATCCACTCTGTTGATTAAACAACTGAGGTTAGGACTATGTATAGATTGTTCGAGTTTGTTTGGATTCCTTGTTTTACTCTATTTTGAAAATTATTTTTCACACCCAACGCATAAAAAACAACCCCAAAACAATAGTTGATTTCACAATATTCTATGGTTTTTTTTTTCCTTTTTTTTCTCTCTTTCATCCTCTCCTTGTTCTCTTTCTCTCTCCTCCTCATGACCCCTCTCTTCCCTGCCACACCCTTCCTTCCTTCCTCTCTCCACTCCTCTCTCCTCCCTCATCCCTCCCTCCTTCCTCATCCTCTCCTTCTCCCACACCACCTCACAGATCCTCAGGGAGAGATGGAGGGTGGGGAGAAGGGAGGAGGAGAAGAGAGAAGAGAAAAAAAACTCTTCCGGTCGCCAGCGACATTGCTAGGAGACAAGTGTCCAGTGTCGAGTCTGTACAATAATACTCAATAGACCTAATGCCAATAAAAATAACCAAAAGTCAATTTCAAGTACTGGAGCAGGGACTCCGGATGTGCAATGGGTTACTGACTTCACCCTGATTCCAAGGAGTATACTTGATCCAATATACCAGAATTAGTTAATTTGTATACAATGGCAAATAGGGTCGTCTCCACAGGGATTGGGGAAAATTAACTCCTTTTTCAAGTGACAGGAATTGGGGGGAATTTTGAGAATTGAATGCTAACAAAATATTAACTAATTAACCAACTATGAAAAATAATTAAAAGAGAGAATTAATGGGAAAAAACTCTAGCCAAGGATACACTTCAAAAATGGTTCAAATAACTGATCATTAATGCAACTATAATTCCAACATTCATTGACAAACAGGTTTTTAATTGGCGATACGATCTGACAATTAGCTTCTCCTTATTGTATCGATAGCCAAGATACGACCATTGACTATTTCCCTAATCCAGGAATAACCCTAGGTACGACCATATGATTTAATTCCTAATTGCATTAAAAATTAGAGAAACCATGTTCTAATTAACAAACACGCTACGAGGGTTTATTTAGATTAGATTGTATGTTTCCCTGACACAAAACTAATTATGCCAGTTGCTACCAGGATTAGAACAGTCAAACAATTACGGATTCAACCACTCTAATTAGCAAATAGATCACTTATTTAAATACTGCGCACTTATTTAACCACACACGGTCACCATAATCAATAAAGGCAGAAAACATACAAATATCAATGAATAGAGGGAACGGTTAAAATAAATTAGATCTCACAGAAATAGATGAACCAAATCTTCAAGTGCTCCTTGACTAGAAGGATGAAATTAGCCACACATCACGTATGAAATTCCACCAAAGTTTTTAAGAGAAAATAGCCCAATCATCTATTAATATTCTAGAGGAAAATAGCAAAGGAAGGAAGGAAAGCGGAAAAGCTATGGTTGGGTCTTTGTTTTTCTTCTTCGTCCATCGTTTTCTTCTTTTCCCCAAGCAAAAGATGATGATCAAAAAGATGGATTAAAATCAAGATACTAGTCCCCGAGGTATATGTATACCTCGTACGACCCAATTTTCAGTCGTTCCAGTTGTTGGCTTTTCCGAATTAAATTCCCACGTCGAGCACCCCGTTTCCAAGTCCACTACTGGTCACCATAATATAACTTCCAGCCACGTTTTCCTTCTTTTCCTTTTTGTCCTCAAAAAATGAAAAACTATTAAAAATATAAAATCCTACTCTATTAAGAATTTCCTATTCTAAAAGGTTTCCTAATAACAAATACCAAATTAGTTCCCTAATAGAAACCAACTACCATATAAGAAAACAACATAATTAATTCCACACTTCTTCAGATTTGGAATTCCCATATCTCTTGGAAATTGTCCACGCGCCCCTTGAAATCTTGGAAACTCGGATCTGGACATCTGGTTTAGGCGCGCCCACGCCTAACTATCAGGAACGCTTTTGGATTTACACCCTTTTCAGCACAATTTCACCAATCTCTGCAATTGACCACCAATTAAATAAACTCAGCAGAATCCACCCAAGAATGCAATTTTTAGTCTAAATAATTAGGAAATATTAACACAATAAATAACTAAAATTGCACCCTATCAACAAGAAGAGGGAAGAGGAGAAAAAAGAAAAGGAAAAAGAAATGGAAAAGGAAAAGGAAAAAGAAAAGAAAAAGAAAAAAGAAATTAAAAAAAAAAAACCAATTCAAATACATCTACAGTAATTGTTTTTCGCTACAGTAATGCTACAGTACTGTTTTTGAAAAACAACTCCAAAAATAGCTAATCCAAACGGACCCGAAGTTAGGCATTCTTGATTCAACTCACACGTGTTAATTAACTCTGAGATTAATGTTTATTTATTCAGGAAAATGGGTGCCTCACGTTGGATTTTATCACTAACGTGTTCTTTCCAAGTAATAAATTCTAAATTGAACTTATTATTTTTAATTAATGCATGCTCATCTTTTCTAACCAAAAAAAAAAAAAAATCTAAATGGCTTGTCTGTTCATTTGACTATATTATCCCAGTCTGCGGGTGATAGTTACTTGACATGACAATAGGTATCATGACCGAGAATACAAGGCTGGTTTAAGGTTGCTATCTTGACGAAGACCAGTTGTCAATTGTTTTGGACACTGCTGCATGTACAATAGCTATCTTGGTCACTACAAAATAGCTACCTTGACCAAGGCTGAAGGATGCTGTCTTGATGAAAACCTGTTGTCAATCGTTTGGCCAATGATGCATATGCACCGTTCATTACGGTTCAAGTCCTAACTGCTGACTCCATTTCTCTCTGCTTTCCATCCAAAGAAGGGGTGAATAGTAAGAGAGAATTATTATTATGATATTTGACGTCCTATCTGCTAATTCCATTGATTTAATTATTCTTTCTTTAGTTTAACCGAGACTTTAAAACTTATTGAGGAATGGGGAACAAAATACGTTGCAATTATCTGATGAACGACCTCATTTGAATCAAGTCTGCAAATTTAGAAAAGGCTATTCTTCATGTGAAAAGATACAAAGTTTTTCTTTTTGGGGGTACTATTTTTCCTATAAAACTAGTGCAATTTTAGTGTTAAACTATTTCCTTTTCAAGCAACAAAAAGAGAATAGCAGACTGCAAAAGCATACTAGCAAAGCACAAAATTTACATTTTTCATACTCAATACCTTCTCTTGTCCTGCCTTCACAATATTGATAATGAAGCAAGGAGAGTACGGAACTGCATAACGATAATGATCACATGCAATATAAGCTGAGACGATGGTTGATCTCTTTTCTTCCGGACTAGGGTTGCAAACGAGTCGAGTCAAGTCAAGTTTTGACTTTATCGAACTCGACTCGACTCATTTTTCATCGAACTCGAACTCGACGAGTTCAAAAAATGAAGCTCGAGCTCGAGTTCAAGTTTAAATTCGAGTCTAATTGAGCTCGAGCTCGAAAAAAATAATAAATAATTACTTTATTTTTTAAAAAAATAAATAAAATAATTATTTTCTTAATAAATAATAAAAATATTAGGGATATATAGGTAATTTCAATATTAGAATAAAAAATAAAAAAATATATATATATATATATTTGACCCTATTCGACTCGGTTCGCGAGCTATCGAACCTGAGTTCGAACTCGACTCGAACATGGAAACGAATTGCTCGAACTCGATATTTTTGAACTTAAGTCGAGCTCAAATTCAAATTGCTCGCGAGTTCGATTCGTTTGCAGCCCTATTCCGGACTATAAGAAAACAGGGACCCGTATTCTGTACGCATAAAAATTTCGCCGGCTCTCCAAATTATGACGGGAACATACAGGTTTCCACGCACATGAAGTGGGATGCAACTTTCCGTGACACTCTCTTTAGTCCATGACTCTACAACTCCATATTCCGTCATTAACCAAATATCTAACACATGGCAGAAAGCAATTGGATAGATGTGACAGATACCTCAAAACCCCCAAACTCATCTGACCAATTTCAACTACCAAACCATGAGGTTGTGCAATGGGCTGGATCTTTTCCTCACCATTGTCAAATGAATACAAGAAATCAGCCCTACTCATATAGTTAGTTATCCAATGAAGAGCTCCATTAAAAGTAACTTCACAAATCCGGTATCTATAATATGCTCGATCCATAAATTGCCTAGAATGCGGAAGAGGGATATTTTCCTTTAAGACCCTCCAATCATTATCCAAGCCAATTGTACAAACCAAACAAAGTACGGTCCCCTGATTAATCCCATCTGGGATTCGAAAATTTTTGGGACTATTTTGTGGACGGCAGTAGTTATAATCAGCTTTGAGTTCAAGAAAACAAAAGGCAGACTTTCCAAAGGACGCTACAATACTACTGAAAGGTGGGTTTGATAGATAAACATTGGCAAAGTCAGTGTCTGAGGAAATAAATTTGTACCATTCCTTGCAAACAAGTTTGCAGCTGAGAATTGTGGTGACTGGAAGCCTTGAAAAGATATCAATCAAAATGCATGTATGAAGGTCCAGAACTGAGGCTGTAATTCCGCAAGAAATCGGATTTCTTGCTTGCAAAAGCGAGCCAATTGAGCTTAATCTTCTTCTTTTCCACTCCATCACTGGGAATTAAGATTTTGTACCCTGCACCGGGACTAGGGTTCAATTGATTACCAAGAAAACTATTGCTTATATGCAATTTGGAGATTTTAAAATTGTAAACTGCGAATTTTAGGTTTGTGGGAGTGATATGTGGGTGAAGGGAGCTGAGTTGGGCTGGATTTGTGCTTTCAGTTTGATGGGCTATTTGTCAACCCACAAAGTCCGTCTGATTGCTCTTTTCTTTTTTTTTTGACCCTTCTTATTTAATTCCCTTATACTCGAAAATATACAACATCGATAAATAAGGAACAATGAAAAAATAATCTAACGAAAATATGATTAGAGGAAGAAATCTAAAAGAATGATGAAAAGTATTTGGCTGGGTAATTTATGAATTTAAGGTGATATGCAAATTAATCAAGTAAACATTGAATATCTGTGGAATGTCTTCCCTTAATTTGCCATATTTTCCACAAGGGCATAAATATTTATTCTTTGATCTCTCTTTATTAACGATTAGAGAAGGGAATAAAAACTTGAAAAATTATGTAGTCAATATAAATAAGAACAGTTAGATTGTTTCACAATTTTTCCTGTTTTTGTAAGCACATAATTTCGTTAGGGGTTAAAGTGTCTATTACAATTTACTTACTCTACAAAGATCTATTGCGTTTTTAACATTATTTTTAAAGATAAATTTAAAATAATTTTTTTAGTGAACAACTAAGACAGTATCATATTATAATTATGAGGGGAATTAGAGATAATGTACTATTAAATATAATTAGATCTCCTCGCCAAAATAAACATTTGGAATTATTAAAATCTACCTATATTAATTATTACATAATTACCAAAACAACTCAACAACTCTCTACTTAGATTTGGGCTAATGACCTAGGAAGTTGACTCTCACCGGATAGACTACGATCCCAACCAACAGGTTTGGGGTAGAGAGGGAATAGGGGACTGATGTGAGTATAAAAAAAAAAAAAAGAAAACTCTAATAAACTTGATAGGGAAATATTTGCATATGTTAATTGGGGTTATTTGGGCTTAATTTCTATCATTTATTGCGTTAAGAATGGGGTTACTGCTTATATATGAGTTTTGTGTCCACATTGGTTGGTATTGTGGAGTTTATTGGTAAATTTCCGTAAGACTTGTATTTCGAGTGTCGCCGCAGAAAGGGAACCGGGCTGAGTTGGCAATTCGGGGGAGCTGAATTTTGGAAAACATATGTTGATATTTTGGAGAGTTTATTGGAAGTTAGTAATCAAGGTGTCCTCTTTGGAAACGGAGTAGCTGGAATTAATGGAAAACACTTCATGCAATTTGGGAACTCACGTGGAAGCTTAGGAAGCCCTTGTTGCATGAGAAGTCCGAACTGCTGAGAAGATAGGTCTCACCGGCTCCTCAAGGCAATAGGAATTGGAGACTTAGATATATATTTTATTCTTTTGGCGGTGGAAGTGATTTTTTTAGCCTAGCCTTGCAATTTGCTTTTCTTTAGCTTCCTTTGTCCCGCAGCCAGTAGCAAAAAAAAAAAAGACATTAGATTAGTCTCTCATTTGTTCTATTTGTTTTCTTTTGCTTTTGATTGTTCCTGTTTCTTCCATCTTCCATGTGAGAACAATTAGACTAGTACTTCAGTATTGCTTAAAAGCTTTCGTTTTCCATCTTCATCTTGTTTTTCCGTCCTTTACCGTCCAACACCGTAGACTAGAGTTTTGCTTGTTTCCCAGACTTTGCTCGTAGTTATCAATTGGTGATTTCTCCTTGAACAATTCAATTGTTTTTCTTCTGAACTAAGTTCATGGAATTAACGACTTGTATGGCTAAGATGTCATAGGCGCATAATTCTTTTCTAGTTGAGGAATAATCAAGGCCTGGGCACCATAACTGTGAGATCGTTTTAATTATCTATTTTAATTTATATGTTCATGGGTATTTAATTATTCTCTATTTTTCCCTGAGTTATTATTGTTTAGATTTATTGATTAATATGGCCAGTTATTCAATTTGTCTAAATAATATTTAGCCAATTAGGGTGTTGGCACGTCGCCTTTAAGCAACCTAATCAGTGGCAAACGAGACAATTTTACCGCCTCGCAAGCGGTCTAATTTGGATCGTGGGAATAATTAATCTAGTCTAAATAAACCCGCATGTGTGTTTGTCATCTAGAATTGGGTTTTTCTAATTCCTAATGCTGTGACTACATTAAATCCTATGAGCGTCTCTAGGGTCGTCTAATTTACAAGAGAGGTAGTTTATGAACGTTTCTGGACTACTATAAAATTAAGGAAAGATTGGTGGTTGAGCGTGTCGCTTGACCACTATAACCAATTTATCCATGAACATATGAATATTTTTATGGATCTATGATCAGTTGTGTGCACCGATACCAAGATTAATTCCTTGACTAGGTTGTTTTAATTAATTGATATTTGTGTTATTTGATTCTTGCCATCTTGATTAAATTAGAATTTCAGCTTTTAGTTCTTTTTAATTATTTGCTCTCTTTTCCAAAAACCCCCTATTTCCCTGTGTGATTTTTCTATCAGTTCCCTGAGGAGACGATCTTACTTGCCCTATTTACAAATTAATTGAATTACTTTGAGTTAATTCTGGTATATTGGATTCAGTAAACTCCTTGAAATCAGTGTGAAGCTAGTAACCCATTGTACATCCCCCCCCCCGCACTGTGATTTAATTTGAAGATTTGTTGTTGGCAATTAGGTTTTAAAATTTTAACTTTATTTTTGGCGGTTTGACACCACCAATTTTACCGCCGTCGGGAACCGGTGTTTTAAGTGATTTATTGCACAGGTTTTATTTTTTGTTATTTTATGCCTCGATCTTCTCGTACAGGAAAGCTTGAATTTGATCCAGAGATCGAGAAAACTGCAAGAAGATTGACAAAGGAGACAAAGTTGCGTAAGCAACAAGATTCAATAGCATCACATTCAGGAATTGAGCAAGAATTTGTTTCCAGTGATTCATCAAGTGAATTTGAAGAAGAAGAAGTGCAAATTCTCAAAGTAGCAATGGCAGCCCAAAGAACTTTAAGGGAGTTAGCAACTCCCAATGTTAATCAACAGCCACTGTGCATCACTTATCCTAACAATGCAGAGGCATTTGAATTTAAGTCTGGTCTTATTCACTTACTTCCTACTTTTCGTGGTGTTGCAGATGAGGACCCACACAAACACTTGAAGGAATTCCATGTGGTATGCTCCACAATGAAACCTCAGGGGTCATCAAGACCAAATTGTTATTTGCCTTTCCCTCTCTCTCGTAGACAAAGCTAAGGACCGACTTTTCTACTCTACAATCGTGGTCCTGCTATAACATGGGAGGAATTAAAGAGGCGGTTTCTTGAAAAAAGTTTCCCCGCCTCTAGAGCCAAATATAAGGAAGAAGATTTGTGGAGTTCGGCAATTAAATGGGGAGACTTTATATGAGTATTGGGAGCGCTTTAAGAAATTGTGTGCCAGCTGCCCACATCATCAAATCCTTGACCAACTCTTGATACAATACTTCTATGAGGGATTATCACCAATGGATAGGAGCATGATTGATGTAGCTAGTGGTGGTGCTCTAGTTAACAAGACCACTGATGAAGCCAAGTTATTGATCTCCACCATGGCTGAAAATTCTCAACAATTTGGAGTAAGAGCTGATGGAGCAATGAGAAGGGTAAATGAAGTGAACCATTCTGACCTAAAGGATAAATTATCTGAGCTTACTTCCTTGGTTCGTCAGATGGCAGTGGGGCAATTACAATCTGTGACGACTTGTGGTATCTGTGCTACTTCCGGGCACATGACTGATATGTGCCTAACTCTCCAAGAGGATACACCTGAATAAGCAAATGCATTGGGAGGCTTTTCTAGACCGCCCCCAAGAAGGAATGATCCGTTTGCACCTACCTACAACCTAGGGTGGCGTAATCATCCAAATTTCAGTTATGCTTCAAAACCACCTGGCTTCCAACAACCTTTCCAGCCAAGACCACCAGTTCAGCCGGTGAAACCACCTGCCACTTCCAACTCAAACATGTCTCTTGAAAATATGGTGAAGTCACTAGCCCATTTTAAGCAGAACAATTACTGAGAGGCTCAACGATTCACCCAACAGAATCTCATAGATTTCAACAAGAGACTCAAGTTAGCATTAGAATTTGAGACTCAAATGTCCCATTGGCAACTTCCATGAGCAACCTCAGGAGAATAGCAATAGAGGAGGTTACCAGCTGCAAGTAATTCCTAATCCCAAGGAGAATGCTGCAATGCTACCGAGTGGCTGGAAGTACAATCTCCATGCCCACAACTGAAGAAGTGTCTGGAAGGTTGAAGAGGAAGAAGAGAGACAGTCCATTGAAGCTTCAAAGAAATTTGACATTCCTCCATTTCCGACAAGCCAGCTGACTAAGGCTAAGAAGGAAGAATCTGAGAAAGAGATCTTGGACACCTTCAGAAAAGTGGAGATCAACATTCCTCTACTGGATGCGACTAGGCAATTGCCCAAATATGCTAAATTTTGGAAGGGTTTATGCACTAATCGCAACAAATTGAGTCTGGATGACAAGGTGAAGGTAGGAGAGAATGTGTCAGCGGTTCTCCAAAGGAAATTGCTACAGAAGTGCAAGGATCCAGGTATGTTTACTATACCATGCATAATTGGCAATCAAAGAATTGAAAAAAGCATGCTTGATTTAGGTGCTTCAATAAATGTCATGCCCCTTTCAATTTTTAAAGCATTGAATTTAGGACCTCTCAATGAGACTAGGGTAATCATTCAACTAGTAGATAGGTCTAATGTCTACCTTGAGGGCTTGGTGGAAGATGTTTTAGTAAAGGTCAACGAACTCATTTTTCCTATTGATTTTTACATTGTTGACATGAATGATGAACATTCTACCAATTCAGCTGTGATTCTTTTGGGTAGATCCTTCATGAGTACAGCAAGGACAAAAATGGATGTACATGAAGGGACTTTATTTGTTGAATTTGATGGGAAAATAGTCACATTTAATATTTTTGATGCCATGGAGCATCTTGAGGATACTAAGTTTGTGAATTTTGTCGGTACTACTAACTTAATTGTGCAAGAGGATTTTGAGCAGAATTTTAAGGAAGACAAGTTGGACTTTGTTTTACAACAAGGCAAAACCAACTTGGAAGTGGACTCTACATGAAGAGGAAAATCAAAGAAGCTATCATGTCCCTCACATTCACTACATCCCTCCTCGCATGTTGTAAGTTCATTTTTACCATTGCCCACTTCTAATGAGAGAATTTTACCTTCTGTTGAACAGGCACCTGACTTGGAATTGAAGGAACTACCCAAGCACTTGAAGTATGCCTACTTGGGGGATGACAAAATGTTGCCTGTAATCATTGCTAATGACTTCAACCTAGCTGTAAGAAGAGAAGTCTCCTACCGGTCCATTCGGTAATATAAACCGGCAATTGGATGGATGTTGGCAGACATCAAAGGCATCAATTCATCTATTTGCATGCATCACATTTTGTTGGATTCAGACGCAAAACCCGTGAGAGAACACCAAAGGAAGCTAAATCCCGCAATGAAGGAGGTGGTGATGAAGGAAATTCTCAAACTCTTAGAATTAGGAATTATTTTTCCTTTTCGAGAAGCTGGTAAGTCTGATCCATGTTGTTCCAAAGAAAACTGGGATCACATTGGTCAAAAATGAGAAAAATGAATTGGTGCCAATGAGACTGCAAAATAGGTGAAGGATGTGTATTGATTTCAGGAAATTGAATGCTGCAACTAGGAAGGACCATTTTTCACTTCCATTCATTGATGAGATGCTTGAAAGGTTGGTAGGTAAGTGTTTCTTTTGCCTTTTAGATGGTTATTCTGGTATTACAAATATTGTTGCCTTAAGAGGACCAACATAAAACCACTTTTACCGCCTGGACTTTTATATATCAGATGCCTTTGGTTTACATAATGCTCTTGGAACATTTCAAAGATGCATGATTAGTATTTTTTCTGATGTGATTGAGCATTGCATTGAAATTTTTATGGATGATTTACAAAAGATACGGTGATTCTTTTGATCGCGTCGGTGACCATTTAACAAAGGTTTTGAAAAGATGCATTGAAACAAACTTGGTTCTTAATTATGGGAAATGTCATTTCATGGTTAAGGAAGGCATAGTTTTGGGCCATATTGTTTCATCAAGGGGTATTGAGGTAGACAAGGCTAAAATTGATTTGATCACTAGTCTACCTTAACCAACTAATGTCAAGGATATTTGTAGTTTTCTAAGTCATGCAGGTTTTTACAGGCAATTCATAAAGGACTTTTCAAAGATTGCCCAACCATTGTCTCACCTACTGCAAAAGGAGGTGCCCTTTGATTTTGGAGATGATTGCAAATTGTCCTTTGACACATTCAAGGGCATGTTGACCAATTTGGTTCACAATTATCCAACCGTGACCGGAAGCTACCCCTTTAAGCTCACGCATGACGCCAAATACTATAGTTAGTATGCCGTCCCTTGACAAATGGAGGGGAAGTGTAATGGGATATACTATGCTGCCAAAAACATTGAATCCAACTCAATGCAACTACACCACCAATCAAAAGGAGCTTTAGCCATTGTTTTGCTTTTGAGAAATTTAGATCATACGCATTATTGGGACTGTGTGATTGTTTACCGATCATGCAGCTCAAGTATCTCTCTCACAAAGAAAGAATCAAAGCCAAGGCTCATCCGCAGTACCGCAAGAATTTGATTGGGAGATCAAGGATCGGAGAGGGGTGGATAACTCTGTACCTGACCACTTGAGTCGTTTGATAAGAGAGGAGGAAACAATGCCCATATCCGAGGCATTTCCTGATGAACACCTTTTTCTTCTCAAAAGTAAGGAAGTTTGGTATGCGGATATTGTGAATTTCTTGGTCAGTCACAAATTTCCTATTGGCATGAATAAGAGTAAGAGGGATAAGATAGTCCATGATTCTCGATATTATATTTGGGATGATCCATATTTGTGGAAAATAGGTTCTGATCAAATTATTCAGATGCTCTCAAAAAAATTCCTTCTATTCTTACTCATTGTCATAATTATGTATGCTGTGAATCACTTTGGGTCTAAGAGAACCAAGTAGAAAAAAAATCCTGACTCCGTGACTTTACCGGCAAACATTGTTTCGTGGGGATGCTTATATATTTGTAAACGTAACTGAAAAAATGCCAATGGTTTGAAGTTTGTCTCAAAGAGATGAAATGCCTCAAGTACCCATGTTATTTTGTGAAGTGTTTGATGCTTGGGTAATGGACTTTATGGACTTTTCCTAACTCTTGATTTTTTTTTGTATATCTTGTTAGCAGTTGACTATGTATCGAAGTGGGTGGAAGCAAAGGTTACCCGGACTAATGATTCTCAAGTTGTTGCAAGATTTCTAAAATCCCACATTTTTAGTAGGTTCGGGGTGCTCAGGGCTATTATTAGTGATCAAGGTATCCATTTTTGTAATCGCACCATTGAAGCCATCATGAGGAAATATGGAGTGCACCATCGTGTTAGTACAACATACCATCCCCAGACCAATGGGCAAGCCGAAATCTCCAATCGAGAGATCAAGAGCATATTGGAAAAAATGGTTAACCCTAACCGTAAGAATTGGAGCGCTTGATTGGATGATACTTTGTGGGTATATCGAACGGCGTACAAATCGCCTATTGGAATGTCCCCTTACAGGTTGGTGTTTGGTAAGATGTGTCATTTACACTGTGGCGTATGACATCGCATTAGCAGAAGGCCAAGCAATGCAATTTGCATGGAGAGAGATGGTAAGTGAAAGGAAGCTCCAACTTCAAGAGTTGGAAGAAATTCTTGAAGCATATGACAATGCCCGTTTGTACAAGGCAACGCTCAAACATTTTCATGATCGACCGCTGAGAAATCTCTTCCCGGGTCAAAAGGTACTCTTGTTCAATTCAATGCGGTTGAAATTCATGCCGCCTGGGAAGTTGAAATCCGTTGGATTGGATAATATGAGGTCAATATTTCTTTAATGGTGTGGTTGAAATTAAAAGTTTAAGAGGCGACAAGAGTTTTAATGTTAATGGTCATCATTTAAAACTTTGTTGATGTTTCAGGAATATACCTTGTTGTTGAAGAAGTCCACGATGGATCCAGTTTATGAATAATTGCTCTATTTAGATTCGTCTGCCAAAGAGCGTTAAAGAAAAGCTTACTGGGAGGCAACCCAAGGATTTAATTTTTCATTCTTCTTCTCTTTTGGTTTTCTTTTATTAATAGTTTTTCACTTATGTTTGAGTAGGTAACTTGGTGGCTTCAGGCTGAAGACTCCGACTTTAAGGTCAATGCCACACTATCTGGAACAGCGTCGGTGAGACATACCATGGGATGATCAGAAGATTTCAGGTTGTCTGGCGTGCCCACGCTCTCTAAGGGGATGTCAGAAACACATATCGGCCGAAATCAAAAGACTGCCACAAGTCGTGCGCGCCTTGGGGATCATCTTAAATCATTTGCAAAGGTGGTGGTGAGACTATTTCTTGTGGCGTGCCTTCATATGGAGGTTTTCAAAAAAAAAAAAAAATGGATGCCTGACCAGAAGATTATGGGCTCCAAGGCATGCCCACGCCTTGGAACCCATCCCATGGTCAAATCCCCAAACCTTTCTTTCTTTTCCTTTTTGACCTTTCTTTTTTCTTTCTTTTGTCTTCCTCCTTTTTCCCAGTGGCTACCCTACTTGTTTGAGCCCTGCTTGTACAGGGTGATTTGTGAGTTATTCCCACTTCGACCCAGATCTTCTTTTGCTTGTTATAGTTTTTGAGTGGGTGGCTATATACTTTCGGTTGGTTGTTGTCGCTTTAAAATTCTTGGCCCTCTAGGTGGGTGTGGGACCTTGTTAACTTTGATTTGTGCTGCTGTGGGTGAATTTTGAAATTTTGAGTCTCTGATTTGTTGCCTACTGTGGCTGGTTTGATTGAGCTTTGTTAACTCTGATTTGTCGGCTGTTGTGGGTTATTTTAATTGTGGATTTTGGTGTGTGGCCCACGTGTGGCCGATTAGTTTAGATTTTCGTTGTGGGTAGTGGGACAGGCTAGAAAAACTACTAGCCCGGGGCCTTAAGTTCCTGAAAACCAAGCAGGAGAACCCCACCAGCCTCCCACTAGGTCCCAATTAGGTATTTCCAAGAGTTTCTTGTCTCCTGGGGTCCTAGCAAATAATTTCTCTGATTTGACTTACCTTAATCAAAGAGGACGGTGTGAACCTTAATCGTGATCGGAGCGTACGTTTACCCACTGTAAATGTTTTGATATTCCCACCTTGGAGCAGTTGAATATTGTTCATGAGGTGGAGCGGTTCTTTAATTGCATTGGTTGGGCCCACTTCATGTATATTGCCTACCCAACTTATAAGGAGTTATACTATGAGTTTTTTGCCACCTTCCAATTCAACAAGACTAATGACTTCGCCTTGGATTCCCCAGGAGTGGTCCAGTTCCGCTTAATGGGTCAAACTTTTAGTTTGTCCCTTAATGAGTTTAATGTGCATCTGGGGTTCGTCAGTGAGGACCACCTGACTGATGGGCTGTATATTAATAGCGCCTGTGATTTCACTCCACCCTTTGCCAGTAACTATATAGAGATATGGCGTACGTGGTCCAATGACATTCAGCATTATGATCCTAGCCAATCTCGTGCTTCCTTTCTTACTGATCCCGTGCTGAGGGTCATCCACCGGTTCTTGACATACAACTTTTCTGGACGCAAGGACGCCTCTGGCACACTCTCCAAGGTAGAATTTTATTTTCTGTGGTGCATGAAAACCAAAGTCTTAGTTAATTTTGGATGTTGGGTGGCTTCTCAATTACAGTCTGTCCTCCGCAAGCCACATAAGCCCTTGATTATGGGCTCGTTGATCACTCATTTAGCTATCCGACTGGGCGTTCTAAACCCTGCTTGGGAAATCAAGCTCAGCATAGCTCGACAGGTTGAGTCTTTGGATTTGAGGAGCCTGGAGCGTATGGAAATTATTCAAAAGGTGGGGGACGCCTACCAGTTTACTCTTGCTGGAGATGGAGCCCCACGGGCTAGGGTTCCCCCGTCTGCTGGCGACCGGGACAACCTATCTTCTTCCTCCATGCCCTCTTCACTTTGAAGGATCGTTCTTAGTTTGGAGGGACAGGTCGGGTTTGAGTGACAAGATTGATACATTGAACCAGCGGTTTGCCAATATGCACGTCCTCTCCTCCCTCCAGTCCCAGAATTTGGATGCCTTCTTTGCTCATATAGGCTTCCAACCCCCCCATCCTCCCATTCCCTAGGCTTGTTGCTCTCGCCCCTCCACCATCAGGGAAGTTTCTCTCCCCTTGTCCTTGTTTTTGCTTCTCTTTACTACATTGAGGACAATGTAAAGTTTTGGTGTTGGGGGGGTATAGTGTTAGTTTTCATTTGCTTAGTTTTTGCTTTTTCGAAAAAAAAGGAAAAAAAATAGAAAAATAGAAAATTCGGGTGGTGGATCAGAAGACTTTAATGTCTAAGGCGTGCCTACGCCTTAGAAGGACTTCACCCAAAAAAAAAAATGTTTTCTGTGAATTCTGTTAGTTTGAATAGGATGCTATAATGATATTGGCAATCACTTTACAAGCATGTGCAGTAATATGATGTGATTGAATGTCTTATCTCTTTTTGACAATGTTTTTAAATGATGCACTTTGCAAGATTTGGCTAGTTGGAACCATTCTTGTGAGCTGTTAAGCCAATGAGCATTTTTACATATATTTGCTCTATTTTCTTTCATTGAGTGTTGTTCCATGTGATTTGAATGTTCTAGAACTTGTTATGTTGTGCATATCAAGACCTCGATTGTTGAATTTGGTGCATTAAAGTGATAAGGGCACTTAGGTTTTTCCCTTGTTTGACTGTCTAAAACCCTGTCCTATTTGTATTTCCCCTAGTTGACTTTGTTTGAGCCAAGGACGTTTGCTTGGTGTAATAACCCGTGTGTTACCTTTAATTCCTTCTTTGTTAAACTATCTTTGTTTTTGAACCCCATGTCAAGGGGACACCATGGTTTGTTGCATGATACTGTTGAATGGTGTTGTAAGGCTAAGTTTTCAGTAAGCAAGTGTGTTCAAAGTGCAAAAGACGGAAAGATGTGTTGAGCAGAAGACTAGAGCTTCTGAGGCGTGCCCACGCCCTGTTAGAAAAAAAAAATCGTCAAAAAAAAGAAAGAAAAAAAAAAGAGAAAAAGAAGAAAAGACAACAAGAGCACACAACGCCAATAAAGTGAATTGTGTGGTGTGGTGAAATAAAAGTGGGGCACGCCTACTAGCTTGCACTTGCCGGTTTTGAAAGTTTTGAGTAAGCCTTTAGGAGAGTATTTAGCGAAGAAACGGTGGTCTCATGCAACTGATCAATGGTGTTTTCTTTGATATGTTTTAGCCTAAATTTTCCTTTTTGTCCAACCTCTTACCTAAACCCCATTACAACCCTTGTCAAGACCCTTTGATTTTTGCATTGAATTTGGCTTTAGAGGTGGCAGTATGACATATTAGCAAGCATATGGTAACACCACTTCATCATGTGATAAGAGTGACCTCCTGTGTTTCATTTTTGAGTGGTGAGTAGTAACACATCATACGATTAAAGAGAGGGTTGATTCTTGTATGTGTTGATTTTGGTGACATTGTTTGAGGGATGGGATATTTGTACTCATTTGTTGAACTGCCATGTGCTAGTATTTGTAATTGCCTATCTGAGCTTTGAAATGCTTGAGGACAAGCATTGTCCTGGTGTGGGGGGATTTGATAGGGAAATATTTGCATATGTTAATTGGGGTTATTTGGGCTTAATTTCTATCATTTATTGCGTTAAGAATGGGGTTACTGCTTATATATGAGTTTTGTGTCCATTACAGGTGGTTGGTATGAAAAGTGGAGTTTATTGATAAATTTTCAGAAGACTTGTATTTCTGGAGCATGCCTATGCCAGAGAAAGGGAAGCTGGGCTGAGTTGGCAATTCGGGGGAACTGAATTTTGGAAAACATATGTTGATATTTTGGAGAGTTTATTGGAAGTTAGTAATTGGAAAGGAGTCAGTCTTTTGGAAACGTGAGTAGTGGAATTAATGGAAAACACTCCGTGCAATTTGGGAACTCACGTGAATCTTAGGAAGCTTTCCTTGTCGCATGAGAAGTCCGAATCCATTGGAGAAGATAGTGTCTACTGGCTTCCTGAAGGCAATAGGAATTGGAGACTTAGATATATATTTTATTCTTTTGGCGGTGGAAGTGATTTTTTTAGCCTAGCCTTGCAATTTGCTTTTCTTTAGCTTCCTTTGTCCTGCTGCCAGTAGCAAAAAAAAAAGACATTAGATTAGTCTCTCATTTGTTCTATTTGTTTTCTTTTGCTTTTGATTGTTCCCGTTTCTTCCGTCTTCCGTGTGAGAACAATTAGACTAGTACTTCAGTATTGCTTAAAAGCTTTCGTTTTCCATCTTCATCTTGTTTTTCCATCCTTTACCGTCCAACCCCATAGACTAGAGTTTTGCTTGTTTCCCAGACTTTGCTCGTAGTTATCAATTGGTGATTTCTCCTTGAACAATTCAATTGTTTTTTCTTCGGAACCAAGTTCATGGAATTAACGACTTGCATGGCTAAGATGTCAAGGCATGGCTAATTCTTTTTCTAGTTGAGGAATAATCAAGGCTCGGGGCACCATAACTGTGAGATCGTTTTAATTTATATGTTCATGGGTATTTAATTATTCTCTATTTTTCCCTGAGTTATTATTGTTTAGATTTATTGATTAATATGGCCAGTTATTCAATTTGTCTAAATAATATATAGCCAATTAGGGTGTTGGCGCGTCGCCTTTAAGCAACCCAATCAAACGAGACAATTTCACCGCCTCGCAAGCGGTTGTCGCGCCCCATTTTTTATGGAAAGGAGAAGAGGAGGGGAGTGAAACCCTCGTCGTCTCGGGTTTTTAGTTGAAAAAGGCTTTTAGTTAGAAATTGATTTTTTTGAAAAAAAATGGGTCATGGGACTAAAAAAATGCCACGATTTGGACCCAAAACAAAAGTCTAGAAAAGGGTTTTTAGAAAAGTTTGGAGTCACCACTTGGTATGGAGTTTAGGTGTACCAAGTCACCAAAAAGTTTTAATTAATGAAAATAAACTAAGAAACCCTTTTAGACGACTCGGTCTTTGAAAACTAGAGAAAAGGTTCGGGTCAGCTTGAAAGAAGGAAGGCAAAGATTCGATGTTACTCTCTCTAAGGCACCTTCTAACCTAGCCAAAGCTAGTTGCAAGATTTAGTTAAAAATTTCCTAATTCTAACTTTAAATTTATCATATTTGGATGTTATCTATATGGATGCAAAAACCTAAATCTAATGTTGGATCGAGAGGGGCAAAATGTCTCCTTGAAGTTTGATTGGAATTGATCACATTAGTTGTGTCATCCAAGTTTGATCACTCGAGGAGGTCACGAAAAATGCAAATGATGAAACTCGAAAAAGACAGGAGAACTAGGGTTTTCAAAAGAAGTGCAATTTTTATAAAATCTCAAGGGAAAAGAAATTGGATTTTTGAAAAGATCAATTTTAAGTGCAAAGAGGAACTTGAATTTTCAAAAGATGCAATTTTAAGAAAAACAGTTTTTTGACTTTGAATTGCTAAAACATGAAGAAAAAACTTGACTTTGAAAGAATGATTTTGATAGAATAATGCATATGTATGTCCTAAAGAGGGATAATGCAACATAATAATGGGTCGGGGACTAAGTTCGGACTTTAAATCTTCCTTTTCATAGAAGGAAATAAAAGCGTGCTAAGGCTAAGAAGCCATACTCGCTCTTTTCCCTAATTCAAAGGGTAATGCCTTAAATGCACTAATCTATTTTTTGACAAAAAAGAAAACTAAATGAGATGTTTCGCATACGGGATGGGAGAATAGTAACATGCAAAATGGGAAAGAAACTCTAAAAGTGAAAAGTGTGTGAAATTTGTATCTAATGCATAAACGGCATTAAGGGTCTAGCATTGGACTAGCCCTCATTTAAAAGTTCTCACTAACATTGGATTAGTGAGAAATCGAAAGGAAAGGCCACAACTAGCGTTGGACTAGTGTGGGGACGTCAATACATTTACACAATAAACATGTAGACATGATAATAAAGCAAGTAAACACATAAAACACATAAACACATAACACATAGGCATAATATCTAGATGCAAGACCCTAGGAAAGCAAGTAAACACATAATCATGCAAGCATGCAAAATAAGCATATAAAACCTAATTATTACATTGGGGAACCTAAATACATTCTAAGGGGAAAAAAATCCGGAATAATAATCTAACTATTACATTTTCTAGAATAAATACACTTTTTGCAAAATTAAACCTATCTATTACAACTTGGCATCCAAGACCTCCAAATTATTTAATCAAAAATTAAATGACATAAATAAAGATTAGGCATGAATAAAAAGCAAAGGAAAACTTAATTTAAAACATGCAAGATCATGCAAAAACACATAAGAGCACATAATAAGAGAAAGAAGTTACCATCCCTTGATGTGATGCCTTAATTGAATCTTTAAATGAGGGGAATGATTATCTAAGACTCAATGTCAACAAAAGGGATCAAGGTACCAATTTAAAGGAAAAATCAATCAAAAATTCAAAGAAAAGGTATCAAAGCAGATTCTGTAAGCAACATGGACAAGATTAGGAAATACGAATAATAGAGTAAGATTCTGGAACAAAGGAGCAGGAAATAGCAACAAAACTGAGGAACAGAGAGGTTACGCGGAGTAGAAACGCTGAAAGATCCACGCAACTGGGTCCGCGTTACATGCAAAATGTAACGTTCAGAGGGGAAACGCGGACTGGAAACGCGGACTCAGCCGCGTAACAGTCCGCGTCTCTTCCCATCTGAAAATATCAGGAAGATTGCTTCCAGTTTTTCAGACAACAACACAAACAAAATATTCAGAGGCAAGGGGATCTATTCAAAGCATTAAACATCATCATTCAGATCTTGTCAAAACAAGTTCAAACCGAAAAAGGCCAAATCTTAAGCATCAACATCATCAAATAGACAAAAAGGGGGAAGGGAAGAACTGTCAGGCTAGAAGCGCGGATAGTTACGCGGACTAGCCTGCGTAACAACCCAGCGTTTCTTCACATCTTCAAATATTCAAGCAGAAACGCGGAGAGATACGCGAACCAAGCCGCGCAAGAGCTCCGCGTTTCTTCACATCTTCAAACATTCAAGAGGAAATGCGGAGCGTTACGCGGAGTAATCCGCGCAAGTGGCCCGCGTTTCTTCACATCTTCAAAACGTGAAGAACATTTTTCCAGAAATTTTTCAGAAAACCCAACAGAATCATCACAGAAGCATCAAACGTCTGATTTTAAACGTAAAAACAAATCTACTAGCCTTACCAAGGCTATCTAAACGTAACATACTCATATAACAACAAATAAATATCATCAACTATTATAAAATATCAAAAAACATAGTCAAGACCTTGGTTCCACCAAAAGGTTTGATTTCTAGCAATTTTCGACCAGGAAAAACAATAGATAGAGTAAAGGAAGACTACCTCATTCGGAAGCTTGAGAAGAACGAAAAGGAATCACCAAAATTCCAAAAATCTTCACTAAAAAAGGAAATTCTAGTTTTTATCTTTTCTCTCTTTTTCTTTTTTCTCTTTGATTTTCAATCGTTTTTCTCTCTTTTTGCTCTCTCTCAGCCTCCCTCTTCTCTCTTTCTCTCTCAGCTTTCAGCCTCCTTCTCAGAAAACCCTAACATGGGTGATTTATAGGCATTAAAACCTACAACCAAAGGCTTAGATACTTTGAGGGTTTTCTTGGGTTAATCTTGATCATTGGATGCGTTCTATTTGTGTCTTAAGGATCAAGGGTGATTTGGGCATTAACTAAAACGATTACTTGATGCCAAAGACACGAAAAATACAGCTGGAAATGAGGAAGGAAAGGCTAGAAAAAACGCGCGCGTATTTTTTTTTTCGCTTCTGATCAGGTTACGCGGACCAATCCGCATAACTGGTCCGCGTTTTTGACTTTTTTTTTTTGTTGAGAAACCTACAAAAATAAGAAAAATGTGTTAGAATATTCAAAAATAAATAACTAAACATAAATAGATAAAAATATAAGAAAACAAATGAAATAGTCAAAATTTGGTGTCTACAGCGGTCTAATTTGGATCGTGGGAATAATTAATCTAGCCTAAATAAACCCGCATGTGTGTCTGTCATCTAGAATTGGATCTTTCTAATTCCTAATGCTGTGACTACATTAAATCCTATGAGCGTCTCTAGGGTTGTCTAGTTCACAAGAGGGGTAGTTTATGAGCGTCTCTGGACTACTATAAAATTAAGAAAAGATTGGTGGTTGGATGTGTCGTTTGACCACTATAACCAATTTATCCATGAACGTATGAATATTTTTATGGATCTATGATCAGTTGTGTGCACCGATGCCAAGATTAATTCCTTGACTAGGTTGTTTTAATTAATTGATATTTGTTTTATTTGATTCTTGCCATCCTGATTAAATTAGAATTTCAGCTTTTAGTTCTTTTTAATTATTTGCTCTCTTTTCCAAAAACCCCCCTATTTCCCTGTGTGATTTGTCTACCAGTTCCCTGAGGAGACGACCTTACTTGCCCTATTTACAAATTAATTGAATTCCTTTGAGTTAATTCTGGTATATTGGATTCAGTAAACTCCTTGGAATCAGGGTGAAACTAGTAACCCATTGCACATCCGGAGTCCCTGCTCCCGTACCAGATTTAATTTGGAAGATTTGTTGTTGGCAATTAGGCTTTAAAATTTTAACTTTATTTTTGGCGGTTTGACACCCACCAAAACTATTTGGAATTATTAAGTTCCCTTACCAAGTTATGTGCTCCTTAATCCATACCATCTAATATGTACGCCTGACTAATTAATTAATAAATCGATATCACGCTTTAGGAAGCATTACTCAGCATTGGGAATTAACTTATTAACATAAAATCTCTAGGCTTATTTAAGTCATTGAATATCATTTGTCTATTTATCTGAGTATAATTCAGGTAAGTTCATAACAAACTTTAAGGTAGCTAAGCTAAGAATGCTTTACTGGGAAAAAAAAACAGTTAAGTACTGCTAAAGAATTAATGTACTGACCAAAATCAAGTTAGATTTCTCAAAAGAAAATTCCTTGCTATATATTTGGTAACTAATAATGTATCGATTTTCTGCCTTGTTAAGCACCAAGGCAACTACTAATATATATATATATATAGGGTTTTTCTAGTAAGTGCTCATTGGTCACTCATTAACATACTTAAATTTTACCCAACCCACCACACGCACACAAAAATAAGTATTGCCTTATCTTGCATTTGTATACTTTCCCTAATTAATCTTATCTTTTTAAAAATCTAATAATTGAAACACATTTTAACAACTGGGTATCCCTTAGACGTATATATGTCTAGGGGTCATTGAGCCAAATATCATGTATGAACTTTACTAAGTATATTTAGCTACAAGATTTACCAAGTGAAAGAGGGTATCAATCAAGCTAGGAAATTGAGATGGCTCATGTGCTAGGGGTGTTCCTGCTTAGCATTTGTATTTGTTTAGTCTTTGCATGTAATGCAGCAAAAGCTGACTTAGTTGATGATATTGTTCCAAGTCACTACTGGACATTCAGTATTGTAACCAGACTCTACGAGCAGCCCCTGGTTCTAACACCACAGATCTCCCAAGTTTAGGCCAAATCGCGATTAGTTTGGCAAAATCCCAAGTACAACCAATTCGAGCTTTGATTAACAAAATTGAGGGAGGAGCAACTAATCAAACATTGAAAGACAGATTAGACAAATGTCGAGAGGATTTCACTGATGTCGAAGGTGATGTTGATGGTTTCAGTGATCTCTTGAGCAACAAGGACTATGCGAGTCTTGTTAACAGCGTTGATTCAGCTGATGATAAAGCTACTGGTTGCGATACAGCTTTTGATGATGGACAACCACCTGAACCTGACGAACTTAAGCAAGCCAGCTGACATTTCCAAGTTCTGCTAGAAGCTGTTGGCAACATTGCAGAGACTTTAGAAGGGCAGAAACTGTAAACATTTTCTTGCTCGATCCAGATATTGTAATGCAGCTTGCAATAGTATTGGTTTAATTGAGGTGGTTGGCATGCTCTAATATTGGTTTACTTGCGATAGTTATCTTTCAGTTTATTCAGCCAGCAATGCCGCGGGTATAAAACTATAAATCATGTTTGGTTATGGAAATTACTGTAAAACTTGGAAAGAATTGTTACAAAGGTCAAATTGTTTGGAAAGAAGGAATGAGTAGAATTTTCTTAAATTCAACATTAATTGGGACTTTTTACAAAAAATCAAAAGTTAAGGGTAGTAAACTAAACTAATGCCAACATATATGTCTGTCTTTTTCTCTTAGGATATCGATATATATCTGTCTTTTTCTCGTTTAGACTAAATAACCGAGCTGGTCAACATATATGTTTTACAAGCTCAGGCGGTTTTAAGTGTTCACTGTTTAACTCATTTGAAACAGCTTCTGCCATCCTACAAATTCATGAAAAACAGCAATTGACATTGCAAGCAAAAGTGCGAAGCATAGAATGCCAAAGCTAATTGGCTTTCCTTGTTTTACCATAACTAATTGCCTAAATGTCAAGATTCAAATGAATAAGTCCTGTTTATGAGTCTGCAACATTTGAATCACAGGTATCATATGCGATAGCCATAGAGTCAACGTTATGAACAGAGCACCAAGCCCGTTGGCTGCTTCTCATGCTTACCGAAGTTGAACAAAGAAAACATAAAAATGGGACAAAGGGACCATCCAAAATTCTTGGGTTCTCGAGTCCACCTTCGGAGTTCATTACTATAACTGCTGCGCATTTATCCCGTAACATTCAAGAGCCCCTGCCAAAATTGATCTTCGCGCTATGTTGAGCTGGAACCTGCCGTCTTTCTACTAAATGTCGGATGGCAGGTGACCCGCTTAAGCAGTTAAAGATCATTAGCCACCTTAACTAGTTGAAAGATGAGAAAGGGTGAAAAGACCCAAATGAATCACGCCTCTCGCATCTTTGAAAAGCCAATCACACTCTGATTACTCCATAATGGTCTCCTACTTGAACTTGGGAAGCCCGATATTAATAATCTCCTGAATGAATCCAGTCCCTCGTGCAAGTTGAATCAGACTAAAGCTTTAGCTTCAACTAGAAAATGTGGCAACCTTCGTGCAAACCTGGGCTAGAGCACTAATTTCGTTAAATCCTCGAGAAAATATCCACGACCAACTCCAATTTATGGAGATTAAGTCCAGCGCGATTCTCTTAGTTACCGTGAGAGGAGTAGAATATTCCTCAGAAGCTGATTGCGGAACAAATGAAGTGCAACATGCGGAGGCGTTTCCATATTTACTGTGACTGTCAGCGAATGTCTCAAGAGGTTCTTTAATACGGAGTTGAATTTGCAATTTGATCAGCAGCTCAAGCGAGCAGCTCTTGTTGATAATTGGGTACAAAACTATTATCACCTGTATTATTTAACCAATCTTTGAGCCACTACTCCTGGATATCCCTTCTCTCTTTACCAGAATTAATCAACGTTGAATTCGAACAACGGAGGCATCCTCCACACTCGCTTATTTTTTAGAGTTACTTCACCGTCCAATTAGAATGGATAGGATGTGGACTCGTCATCATGATGATCATGGCATATGGCAGTCAAACTCAGAATTACAGGTCTTGGGTTCAAGACTTTTCATTTATTAAAAAAAAAAGGAAACTTGAATTACAGGTGGAATAAATTAAATGCAGTGTAGGTTGTAAGCAAAAGGTGCTCTGTCTCCTTACAACTCCTGCGTGCTTCAATCCTAGTGGAATTGCATCCTATACTTGGAATCCTGGTAGAATTGATGCTAGAACTATAAGTTGAGCAAAAGTAGGATTACAGACCTTAATCTAAAACAAGTCAACACAGTCAGGAAAACGGCTTTTATATGTATGTATATATCTAACATTTTGTTTGGTTTGACATGCAGAACAAAATCCGGCTAGGTTTCGCCTACGAATTCGAAGTTAATCATAATCCAAGTTCCAACAGCTTTATGCATGCATCTATAATGCTTTCTCAATCCTATATAAGTACGTAGCAGCCTCCCCTCCTTGATTGTAACTACGTACTACTAATATTATATGCCCCCGCAGATTGGTTAAAACTTTTGTTTGTTTTTTCCTTACGTGTTAGGAGCACTAATGGCTGTCAAGGTTACGAGCATTGCTGCTGTTTTCTTTGTTATTGCATCTGCTTTGCTGCTTCTTTCTCCTTCACCATCCGCTGATGCTAGTCCTCTTCTGAGCGCCTGCCATTTTGATCAAGTGTACCAGCTTGGGGACTCCATATCAGACACGGGAAATTTGATCAGGGAATCTCCACTTGGAGCCACACAAAGCCACCGGCCGCGGCTCTGATGGACTTCTTATGATTGACTACATTGGTAAGTATGCGAATATTCTTTGATCTCCTCCTTCCGCTGTTAATTCTTCATAGTAACCAACTTGTAATAGCTAAAAAAAAAAGTGCAAAAAAAAAAAAAAAATTTCCTTAACAATTCAGACTATTTTAATCGTTTCTTCCTATAGTTTATTCTTGTTTTCAACACCTGATGTGGAGTTTCAATTTATCAACTTACTCTATATCTGATCTTCTGTTTCGGGACAAAATCTGGTAAAGGAATTTTTTTTTAAAGTAAAAAATATTTACCAAGTTTTATGGTTACAATAATTTGCATAGAGGACGTAGATGCCAATGAGTAGCATCAATCCATGATGGAAAAACTTCAAACTATCCCTGTTTCGTGTGTTACAAGGAAATTTAGATCGTAAATTATCCAGACTATTATTATTACAGTTCTTCGCTGCCTCAACTGAAAACCATGCACAATTCTTGTCCTAATCATCCATTTAGTTATACAATTTAACCCCACAGCATGATGTTATCCGGCGCCATCTTCTGCTGATGTATTTAGTGGTGACTCTTCATCCATGTTTGGCTTGCATGTTTTTTTGGTTAATTTGCTATTATTTGTGTGCCTGATGTCGCAGTACTACTACGGTGTTCTTGCCCTTTTCAGTTTTGAAGCTGTAATGGGCTACCAAACCAGAAAGTGTATTATGCCCTTTTTTGTTTATCTAGGCTATCATATCAGCTGATTAATTATTTGGATCATTATTTTAATACGCAGCCCAGGCACAGGGTCTACCTCTTTTGAATCCTATCAAGGATACAAAGGCAAATTTTGAGCATGGAGCAAATTTTGCCGTCGCCGGTGCTACAGCCCTATCATCAGATGTTCTCGCTTATCATCATGTTAGAAATCCGGTGACAAACAGTTCCCTTGACGTACAACTTCGGTGGATGGAAGATCACTTTCACAAATTCTGCCACAACGGTACATATAATTGGATTAATCCTCTATACACTTACTCAATCTAAATATATGTATTATTACTTATCTTTAGATGAATGATATCTAATCCAAATTTTTTGCTTATATATCATGCATCCAATCGTGATAGTAGGCATATAAGATTATTTCTAAATTGATTTAGTTTCAATTCAACTTTCCCCAACTTGTATATTTTTTTGGTTGGATGACACTGAATTTTCTTCCTTGTTTGTTTATTTTTGTAAACAGATTGTGAAAGGAAGCTTCAAAACGCTCTATTTATGGTGGGTGAAATCGGAGGCAACGATTATAATTATGCATACCTTCAATACTTTGATGAGGCGAGAGACACGATTAGAATTCTAGACTTGGTGCCTCTAGTTGTTGCCTCAATTAAGCATGCTGTTGAGGTCAGCAGCTTCTTCTTCCTTCCTTCTTTTTGTTTTTTTTTTTTTTTTTTGGGGACAGACCCTCCTCTTCTTATTAGCATTTTTTCTACTTTTAATCCTCTTGCTTTAATTGCTTTTCTTTTCCTTTTAATGCTGTATTTCAGAAAGTGATTAGTTTTGGAGCAAGGACAATAGTGGTTCCCGGAAACTTTCCAATAGGCTGTCTGCCAATTTATCTGACAAAGTTTGGGCTGGAAAATGAAGTAGACGAGTTTGACGAGAATCATTGCATATTTCAATTAAACAGCTTTGCAGCTTTCCACAATGATCACCTAAAGAAGGCGATTGCTGAACTGCAAGAGGAGTACCCACACACAACCATTGTCTATGGAGACTACTACAGTGCATATGAACAACAGCTTCTCAAACAAGGTCAAACTAATGGTACATGTCTCAAGCCCAGTTAGTATTTCACCATTTTGACTTCTTAAAGAAATTATTATTTCCGGTAGCAAAGTTTTTTTCTTTTTTTTGGAAGGGGGGTTATCTGAAACACCCTTTTCTGGTCTTCTAATTCGTTCTGTCTCTGTCTTAGGTCTTGAGCTGCACAAAGCTTGCTGTGGCGTTGGAGGGCTGTACAACTTCAATGAGACAGGAATGTGTGGATATCCAGATGTTACGGCTTGCCCTCATCCCGATAGATACGTCAGCTGGGATGGAATTCATTTAACACAGGAGGCTTACCGCAGGACAGTGGATTGGTTGCAAGCTGATATTTTCTGGAAATTGCCTTGCCACCATTGAACTAGTCTGTTAAATTTACTATGTTGTTCTACAAGCTCCTAGAGTAGTAGTGCTTTACCTCAGGTCTAGTTTGCTTTTTCAGTCCAGTAGTTTAGTTTAGCTAATGGGATGCCCTTGTGACTAATTTCATCACCAATCATATTTAAGTACTTACTTTTATGGTTTTTTATCAATACTAGGTTCAAGATCCAATATATATATATATATATATATATATATGTTTATTTATTTAATTATTTATCCATCCATTTTTTTCATAGGAAAAAAATACAAACATGGACAGAACAAAAAAGGAGAAATGAGAAATAATTTTACGAAAATTTGGTTAGAGGAAAAATTAAAAAAAAAAAGAAAAGTATTTAGCTCAATAATTCATTGGCCAATTGAAAAGAATACTTAAGGCATATCAAACAAGTAAGTATTGAACAGTTATGGCCTCCAAGTATTGTCTTTTCTTCATAAGTTGTGTATAATATTTATTCTTTTCTCTCATCTCCCTTTCCGAGTTCCAATTTCCTTCTGTAATTGAGTTTATCACAAGTCCAGAGTCCATCCAGGAATACAGCGTAAAGAAATCATGTTGAATTAGAGGAATTACAGTGAAACTTGCGAAGTATTATTACAAAGGTCAAGCTATTGAGGAAGAAGGGATGGCAACAATTTTCTGTAATTTAAAAATAGATGGACCCGCAATCTGAAATTTATAGTTAAAGAATGCTGTTAAGTCCTTAATTGTGCACATAATTTATGGAGATTTCCCTTTTTATTGTGCCAAGATATTGTGTTAATTGCTTGATTTTACTCATATTTGATTCTTGGCATTTATTTAGGTCATTGGAATTATTTGGAGCTTGCAAAGTGCAAATTTGGTGAAAATTTCAGAACTCCCAAGGAAAAGGCGTGGACGAGCTGTATTTGGATGTGAAGAAGGATTTCTGGAAAAAATCATGCGTCTAAGAGTGATTGAAGACTTTATTTTATTTTATTTTTAGGAATTGGTAAAAGACAATTTTATTTTAGGGAAGTTGTAATTGGTTTCCCTATTTTACTTTATTAATGCTTTTTAGTAAGTTAGACTCCAATTAGGACTGAAATTCCTAGTTAAATAGGGAATCTTAGGTTTTCTTATATATTATGAGCCAAGCCATCGCTTGGAAGAGAGGAGGAACTCCACGCAATATCTAGAAAACAAAACTCCTTCGTAGGTTGCTTCCTCTTGTTTCTTCCTTTGGTTAATCGTGGTTGAAAGTTTCTCAAACAATTCTTGGATGCGATTCTCCATGAGGAGCGGCTAAATCTCTTATCTACTCAAAGGGTGACTCAAAATCCATATCATTTGTGAGATCTAATCAGTTTTATTATTTCTTTTAATTTGTTACTATTCATACGCTTTTCTGGATTAATTGATTGAGGGTATTTTGTTAATTGAGTATCACGGCCGGATATTTAATTTAACATAATAGCCTCATCAAATTAACTAATTGAATAATGAATCGTTCATTTAGTTAATAATTAGTGGCGACCACCATAATTGGTTTTATGTTGGGGAAACGTATGATCTAGCTTAAATGAACCCTCTTAGCGTGTTCATTGGTTAGGGTTGGGTTTTTTTAGCTTTTAATGCAATTGGATAATTAAATTCCTATGGTCGTACCTAGGGTTGTTATCTGGTTAGGGAAGCAGTTAACGGTCGTACCTTGGCTGTCGAAAAAGTAAGGAAAAGCTGGTTGTCAGAGCTTGTTGGCAACTATAACTAGCCTAGTGACAAATGAATGAAATATTTATGCATCAATGATCAAGTGATTGGACTGTGCCTGAGACGTTGTTCCTTTGGGTAGAATTTTATCATTTGTTATTTCTAGTAAATTACTCTCTGTCTGTTCTTTGGTGATTTATTTATTTAGTATTTTCAATTTCATTTTCTAAGTTTATTTATTTTATTTTTAGTTCTATTCCATCCAAATCCCATTTTTCTCACAGTGGACTTAGAAAGAGACATTTTCCTACCAGTTCCGGGAGACGACCTTACTTGCCACTCCTACAAATTAATTGTGGTGGTAATTAGAATTTTAATATTTATTATTGCACAGGTTCGGCACCTGTCAAATGCTAAACTATACCTAACATTTATCATCTGTACAAACTTTCAGAATTTTCATCATGAAGAGTATCTTTGGTACTGGGAAATCAGGGTACTACAACTCACGATACTGGCATTTAGGAAAAAAAAAAAAAAGGGAATTTATTGATCCATATATTTTTATTTCTAATTGTAACCTTATATCTTATTCAATGAGTTACTTTAACATTTTTTTTTCCCCATTTCTTGTTCCTTTTTTTAAAAGAAAAGCCATTAGTTCTCTGCAAAGGAAGAAGAACAATGTAAGGTACATAAATTCATAAAGTTCGTTTTCAAAGTCCAAACCACAAGCAATAATAAAGTTAACAGAACAACAGAAATCAACAATGAAAAAAAAAACCATCCCTTTTGACAAAACACACGTCTCACTCCTGTCTCGAAACTTTAAGCATTTGGTTGCAGCAGGGACCGAAAGAAATGGATTCACCAGAATTACACCTTAGAACTCTGCCATTGATTCACAGCACAAAAACTTAAGCAGGGGATGAACGAAAATAATCTTTGATATTAGAATAAGATATTTCGATATGTCATGGATTTCAAGAAGATTGCAATTGATTTGTGTTAGGTATGATGGTTTTGTACCTGCTTTTGAGGTTTCAGCTCTTCAAAGAATTGAAGTTTCATCTTCAGGAGTGCTCTTAAAACATCTTTCATGTTCATTCTCTCCTCAGGAGAATGTTTTGTGCAACATAAACTAAGTTGCAAGACAGATGATATGCATGCTAACTTACTCTCGACTAGTTCATCTTCAGGATGAAGTAAGTCTGCATCTATAACCTTCATCACAAAATCTGGCAAGGATTCTTCTATCCAAGTCCTCAGGCTTAGCTCTTCAGTGAACATCTCATCCTTAGGCCTTCTTTTTGTAAATGTCTCCATCAATGTAATCCCAAAGCTATAAACGTCACAACTAGTTGAAACCAATCCTTCTAGTCCGTACTCTAGCATCAATATTGAAGTTAATGGTTAAATTCTAGTATAGGTATTAGTTTACAACCAATATGGTGCAAATGTAATATTTGCTAATTGATAGTTGAGACATTCTTGGTTGACATCATCTATTAGAAACTGAAGTCGAGAAGAGGTTCATACCTGGGGCAATATATCCGAATGTAGCCAGGGTGTTGGTCTGTACTACACTTTCTCCATCTCCTAACAACTTTGCAATTCCAAAATCGCAAACATGGCCTACCATATCTTGATCAAGAAGAATGTTGCTAGGCTTCAAATCACAGTGAACTACTGGAATTGAATAACCATAGTGGAGATAATCCAAACCACAAGCCACATCTATCATAATGTCCAATCTTTGCATAATATTCATGACTTGACTGCCTGAATAAAGCCATTTCTCAAGACTTCCATTAGACATGTATTCAAGTACCAAAGCTTTAAAGTCAGGGCCTGAGCAAGCACTGATGACTTTTGTCAGGTTACGATGACGAAGACTACGTAGGACATCACATTCTATATCAAAGCTTTTAAATGCACCTTCTAGCTGCAAATTGAATACCTTGATAGCCCAAATAGTCCCATTTTCACGTACTCCCTTGTAAACTGAACCAAAGGCTCCCGAGCCAAGTAACATTTCATCACTGAACCCATTTGTCATTTGTCTAAGTTCATGGAAGGATACCCTTTCAAATGTTGCTTCTGGAACAAAATTAGTTGCAATCACAATTTTTCTTCTCCAATTTCTTATCACCAAAATTGACATGACCGTGGCTAAGATTGCTGATCCAACCGCCAACAACACAAATAAGAGAGTCTTTTCCTTGATCTATGTTCGAAATTTTGACAAGGTTTCAGCCAAGGAGCATCACATAAAGCTTCATTTGAGAGAAAAGATAGCTCTGTAAAGTTTGCAAAAGGTCCTCCACGAGGAATTGGTCCACTTAGTTTGTTGAAGGACACATTGAAGTATACGAGATTCTGGATTACTTCAATGATTTGGGAATAACACCAGTCAAATTGTTAAATGACAAATCCAAAGACTGCAGTTCCAAGATACTCTTCATGGATTCCGGAATAGATCCTTGTAGTCTGTTATGCTTCAGGGATAGTGTCTGCAACTTCTGTAGTGCTCCTATGGCCATAGGAATATCTCCATACAGGTCATTGACAGATAGGTCCATCATGATCAGTGCCTTCAGGTTTCCAATTTCAGAGGGAATAGAGCTACTGAAAGAATTTTTGGACAAATTGAGCTCCAAGATATCCTCAAGGGTCCACAAGGTAGAGGGTAAGTCAGAAGCCAAATTGTTGGAGTCCAAATATAGATATCTTAGGGAAGTGATATTCCCTATGCAACGAGGAAGTCCACCAGACAGCAAATTGCTTCTCAAACTTAATTGGCCTAAGTTGAATAAATGACACAATTCACTTGGAAAGGGTCCTTGTATTCTGTTATATCCAAGGTCCATTCTCTGAATTTTTGATAACCCTCTCACTGTTATTGGAGTTATCCCTTCCAAGGCATTCATAGACAAATCTAGGTCCACCAAGTTGCTTAAATTTCCTATTGAACTTGGAATTTGGCCTTTAAGTCCACAATTTTGTAAATAGAAATATTCGACAGTGCTAGAAAGATTTCCAACAGAAATTGGAATGAAGCCATTCAAGGGGTTGTCATCTAGCCACAACGAATTTAGATATTTGCAATTCGATAGGGAAGTCAAGAAGCTTAATTCTCCGGAGTGAGATTTGTAAGAAAAGCTGTTATTTGCAAGAGACAAGACTTCTATAAATCGTAAGTCACCAAGAGAATAAGGGATTGCACCAGTAAATTTGTTAGAATCGACGTCTAACTCAACGAGGCTTGAAGCATTTGAGCTAGATGTTAGTATATCTCCACTTAGTCTGTTCACAGCAAGATGAAGTTCTTCAAGATTGGGTAACATAACACCCCAAGTTGATGGGAGACGACCCATGAGATCATTCTCTGTCATGGATACTATCCGTAGTGACGAAATGTTGAATAATTTGACTGGGATGGAACCTGTAAGCCTATTTACGTCCAGTGCTAATACCTCCAACTTGTCAAGGTAACCAATCGCCTCAGGTATCACACCTGATAGATCAACTTGGAACGAGTAAGATGCATAAACACCACAAACTTTAGCTTCTGTCCACAATGATAAGAGAAAGTAAAATAACAAGGTTATGGACATTTGATTTTCGACATTATGGACACTTCTAAGGGTAAATTATTTTCTTACAATGATTAAATCACTTGCTTAAGGTTTCAACTCCACTACTCAAAATTTTTTGCCCCCTCTTGCATGAAACTTAGGCCATTATATGCCATCTCATGTGTTTAAAAAATCTAACAGTTCTACTTTATATAAAATTAAAATCAGAAGGTAAAGATGCTATTTTCATACCAAAAGTAACCGAATAGTGAGGTTAAATCCTCGGGTAAAAGTTAATGTAGTGACAAAGTTAATCTTGTGACATGAATCATGACAGGTAGTTTTAACGCTTGACAAGAACAAATGTCGACTACACCTTACCAGTCATGTCAGCTTCAGCGATGCCTAAAGTCTCCAAATTTTGCAGATTACGAATGTCTTCTGGAATTTGACCTGCATAATAATGATGACTATTATAGTGGTAAAAAAAATATACCTGAAGAATAAAATTGGTTTACTTTCCTTCTTTACCGCTCTTTTTTAGGTAGCAAGTATAAGACAACAGAATTATGGCACTTTCTTTTCTTTCTTTTGATCCTGTGGCCCTTCAAGATAACTTTGAAAGAAAGAAAAGTGAAAAGTGCAGCATGTATATGTGTCTGGGCGATCTTCAGCTCAATTTGTTTCCCAATTAAACTACAGGCTGGCCATATTGTAGGGGTCAACCCAAATAGCTAATTAAGCTAACAGTGGGTCAAATGTAAGTGAGCATTATTTTTTGGGCCGGGCTCAGGGGTGCCCAAGTTCGGGTCATTAGGCTTGAGTAACAGTCCTCCTGATAGGTGGTAGTATTAAGGCAAGAAACACCATTAATATTTGGATTAATCTTCTATACACCAATAAATTCTAATTCCAACATTACACACTAATTCAAGACCTCTTCCACAAAGATAAAATTTATCTATACATGTGTTAATTTATTTCCATGTGTACTTTCATATATACAGGTTTAGGAGAACGTGCACATGTAAACCCCCCCCCCCTTTTTTTTGTTAGACTTAATTTCAATCGAACAATGCTTTTCTTTAGATTCAGTTTTAACTATATAAAAATACGTAAGTTATTTTTTTACGTTATTGCCATTAATAAAAAGGAACGAAGTTCTATATTTAAAAAAATAATATGGAATACCTGTCTTTCAATACAACATATTAAACACTTCCAAGAATTATTTATTTAGAGAAAAAGTGGAAAGGCTCTCAAATTTCTCAAATGCTCAAAACTGTTCAAAAGTATCTACCGTCTCACTGATTCTTTTGGTGGTTAATTCCGTTAATAAGTTAGTAAATTGATCACTACAAGCATTATAGGTATCTTCCTATTTTTCTGTTTGTGTTCCAAGAAACAGAGTGATTCCTGCTTTAAGCTGACAATGCATGTCCTTGAAACATATCAAGCTTTGCTTTACACAAGCCCATTTTTATCCATACATAACTATCATGACCACAGAAAAATCTTTTTAGATCTTGCAGTGCTAAAATCCCAACTTACAAAGCCAATTTGAGCTTTTCTTTCTTCTTTTTTTTGTGTCTCTTTTATATGAACCAGCTTTTTTACAATGTGATGGATTGAATAATTAACCTCAATAACAAAAATTTGATTTTATTACTGATGCTGAACTTGAACAATAATGTAACCTACAAATCTATCAACAACTTTAACATTTCAATATCGCACTGTCAGTTAAAGCAAGGAGGTGCTAGTTAATAGTAGAGGTGTCAATTACAATCCATTTATGTTGGCTCACTCAAACTCGCTCATTAATAATTTACCCAAACCCGCCCGTTAATTTTAAATGGGTATAAATGGATATCTATTTATACCCATTTAACTAATAGCTAGTGGGTTGACTTGGCTCACCCATTTAACCTATTTAAAGATAAATATACATTTTATTCAAATTTCAGTGAGTATTAAGGAAAAAAATTTGAATTTCTTACCAATGTAATAACTATAAAATATCATTATTTCTTGTCAAACACCATGTGAAAAAATTTTTAAAAAATAAATAATATTTTAAACGAGTCATAAATGGGTGATTGGGTATACCTATACCCATTTATTAAATGGGTATAAATGGGTCCATTTATACCCATTCATTTAAGTGGGTATAAATGGATTGACTCAATTATACACATTACCCAATTATGAATTACTGAAATATACCCAAATGACCCATTTTGACACCTATAAGAGAAAGGAAGTGGACTCAAAATAATAACTAATAGTGGATAATAGCGGACCAGCCGATCAATAGCGAAGTCATTCATTCTTCAATAAAAGTAAGTTTTTATTGTGAATTATGATTTTTTTCTATTGTTGATTTTTTAAAAAAAATCATGTTGTTTGCTTGAACTATTTAAGGGAGTCAGTAGTTTCTCTCATGGCGTGCCTTGTCAGTATTTTGATTTCCATACATATTTTCACTGTCCGTATTTGCTTACTATAATCTTAGTCGGAGATGTGCATAAGTTTCATGTATTCAGGAACTGAGTCAGTACTTGGGGACAATAATCCAATTAATCACATAATATTCCATTGGAGAAAAAAAGCTAGCTCAATCTCAAAAAATTTCGCTTCTACAATCGTCATTAATCATGAAAGTGATCAAACAACATGTCAACAATGTTCGAAGAAAATTTTGTTCCCTTTGTGTTTTATCAGAAAATTCATTTTTAATTTTCCAAAGTGTTTTCAAGAAAAATTTATTAAATAAACTTTGATTTGAACAAATTTTGCTATTTTTTTAACTTCCAAACTTCTTATCAAACAAATTGCTTCCAAGTTAATTGAACGTAAATTGTAATGTGCCAACGAAATTAATATATGGCCTATAGGATATCTTTAGCTGATTGACATGGCAAATGTAAAAGATTAATTCCACATTAAAGTTTCTTGTACTTGTACAACTGAATATTATACACCAACAATCTTATCCCTCCCATCCCGCGGGCAACAACTTCCCATTGCAATCTTTTACACGTTTGGTTTGTTGTCACCAAACTGAAAAAAGATAGAAATCCTCCGAGGACATTATTATTTTTAATTTATTAACTAATTCTAAGTATTACCATGAAATCAATCACTAAATGATTTATCGTGATTTGAGTCATCACGAATCCAATTTAGACTCTGTTTGATAACTCAATTCAATACTTAAATTTAATGGATTTAGATTTTAATATGTTCAATTGCGTTTGATAATAAAAAATAGAACATCTAAATTAATTAAGTGGAACTGCATGTTCCAAGCGGAGTTTGCTTCCAAAAATAAATGGTAAGTTATTTACTTATCACATAATGTAATATACACTCAAATATATTAGATGTAATACTCATCAATTCAATTATTTAATAGATTCAGATTTTAAATTTCAGATATCAAATTTCAGTTTTATCAAACATATGCTAGATGGAATTGATTTCTTTATTTGACAGTAGCATTTGGATTGGGCTGTAGGGTCACTGGGGTTCTTGGCTACTTGAAATTTAACTATATTCTTGGTTTAGTATTCAAAAGGAAAAAATCTCTTAGCAAATAATTAAAAATAAATTTGACTTTCGAATTTGCAAAACTTTAAATGATATATCTTTTGATTTGCGTTCGTAGGCTAATAAACCAAGCTTTTTTAATTTATTGAATTATGTTATTGGTTGAACATTTGATAGCAAAACTTTGCCTAAGTGTGGGTCACATGGAATTATTGCCTGTCACTAAGGATAGCTTGTTTCGATTATCCAACGCCACTATAGATCGTATTGCCTTAGATAGTTTTATACATTTGGTCGGTTTGAATATTTGGATAGTTTTTTTTTTTTCTGTAAATTGTAGGGGTTTTAATGTTTCGTTTCTTTAGATTAACATTAAACAAACTTTATTCCAATTCTAAATCTATTTCAACAACGCAATTTAACGTATTCTCTTCCTAAAATAAACATTTATGTAATTTAACAATAATGTAATTGCCATTCCCCAATCTAAATCTAGCTATTTCTACTGGATTAAAATTTTCTTCCTGATATAAGCCCTTAATATTTATTTTATGCAAATACTCACAATTATGTTTAAAATGAAGCTCAAATTTGGAGACTTAATATAGTTTTAGTTATTATATGACAATGGTAATGTTGGAAAAAATCCAAAATCACTAAATCGCTCTCTTAGATTGGCACTTTTAGTACACACACACACATATTAGATTGGCACTAAGTCGATATGTATGCATGTATATGTGTATGTGTGTTTGTGCATGTATACACTTTTAATATACTTTTAATATATATGTATTAACATATGGATGTCTACCATTTAAGGATCATATATATGTACATATATGTTGAATAATAAGAAAATCATGGGTCTCCATTTTTATGCAGGTTGATTATATATACGGACACATTTTGGTCTAACTGATTCTCTTATAGCACCTACGTTTTATTGTAAAGGATATGGAATACAAAACTCGTACTCATGCGTAATGAGAATATGATAGATAGGTAAAATCCGAGCAATTAACAAGGGTCGTAGTACACACCTGTCAGATCGTTCCCACCAAGAGCAATCCCCTGAAGCGTGGTTAGATTCCAAAGTTCTCTGGGTATGTAACCATTGAATTTGTTGTAGGACAAGGACAAGAGCTGAAGCCCTGAACATTCTCCGATACCCGAAGGAATTTCACCGTCAAGTTGATTGAATGACAAATAAAGCCCTTGGAGTTGATGGAAATGATTGCAAATATGTTCAGGAAGCGAACCAGATAAGCTATTGTTTGTAAAACTAAGTTTCTGCAGTGATGAGAGATTAAACAAAGACTTGGGTAGAGAGCCTGTAAGTTGGTTCTGTCCTATGTTTAGAAAAATCAAGTTCTTAAGAGCGCTGAACTTGTCAGGAATATTTCCAGTTAATGAGTTGTGACCCAAGTTGAGACTCTCCAGCTTGGTTGCATTGAAAATCATAGTTGACGTTAATGAACCAGAAAATCTGTTATCGAAACAATCCAAGAACTGAAGCTTAGACAAAGACCCCAACCAAGATGGAAAGGCTCCATCAAACGCATTGCCTGCAAGGTTGATGTACTTCAATCGGCGCAGATGAGACAGCTCAAATGGAAGGTGCCCGTGAAAGCTGTTATTCATAAAATTCAGTCGGACGAGGAAAGAAAGATTTCCCAATTTTGGAGGTATGGTTCCCACTAAGCCCATGTAAGGAAGCTCGATGGCGGCAACTCTTTGATGGCGAGTATTACAGGTAATTCCAATCCAGTTGCAGATTGAGGTAGAACTAGACCAGTTGGTTGGGATGATTCTTTAGGGATCCAATATATTTGCTCTGAAAGCAAGAAGAGCATCCAGATCACGAGTGGTGTTATTGAGAACAACATGGAAACTAGTAGTAATTGTGGCAAAATACACCACCAGCAACGCTGAACGCAGTAGGTAATGAGCTCTGTCCATATAGTTATTTGCAAAGTTAAGCTTTGTGGACTTGTGAAATGGAACCAAAAGAAAACGCTTGTCATATAAATATATAGAGCCAGAGGAAACGTCTCGGGAAAAGAAGAGTCTAAGATTGGATTGGGATTTTTTCCAACTTTGTTTCTGAAAGAATTTTTAACAGTCTGTCGGTGACATCTTTATCGTATTTACATCCTTTAATTAATAAAAATAATATATTAATATTTTTTGAAGAATTCAAATAGCATCATGATCTTGAAAGTTACTATAAGTCAAAATTGTTATCACTTGAGATTTAAGAAATAGGGATGAGAAAACCTAAAATTTAAGGATAAAAAAAATGATTTAACAGTAAACTTTGGGAAAATTAATAGTTAAACTTACATGTCATTTTTCAAACTTCCATACAACTTTTTTATCTTCCTTTTTGGTATAGACCTTCATGCCCCAAAAGCACGAGTATCCAAGATAAAACAGTATTGCATGCAGTTAATGGGCATGAGTTCAACTAAATCTTGAATTTCCCAAGAGAAAATAGCATCAAAACTCCTGTCATTTCCTGTCATCCAATGCCAGAAAACCATAAGGGACAAGGCACTTTGTCATTGTCTATTTTGAAAAATATTTGAGTGTACATGAATTTCTAGTACACTGCATTTGTGTCTTGCAAGATTGAAGAGACTACCAAACCTTGTCCATCGACATGATGAAGCTCAGAATCGATATTTGATAGTCACGTAACATCACAATCGCGGCGGATTGTCGGAACGGGTTTCTTTTTTCTTTTTTTGGTTTCTGTGTGAGTAAAAAATCTCAAATTTAAAATCTTTCATTTGTGCTTTTTCCTCATATCACCGAACCCTTCTCTTTCTCGAGCACAAGTTCTTTGATTCTTTCTCAAATCGAAACTAAGCAACTTATGGAGAATTTTGTCAAGTATGTCATCTAAGTGAAAAGGCATGGGCAGTGCTAATTTCAAGCTGTGTCATAGTCTTTTAGTAGTATATTTACTGTTATATGTATCTTTTTGTAATAGATGTAAATTTAGAATATAATTCCGTGAATCTGGGTGTTCGGATTGTTCTTTTTGAAAGTTGTTGCAGAAAATTTACTGTAGTACTTTAATGTATATGATAAAAAGATGATTAAAAAAATATGTTTACGGAAAAAAAAATTTCTGCGAAAAATAGCAATCCAAACAAGAATGTTTCATCAAAAATATTTGAATCTTACATTTCTCAGAATTAATTGGTTTAATTTTGACCCTTATTCTCTGTCCCACATCATAATTTCCTAGTAGATCCTGTAGGTGCTGGTCACTTAACACTACAATACATCATAAAGTTCCTATCTTGACCAAATACTTAGTAATAGTGAGAATGCAATAAGTGACCTGTGGTAGTGTTAAGTTATGTATAATTCTTGAGATTTACCCTAACCTGTGATGGTGATCGGAGTCGAACCAACCTAAACTTTTAATTATAAAAAAAAAGTGAGAATGCAATCCTGACGAAGACTTGCCGTTGACGAAGACCTGTTATTTTGATGAGGGTCCAAGCCTCAGCTCTTTTTTTATTTTTTATTTCTTTGGTAAATAAAAGTTCGTGGGTTCAACTCTGATGAGTACTAGGCCAAGCCTCAACTCTACTTCTCTCTTTTTACAGCCAAGAACAGGCTTTTAGTATTTTTGGGGGACATAGTAGCCTGACAACCATGACCTGCAGTTGAACGCTAATGACTTAATCCACAGATGATGGTTCCCACCAAAGTGTTAATTAATTTGGAAAATACCAATCAATGACTTTTCCTATTCAGACTTGTACGTAATTTTGTGCAATCTCCGAGTTAGCTCATTAGGAAGCAACCAAGATTTTATAATCAAAATTTCCATACAATTTGATATTTGATTTTTGATATATGTTGTTTTGTGCTTGATACATGAACGAACATCAGACTCAAATAATTAGCTTTCCCGTATTAAAGAGACTGCGCTTTAAATTATCGTCATCCATGAGTTGAGAATTTTAGGACTCGTCATTTCGAAAGACAATTTTGAGATTCCATGGGCTATCAAGTTCTTAGAACAAGTGAGTTATCCATGAAGGTAAAAATATAATAATAATAAAAAACTGACATCTATTAAGTTTTGTGAAGCTGTGAAATGGAACCAAAAAACACGCTTGTCATATAAATGTGTAGAGATAGAAGATACGCCTTAGGAAAAGAGGAGTCTAAAGCTGGATTGGGATTTTCCTAACTTTGCTTCTGAAAAAAATTTGAACAGTCTTTCAATGACGTCTATAATCGTATTTACATCGTTTAATTAATAAAAATAATATATGAATATTTTTTTAACTCTTCGAATGGCATCATGATCTTGAAAACTATTAAAAGTCAAAAACGTTATTACTTGAGATTTAATAAAGGATTAATTTTTTATACACTGATAGTATAGTGATTTTTTTACATTAACAACTTTGGATATATACCATATGTGTATGATTTGAATTTTAAATTTAAATTCATATCATGTGGCATGATTTAAACCTGTTAGTACGAAGAAAATTATACATTGAAACTGAATAAAAAAGTTATCCTTTAAGAATAGGGCTGAGACAACCTCAAATTTAAGGATAAAAAGATGAACTAGCGGTAAATTTGTTGAAAATTAATAGCTAAAATTACATGTAATTTTTCAAACTTCCATCTAGCTTTCTTATTTTCCTATTTTGTAAAGACCTTCATGCCCCAAGAGCACGATTATCCAAGATAAAAACAGTATAGCATGTACTTAATGCGCGTAAGTTCAACTAAATCTTGAATTTCCCAAGAGCATATCTAATGGCACAAAACCATAAAAAGTTAACGCATTTCATCATTGTCTATTTTGAAAAAGAATTTAAGTGTACATGAATTTCCAGTCAACTGCCTTATTATGTCTTGCAAGGTTGAAGAGACTACCAAACCTTACTCTTCCACATAGTGAAACTTGAAATTTTTTTTTTTTGATATAATCACGTAAAATTACAATCGCGATGGACATTGTCGGACACTAGTTCTTTGACTCTTCCTCAAATCTAAACTGAGCACTTATGGAGAATTTTCGTATTAGATGTAAACTTAGAATATCATTCTGCAAATATTTTAATGTTTCATTAATTGTCTATGATGGTGTCATTTGAATCTTATTGCCAGAATTAATTTGGCCTAATTTTGACCCTTATTCTCTGTCCCACTTCATAATTTCCTATTAGACCTGTAGGTGCTGGTCACTTAGCACTACAATACCATCATAAAATATCTATCTTGAACAAAGGCTTTATTGATAGTGAGAATGCAATCTTGACGAAGACTTGCCGTTGACGGAGACCTAATATTTTATGAGGGTCCAAGCCTCAACTCTCTTTCTGTTTTCTTATTTATTGGTAAATAAAAGTTCGAGTGGGCTCAGTTCTAATGATCACTAGGGGCCAAGTCTCAATTCTACTTCTCTATTTTTACAACCAAGAGCAAGCTCTTAATATTTTTGGGGGACATAGTAGCCTAACAAGCAGGACCTGTAGTTGAACACTAATGACTTCATCCATAGATAATGCTTCCCACCAAAGTGTTAATTAATTTGGAAATACAAGGTAAATAACTTTTCCTATTCAGAATTATATGTAATTTTGTGCAATCTACGAGTTAACTGATTATGAAGCAACCAAGATTTTATAATTGAAATTCCATACAATTTGATATTTGATTTTGATATAAGTTGTTGTGTGCTTGATTCCTGAACAAACATCAGACTCAAACAATTAACTTTCCCGAGACTACTGTTGGTATATTAAATCAAAACTCAAAACTAGAATTTTCTATATTATTATTTAGCAATGTTTTAATCAAGTTAGGTTTTTGGTAATTCTAATGGAATCAAGTTATGGTAGTTTTATTGTTTATGAATTAGTATTTAATTGTGATTGTAAGACTTATTTACCAAGTCATCTATTCTATAAATAGCGAGTCTTATTATTTTTATTAGTTGAGAAGAGTGAAAGTTTGAGAGCCTTATTATTATGTGTGATTATTATTGATATTATTCCTCTTCTCCCGCACATACTTGTATGTGCGTAAATTGCCGTCCTCTCCCCATATACATTGATTATCTCCTATAGTTTTTCCATGAAATTTTTGGTTCTACATCTAGTATTAGAGGCCCAGGTTCAAGAAATTGATCTTGGGTTGTCTGTGAATATTGAAGAATTGGCCCAACTACGAGATTAGCCATGGATGTCTCCTCTGTCAGAGTTAGAGCATAAGGTTTGCTCAGAAGAAGTTAGAAGATTGAGTTAGACCACAAGATTGGTCATGGTGTATACACTTGGTGAAGATTGGACCATAAGATTAGTTCAATGGAATGTTAGATTGATTTGGGGTTGTGACAAAGATCGAGAAAAAATCTTGTCAGTTGAGTTGTGATTATCAAATCACAAAGTGATGAATTGTCAGTGAATTGACAATAAAATTATGTGACGAGAACAGTCTATCAACGTGCGTGGTTGCAAGAAAACAAAGTGTTTGAAGATGAAGAACCTGTACAATAGAATTTACAAGGGAATTTACAAGGAAAATCTTGATCGTGATTGTGTTGGAGTCAATTCAAAAGAGTTTGATTTAAAAGAGGCAATGTTGGCATATTAAATCAAGACTCAAAAATAGAATTTTCTATATTGTTATTTAGCAGTGTTTTAGTCAAGTTAGGTTTTTAGTAATTCTTAGATTTTTGGTAATTCTAATGAAATCAAGTTATGGTAGTTTTATTGTTTACGAATTAGTATTTGATTGTGGTTGTAAGACTTGTTTACCAAGTCATCTACTCTATAAATGGGAGTATTGTTATTGTTATTAGTTGAGAAGAGTGAAATTTTGAGAGTCTTATTATTATGTGTGATTATTATTGATATTATTCCTTTTTTCCCGCACATACTTGTACGTGCGTAAATTGCCTCCCTCTCCCCATATGAATTGATTATCTCTGTAGCTTTTTTGTGAAATTTTTGGTTCTACAACTACGCTTTAAATTATCGTCATCCATGCGTTAAGAATTTTAGGACATGTCATTTCGAAAGACAAATTTGAGATTCCATGAAGGTAAAAAATTACTAAACTGAAATCTATTCTACTGCCCTGCATTCATGCGGTTTATGAGGTCTTTTACGTCTCAAGTCCATTTCTTCCTTAGATGAGTTCAAGATATTTTCACTGACGATCATTTCCATAGAACATTTTCAGGATCTGATTTGCAAGCTCAAGATAAGATGCTCAAGATACAGTTAGACAACCGTGTAGCCAATCAGGCACCAACATATTCTTCGTAGGAAAATGTAAATTGTTGGGAACACTGTAAGTAAATCACTGTTAAAAAGCTACCTGAATCAGCAATGCCGCATCAGGAAATACAGAAATTTAACAACCATTTGAGGGGAAAAAGATTATTTCCCTCCTGTCTTGAACTTGAAGCATTTGGTTGGTGCACCAAGTCAAAGGAAAGGATTCACCACAATTACACCGTACGCCTCAGCCACATAACAAGGAGTAGGATCTTTGTGTTCCAATTGTGTTTTGGAGTTTATCTTCTCTCTTTCTTCCACTGTTTGCAGGTTTCAAAGAGGGCGCACTTGTCTTAATATCAAATACTGAAAAGTCAATAGGAATACAACTAGAGATTGCAAAGGGAGCGGGTGCTGCTCCATGTTGGAGGATTGTGGTTCAACAAGGAGTTTTATTGATAAGAAAGTGCAGAATAAACACGAGAAAGGATGAAGAAGAAGAACAAAGTAGTTATATACATAAAATTGCAGAAAAACAAAGAATCTAAGAGGGAATTAACTACTATGAATTCAAGGCGTGTAATCACTTTTCTTGAAGTTTTATTGCCCCCACTATCTTGCTAATCTGGTTAATTGGGCAAAAACTCTAGGATACAATGAATTCTAAAAGAACCAAGTAGCAAGTTCTTGGTATCTCTTAACGAGAATAGAAAGAAGGCACATAAAGAACAAGATAGATTTTCTGGTGTTAGAACACTTGTTTTATAGACTCCCAAACGTTCAGAAAACCGTTGAAAATTATCTGAATTCAACCTTTCAGAAGATTACTCCAAAAGGTGTGATTTCAGAATTTTAAAAAACAGAACGTTACAGGGATCCGCGACTGGATCCGCGAGGTGTCCCTCGCGGATCTGGTTTGAGGATCACACCTGGGAATGTATCAAACAAGCCAGAGAACACTGCAAACGATCTGATCCCTGAACCGGTGTCCTCGCGGATCTGTTCCCAAACCAGAACACTGCTGACGATCCATGACTTGATCAGTTGTCCCTCGCGGATCTGGTTCGTGAATCAGAACCAGAGAACACTGCTGAAGATCCGCGATGTGATCCGCGAGGCTCCTTGTTCGATTTCCAAATTTAGTTCGTACACCAACTTCTATTTTGCAAACTATATCAACAATCCCCCACTTAGCTTGCAAAATGAAGTAGCAAACTAACACTATAAATTCATGCTTAAAGGAAGGTAGCTTTAGTTTTAAACCTCCCTATTAGTGATAACATCTCACTTATTTAAGTAAAATCTTTGGTGGCAAGATTGCTTAAACCAAGACTTACAAAAATAAGAAACATTACACACATGAACCCTACAGCAACTTCTATTCACAAACACTTGTAGCACTTTTACTGGCCATGTGCTCATCCTAATTCATGATCATGTACAAGATCTTACCTCAAACTTTTGCTAGAAGCGGCACCACTTCTATGACCACATAGGTAAACTATATTTCTAGTTTTGATAACCAAAACACAAGAAATATGTTTATTAAGAGATACTTCTCAACCTACTCACTTAAGAGTAACAATGTACACTACTACTAGGAATGGTATACACACAACATTGTAGTGTCCACTCTCACTTAAAGCAACTTGTTATTACCCTTTAAACCTTTCAAACTAGGAGTAGTACTAGAAGAAAGGTTGGGTTACCATTGCTAAGTGACTTTAGTTTAGAGGTTTTAATCCCATTCCAGATGTTGTCACATTTACCAACTCTCTTGACAGAGGTTTAATCAACGGATCCGCTAAATTTTTATGTGTTCTAACAAACACAATACTGACAACATCATTTGCAAGCATTTCTTTAATAAATGCATGCCTTAAGCTTATATGTCTAGACTTACCATTGTAAGCTTTATTCAATGCTCTAGACATAGTAGCTTCACTATCACAATAGATAGTAATTGGAGGCATAGGTCTAGGCCAAAGATCAATATCAAGTAAGAGATCTCTTAGCTACTCAGCCTCTCTACAAGCTGAAGATAGTGCCACAAATTCAGCTTCCATGGTTGAATGAGTGATCAATGTTTGCTTCTTTGAAGCCCATGAGATAGCTCCACCACCAAGCATAAAGATCCAACCACTAGTAGGTTTTTGATCACTAATGCTAGTAATCCAACTAGCATCTGAAAGTCCCTCAAGAACACTAGGAAATCTATTGTAAAAGAGTTCAAGATCCTTGGTTCTCTTGAGATAACCAAGAACTCTACTAATAGCTTTCCAATGATCTAAACCAGGATTCCTAGTGTATCTAGCAAGTGTGCAAACTGAGTAAGAAATATCCGGCCTAGTGCAACCCATTGCATACATAAGACTACCAATAACACTAGCATATTCTAGTTGAGCTATTAGTTTGCCGGTATTTTCAAACAACTTAAAGTTAGGATCAAAGGGAGTACCAACCTCCTTCACATTTAAATGTTGATACTTGTTCAATATTTTCTCAACATAATGTGATTGGGACAAAGCAAAACCCCCACTATGTCTCTTAACTTTAATCCCTAAGATAGTATCTACTTCACCAAGATCCTTCATCTTGAATTTAGAAGATAAATACTTCTTAGTTTCTGCTACACCTTCACTAGTAGTACTAACAATGATCATATCATCTACATAGAGACAAATGATCACAACATACTTACTATTAGACTTAGAATAAATGCACTTATCAGCATTATTATATCTAAATCCACCAGAAAGTAATGCAGAATCAAACTTCTCATGCCATTGTTTTGGGGCTTGTTTTAACCCATACAAAGACTTGACTAGTTTACACACTTTAAATTCATTTCCAGATAGAACAAAGCCTTCCGGTTGCTCCATATACATCTCCTCATTTAAGTCACCATTTAAGAAAGTCGTCTTAACATCCATTTGATGTACAGGAAGGCTAAAGATAGAAGTTAAAGCTAGAAGTATTCTAACAAAAGTTATTCTAGCTACAGGTGCATATGTATCAAAATAGTCTATTCCTTCCTTTTGTCTATAGCCTTTAGCTACCAATCTAGCTTTGTAGGTAAGAATGGTTCCATCAGTGGCACGTTTCCTACGAAACACCCACTTACAGCCTATAGGCTTTGAACCTTGAGGCAAGTCCACTAGAACCCAAGTATTGTTAGACAATATTGAGTCCATCTCATCATTCACCGCCTCTTTCCAAAATGCAGCATCCCTTGATGTCATAGCTTCAGCATATGACTTGGGATCATTCTCTACACTAAGCAAAATTGGTGTTTTGTTTAGGAGAGAATCTCTAGTACCTTCTACTAAGAAAACAATCGCTTGTAATGACACAAAGTCAGGAGGCAATTGTTTTACTTTTCTTTGTCTTTGACTCCTCCTAGGCTCACTAGGAATGTCAATTTCTTTCCTTTTTATACTACTAGAAGGAGCTGCACTTGAAGAAAATGGATTCACATTCACACTAACCGTTGAATCTTTAAGGAACTTGTCCTCAAAGAACTCAACATCCCTAGATTCAACAATCACATTTGAGCTTATGTCAAGTAGTTTATAGGCCTTTGAATTTTCTGCATGGCCAATGAACACACTCTTAAGTGCTCTAGGTCCCAACTTGGTTCTTTTGTTATCAGGGACTCTATAATAGGCTACACAACCCCAAACTCTCAAATAAGACAAGTTTGGTTTTCTACTTTTCCATATTTCATAAGGAGATATCCTAGACTTTAAGGAAGGGGCCCTATTATGTACATGAGATGCCGCTAACAGGGCTTCACCCCACAAATTATTTGGCAAACCAGAACTCACAAGCATGGCATTAACCATATCTTCTAGTGTTCAATTCTTTCTTTCAGCTAAACCATTTTGTTGTGGTGTGTATGGTGCACTTGTTTGGTGTATTATTCCATTTTCTTCTAATTTGTTCTGTCTCTGTCTTAGGTCTTGAGCTGCACAAAGCTTGCTGTGACGTTGGAGGGCTGTACAACTTCAATGAGAAAGGAATGTGTGGATATCCAGATGTTACGGCTTGCCCTCATCCCGATAGATACGTCAGCTGGGATGGAATTCATTTAACACAGGAGGCTTACCGCAGGATAGTGGATTGTTTGCAAGCTGATCTTTTCTGGAAATTGCCTTGCCACCATTGAACTAGTCTATTAACTTTACTATGTTGTTCTACAAGCTCCTAGAGTAGTTGTGCTTTACCTCAGGTCTAGTTTGCTTTTTCAGTCCAGTAGTTTAGTTTAGCTAATGGGAAGCCCTTGTGACTAATTTCGTCACCAATCATATTTAAGTACTTACTTTTATGGTTTTTATCAATACCAGGTTCAAGATCCAATATATATATTTTTTATCCATCCATTTCTTTCATGGGAAAAAAAATACGAACATGGACAGGACAAAAAAGGAGAAATAAGAAATAGTTTTACGAAAATTTGGTTAGAGGAAAAATTAAAAAAAAAAAGAAAAGTATTTAGCTCAATAATTCATTGGCCAATTGAAAATAATACTTAAGGCATATCAAACAAGTAAGTATTAAACATTCATGGCCTCCAAGTAATGTCTTTTCTTCATAAGTTGTGTATAATATTTATTCTTTTCTCTCATCTTCCTTTCCGAGTTCCAGTTTCCTTCTGTTATTGAGTCTATCACAAGTCCAGAGTCCATCCAAGAATACAGTGTATAGAAATCATGTTGAATTAGAGGAATTACCGTGAAACTTGCGAAGTATTATTACAAAGGTCAAGCTATTGAGAAAGAAGGGATGGCAACAATTTTCTGTAATTTAAAAATAGATGGACTCACAATCTGAAATTTATAGTTAAAGAATGCTAAACTATACCTAACATTTATCACCTGTACAAACTTTCAGAATTTTCATCATGAAGACTATCTTTGGTACTTGGAAATCAGGGTACTACAACTCACGATACTGGCATTTAGGAAAAAAAAAAAAGAGAATTTATTGATCCATATATTTTTATTTCTAATTGTAACCTTATATCTTATTCAATGAGTTACTTTAACATTTTTTTTTTCCCATTTCTTGTTCCTTTTTTTAAAAGAAAAGCCATTAATTCTCTGCAAAGGAAGAAGAACAATGTAAGGTACATAAATTCATAAAGTTCGTTTTCAAAGTCCAAACCACAAGCAATAATAAAGGGTCCGTTTGGATTGGGCTGTTTTTGCCCTATTTTTGAAAAACTGTTTTTCACATCCCAAATGCTACAGTAAAAACAACCTCAAAAACAACTCTAAAAACAACACATTTGTTTTTCACAATATTTTATGTTTTTTTTCTTTTTCCTTTTTTCTTTTTCTTTTTTTCTCTCTTCTTCCACCCCACTTCCATGGGCAGATCAAATTTTTTTTTTTTTTTTCTTCTTCTTCCTTTCCCTCTTCCTCCCTCCTCCCCTCCCATCCCTCACCCATCCTCCTTCTTCCTGCCCTTCCTCTCCACCCCCTCCCCAGCCATCTCTCCCATGCAAGTCCACCTGAGAGGGATGGCGGGTCTGAGAGGAGGGAGGGGAGGGGGAGGGGAGGGAGGAGAGGAAGAGGGAAAGGAAGAAGAAGAAGAAGCCAAAAAAAAATATGATCTGGTCGCCGGCGACCGGTGGTTGGGGTGGGGGAAGAAGAGAGAAAAAAAGAAAAAAGAAATGGAAAAGAAAAAAGGAAAAAGAAATGGAAAAAGAAAAGGAAAAGAAAAAAGAAAATTCAAAAAAAAAAAAAACATCCAAATACAGATACAGTAATTGTTTTTCGCTACAGTAATGCTACAGTACTGTTTTTGAAGTACAACCCCAAAAACAACTAATCCAAACGAACCCTTAAAGTTAACAGAACAACAGAAATCAACAATGACGAAAAATACCATCCCTATTGACAAAACACACGTCTCACTCCTGTCTCGAAACTTTAAGAATTTGGTTGCTGCAGGGACTGAAAGAAATGGATTCACCATAATTACACCTTAGGACTCTGCCATTGATTCACAGCACAAAAACTTAAGCAGGGGATGAACGAAAATAATCTTTGATATTAGAATAAGATATTTCGATATGTCATGGATTTTAAGAAGATTGCAATTGATTTGTGTTAGGTATGATGGTTTTGTACCTGCTTTTGAGGTTTCAGCTCTTCAAAGAATTGAAGTTTCATCCTCTGGAGTGCTCTTAAAACATCTTTCATGTTCATTCTCTCCTCAGGAGAATGTTTTGTACAACATAAACTAAGTTGCAAGACAGATGATATGCATGCTAACTTACTCTCGACTAGTTCATCTTCAGGATGAAGTAAGTCTGCATCTATAACCTTCATCACAAAATCTGGCAAGGATTCTTCTATCCAAGTCCTCAGGCTTAGCTCTTCAGTGAACATCTCATCCTTAGGCCTTCTTTTTGTAAATGTCTCCATCAATGTAATCCCAAAGCTATAAACGTCACAACTTGTTGAAACCAATCCTTCTAGTCCGTACTCTAGTATCAATATTGAAGTTAATGGTTAAATTCTAGTATAGGTATTAGTTTACAACCAATATGGTGCAAATGGAATATTAGCTAATTGATAGTTGAGACATTCTTGGTTGACATCATATATTAGAAACTGAAGTCGAGAAGAGGTTCATACCTGGGGCAATATATCCGAATGTAGCCAGGGTGTTCGTCTGTACTACACTTTCTCCATCTCCTAACAACTTTGCAATTCCAAAATCGCAAACATGGCCTACCATATCTTGATCAAGAAGAATGTTGCTAGGCTTCAAATCACAGTGAACTACTGGAATTGAATAACCATAGTGGAGATAATCCAAACCACAAGCCACATCTATCATAATGTCCAATCTTTGCATAATATTCATGACTTGACTGCCTGAATAAAGCCATTTCTCAAGACTTCCATTAGACATGTATTCAAGTACCAAAGCTTTAAAGTCAGGGCTTGAGCAAGCACTGATGACTTTTGTCAGGTTACGATGACGAAGACTACGTAGGACATCACATTCTATATCAAAGCTTTTAAATGCACCTTCTAGCTGCAAATTGAATACCTTGATAGCCCAAATAGTCCCATTTTCACGTACTCCCTTGTAAACTGAACCAAAGGCTCCCGAGCCAAGTAACATTTCATCACTGAACCCATTTGTCATTTGTCTAAGTTCATGGAAGGATACCCTTTCAAATGTTGCTTCTGGAACAAAATTAGTTGCAATCACAATTTTTCTTCTCAATTTCTTATCACCAAAATTGACATGACCGTGGCTAAGATTGCTGATCCAACCGCCAACAACACAAATAAGAGAGTCTTTTTCCTTGATCTATGTTCGAAATTTTGACAAGGTTTCAGCCAAGGAGCATCACATAAAGCTTCATTTGAGAGAAAAGATAGCTCTGTAAAGTTTGCAAAAGGTCCTCCACGAGGAATTGGTCCACTTAGTTTGTTGAAGGACACATTGAAGTATACGAGATTCTGGATTACTTCCAATGATTTGGGAATAACACCAGTCAAATTGTTAAATGACAAATCCAAAGACTGCAGTTCCAAGATACTCTTCATGGATTCCGGAATAGATCCTTGTAGTCTGTTATGCTTCAGGGATAGTGTCTGCAACTTCTGTAGTGCTCCTATGGCCATAGGAATATCTCCATACAGGTCATTGACAGATAGGTCCATCATGATCAGTGCCTTCAGGTTTCCAATTTCAGAGGGAATAGAGCTACTGAAAGAATTTTTGGACAAATTGAGCTCCAAGATATCCTCAAGGGTCCACAAGGTAGAGGGTAAGTCAGAAGCCAAATTGTTGGAGTCCAAATATAGATATCTTAGGAAGTGATATTCCCTATGCAACGAGGAAGTCCACCAGACAGCAAATTGCTTCTCAAACTTAATTGGCCTAAGTTGAATAAATGACACAATTCACTTGGAAAGGGTCCTTGTATTCTGTTATATCCAAGGTCCATTCTCTGAATTTTTGATAACCCTCTAACTGTTATTGGAGTTATCCCTTCCAAGGCATTCATAGACAAATCTAGGTCCACCAAGTTGCTTAAATTTCCTATTGAACTTGGAATTTGGCCTTTAAGTCCACAATTTTGTAAATAGAAAGATTCGACAGTGCTAGAAAGATTTCCAACAGAAATTGGAATGAAGCCATTCAAGGGGTTGTCATCTAGCCAGAACGAATTTAGATGTTTGCAATTCGATAGGGAAGTCAAGAAGCTTAATTCTCCGGAGTGAGATTTGTAAGAAAAGCTGTTATTTGCAAGAGACAAGACTTCTATAAATCGTAAGTCACCAAGAGAATAAGGGATTGCACCAGTAAATTTGTTAGAATCGACGTCTAACTCAACGAGGCTTGAAGCATTTGAGCTAGATGTTAGTATATCTCCACTTAGTCTGTTCACAGCAAGATGAAGTTCTTCAAGATTGGGTAACATAACACCCCAAGTTGATGGGAGACGACCCATGAGATCATTCTCTGTCATGGATACTATCCGTAGTGACGAAATGTTGAATAATTTGACTGGGATGGAACCTGTAAGCCTATTTACGTCCAGTGCTAATACCTCCAACTTGTCAAGGTAACCAATCGCCTCAGGTATCACACCTGATAGATCAACTTGGAACGAGTAAGATGCATAAATACCACAAACTTTAGCTTCTGTCCACAATGATAAGAGAAAGTAAAATAACAAGGTTATGGACATTTGATTTTCGACATTATGGACACTTCTAAGGGTAAATTATTTTCTTACAATCATTAAATCACTTGCTTAAGGTTTCAACTCCAATACTCAAAATTTTTATCCCCCTCTTGCATGAAACTTAGGCCATTATATGCCATCTCATGTGTTTAAAAAATCTAACAGTTCTACTTTATATAAAATTAAAATCAGAAGGTAAAGATGCTATTTTCATACCAAAAGTAACCGAATAGTGAGGTTAAATCCTCGGGTAAAAGTTAATGTAGTGACAAAGTTAATCTCGTGACATGAATCATGACAGGTAGTTTTAACTCTTGACAAGAACAAATGTCGACTACACCTTACCAGTCATGTCAGCTTCAGCGATGCCTAAAGTCTCCAAATTTTGCAGATTACGAATGTCTTCTGGAATTTGACCTGCATAATAATGATGACTATTATAGTGGTAAAAAAAATATACCTGAAGAATAAAATTGGTTTACTTTCCTTCTTTACCGCTCTTTTTAAGGTAGCAAGTATAAGACAACAGAATTATGGCACTTTCTTTTCTTTCTTTTGATCCTGTGGCCCTTCAAGATAACTTTGAAAGAAAGAAAAGTGAAAAGTGCAGCATGTATATGTGTCTGGGCGATCTTAAGCTCAATTTGTTTCCCAATTAAACTACAGGCTGGCCATACTGTAGGGGTCAACCCAAATAGCTAATTAAGCTAACAGTGGGTCAAATGAAAGTGAGCATTATTTTTTGGGCCGGGCTCAGGGGTGCCCAAGTTCGGGTCATTAGGCTAGAGTAACAGTCCTCCTGATAGGTGGTAGTATTTAGGCAAGAAACACCATTAATATTTGGATTAATCTTCTATACACCAATAAATTCTAATTCCAACATTAGACACTAATTCAAGACCTCTTCCACAAAGATAAAATTTATCTATACATGTGTTAATTTATTTCCATGTGTACTTTCATATATACCAGTTTAGGAGAACGTGCACATGTAACCCCCCCCGCTTTTTTTTTTTGTTAGACTTAATTTCAATCGAACAATGCTTTTCTTTAGATTAAGTTTTAACTATATAACTAACTACGTAAGTTATTTTTTTACGTTACTGCCATTAATAAAAAGGAACGAAGTTCTATATTTAAAAAAAATAATATGGAATACCTGTCTTTCAATACAACATATTAAACACTTCCAAGAATTATTTATTTAGAGAAAAAGTGGAAAGGCTCTCAAATTTCTCAAATGCTCAAAACTGTTCAAAAGTATCTACCGTCTCACTGATTCTTTTGGTGGTTAATTCCGTTAATAAGTTAGTAAATTGATCACTACAAGCATTATAGGTATCTTCCTATTTTTCTGTTTGTGTTCCAAGAAACAGAGTGATTCCTGCTTTAAGCTGACAATGCATGTCCTTGAAACATATCAAGCTTTGCTTACACAAGCCCATTTTTATCCATACATAACTATCATGACCACAGAAAAATCTTTTTTAGATCTTGCAGTGCTAAAATCCCAACTTACAAAGCCAATTTGAGCTTTTCTTTTTTTTTCTTTTTGTCTTTTTTATATGAACCAGCTTTTTTACAATGTGATGGATTGAATAATTAACCTCAATAACAAAAATTTGATTTTATTACTGATGCTGAACTTGAACAATAATGTAACCTACAAATCTATCAACAACTTTAACATTTCAATATCGCACTGTCAGTTAAAGCAAGGAGGTGCTAGTTAATAGTAGAGGTGTCAATTACAACCCATTTATGTTGGCTCACTCAAACTCGCTCATTAATAATTTACCCAAACCCGCCCGTTAATTTTAAATGGGTATAAATGGATACCTATTTATACCCATTTAACTAATAGCTAGTGGATTGACTTGGCTCACCCATTTAACCTATTTAAAGATAAATATACATTTTATTCAAATTTCAGTGAGTATTAAGGAAATAAATTTGAATTCCTTACCAATGTAATAACTATAAAATACCATTATTTCTTGTCAAACACCATGTGAAAAAAATTTTAAAAAATAAATAATATTTTAAACGAGTCATAAATGGGTGATTGGGTATACCTATACCCATTTATTAAATGGGTATAGATGGGTCCATTTATACCCATTCATTTAAGTGGATATAAGTGGATTGACTCAATTATACACATTACCCAATTATGAATTACTGAAATATATCCAAATGACCCATTTCGACACCTAGAAAGGAAGTGGATTCAAAATAATAACTAATAGTGGATAATAGCCGATCAGCCGATCAATAGCGAAGTCATTCATTCTTCAATAAAAGTAAGTTTTTATTGTGAATTATGATTTTTTTCTATTGTTGATTTAAAAAAAAAATCATGTTGTTTGCTTGAACTATTTAAGGGAGTCAGTAGTTTCTCTCATGGCGTGCCTTGTCAGTATTTTGATTTCCATACATATTTTCACTGTCCGTATTTGCTTACTATAATCTTAGTCGGAGATGTGCATAAGTTTCATGTATTCAGGAACTGAGTCAGTACTTGGGGACAATAATCCAATTAATCACATAATATTCCATTGGAGGAAAAAAGCTAGCTCAATCTCAAAAAATTTCGCTTCTACAATCGTCATTAATCATGAAAGTGATCAAACAACATGTCAACAATGTTCGAAGAAAATTTTGTTCCCTTTGGTTTTATCAGAAAATTCATTTTTAATTTCCCAAAGTGTTTTCAAGAAAAATTTATTAAATAAACTTTGATTTGAACAAATTTTGCTATTTTTTTTAACTTCCAAACTTCTTATCAAACAATTTCCTTCCAAGTTAATTGAACGTAAATTGTAATATGCCAACGAAATTAATATATGGCCTATAGGATTGCTTTAGCTGATTGACATGGCAAATGTAAAAGACTAATTCCACATTAAAGTTTCTTGCACTTGCACAACTGAATATTATACACCAACAATCTTATCCCTCCCATCCCGCGGGCAACAACTTCCCATTGCAATCTTTTACACGTTTGGTTTGTTGTCACCAAACTGAAAAAAGATAGAAATCCTCTGAGAACATTATTATTTTTAATTTAGTAACTAATTCTAAGTATTACGATGAAATCAATCACTAAATGATTTATCGTGATTTGAGTCATCACGAATCCAATTTAGACTCTGTTTGATAACTCAATTCAATACTTAAATTTAATGGATTTAGATTTTAATATGTTCAGTTGCGTTTGATAATAAAAAATAGAACATCTAAATTAATTAAGTGGAACTGCATGTTCCAAGCAGAATTTGCTTCCAAAAATAAATGGTAAGTTATTTACTTATCACATAATGTAATATACACTCAAATATATTAGATGTAATACTCATCAATTCAATTATTTAATAGATTCAGATTTTAAATTTTAGATATCAAATTTCAGTTTTATCAAACATATGCTAGATGGAATTGATTTCTTTATTTGACAGTAGCATTTGGATTGGGCTGTAGGGTCACTGGGGTTCTTGGCTACTTGAAATTTAACTATATTCTTGGTTTAGTATTCAAAAGGAAAAAATCTCTTAGCAAATAATTAAAAATAAATTTGACTTTCGAATTTGCAAAACTTTAAATGATATATCTTTTGATTTGCGTTCGTAGGCTAATAAACCAAGCTTTTTTAATTTATTGAATTATGTTATTGGTTGAACATTTGATAGCAAAATTTTGCCTAAGTGTGGGTCACATGGAATTATTGCCTGTCACTAAGGATAGCTTGTTTCGATTATCCAACGCCACTATAGATCGTATTGCCTTTGATAGTTTTATACATTTGGTCGGTTTGAATATTTGGATAGTTTTTTTTTTCTGTAAATTGTTGGGGTTTTAATGTTTCGTTTCTTTAGATTAACATTAAACAAACTTTATTCCAATTCTAAATCTATTTCAACAACGCAATTTAACGTATTCTCTTCCTAAAATAAACATTTATGTAATTTAACAATAATGTAATTGCCATTCCCCAATCTAGATCTAGCTATTTCTACTGGATTAAAATTTTCTTCCTGATATAAGCCCTTAATATTTATTTTATGCAAATACTCACAATTATGTTTAAAATGGAGCTCAAATTTGGAGACTTAATATAGTTTTAGTTATTATATGACAATGGTAATGTTGGAAAAAATCCAAAATCACTAAATCGCTATATTAGATTGGCACTTTTAGTACACACACACACATATTAGATTGGCACTAAGTCGATATGTATGCATGTATATGTGTATGTGTGTTTGTGCATGTATACACTTTTCATATATATGTATTAACATATGGATGTATACCATTTAAGGATCATATATATGTACATATATGTTGAATAATAAGAAAATCATGGGTCTCCATTTTTATGCAGGTTGATTATATATACGGACACATTTTGGTCTAACTGATTCTCTTATAGCACCTACGTTTTATTGTAAAGGACATGGAATACAAAACTCGTACTCATGCGTAATGAGAATATGATAGATAGGTAAAATCCGACCAATTAACAAGGGTCGTAGTACACACCTGTCAGATCGTTCCCACCAAGAGCAATCCCCTGAAGCGTGGTTAGATTCCAAAGTTCTCTGGGTATGTAACCATTGAATTTGTTGTAGGACAAGGACAAGAGCTGAAGCCCTGAACATTCTCCGATACCCGAAGGAATTTCACCGTCAAGTTGATTGAATGACAAATAAAGCCCTTGGAGTTGAGGGAAATGATTGCAAATATGTTCAGGAAGCGAACCAGATAAGCTATTGTTTGTAAAACTAAGTTTCTGCAGTGATGAGAGATTAAACAAAGACTTGGGTAGAGAGCCTGTAAGTTGGTTCTGTCCTATGTTTAGAAAAATCAAGTTCTTAAGAGCGCTGAACTTGTCGGGAATATTTCCAGTTAATGAGTTGTGACCCAAGTTGAGACTCTCCAGCTTGGTTGCATTGAAAATCATAGTTGACGTTAATGAACCAGAAAATCTGTTATCGAAACAATCCAAGAACTGAAGCTTAGACAAAGACCCCAACCAAGATGGAAAGGCTCCATCAAACGCATTGCCTGCAAGGTTGATGTACTTCAATCGGCGCAGATGAGACAGCTCAAATGGAAGGTGTCCGTGAAATCTGTTATTCATAAAATTCAGTCGGACGAGGAAAGAAAAATTTCCCAATTTTGGAGGTATGGTTCTCTGTAGGATCCAAAATAATTATCTAGCATAAACCCACAGAAAACTCACAAAGATAAATTAAGAGGCAAAGGAAAATTTTATATCAGTCAATGGAGGATGCTCCAAAACAGATAATGACGGCCTGACACTCCTGATCTCTTCTATTGATATATATATGTACCCGAGACAAATACCCTACGACTCCTATCAATGCTAGTACTACTACAGTACAATTTGGAAACAAATTCTATCGGGACCCACATACTAATGAAACAATATTAACTTGGTTTATATTCTCACAATGCCTCCCTTAAACCAAGCTCCTCAAACTTGGACATGCCCAACATCTTCTTCAACTTGACAAATGTCTCCATCTTCAAAGTCTTGGTGAAAATGTCTGCTACTTGACCTTCAGTCCTGCAATAATCTACCTCAATCACCTTCTCACGAACCAACTCACGTATGAAGTGATACTTGATGTCAATGTGCTTGCTACGCCCATGAAGCACAGGATTCTTGGACAATTCAATGGCGGATTTGCTGTCACAATAAATTGTCGTAGGACCAACTTGCTTGTGTTGCAGGACACCAAGTATGCGACGCAACCATAAAACTTGAGTTGCACTATTTGCTGCTGCAATATACTCCGCCTTTGCCATAGACAAAGTTATCACTTGCTGCTCCTTTGAATTCCAAGAAAACACTCCTGAACCAACGAAAAAGGCATATCCTGAAGTACTCTTCCTCTCAACTGTATCACCAGCCCAATCACTGTCTGTGTAGCCAAAAAGTTCAACTGGATCATTTCCTGAATAAAAAATACCATCACTTTGAGTACCTCCAATGTACCTCAAAATCCTCTTAGCCGCTTGCAAATGTGACTGACGTGGGTTTTCCATAAATCTGCTAACCAACCCAACAGCAAAATTGATATCTGGCCTTGTAGACGTTAAATATCTCAAACTTCCTATCAAACTTTTGAAATAGGTGGGATTCATATAACCACCATTACCTTCCTTCGTCAATCTCAATTTTTCTTCAACTGGCGTCATAATTGCTTTGCTACATCGATCTTGAATTTTTTCAAAATATCTCCTGCATATTTCTTTTGAGATATAAAAATCCCACGATCAAACTGAAAAATTTCAATTCCCAGGAAATATGACATGACACCCAAATCTGTCATCTCAAACTGCTGAACCATAGCCTCCCTGAACTCTGCAACCATATCTGAATTATTTCCTGTAAAAATTAAATCATCTACGTACAAGCACACAATAAGAATGTCACTACGGGTAGAAGATTTAACATATAATGTGTGCTCATAGGGACACCTCTGAAAACCACGAACCAAAAAATAAGAGTCAATTCTTGTATACCATGCCTTCGGTGCTTGTTTCAATCCATATAAGACTCTCTTCAATCTGTACACCTTATTTTCATGACCTCTTCTGACAGATCCTGCAGGCTACTCTACGTATATTTCCTCATTGAGAATGCCATTCAGGAAAGCTGACTTGACATCCATTTGAAAAATTCTTCAGTTATTTTGGGCAGCTAGAGAAATTATCATCCGGACTGTATCAAGTCTAGCAACAGGCGCAAATACTTCAAAATAGTCAATCCCGGGTTTCTGTCTATATCCCTTCACCACCAATCTCGCCTTGTATCTATCCACTTCTCCATTTGGTTTACGTTTTGTCTTGTAGACCCACTTCACTCCAATGACTTTTTTATCAATTGGAAGAGAAGTAAACTCCCACGTGTCATTTTTCTCAATGACATGAATTTCTTCATCCATTGCTTTCACCCAACGATCATCACGAGCTGCCTCCTCATACACCACTGGATCACAATCTGTAAATAAAGCAAAATTAACAATATCTTCATTAGAAGGAACATCATCAGGAATAATTACATAATCCTGCAAACGAGCTGGCATATGCCGTTGACGCTGTGGACGTCCAGTTAAGTTAGCCTGTGGACTCTGAGCAATTGGTGATGGCTGAACATCATCATTAGGCTCATCTTCTTGATAATTTAAAATTACTCCATCTGTTTTGGAATTTTCAGAAGACCAATTCCAAACTTCTCTTTCATTAAATATTACATCTCTACTTACTATCACCTTTTGCGTCATAGGATTATACAATCTGTATGCTCGGGAAACTTCACTGTAACCAATAAAAACACACTTCTCCCCTTTATCATCAAGTTTCTTTCTCAACTGATCAGGGACATGAGAATAAGCAAGACATCCAAATACTTTGAGATGGCCAACAAATGGTTTTCTACCACTCCAAACTTCTTCAGGGGTTTTACCAGGAAGATTTCTAGTAGGACACCTGTTCAACAAATAAATTGCACAAGAAACTGCCTCTACCCAAAAGGACTTTGGCATATTTTTTAATTTCAACATACATCTCACCATATCCATTACTATCTTATTCTTCCTCTCTGCCACTCTATTTTGCTGTGGAGTATATCTGGTAGTCAACTGATGCAAAATATCATTTTTCTCAAGAAAATCATCACATATCAAATATTCCTGACCCCTGTCTGTTCTCAAAATTTTAATCTGACGACCACTTTATTTCTCAACAAAATTCTTAAAAATCTTGAAAGTGTCACAGGCATCAGATTTTTGTTTCAAAAAATAAACCCAGACTTTTTTACTAAAATCATCAATAAAGGTAATAAAATACCTACAACCACCATTAGAAGGAACCTTCACAATGCATAAATCAGAATGAATAATTTTCAAAGGTCTTTTGGCCCTCCAAGATTTACCTGTCTGAAAAGTATTCCTGTGTTACTTTCCCAAGACATACACGTCACATACTCTATCAGGTTTTCTGATATCAGGCAACCCACCAACCATTCTTTTATGAGCCAAAAAATTCAAACTATCAAAATTTAAATGACAAATCGCATATGCCACAGTCAATTACTGTCATCTATTATTGTATTCAGACAAGAAAAATTTTCAGCATCCAAATTCAACGGAAATAAGCGATTTGAAGTCATTGACACCTTTGCAATCATTCGAATATTTTTATCAAAAATAGTACAAGTACCATCCCTGATACGAATGTCATATTTTTTTTCAGACAACTGGTCCATACTCAACAAGTTATGATGCAATCCAGGAACATAGAAAACATTAGAAATAAAATCAGTAGACCCATTTTTCAGGCTAATGGGGATTTTTCCCTTGCCATGCGCTGGTAAAATATTGTTATTTCCAAACTTAACTTCACCATGGACAGATTCATCGAATTCCACAAATAATTCTTTCTTGCCAGACATGTGATTACTACACCCTGTATCCAAGTACCATTTATTTTTATCAATCATATCAACCGCATTACAGGCCAATAATAAAGTTTCAGATTTTTGACTATTATTTTGAACTTGATTGTCAACAATATTAGCCTGAAAATTTCTATTTGTATTTTCTCCAAATCTACATTCAAACTGTCTATGACCAAAATTTTCACAATTATAGCAAATAATTTTCTGACCAAAATTATTCTGAAAATTATTTTCTCTTCTAAAATTATCACCTCTGCCTCTACCAGGACCACCTCTAAAATTAAAATTGTTACCTCTACCGCGTCCAGGATTTGATGCACCTTCTCTGCCTCTATTGTTGTAGTCACGATCACCTTTGTTGTTGTAACTGCCTCTATTTCTCTGACTGGATTTACCTTGTTTTCTAACTTCATTATTACCTCTCAAATTTAACTGCGTCTGCAACACCTTTTCAACTGTATCTTTCTCTGGAGTGTCATCCAATTTTTCGTTAATTCTCTGTTCATGTAGAATTAATGATCCATGCAACTCTTCAATACTCAAATTATCCAAATTTTTCATCTCCTGAATTACAACTACCACATGATCAAATTTCATGGGTAGAGTATAAAGGACTTTCTCAACAAATGCTTTGGCAGAAAGTTGATACTGATTGAGTGTCATCTCGTTTTTAATATCTGACAAACGAGAAAAATAAGATTCAATAGATTCTAATTTCTCCATAGTCATAAGTTCAAACTTCCTCTTCAACATCATCTAATTATTCTGTTGAACTCTGTCAATGCTTTTATACGTTTTTTCTAAAATATCCCAAGCCTCCTTTGCCATGTCAGTCATAGAAATTTTTTCAAAAATTGACATATCAACTGTCTGATGAATTTGTGACAACGTTAAACTATCTCTTGCCTTTTCCTCTTCACTAGCATCCTGAGCAAGTGGAGTTTCAATATATCTATGCAATCTAAATGCCTGGAGATGTATTTTCATCTGTCTCTGTTAAAAATTGAACTCTGCCCTTGTTTTCAATTTGTGAACAGCACAAACAATATTAGAGTTAGGGTTTGTCATAACTCAATCAACCGTAGCTCTGGTACCACTCTGTAGGACCCAAAATAATTATTTAGTATAAACCCACAGGAAACTCACAAACATAAATTAAGAGACAAAGGAAAATTTTATATCAGTCAATGGAGGATGCTCCAAAACAGACAATGACGGCCTGAAACTCCTGATCTCTTCTATTGATATATATATATGTACCCGAAACCAACACCCTACGATTCCTATCAATGCTAGTACTACTACAGTACAACTTGGAAACAAATTCCATCGGAACCCACATACTAATGAAACAATATTAGCTTGGTTTATATTCCTACAGTTCCCACTAAGCCCATGTAAGGAAGCTCGATGGCGGCAACTCTTTGATGGCGAGTATTACAGGTAATTCCAATCCAGTTGCAGACTGAGGTAGAACTAGACCAGTTGGTTGGGATGATTCTTTGGGTGTCCAATATATTAGCTCTGAAAGCAAGAAGAGCATGCAGATCACGAGTGTTGTTAGTGAGAACAACATGGAAACTAGTAGTCATGTAGTAATTGTGGCAAAATACACCACCAGCAACGCTGAACGCAATAGGTAATGAGCTCCGTCCATATAGTTATTTGCAAAGTTAAGCTTTGTGGACTTCTGAAATGGAACCAAAAGCAAACGCTTGTCATATAAATATATAGAGCAGAGGAAACGTCTCGGGAAAAGAAGAGTCTAAGATTGGATTGGGATTTTTCCCAACTTTGTTTCTGAAAGAATTTTTAACAGTCTGTCGGTAACATCTTTATCGTATTTACATCCTTTAATTAATAAAAATAATATATTAATATTTTTTGAAGAATTCAAATAGCATCATGATCTTGAAAGTTACTATAAGTCAAAATCGTTACCACTTGAGATTTAAGAAGTAGGGATGAGAAAACCTAAAATTTAAGGATAAAAAAATGACTGAACGGTAAACTTTGGGAAAATTGATAGTTAAACTTACATGTCATTTTTCAAACTTCCATACAACTTTTTTATCTTCCTTTTTGGTATAGACCTTCATGCCCCAAAAGCACGAGTATCCAAGATAAAACAGTATTGCATGCAGTTAATGGGCATGAGTTCAACTAAATCTTGAATTTCCCAAGAGAAAATAGCATGAAAACTCCTGTCATCCAATGCCAGAAAAGCATAAAGGGACACGGCACTTTGTCTTGTTTGTCATTGTCTATTTTGAAAAATATTTGAGTGTGCATGAATTTCTAGTCAACTGCATTTTATGTCTTGCAAGATTGAAGAGACTACCAAACCTCGTCCATCGACATAATGAAGCTCAGAATAGATATTTGATGGCCACGTAACATCACAATCGCGATGGATTGTCGGAACGGGTTTCTTTCTCTTTTTTTTTGGGTTTTTGTGTGAGTAGAAAATCTCAAATTTAAAATCTTTCATTTGTACTTTTTTTTCCTCTCTTTCCTCATATCACCGAGCCCTTCTCTTTCTCGAGCACAAGTTCTTTGATTCTTTCTCAAATCTAAGCTGAGCAACTTATGGAGAATTTTGTCAAGTATGTCATCTAAGTGAAAAGGCATGGGCAGTGCTAATTTCAAGCTGTGTTATAGTCTTTTAGTAGTATATTTACCATTATACGTATCTTTTGTAATTGATGTAAATTTAGAATATAGTTCTGTGAATCGGGGTGTTCAGATTGCTTTTTTGAAAGTTGTTGCAGAAAAAATACTGCAGTACTTTAATATATATGGGATAAAAATGTGATTAAAAAATATGTTTACGGAAAAAAAATTTCTGTGAAAAATAGCAATCCAAACAAGAATGTTTCATCAAAAATATTTGAATCTTACATTTCTCAGAATTAATTGGTCTAATTTTCACCCTTATTCTTTGTCGCACATCATAATTTCCTAGTAGATCCCGTAGGTGATGGTCACTTAACACTACAATAATACGATCATAAAGTTCCTTCTTGATCAAAGAATTAGTAATAGTGAGAATGCAATATGTGACCTATGGTAGTGTTAAGTTACCTATAATTCCTGAGACTTGTCCTAACCCGTGATAACAATCGGAGTTGAACTCATCCAAACTTTTAATTATCAAAAAAAAAAAAAAGTGAGAATGCAATCCTGACGAAGACTTGCCATTGACGAAGACCTGTTATTTCATGAGGGTCCAAGTCTCAGCTCTTTTTTTATTTTTTATTTCTTTGGTAAATAAAAGTCCGTGGGTTTAGCTCTGATGAGTACTAGGCCAAGTCTCAACTCTATTCTCTCTTTTTACAACCAAGAACAGGCTCTTAGTATTTTTGGGGGACATAGTAGCCTGACAACCATGACCTGCAGTTGAACGCTAACGACTTCATCCACAGATGATGGTTCCCACCAAAGTGTTAATTAATTTGGAAATTACCAATCAATGACTTTTCCTATTCAGAATTGTACGTAATTGTGTGCAATCTCCGAGTTAGCTCATTATGAAGCAACCAAGATTTTATAATCAAAATTTCCATACAATTTGATATTTGATTTTGATATATGTTGTTTTGTGCTTGATTCATGAACGAACATCAGACTCAAATAATTAGCTTTCCCGTATTAAAGAGGCTGCGCTTTAAATTATCGTCATCCATGAGTTGAGAATTTAGGACTCGTCATTTCGAAAGACAATTTTGAGATTCCATGGGCTCTCAAGTTCTTAGAACAAGTGAGTTATCCATGAAGGTAAAAAAATAAAAATAAAAAAAAAATAAACTGACATCTATTAAGTTTTGTGAAGCTGTGAAATGGAACCAAAAGACCACGCTTGTCATATAAGTGTGTAGAGATAGTAGATACGCCTTAGGAAAAGAGGAGTCTAAAGCTGGATTGGGATTTTCCTAACTTTGCTTCTGAAAAAAATTTTAACAGTCTTTCAATGACGTCTATAATCGTATTTACATCGTTTAATTAATAAAAATAATATATGAATATTTTTTTAACTCTTCGAATGGCATCATGATCTTGAAAACTATTAAAAGTCAAAAACGTTATTACTTGAGATTTAATAAATGATTAACTTTTTATACACTGACAGTATAATGATTTTTTTACACTAACAATTTTGGATGTATACCATATGTGTATGATTTGAATTTTAAATTTAAATTCATCATGTGGCATGATCTAAACCTGTTAGTATGAAGAAAATTGTACATTAAAACTGAATAAAAAAGTTATAGTTTAAGAAATAGGGCTGAGACAACCTAAAATTTAAGGATAAAAAGATGAACTAGCAGTAAATTTTTTGAAAATTAATAGCTAAAATTACATGTAATTTTTCAAACTTCCATCTAGCTTATTTTCCTATTTTGTAAAGACCTTCATGCCCCAAGAGCACGATTATCCAAGATAAAAACAGTATAGCATGTACTCAATGCGCGTGAGTTCAACTAAATCTTGAATTTCCCAAGAGCATATCTAATGGCACAAAACCATAAATAGTTAACGCATTTCATCATTGTCTATTTTGAAAAAGAATTTGAGTGTACATGAATTTCCAGTCAACTGCCTCACTATGTCTTGCAAGGTTGAAGAGACTACCAAACCTTACTCTTCCACATAATGAAACTTGGAAATTTTTTTTTTTTTTGATATAATCACGTAAAATTACAATCGCGATGGACATTGTTGGACACTAGTTCTTTGACTCTTCCTCAAATCTAAACTGAGCACTTATGGAGAATTTTCGTAATAGATGTAAACTTAGAATATCATTCTGCAAATATTTTAATGTTTCATTAATTGTCTATGATGGTGTCATTTGAATCTTATTGCCAGAATTAATTTGGCCTAATTTTGACCCTTATTCTCTGTCCCACTTCATAATTTCCTATTAGACCTGTAGGTGCTGGTCACTTAGCACTACAATACGATCATAAAATATCTTTCTTGAACAAAGACTTATTGATAGTGAGAATGCAATCTTGACGAAGACTTGCCGTTGACGAAGACCTACTATTCCATGAGGGTCCAAGCCTCAACTCTCTTTTTTTATTTTCTTATTTATTGGTAAATAAAAATTCGAGTGGGTTATCACAAAGAAGGTGGCAAACCAAGGGTTGTCCTAAAATTGGACATCATGAAGGCGTATGATTCTTTGAATTGGGATTTCATGTTTGGAACAATGGAAGCCATGCAGTTCCCAGCAACTTTCATCCAAAGGATCAAAGCTAGTGTGACCACAGCACACTTCTCAATCAATCTAAATGGCTCCCTGATTGGATATTTTAAGAATGAAAGAGGTTTGAGATAAGGAGATCCAATCTCACCTTACTTGTTCCTCTTGTGTATGGAGATATTTTCTGCACTCTTTGAGAGGAATATTAGAAGTTATGGGTTTGATTTTCATCCAAAGTGCCAGAAACTGCAACTATCCCACCTAATTTTTGGTGATGATCTTTTACTTTTATCTACTACAAATGCCAATTCTTTTGTGACTATGAGAAGAACAGTGAATGAATTTGGTGTGATGTCAGGGCTGCTACCAAATCTACAAAGTGTCAGATCTTCATTGCTGGAATTAGTACATATGAAGCAGAAGTTATGTGTGACATGATGGGGATGAAAAGAGGAATACTGCCTATTCGATACTTGGGATTACCTCTCATCAGTACCAGGCTTTCATTTAAAGATTGTCAACCTATTTTCATTAAATTGGAACAAAAGATCAATAGTTGGGCTAACAAGAAGCTAAGCTATGGTGGGCATTTGCAACTGAAACATTCTGTCCTAACAGGAATATATCAACATTGGTGTAGAGTGTTTGTTTTGCCAAAGGTAGTAACCAGGAAAATTAATAGCCTCTTGGCTTCCTTTCTATGGGCAGGTGAGATTAAAGTGATGTATGGGGCCAAAGTGAGTTGGAAAGATGTTTGCTTACCAAAAAAAGAAGGTGGTTTGGGCTTATATAATATTGACTCATGGAACAAATGTTTGGTCATGAAGTTGATATGGAACATCTGTAGCAAAAAGGACACTCTTTGGGTTAGATGGGTACATAGTATTTTATTGAAAGATCAATCGTTTTGGGTAGTAAAGACACCAAATGATGCTTCTTGGGTATGGAGAAAGATACTGAAAATCAGGGAGTTAGCTCAACCATACATTAAGAACATTGTGGGGAATGGAACCAGTACAAGCTTTGTTGGTCCCGAATGCAACCAAAGGGGGGTGAATTTGATAGTTTAACAAGACAAGTAAATATGCAAGAATTCACCCAATAAACCAAGCACAAACAATTTCTCAAGTGTGCACAAAGATATGTCAAATTAATCACAATAAAGATGTCACAATTGAGCAATAAAGAAAAAAGATATAGAAAGAATTGCAAACCAAATTTTTAAGTTGTACGGAATTTGGATAAATCCACTAGTAACTTCTTCAATTGTTGGTGAAGTTAACCAACTTGTACAAGTGAAGGTTCACTCCTTCCTCACCCTAAAAGCCTCTAGTTGAGCCAAGGAGTTTTACAACTATCCTAGTTAACCCTTAACAAGTTACAATTGAAAACTCACTTAATTAATTAAGAACTACTATTACAAGTGAGGCAACCTTCACCAAGGTTTTACTCCTCCTATTAAGTAACCTTACAAATCCAACTTTTTCCACACTTATACAACAAACAAAGAATATTTCTACCCAAATATTTCACTTGTAAACTTGTATTTCATGTAGGCAAAAGTCTATTATCTTCTTGAATTTGTGGGTATTTATAGAGTGTGAGAAATGGCCTCAAGAAGCTCTCTAACTGTCAAAAATATGGTTGTTAAAAAATAGCCGTTGGAGCTATCGGACGTCCGACACAATGTTGTGCGTCTGATGTAAGCGTCGGACACGTTGTTTCGATTTTTATTGGACGGCCGATGCATATTTCTGCGTTCGATGAAGCTTGCGTCTGATGCTGATCAGAAAGTTTGGATTTCATCTTTAATTCTATCGGATGTCTGACGATGATGATATGCGTCCGATAGGAGTGTCCAATACTTTTCCTGTCTATCAGACGTCCGATACTTCAAGTTGAGTGTCCGATAGAGTGTTCTCGACTTTTATCGGACGTCCGATACAAGCTATCGAGCATCCGACGTCCGACAGACTTTGGTGCCCCTTGCTCCTTTTAATTGAGTTCTTCAATTTCATCATTTGAGTTGATAACCTGAGCTGCCAATATACTCAATGGAAAGCATTAAATTGATTTCTTTAATTGTTTTGTAATTGTCAAAATTCGGGATCACGATTTACATTCTCCCCCTTTTTGATGATGACAAAACAATTGAATTTGATTTGGTAAAAACCATCGATAAAGAGAACGTGTATAACTCCCCCTCATTTTCTGAAACGTACATGGCTTGAGTTATGAGTATAATTTAGATGGAGCATTCAAAACATATGGTCATATGATCATATCAATTCATAACTCCCTCTTACTCGATTAACCATCTTTTTGATCAAGTATTTACTCGACCAATCAAAACATACGTCCGAGTCAATATCAACCAAGTCACATAATCTTAAATTCATTCCAAACCAAGCATATAATCTTCTCCCCCTTTTTGTCATCTCAAAAAACATATTAACTCCCCCTCATTAGTCCCGCAAAGCCAAAGTATTGGAAAGCAAAAATTAAAACCAATAGATACAAAGTATATAAGAGCAAAAACAAAGCCAATAAACACAAAAGAGGTCCATTAAGGTCTAATTAATGAGGTCAATAAGTTTAGAGACCTATTTTTGTCCAACAAAATAACCAAGGTTAATACACATAAATATTTAGAAAAATGCTGTCGGAGGTCCGAAGAACTATAGGACGTTCGATCCCCTGTTTTCCTTAAAAGTTTTTTTCCTTTGAAAACAATGTTAAAACTAGTATCAAGAACCAAACATTCATACTTTTTAAGAAACATGTGAGGCCCCGATTTTTCTCAATTTTTGGAAAATATTAAATAATGTTATTTATAATTATTTTTGTTTGCTAAGGTGTTTATATGCTTTGTTTTACTTTTAAAAAGTGTTTGTTTTTAACTATTTTGTTTTACAAGTTTGAAAACCCTAATTTGAAATTTAAACCCTAGTTTGCTTCGAAAACCCTAAATTTGGATAAAACCCTAATATATATATATATAAAAAAACCCTAGTTTGGATTCGTAAAACCCTAGTTTTGAAAATAAATCTAAGTTTTATGTCCAACTACAAGTCTATTATTTCTTTGATTTTACGTGTGTTAATGCATGCTTAAGAAGAGTGATTAAGATTCCTAGGTGATTGGTAGCCTAAGTAAGTGTGATTAAGCTTTGATAGACTAGGTTAAATTGAGTATCTATGGACTAATTTGATAGGAAAAGAAATCATGTGGGTAAGAGTGGAAAATAACCTAAGTTGGTAGGTTTAATTAAGCATGATAAGTTTGACCAATTTTGACCAAAGCCTAAATATCTATGAAGTGTTATCCTTTAGCCATTTCTAGAACAAGAAGGGCCGGCCAAGCAAGGAAAAAAAAAGGGGAGGAAAACCGTGGGAAAAAAAGAAGAAAAGAAAGAAAGAAAAAGAGAGGAAAAAGAGAGGAAAAGCTTGGGGTTTCTTGTGAATTTCAATCATCCAACCTTGATTGGAAGCTAGGAGGAGGTGATTGAAGCTTGGGAGTTTGGAGTTCTTGCCTAGAACATCAAATTTGAAGGAGGTGACGAGGTCGAGGAGACCGGGGAACTTTTCTAACCTGTTTGCCTTTGTATTACTTTTGGTGAGTAATTAGGACTTTATGTGTGATTATATTGTGAAATGTGATAAGTGGGCGTTTGGACGAGGGTGTATTTTATCGCACTCGACCAAAGCTCCATATATGATTCTTGAATATATGTGTTGTGTGATGTTTGAATGTATATGATGTGTGATATATGATCTATACCTGTGATATTGTTAGTGATAAGTGACCAAGTGGATGGTCTGATCCCAAGGGGTGCCTTTGGGGTCTCAATGTCAATGTTGCTCTCTGACCACTTGGATGGTTTGATCTCAAGGGATGCCTTTGAGATCTTAATGTTAGTGTGGCTCTCTGACCACTTGGATGGTCTGATCTCAAGGGGTTGCCTTGGGGTTTCAATGGTAAATGTTATTTTCCGACCAAATAGATGGTCTGATCTCAATGCTTTTGGGATCTCAATGATATTATTGTTCAAGCTGTTGTGTACTGTAGACTGGCCAGAGTGGGTTGATAAGGTGGACGGTAGGAGTATAAGTGGGGTCTACGGATTATCGGTTGACGAAGTGTCAACGGAAGATCAAGCGTGGAAATTGAACTGGCTTTGAAGCCACCTGTATCCTTAATTGTGGTGTTACTTTTGCTTTTGACTTGAAAATCCGTGGAAATGTGATTTACATTTGCTTCCCCTCCTGATTATTCACTAAGCATATAGCTTAATTCTTTTCAATTTGTTTTCCTTAGCAGGGGGCCGAAGCGGGAACTGACGTGTGAAAGGCATAGTGTAGCCCTTTTGCTTTAGCACTTGCTTTGGGTTGGAGTTTTGGCCATATATGTTGTATTTTGGATAGCGGGTGTGATAAACCTTGATGGGAGTTACACTCTAACTCTTGTAGTCTTGTAATGGATATTAAGGATATATATAATGTACATATTATCCTTTTATGAGAATTTGACGCGTTTATCGTTTTGCTATCGAGTCCTGGCGAGAGCTGGGCAGGCGATCCGCTAAGCCCTTTGGTACACCTCTGGGTACGGTGGGGTCGTCACATAACACATAAAGATTTCTATCACATAATTGATTAACACTAAACAAATTATCGCCCAAGTTATCTACGAAGAGAACATTATGAATGAAAGTTAGTACAACATGATCTAACAATCCACATGGATTTTATGCCTTTTCTTATATTTTTCTTCACATAGCAATCATTTTGCACATGTCCAAATTGGCAACAAAAATGACACATAATACTAGAATTATTCACAAAAGTAGGTTTAATAAATTTAGTTCCTCTTTTTCTAGAAATAATAAAATCATTATGGTCATGTAAAATATGGTTTTCTTTTCTTTGTAAAATATTTTGTTTCCCCTTTTGGAGAGAAGCATTCAAATGATTAATTCTTTTCTTTAAAAGATTTTGTTCCTCCAACATTTTTTCATAAAACTTTGTTTTATTTTCCAACTTCTTTTTCAAATCGTTTTTGCAATCAAAATCAATTTTGTGCTTTTTCAAATCATCATTGTTTTTTCTCAAATTCTTATTTTCTTGAAAAGTTCTAGAATTTTTTTCCAATAAAGCATTTATTTTTATTTTCAAATCCTTATTTTTGGCATAAGATTCTTTCAAATTTTTATACATTTTGATCATAAGAACTTGCATATCATCATTATCATCATCTTCATCACTAAGAGAGTGATTAGAGTTTACCTCATTATCTCCAAAGGCCATAAGTACCATTTGAGTCGATTCTTCTTCTTCTTCCATTTCTTCATCCAAATTGCATTCATCCCAAGTGATTTTGAAATTCTTAAATTTTTCTCTTCCATCATTACTTGCTCTTCCTTTTCCAGAGCTCCTTTTATTTAGAAGCTTCTTCAATGTCCTTGCCATGTTATTTAGTTTCACATCTTCATCATCTTCTTGTGAGGCCTTGAATGCTATGCCTCTCTTGATCCATGCTTCATCATCTTGTGTTTTTAATTTCAACTCATAAGAGGTTAGTGAATTTACAAGAGATTCAATAGACATAGAATTTAAATCTTTTGCCTCTTCTATAGCGGTGACTTTATTTTCCCATTCTTTTGGCAAGACATTCAAAATTTTTCTATTTTTCTCACCCAAATACCTTGTCAAGCAATTCAAGATCTTTAATAATATCATTAAATCTACAAAACATTTTATCAACATTTTCATGAGGATGCATTTTAAAAGATTCATATTGGGCAACAAGTATAGATTTTCTTTGTTCTCTAACATTGTCACTCCCTTCATACATATCTCTCAACTTATCCCATACTTCCTTAGCCGATTTGCACCCTTTTACTCTAGTAGATTTATTTGCATCTAGGGCATTATACAATACATTCATGGGTTTAGCATTCAAAGAGAGATTCATTCTATTTTGAGCACTCAATTCACTTCTAGTTTTAGTTCTATTTCTACCGGTTGTTTCATCTATAATGGTAGCCTCATAAGGTCCTTCACTAACAATAACCACAATTCTATATCTATAGATTGCAAAAATATTTCCATTCCATCCCTCCAACTAACATAAATTATACCATTGAACATGGGAGGTCTAATGATGGATTGCCCTTCTAAAAACAATACATTATTGGTTGCCATCTTGACTCCTAAACCGATTAAGTTTAATCTCAAGGAGACCAAGTTCTGATACCAATTGTTGGTCCCGAATGCAACCAAAGGGGGGGTGAATTTGGTAGTTTAACAAGACAAGTAAATATGCAAGAATTCACCCAATAAACCAAGCACACACAATTTCTCAAGTGTGCATAAAGATATGTCAAATTAATCACAATAAAGATGTCAGAATTGAGCAATAAAGAAAAGAGATATAGAAAGAATTGCAAATCAAATTTTCAAGTTGCACGGAACTTGGATAAAATCCACTAGCAGCTTCTTCAATTGTTGGTGAAACTAACCAACTTGTACAAGTGAAGGTTCACTCCTTCCTCATCCTAAAAGTCTTTAGTTGAGCCAAGGAGTTTTACAACTATCCTAGTTAACCCTCAATAAGTTACAATTGAAAGCTCACTCAACCAATTAAGAACTACTATTACAAGTGAGGCAACCTTCACCGAGGTTTTACTCCTCCTATTGAGTAATCTCACAAACCCAACTTTTTCCACACCTATACAACAAACAAAGAATATTTCTACCCAAATATTTCACTTGTAAGCTTGTATTTCATGTAGGTAAAAGTCTATTATCTTCTTGAACTTGTGGGTATTTATAGAATGTGAAAAATGGCCTCAAGAAGCTCTCCAACGGTTAAAAATATGGCTGTTAAAAAATAGCCGTTGGAGCTATCGAACGTCCGACACAATGTTGTGCGTCCGATGCAAGCGTCCGACAGGTTGTTTCGATCTTTATCGGACGGCCGATGCATATTTCTGCGTCCGATGAAGCTTGTGTCCGATGCTGGTCAGAGAGCTTGGAATTCATCTTTAATTCTATCGGACGTCCGATGATGATGATATGCGTCCGATAGGAGTGTCCGATACTTCCCCTGTCTATTGGACGTCTGGTACTTCAAGTTGAGTGTCCGATAGAGTGTTCTCGACTTTTATCGGACATCCGATACAAGCTATCTAGCGTCCGACAGACTTTGGTGCCCTTTGCTCCTTTTGATTGAGTTCTTCAATTGCATCATTTGCCTTGATAACCTGAGCTGCTAATATATTCAATGGAAAGCATGAAATTGATTTCTTCAATTGTTTTGTAATTGTCAAAATTTAGAATCACGATTTACAAGCTTATGGTTTGACAAATGGCACCCTATTGGCCCACTACATATAGCTTTCACAGGGAACTTGCTAAAAAACTTCAGTTGCAATCCCACGTCTCTAGTGTCAGAGATCATAATTGATGGGAAGTGGAGATGGCCTATAAGTAGAAAGTTAACGACTTAAGTGAGGAGACTCAAAGAAGCTACACCAATCTATTTCTCCCTTCTGGTGGATACTGAAGATCAGGTTGTATGGAAAGGGAATAAAATTGGAGCTTTTAGTACGAAGCATGAAGACAATTTGTGGCCCCAGAGTGAAGGTGGAATAGGCAACACTAGTATGGGGGAAAGGACATTTGCCCGGATATGCTTTTATACTTTAGCTATTGTGCAATAGAAAACTATCCACAATGGATAGGCTGCAGAAGTGGGGTGTGTCACTGCCTTCAAATCTATGTGTACTATGTAGAAGTAAAGTAAAGAGTATCAATCATTTGTTTTTCTACTGTGGTATGACTAGGACTGTGTGGCAAAAAGTTCAACAGATGTGTTTGGTGGCTAGGGGTGTTTACTCTTGGGATGAGGAGCTTGCATGGCTTGCACACCACTGGAAGTCCAACTCTTTTGCTGATCAACTCAGAAGGTTGGTGCTGGCTACTACGGCGTATCATATCTAGAAAGCTAGGAACGATGTGATCTACAAGTCCAAATCTGGTACATGCTCTGGAGTGCTTAAATCTATTAGTGAAGCTGTATATTATGTGACTAATAGTTGGTCAGGATTTCCTAGAACTAAAGTAAACTATAAACTAGTGATGGAATGGGGTCTAAACTGGAAATGTGTGGGATAGTAGAGTAGTGTTTGTACAGAACTACATGGTGTGAGACTTCTCCCATGTGTAAAGTTTCTTTTCTCGAATCAATAAAATTTTTACAGTTTGTTAAAAAAAAAAATTTCAGTGGGTTCAATTCTAATGATCACTAGGGGCCAAGTCTCAATTCTACTTCTCTATTTTTACAACCAAGAGCAGGCTCTTAGTATTTTTTGGGGGAGATAGTAGCCTAACAACCAGGACCTGTAGTTGAACACTAATGACTTCATCCACAGATAATGCTTCCCACCAAAGTGTTAATTAATTCGGAAATACAAGGTAAATAACTTTTCGTATTCAGAATTATATGTAATTTTGTGCAATCTACGAGTTAGCTGATTATGAAGCAACCAAGATTTTCTAATTGAAATTTCCATACAATTTGATATTTGATTTTGATATATGCTGTTGTGTGCTTGATTCATGAACGAACATCAGACTCAAATAATTAGCTTTCCTGTATTAAAGAGACTATGCTTTAAATTATCATCATCCATGCGTTGAGAATTTTAGGACTCGTCATTTCGAAAGACAATATTGAGATTGCATGGGCTATCAAGTTCTCATAACAAGTGAGTTATCCATGAAGGCAAGAAATTAATAAACTGAAATCTGTTCTACTGCGCTGCATTGACGCCTTATTTATGATGTGTTTTACATCTCAAGTCCATTTCTCCGTCAGATAAGTCACAGATATTTTCACTGAAGATCATTTCCATGTAACTTTTCCAGGATCTGATTTGCAAGCTCTAGATACGATGCACAAGATACAGTGAGATTACCATGTAGCCAATTAGGCACCAACATATTCATCGGAGGAAAATGCAAATTGCCGAGAACATTGCAAGTAAATCACTGTTAAAAAGTTACCTAAATCAGCAATGCCGAATCAGGAGATACAGAAATTAACATCCCTTCTGAGGGGGAAAAATATTTCGCTCCTGTCTTGAGCTTGAAGCATTTGACAATTGACAGGTGCCCCAAGTCAAATGAAAGGATTAACCACAATTATGCCATAGGCCTCTGCCATATATTCAGAACAGAAGACAATTAAGAGTAATGCATCAACAAATATTTCTTTTTTTGAATAATTATCTGACATGTCATGAATTTCAAGAAGAAAATTTGCGATTTTTATTTATCTTTATATAACAGTTACATACCTGCCTCAAAGGTTTGAGCCCCTCGGAGAATTGAAGTTTGATGTCCTGGAGTGCTCTTAGGACATCTTTCATGCTCATTCTGTCCTTAGGAGCGTCTGGTGTGCAACGTAAAGCAAGATCCAAGATAGATGATATGCACACTATCTTATTATTGACTAGTTCATCTTCAAGATGAACTAAGTCCACATCTATAATCTGAATCACGGAATCTGGTAAGGATTCTTTTACCCATCGCCCCAGGCTTAGTTCTTCAGTAAACATCTCATCCTTGGGCCTTTTCTTTGTAAATGTCTCCATCAATGTAATCCCAAAGCTATATACATCACAACTTGTTGAAACCAATCCTTCTAGCCCGTACTCTAGCATCATATTTGAGTTAAAACTTTTTGTCAAATTCAAGTAGTGATAAAAGTTCTTTGTTTCCTTGAAAGTTGAAACATTACTTGACTGACATCAAAAAGTTAGAGATTGGATTCAAGAAGAGTCACCTGGGGCAATATATCCAGTTGTAGCGAGGGTCTTTGTTTGTACCACACTTTCTCCATCTCCCAATAATTTCGTGATTCCAAAATCACAAACATGGCCAACCATATATTGATCAAGAAGAATATTGCTAGGTTTCAAATCACAGTGAACCACAGGAGTTGAATAACCATAGTGAAGATATTCTAAACCACAAGCCACATCTATCATAATGTCCAACCTTTGCATGATATTCAAGATTTGGCCGCCAGAATAAAGCCATTTGTCTAGATTTCCATTAGGCATGTATTCAAGTACCAAAGCTTTAAACTCCGGGTTTGAGCAAGCACTGATAACTTTAGTTAGATTACGATGACGAAGACTACGTAGGACTTCACATTCTACATTAAAGCTTTTAAATGCACCTTCTAGCTGCAAATTGAAAACCTTTATTGCCCAAATCGTCCCATTTTCGCATACTCCCTTGTAAACTGAGCCAAAAGCTCCCGAGCCAAGTACCATATCATCATTGAACCCATTTGTCATCTGTCTAAGCTTATGAAAGGATACCCGTTCAAGTGTTGCTTCTGGAAAAAAATTAGTTGGAATCACAATTTTTCTTCTCCACTTTCTTATCACCAAAAATAAAATGACCAGGGCTAAGATTGTTGATCCAAGTGCCAATGAGACGGACAAGAAAATCTTTTTCTTTGATCTATGTTCAAAAGTTTGACAAGGTTGGAGCCAAGGAGCATCACATAAAGCTTCATTAGAGAGAAAAGATAGCTCCGAAAAGTTGGCGAAGTTTCCTCCATGTGGAATTGGTCCTCTGAGTCTGTTGAAAGACACATTAAAGTATACAAGATTCGAGAGTGCTTCCAGTGACTTGGGAATTTCACCAGTCAAATCGTTAAATGAGAAATCCAAATACTGTAACTCCAACATATCCTTCATGGAATCCGGAATAGATCCTTGTATTCTGTTATGTTTCAAGGATAGCGACTGTAACTTCTGTAGTGCTCCTATGGCTGTAGGGATATCTCCATAAAAGTCATTAACAGATAGGTCCATAATGATTAGCTCCTTCAAATTTCCAATTTCAGAGGACAAAGAACTCCTAAAAGAATTTTTGGACAAATTGAGCTCCAGTATATCTCCAAGTCTCCACAAGCTTGAGGGCACAATAGAAGTTAAATTGTTGGAGTCCAGATAAAGATATCTTAGGAAAGTCATGTTCTCTATGCAACTAGGAAGCCTACCTGAGAGCATATTACTTTTCAAACTTAAATGGCCTAGGTTGAATAGATGACAGAACTGACGTGGAAAAGGTCCCTGTATTCTGTTATATCCAAGCTCAATTCTCTGAAGATTCAGTAACCCTCCAATAGTTGTTGGAATTGTCCCTTCCAAGGCATTCCCTGACAAATTTAGGTCTGCCAAGTTGCTTAAGTTTCCAATGGAACTTGGAATATGGCCTATAATTCCACTATTATCTAAATAAAAAGATTCGAGAGTGCTAGAAAGATTTCCAATAGAAACTGGAAGGAAGCCATTCAAAGGAATCAGACTTAACCATAACTGCTTTAGATATCTGCAATTCGATACGGAAGTCAGGAAGCTTAACTCTCCGGAAAGAGATTCATAAGAGAAATTATTATCTCCAAGAGCTAAGACTTCTAGGAATCTCAAGTCACCAAGAGAATGAGGAATTGGACCAGTAAATTGGTTAGAACCGACATCTAAACCTACGAGACTTGAAGCATTTGAGATAGATGTCAATATCATCCCACTTAGTCTGTTTCCCCCAATAAAAAGATATTCAAGATTCGGCAGCATAACGCCCAAAGTTGACGGCAAACTGCCCCAGAGATTATTTTGTACTATCGACAATGTTTGCAGTGACGAAATATTGAATAGCCTCACGGGCATTGGACCTGTAAACCTGTTTTCATCTAGTACTAGAGCTTCTAACTTGGTAAGATAACCAATCGCCCGAGGTAGCAAACCTGACCAAGCAAGTTCACAAGTGAGATGCTTGAGGAAAATATAGAAATAATATAGCCTTCCTAAAAGTAGGCTTTAGCTTCTGACTTTGGACGTAACTTACACATCGGAAACCATTAATATTTTCTCGACTAGGGGCTTCAAGTGTTAATTTTGTTGCAAAGGTATAGTTAACTTGGAAAAGTCTAAACGCAGGGGGTTTGAATTTGAAGTTGATGCACATACTTAAATGCTTAAGTCTTAATTTATTTAATTGATAAAATTAAATATGCTAGATAACTACTTCAATCTGAGCATTAGATTAAAATATTTATCCTACATATATTATATAAATTTATTCTAATTATGTTTAAAGTTTCTATTTGATTAGATTTTCAACTATTAAATTTTATATCTACAAATTGTATACTAATATGGAAAGTGTATCTGTGTATATGCGTGTGAGAGAGAATGTATGCATTTATATATGAAAACTTGTCTGTTTGAAGGGAGAAAAAAGTATATTTTTGTATTAACCTCTTTAGTCAGAGGTAGATTTCTCTTTCTTTAAACCCTTTTGTTCTAGTGGGGCTCTTTTTGTACAAGTTAGTTTAGGAATAGGAGTTGTGTTAGATATTGACAATTGACAAAGAAAGATTAAAAAAATTTACTACAAATAGCATTATGTTCACAAGTGTGTGTTGATATAGAAACCATGTGTGAGAGAGAGAGTGCCTGAAGAAATGATGAGTGTGTGTGTACCAACTCAAGAATCAGTGCCAGATCCAAAGGAGGTCAGTGCAGTGCAGTGCAGGAACTCAGATAGGCTAGAATTTTGAGCATATATCTAGCACCATGTTGGGCCAAATCTCACTTCAGCCAAGCACGAGTTATTTACCAAGTTTTGTGTTTTCTTGTTTTTTCTTTCTTTTTGGTCATGGATATTTTTAGCCTATAAATAGGCATCTTTATTCTTTAGAACTTTTGCTATGAGTTTCTGAAAATTTTAACAATATTATTATTGATTCAAACACCTTTTCTTGAGTGTAGTCATGTTTTTCTTGATTGTTTTTAAAAGTTGATTAAGTATTGCCTTTTGTTGAATCGCTTCTGCTCAAATAGAAGAAAAGATAGCTTCTTCTATATGGAAATTTGTAACACCAACACCATTCGTAATTCCATCATTCATCATCAAAAAAACTCTCCCTCCCAAATCTTCATTTTCATCAATTTATTTTTAGATATAGCTTGTAATTTTGGGTGCAAATTTGGGTTTCCTTTGAAATTATGAACTTTAAAAAATCACTAAAACCCTAATCTGAAACTTTGTGAAAAAAAAAAAGAAACCCAAGACATGGAGGAGGAGGAAAACGGTCACAGTAGATTTAGTGAAGAGTCGACTGTCTACCACTTTCACAAGAACAAAGCAATCTCACTGCTAGGTTCTTGTGGCGGCGGTGATGATTTTGGGTTTTGAGGGGCAGGGACGGAGGAGGTAAGAAATGGGCGTTGATAATAATAGTGGTGGAAGAAGGTAGGAATTGCTAGTGGTGGCGATGATGATTGGGTGGAGAGAGGAGGCTGCTAAGGCGCTAACTGGTGATTAGGGTGTTGTTGATGGTAGTGCTGATGATTGGGGTGGGTTTATAGCGTACAAAGTGGTGGCGGTGGAGGTGATAATTTGTCCAGTTAGAAACTTAGATTTGCAAATTCCTGGAGCTAAGAGCTAAGCCTGTTTTTCAAACTCCCGTTGACAACAAGAATAAGGGATGGGAGAATCATTGACTTTTCTAAGGCATATTTGGCTTTAAATTGCAAATGAGCAATTTGTGTAATGAAATAATCATTATATTATGGATGTCTATCACTTTATCAGTATTTTCTTAATAAGAATGGAGCTGTCACATTCTACGAGATGATAAAGTTATCACTTCACGCTTTACGAGAAGATATTATCTCCATCATTATCACCAACCTTATCTCTATCCTTATCTTTATCTTTATCTCTTCAGAGAGTATACAAATGTAAATTGAACTCTTCATATATTCCCTATAAATAGGGGTTCACCCTTTGTAAATTACACAAGAATGAATAGAAGTTCATTTGATTTCTCTCTCTACTTTCTCTACTTCTCTCCTCTACTTCTCTCTCTACTTGATATTAGTATTAGTTTTATAACACGTTATCAGCACGAGTCTCTACCATTGAGCATATATGAATCACAAATCTCTGTCACTAAACAACTGTGATGCATGAGATTCTACTATTAGAAAGAAGAGAAGCACGAGACTTTGCCAAAATTTTGCCGGTGTTAGATCAATCGTCAGGCGCTTCCTTAGACGATTTCTAGTAAACCTTTGAAGGTAATATTTCTCACTTTTCAGTCATTTACTTTGCTTATAGCTAACCTTTGAGTACAAGTATTTGCCATGGAGCAACTATTCAACACGAATATATACTTATGGAGCAGTTTTTAAGTAACATTTATTCTATTCAATTCTGTTTATTTATCTTTATTATGAATATTCGATGGTGAAAATACATCTTGATGTAAATGGTTTTGAAGGCACAATTAATGAAAATAATGATGCTTAAAGTATCCACTTGTCCTTTAAAAGAAAAAGATCTGATCGCCTGAAGATAGTCGTTCTTGTAAGACTTGACATGATCAAGTTAGCGAAGGCTATAATCTTTTGAATCAATTAGTGAATATATTTTGCAATGTTTAGAGTTACTTCTCAATCAAAATTGTATGGAAAAACTATCACTGATATAGATATGTGAATAATATATTCTCCATATTTCACTCCTCGAATATGCTCCAGAAGTAGCAATATCAAGAGAAGAAATTTGAGAAAATATTCTGAACTTATTATATGCCTTTGTCTAACATCTGATCTAATGAATTTAGTCTATTCTCTGAAGTGAATATGACTAAATTTTGATCATAATCGTGAGTGAAGATAGATATGTGCCACCTGAAGTGGGATAATGAAAAATAAATACCATTTGTATAGCGTTAAAGGTCATTAGTCACGAATATATCATATGACTAAATATCTTATTGACCTTTATCAAGTATCATAAACAAACACCCTGAAAGTGCAATTAATGGTGTAATTGATGATGGTAATAATCATATTTTCTTCCTGAAGAAGAAATTGATATTAAACACCCGATATTTATTTAGAATTTGGCTATTTATTATTCTCGCATATTTTATGTCATTTTCTTTATCAGTTATGTTATTTATGAATTTTGTTAATGTTTACATTTATTTGTAAGTTTCATCATCAATTCTTCCTGAAGAAGAATATTCATTTATTATTTCTTCCTGAAGAAGAAATGACTTTGTTACTGTATTAGTTCTTCTTGAAGAAGAAATGTCTGTTTATTATTTCCTCCTGAAGAAGAAACAGATGTATTTATTTATTATTTCTTCCTGAAGAAGAAATGAATGTCAAATATTTGGGATTAAAAATTATGGTGATGATAATATAAGTCTCATTGATAGTGAATTATGCACACTATATTCCTGTTTGAAAATAGGAGAGATAAACACAATTAGTGATTATGGTAAAATAATCGAAAGGTCCAAAAGAGCCGCATAATATTTCTCCCCGAAGGAGTAAAGTTTGTTATTAATGATGTACTACACTCTCCCCAAGTCTCGAAGGAATATATTGAATTTATATCCGTTGAAATGGATATCATATTGAAACACAAAATGAGACAATGATAGACATTATCAAGTGAGATAAAGGTTGATTATATCACAAAACCATTTGAAAGAGAAATGGTTATTGTTATAGTTGTCTTTATTCTCATTTGATTAAATCAAAATCATCACTTATAGTGAACCAGAAGTTTACTGATCTCAATATATTTATGATTTGTCAAAAATAAGAGCCGACAATTATTCATACATACCCCCTTGTGCTATCTGTGGCTCCAACAGAAATTTATGTCGGAGGTGACTCACCCTTTATAATTAGAAATCATGCAATATTGATGGGTGATCTATTGTACACTTCCCGACATTAAGGGGAGGAAATGATCAACTGAAAGGAAATCATTTGAAAAATATTATTGGATTTTCTTGATTCTCATACCAAATAATGTGAACTGGAAGTTCAATAGATTATCTTGCAACAAAATTGCAAGTCAATTATCAGATATATTTATCAACTCTAGAAGAGTTATTGAATTTAATATTCCTGCAGGACATATGATAGTAGAATTGATGTCCCTGAAGGATACATACAAGTGCTACAAATGAATTTAAGGCCGGCCTACTATAATAAAGCATTTTGATTTCAAATATCTCCGGAGATGAAATAAATGTCATGACAAAATTGAATCTCCTGAAGAGATCGCTCCTAAAGAGCCAACTCCTGAATAGTTTACTCTTGAAGAGAATGAAATCATAGAAATTTGAAAGTGGAGCCCATATGAAAAGAAGTTATGTATTGTGTAGCACTTGACATTATGAAAGAAAATGAGAATCATAAAAATATATCGGTTGATGAATGTTGGTGAAGAAATGATTAGCCAAAATAGAAAGATGTGATCCAATTTGAATTGGATTCACTAGTTAAAAGAAAAGTTTTGGACCTGTAGTCCAAACTCCTGAAAGTGTTAACCCCAATGTTTTTCACAAAGACCTGGAGTTGATTATGATGAGACATATTCTCCAGTAATAGATGGAATTACATTCAGATATATTATGAGTTTAGCAGGGCATGAAAAACTTGATATGCGTCTGATGGACGTGGTCACTGCTTATCTTTATGGGACATTAGATAATGTTATATACATGAAAATTCCTATGAAAATCCAGGAAGGATTTAGCATGCCTGAAGCATGTAAATCAAGTTCTAGAGGAACTTATTCCATCAAATTGCAAATGTCTTTGTATGGTCTCAAACAATCTGGACGTATGTGGTATAATCGCCTTAGTGAGTGTTTATTTAAGGAAAGTCATGCCAATGACCCAATATGTCCATGTATTTTTATAAAGAAAAATGGGTCCAATTTTGTAATTATTGCTGTATATGTTGATGATTTTAATTTGATTGGAACTTCTGAAGAGCTCCAAAAAGCAGTTGAATATCTGAAACGAGAATTTGAGATCAAAAATTTTGGAAAAACCATATTTTGCCTTGGTTTACAAATTGAATATCAGGAAAATGAAATTTTTGTTCACCTAACTGTTTATACCCAGAAGGTATTAAAGTGGTTCTATATGGATAAAGCACATCTATTGAATACCCCAATGGTCGTTCGGTCATTTAACCCTATCAAGGATCCTTTTAGACCAAAAGAGAAAGATGAAGAAATACTTGGTCCTGAAGTACCATATCTTAGTGCTATTGGTGCACTAATGTATCTTGCTAATTGTACAAGATCAGATATATCATTTGTTGTGAATCTATTAGCAAGATTTAGCTCATCTTCTACAAAGCGACATTGGAATGGTATTAAACATATTTTTCGCTATCTCCAAGAAACAGTTGATTTTGGCCTATTTTATTCCAATAAATCCCGACATGAATTGCTTGGTTATGCTGGTGCTAGATATCTATCTGACTAACATAAAGCAAGATCTCAAATTGGATATATATTCACAAGTGGTGGTACAACCAATTCATGGAGATCTACAAAGCAGTCAATGACTGCCACTTCTTCGAATCATGCTAGAGTGTTAGCAATTCATGAGACTAATCGAGAATGTGTTTGGCTAAAATCGATGACCCATTATATCCGGAAGCATTGTGGGTTGTCATCTGAAAAAGAAAATCCTCCAACTATATTGTATGAAGATAGTGTAGCTTGTATAGCTCAAATAAAAAGAGGATATGTTAAAGGAGATAGGACGAAACATATTTCACCAAAATTCTTCTTTACTCATGATTTGCAAAAGAATGGTGAAATTGATGTGCAACAGATCCGATCAGATAATAATTTGGCAGATTTGTTTACCAAAGTATTGCCGACCGCAACATTTGAAAAGTTGGTGAAAAATATTGGAATGCGTCAGTTGAAAGATCTCAAATGACATTTTGGATCAGGGGGAGAAATAAATACACAAGAATAATGTACTCTTTTTCCTTCACTAGGATTTTTTTCCCACAGGATTTTTTTCTAGTAAGGTTTTAACGAGACATATTCTCTGTGTAATAGACATCCAAGGGGGAGTGTTATGAAATAATCATTGTATTATGGATGTCTATCACTTTATCAGTATCTCCTTAATAAGGATGGAGCTGACACGTTCTACGAGATGATAAAGTTATCACTTCACGCTTTACGAGAAGATATTATCTCCATCATTATCACCAACCTTATCTCTATCCTTATCTTTTTCTTTATCTCTTCATAGAGTGTACAAATGTAAATTGAACTCTTCATATATTCTCCTATAAATAGGGGTTCACCCTTTGTAAATTACACAAGAATGAATAGAAGTTCATTTGATTTCTCTCTCTACTTTCTCTACTTCTCTCTTCTACTTCTCTCTTTACTTGATATTAGCATTAGTTTTATAACAATTTGTCTATTTTGTTCATTTGTTAAGGTTTCTTAAGATTTATTTTGTTCCACTCGATCTATGGGTAGGTCCATAGGCTGTGTCTATCTAAGTTTTTGCCGGTATCATTGAGCAGGTCCATTACTCCTTTTATCACGCAATGGCCGTACGGGTGTAGGTAGTCATTGGATGAATGATAGTGATGGGGTTGGCAGAAAAAAATGAATTAAATTCAAGAGAAGTGGATTGTCAGTGACAATCATCCGGAACGGTATAACAATTTTTAAATGAGGTGTAATTCTACATGAACTATTTGTACAATTTTATAACAAACATAAAATTATTATGTATGGGACCCACATAAATAGTAACAAAATATTACAATACCATATTGTAAAGTTGTATGAGCAGGTCATATAAAATTATAACCTATTCAAAATTTGTTACACCATTCCGGACGATTATCGCTAACAACCTTCCGTGTCCTACTTCCATTCAAGAGATGGCTACATATAGAGGACCAAATTGTCATGTCAGTTTGATTGCATAATAAAGTCATATAGAATGGTTGATTCGGGTTCTTTATGTTGCACTTGCAATTTGCAACATTTGGAACGCACTAGCTTAGTCTGATGTTGGCAATTCATTCTAATTTTTTATTTTAAAATGAATTAATCAGATTAGCGAATTTGCTCTGAGCAGGGCCATTCATCGCATTATGAATGGCAATTTTCAATGAGACACATGCGGTTAACTCTGCATAGGGTGGAAAACATACCAGTCAAGTCAGCCCAAGCTACGTGAATAATCCTCAAATTTCGAAGATTATGAATATCTTCTGCAATTTGACCTGCACAAAAAGTCCATGATCGCTATGAGTTTGGAAAATATACTTTTCTATACTTAGATATATTTGGTCAATGGTTAATGCATCTATGTATTCACACATGTGCATAGTTATATGAAGCATACATATGAACTCATGACATATGTATGTTGGATATACGTAAGGTTTGCGTTTGGATCTTGGTCCATAATTTTTTGCCCCAGATTATGCCCATACCATGTTTAGTCACGGACAACATCCGTATGCAAAGACACAAAACCATCATGAATTTGAATGAAATCCAAGTTACTAACATACCTTCAAGATAGGTGTTATAACCAAGACGGATCCTCTCAAGCGTCGTTAGATTCCACAATTCCTTGGGTATGGATCCATTGAATTTGTTGAAGGATAAGGACAAATTTTGAAGCATGGAGCATTCTCCAATACTGGAAGGAATTTCCCCTTGAAGTTGATTGTATGATAAATAAAGCCCTTGGAGTTGAGAGACATGTTTCTTGCAGATATGTCTCGGAAGGGAACCAGATAAGCTATTGCTCGAAACACCGAGTCTCTGCAGTGATGAAAGGTTAAACAAAGACTGGGGCAGAGAGCCTGTAAGTTGGTTAAAATCCAAGTTCAGCCCGATCAAGTTCTCAAGAGAGCTGAATTCGTCAGGAATATGTCCCGTTATTGAGTTGTTTGGCAACAGGATGGTCTGCAGCTTTGTTGCGTTGAAAAGCACACCTGACAATGAACCGGAAAACTTGTTATATCCCAGAGATAAGTACTGAAGTTCAGATAAAGCTCCCACCCATGAGGGAAGCCTTCCGCCAAAGCTGTTGCCTGCCAAGCTAATGTATCTCAATCGGCGCAAATTAGACAGCTCCAGTGGAGGACTTCCGTGCAAGCTATTATTTGGCAAATTCAGCCGGACCAAGAAAGAAAGATTTCCAAGTTGGGGAGGTATGGTGCCGATTAGGCCCATGTTCGGCAGGTCTATGGCTGCTACTCTTTGATGGCGAGTAGTACAAGTGATCCCGATCCAGCTGCACATAGATGCAGAAGTGGACCAGTTGGCTGGGAGGATCTTCTCGGGATCGAATATGGTTGCCTTCAAAGCAAGAAGAGCATCCAGATCAGGAGTATTGCTTGTGGAAACAACTTGGACACTAACCGAAGTTGGGGCAAAATGCAACAGTACCACCAAGGCTGCAAGCCAAAGGGAATAAGCTTTGTCCATAGTTATTTGCAGTAATTAGATTATGAGCTGCTGAAAAGCAACCAAAAGTGGATGCTTGTTCTATTAATGTAAAGAGGCAGAAGCTAATTCTTAATGGTACGCACAAGCAGTACTATGTGCATGAAAATGACTAAAGTTATTGATTGACACGTGAAAGGCCTAAATTTCTAGGCCGCCTTTGGACTAATTCAACAACCACACAGTGATATTTAAATTTGGAGCACAAATCTAAATTCAAACAATATCAATTGTCAAGAATATTCCGTCAAATGTGAAAAAAAAAACTGAGATACCTTACAAGTTTTGCGCAAGGAAATCAAAATTCAAGAGAGACTCAAACAATTTTTCTTGCAATATAGGAGAGCATAAATATTTCTTGTCAATACAGTTGTATTGGATTAATTTATCGTTAAAAAATTAATGCTGTAGAAACTTTTTGCATTGTGCCTAGATGCTTAAATGAAAAGTACAAATTTAATTTTAAAAAGTGCGGAGAGCATCACGACTGACATACTTTGAAGCACAACAAGTTCTATAGGGTACATTGAGATCATGAAGGATTAATATAGATAGACTTTCCAAAAGTTAATTGTAAAAAATTTTCCTTCTTAAAGCTATTGCGCCAAATATTAGTTGGTCGGAGAATGTTGAGAAAAAGATTCCTATTTCCTTAGGTGTCTCAATGCTATTGGTTGAGTACAAAATTGGGGTTTTGACTTTGGGGGACTAACGGTGGAAATTAATTGGAATTGCCTTTCTTATTTTTGTTTCCTTTTATTTTACTTTTGCCAAAACGGTGCCGCTTGGATTAGTTTGCAGCTGAGCCGTCTTTCCTGTGCTGGTAAATCGTGCCCGTCAACAGCCCCCAATCGTATACTTCTGCTACCGCACTGAGTTCGCTCCCCAACTGACCTTACACTCGCGATGGATATTGTCGGAAAGTGTGTTAGATTGTGTTTGGAACGATAGATCTGAATTTCAAGAAGGATTTGAGAGGGATAGTTTTAAATGACTCTTGTAGTGGATGAATTTGAAATTTTTTAAATTAACGTATTTCATTTTATAGGTAAATTTAAAATCTCATATTTAAAATAAAATTTTAATAGTAGAAGGGATTTGGACTGTAGATTTAAAATCTTGGCTGTATTTTAGAGTAGTTGTGTATTTACCATTATTTACGTATCTTTTCTTAATAGATGTAAATTTAGAATATCATTCTACAGATATCAATGTTCCATTAAACACATTGTTTATAGTGTCATTCGAATTTTACATTTGTCAGAATTAATTTGTTCTGACCCTTAATCCCTCTCCCACTTCATAATTTCCTAGTAGATCTGTGGCTGACGGCCACTTAATTTAGAGCACGACCGTAAAATATCTATCTTGACCAGAGACTTGTTGACAGTGAAAATGCAATCTCTTCGAAGACCTGCTATTCGCCTATTCCATGAGGGTCCAAGTCCCAACTTTACTTCCCTCTTTTTACAACTGAGAACAGGCTCTTAGTATTCTTAGGAGGAAGTAGTAGCCTAACAACCAGGACCAGCAATTCAACACTAATGACTTCATCCACGGATGATGCTTCCCACAAAAGTGTTACTTAGTTTGCAAAATACCAGGTGAATAACTTCCCCAATTCAGAATTGTGCGTGATTTTGTCCAATCTCCGAGTTAGTTGATTATGAAGCAACCAAGATTTTATAATCGCAATTTCCGTACAATTTGATATTTGATATTGATATATATGTTGTTGTGTGCGCGATTGATGAACGAACATCTGACTCAAATAATTAGCTTTCGCGTATCAAAGTGGCTACACTTTAAATTATCATCATCCATGCGTTGAGAATTTTAGGACTCGTCGTTTCGAAAGACACTATTGAGATTGCATGGGCTATAAAGTTCTCATAACAGGTGAGTTATCCACGAAGGCAAGAAATTAATAAACTGAAATCTATTCTACTGCCCTGCTGTGCATTCACGCCTTGTTTATGATGTCTTTCACATCTCAAGTCCATTATTTCCTTAGATGAGTTACAGATATGTTCACTAAAGATCATTTCCATAGAATGATGTGCAAGCTCAAGATAAGATGCACAAGATAGAATGAGATAACTAGGGTTACAAACGAGTTGAGTTGAGTCGAATTTTATCTCAAACGGGTCAAACTCGATTCAATTTTAACTAGACTCGATCTCAATGAGCTTTCAATGTAAAGCTCGATCTCAACCTCGAACTCGAGTTTCAATTCTAGTCTAGTCGAATTCGAACTTGAGCTTACTCGAGATTAAATAAAATAAAAAATTATTTTATTTTTAAAATAAATAAAATAATTATTTTTCTTAATAAATAATAAAATATTAGGGATATATATGTAATTTTACTATTAAAATAAAAATAATATATGTGTGTGTGTGTCTATATATATATGTGTGTATATGTGTGTATGCCAACTTGTGAACTACGGAACTAAGTATCTCTCAACTGGAGTTCGACTTGATTGGCTCGAATGCGACTTGAGTTTAGTATTGACCTAGTTCAAGTCGAGTTCAGACTCGAGTAACTCACAAATCTATATATATATATATATATATATATATATATATATATATATGTATGTATGTATGTATATAGGTATGTATGTATGTATGTATATATAAGCCAACTTGTTAACTAGGGAACTAAGTATCTCTCAACTCAAGTTTGACTTGATTGGCTTGAACTGCTTGAACTCGACTCGAGTTTGGTGTTGACCTAACTCGACTCGAGTTCGGTGATGACCTAGTTCAAGCTGAGCTCAGGCTCGAGTAACTCGCAAGCAATTTGATTCGTTTGCAGTCCAAATAACTATGCAGCCAACTAGGCACCAACATATTCTTCGGAGGAGAATGCAAATTGTTGGGAACATTGCAAGCAAGTCACTGTTAAAAAGCTAACTGTATCAGCAATGCCACATCAAGAAATGCAGAAATTAACATCCCTTTTGAGGGGAAAAAGAATATTTCGCTCCTATCTTGAACTTGAAGCATTTTATTGGTGCACCAAGTCAAAGGAAAGGATTCACCACAATTACACCGCCACAAGGAATACGATCTTTTTGTTCCATTTGTGTTTTCGAATTTATCTTCTCTTTTTCTTCCACTGTTTGAATGTTTCAAAGAGCGCGCACTTGTCTTAATATTAAACACTGAAAAGCCAATTGGAATACAAACAACATGGGAAATAAGAGTTTGAGGTTGTCAGCCATGTAATTAAGTTGCCATGTAAACCCTTCTTAGATTTGAAATTCTCATAGAATTATTTTAGAAAGAAAAAATATTTTTCTCTTCACATTCTTATGTCACATATGCATATATTGTTAGATTATTGTGGCCTACATGACCACATAAATGTAGAATGAAATTATATCCCACATATTGCACGGATAGGTTCAAGGTATGTGACCAAAGTAATGTACCTAATTAATAATCACAAGATTCAATAACCAAAGTCAAGAATCTAACTTTAATGATAAATGAACTTATCCTTATATTTTTGGAACTTCACATATATTGATGTATATGCTTTTATGACTATGTATATACATTCTTGAAACAAGTGATTCATGATAAGATTTATCTTATCAAGGAGGAAGAATTAATGGGTCTCATTATTGATCAATGATGGGAAGGGCTACTTATGCATCTATAAATAGGCTCTTGGTCCCTCTCTCCACTTAACTAGTTTGTTAGAATTGTCCCATCACTAGAACAAACATAAAGAGAGTAGGAGAGGGAAGATCAAGAGTGATCACATACAACTACAACTAGAGACGTACTCAATGACTCAAGATATGTCCTAATATATGATCTATAAGTTGTGGTTGAAGATCCTGATTTTATTTTGTCTAACATGTGGTATCAGAGCAAAGTTGAAATCATGACTTATAAATCATATCATGTCATCTATTATCACCTTTATGCATTTTTATTATGAATGATGTTTTTCAAAATATAAAATTATGGTTCTTGACATCTTAGAGATGCATAGCATTAATTTAGGTATATGGAAGGCTTGATATACCATCTTGTATATATATCTTTAATATGCATTCTTGTATTTTACATGTTTATATTGCTTATGCAATATGGCGCAAGATTTAAGAAAATGTAGAAGTGAGAAACTTGTTCTTGAGTATCTCATATTATGCATTATGAGAAATTTTATGTATAGCTCACATGACATATTGTGAGAAATGTCCATATGCATGTGATTTGGACAATTTAATATAGCCTTATAAACCATGAATGAAATGACCCAATTATGATAATGGTTATAAGGTTAATTCTTTTTATGATTATAGAGTTAAAATAACCCAAATGTGTTTTATATTCTATATTCATGAAGAGTTGTTATATAACCCAAAGGTGTATAACATCTTTGTTTTGGAATATTAAGTGAATTACTGCAACTCATTTAGAGTGAATCGCTAGCATGTCTTGTATCTATCCAAAGGTAGGACAAGGTGATGCAATTGATTGCTCTCTAGAGTGAATCGCTAGCATATCCTATTCTGTCCAAAGATAGAATAAGATGATGCAATTGATTACTCTACTTATGGTATATCTCATGACATGTTTTACAAAATTTCAGCTATCACTCCAACAGCACTTCCGGGAGTAATATCAAACATTCCGGAATTGAAAGGGTCTAATTATCCTGATTGGCATGAGCAAGTACTCATTTCCTTGGGATGTCTGGATTTAGACCTGTGTCTCCGGATTGATGAACCTGCTCAACCTACTCCTGAAAGTTCGGAAGCTGAAAAGGCTCTTTATAAGAATTGGGATCGTTCCAACCGTTTAAGTCTCATGATCATCAAAAGCAAGATTGCAAAACATATACGAAAGTCAATTCCAAAATCAACGAGGGTGCATGAATTTCTGGCTTTAGTTGGGCAACAATTTTCGGCAGCTGATAAAGCCTTGGCAGGAATGCTTATGGCAACTTTGACTACTAAAAGGTATGATGGAGTGAGTGGTGTACGTGAACACATTATGGAAATGAACAATTTGGCTGAACAACTTAAAACTATGGATATGACTATTTCTGAGTCCTTTTTGGTGCAATTCATTCTCAACTCTCTTCCTCCTCAATATGGTCCATTTAAGATTAACTACAATACTCAAAAAGATAAGTGGACCATGAATGAACTTATCTCTATATGTGTACAAGAGGAGGAGAGATTAAAATGAGAAGGATTGCAAACGGTCCATTTGGTATCACAAGGTCATTCTAGAAAAGGATCTAGAAAGAATAAAAAGAAGAGTCGCCAGGCACCAAATAACAGCAATCAAGAAGGAGCATCTAACCATGACCGGTTTGTGTTTAGATGCCATTTTTGTAAAAAGAAGAGACATAAGCAGAAGGATTGCATTAAACGCAAGGCTTGGTTTCAGAAGAAAGGTAATCTCCTTTCATTTATGTATTTTGAAACCAATTTAATCGATGTTTCTTCTAATACATGGTGGCTTGACTCTGGTGCAACTATTCATGTTTCAAATAATATGCAGGGATTCCTTATAACCCGCCAACCAATGATAACCGAAATGACAATTCTAATGGGAAACAAAATGGGAGTAAAAGTTGAAGCCGTTGGGACCTATCGCCTTATTCTTAGTTCTGGAAATTTGCTAGATCTTCCCAATACATTTTATGTACCTTCTTTTTCTAGAAACTTACTCTCCTTATCTCGTCTTGATTTGGAAGGTTATGTATTTCATTTTGAGAATAACTCCTTTACTCTTTCTAAGACTGGTAATTTCATTGGGAATGGCAATTTATGTGATGGATTGTATAAAGTAAACCTTGATCCTATTTTTTCTGAATCTTTTCTTTCCCTGCATATAAATGCTAATGTTTGCACCAAACGTCATCGTGATAATAAAACTTTATCTATGTTGTGGCATAAACGCTTAGGCCATATCTCTAAAGAAAGGCTTGGGCGGCTTGTAAAAGTTGGAGTTTTACCAACTCTTGATTTTACAAATTTTGGTACCTGTATAGATTGGATTAAGGGCAAGCAAACTAAAGGGACCAAGAACGGTGCCACGAGAAGTTCAGAACTACTTGAAATAATACATACAGATATTTGTGGACCATTTCCTCCTTGTATAAGTGGAGAAACATATTTCATCACTTTTATTGATGATTTCTCACGGTATGGTTATATCTATCTAATTAAGGAGAAATCTGATGCCTTGAGTAAATTTAAAATATTCAAGGCAGAAGTTGAAAACTAATTAGATAGAAAAATTAAAGTTGTGAGATCTGATAGAGGTGGTGGGTATTATGGAAAATATAATGAAAATGGTCAGAATCTTGGACCATTTGCTAGGTTCCTTCAAGAAAAAGGAATTGTAGCTCAATATACAATGCCAAGTACGCCTCAGCAGAATGGTGTGGCTGAGAGATGAAATCAAACCCTTTTGGATATGGTTCGAAGTATGATTAGTGACACCACACTTCCTGAATTTTTGTAAAGTGAAGCAATTAAAACGGCCATGTATATTTTAAACCGGGTTCCAACTAAAGCTGTTGCCAAAATCCCTTTCGAATTATGGGTTGGCAGGAAACCAAGTTTAAATCATATACATATTTGGGGCTGTCCTGCTGAAGCAAGACTTTACAATCTATATGAAAGGAAGTTGGATTCAAGAATCGTTAGTTGTTTCTTTATCGGTTATCCTGAAAGGTCAAAAGCATACTGATTCTATTGTCCTAATTATCAGAATAGAATAATGGAAACAAACACTGCTAAGTTCCTTGAAAATGAAATTTCTAGTGGGAGTCATGATATAAGGAAAGTGGCATTGGTTCCTGAAATACAGGGATCAAATGATTTATCCACTACAGCAATAGAAAAAGGGTGAAAGCGAATTTAATTTGCCGCATAATGAGTCAAATCATGATATCTCAGATCCCACTGACACTAATAATCATTCAGGCACTTTACGTTGGTCAAAAAGACACAAAAAAAGTGCAATTTCGGATGATTATCTAGTGTACTTGTAGGAACTCAGTGAAACTGGCATTGATGATGATCCGAGCACGTTTTTACAAGTCATAAATAGTAGTGAATCGAATAAATGGTTGGATGCTATGAATGATGAAATGGCATCAATGAAAGCTAATGAAGTCTAGAAATTGGTTGAGTTACCTAAAGGGTTTGTACCCATTCAGTGTAAATGGGTATTCAAAACCAAACGAGACTCTAAAGGTAGTATTAACAGTTATAAGGCTAGACTAGTGGCAAAAGGATTCACTCAAAGAGAAGGCATTGATTATAATGAGACTTTCTAACCTGTATCAAAGAAGGACTCATTTCGAATCATTATGGCCTTAGTAGCTCATTTTGATCTAGAGCTACATCAAATGGATGTAAAAATGGCTTTTTTAAATAGGAATCTAGATGAAGAAATATACATGAAACAACCAGAAAGTTTTGAGGAGGAAGAAAATGAGCAATTAGTTTGTAAGCTTAGAAGATCTATATATGGACTTAAACAAGCCTCCCGACAGTGGTATCTTAAGTTTTACAATACCATTACAACCTTTGGATTTCAAGAAAATAAATTTGATGAATGCATATATCTAAAGGTCAGTGGGAATAAGTTCATATTTTTAATCTTATATGTTGATGACATTTTGCTTGATGCTAACAATTTAAGTTTGTTACATAAGACAAAAGAATATCTTTCTAAGAACTTTGAAATGAAGGATAAGAATGATGCATCCTTCGTACTTGGCATTGAAATTCACAGAGATAGATCTAAGAGAATTCTTGGTTTATCTCAGCGGACATATATAAACAAAGTTCTTGAAAGATTTCACATGCAAAATTGTTTAGCAACTCTATCTCTGATTGCTAAAGGTGACAAGTTTAGTCAAAATCAATGTTCTCAGAATGATATTAAGAGACAACAAATGTGCCAAGTTCCATATGCCTCTGCCGTTGGTAGTTTAATGTATGCCCGACTTGCACGCGACCCGATATCAGTTTTGCAGTTGGAATGCTTGGTAGATATCAAAGTAATCCGGGTATAGATCACTGGAAGGCTGCTAAAAAGGTAATGCAATACCTTCAAGGTACTAAAGATTTGATGCTAACCTATAGGCACAGTGATCATCTTGAGATTATCGGGTACTCAGATTCAGATTTTATGGGTTGCCTTGATAGTATGAAATCCACTTCTGGATATATTTTCATGCTAACTGGAGGAGCCATATCTTGGAAAAGTGTAAAGCAATCCATAACGGCTGCATTGTGATAATTCCGCTACTGTTTTCTTTTCAAAAAATAACAAGTGCTCTAGTAAGTCCAAGCACATTGAGTTGAAGTATCATGTTGTTCGTGAAAGAATACAGCAACAGAAGGTATCCATTGAACATATTCGAATAGATGTGATGCTTGCAGACCCTTTAATGAAAGCTTTGGCGCCGAATAAGTTTAAAGAGCACACTAGTTCTATGGGTCTTGCTCAATTTATGTAATTTGGACACATGATTGTGGTACTTATTTCCTGTATAAGGAAAGGGATTTTGTGCACAATAATGTGGTAGATTATATAGAAATATTATACAGGAATATATTTTGGACCTTTGATAGATCTGATAATATTAATCCACCGTATCTTCCTTATTAAATTTATCTACATACAGTTATTGAAATTGTGATACATGGAAGGAATTGTATTACATTATTACTTGACCGCCATGATCCATCCCAATCACTGTGTAGGATAAATGTAATTATTTTTGGTGGCCACTCTTCACTTGTTTTTATGACTTTTATGTGATCATTTGTCCAAGTGGGAGAGCGTTAGATTATTGTGGCCTACATGACCACATAAATGTAGAATGAAATTATATTCCACATATTGTACGGATAGGTTCAAGGTATATGACCAAAGTCATGTACCTAATTAATAATCACAAGATTCAATGACCAAAGTCATGAATCTAACTTTAATGATAAATGAACTTATCCTTACATTTATGGAACTTCACATATATTTATGTATATGCTTTTATGACTACGTATATACATTCTTGAAACAAGTGATTCATGATAAGATTTATCTTATCAAGGAGGAAGAATTAATGGGTCTTATTATTGATAAATGATGGGAAGTGTCACTTATGCATCTATAAATAGGCTCTTGGTCCCTCTCTCCACTTAACTAGTTTGTTAGAATTGTCCCATCACTAGAATGATAGGGAGATATTTACATGTGTTAATTGATGATATTTGGGTTTAACATCTCCCATTTATGGTGCAAGGAATTGGTTTACTGCTTATATTTGAATTTTGTGGCATTTGCAGGCCTTGCGTGTGAAAATTGGTGTTTATTGATCAAAATTTTAGAAGACTTACACTTCCAGGGCGTGCCTGTGCCAGAGAAGGGACATTGAGTTGAGTTGGCTTTTGGGAAGTTGAATTTCTAAACTTGTGATTCATGTCTCAAAAGGATTATTGAAGTTAGCAATTGGGAAGGACTGAATCTTTTGGAAACATGGGCAGTGGAATTAATTGGAAACACTTCATGCGAATTTGGAAATCACATGAAGCGGCAAAAGTCTTTCTTGTCGCATGAGGAGCCCAAGTCAATTGGAAGAGGTCCGCACCTGTTGACTTCCGAAGCTTAATAGGAATTGGAAGTTACAAGCATATATATATATATATATATATATATATATATATATATATATATATATATATTAGTCAATAGGGCGGTGAAAGGGAACAATCAGTAGCTTAGCCTTTAGTTAATTGTTTTTCTCGTTTTTCCTCTAGCTTTTTCCGCCGTCAATTACATGAACCAGAGCCTAACTTTTGTCTTGTTTCTTTATTCTTTCCGCTTCCAGTAGTTTACACCATAGATTGGTACTTTAGTCTTGAGAGTATTTTCTGTTTTGAATTCAGCCCTTATTTTCCATTGACGACTTCTGGATCGCACAAACAATTGATTTCCCTTTCCGTATGAGTTCAATTAGATCCACGACTAGCATGGTGACAATGGCAAGGCGTGGCTAATCTTCTCTTCTAGTTGAGGAATAATCAAGGCTCGGGGCACCACAACTGTGAGATCATTTTGGTTATTAATTTTAATTTATATGTTCATGGGTATTTAATTATTCTCTGTTTTCAATTAATTATTATTTGGATTTATTGGATAATTATGCCTGTTGTTCAATTATCTAAATAATATACAGTCAATTAGGGTGTTGGCGCGTCACCTTTAAACAACCTAATTAGTGACAAACGAGATAGTTTCACCACCTCGCAAGTGGTCTAACTTGGATCGTGGGGATAATTAATCTAGCCTAAGTAAACCCGCATGTGTGTTTGCCATCTAGAATTGGATCTTTCTAATTCTTAATGCTGTGACTACATTAAATCCTATGAGCGTATCTAGGGTTGTCCAGTTCACAAGAGGGTAGTCTATGAGCGTCTCTGGGCTACTATAAAATTAAGGAAAGATTGGTGGTTGGGCGCGTCGCTTGACCACTATAACCAATTTATTCATGAACATGTGAATATCTGTTTGGATCTATGATCAGTTGTGTGCACCGGTGCTAAGATTAATTCCTTGATTAGATTGTTTTCATTAATTGATATTTGTGTTATTTGATTCTTGCTTGCTTACATTAGAATCTTAACTTTTGTTAGTTTTTAATTAATTGTTATCTTCTCCAAAACCTCCCCTATTTCCCTGTTTACAAATTAACTTGTTGTTGGCAATTAGGTTTTTTTTGTTTTAACTTTATTTTTGGAGGTTTGACACCCACCATAGAACAAACATAAAGAGAGTACGAGAGGGAAGATCAAGGGTGATCACATACAACTACAATTAGAGACGTACTCAATGGTTCAAGGTATGTCTTAATATATGATCTATAAGTTGTGGTTGAAGATCTTAACTTTATTTTGTCGAACACATATTTGAATAGAAAAAAAAAAAAAAGAACTATGCAACTAAATTAGTACATATTGATGAGAAGAGGAAAATGGTTTACTCCTTAGTCTCTTGCACCTTTTGTCTTCCACTACAGGATAAATCCCATTATGCTAGATTTGTTATAAAGAAATTTCATAATTTTTCATTCTTTAGCGATACTGACCAAATTAATAGTACCAGAAATAATAAAGTTACACATTTGTGATTTTGAAAGTTAACAAGTTACAGCATAACTGATTTGCTTGTCTCAATTCTATAATTTAAACCCTCAGCCTGGAGAGAGTAACACTTGTGTTTGTGTTTGTATATGTAATTTTTAAAATCACAGCGTCATTGGTAATTGAAGAGTTCATATAGTATGGTAAAGTTCTTTTCAAAGCTCAACGAACGTAGTCCAAATCAAGAATTAGTGCGACAATATACAAGGAATTTAAATCACATCTAGAATTTCCCAAGCAAGAATGCCATCATAGATCCAGACACTTATACGGTAGCAAAGCATAAAAGATTACCGCATCCCAAACTAAAATTGAACCCGAGAGAATTTCGTTCTTGGTTTCTCGTTGCAAAACTTGAAAATTAATGGCTTCAAATTATCATTAAACTTGTCCACTCCTACTCTCTGTTTGTGTCCTAGGGTTTCCAGTCAACAGGCTGTATCAACGTCAAGTTGAAAATACAACTTGGATGGCTTCCCCCCAACTTGGTTTGCAAATTGCGGTCTTTCCACGGCTTGTTTTTCCACGGTCCCTTGGCGTTGTGAGATAGTGAGAGCTGGACTTTGCATGTATTGGCCGATAAAGGAATAGGACACTTCTATGCAATATACATCTTCTCCTCCTTTATCCTTTTATTTTTTTTAGATTCCACATAAAAAAGCATTTATTACATTTTTGTTTAACTTTATAAAGCTGGTATGTTTGTCAAAGATGTCCCTTAATTATCCACTCTGTTGATTAAACAACTGAGGTTAGGACCGTTCTTGATTCAAGTTATACGTGTTAATTAGCTCTGAGATGTTTATTTATTCAGGAAAATAGGTGCCTCACGTTGGATTTCATCACGAACGGGTTCTTTCCAAGTAAGTTATGGAGAATTCTAAATGGCTTGTCTTTTCATTTGACTGTATAATCCTAGTCTGCGGGTGATAGTTACTTGACATGACAATAGCTATCATGCCCGAGAATACAGTAGGAACGCGTTGACCGTTCCTACCGTAGGAATCCTTGCGTGTCCAAATAATCAATGGACACGTCATGCGCTGTCTAATGTGCCACCATTTGTGGTCCGAAACGAATGGACCTAGCAAGCACTCACCACGCGCTTGCCAAGGAGCATGCGGGAAGCATAAGAAAAGATAAAAGTCGGGAAAAATGGTGATATACTGAAGCAACTAGAGATTAAACACAGCAAATATTTCAAAATTTTTTTTTCATATCAATCTCTATTTTGCAATAAAAATAGGTATCAAATTGCTGTTAACCAAAGCTACTAGAGGACTGTTTCCTTCACTAACCTACATTTTCTTTTACAAACGAACACTACTAACGGAAATTAGTCATCCAAAGTCATGTGAACTAATTAAGATATCGTTAATTAGTTTTCATACTAATTTAAATAAGAAGTAATTTTATGTCATATTATCAATTTCATGACAAATTAGGTTATTTTTACACGTTCACAACAAATAATATTTGTTGTGACTCTAGTTGATACCTTTTTTAATATATTTTGTTCCAAGATCACCAAAAAGTAGAGAAATATAGCAACCTTTCTATTTGTTGTTTTAGGTCATTCCACTCTCAGTCCTCTGAAGAATGCGTTATGTTTTCCTATATTTGCAGGCGTGATGTTTTCCAAATTATTCACATGAACATAAGTTTCAACTCAGTGTGTTGTTATTGTTCTTTCTTGTGATCCCAACTATTATTGCACACTTAACATGACTAGATTGATATACATTTTAGTATTAATATAGAACAATCACATCTTTTATGATTACTAACTTAATGTATTTGTGAGATATAATTATGCAACCTTTGTTTAAGACATTCTTTAAAACTTATTTCACTTACTCGAGATAATTTATACAATTAGATTTTATTAAGTTATGGATAAAATGTAACCACACATCATCTATTATTTCCTTTCTTTTCAATAATGTTTGGTGTTTCTTTTCTTTTTTGTATTTTTAACTTGAACAAGATGGTTAGGAAACATTTTCTCTCCTTTGCTTTACTTGTATTTCCTTTACAATTTAATCACAGTATCACCTCACATTTATTATTTATTCATTATAAAAGATGCATATTTCTTATTCATCATGTAAAAGAATGGACTCCTTAAGTGAAATAAACAAATCCAAAAATATCAACTTTTGCAGCGTATTTTATTTTATTTTTCCATTAGCAATATATTATGTGCTTTTTTTTAAATAGGCCATAATTTCTCTTGTTCAATTCTTGTTCAAAATATTTCAAATTTCAATACCAACACTGTAGCAACTTTCACATAATTCTTGATTCCAAATTGAAAAAAATTTCCTCTCCACTTCTTTGATTTTTCTATTCACTATAGTTTTATGAATAGTTGTCGATGTTACTAAATTCTAATGTAGTCATGCTAATATTACAATAGGCCTCACTTATACTGACACTTTCTAACTTTAGTCTTTATTTTCAATTTTAAACTAATATTCCCTTTTGATTCTAAGCCGACCAACAAGTAATAAATTGAGGAAAAATTTTGGTATGCCATTTTCTTCTCACTCTTCCAATCATTTTTTATTGTTCATTTTTTAATTTGAGTACGTTTTTATAAGAAAGTTAGTTTTAATAGAGTTTAGTCATATTTTTCAAACCTTACTAAAGGGCACTGAAAATGGTGCCTATTTCAGGGTAGGATCTTGTAATTATCCCTTTATATACACTAGCGGGAAAAAAGGATGTATACAGTGATGGAAGCACGATTTTAAGTTTGAGGGAGCGAATAGTCAAGTAAGAAATAATAAAAAAAAAGAAATAATAAAAAAATCATAACAAATGAAGGATACTAAAAATAATTTTAATAAATAACTGAAAAATTGAATATTTTTAATAATCAAAGACATTACATAAAGCAAAACATGAAAATTAATCTTTTCTTCAGGAAGATTGGATATTTGAGATAAGTGTTTTTACTTCTATGGAGCTTTTCTAGTTCATGTATAAATATAATTCTAGTCATGGTTAAATTTCTTTCAGTTTGTTATTTGTTTTTGACGAGGTTTTACCATACATCAAATTTTAATATAAAACCTAAACAACCCCGTTTACTGCAAGTATACAGATCGTTTATCGAGCATAGGGTAGTATAGGTGTCGATCCCATAGGGAAGGGTGTCAAGTACTGGTGATTTTTGAACCCTTCTATTATTTAGACTGTCACAAACATGTAAATTAATCTAACCTACAAACATGAAATAAAATAAATAAAAATAACAATTAAAAGCATCCTCAAGCTATGGAATTCCTTACTACTCTTGCAAATGAAGCTACGGTTGAATTAATGTTATTATTTTGGCTAAACATGGCGTAATTTCCTAATGCATGTGAAACATACTTTCGTAGTGCATCAACTATACTTATAACTAAACCAAACCTACACTTGTGGTTATGGAATTAACTACAAACTCATTTGCCCAATGAAATTACATTAAATGAATCGCTAAAGTCACAAAAGTGCCTCCCTACAATTGTGAAAGAACTCCCTAGGTTTAGCACTTCATGAACTAGTGTCAAATTCTCATTTTCATTTAAACTTAACACCTTGAGATGATCACAATTAATGGCCGGTTAATCATGATTATTAAAAGCCAAAGTGCTAAATACTTGCTCAAATAATAGCATCAAATAACTAAGTAAACATTACAAACAAGATATAGAAAGTTCATCCATAACTCAAGGCATAAACTTAGCTACACATACTTGAATTATACTATAACTACTTCACTAACTATACTAAACTAATGAACTAAGAAAAACTAGTGAAGACTACATTTTTGTAGTGATTCTAGCCTTCCTAAAGTTCTGTTTTAAATGTCTACAAAAGGCCCTATTTATAGATAATTTCATCCATAAGCTTCCAAAATTTCCTCATATGAACACAAGAAAAGTTTAAGCTTCAAAAGTCAAAGAAAATGGCTTCATGAATCTTCATTCTTGAATTGCCTTCAAACATGTCTTCATTCATTGAATCCATTGAATTTCAACCTCAAATGAGTTGTAAAGTTGATGCAAATTGTGTTTTGGATTTGCTATGAGTTGTTTCTTCAACTTTTCAAGATTCTTCACGCAACTATCAGCTGAAATTCATCTGAAAATTGAGCTGGAAGTGAGTTGAAAAATTCTGGAATTAGGCTGCAAGTTGATCAAGTCACTGTTAGGGATCCGCGAGGTAGAGGCTCGTGGATCGCCTCCCCTGTCTCCTCTGAGAGGGATTCGCGAGCTAATCATTTCTTCCAATTATTGCATCGTGTTTCAGGTCACGAATTTGTTCAAAAATTGCAAAATCTGATTTTTTTCGTCGTGAAATTTACTCGTTAAATCCTCCGACTTTTGATCCTTTGATCCTTCGATAATTGAATTGCATTTTGATCATCTCAATTTGGAACTTTATCAACTCCGGATATTTCAATTTTCCAACTTTCTGTCCAAGTTTCTTTGCAAATATCCACTCATTTTCACCTCATTTGATGATTGAGCCATTAACCTGCAAAAACACGAAGTTTTCACTACATTAATCCATAAAAATGTATTTTTTCTATTTAAACCATAAAATGCAAAACTTCATTAGAAACGCTAGTTAATTAGCCATTAAAATAACAAAAACACACAAAAACTACATAATTAAACCTATTAAAAGTATGCAAAATAGACACTCATCAAATTCCCCTACACTTGAATCATTGCTTGTCCTCAAGCAATAAGAAATACAAACCAACAATGATTTAAGTGTTTTGAAATAACCAATGTGAATATTAAAAGTCAAGCTCCACAATTTAGTAATCAACTTTTATGCAAAAATTCCAATTGCCTCAAATACTTATAATAATTAAGTAAAAGAAAGATAATTATACCCTAAATTTAAACAAGTTAAATTCAACTTTTCTCTTTGACCTAATTACACAAAAATGTAACTCATATAGTCAATGCATTGGCTTTCCTCCTTCCACAATTATTTTTTCCTTATTATTTAGAGGGATTATATTTTACTTAAATAGTGGAAAAGTCTTTTGACGCCAAAATCGACACTTTTAGGTAAAAATCTCCGATTACTCAACTTTTCTCTTATTAAATTACTCCTTACTCAAGTACCTTTTTACGCAAAAATCGACATTTTTAGATGAAGATTTCTCGGTTACTTAGCACAAGAATAATTAGAGGTCTTTTTTTTTTTAGAAAGTTCCCTCTAAAACTTAATTCATGGGAAAAGAGCCTTATAGTCTTAACTATATCAATCACATCTTTGTATAAGTAAATAAAAGAAAAGATCTCATTTAACAAGTAAAATTATAAGCATAATTTTCCTCATTTTACAAAATATACTTTCTAAAAGACAATTGTTCAAATCACATAATAACTAATTCCAAAGTCAAATGAAAAGTGAGTTTACCAATTCACATCAAGTTATTTCAAAAGGATAAGAAAATTTGAAAAAGTAATACTTAAAACTTCCTCCCTTGTGGACCAAATTGAAAATTTGTAAAAATTTTAGGGTAATTTCACAATTGTGAACAAGTGTTTGAAAAAATTTTGACAGAGTCTCCCATTAAAACTGGACCAAACTCCCTGCCAACAAACCCAAATTTTCAACAATACAAATCATATAAGCATTTCCAAACACAAGTCAAAGTAATTTAAGCACATAAAGCATAAAAAACATTAAACCACTCCCCCACATTTAAAATACACATTGTCCTCATTGTGTAGTGGAAATATAAAAAGTAAAATAGTGAAACTCCCCAAATAAGTAAAGTAGAGATCCAGAAAGTCCAAAATATCACGATCATCCTCTACAAGTCCACAAATGCTGTATAAGAAAGGAAGGATAATTCATTAGTTTAAAAAGACATAAAAACAATAAAACTAAGGAAAATAAACATGGTCTTCAATTTTGTCCATCTCCCCCTCCTTGATTATCACCATGGCCTCCTTGAATCTGCTCGCCACTGTCTGGAATGTTCAAATGATCTTCTATACGATGTATACGAGTATCCATGGAGTTAAGGTGTGCATTCACTTGATTGAAACCCTTATTAACACGGGTCTCCAAACATCCTATGGCGGCCAAAACATGCTCCCAAATCGACCTTTACCTAGGAGGAGCGGAAGTCGAAGGCCTAGGGTGGAGAATAGCAGTTGAAGGTCCGGGTCCTTCTTCTTCCTCGTCAGTCGTACTGGAAGGTCCACCGGTTTCAAATTGAGACGTAGGCTGAGATTGCCGATTTGTTCCACCTCATCGAAGTTCACCTCCATCCTCTCAAAAAGAAAAGAGAGAAGCCGTGAGAAGCCAAATTGATATGCGGTAGTAGAATGTCTCGCCGCGGTCCTCATATAGCAGATAATAATATTGGGAAGAGGAATGTTGGTAAATGAAGGTATCCGATCATGGAACATCTTATCCAAAAAGTACAGGTCATTCTTCCTCACTTCATTGAGACTGCTCTTCTTGGGAATGGTGTTATGGGCAAACAAGTATGTTATCAATCTCAGTCTAGGGTCAAACTTGTTTGCCTTCACCATGGCGTTCTGCTTGGAGCGAGTAAAATCCTGCTTAATTTGAAATTGAGCCAGTGCATGTCCTATCTCCCAATGCCTATCCGGAGCATGGAATTCTTTCTTCAAATCAACAGTTGGACCGGTATTCCGTACTCCAAGGAACTGAGTCAAGGTGGCTCGCTCAATCTCAATTCACCTTCCTCGAACATAGGATTGAATGTTTTCCCCACTATGCTTGGATTTGTTCACCATATTGGCATAGAATTTCTTTACTAGTTGGGGGTAATAATGATCTGACAATGATAGGATTGGATCCCAACCGAGAATGTCAAATGCCTCGGTGAGTCGGTGTTCGGCATTGACATCGGGAGCCACGTGCATCTTGAAAATGAATCCCTTATGCTTTCTTGCCTCATACCATTCTTGGTTCTCTTTTGAAGTGAATCGAATGGCATCATACTCCCCGGTGGTGGTGGTTCTTTAGTAGCAGTCTGCCTAGGTCGTCGCCTTTGTGGTGGAGGCGATGGCTCACATTACTCCTCTTCACTACTGGGAGTTGAGGATGGTGAACGGCAGCGAATTCCTCCTCTAGTACGTGCCATAATATCTGAAAAATTGTCAAAAATAACAATTTTAAGCACATTTATTAACCAATTAATTTTAACAACTTGTCTAATAGCGATTGAAAGCGTAAAAATCATCAATTTAAGCCACATTCCACCAAATCATCTTCCCCTTTACAAATTTGAAAATGCCAATTTTCATCAAATTTTTTCAAAAATTTCTCTAAATCTCAACACAAATGTACACAACACTCCATATCAAAATTTAAAGTCCATGAATATACTTAAATTCACCAATATTAGCCATTTTCTATAGATAAAATTAAATCCCAAATTAGGCAAAAATTGGTAAAAATTATCAAAATGACTCCAAAATTCCTCATATTTGGAACAAATAGCATCCAAGGATAATTATCAGTTCCATGAAATCAACCAAATACACTCTTAATCATGCCAAGCATTAATTTCACAATATGCATTTTATAGGAAATTTAAGAAATTAAACTTCATTAAAAAAATACCACATTCCCATAATTAATTCACAAAACATGCTTAAACATCATCAATAAGTATAATGGAATCAAGAAACAACAACAATTAACCATGAAAATCGAAATCCAAAATAATTGCAAAATTTGCTCAAGAACATGAAATTGGAAATCGAAATTCGTAGATATAAATTGAGGAATGTTTCCTGGAATCAGTAGAATGATAGATGAGGAGATGATTGATGTAAAAAGCCCCTTCAATTTAGTCCAAAACAACCACGAATTGAAGAAATAAAAATCGGAAACCCTAGCCTCAAGTTCTTCAAAAATCCTATTTTGAGGTGTTTTTGATTGATTATAATCAGATAAAACTGCTATTTGATGTTCATTAGGGGTTAGGTTGATGATTTTTGAGAAGATTAGTAAGGAAAAAGGAGGATTTGGTGAAGTGCATGAAAAAGTGTGTGTTAGTGTGTGTTTTTGCAGGTAAATCGTGATGGAGAAGAAGAAGAAAATGCTTCGCAGCTTTTCATTTTTTAGCTACTGGTAACTGATCCGCGAATCGATCTGTGATGCACGTATCGCGAATTCAGATCAACGAAGCACACTTCGTGTTTTCAACTGGACATTCTCAGAAGTTGATCCGCGAGGCGTACCTCGCGGATTAGCTCGCTGATCGTCAGAAAAATTCTTTGATCTTTATCTGCGTGCCCCAAAGATCTGCGAGGCATACCACACAGATTGGCTCACGGATCTTGTTGGAAATTTGGTTCTGTGATTTTTCTGCAACTGTTTCATTGAGCAACTTTTTCTACTATTTTCAGATTGAAAACCGTACTTATTAATCATGTAATGCACCTTCACTAACATATGTACAATGATCAAAACAACATAACTAACCTCATTTTTTGGATCATTAACAACTAAAAAGCAAATTGAGGTACTAAGTTGTTTACATTTTACTATTCACACCACACCAAAAAGTCAATTTGGCCATGTTTGATTTTCCTACAAAACAAACAAAACAAACACACTTAAAAACATAAAGTACACATATTCAAACATTAAAATTAAACAAAATAACATAAATTTGATGGGTTGCCTCCCAACTAGTGCTTGTTTATAGTCATTAGCTTGACTATAGAACCTTTTTGTCAAGGAGGTTTAGTTAATGAGTAATCTACCATTTGAAGGTTAGGTGGATCATTAAAAGATGACTCAATCATGTAAGTCATATCATCAAATGATAAGAAAGAAGGAAGAGGTTTACCAATTTCAAGTGTTTCATAGATATTACCTTGTTCCACCACTTGAGAACTTACCAAAGGAGTATCCATGTGGCCTTCTTAGGGTATTATGATCTTGGAATCGATACATTTACCACATTCCTCAAAAGGGGTTATATAAATATCATTCATGCTTGCCTTTTAAGGTTCAAAATTCATTCCAAAAACATTATCATGTGAAATGGACATTTCATCATTAAAATGCAAATAAGATTCATCATGGTTATCCAAATGTATTCCACTTTCATACTCAACATTCTCACCATTGAGATTAGGGTCAATTTGCATTTCACTACATGAAATAACTTCACACAAAGCATGCAATTGGTCATGTAATCCTTCAAAGTTAGAAACTAATTCATCTAATCTTTTCTCAACCCTATCAAAATGATTGAAAGTTTTATTAGCTAACTTTTCAATGGCCACTTCCCAAGATGGTTTAGAATCATTAGCTAATCTTTTTTGCTCCAAAGATAAAGGTGGATTAGCTAACTTTTCTATAGCTTGTGACAGCCCACCTCCCCCTAGGGCGAACCAAAGGGTTCGGCGGACCGCCTGCCCAACTCTCGCCAGGACTCACTCACTCGAATGACTAGTAACCCTTCGAAAGTGAACGTGATTAACCATTTCAATCCAAACCACAAATAATAACATCACTAAATTCAACTTACAACTCAAATTCTCAAATTACCATAAACCATCAAATTCATCTATTAATTTCGATCTTATACAAAGCGAGGAAATCCTACAAAAGTACTAGCTTCCTCGATTCACGTGCCCCACCTCGAAACCTGTTAAGAAAAACAAATTGGGGTGAGCTAATGCTCAGTGAGGCCAAGAAAACATGCAAGCATGCAGGCTCAAGAAAATGACACCTTTATTAAACAAGATAAGTAACCAGAACTTTGAACAAGAATACAAATACAGTATTTAATTACACATTAAATAAAGGATACAGGGGCTCTCAGGAGCCAAGTTCCACGAATCTTGATCACATTCCAAATAGTTGACACTCCGTCAACTTTCTTATCCATGTAGAGCTCCACTTGTCAACCATCTCCGTCCACCGTTTCACCCCCCCAACCGGGCCCGCTCGTCAAAATAGAAAATTTGGTAATACTCGAGTATACCCAGGTAAGTAGTCGGCGAGCGCACTCCAACCGACGAAAATATGTGAAGACTCATGATTTACCAATCCCTCGGCCAAGCCCTTGCCGGCCCGAGGTGAAAGGTTTACCAATGAGGTTTTGGGCGTCCCCAACAGGTTTAAATAGTAAGTAAGATGATGAGACAACGCTCAATCATCAAATAAGTACAAGTACAATTGCAAGTCATTTCAAGTACAACAAATACAAAAGCAAGTCAAGTCAGTAAGAGAGGTTTGACGAGATAAAGACACGTCATGCCAAGTTTAATAATTCAATCAATTTAAACATGTAACAGGTCAAGAAAGTCAACAAATCATGCACTTGACACTCACCAAATAACCGAGAGCAAGTGAGAAAATTCAGGAGGTCATACAAGCGTCTCGGTGTCCACGTGATCACCTGAGATATGAAAATCCCTTTTCAAACATGAAATGACGCGACGTACATATACTCAATGCTAAAACTCTCGAGAAAAATTTATAAACACTTAAAATAGCAAAAGGAGCACATGCATGGGCATTAAACGAAAAACGGACGAGAACGAAACGAAAACGGAAAATACACACTAAAAGGTGTAAAAGACAGTTTTGACACTTTGTACGCCGTTACCCATAACTCAGGATACAAGTATCAGATTAGAGTGCACGAGGTGCCGTTTCGAAGCTAAGAGAACAAACTACAACTTTCATGAAGACAACTTCTGCCTAGATTCACTCTTTCTAGGTCAAAAATGCGGAAACAGGTCCAGGAATTTCAGTATCAGGATTTCCAACAGGTTTGATTCAAACGATCATAACTCAGCGTTCACAAATCCAAATCAAGAAATTCCAAAGCCGTTAGAAATATAACATACAAGGCTACAATTTGTAAGAGACATAAAAAGCAAAAACATTCATTTTCCTGGTCAAAATGACCCATTACTGTAGCAAAATACGATTCCTGACAGAAACAGGGCATCAAGGGTAATTTAGTCATTTCACATGCTACAGTGCTCCGATTCATCTGAAAATTTACAGGTAGAATCCTCACTCAATTCTATACAACTTTCATGCTTTAGGCTAAGGCTAATTCAGCTCCCAACATCCTCGAATATACCAAGCAAATTCGGACAGAAAATGGACAGAAATTCTTGGCTGAAATTTTGAGAAGCAAAACACCAAATCCAAGCCATCTAATCATCCCCTAGGACACACATGAGCATGAATTCAACTTCCAATCATCAATTCCCAACATTAAGTCTTGCAACTAATGAAACCCTAACCCTAACTCTTGGCCAAGGTTCAAGACAAGCAAAACAATAAAACCAATCCATGGAATCATCTCACAAGCCAAGTATAAGCATGAATCAAGCCAACAAAACCACCAAATCCAACAATTACACATTATCATCAAAATTCTAGCTTATATACAAAGGGAAAAATACCTTCTTGGCTTATGGTTTTGATGAAATTGCAAGCCCAAGATAGTCCACTTAACCTCCTAACTCAAGCTTCAAGATTGGATGGTTGAAAGTTGCAAGAAACTCCAAGCTTTTCTTCTTTTTTCCTCTCTTTTTTTTTCTTCTTTTTCTTCTCCTTTCCCACGGTTTTCCTCTCTCTTTTTCCCTTTGCTTGGCCGGCTCCCTTAAGCTATTAAATAGCTAAAAGATTACCTCAATTAGATATTTTTACCTAGTCAAAGTTTGGTCAAAATTATCATACTTTGTTTTCCACTCTTGCCCACATGATTTCTTTTCCTATCAAATTAGTCCATAGGTACTCAATGTAACCTAGCCTATCAAAGCTTAATCACACTTACTTAGGCCACTAATCACCCAATTACCCTAATAACTCTCGTGCGCGTACAAATGCACACTGAAAATTCATGAAATAACAAACGTTTGACTTGTACATATAATTAGGGTTTCGAGAAAATATATTAGGGTTAGTACATTTAGGGTTTAGTGTGCAAACAAATTAGGGTTTTGTCAAAATTTAGGGTTTCCAAAGCAAATTAGGGTTTAAATTTCAAATTAGGGTTTTCAGACTTGTAAAACAAAATAGTTAAAACAAAACACTTTCAGAAGTAAAACAAACCATATAAACACCTTGGAAAGCAATAATTACTACAATTAGCACTATTTAATATTTTTCAAAACTTGGGAAAAATCGGGGCCTTACATAGCTAATTCCTAAGATGGCTTTGATTCAAGTTGAACACAATTAGGTTAGTAATTATAAAAACATGAAGAATCATCATAAGCACATTGATTATTCCAATCATATGCATAAGAATTACCACAATTAGCACCATATTGATCAAAATAAGAATTGTAATGCTCAAATTCATCATAATAATCCACATGTTGTACTTGAATACATGTGTATGCATCATGATTACTTCCACACAAGTCACAAACCACATAATTAGAATTAAAAGCATTAGCATTCCTTTTTTGTTCAAACAAATTTGTAATGGTGTCCATTTACACATTTAATGTAATATAATCAAGTTTAGCCTCAATGCTTCTTGTGCAATTTTCAAATGACATACCTTTGGACATCCTTTGATTATCTCCATAGTTATAGCCATGAAAATTGTAGGGGTCCATTGTCAAACTTCCTTTTCTCAAGTTTTAATCCACATCCTTGCTATCCTTCATTAAAACCTAAAAATGTTTTCAAAAACTTTAAAAGCAAGATTAGTGAAGAAGAATAACTAATAATACATAAACTAAAAACAAAGAATATAAAAATGTCTAAAGTAATAAAGTTGTTCTTAGCACCGATATTGAACAAATCATTCCCCAGCAATGGCGCCAAAAACTTGACGAGGTTTTACCATACACCAAATTTTAATACAAAACCTAAACAACCCTGTTTACTGCAAGTATACAGAACGTTTATTGAGTATAGGGTAGTATAGGTGTCGATCCCATAGGAAAGGGTGTCAAGTACTGGTGATTTTTAAACTCTTCTATTATTTAAACTGTCACAAACATGTAAATTAATCTAAACTACAAACATGAAATAAAATAAATAAAAATAACAATTAAAAGCATTCTCAAACTATGGAATTCCTTACTACTCTTGCAAATGAAACTACGGTTGAATTAATGTTATTATTTTGGCTAAACATGGCGTAATTTCCTAATGCATGTGAAACATACTTTCATAGTGCATCAACTATACTTATAGCTAAACCATATATGCACTTGTGGTTATGAAATTAACTACAAACTCATTTGCTTAATGAAATTATATGAAATGAATCGCTAAAGCCACAAAAGTGCCTCCCTACAATTGTGAGAGAACTCCCTAGGTTTAGCACTTCATGAACTAGTGTCAAATTCTCATTTTCATTTAAACTTAACACATTGAAATGATCACAATTAATGGCTGGTTAATCATGATTATTAAAAGCCAAAGTACTAAATACTTGCTCAAATAATAGCATCAAATAACTAAGTAAACATCACAAACAAGATATAGAAAATTCATCCATAACTCAAGGCATAAACTTAGCTAAACATACTTGAATTATACTATAACTACTCCACTAACTATACTAAACTAATGAACTAAGAAAAACTAGTAAAGACTACATTTTTGTAGTGATTCTAGTCTTCCTAAAGTTCTTTTTTAGATGTCTACAAACGGCCCTATTTATAAATAATTTCATCAATAAGTTTCCAAAATTTCCTCATGTGAACAGAAGAAAAGTTTAAGTTTCAAAAGTCAAGGAAAATGGCTTCATGAATCTTCATTCTTGAATTGCCTTCAAACATGTCTTCATGCATTTAATCCATTGAATTTCAACCTCAAATGAGTTGTAAAGTTGATGCAAATTATATTTTTGATTTGCCATGAGTTGTTTCTTCAACTTTACAAGATTATTCATGCAACTATCAGCTGAAATTCATCTGAAAATTGAGCTGGAAGTGAGTTAAAAAATTCTAGAATTAGGTTGCAACACGGATCCGCAAGATGGATCCGCGAGGCAGAGGCTCGTGGAACCCAATCACTGATCATCGCCCCTATCTCCTCTGAGAGGGATTCGCGAGCTGATCATTTCTTTCAATTATTGCATCGCATTTCAAGTCGCGAATCTGTTCAAAAATTGCAAAATTTGATTTTTTTCATCGCAAAATTGACGCATTAAATCCTCTGACTTTTGATCCTTTGATCCTTCGATAATTGAATTGTATTTTGCTCATCTCAATTTGGAACTTTATCAACTCCGGATATTTCAATTTTTCAATTTTCTGTCCAAGCTTCTTTGCAAATATCCACTCATTCTCACCTTATTTGATGATTGAGCCATTAACCTACAAAAACATGAAGTTTTCACTACATTAATCCATAAAAATGTTTTTTTCCTATTTAAACCATAAAATACAAAACTTCACTAGAAGCTCTAGTTAATTAGCCATTAAAATAACAAAAACACACAAAAACTACATAATTAAACCTATTAAAAGTATGCAAAATAGACACTCATCAGTTTTCTATTTGTATAATGTTTTCCTAATTTTAACTAACAAAGAGACAGTTTGGTTAATGAATACCTATTGGCCACTCTAAAAGGAGGAAGATTCAGGTGTTAATTTTTTAGAAAAGTGTATTGAATTCAGAAAAGTATCATAACAATTCAAGGGTGCAATAAAATGCAAATGTGAGTATTTATATAATAATTTAGGTGTGATTTAAACATCAACAAGTGCCTACTAATGGGCATTCATTAAAAAAATGCACAAAAATGAAAGTAAGAGTTTGTTTATTTTATGAACTTATATAAAGAGAAATTAGTGTTTTGTTAAGGTAATATATGAAATTTATCTTATTAACCTTAAAGTTGTAATAATGGTAGATTACAAGAAAGTAAAGTTGATTTCTTATATGTTACTTTTTAATATAAGGAAAATAGAGTTATTTTGGATACTTTTGAAGGAGTAATTAAAGAAAATAAACAACATAACTAATGATAAACATGTTTGTGGGGAGAGGCAAAGTAATAGAGTTTTAATTAAAAACTAATACTATATGCAAAATTTTTAGAAAATGCCCATCCCCTCTGTGTCCGTCATTAAGCGTGCAAATGAAGAAAAAAATATTTTTATTAAAATCAATGGAAATTATTAGAAGTTTGAATTTTTTTCCAAACAAACAAAAAAAGAAATTATTAGAAGTTACTAAATTTAAGTAGTTATCTTTAGTATATCTTTACTTTTTTAAGAATAAAAATTAAAAAATTAAAAAATGATACCAAGTTTTAACACCAAATTTATTTGTTGGTATTTGCCCCTTTGTATTTGCCCCTCTAGTTTTGCACTCAACACATTTTTCTTATTCATTTTTGCTTGAATCCGAACACGTTCCATTTTCTTCAATGTACATGCGAGTCTGCATTCCCTCTCCAAATTCAAGAGCATGTGTCATGCATTTATAACCATTACATGTGTCATTCTCTTGTCCCGCTACCTATGGTAGGAACTAGGGGTGTGCATCGAATTCGGTGATTCGGGTGGATGAATTTGGTAATTTTCAGTAATTTGTATGTAACATGTTCGATCGAATTCGAATTCGAATAGCCAGGAATCGAATTCGAATTCAATTCGAAATGAATTCAAATTCGGTATTAATTTGAATTTGACTGAAAACAGCATCCAACAATCAGAGATTCAAAATATCAGACAGAGCAGCTTGTTCAGCGAAAATGAAACACGAAAACATCATCCAATTTACAGTTTTGCACACACATTCAATTTTGGCACAACCAAAACCAACCAATTCAAAGATTTTCAACCAGATTTCCAATTTCCATCCATCCAGAACAAAGAAAACATGAAAACAACATCTACATATGAAATATCCAATCATCCATCATCCATATCAAATTCATACAAATAAATAGCCATTAACCAATATCCAACAAAGCAAATTCGACCAGCAATACCACAAATCAAACTAATCATTAGAAATTAAGAATAAAGTTTAACTTTAACCATATTTCCAATTTCCATGATTCCATCCATCCAGAACAAAGTTAACAGCATTCAGTGTTGGCTTCAAGTCTTAAACATCAAGTATTGTTGATTCAGATCCTTCCTTGACCAAACCTGCAATGGAAGAGTAAATGACAAAGTAATCAAGTGCATTAAATTATAACTTTTCAACTGAAAAAATAACTAAGTTTTAAAAGTAATAGTGATGATAGTTTACCAGATTCAAAGGCCTCAAGTTCCTCTAAACTTTCTTCCATTGAATTCTGTCATTGATGATCTAAGCCAATCTTGAGTACATATCAAACATTGAACAATTCAAGGGGTCAAAGAGCTCTAAATGCATCTAGAATGCGACCTCTGGTACTACAAACAGACTCGAAAGTGACCGTAGAGATTGAATAGCCAACACATCACGGGCCATTATTGAGAGGATTGAAAATCTAACACTATTAACTTTCCACCACAAAGAATATCAAACTTCAGTTTCTCATCGTCATCCTCACAATCCTCATTCAAATATTTGTCCAATTCAGATTTATTATCCCTCCCTCCAAGTTCAGTTTTCCTTTTTTTGAATTCCATTTTGTACCTATCATTAATCCTTCATCTCCATCGACTGAGACTTGTTGTGAAGAAATGGGTGAAGTAGAAAAGGAAAAAGAAAAGGACTCATGTGCACTGTGGAGCCTTTTATATTCATTGAATAATTCAAACATGGAATCTTTTGCAAGCATAGCTACAACTCCACCATCTAATTCCCCATACATTTTTGAGAGAACAAATTCAAGATACTCAAATTTAGTACGAGAATCAAGGATGGATGAAATAAAGATCAACATGTTCATTTTTTCAATCTTACCCCAATATTTATCATATTTGTCATTCATTGTCCGTGCCATGGAGTTTAACTCAACATTTGGACTTTCCACCATTTCGTTCAATAGCCCATTAATGTGACTAAGATTATCGAAAAAATTATGACAAGTCACATATTTTGTTCTGGACACTTTAACAGTCAACTCATAAAAATTTTCTAAAAATATAACAAGGTATCAAGCCTTCTTCCAATCAGATTTTGTCGGCAAACAAGTTAGTTCTGAACTCATATAAGGGTCTTGTTCTTCAAATCTTTCAAATGCTCTTTCATACTTAGAAGCCGTGTCCAACATCATATAAGTGGAATTCCACCTAATAGCAACATCTAAACTCAACAACTTTTTACATTCAATTTTTTCAATTTCTGCACATTCCTTGAATTTTTTTCAACCTCATTGGTGACTGCCTGACATACCTAACAGCTGCCCGAGTACTATCTATTGAATCCCCAAGTTTTTTCAACCCATCATGGACAATTAGATTAACTATATGAGCAACACATCTTATATAAGTCCATTTTCCTCCCAAAATAGTTTTTCTCCAATTCTGCAATTTACCCCGTAAGTATTGAACTGTCGTGTTATTAGAGTTAGCATTATCAACTGTAACAGTAAATACATCATCAATTCCCCACTCTAACAGACATTTTTGAATATATTTCCCAATTTCAGTCCCTTTGTGATTACTAATTGGACAAAAATTGAGTATCTTTTTGTTTAATTTCCAGTTATTGTTAATGAAATGGGCAGTAAGACACATGTAATTGATACACTGTATGGAAGTCTATGAATCTGTAGTTAAACATATCCTATCACTTTTATTTTTTAGCAGCTGTTTTATTTTATTTTTTTCATCCAAATATAATTGATAGTAGTCCCTAGTAATTGTCCATCTAGAAGGAATTTTGAAAGATGGACAAGCTGTACGCATAACAAGCTGAAAATCCTTTCCTTCTACATGCTTAAAAGCAAGCTCATCAACAATTATCATGTATGCTATACTTTTCCTAATAGCCTCAGGGTCATATTTCCAATTCATAAGAGCTGTCTTAACCTCCCCCATCAGTTTCAGTTTCTCTTAAACACAATGTGGCTTGACTGGAACCCATGTTATTAGGATTTGAAGCACATTTCTTAACATGTGTATTAAGGGGAGAAGTTCCATGAGCCTTAGAATCAGCAGGGATTGCTTTCTTACAGTATTTGCAGATTGCATGTTGAACTCCTTTTATGTAATCTTCTTCAAAGTGATCCCAAACTGCAGATCTCTTCTTGTAGTGCCCTCTCTTCTTGGACATGGAAGATTTCTCAAGACTGTCTGTGACTAAATGTGCAGGGGGTACATCAGAAGAATCAGCATGCTTATTATTCTCTGAACTGAGATTCATTTCCTCAGATATTTAAAAAAATTTGTGATAAGAAATCAGTAACAAAACTTATAGAAATCAGTAAAGCTATGTAGGAATCAAAACTTCTAAACTTGTAGAATATATCCAATGAATCACAGACAAATCCGCACGCAGTTTTATATACAATGAATCTAGGGAATCAAAACTTCTAAACTTCTAGACATTTAGACAAATCCGCATGCAGTTTCTATATCTAATGAATCACAGAGAAAGGCGTAGAAAGGTAGGAGACCAAATCAGTCAAAAGGATAATAAGCAATCATCTGTTTTATACACTGGTTAGCAGTATTGGATATATTCTATGAAGTGGTGAAACACCTTCTCCAATCAGTAACTGGTTTTCTGATAACATACCATTGTACTCTAGCATAGAAGAAGCTTGAGGACTCAGCAGGCACAGAAGGCAAGAAAGAAAGTAATTATCTAGATATGAAGTGGTGGCTTTTCAACTTAACTAATTTTATAGAGTTCTTTCTTGATGATTAGGAGTGGCCAGAAGGGAATAGTTAGGTCCCAGTTGGTTCACGAGAGTCTTATAGCAGCCACAAAAGTCATGATGAACTCGTATCCCGAATCCAGTCAAACAACAAGCATATGGGAAGATGTGCTGCATGCATGGCTACTCTATCCACACCTAGCAACTACCAAGTTAGTAACCACAAATTATGTCATGTTTTCCTGAGCTATAAATCAGCAACACCCTCCTCAACTGTTGAAAATACGGTTTGATATATGAAGTAGTAATTAGTGCATTCATGTGAAAAGCTTTCGGATGTCTTGGTCACAAAGCTATTAACAGGTAAGGATGCCATGGAATAAGCACCTCAGTTGTTTCACACAAAGCAGGATAATAAGCAATCATGTGTTTTTATTCTACATGAAAGTTGATAGTCATACTTCAGCTACATGCATTATGAAGATAAGAGGAGGAAGATTATCTACTGAATTTTTCCCCCAAAAAAAAAAATAAAATAATAAAAGAATCCAAATACTGATATGCTCACAATCAAAAACAAGATTCACAATTACTAGTAAAAAATATGCATAATCCAACCCAGCTAGCTGTTTGTGAGCATTATCAAAGACCGAAGCTACTAGCATGTAATCAAGACACTAAACAACGGTGAACTTACATTTTGCCAATTTTTCTTGGGCAATGAGACAAGAAGTTGACACACCATTTGGACATTTTGGAGAATGTAAGAAAAGAAATGTCATTGTTATGTTCAGAATTTAGGGCAAATGGAATTAGGGCAAATCAATAATGTCGATTTCATTTCTTCTTCACAATAATATAAAGTAAACAATTAGAAAATCAGGGCAAGAAGCAAGAGCTTAAGGTTTACCTCAAACAAAATTTAGGCCTGACCCGCTTCACTTGCAACTCGCATGGACTGCCGGACTAGAATGGCTTGTCAGATGCAATGGTGAAAGCCTCAGAGAAAGAACACGGCGACAACGCGAGAGGGAGAAGGAAGTGGGTGCTGAGAGTGAGTGACGGAGTGAGAGACTGAGATGGTGGATTGGTGTGTGACTATGTCTGTGAAAGGGCAAGAGGCTGAGAAGCGAGAGCGACGAAGAGAGAGTGAGAGAGCCGAGAGGGGAGCGGGGAAAGAGAATTAGGGATTTAGGGATTTTGGGGTTTTTTTAATTTTGTTTTGTATTGTATATTATTTTAAAATTTTCAGACCTATGGTATGTATATGTGTTATTATGTGTATGTATTGTATTTTATTATATCTATATGTACTTTGTCTATGTAGCATATATTTTATATATTATTATATTTAATGAATTCGAATTCGGTCAATCCGAATTCATAATTCTCAATACCGTTTTCGAATCTAATTCGATACAAATGAAATCGGGGTATCTATTTCACTGACCGAATTACCGAATTACCGAATTCGAAATTCCGATTTTAATTTGAAATAGGTCGGTAAATCGGTTTTCTGCACACCCCTAGTAGGAACAGCTAACGCGTTCCTACAATAAAGGGATCCCCGAGAATACAAGGCTGGTTTAGCACTAAAGGCTGCTATCTTGACGAAGACCAGTTGTCAATTGTTTTGGACACTGATGCATGTACAATAGCTATCTTGGTCACCACAAAATAGCAGATAGCTACCTTGACCAAGGCTGAAGGATGCTATCTTGATGAAGACCTGTTGTCAATCGTTTGGCCAATGAAGCATACACACCATTCATTACGGTTCAAGTACTAAATCCACTTCTCTCTGCTTAATTTCCATCCAAACAAGGGGTGAATAGTAAGAGAGAATTATTATTATGATATTTGACGTCCTATCTGCTAATTCCATTGATTTAATTATTTTTTTCTTTAGTTTAACAGAGACTTTAAAACTTATTAAGGAATGGGGAACAAAATACATTGCAATTATCTGATGGACGACCTCATTTAAATCAAGTCTGCAAATTTAGAAAAGGCTATTCTTGATGTCAAAAGATACGAAGTTTTTTTTTTTGGGGTACTATTTTTCCTATAAAACTAGTGCAGTTTTAGTGTTAAACTATTTCCTTTTCAAGCAACAAAGAGAGAATTGCAGACTGCAAAAGCATACTAGCAAAGCACAAAATTTACATTTTTCGTACTCAATACCTCCTCTTGTCCTGCCTTCACAATGTTCTTCAGTGAAAGGAAGCAAGGACAATATGGAACTGCATAACGATAATGCTCACATGCAATATAAAGCTGAGACGATGGTTGACCTCTTTTCTTCCGGACTATAAGAAAAAAGGGACCCATATTCTGTACACATAAAAATTTCTCCTGCTCTCCAAATTATGACGGGAACATGCAGGTTTCCACACACATGAAGTGGAATGCAACTTTCCGTGACACACTCTTCAGTCCATGATTCTTACAACTCCATATTCCTTCATTAACCAAATATCTAACACATGACAGAAAACAATTGGATAGATGTGATAGATACAACGGCAATCCCTCAAAACCCCCAAACCCATCTGACCAATTTCAACTACCAAACCATGAGGTTGTGGAATGGGCTGGATCCTTTCCTCACCAATGTCAAATGAATACAAGAAATCGGCCCTAATCATATAGTCAGTCATCCAATGAAGAGCTCCATTAACAGTACAAATCCGGTATCTATAATATGTTCGATCCATAAATTGCCTAGCATGCGGAAGAGGGACATTTTCCTCTAAGACCCTCCAATCATTATCCAAGCCAATTATACAAACCTGAGCTTCAGTCTTATCCGGATTCCATCTTCTCCTAGTAAGGATTCTAAAGACCTTATACTCTTCGGTTCTTGGACTAAACCCAAATCCATAAGCAACCTTACTGTCTTTTTCCTTTATATTTGACAGCGGAAGCATAGCATATTCCCCAAGCAATGGATTACATACCTACACCTTACACTTATGCTCATTGAAACTATAAGCAGAAAAACAAAGCAATCCATTGCAAGAACCAAACAAAGTCACGATCCCCTGACTAATCCCATGTGGGATTCGAAAATTTTTGGGACTATTTTGTGGACAGCAGTAGTTATAATCAGCTTTGAGTTCAAGAAAACAAAAAGCAGACTTTCCAAAGGACACTACAATACTACTGAAAGGTGGCTTTGATAGATAAACATTGGCAAAGTCAGTGTCTGAGGAAATAAATTTGTACCATTCCTTGCAAACAAGTTTGCAGCTGAGAATTGTGGTGATTGGAAGCCTTGAAAAGATATCAATCAAAATACATGTAGGAAGGTCCAGAACTGAGGCTGTAATTCCGCAAGAAATCCAATTTCCTGCTTGCAAAAGCGAGCCAATTGAGCTTAATCTTCTTCTTTTCCACACCATCACTGGGAATTAAGATTTTGTACCCTGCACTGGGACTAGGGTTCAATTGATTACCAAGAAAACTATTGCTTATATGCAATTTGGGGATGGTTTGTGGGAGTGAAATGTGGGTGGAGGGAGCTGAGTTGGGCTGGATTTGGGATTTCAGTTTGATGGGCTATTTGTCAACCCACAAAATCCGTCTGCGTGCTCTTTTTTTTTTTTTTGACCCTTCTTATTTAATTCCCTTATACCCAAAAATATACAACATCTTTTTTTTTTTTTCAGGGTTTCCCGCAGGGAGTGAACCCCGTAGACTAATCCCCCGCCCCCTGCAACTTGCAGGCAGCGGGACTCGAACCAAGGGTAACGCCCCATTTTCAACAACTCCATGCCACCAGACCAAGCTCCGGGAGGCAAAAAATATACAACATCGATAAATAAGGAACAATGAAAAAATAATCTAACGAAAATATGATTAGAGGAAGAAATTTAAAAGAATGATGAAAAGTATTCGGCTTGATAATTTATGAATTTAAGGCAATATGTAAATTAATCAAGTAAGTAAACATTGAATATCTGTGGAATGTCTTCCCTTAATTTGCCATATTTTCCACGAGGGCATAAATATTTATTCTTTGATCTCTCTTTATTAACGATTGGAGAAGGGATTAAAAACTTGAAAAACTATGTAGTCAAGGGTAGTAAACTAAACTAATGCCAACATATATGTCTGGCTTTTTCTCTTAGGATATCGAAACATATCTGTCTTTTTCTCGTTCAGACAAAATAACCGAACTGGTCAACATATATGTTTTACTGGCCGGGCTCAGGCGGTTTTAAGTGTTCACTGTTTAACTCATTTGAAACAGTTTCTGCCATCCTACCAAATTCATGAAAAACAGCAATTGACATTGCAAGCAAAAGTGCGAAGCATAGAATGCCAAAGCTAGTTGGCTTTCCTTGTTTTACCATAACTAATTGCCTAAATGTCAAGATTCAAATGAACAAGTCCTGTTTATGAGTCTGCTACATTTGAATCACAGGTATCATATGGGATAGCCGTAGAGTCAACGTTATGAACAGAGCACAAGCCTTTTGGCTGCTTCTCATGTTTACCGAAGTTGAACAAAGAAAACATAAAAATGGGACAAAGGGGACCATCCAAAATTCTTGGGTTCTCGAGTCCACCTTCGGAGTTCATTACTATAACTGCTGCGCATTTATCCCGTAACATTCAAGCGGCCCTGCCAAAATTGATTTTCGCGCTATGTTGAGCTGGAACCTGCCATCTTTCTACTAAATGTCGGATGGCAGGTGACCCGCTTAAGCAGTTAAAAGATCATTAGCCACCTTAACTAGTTGAAAGATGAGAAAGGGTGAAAGGACCCAAATGAATCACGCCTCTCACATCTTTGAAAAGCCAATCACACTCTGATTACTCCATAATGGTCTCCTACTTGAACTTGGGAAGCCTGATATTAATAATCTCCTGAATGAATCCAGTCCCTCGTGCAAGTTGAATCAGACTAAAGCTTTAGCTTCAACTAGAAAATGAGACAACCTTCGTGCAAACCTGGGCTAGCGCACTAATTTCGTTAACATCCTCGAGAAAATATCCACGACCAATTCCAATTTATGGAGATTATGGAGTCCATCGCGATTCTCTTAGTTACCGCGAGAGGAGTAGAATATTCCTCAGAAGCTGATGGCGGAACAAATGAAGTGCAACATGCGGAGGCGTTTTCATATTTACAGTGACTGTCAGCGAATGTCTCAAGAGGTTCTTTAATACGGAGTTGAATTTGCAATTCGATCAGCAGCTCAAGCGACCAGCTCTTGTTGATAATTGGGTACAAAACAATTATCACCTGTATTATTTAACCAATCTTTGAGCCACTACTCCTAGATATCCCTTCTCTCTTTACCAGAATTAATCAACGTTGAACTCCAACGAAGGAGGCATCCTCCACACTCGCTTATTTTTTAGAGTTACTTCACCGTCCAATTAGAATGGATAGGATGTGGACTCGTCATCATGATGATCATGGCATATGGGATAGGTGATAATTATATATTTAGTCAGTCAAACTCGGAGTTACGGGTCTTGGGTTCAAGACTTTTCATTTATTAAAAAAAAAAAAAAGGAAACTTGAATTACAGGTGGAATAAATTAAATGCAGTGTAGGTTGTAAGCAAAAGGTGCTTTGTCTCCTTACAACTCCTGCGTGCTTCAATCCTAGTGGAATTGCATCCTATACTTGGAATCCTGGTAGAATTGGAGGAAATTCTAAAACTGTGATGGAAAAAAAAGTTTCTATAAAAGGGGTTGTTTGCAAAAGAGTTTCTGACATTGTGATTTTCGCATTTGACAAATGCGAGTTCAGTGAAACTCGCATTTGTCAAATGCGAGTTATGGTAATTTCGGACGAAAAAAAAAAGCGGAAAGATTATATTTTCCACGTGTGAAACTCGCACTTGACAAATGCGAGTTTAGTGAAAGTCGCATTTGTCAAATGCGAGTTTAGTGAAAGTCACTAAACTCGCATTTGTCAAATGCGAGTCATGGTAATTTCGGACGAAAAAGAAAAAAGCGGGAAGGAATATATTTTTCACGTGTCATAACTCGCATTTTGTGCTGATTTTTCTTTTTTTTCCATTTCTGATGCAATTATTTTTTTTCCCTTTGTGTTGCTTTTTTTTTTTTTCAATTTCTGATGCAAATTTTGTTTTTCCATTTCTGTTGCATACTTTCTTTCCATTTCTGCTGCTAATTCTGTCCCTTTTTTTTTATCGTGCATTACGACATTTATGTTTCATGTATTACAACTGCATAACAGTTGTAAATTGTAACCACTTATTAAAGGAATAAAACTATTCTATAAATTACTGAAGAATTTTCACTGTCCAAGATACTTTTACATAAATTCTGTTACTGTCACTAAACAATCCACAAAATATGTTACACAAATTAACCAATACAAGAAGAGATATATGCCACAGCTATTGCTTCATAAATCAAAAAAACTGACAGGTGTCAAGCCTGTGCAATAATAAATACCTACTCCAGGAAATATAAATTTTGAGTATAAGGGTGACTAGGATCGTCTCATCAGGGACTGGGGAAAATTCGTTTCTTTTCAAGCACGGAAAATGGGGGGATTTTTGAGATGAAAGGAATTAATTAAAAATCAAACAACAAAGCTAAATAACTAAAATAAGAGAGAATGAAATATATGAGAGATGAGTTCTAACCAAAGATCCAACTACTCAGATACAGTCCATATACCTGATCATTGATGCAATATTAGTTCAGTTAAATCAGTAATAGGTTGGTTATAGTCGCCGGAAACCTCTCAAACGACCAACTCTTTCTTAAATTTTAGGTAAGTAAGGTACGCCCGTTAAATACCCCTAATTAAGAAACAACCTTAGGTACGCCCGTAGGATTTAATTCCTCAATTGTACTAAGAATTAGAAAAGCCCAAACCCTAACCAACAAACACACTACCAGGGTTCATTTAGATTAGATCACATGTTCCCCCAACATGCGTACACGTCAGTTACCAACTAATATTAATATACTAAATAATTACGGATTTAGCAAATTAAATTGGCGATAGATTATCAAGTTAATATGAATATCGGGCCCTTGACATTCATCTAACAAAACAATCATATTAACATAAAACAGAGAATGTATAAATACTAAAGATTTAAACGAACAAATAACAAATCGATTAGATCTCACAGATATGTTGGACTGCGTCGTTGAGTTGATCTTTGACTAGACAAGGAACTTAGCCATGCATGACATGAGACATTTGACAAGAAATTGCAATAATAATCGTCAAGGCCATCCGTGAACTCCTTCTTTTTAATTGAGAATAGCGAAAGGAAAAATAAGAAAAGGAAGATGAATGCTCCTAATTGTTTTCCATCCGAAGTGCTCAATTGGAGAAAACTGCCTAACCTATCAACTACTACTACTTATATATACTCCGTGGGCTGGTTCCTTGGTCAAAGGGGAGAATCCCAATCCAAATCCAAAAGGGAAAAACTTCCCCTTTTCCTTCAATAGCCACGGTCAACCCCAAACAGAAAATAAGAAACTTCTAAAAAGATATCAAACTCTAACTTTCCTAATGCAAATAGTAAAGTAATTTCCTAATACAAATAAACTACTAAATAAGAAAACAAGATACTAATTCCAGCATGTCCTCAATTTTTGGAACTCTTGATTCTTGGAAACTGCCATGTAGACCTGGGATCTTGCCACCTCAGCCAAGAACATCCATATTAAGCGTGTTCGCGCCTAACTGTTAGGACCTCTTCTGGAATTTCAGCCATTTAGCATCCTTTTTCACAATTTCCTGCATTTAACTATCAAATACACAATTCAGTAGAATTCACCTAATAATGCCATTTTAGCCTAGATAATTAGGAAATATTAACACAATTAATCAACTAAAATGCAACCTATCATTCTCCCCCACACCTAAATGATGCTTGTCCTCAAGCATATCCCAACTTAGAAAAACAACCAAGATGTAGAGCAATCATAGCAAGTCATACCAATCAGGGTATCCCACAATCCCCAACAATTTCATTAAAAATCAGAATATGCCAATTTTGACAAACCTCACAAAGGAATTTAGAAAATACACTCATCCACTTCAAGATGTATAGGATATGGCATATCACTCAATTCAACACTATGGAATGACATTACCATAAGCTTACTCATATATCACATCTCCACCACTCAACCATGAATTTAATACGAAAATCAAAGGGACTTTCACAAGGTTGTAATAGGGCTTGGGTAAAGGTAGGATAAAAAGGTCAATTTAGGTGTAGATATGTCAAAGAGAATGCCAAAATCCCAATGCACAATTTCTTTATAAATTTTAACTTTGAAGGCAAATTAGCACTTCATCAACCCAACAAATGTAACTTGTATTGGTGCTTGCCACTTTCACAACACAAAAACTTCACACCTCTTTTTTTTTTCATTTTTTCAATTTTCTCTTTTTTTTCATTTTCTTTTCTTTTTTTTTTTTGAAACTGAAACAAACAACCCAAAAAGCATTTAACTTGCTATTCTTGCTTTTCTCACTCATTGCCTTGCAAATAACACACTAGTCCTTATACACTAAAATTCAAGCATTTCTTTGACATATGGGTTCAAAAAGAAAGTCTAAAAAGAGGTCTTAGGTTAATAGATGTGGTTTTAAAGCAAAAAAACAGGTTAAAGACTCAAATTGGTTCACTAGGGATAGATAAAGGCAGGAATTGTTTTTTTTTGAAAGTCAAAAGTGGTTAATCCTAGATGTTCTTATCATTTTAATGCATCAAACTCATTTAAATGTGGCTTTGACATGCATAACCGAGTAAGTTCTAGAATGTTCAACCCATGTGGAACCCCACTCAACAAATAAACATAGAGGAAAGTTAGAAAAGTGCTCACAGTTAGACCCAAAAACTCACACGGGTGGTAAAGAATCACTGTCAAATACAACATATTCCTCAATTAACTCCATCATCAAGGAAAAGTAGAAAACCCCATTGGCATGAACTTACCATTTAAACTCATATCATCATGATTGCATTCATCATTGTTTTTTTTTTCAATAGAAACTATAAAAGAACAGAAGGTAAAATGCAAAACACAAGACTAAGCATAGGAACCCTCCCCCACACCTAAAGCATACATTGCCGTCAATGTATTACAGAAAGAAAAAAACAGAAAAAGCCACACGAAGGGCAAACGGGACTTCCCTGAACTCGAGAGGGGAGGAATTGCCAAGCTAAGGCTCGGGGGGAAATGGTGGACGGAAACCCACATGGTGAAAGTATTGGGCCAAATTCTACGCCATCCGGGACACTTGGCGCTCAATCCGCTCCATCCTAGTATCCATGTGATGCAATTGAAAGCGGAGGTCGGAGGGTTGGTGCTCCCCAGAGGCTGATGGTGGTGGCCTAGAGCTGGAAGCGCCATGTACATCGGTGGAAGGACCACCAGGCTGAGAAGAAGCAGCCTTGGAATTTGCTCTCTTGGGGGGAAGCTAGATGGGCCCCGGAGGGGTGAATTGGAAGACGCCATTGACCTATTGAATTAAGCCCATTTTCTCCAAACAAGCAAGGTCAAGAGGCTCTATATCACAAGCCTTGTGCAAATTATGAGTAGACAAATCCAAAATCCCAAGGTTCACAGTCAAGTGTGTGATATAAGAGCCCAAAATTAGGGGCTTATTTTTCTTACTAAGCACATTATTGAACTGGGATGCTAACCAGCAGCCCAAGTTAATTTTAATTTCAGCAATCATGCACCAAAGGAAGAAGAACTCAGGCTTAGATAGAATTCCAGAACTATCTCTCCTCCCAGAAAAACTGTAAGCCATGAACCTATGCAAATAACGGAAAACAGGATTTTTCAAAAATGAGGCCTTAGATTTGCTAGGATCATAAGGATAGGTATCAACAGAAAGGTCTTGCCAATAGCCCGTGTTGTGGGAGTAAAATGGTTCTGTATACTCACACGGGTCATGCATATACTCCTTAGTTTGGTAGTAAGGCACATCAATGAAGCCAAAAGCTAAATTGAACTCAGTGACTGACATTTTAAACTCTTTACCCATTAACCGGAATCTGATTAACCAGGAGTGGTAACAGAGAACTGATCAGGAACAGTGAATTCAAAGATGGCATAGAATTCCCAGGTTAATTCACTAAAGGCAGGCAAAGCAATAGATGCATAGGTATTCCAGCCAATAGCAGCAATTCTTTTAGTAACCTCAGCCCTAATATTCAAAGTATCAAGAGTGGGGTCGTGGATAAATTTACAAGGAATAATCTTCCTTGTGCACACGGTTGCATACCGATCCTTGTCAGCCGCCGTGGTAAAGGTCAAATGACCGCCAAAGTGGGCGGGAGAAGAGATGTGCACCGCCTTGTGCTTCCCAAGGCGAGACCATGGGCTACCCGAGGCTGATGCCTGGCAGGGCCCACTTACAGGAATGGTAGGTCGAGGGGTTGAAGTAGATAGTTTGGTCCGTTTTTTATCTTTTGTTTTGGCCATCAAGTCAAGAACGATAGACAAAACTAAGCCCACCACAACAAAACGACAATTGGAAAATTCTAATACACAGAGCTCAAGAATAGGACCACAGAAAGAATGTTAGGGAACAGGGGCCGGCAACAGGGGAACAGGAATTAATTTAACAATATGAGTCAGCAAAAATTGCTCAGATTCCACCCAAATTGTCAACAAGTTTCCCGACAGATAAACAACAAAGCCAAGATAGCAACCAAGAGAGCCAATAAAACTAATCAATCAGACCCACAAAATACAGAAATCATAGTCCAGAGTTACAGCCAAAGTTCACCAATATCTGAATAAAAAGAGCTTAAGGCAACAAAGAAATAGAGGGAACTTACTACGCTGCCCTACAGTGGCAGCGACGGCTGGTGGATCGAAACAGAGAACTGGAAGCTTGGTACAGGTGGCTGGGGAGCAGCAGCTATGAACGCCAGGTAGTACCGTGACTAGCCTTTGGCATGGAGCAAGGTTGACAAGCCCTGATGGAGCAGCGGCCAGGAGTGGCGGCAACAGCAATGGCCGGCCAGAGAAACGAATAGCAGCCCCTCAGATAGCAATAATCGATGCGATTGGACGAGTAGTGATGGAAACAACCCACGCTGGTTGACGAGAGGCAGCGACGGCCACGACAGAGATGAGCCGCACCGTCGGCGGAATCTGTCGGTGGGGCGTACGATCGGCAAAGCAGCCGCGGGTGATGGTGACAATCGGACAATAGTGGCCGAGTAACTCTGGTGGGGCAGTGGCATAGATGGTGGGGCAGTGGCCGAGCGGCGGCACGTTGGAGTGGTGAAGCAGCAGTAGAGTGGAAGAAGAAACAAAGAAGAATGGGAGGAGAAATAGGAAGAAAGAAGGAAAAGAAAAGAAAGGAGAAGAAATTAGGGCTGATTTTTTTTTTGTTTTTTTTTTTGGTGATAGAAACTCCACCAGGTTAGGCGTGGGCACGCCTAACTAAAACCAACGCTTCTGACCAATGTTCAACAATTGGGTTTCTTAAACGTGACAACTTGGCGTGAGCACGCCTAAATAGTACTAACGCTTCTGATCGCGGACGACAATTTCATTACTTAGGCGTGACCACAGGGCGTGGGCACGCCTAAGTATCACTATCGCTTCTGGCTATGCAACGAAAAATCGCTATTCTTAAATGTGCCCACGTAACCAGTGGAAACGCTTCTGGCTGCAGGCAAGGTTGTCCTTCTTTTGACGTGCCCAGTTTACGTGGCACGCCTAACTGGTGGCGACCTAACACAACAAAAATTTATCATTTTAACTGAATCTACTTAATTAATAAGATGTAACCACATTTTGGTGGGAGTTTCCTTTGTAGAACTATAGATACGTTTTCTCCCACCACAACTCTCTCATCTCCCCTTAGTTTTTTTCTATTGACACACAAATCTTTTAGAAATTTAGCATATCTTGGCACTTGTTTGATGGCGTCCAACAGGGGGATGTTGATCTCCACTTTTCGAAACATCTCCAAGATCTCCTTTTCCTTGTCAGGCTTCTTGGGCTTCTCCAATCTGCTAGGAAAAGGTGCAATGTTAGACTTATTTTGAACAAGAGGTTTAGGTTTTACCTTACAACCCGAATTTTCTCCTTCTCCTTCCTTCTAGAGCTCTTTCTTAATATGGTTGTCCCTTCTATCCTTGGGAGTCACCAATGGAGGTCCTTCAACCTCTCTACCACTCCTCAGAGTCATAGCACTGATATTTTTTGGGTTGATTTCCAGTTGACAAGGCAATTTCCCATTTGTCTGAGACTCCAAGTGATTGACAGTGATTGCCAGTTGACTTATCTGAGTCTCCAAATTGTGCATACCCGCTCTTGTCTCCTGCTGGAATTGGGCTGTACTTGTAGCCAAATTCTTAACAAGATCCTCTAATAAACTTTCTCCAGCGGAGGGTGAGGGTTGTGGTTTTTGCTGGTATAGAGGTTGAAACCCGTGCTGTCTATTTTGTCCAAAAGTTTGCTGTCGGTTTCCTCCATAACTAAGATTTGGATGATCTCTCCAACCCGGATTGTATGTGTTGGAGAATGGATCATATGACCTTTTAGGCGCAGGCACGCTACCAGCCACATTAACTTGTTCAGAATGTTCCTCTTGCAACATCGGGCATGCGTCAGTAGTATGTCCGGCCATGGTACAAATCCCACAAACTTTAGCTTGTTGCATGTGTCCAGTAGCCAATTGTCTAACAAATGAAGTGAGCTCCGATAATTGTTGTTGCATAGATGCTGTCTCTACTTCATTTACTCGACGAATTGGAGGATTATCTCTAAAGCCAAATTGTTGTGAGTTCTCGGCCATTTTCTCAATGAGCTCCCAGGCCTGCTCAGGGGTCTTGTTCACCAGTGCCCCACCACTGCAGCATCTATTAAATTCCTATCAGAGAAACAGAGAGCCTCATAGAAATATTGAATTAGCAGTTGCTCGCTTATCTGATGTTGTGGGCACTTGGTACAGAGCTTGTTGAATCTTTCCCAATATTCATATAGATTCTCTCCAGTCTGCTGTTTAATGCCACAAATTTCTTTCCTCAAACTAGCAGCTCGAAAGGCAGGGAAGTACTTCTCCAAGAACTTCTTCTTCAACTGGACCCATATAGTGATACTACCTGCTGGCAAGTAGTATAACCAATCTTTTGCTGAATCCTTGAGAGAAAATGGGAAAACTCATAGCTTAATTTGCTCCTCTGTTACCCCAGGAGGCTTCATACTTGAGCACACTACATCAAACTCTTGTAGGTGCTTATGGGGCTCTTCACCTGGAAGGCCATGGAATGAAGGTAGAAGATGAATTAGTCCAGATTTGAGCTCAAAGGGGGTATTCTCATTCAAATTGGGAAAAGTAATGCATAGTGGTTGCTGAGTTAAATCAGGAGCAGCCAACTCTCTCAATGTTCTAGTTTGAGCCATAACAATCTTCTCTTCCTCAAAGTTACTTGAAGAATCACTCAAAGAATCTTCTGGAGATGTAACCAGTAATTGCTCCTTTTGTTCTCTACTTTCCTTTTTCAATTTACGTGCAATCTTCTCTATCTCAGGAATATAAATTAGTTCACCTGTACGAGAAGAACGAGGCATAAACTAGAAAATAGAGTCAAAACAAAACCAAACAGAAATAAAATACAAAGAAATAAAAATAAAAGATGATAAATGCACTCAAAAAGAAACAAATAGTTCAGACACCAATCCCCGGCAATGGCGCCAAAAATTGACAAGTGTTGAGCCTGTGCAATAATAAATACCTACTCCAGGAAATATAAATTTTGAGTATAAGAGTGAGTAGGATCGTCTCCTCAGGGATTGGGGAAAATTCGTTTCTTTTCAAGTATGAAAAATGGGGGGATTTTTGAGATGAAAGGAATTAATTAAAAATCAAACAACAAAGCTAAATAACTAAAATAAGAGAGAATGAAATATATGAGAGATGAGTTCTAACCAAAGATCCAACTACTCAGATACAGTCCATATACCTGATCATCGATGCAATATTAATTCAGTTAAATCAGTAATAGGTTGGTTATAGTCGCCGGAAACCTCTCAAACGACCAACTCTTTCTTAAATTTTAGGTAAGTAAGGTACGCCCGTTAAATACCCCTAATTAAGAAACAACCCTAGGTACGCCCGTAGGATTTAATTCCTCAATTGCACTAAGAACTAGAAAAGCCCAAACCCAAACCAACAAGCACACTACCAGGGTTCATTTAGATTAGATCACACGTTCCTCCAACATGCGTACACGTCAGTTGCCAACTAATATTAATTTACTAAACAATTACGGATTTAGCAAATTAAATTGGCGGTAGATTATCAAGTTAATATGAATATCGGGCCCTTGACATTCAACTAACAAAACAATCATATTAACATAAACAGAGAACGTATAAATACTAAAGATTTAAATGAACAAATAACAAATCGATTAGATCTCACAGATATGTTGGACTGCGTCGTTGAGTTGATCTTTGACTAGACAAGGAACTTAGCCAAGCATTACGTGAGACATTTCACAAGAAATTGCAATAATAATCGTCAAGGCCATCCGTGAACTCCTTCTTTTTAATTGAGAATAGCGAAAGGAAAAATAAGAAAAGGAAGATGAATGCTCCTAATTGTTTTCTGTCCGAAGTGCTCAATGGGAGAAAACTGCCTAACCTATCAACTACTACTACTTATATATACTCCGTGGGCTGGTTCCTTGGTCAAAGGGGAGAATCCCAATCCAAGTCCAAAAGGGAAAAACTTCCCCTTTTTCCTTCAATAGCCACGGTCAACCCCAAACAGAAAATAAGAAACTCCTAAAAAGATATCAAACTCTAACTTTCCTAATGCAAATAGTAAAGTAATTTCCTAATACAAATAAACTACTAAATAAGAAAACAAGATACTAATTCCAGCATGTCCTCAATTTTTGGAACTCTTGATTCTTGGAAACTGCCATGTAAACTTGGGATCTCGCCACCTCAGCCAAGAACATCCATATTAAGCGTGTACTCGCCTAACTGTTAGGACCTCTTCTGGAATTTCAGCCATTTAGCATCCTTTTTCACAATTTCCTGCATTTAACCACCAAATACACAAATTCAGTAGAATCCACCCAATAATGCCATTTTAGCCTAGATAATTAGGAAATATTAACACAATTAATCAACTAAAATGCAACCTATCAAAAGTGGGTAGAAAAAATTTACTAACACAGCGTGTAAATTATCGAAAGTTATCGAGTTTATTATACATGGCATAAGTAACTCAAAATGATCTTGTATTTTCATTGGAGAGAATTGAAAATTATTGAGTTTAGTATATTCATGTTTGAGTTTGAAAAAATTGTGTTTGCTGGCAGGGAGTTTTAGTCGATCCAACTAGCGAGTGGCTCGATTCATTTGCAACCCTAAGTGGGTGTTTGATAACTAGTTTCCCGTTATTTAAGGAATTTTTGGTAACACATTAACCCGCTTGTGGGTTATGATGTTATAAGGTTATAAACAATTGCCCGCTTGCGGGTTTTAAGGATTATATTGACGAAGACAATGTCAAGTAATTGTGAGAACCTCAGTGTAACTCCACGTGTATTTGATCGTAGATAGCATACAATTAAACTTGTTTCTCTAGTAAAAAGAAAAACTATGAACCCGTGTGGTACAATTATGTGTATGGTTATCTACAGATCATACAAGAAAATTTTGTTTTGACTTCACAATTACTACATGAGCCCCTTTTTTTTTTTTTTGGGTACCGATGAAGACAATCGAATCATCTTTACCTAATATTCCAAAATCCAATCAAAATCAATTATTCACAATTAACTATGATGAGACTCGTCTCAAGGTGAACCATGTAAGTTAGACACATCAAACTGAATTTCAAGTACTGAGAAATTGACATTGGTGGTGACAAAGGAATTTGGTAGATACATATCATCAATCCAGTTTGCTTAGGACAGTTTAGCAACTCGCATTCAAGCCAATTGACATTAACATTGCTTAGGACGGTTTAGGGTTTAGGGTTTAGGGTTTAGGGTTTACGGTTTACAGTTTACGGTTTACGGTTTAGGGTTTAGGTTTACGGTTTACAGTTTAGGATTTAGGGTTTAGGGCCTTGGCGTTGTCATTTTAGGGTTTATGGTTTTGGGATTACGGTTACTAATCTTTAGGGTTGTAAGGTTTAGGGTTTTGATTTTATTAGGATTTAGGGTTTGGGGTTTGGGGATTATACACAATGTTCACTACATAACAAATTAATCATCAGTAGTAAAGAAGAAAAAATAAAGAGGGGAAAAATTCATTTTTTTTTTAACAATCACATATTTCTTTAAACCACAAAGAGAAAGAAAACAAAATTAATAATCATTGTAATAATCAGAATGAAAAACTGAGACATTTTTTTTTGCAAAACCAGCTATCCTTTTGGACGTGGGCATGTCCAAAATGGTTGGAGTCTTGTAGTCCGGCATGCTCTTATTCTAATGCGATTTCAAAAAATTCACTTTTTTTATAAATTTTACTTATAAGTGAAGTCGCATTCAGGCAATGAAAATTTGGAAAGTAAACACGCCTTCTTAGAATACAACTTCAAAAAAATATTGTTTTTTATTTCAAATGCGAGTTTCAACTGCAATTCAAACTACTTTTTTTTTAAAAATTGAAGTAAACTTCAACCATCCAGGGAATGCGATTTACGGTATTTAAGAGAACTCGCATTCACCGAATGCGAGTTCTAATCATTTTCTTTTTTTCTTTTATTTCCCAAGGAACTCACATTCATAGAAAATGCGAGTTTAGTGGAAAATCGCAAATAAAAAAAAGGAAAATGAAAAGAAGAACTCGCATTCACAGTTCTTCTTTTCATTTTTTTTTTTTTATTCACCATTTTCCACTGAACTTGCATTTGGGAAATGCGAGACCACTGGAACTCGCATTTTTCAAATGCAAAATTTACTGGTTTGAACCCTACACCCAAATCACCCTATTTGCAGAAAAAATTTAAAATTCATAACATTTTTAGAAATTTCTCGGTAGAATTGGTGCTAGATCTATGACTTCAGCAAAAGTAGGATTACAGACCTTAATCTAAAACAAGTCAACTCCGTCTGGAAAGCGGCTTTTATATGTATGTATATATCTAATATTTTGTTTGGTTTGACATGCAGAACAAAATCCGGCTAGGTTTCGAACTTAATCATAATCCAAGTTCCAACAGCTTTATGCATGCATCTATAACGCTTTCTCAATCCTATATAAGTACGTAGCAACCTCCCCTCCTTGATTGTAACTACGTACTACTACTATTATATGCCCCCGCGGATGGTTAAAATTTTTGTTTGTTTTTTCCTTACGTGTTGGGAGCAATAATGGCTCTCAAGGTTACGAGCATTGCTGCTGTTTTCTTTGTTATTGCATCTGCTTTGCTGCTTCTTTCTCCTTCATCATCCGCTGATGCTAGTCCTCTTCTGAGCGCCTGCCATTTTGATCAAGTGTACCAGCTTGGGGACTCCATATCAGACACTGGGAATTTGATCAGGGAATCTCCACTTGGAGCCACATTGCCTTTCACTAGAAACCCCTGCGGTCTGTCCTTTCCCCACCACAAAGCCACCGGCCGTTGCTCTGATGGACTTCTTATGATTGACTACATCAGTAAGTATGAGAATATTCTTTGATCTCCTCCTTCCGCTGTTAATTCTTCATAGTAACCAACTTGTAAAGCTAAAAAAAAAAAAAAACAATTTTTTTCTGCTTAACAATTCAGACTATTTTAATTGTTTCTTCGTATAGTTTATTCTTGTTTTCAACACTTGATGTGGAGTTTCGATTTTATCAACTTACTCTATATCTGATCTTCTGTTTCGGGACAAAATCCTGCAAAGCAATTTTTTTTAAAGAAAAAAATATTTACCAAGTTTTATGGTTACAATTAATTTGCATAGAGAACGTAGATGCCAACGAGTAGCATCGATCCATGATGGAAAAACTTCAAACTATCCCTGTTTGGTGTGTTACAAGGAAATTTAGATCGTAAATTATCCAGATTATTATTACAGTTCTTTGCTGCCTCAACTGAAAACCATGCACAATTCTTGTCCTAATCATCTATTTAGTTATACAATTTAACCCCACAGCATGATGTTATCCGGCGCCATCTTCTGCTGATGTATTTAGTGGTGATTCTTCATCCATGTTTGGCTTGCATGTTTATTCAGTTAATTTGCTTTTATTTGTGTGCCTGATGTCGCAGTACTACTACGGTGTTCTTGCCCTTTTCAGTTTTAAAGCTGTAATGGGCTACCAAACCAGAAAGTGTATTATGCCCTTTTTTGTTTATCTAGGCTATCATATCAGCTGACTAATTATTTGGATCATTGTTTTAATACACAGCCCAGGCACAGGGTCTACCTCTTTTGAATCCTATCAAGGATACAAAGGCAAATTTTGAGCATGGAGCAAATTTTGCCGTCGCCGGTGCTACAGCCCTATCATCAGATGTTCTCGCTTATCATCATGTTAGAAATCCGGTGACAAACAGTTCCCTTGACGTACAACTTCGGTGGATGGAAGATCACTTTCACAAATTCTGCCACAACGGTACATATAATTGGATTAATCCTCTATACACTTACTCAATCTCAATATATGTATTATTACTTATCTTTAGATGAATGATATTTAATCCAAATTTTTTGCTTATATATCATGCATCCAATCGTAATAGTAGGCACATAAGATTATTTCTAAATTGATTTAGTTTCAATTCAACTTTCCCCAACTTGTATATTTTTTTGGTTGCATGACACTGAATTTTCTTCCTTGTTTGTTTATTTTTGTAAACAGATTGTGAAAGGAAGCTTCAAAACGCTCTATTTATGGTGGGTGAAATCGGAGGCAACGATTATAATTATGCATACCTTCAATACTTTGATGAGGCGAGAGACACGAGTAGAATTCTAGACTTGGTGCCTCTAGTTGTTGGCTCAATTAAGCATGCCGTTGAGGTCAGTAGCTTCTTCTTCCTTTTTTTTTTTTTTTTTGGTTTTGAGGGGGTTGGGCGTTTTTTTTTTTGGGGGGGAGGGCATCCCCTTCTTATTAGCATTTTTGCTACTTTTTATCCTCTTGCTTTAATTGCTTATCTTTTCCTTTTAATGCTGTATTTCACAAAGTGATTAGTTTTGGAGCAAGGACAATAGTGGTTCCTGGAAACTTTCCAATAGGCTGTCTGCCAATTTATCTTACAAAGTTTGGGCTGGAAAGCGAAGTAGACGAGTTTGACGAGAATCATTGCATATTTCAATTAAACAACTTTGCAGCTTTCCACAATGATCACCTAAAGAAGGCGATTGCCGAACTGCAAGAGGAGTACCCACACACAACCATTGTCTACGGAGACTACTACAGTGCATATGAGCAACAGCTTCTCAAACAAGGTCAAACTAATGGTACATGTCTCAAGCCCAGCTAGTATTTCACCATTTTGACTTCTTAAAGAAATTATTATTTCCGGTAGCAGAAGTTTTTTTCCTTTTTTTGGAGAGAGGGGGGGGGGGGGAGGTTATCTGAAATACCCTTTTCTGGTCTTCTAATTTGTTCTGTCTCTGTCTTAGGTCTTGAGCAGCACAAAGCTTGCTGTGGCGTTGGAGGGCTGCACAACTTCAATGAGACACGAATGTGTGGATATCCAGATGTTACGGCTTGCCCTCATCCCGATAGATACGTAAGCTGGGATGGAATTCATTTAACACAGGAGGCTTACCGCAGGATAGTGGATTTGTTGCAAGCTGATCTTTTCTGGAAATTGCCTTGCCACCATTGAACTAGTCTATTAAATTTACTATGTTGTTCTACAAACTCCTAGAGTAGTAGTGCTTTACCTCAGGTCTAGTTTGCTTTTTCAGTCCAGCAGTTTAGTTTAGCTAATGGGATGCCGTTGTGACTAATTATGGTTTTTATCAATACTAGGTTCAAGATCCAATATATATATTTATTTATTTATTTATCCATCCATTTCTTTCATAGGAAAAAAATACAAACATGGACAGAACAAAAAAGGAGAAATGAGAAATAATTTCACGAAAATTTGGTTAGAGGAAAAATTTTTAAAAAAAGTATTTAGCTCAATAATTCATTGGCCAATTGAAAATAATACTTAAGGCATATCAAACAAGTAAGTATTGAACATATATGGCCTCCAAGTAATGTCTTTTCTTCATAAGTTGTGTATAATATTTATTCTTTTCTCTCATCTTCCTTTCCGAGTTCCAGTTTCCTTCTGTTATTGAGTCTATCACAAGTCCAGAGTCCATCCAAGAATACAGTGTATAGAAATCATGTTGAATTAGAGGAATTACCGTGAAACTTGCGAAGTATTATTACAAAGGTCAAGCTATTGAGAAAGAAGGGATGGCAACAATTTTCTGTAATTTAAAAATAGATGGACTCACAATCTGAAATTTATAGTTAAAGAATGACTATACCTAACATTTATCACCTGTACAAACTTTCAGAATTTTCATCATGAAGACTATCTTTGGTACTTGGAAATCAGGGTACTACAATTCACGATACTGGCATTTAGGCAAAAAAAAAAAGGGAATTTATTGATCCATATATTTTTATTTCTAATTGTAACCTTATATCTTATTCAATGAGTTACTTTAACATTTTTTTTCCCATTTCTTGTTCCTTTTTTTAAAAGAAAAGCCATTAGTTCTCTGCAAAGGAAGAAGAACAATGTAAGGTACATAAATTCATAAAGTTCGTTTTCAAAGTCCAAACCACAAGCAATAATAAAGCTAACAGAACAACAGAAATCAACAATGACGAAAAATACCATCCCTATTGACAAAACACACGTCTCACTCCTGTCTCGAAACTTTAAGCATTTGGTTGCTGCAGGGACTGAAAGAAATGGATTCACCAGAATTACACCTTAAGGACTCTGCCACTGATTCACAGCACAAAAACTTAAGCAGGGGATGAACGAAAATAGTCTTTGATATTAGAATAAGATATTTCGATATGTCATGGATTTCAAGAAGATTGCAATTGATTTGTGTTAGGTATGATGGTTTTGTACCTGCTTTTGAGGTTTCAGCTCTTCAAAGAATTGAAGTTTCATCCTCTGGAGTGCTCTTAAAACATCTTTCATGTTCATTCTCTCCTCAGGAGAATGTTTTGTACAACATAAACTAAGTTGCAAGACAGATGATATGCATGCTAACTTACTCTCGACTAGTTCATCTTCAGGATGAAGTAAGTCTGCATCTATAACCTTCATCACAAAATCTGGCAAGGATTCTTCTATCCAAGTCCTCAGGCTTAGCTCTTCAGTGAACATCTCATCGTTAGGCCTTCTTTTTGTAAATGTCTCCATCAATGTAATCCCAAAGCTATAAACGTCACAACTTGTTGAAACCAATCCTTCTAGTCCGTACTCTAGCATCAATATTGAAGTTAATGGTTAAATTCTAGTATAGGTATTAGTTTACAACCAATATGGTGCAAATGTAATATTAGCTAATTGATAGTTGAGACATTCTTGGTTGACATCATATATTAGAAACTGAAGTCGAGAAGAGGTTCATACCTGGGGCAATATATCCGAATGTAGACGGGGTGTTGGTCTGTATTACACTTTCTCCATCTCCTAACAACTTTGCAATTCCAAAATCGCAAACATGGCCTACCATATCTTGATCAAGAAGAATGTTGCTAGGCTTCAAATCACAGTGAACTACTGGAATTGAATAACCATAGTGGAGATAATCCAAACCACAAGCCACATCTATCATAATGTCCAATCTTTGCATAATATTCATGACTTGACTGCCTGAATAAAGCCATTTCTCAAGACTTCCATTAGACATGTATTCAAGTACCAAAGCTTTAAAGTCAGGGCTTGAGCAAGCACTGATGACTTTTGTCAGGTTACGATGACGAAGACTACGTAGGACATCACATTCTATATCAAAGCTTTTAAATGCACCTTCTTGCTGCAAATTGAATACCTTGATAGCCCAAATAGTCCCATTTTCACGTACTCCCTTGTAAACTGAACCAAAGGCTCCCGAGCCAAGTAACATTTCATCACTGAACCCATTTGTCATTTGTCTAAGTTCATGGAAGGATACCCTTTCAAATGTTGCTTCTGGAACAAAATTAGTTGCAATCACAATTTTTCTTCTCCAATTTCTTATCACCAAAATTGACATGACCGTGGCTAAGATTGCTGATCCAACCGCCAACAACACAAATAAGAGAGTCTTTTTCCTTGATCTATGTTCGAAATTTTGACAAGGTTTCAGCCAAGGAGCATCACATAAAGCTTCATTTGAGAGAAAAGATAGCTCTGTAAAGTTTGCAAAAGGTCCTCCACGAGGAATTGGTCCACTTAGTTTGTTGAAGGACACATTGAAGTATACGAGATTCTGGATTACTTGCAATGATTTGGGAATAACACCAGTCAAATTGTTAAATGACAAATCCAAAGACTGCAGTTCCAAGATACTCTTCATGGATTCCGGAATAGATCCTTGTAGTCTGTTATGCTTCAGGGATAGTGTCTGCAACTTCTGTAGTGCTCCTATGGCCATAGGAATATCTCCATACAGGTCATTGACAGATAGGTCCATCATGATCAGTGCCTTCAGGTTTCCAATTTCAGAGGGAATAGAGCTACTGAAAGAATTTTTGGACAAATTGAGCTCCAAGATATCCTCAAGGGTCCACAAGGTAGAGGGTAAGTCAGAAGCCAAATTGTTGGAGTCCAAATATAGATATCTTAGGGAAGTGATATTCCCTATGCAACGAGGAAGTCCACCAGACAGCAAATTGCTTCTCAAACTTAATTGGCCTAAGTTGAATAAATGACACAATTCACTTGGAAAGGGTCCTTGTATTCTGTTATATCCAAGGTCCATTCTCTGAATTTTTGATAACCCTCTCACTGTTATTGGAGTTATCCCTTCCAAGGCATTCATAGACAAATCTAGGTCCACCAAGTTGCTTAAATTTCCTATTGAACTTGGAATTTGGCCTTTAAGTCCACAATTTTGTAAATAGAAAGATTCGACAGTGCTAGAAAGATTTCCAACAGAAATTGGAATGAAGCCATTCAAGGGGTTGTCATCTAGCCAGAACGAATTTAGATGTTTGCAATTCGATAGGGAAGTCAAGAAGCTTAATTCTCCGGAGTGAGATTTGTAAGAAAAGCTGTTATTTGCAAGAGACAAGACTTCTATAAATCGTAAGTCACCAAGAGAATAAGGGATTGCACCAGTAAATTTGTTAGAATCGACGTCTAACTCAACGAGGCTTGAAGCATTTGAGCTAGATGTTAGTATATCTCCACTTAGTCTGTTCACAGCAAGATGAAGTTCTTCAAGATTGGGTAACATAACACCCCAAGTTGATGGGAGACGACCCATGAGATCATTCTCTGTCATGGATACTATCCGTAGTGACGAAATGTTGAATAATTTGACTGGGATGGAACCTGTAAGCCTATTTACGTCCAGTGCTAATACCTCCAACTTGTCAAGGTAACCAATCGCCTCAGGTATCACACCTGATAGATCAACTTGGAACGAGTAAGATGCATAAATACCACAAACTTTAGCTTCTGTCCACAATGATAAGAGAAAGTAAAATAACAAGGTTATGGACATTTGATTTTCGACATTATGGACACTTCTAAGGGTAAATTATTTTCTTACAATCATTAAATCACTTGCTTAAGGTTTCAACTCCAATACTCAAAATTTTATGCCCCCTCTTGCATGAAACTTAGGCCATTATATGCCATCTCATGTGTTTAAAAAATCTAACAGTTCTACTTTATATAAAATTAAAATCAGAAGGTAAAGATGCTATTTTCATACCAAAAGTAACCGAATAGTGAGGTTAAATCCTCGGGTAAAAGTTAATGTAGTGACAAAGTTAATCTCGTGACATGAATCATGACAGGTAGTTTTAACTCTTGACAAGAACAAATGTCGACTACACCTTACCAGTCATGTCAGCTTCAGCGATGCCTAAAGTCTCCAAATTTTGCAGATTACGAATGTCTTCTGGAATTTGACCTGCATAATAATGATGACTATTATAGTGGTAAAAAAAATATACCTGAAGAATAAAATTGGTTTACTTTCCTTCTTTACCGCTCTTTTTAAGGTAGCAAGTATAAGACAACAGAATTATGGCACTTTCTTTTCTTTCTTTTGATCCTGTGGCCCTTCAAGATAACTTTGAAAGAAAGAAAAGTGAAAAGTGCAGCATGTATATGTGTCTGGGCGATCTTAAGCTCAATTTGTTTCCCAATTAAACTACAGGCTGGCCATACTGTAGGGGTCAACCCAAATAGCTAATTAAGCTAACAGTGGGTCAAATGAAAGTGAGCATTATTTTTTGGGCCGGGCTCAGGGGTGCCCAATTTCGGGTCATTAGGCTAGAGTAACAGTCCTCCTGATAGGTGGTAGTATTAAGGCAAGAAACACCATTAATATTTGGATTAATCTTCTATACACCAATAAATTCTAATTCCAACATTAGACACTAATTCAAGACCTCTTCCACAAAGATAAAATTTATCTATACATGTGTTAATTTATTTCCATGTGTACTTTCATATATACCAGTTTAGGAGAACGTGCACATGTAACCCCCCCCTTTTTTTTTTGTTAGACTTAATTTCAATCGAACAATGCTTTTCTTTAGATTAAGTTTTAACTGTATAACTAACTACGTAAGTTATTTTTTTACGTTATTGCCATTAATAAAAAGGAACGAAGTTCTATATTTAAAAAAATAATATGGAATACCTGTCTTTCAATACAACATATTAAACACTTCCAAGAATTATTTATTTAGAGAAAAAGTGGAAAGGCTCTCAAATTTCTCAAATGCTCAAAACTGTTCAAAAGTATCTACCGTCTCACTGATTCTTTTGGTGGTTAATTCCGTTAATAAGTTCGTAAATTGATCACTACCAGCATTATAGGTATCTTCCTATTTTTCTGTTTGTGTTCCAAGAAACAGAGTGATTCCTGCTTTAAGCTGACAATGCATGTCCTTGAAACATATCAAGCTTTGCTTACACAAGCCCATTTTTATCCATACACAACTATCATGACCACAGAAAAATCTTTTTAGATCTTGCAGTGCTAAAATCCCAACTGACAAAGCCAATTTGAGCTTTTCTTTTTTTTTTTTTTTGTGTCTCTTTTATATGAACCAGCTTTTTTACAATGTGATGGATTGAATAATTAACCTCAATAACAAAAATTTGATTTTATTACTGATGCTGAACTTGAACAATAATGTAACCTACAAATCTATCAACAACTTTAACATTTCACTATCGCACTGTCAGTTAAAGCAAGGAGGTGCTAGTTAATAGTAGAGGTGTCAATTACAACCCATTTATGTTGGCTCACTCAAACCAACTCATTAATAATTTACCCAAACCCGCCCGTTAATTTTAAATGGATATAAATGGATGCCTATTTATACCCATTTAACTAATAGCTAGTGGGTTGACTTGGCTCACCCATCTAACCTATTTAAAGATAAATATACATTTTATTCAAATTTCAGTGAGTATTAAGGAAATAAATTTGAATTTCTTACCAATGTAATAACTATAAAATACCATCATTTCTTGTCAAACACTATGTGAAAAAATTTTTAAAAAATAAATAATATTTTAAACGAGTCATAAATGGGTGATTGGGTATACCTATACCCATTTATTAAATGGGTATAAATGGGTCCATTTATACCCATTCATTTAAGTCGGAGATGTGCATAAGTTTCATGTATTCAGGAGCTGAGTCAGTACCTGGGGACAATAATCCAATTAATCACATAATATTCCATTGGAGAAAGAAAGCTAGCTCAATCTCAAAAAATTTCGCTTCTACAATCGTCATTAATCATGAAAGTGATCAAACAACATGTCAACAATGTTCGAAGAAAATTTTGTTCCCTTTGTGTTTTATCAGAAAATTCATTTTTAATTTTCCAAAGTGTTTTCAAGAAAAATTTATTAAATAAACTTTGATTTGAACAAATTTTGCTATTTTTTTAACTTCCAAACTTCTTATCAAACAATTTGCTTCCAAGTTAATTGAACGTAAATTGTAATGTGCCAACGAAATTAATATATGGCCTATAGGATATCTTTAGCTGATTGACATGGCAAATGTAAAAGATTAATTCCACATTAAAGTTTCTTGTACTTGCACAACTGAATATTATACACCAACAATCTTATCCCTCCCATCCCACGGGCAACAACTTCCCATTGCAATCTTTTACACGTTTGGTTTGTTGTCACCAAACTGAAAAAAGATAGAAATCCTCCGAGGACATTATTATTTTTAATTTAGTAACTAATTCTAAGTATTACGATGAAATCAATCACTAAATGATTTATCGTGATTTGAGTCATCACGAATCCAATTTAGACTCTGTTTGATAACTCAATTCAACATTTAAATTTAATGGATTTAGATTTTAATATGTTCAGTTGTGTTTGATAATAAAAAATAGAACATCTAAATTAATTAAGTGGAACTGCATGTTCCAAGCGGAATTTGCTTCCAAAAATAAATGGTAAGTTATTTACTTATCACATAATGTAATATACACTCAAATATATTAGATGTAATACTCATCAATTCAATTACTTAATAGATTTAGATTTTAAATTTCATATATCAAATTTCAGTTTTATCAAACATATGCTAGATGGAATTGATTTCTTTATTTGACAGTAGCATTTGGATTTGGCTGTAGGGTCATTGGGGTTCTTGGCTACTTGAAATTTAAGTATATTCTTGGTTTAGTATTCAAAAGGAAAAAATCTCTTAGCAAATAATTAAAAATAAATTTGACTTTCGATTTTGCAAAACTTTAAATGATATATCTTTTGATTTGCGTTCGTAGGCTAATAAACCAAGCTTTTTTAATTTATTGAATTATGTTATTGGTTGAACATTTGATAGCAAAATTTTGCCTAAGTGTGGGTCACATGGAATTATTGCCTGTCACTAAGGATAGCTTGTTTCGATTATCCAACGCCACTATAGATCGTATTGCCTTAGATAGTTTTATACATTTGGTCGGTTTGAATATTTGGATAGTTTTTTTTTTCTGTAAATTGTTGGGGGGTTTATGTTTCCTTTCTTTAGATTAACATTAAACAAACTTTATTCCAATTCTAAATCTATTTCAACAACGCAATTTAACGTATTCTCTTCCTAAAATAAACATTTATGTAATTTAACAATAATGTAATTGCCATTCCCCAATCTAGATCTAGCTATTTCTACTGGATTAAAATTTTCTTCCTGATATAAGCCCTTAATATTTATTTTATGCAAATACTCACAATTATGTTTAAAATGGAGCTCAAATTTGGAGACTTAATATAGTTTTAGTTATTATATGACAATGGTAATGTTGGAAAAAATCCAAAATCACTAAGTCGCTATATTAGATTGGCACTTCTAGTACTCACACACACATATATATGCGTGTGTGTGTCGATATGTATGCATGTATATGTGTATGTGTGTTTGTGCATGTATACACTTTTCATATATATGTATTAACATATGGATGTATACCATTTAAGGATCATATATATGTACATATATGTTGAATAATAAGAAAATCATGGGTCTCCATTTTTATGTACGTTGATTATATATACGGACACATTTTGGTCTAACTGATTCTCTTATAGCACCTACGTTTTATTGTAAAGGACATGGAATACAAAACTCGTACTCATGCGTAATGAGAATATGATAGATAGGTAAAATCCGACCAATTAACAAGGGTCGTAGTACACACCTGTCAGATCGTTCCCACCAAGAGCAATCCCCTGAAGCGTGGTTAGATTCCAAAGTTCTCTGGGTATGTAACCATTGAATTTGTTGTAGGACAAGGACAAGAGCTGAAGCCCTGAACATTCTCCGATACCCGAAGGAATTTCACCGTCAAGTTGATTGAATGACAAATAAAGCCCTTGGAGTTGAGGGAAATGATTGCAAATATGTTCAGGAAGCGAACCAGATAAGCTATTGTTTGTAAAACTAAGTTTCTGCAGTGATGAGAGATTAAACAAAGACTTGGGTAGAGAGCCTGTAAGTTGGTTCTGTCCTATGTTTAGAAAAATCAAGTTCTTAAGAGCGCTGAACTTGTCGGGAATATTTCCAGTTAATGAGTTGTGACCCAAGTTGAGACTCTCCAGCTTGGTTGCATTGAAAATCATAGTTGACGTTAATGAACCAGAAAATCTGTTATCGAAACAATCCAAGAACTGAAGCTTAGACAAAGACCCCAACCAAGATGGAAAGGCTCCATCAAACGCATTGCCTGCAAGGTTGATGTACTTCAATCGGCGCAGATGAGACAGCTCAAATGGAAGGTGTCCGTGAAAGCTGTTATTCATAAAATTCAGTCGAACGAGAAAAGAAAGATTTCCCAATTTTGGAGGTATGGTTCCCACTAAGCCCATGTAAGGAAGCTCGATGGCGGCAACTCTTTGATGGCGAGTATTACAGGTGATTCCAATCCAGTTGCAGATTGAGGTAGAACTAGACCAGTTGGTTGGGATGATTCTTTGGGGATCCAATATATTTGCTCTGAAAGCAAGAAGAGCATCCAGATCACGAGTGTTGATAGAAAGAACAACATGGAAACTAGTAGTAATTGTGGCAAAATACACCACCAGCAACGCTGAACGCAGTAGGTAATGAGCTCTGTCCATATAGTAACGCTCGTCATATAAATATACAGAGCCAGAGGAAACGTCTCGGGAAAAGAAGAGTCTAAGATTGGATTGGGATTTTTTCCAACTTTGTTTCTGAAAGAATTTTTAACAGTCTGTCGGTGACATCTTTATCGTATTTACATCCTTTAATTAATAAAAATAATATATTAATATTTTTTGAAGAATTCAAATAGCATCATGATCTTGAAAGTTACTATAAGTCAAAATTGTTATCACTTGAGATTTAAGAAATAGGGATGAGAAAACCTAAAATTTAAGGATAAAAAAAATGATTTAGCAGTAAACTTTGGGAAAATTAATAAGTTAAACTTACATGTCATTTTTCAAACTTCCATACAACTTTTTTATCTTCCTTTTTGGTATAGACCTTCATGCCCCAAAAGCACGAGTATCCAAGATAAAACAGTATTGCATGCAGTTAATGGGCATGAGTTCAACTAAATCTTGAATTTCCCAAGAGAAAATAGCATCAAACTCCTGTCAACCACTGCCAGAAAACCATAAATGGACACGGCACTTTGTCATTGTCTATTTTGAAAAATATTTGAGTGTACATGAATTTCGAGTACACTGCATTTATGTCTTGCAAGATTGAAGAGACTACCAAACCTTGTCCATCCACATGATGAAGCTCAGAATAGATATTTGATAGTCACGTAACATCACAATCGCGGTGGATTGTCAGAACGGGTTTCTTTTTTTTTTTTTTTATGGTTTCTGTGTGAGTAGAAAATCTCAAATTTAAAATCTTTCATTTGTGCTTCTTTCCTCGTATTACCAAACCCTTCTCTTTCTCGAGCACAAGTTCTTTGATTCTTTCTCAAATCGAAACTAACCAACTTATGGAGTATTTTGTCAAGTATGTCATCTAAGTGAAAAGGCATGGGCACTACTAATTTCAAGCTGTGTCATAGTCTTTTAGTAGTATATTTTCCGTTATATTTATCTTTTTGTAATAGATTAAATTTAGAATATAATTCTGTGAATCTGGGTGTTCGGATTGTTTTTTTGAAAGTTGTTGCAAAAAATTTACTATAGTACTTTAATGTATATGAGATAAAAAGATGATTAAAAAATTATATTTACGAAAAAAAAAATTTCTGTAAAAAATAGCAATCCAAACAAGAATGTTTCATCAAAAATATTTGAATCTTACATTTCTCAGAATTAATTGGTCTAATTTTGACCCTTATTCTCTGTCCCACATCATAATTTCCTAGTAGATCCTGTAGGTGATGGTCACTTAACACTACAGTACGATCATAAAGTTCCTATCTTGACCAAAGACTTAGTAATAGTGAGAATGCAATAAGTGACCTGTGGTAGTGTTAAGTTACGTAATTCCTGAGATTTATACTAACTTGTGATAGTAATTGGAGTCGAACTAACCTAAACTTTTAATTATAAAAAAAAGTGAGAATGCAATCCTGACGAAGACTTGCCGTTGACGAAGACCTGTTATTTTGATGAGGGTCCAAGCCTCAGCTCTTTTTTTATTTTTTATTTCGTTGGTAAATAAAAGTTCGTGGGTTCAACTCTGATGAGTACTAGGCCAAGTCTCAACTCTAGTTCTCTCTTTTTACAGCCAAGAACAGGCTTTTAGTATTTTTGGGGGACATAGTAGCCTGACAGCCATGACCTGCAGTTGAACGCTAATGACTTAATCCACAGATGATGGTTCCCACCAAAGTGTTAATTAATTTGGAAAATACCAATCAATGACTTTTCCTATTCAGACTTGTACGTAATTTTGTGCAATCTCCGAGTTAGCTCATCATGAAGCAACCAAGATTTTATAATCAAAATTTCCATACAATTTGATATTTGATTTTGATATATGTTGTTTTGTGCTTGATTCATGAACGAACATCAGACTCAAATAATTAGCTTTCCCGTATTAAAGAGACTGCGCTTTAAATTATCGTCATCCATGAGTTGAGAATTTTAGGACTCGTCATTTCGAAAGACAATTTTGAGATTCCATGGGCTATCAAGTTCTTAGAACAAGTGAGTTATCCATGAGGTAAAATAATAATAATAATAATAATAATAAACTGACATCTATTAAGTTTTGTGAAGCTGTGAAATGGAACCAAAAAACACGCTTGTCATATAAATGTGTAGAGATAGAAGATACGCCTTAGGAAAAGAGGAGTCTAAAGCTAGATTGGGATTTTCCTAACTTTGCTTCTGAAAAAAATTTGAACAGTCTTTCAATGACGTCTATAATCGTATTTACATCGTTTAATTAATAAAAATAATATATGAATATTTTTTTAACTCTTCGAATGGCATCACGATCTTGAAAACTATTAAAAGTCAAAAACGTTATTTCTTGAGATTTAATAAAGGATTAACTTTTAATACACTGATAGTGTAGTGGTTTTTTTACACTAACAACTTTGGATGTATACCATATGTGTATGATTTGATTTTAAATTTAAATTCATATCATGTGGCGTGATCTAAAGCTGTTAGTATAAAGAAAATTATACATTGAAACTGAATAAAAAAGTTATCCTTTAAGAATAGGGCTGAGACAACCTCAAATTTAAGGATAAAAAGATGAACTAGCTGTAAATTTGTTGAAAATTAATAGCTAAAATTACATGTAATTTTTCAAACTTCCATCTAGCTTTCTTATTTTCCTATTTTGTAAAGACCTTCATGCCCCAAGAGCACGATTATCCAAGATAAAAACAGTATAGCATGTACTTAATGCGCGTAAGTTCAACTAAATCTTGAATTTCCCAAGAGCATATCTAATGGCACAAAACCATAAAAAGTTAACGCATTTCATCATTGTCTATTTTGAAAAAGAATTTAAGTGTACATGAATTTCCAGTCAACTGCCTTATTATGTCTTGCAAGGTTGAAGAGACTACCAATCCTTACTCTTCCACATAATGAAACTTGGAATTTTTTTTTTTTTTTTATATAATCACGTAAAATTACAATCGCGATGGACATTGTCGGACACTAGTTCTTTGACTCTTCCTTAAATCTAAACTGAGCACTTATGGAGAATTTTCGTAATAGATGTAAACTTAGAATATCATTCTGCAAATATTTTAATGTTTCATTAATTGTCTATGATGGTGTCATTTGAATCTTATTGCCAGAATTAATTTGGCCTAATTTTGACCCTTATTCTCTGTCCCACTTCATAATTTCCTATTAGACCTGGAGGTGCTGGTCACTTAGCACTACAATACGATCATAAAATATCTTTCTTGAACAAAGACTTATTGATAGTGAGAATGCAATCTTGACGAAGACTTGCCGTTGACGAAGGCCTACTATTCCATGAGGGTCCAAGCCTCAACTCTCTTTTTTTATTTTCTTATTTATTGGTAAATAAAAATTCGAGTGGGTTATCACAAAGAAGGTGGCAAACCAAGGGTTGTCCTAAAATTGGACATCATGAAGGCGTATGATTCTTTGAATTGGGATTTCTTGTTTGGAACAATGGAAACCATGCAGTTCCCAGCAACTTTCATCCAAAGGATCAGAGCTAGTGTGACCACAGCACACTTCTCAATCAATCTAAATGGCTCCCTGATTGGATATTTCAAGAATGAAAGAGGTTTGAGACAAGGAGATCCAATCTCACCTTACTTGTTCCTCTTGTGTATGGAGATATTTTCTGCACTCTTTGAGAGGAATATTAGAAGTTATGGGTTTGATTTTCATCCAAAGTGCCAGAAACTGCAGCTATCCCACCTAATTTTTGTTGATGATCTTTTCCTTTTATCTACTACAAATGCCAATTCTTTTGTGACTATGAGAAGAATAGTGAATGAATTTGGTGTGATGTCAGGGCTGCTACCAAATCTACAAAGTGTTAGATCTTCATTGCTGGAATTAGTACATATGAAGCAGAAGTTATGTGTGACATGATGGGGATGAAAAGAGGAATACTGCCTATTCGATACTTGGGATTACCTCTCATCAGTACCAGGCTTTCATTTAAAGATTGTCAACCTATTTTCATTAAATTGGAACAAAAGATCAATAGTTGGGCTAACAAGAAGCTAAGCTATGGTGGGCATTTGCAACTGATACATTCTGTCCTGACAGGAATATATCAACATTGGTGTAGTGTGTTTGTTTTGCCAAAGGCAGTAACCAAGAAAATTAATAGCCTCTTGGCTTCCTTTCTATGGGCAGGTGAGATTAAAGTGATGTATGGGGCCAAAGTGAGTTGGAAAGATGTTTGCTTACCAAAAAAAGAAGGTGGTTTGGGCTTATATAATATTGATTCATGGAACAAATGTTTGGTCATGAAGTTGATATGGAACATCTGTAGCAAAAAAGACACTCTTTGGGTCAGATGGGTACATAGTATTTTACTGAAAGATCAATCGTTTTGGGTAGTAAAGACACCAAATGATGCTTCTTGGGTATGGAGAAAGATACTGAAAATCAGGGAGTTAGCTCAACCATACATTAAGAACATTGTGGGGAATGGAACCAATACAAGCTTTGTTGGTCCTAAATGCAACCAAAGGGGGGTGAATTTGGTAGTTTAACAAGACAAGTAAATATGCAAGAATTCACCCAATAAACCAATCACAAACAATTTCTCAAGTGTGCACAAAGATATGTCAAATTAATCACAATAAAGATGTCACAATTGAGCAATAAAGAAAAAAGATATAGAAAGAATTGCAAACCAAATTTCCAAGTTGCACGGAATTTGGATAAATCCACTAGTAACTTCTTCAATTGTTGGTGAAGTTAATCAACTTGTACAAGTGAAGATTCACTCCTTCCTCACCCTAAAAGCCTTTAGTTGAGCCAAGGAGTTTTACAACTATCCTAGTTAACCATCAACAAGTTACAATTGAAAACTCACTCAATCAATTAATAACTACTATTACAAGTGAGACAACCTTCACCAAGATTTTACTCCTCCTATTAAGTAACCTCACAAACCCAACTTTTCCCACACCTATACAACAAACAAAGAATATTTCTACCCAAATATTTCACTTGTAAACTTGTATTTCATGTAGGCAAAAGTCTATTATCTTCTTGAACTTGTGGGTATTTATAGAGTGTGAGAAATGGCCTCAAGAATCTCTCTAACGGTCAAAAATATGGCTGTTAAAAAATAGCTGTTGGAGCTATCAGATGTCCGACACAATGTTGTGCATCCGATGCAAGCGTCCGACAGGTTGTTTTGATTTTTATCGGACAGCCGATGCATATTTCTGTGTTCGATGAAGCTTGCGTCTGATGCTGGTCAGAAAGCTTGGATTTCATCTTTAATTCTATCAGATGTCCGATGATGATAATATGCGTTCGATAGGAGTGTCCGATACTTCCCCTGTCTATCGGACGTCCGATACTTCAAGTTGAGTGTCCGATAGAGTGTTCTCAACTTTTATCGGACGTCCGATACAAGCTATCGAGCATCCGACGTCCGACCGACTTTGGTGCCCCTTGCTCCTTTTGATTGAATTCTTCAATTGCATCATTTGACTTGATAACCTGAGCTGCCAATATACTCAATGGAAAGCATTAAATTAATTTCTTTAATTGTTTTGTAATTATCAAAATTCGGGATCACCATTTACATTCTCCCCCTTTTTGATAATAACAAAACAATTGAATTTGATTTGGTAAAAACCATCGATAAAGAGAACGTGTATAACTCCCCCTCATTTTTTGAAACGTACACGGCTTGAGTTATGAGTATAATTTAGATGGAGCATTCAAAACATATGGTCATATGATCATATCAATCCATAACTCCCCCTTACTCGATTAACCATCTTTTTGATCAAGCATTTACTTGACCAATCAAAACATACGTTCGAGTCAATATCAACCAAGTCATATAATCTTAAAATTCATCCCAAACCAAACCATATAATCTTCTCCCCTTTTTTGTCATCTCAAAACAATATTAACTCCCCCTCATTAGTCCCAAATATTGGCAAAGCCAAAGTATTGGAAAGCAAAAATTAAAACCAAGATACAAAGTATATAAGAGCAAAAACAAAGCCAATAAACACAAAAGAGATCCATTAAGGTCTAATTAATAAGGTCAACAAGTTTAGAGACCTATTTTTGTCCAACAAAATAACCAAGGTTAGTACACATAGATATTTAGAAAAATGCTGTCGGACGTCCGAAGAACTATAGGACGTCTGATCCCCTGTTTTTCTTAAAAGTATTTTTCCTTTGAAAACAATGTTAAAACTAGTATCAAGAACCAAACATTCATACTTTTTAAACAACACATAAAGATTTCTATCACATAATTGACTAACACTAAACAAATTATCGCCCAAGTTATCTACTAAGAGAACATTATGAATGAAAGTTAGTACAACATGATCTAACAATCCATATGGATTTCAGGCCTTTTCTTATATTTTTCTTCACATAGCAATCATTTTGCACATGTCCAAATTGGCAACAAAAATAACACATAATACTAGAATTATTCACAAAAGTAGGTTTAATAAATTTAGTTCCTTTTTTTCTAGAAATAATAAAATCATTTTTTCCATGTAAAATATGGTTTTCTTTTCTTTGTAAAATATTTTGTTTCCCCTTTTGGAGAGAAGCATTCAAATCATTAATTCTTTTCTTTAAAAGATTTTGCTCCTCCAACATTTTTTCATAAAACTTCTTTTTCAAATCATTTTTGCAATCAAAATCAATTTTGTGCTTTTTCAAATCATCATTGTCTTTTCTCAAATTCTTATTTTCTTGAAAATGTCTAGAATTTTCTTCCAATAAAGCATTTATTTTTATTTTCAAATCCTTGTTTTTGGCATAAGATTCTTTCAAATTTTTATGCATTTTGATCATAAGAACGTGCATATCATCATTATCATCATCTTCATCACTAAGAGAGTGATTAGAGCTTACCTCATTATCTCCAAAGGCCATAAGTGCCATTTGAGTCGATTCTTCTTCTTCTTCCATTTCTTCATCCAAATTGCATTCATCCCAAGTGATTTTGAAATTCTTGAATTTTTCTCTTCTATCATTACTTGCTCTTCCTCTTCTAGAGCTCCTTTTATTTAGAATCTTCTTCAATGTCCTTGCCATGTTATTTAATTTCACATCTTCATCATCTTCTTGTGAGGCCTTGAATGCTATGCCTGATCTCTTGATCCATGCTTTATCATCTTGTGTTTTTAATTTCAACTCATAAGAGGTTAGTGAATTTACAAGAGATTCAATAGACATAGAATTTAAATCTTTTGCCTCTTCTATAGCGGTGACTTTATTTTCCCATTCTTTTGGCAAGACATTCAAAATTTTTCTATTTTTCTCACCCAAAGTGTATACCTTGTCAAGCAATTCAAGATTTTTAATAATATCATTGAATCTACAAAACATTTTATCAACATTTTCATGAGGATGCATTTTAAAAGATTCATATTGGGCAACAAGTATAGATTTTCTTTATTCTCTAACATTGTCACTCCCTTCATACATATCTCTCAACTTATCCCATACTTCCTTGGCCGATTTGCACCCTTTTACTCTAGTAGATTTATTTGCATCTAGGGCATTATACAATACATTCATGGGTTTAGCATTCAAAGAGAGATTCATTCTATCTTGAGCACTCAATTCACTTCTAGTTTTAGTTCTATTTCTACCGGTTGTTTCATCTATAATGGTAGTCTCATAAGGTCTTTCACTAACAATAAACCACAATTCTATATCTATAGATTGCAAAAATATTTTCATTCTATCCCTCCAACTAACATAATTTATACCATTGAACATGGGAGGTCTAATGATGGATTGCCCTTCTAAAAACAATACATTATTGGTTGCCATCTTTACTCCTAAGCCGATTAAACTTAATCTCAAGGAGACCAAACTCTGATACCAATTGTTGGTCCCGAATGCAACCAAAGAGGGGTGAATTTGGTAGTTTAACAAGACAAGTAAATATGCAAGAATTTACCCAATAAACCAAGCACAAACAATTTCTCAAGTGTGCACAAAGATATGTCAAATTAATCACAATAAAGATGTCACAATTGAGTAATAAAGAAAAGAGATATAGAAAGAATTGCAAATCAAATTTCCAAGTTGCACGGAACTTGGATAAAATCCACTAGTACCTTCTTCAATTGTTGGTGAAACTAACCAACTTGTACAAGTGAAGGTTCACTCCTTCCTCACCCTAAAAGTCTTTAGTTGAGCCAAGGAGTTTTACAGCTATCCTACTTAACCCTCAACAAGCTACAATTGAAAACTCACTCAACCAATTAAGAACTACTATTACAAGTGAGGCAACCTTCACCAAGGTTTTACTCCTCCTATTGAGTAACCTCACAAATCCAACTTTTTCCACACCTATACAATAAACAAAGAATATTTCTACCTAAATATTTCACTTGTAAGCTTGTATTTCATGTAGGCAAAAGTCTACTATCTTCTTGAACTTGTGGGTATTTATAGAGTGTGAAAAATGGTCTCAAGAAGCTCTCCAACGGTCAAAAATATGGCTGTTAAAAAATAGCCGTTGAAGCTATCGAACGTTCGACACAATGTTGTACGTCCGATGCAAGCATCCGACAGGTTGTTTCGATCTTTATCGGACGGCCGATACATGTTTCAGCGTCCGATGAAACTTGTGTCCAATGCTGGTCAGAGAGCTTGGAATTCATCTTTAATTCTATCGGACGTCCAATGATGATGATATGCGTCCGATAGGAGTGTCCGATACTTCCCCTGTCTATTGGACGTCCGGTACTTCAAGTTGAGTGTTCGATAGAGTGTTCTCGACTTTTATCGGACGTCCAATACAAGCTATCGAGTGTCCGACAGACTTTGGTGTCCTTTGCTCCTTTTGATTGAGTTCTTCAATTGCATCATTTGCCTTGATAACCTAAGCTACTAATATATTCAATGGAAAGCATGAAATTGATTTCTTCAATTGTTTTGTAATTGTCAAAACTCAGGATCACGATTTACAAGCTTATGGTTTGACAAATGGCACCCTATTGGCCTACTACATATAGCTTTCACAGGGAACTTGCTAAAAAATTTCAGTTGCAATCCCACGTCTCTAGTGTCAGAGATCATAATTGATGGGAAGTGGAGATGGCCTACAGGTAGAAAGTTAACGACTGAAGTGAGGAGACTCAAAGAAGCTACACCAATCTATTTCTCCCTTCTGGTGGATACTGAAGATCAGGTTGTATGGTAAGGGAATAAAATTGGAGCTTTTAGTACGAAGCATGAAGACAATCTATGGCCCCAGAGTGAAGGTGGAATGGGCAACACTAGTATGGGGGAAAGGACATTTGCCCAGATATGCTTTTATACTTTGGCTATTGTGCAATAGAAGACTATCCACAATGGATAGGCTGCAGAAGTGGGGTGTGTCACTACCTTCAAATCTATGTGTACTATGTAGAAGTGAAGTAGAGAGTATCAATCATTTGTTTTTCTACTGTGGTATGACTAGGACTGTGTGGTAAAAAGTTCAACAAATGTGTTTGGTGGCTAGGGGTGTTTACTCTTGGGATGAGGAGCTTGCATGGCTTGCACACCACTGGAAGTCCAACTCTTTTGCTGATCAACTCAGAAGGTTGGTGCTGGCTGCTACGGCGTATCATATCTAGAAAGCTAGGAACGATGTGATCTACAAGTCCAAATCTGGTACATGCTTTGGAGTGCTTAAATCTATTAGTGAAGCTATATGTTATGTGACTAATAGTTGGTCAGGATTTCCTAGAACTAAAGTAAACTGTGAACTAGTGATGGAATGGGGTCTAAACTGGAAATGTGTGGGATAGTAGAGTAGTGTTTGTACAGAACTACATGGTGTGAGACTTCTCCCACGTGTAAAGTTTCTTTTCTCGAATCAATAAAATTTTTACAGTTTGTTAAAAAAAAATTCGAGTGGGTTCAATTCTAATGATCACTAGGGGCCAAGTCTCAATTCTACTTCTCTATTTTTACAACCAAGAGCAGGCTCTTAGTATTTTTTGGGGAAGATAGTAGCCTAACAACCACGACCTGTAGTTGAACACTAATGACTTCATCCACAGATAATGCTTCCCACCAAAGTGTTAATTAATTTGGAAATACAAGGTAAATAACTTTTCCTATTTAGAATTATATGTAATTTTGTGCAATCTACGAGTTAGCTGATTATGAAGCAACCAAGATTTTCTAATTGAAACTTCCATACAATTTGATATTTGATTTTGATATATGCTGTTGTGTGCCTGATTCATGAACGAACATCAGACTCAAATAATTAGCTTTCCTGTATTAAAGAGACTATGCTTTAAATTATCATCATCCATGCGTTGAGAATTTTAGGACTCGTCATTTCGAAAGACAATATTGAGATTGCATGGGCTATCAAGTTCTTATAACAAGTGAGCTATCCATGAAGGCAAGAAATTAATAAACTGAAATCTGTTCTACTGCGCTGCATTGACGCCTTATTTATGATGTGTTTTACATCTCAAGTCCATTTCTCCGTCAGATAAGTCACAGATATTTTCACTGAAGATCATTTCCATGTAACTTTTCCAGGATCTGATTTGCAAGCTCTAGATACGATGCACAAGATACAGTGAGATAACCATGTAGCCAATTAGGCACCAACATATTCATCGGAGGAAAATGCAAATTGCTGAGAACATTGCAAGTAAATCACTGTTAAAAAGTTACCTAAATCAAAAAATGAATTAAATTCAAGAGAAGTGGATTGTCAGTGACAATCATCCGGAACGGTATAACAATTTTTAAATGAGGTGTAATTCTACATGAACTATTTGTACAATTTTATAATAAACATAAAATTATTATGTATGAGACCCACATGAACAGTAACAAAATATTATAATATCCTATTATAAAGTTGTATGAGCAGGTCATATAAAATTATAACCTATTCAAAATTTGTTACACCGTTCCGAACGATTATCGCTAACAACCTTCCGTGTCCTACTTCCATTCAAGAGATGGCTACATATAGAGGACCAAATTGTCATGTCAGTTTGATTGCATAATAAAGTCATATAGAATGGTTGATTCGGGTTGCAACATTTGGAAAGCACTAGCTTAGTCTGATGTTGGCAATTCATTCTAATTTTTTATTTTAAAATGAATTAATCAGATTAGCGAATTTGCTCTGAGCAGGGCCATTCATCGCATTATGAATGGCAATTTTCAATGAGACACATGCGGTTAACTCTGCATAGGGTGGAAAACATACCAGTCAAGTCAGCAAAAGCTACGTGAATAATCCTCAAATTTCGAAGATTATGAATATCTTCTGCAATTTGACCTGCACAAAAAGTCCATGATCGCTATGAGTTTGGAAAATATACTTTTCTATACTTAGATATATTTGGTCAATGGTTAATGCATCTATGTATTCACACATGTGCATAGTTATATGAAGCATACATATGAACTCATGACATATGTATGTTGGATACACGTAAGGTTTGCGTTTGGATCTTGGTCCATGATTTTTTGCCCCAAATTATGCCCATACCATGTTTAGTCACGGACAACATCCGTATGCAAAGACACAACACCATCATGAATTTGAATGAAATCCAAGTTACTAACATACCTTCAAGATAGGTGTTATAACCAAGACGGATCCTCTCAAGCGTGGTTAGATTCCACGATTCCTTGGGTATGGATCCATTGAATTTGTTGTAGGATAAGGACAAATTTTGAAGCATGGAGCATTCTCCAATACTGGAAGGAATTTCCCCTTGAAGTTGATTGTATGATAAATAAAGCCCTTGGAGTTGAGAGACATGTTTTTTGCAGATATGTCTCGGAAGGGAACCAGATAAGCTATTGCTCGAAACACCAAGTGTGAGGGCCTCAAAAATTTGAATTTATTTCTAAATTGAATAATAATATTTATATTGAGTTTATTTATTGAAATATTAGTGAAAATATGATTAAAGTGATTATTTCTCAATTTAGAGAATTTTATACGAATGGTTTGCCGGTGTGTGGTTTTGGCCAAATTTTAGCGTTAAAAATTATTCCGACGCGTGAATAGTGACTTGGACTTGAAATCGAGCATATGTAGTGATATTTTGGAAATATTATATTGGTGAGATAGTTTCGGGATGAAAGAAACCAGTGTAAGTTAGACTGTCAGCGCGACATAAAGTGCCAAAAGCACTTTTTCCTTAAAATAGGGAAGTGCACTTTTAAGCATTAAACACCTTGACTTTTTGGCTTCCTCAAGCTTCATTTTGCTGCTGCAAACCAGTGAGAAAGAGAGAGGGACAGCCGAGAGAGAGAGAGCTTGAGCAAGAGAGAATTACTTCAAATCTTCTTCCAATCTTCATCCATTCTTCTTGAAACTTCAAACACCAACAACCACAATCATCTTCATCATCCTAGCAGCCGAGGAAGAGGAGAGAGAGAAGGAGGTTTGGGCTGAAATTCTTGGAAGAAAACAAGAGGTAAGTGGGTTTGATCTTCCATTTCCTTTTCTTCCTACAAATAACATGAGTTTGTGAAGAGTTGATGATGATTTTGTGGCTTGATTTCCATATCCTCACTTCAACCGAACCAAGGAAAGGAGAGAGAGAGTGAGGTCCGAATTTTTGGAAAGGAAAAAGGAAGGAAGAAAAGCTTGGGTGATCATCTTGGGCTCGATCTTGGACTTGGTGACGGATATCTTCGACAAATCTTGAAGATCTTGAGTTGGGTTCGAGGATCTTGGAAGTCATCAATCTTGGGAGTAACTTTCTTGGAGAAAAGCTTGAGGGATCTTGTTGGATTTTTCCGGATCTCGTTGGATCTTGACAGATCCGGAGGTATAAACCTCGAATCTTGTAGATCTAGCTTTATTAGTGCTGATTAGTGTAGATCTGTGGCTAATATTGATAAAAAATGAAATCATCTGAAAAGATGAAGTTGGGGCTCTTGAAATCCCAACCTAGGTACCGGATTTGAGGTGGCCTCTAGGTAGCGGACTTGAGGACCTGATTGGGAATTGATTGTTATTTGTGAATTTGTCTTGATATGGTTAGAAATTAGGGGTTTCAGTTGATTGAGAAATTGAAGGAAAATGTATGCTATGGCCAAAACCCATGCTTGGTGATTTCAATGTTTGATTTTGGAATATCGTGAATGTTCTTGAAGGGTTTTACTTTTTGAGAAAAAAATGTATATATTGTTCAAATTGTGAGTGTATATGTGTGTGAGTGAGTGTTTGGATTTTAAAAGGGTAAAAAGTGTAGTTTTCATGAAATCTGAGTGAAAAGTGCTATTTGATTGAATTTGAAGGTTTTACTATATTTTGACTAAAAACCGGGGATTTTGAATACAATGACTTGGTATAAAATGTTTTGTATCGGAAGTTTTGATTAAAAGTGAACGTCGATCGGGTTGTGTAAAAATGAATGTTGAGGTGTGAGACCTCAGTTAAATGTTTTGTGATAGTGAACGTGCTTGTAGTGCCAATGAGTATATCGGTAAGATGTTTTCTTTTAAAATGATAAAGCGATTTTCCAAGGGAATTTATTTGGAAACTGAGCTATGTGAAATGAATACTTTTCCTCGAGAAAGTTTTGAAAAAATTATCATTTGAAACTAAAAAGTAAAAGTGAACTGTATTAGTAAATGGAAAAGATTGAAGTGAATCTTATTGTTTGTTTTAAATTATTTTAGGGAGTGTGTCCGGTGGTGATTTTGAACCTTACGTGGAAGCCGAACCCTACTTCGGTGAGTTTCCATGCTTGTTTCGTGTTTACGTGCAAATGCTTGTAAATGAATGTAATGAAGTGATTGTTATGTGAAAATTGACTTTTGAACCCTCTAATGGGGATGGTGTGTACTTTATCGCACCTACACCATTTGAGTGAAAGTGATTGTGAAAGTGACTTGAAGTGATTGATTGTAAAGTGTTTTAAAGTGTATTATAGTGATTGCATGTGTTTGGAAAGGTCAAGAAATCCCTGAGACCTATAGGTGAACCCGTCAACTCGAACCGGAGGCTAGGCCTAGGTCGAGGAGAAAAGGAAGAGCCATAGAGTTACCTAAACGTCACAAAGCACAGTGACTCAGACCAGTGATACATGCTCGGAACTTGGTTTTAAACCAGTCTCCAAAAGAGCAACAACCCAGTGAAGTGAATTGAAAATGTACTCTGGACTTGGCGTATGGACTTGTCCCTAATGGAGAGTACTCAAATAAAGTGAAGTGTTTTAAAGTGAAGTGTACTCGAAACTTGTCTCGAAAAGTGAAAGTGCAATGTACACTATCAAAGTGAAGTGAAAAGTGTTTGGCGTGCGGGCCCGGTGGGGGTTTGGAGGAGTAAGGAGAAAGTGAAGTTCTACATGGTAATAGTGACAGTTGACGGAGTGTCAACTACCGGTTCGTGGATCGTGGGCAAGTTTCGTGGAATTTGGCCCCTGAGGGCCCCGTATCCTACATTGTATTGTTAATTGCTTTTCTATCTGTTTATATTTCAAGTATTCTTGCGAAGTGAAGTTGTTTATGTGTTAAGTGACTTGCATGTTTTTGGGAACTCACGGGCTTTTTAACTCACCCTTTCCATTTGTTTTCCTTAGCAGGAAATGAGCAACCAAGTGGTGGTGCCAACCCTTGAGATTAGGGCTTTCATATGTTTTGATATGTATTTTGGAGAATTATGAATATTGCCCCTTTTGTGGACTCTTGTATAATGGAACTATGTATTATTGAATTGTAACTTGGATGTTGTGTAATCGTAAGATGTTGTATCCTTCATTATGGTATCCAGGGTTTTAGTTCGTTAAGTTATATTGAACAAGTGAGTGAGTGAGTGAGTCAGAGTTGGGCAGGTCCACCCCCTTGGTCCTTGGGGAAGGTGGGTCACCGGGTGGTATCAGAGCCTAAGTTTGAATAGCCTGGGCATAGTGAGAGTTAGTGAATTGTTAAGGGTTTAGTAGGTTAGGAGCAAAAGTGAAGTGAGGGTTATGTGTTTATGAATAAGTATTGTTGACTTTTAAGTTAGAATGAATATTAATAGAGTTCTTTCTTGTAGGTTATGGAGCCTGGAGGGAGTGATGGGTCTCGACACCGATAGCCTACCCTATCTTATCGCTTGGGTTCTAGGGGTGCCCGTGCAGCTTACAACCCTAGGATCCGTACTAGCCGTACTGCTTGTGGGTGTTGGAAGACCCACGCCTATCCCGACGTGGTGCTTGCTGTCTACCGAGAGAGGAAGAGGTTGACTAGGATCAACTGTGAGCGTCAGGAGTAGATTGAGAGACTCACTACTGTGGCCCAGACTCGACTTGCTAGGATGGGAGAGCTTGAGGCCGAGCTTCGCTTGGCAAATGAGCGAACCGCTAGGATAGTGAGGGTGGCTCGAGAGAGGGCTGAGGATATTGCTGCTGGATGTGAGGTCTTGATTGGAGGGGTGATTGAGGCCAACCGAGTAGAGGAGGTTTCGGTTGATCAGCCTCTCACTGATATTGATTTGGGAGGGGAGCCTCCGATTGAGTCCGTTGGAGATGCCATGCCATGGGGGAGACCCTCGATTGATGTCCGATCTCCGAGGATGAGCCCACGGAGACCTCTTCTTACTGGACCTGATAGATTAGCTTGACTTGACCTTAGAGCTTTTGAAATCTTTTGTGGGGAGTAAGCTTGTAGAGTGGGTTCCCAACTTTTGTAAAGTGCATGCTTGCCGACTTGACAATTACCATATTTTTGTTTAAGTGTACTTGAGAACTTGACATACCAATGTGTATCTTTTAACAAAAGCATGCTTAACTGATGTACTCTTGGCACCATATTGCAATGAAATGTAATTATGAAAGTGTTTTGCCTATTTTCTAAAGCAATTGTTCTAATTGTGTTGTTACTTTTTCCTGTGTTTATGATAATTTGATGGCCCTCTAGAGAACTATGGACGGTAGGAGAGGACGAGGTCGGGGGCGTGGAACTAGGCTTCTTCAAAGTATTGGAAATGACCATGAATCTACTGCTGATCAGAATCAAGGGGCTGGGGTTAATTTTGTAGAGCAAATGGCTACGGCCATGAACTGTATGACTGAGATTTTATATCGTATGGCTGGGCAACAAGGCCCTGGACCTGAGCAACCCCTTGGTAACGTTGGAGTTGGTGAGGACCGGGAGGACCGGGCACTTGAGAGATTCCAAAGATTTAACCCCCCAAAATTCTGTGGTGAACCTAACCCTGAAGTTGCTGAGGGTTGGTTAGAAAGGATTACTGATATTTTCACTGCTTTAGATTATACTGAGGAAAGGCAAATAACCTTTGCCACATTCCAATTGGAGGGAGCTGCCCGTTCTTGGTGGGCCATGATAAGAACCAAGTGGGAGAGAGAGAATACCCCTAGGACTTGGGTAAATTTTACTCGAGAGTTTAATGCCAAGTTTCTTCCTCCAATAGTGCAAGAGAAAAGGGAGGACGATTTCATTGGGTGTAAACAAGGATTACAGAGTGTGACGGAGTATGAGGCACAGTTTACTAAACTGTCAAGATTTGCCCCTGAGTTGGTGGCCACTGAACAAAGGAAGGTAAGAAGATTTGTCCATGGATTGAATGTAAAGCTACAAGAGATCTTAGCAGCTGCTCAAGTTAATAGTTTTAGTGAAGCCGTGGAAAGGGCTCAGAGGATTGAAGGAGCCAAAGCACAAGTGAGGAATTTTAATACAAGAAAAAGCAATGCACCTAGTGGTAGTCGTGGTCCAATGGACATGAATGTTCCAACTCCTAAGTTTGGAAGAGGAATGGGTAGAAACCCCTCTGGCTCGTCAAGGGGATCAAATTTGAGAGGGACATACTTAAGAGGAGGAGTGTTTAGAGGGAGTGTGAGAGGAAGAGGACTATCAAGGGAAGGTTCCCAAGGAAGTCAAGTCTCTACCCCTAGCGTGTCTTATGGCTTTTGTGGGAAGCCAAACCACACGGAGAATGAATGTTGGAGAAAGAGTGGAGCGTGTCTTAAGTGTGGTAGTACGGAGCATCAGTTATCTGCTTGTCCGATGGCCCAAGGAGGAGGTATGACCCAACTAGCAAGCAAGCCCACTGCCAGTCAAGCTAGTGCCGCAGGGAATCGACCAAGAGTACCAGCTAGGGTCTACGCCATTGACTAACAGCAAGTTCCTGACCCTACTGAAGTGGTTGAAGGTACCATCCCCGTCTTTCATCGTTTAGCTAAGATTTTGATTGATCCTGGTGCATCACATTCTTTTGTGAATCCTTCATTTTTAAATGGAGTAGACATAAAGCCTACTAGATTACCTTATGACTTGGAAGTTAAGACACCCACGGGGGAACAAAGTTTAATTACTAGTTGGGTATACCAGAATTGTGATGTTTAGATAGGAGAGAGGAAGCTAGTGGTGGACTTGATTAGTCTAGACATCAAGGGGTATGATGTTATCATAGGGATGGATTCTCTAGCCCGTTATCATGCTAAATTGGATTGTAGGGCAAAGACTGTGGAATTTTCTATTCCTAGAGAGGCTACCTTGAGGTTGGATGTAAAAGGGAGATTAGCGTCATCTGCCCTCATTTCGGGGATTAAAGCGAGGAAATTGTTAAGTAAAGGGGCTCAAGGGTATTGGCCTTTTTGATAAATCCCCCTAGTGATAAAATGAAGTTGGAGGAAGTGCCGATTGTGAAGGATTTTCCCGATGTCTTCCCAGAGGAATTAGAAAGTCTACCTTCTGAGCGAATGGTGGAATTTAAGATTGATTTATTGCCAGGGACAACTCCAATTTCTAAGACTCCATATCGAATGGCTCTAGCCGAACTTAAGGAGTTGAAGGTCCAATTACAAGATCTATTGGAGCAAGGTTTTATCAGAGAAAGTGACTCACCTTGGGGAGCACCTGTACTCTTTGTTAAGAAAAAGGATGGAAGTTTGAGGTTGTGCATTGATTATCGAGGGCTTAATGATGTGACAATAAAGAATAAGTATCCTTTGCCGCTCATTATGAATGGCAATTTTCAATGAGACACATGTGGTTAACTCTGCATAGGGTGGAAAACATACCAGTCAAGTCAGCAGAACCTACGTGAATAATCCTCAAATTTCGAAGATTATGAATATCTTCTGCAATTTGACCTGCACAAAAAGTCCATGATCGCTATGAGTTTGGAAAATATACTTTTCTATACTTAGATATATTTGGTCAATGGTTAATGCATCTATGTATTCACACATGTGCATAGTTATATGAAGCATACATATGAACTCATGACATATGTATGTTGGATATACGTAAGGTTTGCGTTTGGATCTTGGTCCATGATTTTTTGCCCCAGATTATGCCCATACCATGTTTAGTCACGGACAACATCCGTATGCAAAGACACAACACCATCATGAATTTGAATGCAATCCAAGTTACTAACATACCTTCAAGATAGGTGTTATAACCAAGACGGATCCTCTCAAGCGTGGTTAGATTCCACAATTCCTTGGGTATGGATCCATTGAATTTGTTGTAGGATAAGGACAAATTTTGAAGCATGGAGCATTCTCCAATACGGGAAGGAATTTCCCCTTGAAGTTGATTGTATGATAAATAAAGCCCTTGGAGTTGAGAGACATGTTTCTTGCAGATATGTCTCGGAAGGGAACCAGATAAGCTATTGCTCGAAACACCAAGTCTCTGCAGTGATGAAAGGTTAAACAAAGACTGGGGCAGAGAGCCGGTAAGTTGGTTAAAATCCAAGTTCAGCCCGATCAAGTTCCCAAGAGAGCTGAATTCGTCAGGAATATGTCCCGTTATTGAGTTGTTTGGCAACAGGATGGTCTGCAGCTTTGTTGCGTTGAAAAGCACACCTGACAATGAACCGGAAAACTTGTTATATCCCAGAGATAAGTACTGAAGTTCAGATAAAGCTCCCACCCATGAGGGAAGCCTTCCGCCAAAGCTGTTGCCTGCCAAGCTAATGTATCTCAATCGGCGCAAATTAGACAGCTCCGGTGGAGGACTTCCGTGCAAGCCATTATTTGGCAAATTCAGCCGGACCAAGAAAGAAAGATTTCCAAGTTGGGGAGGTATGGTGCCGATTAGGCCCATGTTCGGCAGGTCTATGGCTGCTACTCTTTGATGGTGAGTAGTACAAGTGATCCCGATCCAGCTGCACATAGATGCAGAAGTGGACCAGTTGGCTGGGAGGATCTTCTCGGGATCGAATATGGTTGCCTTCAAAGCAAGAAGAGCATCCAGATCAGGAGTATTGCTTGTGGAAACAACTTGGACACTAACCGAAGTTGGGGCAAAATGCAACAGTACCACCAAGGCTGCAAGCCAAAGGGAATAAGCTTTGTCCATAGTTATTTGCAGTATTTAGATTATGAGCTGCTGAAAAGCAACCAAAAGTGGATGCTTGTTCTATTAATGTAAAGAGGCAGAAAATGGTACGCACTAGCAGTACTATGTGCATGAAAATGACTAAAGTCATTGATTGATACATGAAAGATGTAAATTTCTAGGCCGCCTTTAGACTAATTCAACAACCACACAGTGATATTTAAATGTGGAGCACAAATCTAAATTCAAACAATATCAATTGTCAAGAATATTCCGTCAAATGTGCAAAAAAACTGAGATACCTTACAAGTTTTGTGCAAGGAAATCAAAATTCAAGAGAGACTCAAACAATTTTTCTTGCAATATAGGAGAGCATAAATATTTCTTGTCAATACAGTTGTATTGGATTAATTTATCGTTAAAAAATTAATGCTGTAGAAACTTTTTGCATTGTGCCTAGATGCTTAAATGAAAAGTACAAATTTAATTTTAAAAAGTGCGGAGAGTATCACGACTGACATACTTTGAAGCATAACAAGTTCTATAGGATACATTGAGATCATGAAGGATTAATATAGATAGACTTTCCAAAAGTTAATTGTAAAAAATTTTCCTTCTTAAAGCTATTACGAAAAATATTAGTTGGTCGGAGAATGTTGAGAAAAAGATTCCCTTAGGTGTCTCAATGCTATTGGTTGAGTTCAAAATTGGGGTTTTGACTTTGGGGGGACTAACGGTGGAAATTAAATGGAGTTGCCTTTCTTATTTTTGTTTCCTTTTATTTTACTTTTGCCAAAACGGTGCCGCTTGGATTAGTTTGCAGCTGAGCCGTCTTTCCTGTGCTGGTAAATCGTGCCCGTCAACAGCCCCCAATCGTATACTTCTGCTACCGCACTGAGTTCGCTCCCCAACTGACCTTACACTCGCGATGGATATTGTCGGAAAGTGTGTTAGGTTGTGTTTGGAACGACATATCTGAATTTCAAGAAGGATTTGAGAGGGATAGTTTCAAATGACTCTTGTAGTGGATGAATTTGAAATTCTTTAAATTAGCGTATTCCATTTTATAAGTAAATTTAAAATCTCATATTTAAAATAAAATTTTAATAGTAGAAGGGATTTGGAATGTAGATTTAAAATCTTTTCAAGCTGTATTTTAGAGTAGTTGTGTATTTACCATTATATATGTATCTTTTCTTAATAGATGTAAATTTAGAATATCATTCTACAGATATCAATTTTCCATTAAACACATTGTTTATAGTGTCATTTGAATTTTACATTTGTCAGAATTAATTTGTTCTGACCCTTAATCCCTCTCCCACTTCATAATTTCCTAGTAGATCTGTGGCTGACGGCCACTTAATTTAGAGCACGACCGTAAAATATCTATCTTGACCAGAGACTTGTTGACAGTGAAAATGCAATCTCTTCGAAGACCTGCTATTCGCCTATTCCATGAGGGTCCAAGTCCCAACTTTACTTCCCTCTTTTTACAACTGAGAACAGGCTCTTAGTATTATTAGGAGGAAGTAGTAGCCTAACAACCAAGACCTGCAATTGAACACTAATGACTTCATCCACAGATGATGCTTCCCACAAAAGTGTTTCTTAGTTTGCAAAATACCAGGTAAATAACTTTTCCCATTCAGAATTGTGCTTAATTTTGTTCAATCTTCGAGTTAGCTGATTATGAAGCAACCAAGATTTTATAATCGAAATTTCCGTACAATTTGATATTTGATTTTGATATATATGTTGTTGTGTGCGCGATTGATGAACGAACATCAGACTCAAATAATTAGCTTTCGCATATCAAAGTGGCTACACTTTAAGTTATCATCATCCATGCGTTGAGAATTTTAGGACTCGTCATTTCGAAAGACACTACTGAGATTGCACGGGCTATAAAGTTCTTATAACAAGTGAGTTATCCATGAAGGCAAGAAATTAATAAACTGAAATCTATTTTACTGCCCTGCATTCACGCCTTGTTTATGATGTCCTTTACATCTCAGGTCCATTACTTCCTTAGATGAGTTACAGATATGTTCACTGAAGATCATTACCATAGAATGATTTGCAAGCTCAACATAAGATGCACAAGATACAATGAGATAACTAGTATTACAAACAAGTTGAGTTAAATAGAATTTTATTTCCAACGGGTCGAACTCAATTCAATTTTGACTAGACTCTAACTCGATGAGCTTCCAATATAAAGTTCGATGTCAACCTCGAACTCGAGTTTCAATTTGTGTCTAGTTGAACTCGAGATTAAATAAAATAAAAATTATTTTATTTTTTAAAATAAATAAAATAATTATTTTTCTTAATAAATAATAAAATATTAGGGATATATATGTAATTTTATTGTTAAAATAGAAATAATAGATATATGTATATGTGTGTATGTGTATATATATGTATGTATATATGTATGTGTGTGTATATATGTGTATATATGTGTGTGTGTGTGTGTGTGTGTGTGTGTGTGCGCCAACTTGTGAACCAAGGAACTACGTATCTCTCAACTCGAGTTCAACTTGATTGGCTTGAACTCGACTCGAATTTGGTGTTGACTGAACTGGACTTGAGTTTGGAGTTCAAGTCAAGTTTGGACTCGAATAACTCGCAAGCAACACGATTCGTTTGCAATCCAAATAACCATGCAGTCAATTAGGCACCAACATATTCTTCGGAGGAGAATGCAAATTGTTGGGAACATTGCAGGCAAATCACTGTTAAAAAGCTAACTGAATCAGCAATGCCGCATCAAGAAATGCAGAAATTAACATCCCTTTTGAGGGTCGCTTCTATCTTGAACTTGAAGCATTTGACTAGTGCACCAAGTCGAAGGAAAGGATTCACCACAATTACACCGCCACAAGGAATACGATCTTTTTGTTCCATTTGTGTTTTCGAATTTATCTTCTCTTTTTCTTCCACTGTTTGAATGTTTCAAAGAGCGCGCACCTGTCTTACTATTAAACAATGAAAAGTCAACTGGAATACAGACCTCATGGGAAATAACCTGTGTTTTTAAACTCTGACCGGGCCGGCCGGTTCGACCGGTTGAATCGGGAACCGGCCAGGCATCCGGTTCGAGTCAATCCTCAAAATCGGAAAATTCAAAAACCGGTCAAATCCGGTCAAAATCTGGGTTTGACCGGATCTGACCGGGTGAACCGGTTGATCGGGTTTGACTATTTGACCATTTTTTTTTTTGACCTTTAACCCATTATATCCTTTCAAACTCACTTTTTAAGTTTTAGTAAATATACTTTAACCTCTCATTATTTTAATAAAGTGTAAAATTAATCCAATACATTTTTTAAGTTACATTTCTACCTCTATATATATATATATTATATTCTTTAAGTCAATTTATTTATTAAATATAAAATTCTCTAATTTATATATAAAGTCATAAATCACCAATTTAAGAAAAATTTTTATATATATAAAGTTGAAAACTACCAATTTGAGAGAATTTTTGTATATTATTTTTTAAGAAAATTTTTTTATATACTATTTTGATTATATATTATTAATAAATATTTATGACATATTTCTGACGTCATCCGATTCGACCCCCGGTCGAACTCGGTCGGACCCATCGACCCCTGACCCCTGAGATCGGCCGGTTCGATGCCCGGTCCGAGTCTGAAAACATAGGAAATAACAGCTTGAGGTTGTCCTGTAGAACCAAAAAATTGAACTGACAAGACATGGGAGATAAATTTAATGGAATCAATAGATATTGGGATAAGGAGGAGAGGCAATTTACACACATGCAACTATGTGTAGGAGAAGAGGAATAATATCAATAATATATATCAATTATCACAGCTCTCAAATTCTCACTCTTCTCAACTAACAACAATAATAAGATTCCCTATTTATAGAGCAGATGACTTGGTAAACAAGTCTTACAACCACAATCAAATATTAATTCCTAAACAATAAAACCACCATAACTTGACTCCATCAAAATTACCAAAAACCTAACTTGACTAAAAAACTGCTAAATAATAATATAGAAATTTCTATTTTTTGAGTCTTGATTTAATATGCCAACATGTCAGCCATGTAATTATGTTGCCATGTAAACCTTTCTTAGATTTGAAGTTCTCATAGAATTATTTTAGAATTTTCCCTTCACATTCTTATGTCACGTATGCACATATTTGAATAGAAAAAAAAAAAAAGAACTATGCAACTAAATTAGTACATATTGATGAGATAAGGAAAATGGTTTACTCCTTAGTCTCTTGCATCTTGTCTTCCACTTCAAGATAAATCCCATTATGCTAGAATTGTTATAAAGAAATTTCGTAATTTTTCATTCTTTAGCAATATTGATCAAATTAATAGTACCAGAAATAATAAAGTTACACATTTGTGATTTTGAAAGTTACAGCATAACTGATTTGCTTGTCTCAATTCTATAATTTAGACCCTCAGCCTGGAGAGAGTAACACTTGTATTTGTGTTTGTATATGTAATTTTTAAAATCACAGCGTCATTGGTAATTGAAGAGTTCATATAGTATGGTAATGTTCTTTTCAAAGCTCAACGAACGTAGTCCAAATCAAGAATTAATGCGACAATATACAAGGAATTTAAATCACATCTAGAATTTCCCAAGCAAAAATGCCATCATAGATCCAGACACTTATACAGTAGCAAAGCATAAAAGATTACCACATCCCAAACTAAAATTGAACCCGAGAGAATTTCGTTCTTGGTTTCTCGTTTCAAAACTTGAAAATTAATGGCTTCAAGTTATCATTAAACTTGTCCACTCCTACTCTATGTTTATGTCCTAGGGTTTCCAGTCAACTGGCTGTATCAATGTCAAGTTGAAAATACAACTTGAATGGCTTCCCCATGACTTAATTGGCGGATTGCGGTCGTTCCACGGCTTGTTTTTCCACGGTCCCTTTGCGGTGTGAGATAGTGAGAGCTAGACTTTGCATGTATTTGGCCGATAAAGGAATAGGACACTTCTATGCAATATGCATCTTCTCCTTCTTCGTCCTTTAATTTTTTTTTTTTAAGATTCCACAAAAAAAAGCATTTATTACATTTTTGTTTAACTATATAAAGTTGGGTATGTTTGTCAAAGGTGTCCCTTAATTATCCACTCTGTTGATTAAACAACTGATATTAGGACTATGTATAGATAGAAGTTAGTCATTCTTGATTCAACTCACACGTGTTAATTAACTCTGAGATCATGTTTATTTATTCAGGAAAATAGGTGCCTCACGTTGGATTTCATCACGAACGGGTTCTTTCCAAGTAATATGTGGCTCCGTTTGGATTGCCTAATTTTTGCCTTATTTTTAAAAAACTGTTTTTCACACTCCAAATACTACAGTAAAAGCAATTCTAAATACAACCCCAAAAACAACATTTGTATTTCACAAATATTCTAAGTTTTTTTTTCTATTTCTTTTTTCTTTTCCATCTCCTTTTCCATTTCCATCTTCTTCTCTTCCCCTCTGCAGTGCCGTGACAAGTTTTTTTTTTTCCTCTTTCTCTCCTCCTCCCCTCCCCTCCTCCCCCCCTCCCTCTCCCGCCTCCCTCTCCCACCCTCCCCCTCCCCAGCTCACACCCAGACTGGGGATGGATGTGAGGTTGGGGTCCTGACTGGGAGAGGGAGGCGGGGATGGAGGAGGAGGGGAGGAGGAGAGGGAAGGGGTGGCAGGGAAAGAGTGGGAGGGAGGTCTGGGGAGTGGGAGGTGGTCAGGGAGGAGGAGTGGGAGGAGGAGGGGAGGGAGGAGAGGAAGAGAGAAAGGAAAAAAAGATCCCGGTCAGGTCAGTCTGGATTGTTGACGCCGTGGGGGGAGAAGAAGAGAGAAGAGAAGAAAAAAGAAAAAGGAAAAAGAAATGGAAAAGGAAAAGGAAAAAGAAAAGGAAAAGAAAAAAGAAATAAAAAAAAACTAATCCAAATACATCTACAATAATTGTTTTTCGTTATAGTAATGCTATAGTACTATTTTTGAAAAATAATTCCAAAAAACAGTTAATCTAAACGGACCCACTAGTTATGGAGAATTCTAAATGGCTTGTCTTTTCATTTGACTATAGAATCCTAGTCTGAGGGTAATACTTACTTGACATGACAACGGCTATCTTGACCGAGAAAACTAGGCAGGTTTAGCACTAAAGGGTGCTATCTTGACGAAGACAGTTGTCAATTGTTCTGGACACTGATGCATGTAGAATAGCTATCTTGGTCACTACAAAATAGCTACCTTGACCAAGGCTGAAGGATGCTATCTTGATGAAGACTTGTTGTCAATCGTTTGGCCAATGATGCATATGCACCGTTCATTACGGTTCAAGTCCTAAATCCATTTCTCTGCTTTCCATCCAAACAAGGGGTGAATAGTAAGAGAGAATTATTATGATATTTGACGTCCTATCTGCTTATTCCATTGATTTAATTATTTTTTCTTTAGTTTAACAGAGACTTTAAAACTTGTTAAGGAATGGGGAACAAAATACGTTGCAATTATCTGATGAACGACCTCATTTGAATCAAGTCTGAAAATTTAGAAAAGGCTATTCTTGAGGTCAAAAGATACAAAATGTTTTTTTTTTTGGGGGGTACTAATTTCCTATAAAACTAGTGCAATTTTAGTGTTAAACTACTTCTTTTGCAAGCAACAAAAAGAGAATAGCAGACTGCAAAAGCATACTAGCAAAGCACAAAATTTACATTTTTCATACTCAATACCTCCTCTTGTCCTGCCTTCACAATATTCTTGAGTGAAAGGAAGCAAGGAAAATATGGAACTGCATAACGATAATGATCACATGCAATATAAGCTGAGACGATGGTTGATCTCTTTTCTTCCGGACTATAAGAAAACAGGGACCCGTATTCTGTACACATAAACATTTCTCCTGCTCTCCAAATTATGATGGGAACATACAGGTTTCCACGCACATGAAGTGGAATGCAACTTTCCGTGACACTCGCTGGATCTTTTCCTCACCAATGTCAAATGAATACAAGAAATCAGCCCTACTCATATAGTTAGTTATCCAATGAAGAGCCCCATTAACAGTAACTTTACAAATCCGGTATCTATAATATGCTCGATCCATAAATTGCCTAGCATGCGGAAGAGGGACATTTTCCTTTAAGACCCTCCAATCATTATTCCAGCCAATTGTACAAACCTGAGCTTCAGTCTTATCCGGATTCCATCTCCTCCTAGTAAGGATTCTAAACACCTTATACTCTCCCGTTCTTGGACAAAAACCCAAATCCATAAGCCACCTTACTGTCTTTTTCCTTTATATTTGTCAGCGGAAGCATAGCATATTCCCCAAGCAATGGATTACACACATACACCTGTTAGTGAATATGCCCTAAAGTCAATCAACTTCTAGGGTTTATTATATACTTTGACTATTTATGTAATAATAAATGACATCTTTATCATATTGATAGCTTATATTTTCATATAAGTATGATAAAACCCTTAGAATAAACCTAATCGATGAAATCATAAGAGTTATGATGGTGAGGTTCATTCGATTATAAATAAGGTTTATTCTTAAATATCTCTAGTCATAGTATTAACAAGAAAGGGTATTGTTAATACGGTTAGACTAGCATATACTATGCCGCTTCTATATGAGAAGTAGTAGACCTCATCTACTATGGTGTGTGAGACACCTAAGCAAGTATATGGGTGCTTGATGGTATGATCAAGTTCACTAGATTGATCCACATAGGGACATCCTTTAAGTGCCAAAGGATTAATGTCTAAGTGACGCTATGTAAATGATTCTTAGACTTAAGGTTATCATGATATCTTGAATATGGATAGTTATACTTTCTTTGTTATATGATTGCTCCTGTAAAAGGGAATGCTCACATCATTAGCAAATGGGTGTATCTTTGAAGTATGGAAAGATGGTGAATAACCTATAAGGATTTACCGCCTCTTATGTGAGAGGAGTTATCTGTGTTTGGCCACTTGTAGAAGTATAACTCGAAATCTTAGCGCTAAGTGGGAAAGTCTTAGAAAGTGTTTCTAAGAACTTCTTCATTGGAGTTATATTTTGGTACAAGAGAAAAGAGCATTAATCACACAATGGAATAGGCACAACTTATTCCAAGATTAATGTGAGATAAGTGTGGTAAAAGGATATTAGTTACATTATAAACGTTTACTGAAAGGTGAAGTCATCCACTTGACTTTTCTCATTACTTGGGTGGTCATGATGTATTGCTAGATACCAATCTTGATCTATAAGTATGAGTTGATTGATTAAGTGAATCGTGATAAATTAAAAGGAGTTTTAATTTATCTAGTTCTTATTTATTAAGAATGTATAGCTCATACTTATTGCCAACGTATATGAGAACCTAATGGGTCACACACATTAAGAACTTTCTTAACTAGATTAAATGAATTTCAAGTGGGACTTGATAGATAAGTTTTATAACTTATAGTTTGATTTGTGAGACAAATTAAACTTGAGGGACTTATGGTGCAAATAAGTTTTAGTCTTCCAAATACAAGAGTTGTATTAGAATTAGGAAGCTAAATCTTATTGGAAACTGATTTCAGGTTTCCATAAGGATTTGACAACTTATTTGTCTATAAATACTCACTAAGCTTTTGCTAGCAAGGGGATAATCACACAATTTGTCTTGTGAGATTTTTGAGAAAAATCTTGAGAGAAAAAATACCCAAAATTCGTCCAAGAAAATAAGGGAAAAATTGCATCTCTTATTTCTTATCTTGGGATGAATTTTTCATGGTGAAAAATTGGAATTATCTCAATAGACTTGTGTGTGGTTGTCTTGGCAATAGCTAGCACTAATCTAGCTTAAGCTAATTCGACCTTGGAGGTTCTAACTAAGGAGGTTCGTGTGGATCACCATTAGAGGCCGGACGCATGTACGGCTACGTGGATCTCTTTGCCATCCTCTGCATCAAATCTCCACCAAGTTCAAGGAGGTCTTCATGGATTGAGGTAATCTTCTTGAACTATCTCTATGTTACATGGATTTAATCAAAGGACGATCTATTAAAGGAATAAAAAATTTTAATTTTCCGCTGTGTTTATCTCCTTGATTCCTTACAACACCTTATAATTGTGCTCATTGAAACTATAAGCAGCAAAACAAAGCAATCCATTGCAAGAACCAAACAAAGTCACGGTCCCCTGATTAATCCCATCTGGGATTCGAAACTTTTTGGGACTATTTTGTGGACGGCAGTAGTTGTAATCAGCTTTGAGTTCAAGAAAACAAAAGGCAGACTTTCCAAAGGACACTACAATACTACTGAAAGGTGGGTTTGATAGATAAACATTGGCAAAGTCAGTGTCTGAGGAAATAAATTTGTACCATTCCTTGCAAACAAGTTTGCAGCTGAGAATTGTGGTGATTGGAAGCCTTGAAAAGATATCAATCAAAATGCATGTATGAAGGTCCAGAACTGAGGCTGTAATTCCGCAAGAAATCCAATTTCCTGCTTGCAAAAGCGAGCCAATTGAGCTTAATCTTCTTCTTTTCCACTCCATCACTGGGAATTAAGACTTTGTACCCTGCACTGGGACTAGGGTTCAATTGATTACCAAGAAAACTATTGCTGGATTTTAAAATTGTAAACTGTGAGTTTTAGGTTTGTGGGAGTGATATGTGGGTGAGGGGAGCTAAGTTGGGCTGGAATTGTTTTTTGAGTTTGATGGGCTATTTGTCAACCCAAAAAATCCCTCTTTGTGTGTGTATGCATGCGCGCCTCTCTTTTTTTTTTGGCCCTTCTCATTTAATTTACTTGTACCTGAAAATATTCAACATCGATAAATAAGGAACAATGGAAAAATAATCTAAGGAAAATATGATTAGAGGAAGAAATTTAAAAGAATGACAAAAAGTATTTAGCTCTATAATTTATTAATTTAAGGTGATACAAAAATTAATCAAATATGTAAACATTGAATATTTGTGGTCTCAGAGTAATGTCTTTTCTTAATTTGCCATATTTTGGATGAGGGTATAAATTTTTATTCTTTGATCTCTCTTTTCTATTAATCTATTAACCGTTTGAGAAGGGAATAAAAACTTCAAAAAATATGTAGTCAACATAAATAAGAACAATTAATTGTTTCATTTTTTTTCCGTTTTAGTAAGCATATAATTTTATCGGGGGTTAAAGTGTCTACTACAGTTTACTTGTTCTACAAATATCTATTGTGTTTTTAACATTACTTTTAAAGATAAATTTAAAATAATTTTTTTTAGTAAACAACTAGGACAGTATCGTATTATAATTATGAGGGGAAATTAGAGATAAGATACTATTAAATATAAGTAGATCTCCTAGGCAAAATAAACTATTTGGAATTATTAAAATCTACCTATATTAATTATTACATAATTACCAAAATGACTCTACAACTCTCTACTTAGATCTGGGCTAGTGACCTAGGAAGTTGACTCTCACCCGATAGACTACGATCCTGACCGATAGGTTTGGGGAATGATGTGAGGGGAAGAAAAAGGAAGAAGAAAAACTCTAATAAACTATTTGGAATTATGAAGTTCCCTTACAAAGTTTTATGCTCCTTAATCCTCACCATCTAATATGTATGCCTGACTAATTAATTAATAAATCGATATCATGCTTTACGAAGCATTACTCAGCATTGGGAATTAACTCATTAACATAAAATCTCTAGGCTTATTTAACTCATTGAATATCATTTATCTATTTATCTGAGTATAATTCAGGTAAGTTCATAACAAACTTTAAGGTAGCTAAGCTAAGAATGCTTTATTGGAAAAAAGAAAAAAAGTTAAGTACTACTAAAGAATTAAGGTGCTGACAAAAATTAAAGATTCGCAATTATTAAGTTCCCTTGCCAAGTTAGATATCTCAAAAGAAAATTCCTTGCTATATATTTGGTAACTAATGAATATATGGATTTTCTGCCTTATTAAGCACCAAGGCAGCTACTAATATGGGGTTTCTCTAATATGTGCCCGTTGGGCATTCATTAGCATACCTAATTACTTTCTTTTGCATTTATTTACTTTTTCTAATTAATATTATCTTTCAAAAAATGTAAAAATTGAAATATGTCTTAATAAATGCCCAATGGGTACTTGTTAGAGGTATATATAATATATCTATATATATATATATGTATGATAGCTAGGGTCATTGAGCCAAATATCATGTATGAACTTTACTAAACATATTTAGCTACAAGATTTAGCAAGTGAAAGAGGGTATCAATCAAGCTAGAAAATTGAGATGGCTCATGTGCTGGGGATGTTCCTTTTTGGCATTTGTATTTGTTTAGTCTTTGCATGTAATGCAACAAAAGCTGACTTAGTTGATGACATTTGTTCCAAGTCACTGCTGGATATTCAATACTGTAACCAGACCCTACGAGCAGCCTCTGGCTCTAACACCACAGATCTCCCAAGTCTAGGCCAAATCGCGATTAATTTTGCAAAATCCCAAGTACAACCAATTCAAGCTTTGATTAACAAAATTGAGGGAGGAGCAACTAACCAAACATTGAAAGATAGATTAGACAAATGCCGAGAGGATTTCACTGATGTCGAAGACTATGCAGGTCTTGTTAACAGCGTTGATTCAGCTAATGATAAAGCTACTGGTTGTGATACAGCTTTTGATGATGGACAACCACCTGAACCTGACAAACTTAAGCAAGCCAGCAAGCATTTCCAGGTTCTGCTAGAAGCTGTTGGCAACATTGCAGAGACTTTAGAAGGGCAGAAACTGTAAACATTTTCTTGCTCGATCAAGTAATTGTAATGGAGCTTGCAATAGTATTGGTTCAATTGAGATGGTTGGCATGCAATAATATTGGTTTACTTGCGATTTTTGTTTATTCAGCCAGCAATATTGCCGTGGGTATAAAACTATAAATCATGTTTGGTTATGGAAATTACAGTAAAACTTGGAAAGAATTATTACAAAGGTCAAATTGTTTGGAAAGAAGGAATGAGTAGAAGTTTCTTAAATTCAACATTAATTGGACTTTTTACAAAAAATCAAAATTTAAGGGTAGTAAACTAAACTAATGCCAACATTCATCACCTGTACCATCTTTCTTTCGTATTCATACATACAGATTAAGAATCGTGCTTGCAATTCTCATTACAAAGCCAACCAAAAATTCATAAACAAGGGGCACAAAGCTTTGCTGTGCAGCTCAAAAATTCACCTCCAACGCCACAGCAGGCTTTGTGCAGCTCAAAACCTAAGACAGAGACAGAACAAATTAGACCACCAGACTGCACAAAGCTTGCCGTGGCGTTGGAGGGCTGTACAACTTCAACGAGACACGAATGTGTGGATATCCAGGTGTTACGGCTTGCCCTCATCCCGATAGATACGTCTGCTGGGATGGAATTCATTTAACACAGGAGGCTTACCGCAGGCTAGTGGATTGGTTGCAAGCTGATCTTTTCTGGAAATTACCTTGCCACCATTGAACTAGTCTATCAATTTTACTATGTTGTTCTACAAGCTTCTAGATAGAGTAGTAGTGCTTTACCTCAGGTCTAGTTTGGTTTTTCAGTCCAGTAGTGTAGTTTAGCTAATGGGAAGCCCTTGTGACTAATTTCATCACCAATCATATTTAAGTACTTACTTTTATGGTTTTTATCAATACTAGGTTCAAGATCCAATATATATATATAAATATTTTATCCATCCATTTCTTTCATGGGAAAAAAATACAAACATGGACAGGACAAAAAAGGAGAAATGAGAAATAATTTTACGAAAATTTGGTTAGAGGAAAAATTTAAAAAAAAGAAAAGTATTTAGCTCAATAATTCATTGGCCAATTGAAAATAATACTTAAGGCATATCAAACAAGTAAGTATTGAACATTTACGGCCTCCAAGTAATGTCTTTTCTGCATAAGTAGTGTATAATATTTATTCTTTTCTCTCATCTCCTCCGAGTTCCAATTTCCTTCTGTTATTGAGTCTATCACAAGTCCAGAGTCTATGCAGGAATACAGTGTATACAAATCATGATGAGGTGTATTTTGTTGATATATTTGTTCCTATTTTCCTTTCTATTTATACCAAATATTGTTTTAATTAATTGATTCTACTTATATTTGGTATTTTATGTTAATTGCAGGAATTGGAGCGAAACGGGCCTAATTGACGATTTTGAAGTAGATTGCACATGGACGCGTTTGAGCTCAAGGTTTAAAATCGAAAGATTCGGGATAGACACTAAGAAGTTTCCTAATTCGAGTTGAAGTCCAAGAGCTAATTAAATTAGAAAAGATTGCACTTTGTAAAAAGCTTTTGGCCTTTATTTTAGAAGGCTAGTAGTAGTTGGATTAGGATTGTTATTTATGGGAATTGGTAGTAGTAGTATAAAGCAAAAGGGGGAGAAACGAAAAGTCATAGTCAGTACTCTTTAGGTTTTCTTTCCTTTAGCTTTGGTTAGGACCCTTTTTGGTTGGCTAATTCCTTTTTCGTGCGCCTCAAGGGAAAAGCAAGAAACGAAAGACCATCAATCATCTTCTTTTTCCCTTGTCGTCAATTGGAAAAGGGCAATTAGAAAGCTTCCTACGGATTTTGGATGGCTCGCTCTCCATTAATGGAGAACTAATTCCTTATTTCTAGTTAAGGAGCAACTGAGGATTTGGTTCAACTATTACTGTGAGATCTAATCGATTTTTATTTAATTCTTCTGTTCATTGGTATTTGTATATTTTCTGCCTTTATTGTTTGCAATTATTGTGGGTGGTTGAATAGTTGCGCAATATTTAATTGCTCACGTAATTTATTTGCTAATTAGAGTAGTTGAATCCGTAATTGTTTGATTACTCTAATCCTGGTAGCAACTGGCATAATTGGTTTTGTGTCAGGAAAATATACAATCTAATTTAAATGGACCCTCGTAGCGTGTTTGTTAATTAGAACAGGGTTTCTCTAATTTTTAATGCAATTAGGAATTAAATCCTATGGTCGTACCTAGGGTTATTCCTGAATTAGGAAAATAGTCAATGGTCGTACCTTGGCTATCAATACAGTAAGAAGAGACTGCTGTCAGATTGTATTGGCAGTGAAAAACCTGTTTGTCAATAAATGTAGGATTTATATTTGCATCAATGATCAGTTATTTGAATCATTTCTGAAGTGTATCATTGGCTAGAGTTTTTTCCATTAATTCTCCCTTTTAATTATTTTTCATAGTTGGTTAATTAGTTAATATTTTGTTATCATTCAATTCTCAAAATCCCCCATTTCCTGTCACCTGAAAAAAGAGTTAATTTTCCCCAATCCCTGTGGAAACGACCCTATTTGCCACTGTATACAAATTAACTAATTCTGGTATATCGGATCAAGTATATTCCTTGGAATCAGGGTGAAGCCAGTAACTCATTGCACATCCGGAGTCCCTGCTCCAATTCCTGGAATTAGTTTTTGGTTATTTTTATTGGCATTAGATCTATTAATTATTATTGTACAGGCTCGGCACCTGTCAAATCATGTTGAATTAGAGGAATTACAATGAAACTTAGCGAACTATTATTACAAAGGTCAAGCAATTGAGAAAGAAGGGATGGCAACAATTTTCTGTAATTTAAAAATAGATGGACTTGCAATCTGAAATTTATAGTTAAAGAATGCTAAACTATACCCAACATTTATCACCTGTACAAACTTTCAGAACTTTCATCACGAAGACGATCTTTGGTACTCGGAAATCAGGCTACTACAATTCACGATACTGGCATTTAGAAAAGAAAAAGGGAATTTATTGATCCATATATTTTTATTTCTAATTGTAACCTTATATCTTATTCAATGAGTTCCTTTAACATTTTTTTTTTCCATTTCTTGTTCCTTTTTTTAAAAGAAAAGCCATTAGTTCTCTGCAAAGGAAGAACAATGATAGAACTATGTAAGGTACATAAATTCATAAAGTTCGTTTTCAAAGTCCAAACCACAAGCAATAATAAAGTTAACAGAAATCAACAATGACGAAAAATAACATCCCTTTTGACATAACACACGTCTCACTCCTGTCTCGAAACTTTAAGCATTTGGTTGGTGCAGGGACTCACAGAAATGGATTCACCAGAATTACACCTTAGGACTCTGCCATTGATTAACAGCACAAAAACTTAAGCAGGGGATGAATGAAAATAATCTTTGATATTAGAATAAGATATTTCGATATGTCATGGATTTCAAGAAGATTGCAATTGGTTTGTGTTAGGTATGATGGTTTTGTACCTGCTTGTGCGGTTTCAGCTCATCAAAGAATTGAAGTTTGATCTTCTGGAGTGCTCTTAAAACATCTTTCATGTTCATTCTCTCCTCGGGAGAATGTTTTGTACAACATAAACCAAGTTGCAAGACAGATGATATGCATGCTAACTTACTCTCGACTACATTTTCAAGATGAAGTAAGTCCGCATCTATAACCTTAATCACAAAATTTGGAAAGGATTCTTGTATCCAACACCTTAGGCTTAGCTCCTCCGTGAACATCTCATCTTTGGGCCTTCTTTTTGTAAATGTCTCCATCAATGTAATCCCAAAGCTATAAACGTCACAACTTGTTGAAACCAATCCTTCTAGTCCATACTCTAGCATCAATATTGAAGTTAATGGTTATATTCTAGTATAGGCATTATTTTATAACCAATATGGTGCAATGTCAGATTAGCTAATTGATAGTTGAAGCATTCTTGATTGGTATCACATATGAGAAATTGGAGTCGAGAAGAGGTTCATACCTGGGGCAATATATCCGAATGTAGCTAGAGTGTTGGTCTGTACTACACTTTCTCCATCTCCCAACAACTTTGCAATTCCAAAATCGCAAACATGGCCTACCATATCTTGATCAAGAAGAATGTTACTAGGCTTCAGATCACAGTGAACTACTGGAATTGAATAACCATAGTGGAGATAATCCAAACCACAAGCCACATCTATCATAATGTCCAATCTTTGCATAATATTCAAGACCTGATGGCCTGAATAAAGCCATTTTTCAAGACTTCCATTAGGCATGTATTCAAGCACCAAAGCCATAAAGTCAGGGTTCGAGCAAGCACTGATGACTTTAGTCAAATTACGATGACGAAGACTACGTAAGACTTCACATTCTCTGTCAAAACTTTTAAATGCACCTTCTAGCTGCAAATCAAAAACCTTGATAGCCCAAATCATCCCATTTTCTCGTATTCCTTTGTAAACTGAACCAAAGGTTCCTGAGCCAAGTAATGTACTCTCACTGAATCCGTTTGTTATGCGTCTGAGTTCATGGAATGATACCCTCTCAAATGTTGTATTTGAATCCAAGTTAGCTGGAGTCACATTTTTTCTTCTCCAATTTCTTATCACCAAAAATGAAATGACCATGGCTACAATTGCTGATCCAAGTGCCAACAACACAAACAAGACAATCTTTTTCCTTGATCTGTGTTCAAAATTTTGGCAAGGTTGGAGCCAAGAAGCATCACATAATGCTTCGTTTGAGAGAAAAGATAGCTCCGTAAAGTTGGCAAAAGGTCCTCCACGAGGAACTGGTCCTTTTAATCTGTTGAAGGACACATTGAAGTATGCGAGATTGTGGAGTACTTCCAGTGACTTGGGGATCACACCAACCAAATGATTAAATGACAAATCCAAATACTGTAATTCCAACATATTCTTTATGGATAAAGGAATAGAACCTTGCAGTTGGTTACGCATCATGGATAGTGCCTGTAACTTCTGTAGTGTTCCTATGGCTGTAGGAATATCTCCAGAAAAGTTATTGACAGACAGGTCCATAATTATTACTGCCTTCAAATATCCAATTTCAGAGGATATAGAACCGCTGAAAGAATTTGTGGACAAATTGAGCTCCAAGATATCCCCAAGTTTCCACAAACTTGAGGGCAAGTTAAAAGTTAAATTGTTGGAGTCCAGGGATAGATATCTTAATGAAGTAATGTTCCCTATGCAACTAGGAAGTCCACCAGAAAGCAGATTGCTTCTCAAACTTAATTCTCCTATGTTGAATAAATGGCATAGCTCACTTGGAAAAAGTCCTTGTAGTTTGTTATATCCAAGCTTCATTCTCTGAAGTTTCTGCAACCCTCCAATAGTTGTTGGAATTGTCCCTTCTAAGGCATTTCCACCCAAATTTAGGTCAACCAATTTACTCAAATTACCTATGGAACTTGGAATTTGACCATAAATTCCACAATCATTTAAATAAAAAGATTCTAGAGTACCAGAAAGATTTCCAATAGAAATTGGAAGGAAGCCATTGAAAGGAATCTCATCTAACCACAACAAATTTAGATATCTGCAATTTGATAGAGAATTCAAGAAGCTTAACTCTCCTGATTGAGATTCATAAGAAAAACTATTGTTTGCTAGAGATAAGATTTCTATGAATCTTAAATCACCAAGTGAATGAGGAATTACACCAGTAAATTGATTAGATGTAATGTCTAAATGAGCAAGTCTTGAAGCATTAGAGATAGATGTTAATATGACTCCATTTAATCTATTTCCCCCAAGATAAAGTTCTTCCAGATTGGGTAATATGATGCCCAAAGTTATTGGAACAGTGCCTGAGAGATCATTCTGTGACATCGAGATTATTCGTAGTGAAGACACATTGAAGAGTTTAATTGGGATGGGACCTGTAAACCTATTCATGTCTAGTATTATTTCCTCCAACTTGCCAAGGGAACCAATTGCCTCAGGTATCACACCTGAAAAATCCAGGATTACCATTCGCATGCTTCATGATAGAAGAAAGAACAATAACGATTTTGCATTTCAGTCACTTCTCAACTATTGGTTGTTTTGGAACATGACTTTGTTAATTTTTTAAGTTCTCAAAACCCACGTTACTGTGTTCTCTTATTTCTAAAACTTAAGCATATGTAATCCCTATTTTACAGCACTCATGCAATTATCTAAAATTTCATGCTGACAGAGGATAATTAAGTGTAAGAGTTAGTGAAGTTGAAAGGTTCAACTACACGAGGTAAAAGGTAAGCTGACCCTAACAGATTGATGCTAGACTTTCTCCTTGCAATAGGAAATGGTATATGTCTTTATATATTTCATCCATGATTAGTATTATGATACAAGGATAAATGTGGATAAAAATCTTACCAGTCATGCCAGCATCTGCTATGCCAAAACTCCACATGTCTTGAAGATTACCAATAGCTTCTGGAATTTGACCTATACAAAATATCAGGACTCCCATGATTATTAAGAAAACTGTAATCGGAAAGGCTAACTGGTTCACTGACTTTTTTTAAATCACTCTTTAAGGTATTACAGAAGAACTATTATCGTACTTCCACATAATTTCTGGGGTAAATTACATTTAACCCCCCTGTGGTTTTGACTGTTGCCACATAACCCCCTAATGTTTCAAAATATCCACTTCACCCCCCTATGGTTTTATATTAAGTGGAAAGTGGACAGAATGTACAATTTTGTACCAAACGAGCTCCAAAAGCACGTGTGATAAAATTTAATATCCATACAACCCCCTTATGAATCATATAAATATCCACTTTACCCCCCTGTGATTTTTGCAATCGTCCACGTAATTCCCCTATACTTTTATATAAAGTGGTAAATCCACTTTACATAAAACCATAGGGGGGTGAAGTGGATATTTTGAAACATTAGGGGGGTTATGTAGCAACAGTCAAAACTACAAGGGGGTAAAATGTAATTTACCCTAATTTCTTTAAATTTGAAAGATAGATGCAAACTTTAGCATGTATTTGCAATTAATCAGTTCAGAAAAAAAGTGTTTAATCAATGTCATTCCATTTCTGTCACAGTTAGAAAATTTCAGCCTTCGGTTATTAGAACTTTTCACATTATTTTGAAATTAGGGTAAATTATATATAACCCCCTATGATTTTTTATAATGCCAAATGACACCCTAAAATTTTAAAATAGTCACATAATTCCCATATGGTTTTATAAAATGAAAAATAGATGGAGTGTATAATTAGTTACGGTCATTAGACCACATGCAACTCTAAAAGTGCGTGTGACAAAATCAGAATATCCACTTAACTCCCCTATGGCTTGCATAAATATCCACTTACTCCCTTGTATTTTTTGCATTTATCCAGTTTTGTACAAGGTTAATTAATGACATTACGTAGACTATTTTTATTAATTTTTTAGTTTACATGAATCCATAGGGGATGAAGTGGGTATTTTAAAACGTTAGGGGGTTATGTGGCAATAATGAAAACATAAGGGGGTTGTTAGTAACTTACCCTTGAAATTATACATGTTACTCTAGAAGCAAAAATTGTGATCATCATTGTATGATAAATAGAGATGCAGTCCAGTCCAGTCGAGCTTATCTCGAGTTAGAATACCCAAGCTCGAGCACAAGCCTGAGCTCCAACTCGTCAAGCATGCAAAAATTGACCCCCATCTCAAATTCATCTTACCTTGAGTTTGAACTCAAGTTTGAGCAGATGTAGTTCAGTCGAGCTCAATCAAGCTGAGATTTCACACTATTAAGTATAAAAATTTCAAAAAACAAAATCCTTGCAGCTCGGTTGATCTCGATAAAACTCACAAGCTTTTGAATCTCACATAGTAGGCTCGAACTAAAGTTTGTTATGCTATTCGAACTACTTGAACTCGAGCTTGATCTTATCCGATTTCGTCAATGCAAATTCAAGCTCAAGCTCTGAGCATGCTCACGAGTATTTCGATTGACCTCCACTCATATGATAAGATAAAAATCTAAGTGTAGAAAATGTACCATTGGGTCACTGGTCTGACTGCGCAAGGCCAAATTTGAGATATTGGCAATAGGAAATCAAGGTTTAACGTTTTCAAGGGCAGTCCTAAAATGCTAGCTTTCATGTCTAAATTTGTAGTTCTAACAAATCAATCAAGTGGCAAAGCGAAATTGAAACTGGAAAAAAAACAAAAATACTAATGTTTATCCTTCCAAAACTTTATTCCTATTGGTCAAACCATTTGATCAGTTATGCACTCTTTTGAAAGTGCTTCGTCTTAGAAATGCTTACAATCTTGTATAGGAGACAGTGTACTCTGTGGAGTCATAACACTTGTAGTACGACAGCAGGAATACATTTGGGGTTCAAATTGAGTTTAGACATAAGTTAATTACTAGCTTGAATTAATTATGCTACTTGTAAGGATGTTAGGACTGAAGAAGCAAATAACTTTTCCAACCTCTAAGTAAAGTTATAAAACCCGATCAATTGACATGCTTAAAAGAATTGCATACTACATACCTTTGAGATGGTTTTCATCCAGACCGACGAACTGAAGTGTGGTTAGATTCCAAAGTTCTCTCGGTATATATCCATTGAGCTTGTTGTAGGATATGGACAAGATTTGAAGCATTGAACATTCTTTGATACTGGAAGGAATTTCACCGACAAGCTGATTATACGACAAAAGAAGCTCTTCCAGTTGAAAGAGATGAGGACTACAGATATATTCCGGAAGGGGACCAGATAAGCTATTGTTTGTAAGCCCAAGCACCTGCAATGACGAGAGGTTCGTCATAGACTGGGGCAGAGATCCTGTAAGTTGGTTGTGTCCGAAGTTTAGCCAATTCAAGTTCTTAAGAGCCATTAACTCATCAGGAATATCTCCATTTATTGAGTTGTGAGACAAGTCCAGAGTTTGTAACTTTGTTAAGTTGGATAGCACACCCGACAACGAACCCGAAAATCTGTTTTTCCGGAAAGATAAGAACTCGAGTTTGGATAAAACTCCCAACCACAGAGGAAGCGCTCCACCAAAGTTGTTGCCTTCCAAGCTGATGTATCTCAACCGGCGCAAATGAGACAGTTCGGTTGGAGGGCTTCCATGGAAACTGTTGTTAATAAGATTCAGGCGGACCAAGAAAGAAAGATTTCCCAGTTGTGGAGGGATGGTGCCATTCAGCCCCATGTGAGGAAGGTCTATGGCTGCTACTCTTTGATGGCGAGTATTACAAGTGATTCCAATCCAGTTACAAACTGAGGTAGAAATGGACCAGTTGACTGCGAGACTGCTTTGGGGATCCAAAATGGATTTCTTCAATGCAAGAAGAGCATCCAGATCACGGGTGTTGTTACTGGCAACAACTTGGACACTGTTGGTACTAGTAGTTCTGGCAATATACAGCATCAACAAGGCTGTAAGCAAACGGAGATGAGCTTTATTCATAGTTATTTGCAAAATTTCGATTATGGACTGGTGAAATGCAACCAAAAGGCAACGCTTTCAGACTTAGAAGCCAATTCTTACATCTGCAAATGGTATATAGAAGGGAGTGTTATATGTTAATGATGCAAAGTGATTGACTAGGTGCATGAAATTGAAATGTGAATTGATAGGTCCCCCCCCCCACCCAAAAAAAAAAAAACCAACAAAAAATTACATAAAAAGGAGTACAATCTTTTGCTCCAATTGTGTTTTGGAGTTGTATCTTGCTTTGTTTCCCTGCTTGAATATTTCAAAGGGTGCCCACTTGTCTTGATATCAAATACTGAAAAGTCAATGGGAACACAGACATCGTGGGGTATAACAGCTTGACGTTGTGTGCCATGTAATTAAGTTTCCATGTAAACTTTATTGGTTTAGATTTGAAGTTTTCCAAAAACTATTCTAGAAAAATATTATAAACACTTTTCTCATCACATTCTTACGTCACCTATGCACACATTTAAATAGAAAACAATTGAACTACGCAACTAAATTAGTACAAATTGATGAGGTGAGAAAAATGGTTTTACTCCCTAGTCTCTTACATATTTTGTCTCCCACTTCAGGATGAATCCCATTATGCTAGATTTGTTATAAAGAAATTTCGTAATTTTCCATTCTTCAACGATACTGATCAAATTAATAGTGACCAAAACAGTAAAGTTACACATTTGTGATTTTGAAAGTTACAACATAACTGATTTGCTTCTCTTAATTCTATAATTTAGTCTCTCAGGCCTCAAGAGAGTAACACTTATATTTTTGTTTGTATATGTAATTTTTAAAGTCACGGCGTCAGTGGTATCTGAAAGAGTTCATAGAGTATGGTAATGTTCTTTTCAATGCTCCTCAACGAAAGAAGTTCAAATCAAGAATTGATGAGACAATATACGAGGAATTCAAATCACATCTAGAATTTTCCAAGTAAAACTACCATGATAGATCCAGACACATATATGGTAGCAAAGCATGAAAGATTACTGCATTCCAGCATTGTCTGTTTTGAAACACAGCTAAAATTGAACCCGATACAATTTCATTCTTGGTTTCTCGTTGCAAAACTTGAAAATTAATGTCTTCAAGTTATCATTAAACTTGTCCACTCCTACTCCATGTTTATGTCCTAGGGTTTCCAGTCAACTGGCTGTATCAATGTCAAGTTGAAAATACAACTTGAATGGCTTTCTTTACCCCTGCCTCGGTTGGCGGATTGCGGTCTTTACACGGCTTGTTTTTCCACATAATGCATGAACTTTTGGACAATAATAGGTCCCTTCGCGGTGTGAGATATAGAGACCTAGACTTCGCATGTATTGGCCGATAAAGGAATAGGACACTTCTATACATCTTCACCTTCTTTATCATTTAATTTATTTTAGATTCCACACAAGAAAAAACCATTTATTGTATTTTTGTATAACTTTATAAAGCTAGTTGTGTCTGTCAAAGGTGTCCCTCAAGTACCACTCTGTTAATTAAACAACCGAGGTTAAGACTATGTATAGATAGAAGTTAGTCATTCTTGATTCAACTCATACTTGTTAATTAACTCTAATATTATGTTTATTTATTCGGGAAAATATGTGCCTGACGTTGGACTTCATCACGAGCGGGTTCTTTCTGAGTAATACTAGTTACCGAGAATTTTAAATGGCTAGTCTGATCAATTGACTGTACAATCCTAGTCTGTCGGTCAATGTTTTAAGAACCAGATCACACAGGCCAGTTCGGCCAGTTCGACCGGTTGATGATCGCCGCGGATATTCTCCGCAATTATTTGTGAGACCAAGTTGCTGCAGTGAAGAGAGGTTAAACAAAGACTGGGGCAGGGAGCCTGTAAGCTGATTATGTTCCATACTCAGAAAAGCCAAACTGTTGAGAGCACCGAACTCGTCAGGAATAGTTCCAGTTAATGAGTTGCGACCCAAGTCAAGAGCTTCCACCTTTGTTGTATTAGAAATTACACCTGACATGAGTGGACCAGAAAATCTGTTATCGAAAAGTGATACGAACCGAAGTTCAGATAATGCTCCCAACCATGATGGAAGGCCTCCATCAAATGCATTGCCCGCAAGGTTGACGTATTTCAATCGGCGCAAATGGGATAGCTCGGTTGGAAGGTGTCCATGAAAGCTGTTATTCATAAAATTCAGGCGGACGAGAAAAGAAAGATTTCCCAATTGTGGAGGTACGGTTCCCACTAGACCCATGTAATGAAGCTCGATCACTGCTACTCTTGAATGACGAGTATTACAAGTGATTCCAATCCAGTTGCAAACGGAGATAGAAGTGGACCAGTTGGGTGGGATAGTGTTTTGGGGATCTAATATGGCTGCCTTCAGAGCAAGAAGAGCATCCAGATCACGAGTGTTGTTTTTAGTGGCAACAACTCTGGAACTGCTAGCAAATGTGGCAAAAGGCACCACCAGCAAGGCTGAAAGTGCAGAGGAGAAAATCCTCCCGGGGACAAATCCACAATGGGTCCAACAGGTGGAGGATTCTCTCCTCTACAGAAAGCAAAAGGAAATTAACGCTGTTCATGGTTATTTGAAAGTTTTAAGTTTTGTGAAGTTGTGAAATGGAACCAAAAGAACACGCTTGTCATATAAATGTATAGAGATAGAAGATCCGTCATAGGAAAAGAAGAGTCTAAGGATGGATTGGGATTTTCTTAACTTTGCTTCTGAAAAAATTTTAACAGTCTGTAAATGACATCTATAATCGTATTTACATCGTTTAATTAAGAAAAATAATATATTAATATTTTTTTAATTATTCGAATGGCATCATGATCTTGGAAATTATTAAAAGTCAAAAACATTATCACTGCACTGGAGATTTAAGAAATAGGGCTGAGACAACCTAAAATCTAAGGAAAAAAGAAAGATGAACTAACGGTAAATTTTTTGAAAATTAATAGCTAAAATTACATGTAATTTTTCAAACTTCCATCTAGCTTTCTTATTTTCCTATTTTGTAAAGATGTTCATGCCCCAAGAGCACGATTATCCAAGATAAAAACAGTATTGCATGTACTTAATGCGCGTGAGTTCAACTAAATCTTGAATTTCCCAAGAGAATATATAATGGCACAAAACCATAAAAAGTTAACGCATTTCATCATTGTCTATTTTGAAAAAGAATTTAAGTGTACATGAATTTCCAGTGAACTGCCTTATTATGTCTTGCAAGGTTGAAAAGACTACCAAACCTTACGCTTCCACATAATGAAACTTGGGAAAAAAATTTTGATATAATCACGTAACATTACAATCGCGATGGACATTGTCGGACACTAGTTCTTTGACTCTTTCTCAAATCTAAACTGAGCACTTATGGAGAATTTTCTAATAGATGTAAACTTAGAATATCATTCTGCAAATATTTTAATGTTTCATTAAAAACATTGTTTTCGATGGTGACATTTCAATCTGATTGCCATAATTAATTTGGTCTAATTTTGACCCTTATTCTCTGTCCCACTTCATAATTTCCTATTAGAACTGTAGGTGCCGTGCCGGTCACTTAACACTACAATACGGTCATAAAATATCTATCTTGAACAAAGACTTATTAATAGTGAGAATGCAATCTTGACGAAGACTTGCCGTTGACGAAGACCTATTATTCCATGAAGGTCCAAGTCTCAACTCTCTTTTTATTTTCTTATTTTTTAATAAATAAAAGTTGGAGTGGACTCGATTCTAATGATCACTAGGGGCGAAGTCTCAATTCTACTTCTCTATTTTTACAACCAAGAGCAGGCTCTTAGTATTTTTGGGGGACATATTAGCCTAACAACCAGGACCTGTAGTTGAACACTAATGACTTCATCCACAGATAATGCTTCCCACCAAAGTGTTAATTAATTTGGAAATACAAGGTAAATAACTTTTCCTATTAAGAATTATATGTAATTTTGTGCAATCTACGAGTTAGCTGATTATGAAGCAACCAAGATTTTCTAATTGAAATTTCCACACAATTTGATATTTGATTTTGATATGTGTTGTTGTGTGCTTGATTCATGAATGAACATTAGAATCAAATAATTAGCTTTCCCGTATTAAAAAGACTACACTTTGAATTATCGTCATCCACGTGTTGAGAATTTTAGGACTCGTCATTTCGAAAGACAAATTTGAGATTCCATGGGCTATCAAGTTCTTAGAGCGAGTTATCCATGAAGGTAAAAATTAATAAACTGAAATCTATTCTACTGCGCTGCATTCATGCAGTTTATGAGGTCTTTTACATCTCAGGTCCATTTCTTCCTTAGATGAGTTCAAGATATTTTCACTGACGATCATTTCCATAGAACATTTTCAGGATCTGATTTGCAAGCTCAAGATAAGATGCTCAAGATACAGTTAGATAACCGTGTAGCCAATCAGGCACCAACATATTCTTCGTAGGAAAATGTAAATTGTTGGGAACACTGTAAGTAAATCACTGTTAAAAAGCTACCTGAATCAGCAATGCCGCATCAGGAAATACAGAAATTTAACAACCATTTGAGGGGAAAAAGATTATTTCCCTCCTGTCTTGAACTTGAAGCATTTGGTTGGTGCACCAAGTCAAAGGAAAGGATTCACCACAATTACACCGTACGCCTCAGCCACATAACAAGGAGTAGGATCTTTGTGTTCCAATTGTGTTTTGGAGTTTATCTTCTCTCTTTCTTCCACTGTTTGCAGGTTTCAAAGAGGGCGCACTTGTCTTAATATCAAATACTGAAAAGTCAATTGGAATACAAATAGTGATGGCAACGGAGGTGGGTGCTTGCTCCACGGTGGGAGGAATAGGGTAGGGTGGGGGATGGAGCAGGGGTATATAAATAAAATAAATTAAAAAAATTATGCTTAAAAGTGTGAATTATGCTTAAAAATGTGAATTAAGTGTAATGTTCTAGTTATTTATTTTACTGACTGGGTTTCCGCTATAGTTTATCTTCTGTCCTTTGATTGATTTCCAAGAAATGATTGTAAGGGTTGAATTGAACTTGCAACCTCAAGGTAACAAAGCTGACTCGAGTTAAAAAAAAATCCCTTCCATTTCAAAGTAAAGTTTTCATAGCTATTGAATGGTAGCCCCTCTCTTTTTTTTTTTTTTTTTGCTGCATCTCCAGTTCTATGTAAAGTGCCTACTACTTTTGATTTCTTAATTCGTGTTGTAAATTACTGAGTAAAATTGCATCAGATTTTATTATGCATCAAATTTGATTTCTTCCCCTGTGGGCACCTGTGGGAGAGCAAGGCGAGTCAGAGAACTGGGGGAATGAGGGTGGGGGACAGGCAGGGGTGGGGATAGATTTTTGGCAATGTCCCCCACCCCAAACCCGCTTCGTTGCCGTCTCTAAATACAGACATCGTGGGATATCAGAGTTTGAATTGTAAGCCATGTAATTATTTTAGAACAATACTATAAACACATTTCTCCTCACATTCTTATGTCGCATATGCACATATTTAAATAGGAAAAAGAAATGAACTATGCAACTAAATTAGTACATATTGATGAGATCAGAACAATGGTTTTACTCCTTAGTCTCTTATATCTTTTGTCTCCCACCTCAGGATAAATCTCATTATGCTATATTTGTTATAAAGAAGTTTCGTAATTTTCCATTCTTTAACGATACTGATCAAATCAATAGTGACAAAAACAGTAAAGTTACGCATTTGTGATTTCGAAAGTTACAATACAACTGATTTGCTTCTCTTAATTCTGTAATTTAGACTCTCAGGCCTCAAGAGAGTAACACTTATATTTGTGTTTGTACATGTAATTTTTAAAATCACAGCGCCAGTGGCATTTGAAGAGTTCATAGAGTGTGGTCATGTTCTTTACAGATCTCCTCAACAAATGAAGTTCAAATCAAGAATTGATGAGACAATATAGGAGGAATTTAAATCACATCTAGAATTTCCCAAGTAAAGCTACCATGATAGATCCAGACACATATATGGTAGCAAAGCATAAAAGATGACTGCATAAGCATTGTCTGTTTGAAGATAAGTAAAATTGAAGAGAAAATTCTAAAGTTATTATGAAAAAGAAAGACAACTGAGCTTAAGACTATGTATAGATGGGAGTTAGTGATCATTCTTGATTCAAGTCATACTTGTTAATTAACTTTGACATTATGTTTATTTATTCACTATATCTATTGTTAATTATAACTTTATAAATATTAACAAGACAATGAGTTCGTACTTATTGCATCGGATACATGCACATAAAGAATATTCGGATTATGAGTTGTCCCAATAACTATTGAATGTAAACTACCGCATAGTTCAAGTAAATAAACCAAAAGATTGTTAATTCACTACCCAAACTATTATTTTCAGCCATTACTTTTATGTCCAGTACACGAGGGTGACAAAATATGCTTAAGCCATTTATTAATGCTCGAGAAAATTCTCCAAACTGTTATAGTATTTCACATTGATCTTCGGGGCAACCTGGTTCCTTCCAAATACCTACAATTAGTTGCCAAGAACTTGAAACAGCTTGTCTTGTCCTTTCGCTGGCCAAGACTTTTTGTTCAACACCGAGGACGGATGCTGTCTTGACGAAGCCAACAAGTGTCCAAGTCTCAACTTTTAAAAACTCTTCTCTCCATACAAACAAAAGGGAATAGTAGGGGAAAAGGGGATAACAATGACTTTGTTTCAATTGTGCTTTTCAATTTTCATACCTGTGTTATTTAAAATTTTTTCAATTAATTCTTTGATGACTTTGCTGAATTTTGTTAAATGATGATAAACTGTTTAGATTGCAATTTTTTAGAATAATTGTTCATAAAAACTCTGTAGGCTGATTTTTTTTCAGTAGCTTGTTTCATTTATAATGGAGATAAGGTTTATATCCCCCTCCTCATATTTACTTTTATGATCAATAAAATTTAGCGTTGGCATCCCTTCCCCTGTACGGGATTTTGCCCAAAAAAGAGATAAGATAAAAATAGATAAATACGACTACATATATAAATTGCAATTTCTACAAGCACAAATTGAAGTTAAAAATTATCAAAAAGATAAATAAAATCAAATCATCATTTAGAATGGTTATATAATGAATAATATGGTCGAAAATTTGCATAGAGCATCTGCATCAATATCTCATTTTCACAACATATTTGGGCGGGTGTGAAAGGTGGCTGTAATTTTTGAAAACAAATGTTATTCTACATTGCTGTAGTACATTTGTAAACTGAAAAAGGCTTTTCTCATATAACCTATCTTCTTGACTACTTTAACTACCATATCTTCTTGTGTAGTTGTACTCAAATATTTGCAAGTAAGAAATTCATGCAGACATCATTAGCTGTTGTACTTTTCTAAGTGATCCAAAAGCACCTCAATTTGTCTAGATTTCAAATTAAGTATGCTACCTTTCTTGTTATTTTTAGATTGAGATGTCTACATAATTTAATCTGCACGAACTAATAATGCTGCATCTAGTAGAAAAAGGAACTCTATAATAAAGAATAAATTGCATTGCATTTTATCTTTGTAACATTACAAATTTTTTTTCTTATTTTCACCGTACTGCACTAAAATGAAAAAAATCAAATAAATCTCAACCATAAAATTACCAAAGGCTTTATCTTAAAAAATTATTAACAAAGGCTTTTTCTTCGTACTTTTGACATGCTTAACATTTTTTTTCTTAGTTTCACCCGCTGGAAGTTTGTTAAGATAACACCGATTAACCCAAACCAAAAAACAGAGAGGCAAAAAATATTTGTGGCCCCGAACAAAGGCCAATCCATTACACTTTTCTCCCCAGCTCGTTGTGAGCAAAGACACAGTTATGGGAAGATTGGCCCAATTTTTTTTTTTTTTTAACAGTAAAAGATTTCACATAGGAAAACTCAATTCTTTTTACTTTTGTCGGCCCAGTCCACTGTAAGTCAATGAAATTAAATGGACTACCCCCATTGCCCCACAAACGTTAGTAAAAAGATTCAAATCTAATAGGAGGCTCGAGGCTCAAATCCTTTTCATTTTAAATCAACGCATTACAAATTAACAGAAAAAAAAATCCAACCCACAGCAGAAATAATTGTAAAATATTGAATGTTCATTAAAGTAGGAAATCCACAGTGAAATCAGAGTGTTAAATCAACAAACTTTTTCAGTGTCCAATGTACTTCTTGAATAATTTTCCAAAACCGTGAAGATATTAGCCTATGCAAACAATTTTTATTTCAAAACAATAAATAATGGAGAATGTTACTTTTTTAGCATCCTATCTGCTTATTTTAATTGTTTACTTTTTTTTGCATTCTAACAAATGGTTACAAAATCTTGAACATTAACGTGAGATTGATATTTATTGAATAATTTGAATTCATGAGAGTTTGGTCTGAGCTTCCACAAAGCTATGCTGATTATAGGACTAAGGCCTAAATGTAAAATTCAACATATGGTTTTTGCTGAGGAATTTTGCCACCATGGATACGAAGAAAGTGCCAGTTCATAATCGATGCAAGGGGTTCTCAAAATCCAAAACGATCAACAGCATTGGCTTATAGCTTTTGTTGAAAACCGAGGGTATGCATTTAGTTTGGCAGCTGGAGTTATGAGGACTTTCTTTGGCATGGGTTTTGGGATTTCAACATGTTGAAGTTGAGTCAAATTCTCAAGTGGCCGTTCAACTTGTCAAACATGCAAATGTTAATCATAAGTTTTTTAACTTGGTCAATTCCTATGCTGATCTCATGGCAAAGATGAATTTGGACACAAATTTTCCCCTAAAATTTGTTTCGTGACTGAGAAAAAAGAGTAATGGGAAGCCTGAACTGTATATGGGATACAATATGGCCAGTGGCGGAGCCACATGCAGCCAAATGCAGTCAATTTACCCCACGTGACTTTGAAAAATTAGTTTTTAGGCTTAAAAAATTTTAAAGTTGCATCATATTTGACTCTACTAAATTTTATCAAATTCTGTTTTCTATATACATTGACCACCAACAATTAAAAATTTGTAATTTTTACCATCACAAGAATTTTGAATTTCTTTCAAGTTATTTATAGAAGTTTGTTCAAAAATAAATTCTTTCAAAATTTTCAAAAACAAGAGATGAGCTTTCTTGAGTGGAGTGAGAAAACCAGTTTTTTCAAACTTCAAAGTTTCTAAAAATAAGAATTTTTCAAGTGGATGCTAAACTTTTCATTTATAATATGAAATTAAGTTACATAGAACACGCTAAAAATAAATTTCTCAAAGAAACCTGTAGAAGATCAAGTTGATGGTAGTTCGCAAGTTATTTTAAAAAAATTAAGAGCGTCAATTGCTTACATTGGAAAAAATATGTTTAATAAAATTGATTATGAATTGATTTCACAACTTTTAAAGAAAATGAGTGTTCAAAGGATACAATTATAATTTGTATATAATACTAGTATTTCAAAAATAAATTTTATTGTACTAAAATTTAACTGCACTTATTATAGAGTCTTGTCTCTGCCCCTGAATATGGGGATGGTGTTGTTTGATAATTTTGCTCTTCTGTAAGGGCAAGGTTATTAACTGAAGAAGAATTTATAAATTTATTTAGAAAAAATAGTTTAAAACATCTCTTATATTTTATTAATGAATTTTTTCATCCTTTACTTTTAAAATTTTAACTCTACGTCCTTCACAAATTAAAATTAGTAAAATTTGGTCTCAACTTGAGTTTTTTTTTTTACTATTTTTTAACCTGAAATCACTTTAAGATGAACAAACAGTCATTTTTTATATACAAAAAGGTCAGATTCTACTATTTTTACTAGTAAAAATAAATATCAATTTGGTCAGATCTCAATTTTTAGGAAAAATAAATATGATTCAGGTCAAATCCTACTTTCTATAAACAAAAAATGAATATGTATCGAGTCATTTGTTTAATTAAAAATGGAATCTAACTTTTCTGCACCTAACAAAATGATCATGTATAAATTACGTGATGAATTCAAGATAAAAAATGGTCTAAAGTTTAGTTTGGAACCAAAATTTGATGACTTGATTTCATAAGGAACATAAACTTACTATTTTAAAGTGAATACGAAAAAATCTATTTACTCAAATGTGAGGTAATGATTGCCAGGATCATTTTCAATCTTTGAATTTTTCCATTTATTTAGTTGCCAGAATCATATTCATTTTTTCCGCTAATTTTTTTTACTCTACTTTTGCTGTCAATGTCATCATCTTTCCTCCCATATTTTGCTCTTGCTTCCCATGACTGTATCATTTTTTGTTATTTTGAGACATCTTAATTTAGAGGTCAAAATTACAAGAAAATAAATTTTATTTTCTATAGTACTACCGGTTTTGGTTTCTAACCAGAGCCTTGTTCAATATTGGCCTTTTCTTTGCTACGAGTGGAGAACGGCGGTAGAACATTTTACTCCAAATAAATTCCCTTTTTACTCCAAATAAATTCTTAGAGTGCCAGTCAAAACATAAGTTTTAAGGTATTGGACAGGAAACAGTAATTCTTTAGTTGGTTTCTTTCTGATTATTATTTATTTTATTTTTACTCTTCTATAGCCTAAAACAGATTAGTATATCCCTAAAACCAGTCATGTTGCGAGTTTCTCTTTCGAAGTTTTGGTTAATACATAAACAAATTCGCTTATCAATATCATCATCATCAATATTCTGATGGTTAGGGGTAAAAAAGGGCTAAACAAAATATGATTTATAACATCACACTATTTGCCCACTATTCATCCCGTATCTGGGTTCCTACACTCTTATATTTTCTGAAAAGAAAATTGAATTGTGCTTTGGTCGGTTGTTCAGCTGGAGGTTTTTGAATCAGAGAATAGAGAAGCTTAAGAATCAATAGAGAATCACTATGGAGTTATTTGACATTACTGGCGACGTCAGGACCTATAATTAGTGGGAATAACTTTTTTATTATTAGTAGTGAAATGGCTCGCATATTTATAAAAAAAGAAAAAAGAAAAAGTGAATACTCTAAGTTGACATCGATATTACAGAAAGAAAAACTTGCACTAAGATTATGCATCTACTTTTGGTTTTTGGTTTTAAATTTTGAATTTATTTATTATTTAAGTTCTATCAAATATTATTTTTTAAAAGTTGGAAAACACTTGTAACATAGTAGAGACATCTAAAAAACATTGATTCGATAAGAAGCAACGTGAGGAGATAAGAGGATTTTTCAAATTATGGGAGGGGCAATACAAAGAGAGAAGAGAATTTTTCAAATTTGAGGGGGAAGGGGGCAATTGATAGAAAAAACTTAAAACGGTGTAATTTTCAAGCCTGTTCAGGGAAAAGAGAATTAATTTTTTTTTGGGATTTTATGTGGGTTACAATTCCTCCCCTCTTAGCATCCAACCTAGCCCTCTCCCCAAAAAAGAAAAAAGGCGTTTAAATGCAATTTCTCGCAACATAAGTGTCTTTTTTGTTCTTTACACGGCTTCAATTTTCCAGAGCTGAACAAAACTTATGGTATATAGAATAATAACTTATATCATGTTGGTTCGAATGATCTTCAGTAGATCATTTGTTATGGTATATATTCACGCCTTTTTCTCTTCTCTTATTATTGTTTTAAGAATTAGTAATTTTTAAGAATATAGTTTCATGATTGAAAACCAGAATAATGTTCATTACAGGAGAGAAGGAGGATGTTGCAAAATGCGACATAGTTAAGAGATCAGCTTAGATAGTTGGGGAGCTATGTTTTCAGACTCGGACCGGGTATCGAACCGGCCGAACTCAGGGGTTAGGGTCAGGGGTCAATGGGTCCAACCGGATTCGACTGGGGGTCGAATTGGATGACGTCATAAATATGTCATAAATATATATATTAATAATATATAATCAAAATAGTATGTAAAAAAATTTTCTTAAAAAATAATATATAAAAATTCTCTCAAATTGGTAGTTTTCAAATTTATATATATAAAAATTTTTCTTAAATTGGTGATTTATGACTTTATATATAAATTAGAGAATTTTATATTTAATAAATAAATTGACTTAAAGAATATAATAAATATATAGAGGTAGAAATGTAACTTAAAAAATGTATTGGATTAATTTTACACTTTATTAAAATAATGAGAGGTTAAAGCATATTTACTAAAACTTAAAAAGTGAGTTTGAAAGGATATAATGGATTAAAGGTAAAAAAAAAAAAAAGAAAAAGAAAAAAGGTCAAATAGTCAAACCCGGTCAATCGGTTCATCCGGTCAGACCTGGTCAAATCCGGGTTTTGACCGATTTTGACCGGTTTTTGAATTTTCCGGTTTTGAAGGTTGACTCGGACCGGATACCTGGCTGGTTCTCCGTTTAATCGGTCGAAACGACCGGTCCGGTCCAAGTTTAAAAACACAGTTGGGGAGAACAGGAGGAGGTGGCGCCGTGGCGGTGGAGAAGTGGGGAGATGAAGAGAGAGATTGGTGGAGAGAGAAATCTGGAAGCATGTCTTGAGGATCGGCAAGATCACCAAAAACCCATAAAATTATATGAACCTATGATATAACCAGTCCAATCAGCAGTCAATTAGGAAACAAATAAGGGAGGAAATCAACTGAACCGAATCTCAATTGCAAACTCCCGCTTTTACATTAGTTAAGATATCAAAAGCTTATTACTCATTCAAGTAGTACTTGTGTTTTTCTACTGAATTCACGGTAGAGTCTGAGGTTCATATCTGTTGAATTCTTCGTCTTGACTCTTGACTTGATGCACCACCAAAGTGCCTAAAATTCAAAGAAAGAATGGGATATGTTTATATTCAATAAATTTGTTTATATATGGAGAACTCAAGTTTTTGTTTCTAGTTTACATGTTATGAGAGCCTATGCACTTCCTTCGTGTCTATGTTTGATGTATTAGGATTCCACAAGTTTAACTCTATCTAGTTCAAACTAGTTCGTGTAAGTTTTACAATTTTTTTTTAAATGTAAACTCGTACAATATTAGTGCAAATTTAAATATATCAACTCGTACAACTAAGTCAGTAATCACAACATGTCCACTTGAACAGGCAATCGAGACATGGACTCGGCCGAATTTCATATTTTCAGTGGATATCCAACAGCAAAAACAAGCAAGACGGAACCCCACCGTGAGAAAACAGTTTTATAAGGTTCCTTATTATGGATGTTAGACCCGCACGTAGGTGATTCAAGCCTGGAACCGTTAGCAAAAACTCACTGCCTCTGCTGCGGTGGGATACCCTAATATTGCCATGTTGGATTAAAACAGCAAAAACGAACAAAAATTTGGGATATAAAATCAGACATGGATGCGGGAATTTTTTTTTTCTTATTATTATTATTTTTTATTTTTTCTGCTTGAAAATTGTTTGTGAGGACTGTTGACCTGGAAGACTTCAGTATACATTTTTTTTCGTTAGACCTTCTATTAATTCGCTCACTATCTATGGAAATGCAACATCAAGAATCATTGAATAAATGAAATATAAACAATCTTTAATGACTGACTTTTCTTGGTACGTTTGATAAAATTGAAGTTTAAAAACTAAAATTTGAAATTTGAAATTTAAACTTTGAATCTATTAAGTTGTTAAGTTTAAGTGTTGAATTGAATTATGAAACATTGCCTTACTATTTGTAGCAGATGAAAATTCCAAGTCTCCATGCTTTATAAAAGTATTCAACTGTGGCGGAAAAAAGTCCTTAATAGAGTGTGGACCAGACTTATGACTAATCCATTTAGGTTAGGCAACAACAGAGCCACTTTTTGTTATTCTCATTTCTAGGATGGAGGCAGTAGCGGAATGGAAGAAAAGAGGGGAGTACAAAGAATAAAATAGTTTTGAGTTCCCCCCCAAACCCACAAAAAAAAAAAAAAAAAACCCAATAAAATACAACACAGTAAAAGGGTAAATGACGCTTGTTGAGATGGGATCTTTTCTTTGTTTCAATTATCTTTTTCCTTCCTTTTTTGCCTGGCTGCTTGTTTCAAAGAATGCTCAAGTGTTTTACTTTGGAAGACTGAAAAATCAGTTTAAATCACAAACTTCGTGGAATATAAGTGTCTGAGGTTGTGAGCCCGTCGAATTAAGTTTATCTTATGAAACAAACTTGTCAGCTTCGATTTTTTTTTTTTTTTTGGTACTGTCAGCTTCGATTTGGTACTCTACAAAAACTGTTTCAATTTGTTTTAATGCCAATCACATTTTTTTTTTCTCATATAAATCTAAACCATTTGGAATTCATGAAATCAGTACTTTCCCCAGTACTTTCTCTATTCGCGCGCAATTGGTGGTGCTTTATCAGGTACCTTCTCTTAATTTAATCACTATCTATGGAAATGCAACATCAAAAATCATCATATTATAATAATTATTGACCGACTTTCTCGCAGTATTCAACTCAGATGATGTTCCAAGTCATTATGCTCGATAAAAATCTTCAATAATGGAAGAAAGTGTCCTTCAAAAACGGTAAATCAGACCTATAATTATTACATCTACTTTAGACTATAACGGAGCCACTTTTTCTTTTTCACTTCTTGAGTGGAAGTAGTGTTTGAAGGGAAGAAAATAGAAGAGTGGTAAAAATAAAATAGTTTTAAGTCATACAACCATTTGCCTTTTTTTTTTTTCTTTTTTTGTTCACAACTTCTCTGTTGCAGTTCTTTTTGTTTTTCTCTACAATTGGAGAAATGTATATTTACTCCAATTGTAGGATAATTAGCCTTATATAATTTGAGGCTTTTTCCCCCTCCCTGGATCGGTTGGGGCCTTTTACCCTCAAAATTGCAAGAATAAAAGCTATTCAAAAGAGGAAAAAGGTGTGTTAACAAGAAGAGGACTACTTTGGGAAGAAACCCGTTTGCTACCGAGTCCAAGTTGGGGTACAACTCTTCCCCACGTGGACAGGTGAGCGTACTCAGGCGGCAGCAAAATCTGCACTGGTGCAATAAGCGCAGCAATAAGATCCCACACAAGTACGAGCTGTTAACCATTGGGCCACTGGTCCAATGGCCAGGGGAGCCTTCTTAAGGCTTTCCTGTGCACTAGGCGGGGTTTGAACCCCCCGCCTAATGCATCAACAAGAAGTAAAGTGCTTCTTGTTCTTAAAAAATTCAGAGAATGCAGTAGTGCACTTGTCTGATCTGGTGGTTAATCTCGCAGCTCCTATACAAGTCTCTTTAGGCTCCCTCCCTCAATCCCTATACAAGTCTCTTTAGGCTCCCCCCAGCCCCTCCCCCATAGAGTAAGAGTAGGTTAGATAGTTGTCGATTGACCAAAAAAAAAAAAAAGTACAAGCTGTTGTTTAAGGAAAATTATTGACTGAGGAAAAATTCCATACAAGTACAATGTAAATTCATTGTGTTTTATAGTAATCATAATCTGCAAAGCTCTTCAGGTGTACAAAACTATTTTTTATCTATGGTTTATGATCAATTGGTTGCTTGGGTTAAATTCATTTATATGTACTAGTGCTTGAGGGCACATATAATGTGTGTGCAACTAACTAAAATATATTAAGATGAAAAGAATTATTTTTGTTAGAAAGTAGTAGTTTAAAAGGTTTAATATGTCAAAAAAGTGTTTTAAAGTGATAGTTTGTTTTGGAAAAGTGATTGTTAATTCAACAATAGTACAGATATGGAATAGCATAGGGATGTGGGTAGTTAAAACATGTAGTTACTTTAAGAAATAATGGTATATTTGACAAAATATTAAGTGACAGATTTTGTTAACGCCAACCCATTTCTCTGCTTTATATATAGTAAGATATCATAAATAAAACAAGATTTGTGATAAGGAAAAGGCTTTCCCATCCAGATCGATTTCTAAGAGGATAGAGTAAATGAATAAAGTATTTTGAAGTGCTAATGAAAAGGGGATAGGATAAATAGTTGGAGGATCAAATATATTTTTTAGGAATAGAGGGACTTGAACCCTCATGATTTTTAAAGTCAGATGGATTTTCTTCTTACTATAATTTTATTGTTGCCGACATTGACACGTAGAACTGTACTAAATGAAGAGAATGCCCTTGAAAAGCTACTAGTCCATCTTGGGCTCCCGACTAGGGAAAAGAGGGACATGGCGGCCATGACGTGCAAATGACAATTCAAGACTTATGAGACAATAGTTCGTATTTTTGCTTAATTAGGTTATAATTGTGACAAATTGAAATCTGAACAATACAGTCAGATCTATATTAATTTATTGAATTGAGAAATATATTTTCGATAAGTTAATTTCCATTTTGCCATGGTTAGATGTGCAAACATATAAACATAGAAACTTGGTGAACGGACGAGGAACTTTAATTTGTCAAAGTTCTATCACTTCCTCATAGAAATGAGTAATGATAATGCACCAATTCACTGTCAGGATCTCAGAGATCAAGAACCAGTTGGAAAGAGATTAATGATTTGAAGAAGATGAATTGAGGGAAGGATGAAAGAAGAAGAAGATCAGGCAAAGAAAGAACGAGAGAGAAAATGAGCCAAAAATATTGTTATTGCACAAGACCCTTCCATCCTATTAGAACTATTTATAAAGCCCTCAATACGTAATTAATTGATCCCCGAAATATTAACAACTAATCAATAGGAATATTCATTACATTTGGATCATGACATTCACACGTCTAATTACTTAGGTCAGGAATCTGTTTCCACATTTTTTTTTTTTTACCAAAATTCTTCAGCCTATTAATCCACTTTTACAATGGAGATACAATAAATACAATGATCATATGTTGTGAACCTAGTGGAGGAAGGCCTCTTGCCAATCAATACGTTTTTAAAAGTCTAGCAATAAAAGACCTCAAAATTACAGCTTATGCATCTGGCCAAGAAAGAATGAAAAAAAGAAAAAGGTTATGCACTCACGAAAATTACACTTCCCACACCCCCCCCAACCAAAAAAAAAACAAAAACAAAAACCACCCACCCAAAAGTTAAAAAAAACTCAAGAAGAATAATAAATCAACACTAAATATATGCCTATATAAGTCTTACCTTCAAAGTCACAATCTATGCGTGTGCTCATGGTTTGTAATTGCATCGCATTCCTTAAGTTTAATTCACGACTTGAAGCAATGCAGAGAAATTATTTTCTTTTTGTTGCAGCCTTGGTCCTGTGGCATTTTATAACAACAACTAGCTCATCCACCACAAGTGTTGCCAGAGACCAGAACAACACTGTTGATCTAAATGCGCTTCTTGCCTTCAAAGCCACCATTTTCGAACCCCAAAGGATCATCCCAACCCACTGGTCCACTTCTACTTCTGTTTGCAACTGGATCGGAATCACTTGTAACGCTCGTCATCGAAGAGTTGCCGCCATCGACCTTTCTGACATGGGAATTGTGGGAACCATACCTCCACAATTGGGAAATCTTTCTTTCCTGGTCTGGCTGAATGTTAAAAAAAACAGCTTTTATGGACACCTTCCACCCGAGCTATCTCGACTGCGCCGGTTGAAGTACATCAACCTTGCAGTCAACAACTTTGAAGGGGAACTTCCATCATGGTTGGGATGTTTAAGTGCACTCCACGCCATAAACTTCGCAGAAAACCAATTTTCAGGTTCATTATCAGGCAGGCTCTCTAATCTCACAAAGCTAGAGGGGATCGCCTTGGTTGACAACACTGCTAACAGGAAATATTCCGGAAGAATTTAGTGCTCTGCGAAAACTGAAACTTCTAGAGATGGAAGATAACCAATTTGTAGGCCCCCTGCCACGGGCCCTGTTTAACCTCTCCTCATTGCAGACAATTGCTTTTACGAATAATAGCTTATCGGGTTACCTTCCAGCACCTATCTGCGATTATCTCCCACAACTCCAAGGGCTTTACTTATCATCGAATTACTTTGAAGGTGAAATTCCATCAAGCATCGGGGAATGTCCAAGTCTCCAAGTTTTATCTTTGTCTTACAACAAATTCCGAGGACATATACCAGAAGAAACTGGGAATCTAACCGCGCTTACAGAAATATATTTGGATGGGAACGCCCTGACAGGTAAGCCGTGAATTGAAAAGTTCTTCCGCATTTCGAGCACCAAATGATGACAGATTTAAATGTTGTAGAGTTGTGAGTTTAGATGCATATGTGCGGAGAAACACTTTAATGTTTAAGTAGATAAAATTCAAGTGAACTGGATATAAGCAATAATTCCTTCTTTTTGCATTATTTTTTCATTGATAATTATATGGGGATGTTTGAAATACTTTCTCATACGCTGTAATAGTTAAAAACTGGAGACATTACTCAAGACCCTCAAGGGGAGTGGTACTGCAAGCTCTAACTATTATGCGGTTTTAAAATTAGGAAACTCGTTCACTAGTGAACGACTCATCAGTTTAACCCGTAAAACCTAGAATACTAACTTGTTCAATCAGAAATTTAATAATTATAATACTTTTAGTAATTAAAATATTTTATAACCACCGCTTGGATTGGTAAACCTATGTTTGATCTGCTAAGCTGTTTAATGGCTATAACAAATACAGAATTTTGTTTGATGTAAGAAATGAAATTGTTAGAAAAAGACGAATGAACACTGTATATTGTAGAGTTATCTTTTTTTACAAAACCATTGGTTTTGATGCATTAATTACATCTCTCTTACCTTTGAATCTAAAGCATAAGGATGTTAAAAAGTATGTTTTCAAGCCACATTGGAGTTAGAGACCCTAGCACTGCACCACGGGGGTTTTGGGTAATTTCTACTTAATATTTTTATGCATTCAGAACTGCATGACTTTGCTGTATATAAGTGGGAATGTAAGAAACAAAAAAGTGGGAATGTAAGAAAGATCAATATCAATATGGAAATTTATAGTTAATAACATTTTTATTTTTAATTTTTGCATACCTTTGAAAATCCATCAAAATATGCATATAGCTTGTCACCAAATTGACCTCCAATTTTTGGGAGTATATGCAATAGCCGTTTTGCCAAATTTTACGGGAGATTTACATGATATTGCCTGAAATTGGACAGAAGATACTTAAAATTCTAAAATCCATATATTTATATGGATAATTTTTTATATACATTATTAGTGTATAATTTTCTTTACACTAGCAGATTTAGATCATGCCACATAATATGAATTTAAACTTAAAATTCAAATTATGCACATGTGGGATGCATTTAAAGTTGTTAATGTAAAAAAATCACTATATTGTCTGTGCATAAAAAGTCAATCTTATTTATATAGTTGTGCCAGATTTTCAATTATATTTATTGTCATGCCTTGATTTAGGTGAAATTCCAAAAGCTATTGGCAATCTCTATAATTTGGAGATACTACAAATCCAGGGTGCTAATTTGACAGGTAAAAAACTTGACACATTGTGAAATGAGATCTATTTCATTATTCCATTATTAGAATACTTTTCTCAAACTTGAATTTGAGCTTGAAGTCAAGCAAGTTCAAATACAAATCAAATTGGACCTTTTCTCATACGTCCACTGGTCAGTTCATACCAGTGCACCGCATAATTTAAAAGGATTTCAAACAGCTTGATCTGAATATGATATAGCCCGCATACATAGCTCAACTCCAAATTCCAATTGATTGCACTCCAAAACAAAAGATACTAATAGAGGGCTCATAGACGATAAAATGGGAATTAAAATAGGAAGATGAGGAAGCACTTAGAGAGAGGGTAGAGTGGGAAGGAAGAGTATACATGAATGCTCGAGCAAGGAAAGTGTATATTCCAAAGTTCCTTTTGATGATGGCATGTTATTTCATTCAAACGATTGTCGCGAAATTTTTCTTCATTTCCAAAATTGTTGATGAATTATACTGCTAGTTTTCCTGTCTTTGCCCCTTAATCTGTTTAGATGTTTTCTCTTTCATTAAATTTAGTTACTGGCCTTCACACATGTGAGAAGCACACACTAGTTAAAACGCAAGAATTTTGGCATGTTGTCATGCTTTGATTACTACCAGCCTAGGATGACAAACTTCCATTTACAAGACCCAACGTAAGGTCAATTGCTTAAACACTGTCAAATCTTACTACAACCACATACATTTAATCAGATTTCGCATGACAAATGATTCAATGTACTCAAATGAGAGGGGGGGGTGTTTTTAGCTTCATTAGCTTATGCTAAGGTCGTCAATGATAGTAACATGAATTTACATGAAGACTTATTTATCATTATGTGTCCATTTTTTCATTACTTCTTTCTGTCACCAAATTCTTGCGAAGTTAAAAACTCATTTTCTTCTTATCAATTTGATTTGTCAGGTATAATACCTCAAGAGGTTGGTAATCTTAGCAACTTGGAAGTAATAGACTTGGGTTCAAATAGGTTGAGAGGTCCCGTCCCTCTGAAGCTTTTCAACAGTTCTACATTACGAGCAATTTCCGTCTCAGTCAACGATTTATCTGGTGAACTTCCATCAACTCTAGGTGTTTTGTTACCCAATCTTGAGGAACTCTACCTTGGAGGAAATAGATTTACTGGAGTTATCCTAACATCAATCTCAAATGCTTCTAGACTCAGCAACCTAAGCATTGGTACGAACCATTTTACTGGTGCAATTCCTCATTCTCTTGGAAACTTGAGATCACTAAAATTTTTGTCTATAGCGTATAATGATTTTTCTCAAGACTCACCATCCAAAGAGTTGAGCTTTCTCACATCCCTTGCAAATTGCAGAAATTTAAGAACATTGTGGATAGATAATAATCCTCTGAATGGCTTCCTTCCAAAGTCTATTGGAAAATTTTCTACCTCCCTCCAATCCATCATTGCAAATCATTGTGGAATCAAAAGAGAAATTCCGAGTTCAATAGGTAACTTAAGCAACTTGATAAAGATGGATTTTTCTGGCAATAGTTTGACAGGGATGATTCCAACTACATTCAAATGGTTCTTGAAGCTTCAGAGGGTAGATCTAGGCTACAATCAAGTACAAGGAGCTATTCCAAATGAGCTTTGTTATTTGTTGAACTTAGGTTTATTATATCTGGCAGAAAATAAGCTTTCTGGTGTGCTTCCTTCTTGTATAGGAAATGTTACGACACTCAGATATGTCGATCTTAATTCCAACAATTTAAGTTCTATAATGCCAACAAGCTTTTGGGGCCTTAGATATATTTTGGAGCTGGACATGTCCAAAAATTATTTGACAGGTTCTTTGCCCACTGAAATTGAAAATCTAAAGGCATTAGTCTATTTGAACCTTTCAAATAATCAATACTTGGGTGAGATACCTAGCACTAGAGGATTTGCAAGAACACTCCTTGGAACATAACAAGTTACAAGGATTGATACCAGATTCCATGAAGAACATGCTGCAATTACAGCATCTGGATCTGTCATTTAACAACCTGAAAGGTGAAATTCCTAACTCACTGCAGTTACTCTCAGATCTCCAGTACTTCAATGTGTCTTACAACAGATTAAGAGGAGCAATTCCTCATGGAGGGCCATTCGCAAACTTCACAAGCCTATCTTTTCTCTCAAATGAAGCACTCTGTGGTGCTCCTTGGCTCGAATCTTGTCCAAGCACTTTTGCACATGAATCAAGGACTAAAAGGGTAGTCTCCATTATTCTCTTGGTGGCAGGGTCTCTAATGCTAGCCTTGGTGGTTTTGATTCTTTTGACGAGGTCAAAGTTGAGAAAGAAAATTCTAGCTCCAACTCAAAACTTGCTTCCCATGGTGACATTTGAAAGGGTATCCTTCCATGAACTCAGACAAATGACAAATGGATTCAGCGAGAGTAACTTACTAGGCTCAGGGTCCTTTGGTTTAGTTTACAAAGGAATACGTCAAAATGGGACAATTTGTGCCATAAAGGTTTTTGATATGCATCTTGAAGGTGCATTCAAAAGTTTTGATAGAGAATGTGAAGTTTTAAGCGGCCTTCGTCATCGAAATTTAACTAGAGTAATTACTGCTTACTCTAGCCCTGACTTTAAGGCTTTGGTGCTTGAATACATGCCTAACGGAAGTCTTGAGAAATGGGTTCATTCAAACCTTCATTTCTTGAATATCAGGCAAAGGTTGGATGTTATGATAGATGTGGCTTGTGGGTTAGAATATCTCCAATATGGTTATTCAATTCCTGTAGTTCATTGTGATCTGAAGCCTAGCAATATTCTCCTAGATGAAGACATGGTTGGGCATGTTTGGGATTTTGGAATTGCAAAGTTGTTGGGAGATGGAGAATCTATGGTGCATACAAAGACTCTAGCTACATTTGGATATATTGCCCCAGGTAACTTTTCTTGACTCCAATTTCATATTTTTATGTTAACCAAATTAATGTTGCAACTCTCGACAAAGCAATACAGTATTACATTATGAAGCATAAAAATTTAAAGAAATATAAAATTATTGAGCCAATATTGCTACTTGAATTTAATAATGATTTTTAATTTTTAATGCTAGAATATGGACTGGAAGGATTGGTTTCAAAAAGTTGTGATGTTTACAGTTTTGGAATTACATTGATGGAGACATTTACTAAAGAAAGCCTAAGGATGAGATGTTTACAGAAGAGTTAAACCTCAGGCGTTGGATTCAAGAGTCCTTACCAGATTCTGTGATTCAAGTTATAGATATAGACTTACTTCATCCTGAAGATAGACTAGTACAAAGAAAGATAGCATGCATATCATCTATATTGCAACTCGGTTTAAGTTGTACAACGGATGCTCCTGAGGAAAGAATAAACATGAAAGATGCTGTCGGAGTGCTACAGAAGATCAAACTTCAGTTCATCAAAGATCTCACACCTTGAAGCAAGTTTAAAACCATTATGTATGATATAATTCAATAGAAGCTTTGTTTAAAACCATTATATATGAGATAATTGAATAGAAGCTTTCTTTTTCAATTATGTAGTATAATACCATTATATATGAAATAACTCAATGAAAACTTTCTTTTTTAATTAAATATATAGCATATCAAAAGCTTATTCCAAAAATTACTAGTACTTATGTTTTTCTACTGAAGACATGGTAGAGGTTGAGATGCAACTGCTTCTGGTGAATTCTTTGTTTCGACTTGGTGCACACACCGAAATGCTTAGAGCTCGAGATAGAAATGAGTTATCTGGTATTATCAACATATATAGTTGCAGATGTGGAGATGTCGTCAAGTTTTTGTTTCTAGTTTATATGCTATGAAAGCCCAAGCAATTTACTTCTTGTCTATCCTTCACATATATATACATATAGCAAGAAAGTTGATAATTTACTTTTAGTTATTAACATTTCTTTCCTTTTTTTTTGTTAATTTTTGCAAATAAGTAAAAAGCAAATTGACCGTTGATATTACCATTTACAGATACATATTGGCATATATATTTGTACATACAGAACATACATATGCCAGATAGAGATACATGAATGTATTGTTTTTTGGGTACATGAATGTATTGTTACAAATTATATTTAAAAGGTGCAAAGAAAGTGGCACAGCAAAATAGCTTGACGTGCAATAATTACTTCTTAATAGATGTTAATAACACTATTTCAATGTAAAATTGAAGCTCATATTGACAATCGGTGTTGATGAAAGTTTGAGACTGCTAAAATAACGAGTTCAATTTCCCCAAGCTAGAAAATGGTGGGAACTTTTGTTAAATAGCACAGTTTTTGGAACAAAATTACTACTTAATATAGAATATGATGTGCCAAATCATTGTGTTGTTGATGATTTGGGAACATATCATTCCTTTTCACACTGGTGATAAAAATTTTAGCATATTCCACCCCATCCGGATTTGGAAAATGAAATAACAGAACATGGCTAGGTGTTTCGCAAGATTATCATTTTTGTTTTCCGTCCTCTTCTTCCCCACCCAAGAAGGAAAAATAGAAGAATGTTTTGCTATCTCTGTCTGGACTGAAAGTCTAGAAATTTAGGTCCTCCCCCCAGTCTCCGTAATGGTCTGTTTCTTGCACCTTCAAACACCTTTTTTTTTTTCACTCATATTGCACAAAATTTCATTCAAACACCCTTTTTATTCGATTTTTTCTTTTCCCTCTGAGCAAGCCATTTAAAAGCACCAATCAATTGTTACAGATGATAGGCCAACATATCAAATGACTCTGCCGAATCAAAGACTCACTCCACTAACTCATTCCTGATTCTCAAGCTTCTCCGTGATCTCATTCAAAATCTCCACCTGAACAGCCAACCGGGTCACATAAAAAAGGTAGCTAATAGAATGCGTGCACTGGGGCAATCAGCAACGCTTAGTGCTACAGCTCTTTATAGGCAAATAACAATTGCACTCTCTAAAAAATTCCAAACAATTCAGACCTATTTAACACTCATAGTTTAAATGAGATAATTTCACATACCTCTTCGAAGGTTTTTCTTCGTTACAGGAAGTTTCTCTTAAGTTTAAAAATTGCACTTACCTCCCCTATTTTCATTATTTAAGTAGCATTCTAGACCCAAAAGGCTAGAGTTTTTCTCAAAAATTCTAGAATGTCCTTGGATAATAATTCAGAACAAAAATTTAAAAAAATGGTTCACTCACTCTACTTCTTCGTCCTTGCTTGCTATCACTATTGCCGAGCAATCAACCTCCAAATCACTACTAAGTAAATACTCATCTTTGTCATAAAATCCCTCTTCTATCTAAATATTTTCAATATAAACCATTGAATCAGCTAAAAACACCACATCAGATATCCAAAAGCTTACTTACAATCTCGTATTAATCTCAAATTTTGCTTAATACCTAGCAACATTATATTTATCAATATTCCTAAACTCCAATTCCATGGCTGCCACATTTCTAGTGCAAAACTACCGAAGTCATTACTACTCATATTAGCATCCAATGTACTCCATCAGCACGGACTTCATAATCAATCAATTTCTCTCTATAGGAATACCATCACTAATAATTCCAAATCAAAAATAGGGGCACAATATATTTATAAATATTCTAGGAACATTTTTTTCCATAACAATAATAACACTATAATTTTTATTTAGTTCTTCTTCCATTTTCCATCCTTAATTTTTTATTTTTTTATCACTATCACAATCTTCATCTCCATCTAGTTTAGTAATGAAATCATCACTCAACTGCCATTTGACAATTTCATTTTCTTAATACATATCAAAAATTGAAAACTGAAAGGGCAAAAAAGAAGTTGTTTAATAATAATGAAAAAGAGAGAATTGGAAATATACACCAAAATAAGTAAGTACTGGTAGTTGATATGCATGGTGGTTTTGTTGATGGTAGCAAATTTGTTACTACCTATCAAAAATTAAAAACAAAAAGGGCAAAAAAGAAGTTGTTTAATAATAATGAAAAACAGAGTATTGAGAATATACACCAAGATTGGTAAGTACTGGTAGTTAATATGCACGATGGTTTTGTTGATGGTAACAGTATGCATTTCGTCAATGGAAATAAATAAATGAATTTGAAAGGAAAGAAGATATAAGAGGAGAAGCATAGAGAGTTAACAATAAATGAGAGAGCCTTAATTTTTGATAGAGTTTTTTAGTGAGTTAACAATTAATAAAAGCATTGTTGTCTTTTTATTACATCAAGGAAGTCCCTAAAATTATATTAACCTTAGGGGAGCCAAGGGAATTTATCAGAAACTTCAGGGGAAATATTTGAAATTATCCCTAATTTAAATTCTTGAACTATTTAAAAGCCAAAATTACTCTCGAATTGTAACTTAATAATATTTTTCATTATTTTTATGGAAACCTTTGCACAGTTTATTACAAAATCTTAATTTTTAAAATTTTATTAAAAAATAAACTTTAACATTATTTTAAAATTGTAAATTTTCACCTGAAAATTAATAAAACAAAGTCAATAGTGATAAACTCCAAACCACAAAATCTAATACTTCATTCAAGGACTATTAAACAACTCATATAAATATGGCGTTTTCAAAATCATCATTTTTAGAAATTTCCCTTAATATTAGTTGTACAACAATTTAAAACTAATTTAGGGCACAAAGAAAATTAAGTGAAATGAGGATGCAAAAGTTATTGGTGGGTATATAGAAAAGCAATTTTTTCTCTTAGAAATTGATAGGTTTTTATGTCATTTGATGAAGTAAAAAAGGAAAATGGAGTGTCTGAAGTATTTTTTTTAACCACACAGGGTTTTTCTATGTTTTAATCTTTTATTTAACTCTGGTTCATTTAGTTTATAGGATGAGACAGGATTGGATGACTTATCCCGTCTCATCCAATGTTTGGTTGCATTTTTACAATTGGATTAGATATCCATGTTAACTGAATTAATCCTCTCTGGAGGGGATAAAGTTATCCATAGGAGGTCCTGGTATTATTTATCCGGGATAATTGTGAGAGGGAATAATGATTTATCAGATTCTTTTACCTTTATCAAGAAAGACAAAACCTACAACTATATTAATAAACCAAACACTGGATAACAAGGATGATTGTAATAAACCAGACACTGGATAACAAGAATGAATAATCCCATGATGATTAATCCCAGGATTAATTATCCAAGGATGAGTCATCCCATCTCATCCAATCGGTGAACCAAACGAACCCTAAGAGTATAATAGGTATATCAACTGAAAATTTGTTTGTTCTCAGCACAAATACTCACAAAAGAGGCACATATAACTCAAACCCGTTAATTCAGATGGCATCCATCACTTTTTAAATTAGTTCAAACCTGAGATAGCAGAGTGTATGTCTTGAAATTGTAGAGAGCTTTTCTATAGATTTGCTTCACTGCAGGGGGCTTTTCTATATTTTACCCATTTAATTATTTGAATTGGATAAAGAGTGTGCATGCAGATAAGTCTACAGCAAATCCCAACAATGAGCATTGTAAGATGATTTCATGGCAAGCACCATGTGCAAGCTCGTCCAAGGTGAACTTTGATGGGGTAGTTTTCTCTGTGCGTGTGTATGTCTACACACAGACACAAAAACATATATATATATATGTGTGTGTGTGTGTGTGTGTATGTATGTATGTATATGTATGTGTATATAAACACACATACATATGGCACTGGACCTATTGTGAGGGATCATGAAGGTCAGTGGCAGAGTTAGGATTTCAATCTTGGGAGGGCCAAACTAAAATCAAATATATCATACAAAAAGTTCTTTTAGTATAATTTATCTTATATATGTTCCTATTATATGAATGTTGTTTTTAAATTTTATTATATATGGCATTTCATGTACAAAAATATAGGCAATATGCATAAGAAAGTTTAAATATGTGAATATAAAAAAAAACTATTAAGAAAGAGTAAATGACAGGTGTCGAATCAGTGTAATAATAATTAAATACAAAATAGTATATAATGGTGAGTAGGATAACCTCCATAGCGATTGGGGAAATTTATTCCTTTTAAGTAGAGATCAAACGGGGTTTTTTGAGAAAATTAAAATTGACTAATTAACTTCAATAAAATCAAGATAATGTAAATGAAATAAAATTGAATCAATAATGACCACGCTCTATCCAAAGGAGCAACTGTAGACAGGGTTCATAAACTGATCCTAGATGCAAAGATGAATTCAGTTATTTGCTAATAAATATGTTATAATTTAATAGCCAACTCTTCCTTAGTTTATCAATAGGCAATGTATGACCATTAATTATTTCTCTAATTAGGAAACAATCCTAGTTACGACCATAGAAGTTTAATTCTCTAATTGCATTAATAATTAGAAGAGTCTAATTCTAACCAATCAACACACTATGAGGGTCTTTTTAAATTGAATCATTCATTCCCCTGACACAACCTAATTATACCAATTGCTACCGAGATTAAAGCAGTCAAACAATTACGGATTCAACCGCTTTAATTAACAATTGATTATTTTGTTAATTCAAATATCGGGCCCTTTGATATTCAAATAACCGAATAATCATGAGCATTGAAATCAGAGAACGAACAAACACCAACAAATAATAGAAAAAAACATAATTTAATTTGATCTCACAATTTGTAGAACCAAATCTTCAAGCTATCCTCAGGTTAGAAGAATTTAATTAGCCGCTTCTCATCGGAAGAACAACAGCAAAAGATGATGAGAAAACAAACCTAATAAAGAGAGGAAAACTTAACGATCCCTCCTCCTCTCTTTTCTTATCTTTATAGTTACCAAAACTCTATCTAAAACCAATTAGGAAAGAGAATCTTTTTTTTTAAGTCAACAAAAATATAAAAACATAACTTTCTAATTATCTTCTAATAACTAAATCCTAATCCCATTAAGTTTGAGATAAATTAGTAGACTCTACGATAGTAGAAAAGTCCCAAGCCTCTCGGTCTTAGCAATAGACTTTCAGTGCACCCACGCTCTCTTTTGGCAAAATTTTTTTGGAAATTACCTTTTTAACTCCTCTTCACTCCCAAGTCCTGTAATCGCCACCAAATGTCAAATTAAAACATAATCCACCAATTAGTGCAATATTTTGTCAAAATAAACAGAAAATATTCACAAATATTACACCAATTATGCACCCCATTAGTAAAGTTAGTATCTTAAAACTATACACGATGTGTTTCTAAAGAAAAAAAAATCATTTTAGCAATTTCTCTCTAAATATAAACAACAAGATTATCAACAAGAGACTCGTTCTTTATTTTGTTGTGAAACTCTTAACATTTTCATGACTGAAAATGCCATTTCAGTAGTTGTCATGAAAATGGGGAGAGTCAATAGAAAATAGATCAATCTATCAACTAAAAAGTACACTTTCGACATTTGTATCTCTAAAATGAAGATCAAGCATTTTCTCCAAGTTCCAACCTTTATATTACTTTACTCTTTTAGTTTTGTCTTCTTTAATAAGATTTTGATTTTATTTTTACAATTTTGATTTTTAAAGATTTACATGGACCACATTTTTATAAACCTTCTAAAGGGTTAAAAGATAAACTTCCTTTCTTAATACTATGAGTAAAATATTGGGAGGACCTACCTTAGTTTTTTGGGAGGGTCAGAATAGATATAGGAGTATATGACTTTTAAAATCTTGGGGGCCATGAATCTCTTAATGGCTTTATCACTGATGAAGTTGAGTTTGTAGCACGATTGTTCAAAAGGTTTCAAGGCCTTCCTTCTTCTGAAGTGGTCAAGTTGAAGGTAGCAGTTGAAGCTGTGCTCTTATGCGTCCATCTGAATTTGAACAATTACAGCGTTGAAGGTGATGCTATCTATATAATCAGGATAAGGAATTTTACAAGGAAGAATTTGTCAGACCTTGGGGCTTTATTGACGGATTTTAAATATTAAAAGTCTCTAGGTAGGATTAATAATATTGTTTCGGTTATGAGTATAGGTGTCAAAATAGGTGATTTAGATAAGTCATAATTAGATAATAGGTATAATTGAACACATTTAATAAATGGGTATGGATATATCCAACTACCCATTTATGACTCGTTTGAAATATTATTTATATTTTTAAAAAAATTTGCATGATGTTTAACAATAAATAATGGTATTTTATTGTTATCATATTAGTAAGAAATTCAAATTTATCTCCTTAATACTCTCTAAAATCTTAAATAAAACGTATATTTATTTTTAAATAGGTTAAATGGGCGAGTCAAGTCAGCCCATTACCCATCAATTAAATGGGTATAAATGGGTACTCATTTATATCCATTTAAAATTAATGGGTGGGTTTGGATAAATTATTAATAGGCAGGTTTAGGTGAGACAATATAAATGAGTTGTGATTGGCACCTCTAGTCATGAGAACTTGGAAACAAGCAAGATCATGCATTGGCTAAGCAAGCCAACTTCTTCAAGGTCCCAAAATTTTCGACTTCCACTCATGATTGTATATGGAGGATATGATTCGTGAACGAAGGTCTTATTTTTCCATCAAAAAGGAAAAGAAGTGTACCCTATGAAAAAGTAATTATATTTCAGACTATGCTGAGTTTTCATACTAGTTGCAGTTTTTGAGCTTAAATTTGTATTCTTCATTTAACGACAAATTAATCCATCAATAAAATATTATTGAGAAAATAATATTTATGACCTCAATCAATGCAAAACTTTTAGTGTATCTCAGTTTATTGCACATTTTACAAACAATGTTCTTGACACTCATTGAATTTAGATTTTTGTTCAAATGTTACCCTCTAAGAACAGTTAATACTATTGCGGTTTCAATCTAAGAACAATAAGCAAGGGGGAAAAAATAATATTAATGAATACTATTCTAGTTTTCACTCTTGAAACTTATTAATCCTTAAACCTAAGAAGAGGAGAGAATAAAATTGAAGCCATGTAGCGGAGTTGGAATTCCACATATATAGCAAAAAAGTGGTAGGCAATTCTTACCCAAGGGAAGCGAAACAACAACAAAAAAATAAAAAATAAAAAATAAAAAATAAAAAATAAAAAAATAAAAAAATGAAAGAGTTCTCCGTAATAAGGAAAGAGAGACGCTGCAAAAAATTCCTCAAAAAACAAAATTTAAATGTAACACACCAACATATCGATAACTAGGCCGAGTCACAGACTCACTCCTGGACGTTCCAAAACTTTTAGCTTCTCTATCCTTTGATTCAACATATCCACCTGAACAACCAATCGAATCAACACAAAAATCAGCGATTACAACATAAGAGCCGAGGCAATCAGCAATGCATTGCTCTCGCACATTGGATTAAAACAGCCAAAATGAACAAAAATTTGGGATAATAAACATGGATGCTAGAAAAAATTTTTTCTTTTTATTATTTTTTTAATTTTTTTGTTTGTGGGAACTGTTGATCCTGAAGACTTCGGTATGCTCTTTTTCCTCAGACCTTCTCTTAATTTATTCACTATCTACGGAAATGCAACATCAGGAATTATTGAATAAATGAAACATACACAATCTGTAACGACCAACTTTTCTCTTTGTCTTCGCCCCAGATGAAAGTTCCAAAGTCTCCATGCTTTATAAAAGTATTCAAGCATGGCGGAAAAAAGTCGTTAATACAATGTGGATCAGACTTACGATTAATCCATTGGGGTCAGACTACATCAGAGACACTTTTTGATTTTCTCATTTCTTGAATGGAGGCAGTGAAGGAATGGAGGCAGGTCAAAATTTCCTTTTTCACCTGGCTGCTTGTTTCAAAGAATGCACTATTGTTTTACGTTGGAAAACTGAAAAATGAATTTAAATCACAAACTTCGTGGAGTATGAGTGTCTGAGGTTGTGAGCCCGTGGAGTTAAGTTTTTGTTATGAGCCAAACTCGTCGGCTTCGATTTGGTATTCTACAAAAACTGTTCCAAATTGTTTTAACCGCACGTCAATTGCATTTCTTAGTTCTCATATAAGTCCATCTAAAGACCATCATTGTAATTTATTGTAACATTCTCCCTGAAAACTAATCCATTATGAATTCATGAAATCACTACTTTCTCTACTGGTATATAGATGAGTTCAAAACATACCTAATATTTTGTATTAATTCCCATCACAGATCGAGCCAAGTGTAGGGTAGGAATCATAAAAGGTTATCATTGTCTATTTTGAAAAGGATAATTAAGTTTAAATTAGATTTACTAGGACAAGATTTCTAGTCAAATTGCAGTAAGAATGTAGAAACAAGGTTCTTGAAAACTGAATTATGTTAAAAAAGAAAAAAAAAACTGAATTATGCTGGATGCTCCAGCTAAATTCTTATAGAGTCCAAGTACAAAAATTGATTATAAGTGATGGTGTTATCAAGCATTATTAAACGATAAACACAAACATGAGAATATCTAAAATCAAGGTAGCTTATTCTTTAATTTGTGTCTATCTCACTTAATATAGGATTTTTCGATCCTTAATTTGTCAAAATAAAAACCCCCACGTTAACATAAAGCAAGCTTTACTCAAATCCAGATAGTGCTAAGGCAAGATCTCTAGCAGTATACATTTACCTGGTTAGGTATGCAGACGTACCAATCTGTAAGCTTATAGTATGTGCATTATCAATTGGTAATCTCTAAGATTTTTTTCCCTCATGTCGGTGTTCGTCATTTCTGCTCAGCTACTATATATATGTGTGTGTGTGTGTGTGTGTGTGTGTTTTCTGCTAGGTTACTCTTTTTCTCTTTTCCTCGTAGATTGCTACATATTACCTTTGCAAAACAGAATGTATCTGGTATCTAATCCAATTCAGAATTTTGTGAAACTTTCACGTATAAACTTCTAATTTGGCATCCCAATTTGGAGCTCAAGAAAAAATAGGGACTGTCGACTCGGAAGATATCCTCAGACTGGAGCGCAATTGGTGGTGCTTTATCAGGTACCTTCTCTTAATTTATTCACTATCTACAGAAATGCAACATCAAAAATCATCATATTATAATGATCAACGACCGACTTTCTCGCAATCTTCCACCAGTTGATGTTCCAAGTCATTATGGTTGACAAAAATCTTCAATTATGTAAGAAAGCGTCCGTAAAAAATGGTAGATCAGACCCATAATTATTACATTAATTTTAGATCATAACAGAGTCACTTTTTCTTTTTCACTTCTTGAGCGGAAATAGTGTATGAAGGGAAGAAAATTGGAGAGTAGCCAGAATAAAACAGCTTTAAGTCATACAACCATTTACCTTCTTTCTCTTTTTTGCCTTTTTTTGTTCACAACTTTTTCGTCACAGTTATTTTTGTTTTTCTCTATAACATTTTCTTTTTTTTTCCCGGCCAGGGGGAAGGGATGTGGATGCTAAGATGTAAGATTGTTTCACATCTTTGTTAATTAGTAAAAAATGGAGAAATGTATATTTAGTCCAATTGTAGGGTAGTTAGCCATATATAATTTGAGGTTTTTTTTTTTTTTGTCCTCCCTCAATAGTTTGAGGCCATCTACCCTCAAAACTGCAAGAATAAAAGAATTTCGAAAGATGACAAAGGTGTGTTAACAAGAAGAAGGACTACTTTGGGAAGAAACCCGTTTGGTACCGAGTCCAAGTTGGGGTACAACTCTTCCCCACGTGGACAGGTGAGCGTACTCAGGCGGCAGCAAAATCTGCACTGGTGCAATTTGCGCAGAAATAAGATCCCATACAAGTACAAGCTGCTGTTTAAGGAAAATTATTGACCGAGGAAAATCCCTACTCAAGGTAAATTCGTTGTGTTTTATGGTAATCATATTCTGCAAAGCTCTTCAGATATACAAAACTATCTTTATCCAAGGTTTATGATCAATTGGTTGCTTGGGTTAAATTTTTTGCAGTACTAAACGAAGGGAATACCCTTGAAAAAGCTACTTGTCCAACTTGGACTCCAGACTGAGGGAAAAGAGGGACATGGCGGCCATGATGTGCAAATGACAATTCAAGACTTATGAGACAATAGTGGGTATTTTTGCTTAATTAGGTTATAATTGTGACAAATTAAAAAAAAATGTCTGAAAGATGCAGTCAGATCTATATTAATTCATTGAATTGAGAAACGGATTTTTGATAAGTTAGTTTTTTGACAGCCCCACTTCTCCCTAGGGCGTACCCTAAGGTATCCGTGGATCGCCTGCTTAACTCTTGCCAAGACTCACTCACATAAATATCGCTAAAGCATTAGACTAACATTCAAATCTCAAATCTAAACTCAACAATAACTTACAATCACATTACACCATTCTTAAAATCTCCAAATTACATAAAATACTTCTCAAACGTTCAAATTCTCATAATACAAAGCAAACCCTAACTCTAAAGGTTGGTTCCTTCACATGGGTTCTCGATCCCTGTTAAAGAAAATAATTTGGAAAGAGTGAGCTAAAAAACCCAGTGAGTTCCAAAAATGCATACAATTCACGTAAAACAGTTCAAATCATACTTCAAATATACAATTCAAATCAAGTAGATAGACACTTAAATGGATATTGCTTGTATGAACTACTTGAGGGACATTGCCCATCAAAGTAGACTAGTCAAGGGACTTCACCCAAGACATCACAAACTAGTCGAGGGTACTCGCCCTACGACGTCACTTTATTTCATTGAAACTAGTCGAAAGTATTCACCCTACGACGTCACATACTAGTCGAGGGTACTTGCCCTATGACGTCTCTTTATTTCACGAAACTAGTCGTGGGATTTCGCCCATCGACATCACATTATCTCATTGAAACTAGTTGAGGGACTTCGCCCAACGACGTCACTTTATTTCATTGAAACTAGTCGAGGGACTTCGCCCAACGACGTCACAATACTTCTCATTGAAACTACTCGAGGGATTTCACCCAACGAAGCAGACTAGTCGAGGGATTTCACCCAACGACATCACAATCTTTCACTGAAACTAGTCGAGGGTCTTTGCCCAACGACGTCACATTTGTCACAAGATAACACACTATTCTGTTAATTTCCAAAATCAAACGAAAAGGAGTATACACTCACATCGTAGTTCAAGTCATAAAACAGATCGATCATATTTCTCATGAAGTTCAAGTCTTTCAAGTAATCCACTTCATCTCAAGTCACAATTCAAATCACTTTTGAGCATTACGTCAAAAAACATACTTGGAAACTCATATACTCTTCAAAAATCATTTCACCAGCCAAAGCATTGTACTTGGAAGTGACATTAAATCATTTCTACAAATCATTTCTTTGTGACTACTAGCAAATCATTTCACAAATCATTCGTTTGCAAACCATGGCAAGATTTTCATTTAAAAGAGAGTTAGAACACTCACAACTCCTTCATAAATTATTTCCAATAAAGGTAAGTGCGATCAAATACACACTACCCCATTTATCGATTTAAAATCCAAAATCACTTCAAATCACTTGACCAATACACTTTGAATCATATTCAGAAATCACATAACATACATGGAAACTCGCCGAAATAGTAGGGTTTGACTTCCACGTAAGGATCAAATTCACTTCCTTGCACACCCCCCTAAAACAATTTAAAAACAGTAATTGAGATTCACTTCTTCACTTTTTAGCTAAAATATTTCACTTTCACTTCATAGTTTCCAATCAATATTTTTCCCAAAATCCCTCAAGGAAAAACATTCATTTTACATGATACATGTTTCAATAAATCTTTTGAAGATCTTTATATCATTTCAAATATGAGATGTCACCGATGTACTCACCAAACACTATTTTCACATTTTTTTTAATAAAACACTTAGGTGAGGTTTATCACCTCAAAATCACTTTTCATCTTTTAAAACTCATACACTCATAAATGAACATAACATATATTTTCTTAATCAGAAATTCATCACAGATAACCACAAAGTCTCGAAGTCAAACATAAAAGTTACCAAGCATGGGTTTGGCCATCTCATACATTTTTCTATCACCATTTACAACAACAAAGCCCTACTTTCTAACCATATCATGATAAATTTCACAAATATCATACAAATCCCAATCAGGTCCTCAAGTCCGCTACCTAGAGGTCACCTCAAGTCCGCTACCTAGGTTGGAATTTCAAGAGCCCAACTCCATCATTTCAGATATAAACATTTCTAACAAAATAAACCATGGATCTACCTTATTTAGCACTAATAAAGTTAGATTCACAAGATTCGAATCTTATACCTTCAGATCTGATTAGATCTGACAAGATCAACCAAGGCCTTAGGAGATCTTCTCAAGAATGGTACTCCCAAGCTTAGCAACTCCGAAAGTTTCAATCTTAGCTCGAGATTCTCTTGCTTTGACGATGATTCTCCTACAACTTGCTTAAAACAAGAACAAGACAACTCACCCCAAGCTTTCCCTCACTTTCTTCTCTTTCTCTCACTTCGGTCCAGCCCTCTCTCTCAATTTCTCACCCACGGCAGCCAAGGAGGAAGAAGAAACAAGTGCCCAACCTTCGATGAAGTCTTCAAGCTTCAAGAAATTAAAGATGAAGAAGAAATCTCCCAAACTTTTCTCCCTTTTTCTCTCTCTATGTCTCGGCCCCCTCTCTCTCTCTTTCACTCTCACATAGCAGCCAAGAAGTGGGAAAGGACACAACGGAAAAATGGCTTCAATGGAACCTTCAAGCTCTAGGAAATGGCGGATGAAGAAGATGAAGAAGAAATTCCTCTCTTTCTCTCTCTCAAGCTCACGGTGTTCTCCCTCTTTTTGGGCTTGAAGAGTGGCTGAAAATGAAGCTTAAGGTTGCAAGAAGTCAAAGCTTAAAGGGGCAAAAAGTGCACTTTTCCATGTTTTAAGGAAAAAGTGTTTTTTGGGCACTTTATGTCGCGTCGCGTGCGGCAGTCTAATTTACACTGTTCTACTCCATTCCAACACTGTCCAAACTTATTAATATTTCCAAAATATCACTACTTATGGTTAATTTCAACTTAAAGTCACTAATCACGCTCCGGTAGAAAATTAAGCACTTAATTCGGCCAAAAGCACACCGGCAAATAATTCGTTTAAAATTCTCTAAGTTGGAAAATATTCTCTTTAAACACATATTCACTCATTTTTCAATAAATAAACACAACATAAATAATATTATATATTTTTAAAATAATACTGAATTTTGAGGCCCTCACATCCTTCCCTCCTTATCCTTCCCTCCTTAAAAGAATTTTGTCCTCGAAATTCACATTTTATATACAGATAATTCTAGATATTTCTTCTTCACCATTTTCTCATTCAATCCTTAATATCCAACTCTCTATGCCTATTAACAACTTTTGCTCTCCACCCAAAATTCACACTTCTTATGTATCAAGTTAGTAATCAAACTCTGGTTCCCAGGAAATGTTTCAATCTCCAAATCATAAGGCAATCTCACAGGTTTTAGATCAACACCACCCATAAAGACAATATTCATAATGAATGTAATGGCTGGATGAATCAATACTTTAGCTAGTCGATAAAAGATGGAGGTTATACCTTCAACGACCGCAGGAAGGTTGGAAACCCGTTGTTGGTCAATAGCATAAACCCTAGCGGGAATCCTCGATCGTTTTCCTACAGCACTAGCTTGACTGGAGTTTGGCCTGTCCATTTGTCGGCCTCCACTTCTCTCTTGGGCCTTGGGGCATGTAGCTACCCGATGCTCACTACTTCCACATTGCAAACATTTCCCTTGTTTCCTCCAACACCTATTCTCCGTATGATTTAGCCTTCCACAAAAATCACAACGCAAACTGGGAGTTAATACTTGGCTTCCTTGCGGGACACTTCTTGATTGTCCCTTTCCACATGGTGACCCACCAGAGAATGCCCCTCTTGTCATAGCTCCTCTTGACGCTCCAGGGGTGTTCACTTCACTTATTTCTCTACTAAGCTTGGGGGGTAGAGCATTCATGTCCACGGGTTCACGGCTACTACTAGGAGCATTCCTCTTTCTTGCATGGAAAACCCTCACTTGAGCCTTTGCACTTTCAATTCTTTGGGCCTTCTTGGTTGCATCACTAAAGTTGTTAATTTGGGCCGCTGCTAAGCTTTCTTGAATTTCCACATTTAACCCCTGTACAAATCTCCTTATTCTCCTTTGTTTAGTTGCCACCAACTCAGGGGAGAATCTAGACAATTTTGTGAACAATGCCTCATACTCCGCGACACTTAGTGTTCCTTGTCGACACTTAATAAATTCATCTTCTCTCTTCTCTTGGATTAGGGGAGGGAGGAATTTAGCATTAAACTCTCTAGTGAAGTTCATCCGTATTCTAGGGTTCTGGTCTCTATCCCATTTAACCCTAATCATATTCCACCACGATCGGGCGGCTCCCTCAAATTGAAATGCCGCAAAAGTCACTTGTCTTTCCTCGGGGTAGTTTAGAGCGGCGAATATGTCACTTATTCTCTCCAACCACTTCTCGGCCATTTCGGGATTAGGTTCTCCAGAGAATTTAGGTGGGAAAAAATTCTGAAATCGCTCTAAGGCCCTATCCTCACCATCTTCAGGGCTTATAGGTTGATTGGCAAGTCCAGGACGTTGTTGGTTAACCATATGCTCTAGGAAGTCTATCATGCGGTTAATGGCAATAGCTACTTGTTCCCCAACCTCAATCCTAGGCTCACGATTTTGATCAACCGCTGACTCTCGTTCACCTCCCACATTGTGGGGTTGTCTAAACCCTCTCCCACGGCCTCGTCCCCTCCTTCTATTGTCCATGATCCTTTTAGAGGGCTAACATTTAAGATAAATGTGAAAATAAAATATTAGCAAATTGAATTCCAAGAGGAATCAAAAATATTTTATATCTTCATAACAAGAAAAGGAGTACTCAAGTATGTCACAATAATACATTTATTTTCAAAGGAAACACATCCAGTCACATCACACTTACAAGTAGAAGCAAGCAAGGAAATGGTAATTAGAATAATTGCACCAGCATGCAAATACAGGGACGTAAACACATCACATCACATCATATCTTATCACATCACATCACATCACTTGTATATTATTCTTTTCCGAGACAAGTCCAAATGCCAAGTCTCGAGCATATATCACTTCACTTCACATCACATTGATAACCCTATGGCTCGTCCCTTTTCTCCTCGGCCTAAGCTTGGCCTACAGCTCGAGTCGAAATGACTCACCGATAAGTCTCGGGGATTCCCGAAATTTCACACGCACACATAGGTCACTTCGAAACATTTTCACAAATATTTTCATTCAAATAGAGGTAAGTGCGATATAGCACGCACCACCTCATGGTTGGCCACCCAAGAGGTCAATCAACTCAATTCTCATTCCTACCTGGCATACCAAGTAGATCACACAATCCACTACAAGAATACATCCACCGCTTAAACCATTCCCATAATTGTCTCTCCTTTCAATCATCACAGTTATTGAACTCTTAAACTATTCACAAAATCACCAAGGTATTCTTGATCCTCGATCACACTAACTGCATGCTCTCATATACGCTCACTCTACTTTCTCAGTCCTTATACCTGAATTGTATGTTCAATTCTCACAATAAGCTTTTGAAAATATAACCAGAATTATTGAGGTTATAAAATTCTCTTCAAGTTCAAGGTTTACCTTTATTAAAACGTAAGTTCAGAATTCTTTCAAACTTAGAATTTCTTTTGTAAACATGGCCAAAATCATGTGCAAAAATGTATCAATTTAAAATCAAGAATTGAAAAACACATTGGCAAAAACTTCAACTTTCATCTATACAGAAATGTAGCAAACTCATCAATTTCTTTCCAACTCTTAATTCAAAAATATAGAGAAATTCACATACACGTCAAGAATGACATGTTAGCGAGTATTTAAAACACATATGTGTCATCCTCAACCATCGGTTGAAAAAGAAAACTAGTTCATCACAGTTTTCTTTTAAACTTTAGGGGAAAGAACTTCTAGCAGTTAATCAAGTAGAAAGACACATTTTGTTCTTTTGAAACCTCTTTTATTTTAGCTCAAATCCATTACATAAAGAATTAACTAACAGATCTCAATTTCTTATCTTCTATATCTAATACCAATAGTTGCACCGATTTCTCCCATTCCTACGAGTACAATAGTCATTCAAGTCTCAATCAATTTTTCACTACAAATCTCTCACATAGTGTTTCACTTCAATATAACATTACTTAGTTCTTCAATTTCATTTCCACCAATCCCATACAAGAAACTCTCAAATCACAAATCTTCTTTAATCACTAGGTTACAGTAAGCTCTCCAATTCACGTAACAATCAAGTTAATCCTACAGTCCAGTATCCTAAACTTGTAATCAAAGATACATTACAGAGATCTGAAGCCTAGGCTCTGATACCACCTGTGACAGCCTCACTTCTCCCTAGGGCGTACCCTAAGGTATCCGTGGACTGCCTGCCTAGCTCTCGCCAGGACTCACTCACATAAATATCGCTAAAGCATTAGACTAACATTCAAATCTCAAATCTAAACTCAACAATAACTTACAATCACATTACACCATTCTTAAAATCCCCAAATTACATAAAATACTTCTCAAACGTTCAAATTCTCATAATACAAAAGCAAACCCTAACTCTAAAGGTTAGCTCCTTCACTTGGGTTCTCGATCCCTGTTGAAGAAAACAATTTGAAAAGAGTGAGCTAAAAAGCCCAGTGAGTTCCAAAAATGCATACAATTCACGTAAAACAGTTCAAATCATACTTCAAATATACAATTCAAATCAAGTAGATAGACACTTAAATGGATATTGCTCGTATGAACTACTTGAGGGACATTGCCCATCAAAGTAGACTAGTCGAGGGACTTCACCCAAGACATCACAAACTAGTCGAGGGTACTCGCCCTACGACGTCACTTTATTTCATTGAAACTAGTCGAAAGTATTCACCCTACGACGTCACATACTAGTCGAGGGTACTCGCCCTACGACGTCTCTTTATTTCACGGAAACTAGTCGTGGAACTTCGCCCATCGACGTCACATTATCTCATTGAAACTAGTCGAGAGACTTCGCCCAATGACGTCACTTTATTTCATTGAAACTAGTCGAGGGACTTCGCCCAACGACGTCACAATACTTCTCATTGAAACTACTCAAGGGATTTCACCCAACGAAGTAGACTAGTTGAGGGATTTCACCCAACGACATCACAATCTTTCACTAAAACTAGTCGAGGGTCTTTGCCCAACGACGTCACATTTGTCACAAGATAACACACTATTCTGTTAATTTCCAAAATCACATGAAAAGGAGTATACTCACATCGTAGTTCAAGTCATAAAACAGATCGATCATATTTCTCATGAAGTTCAAGTCTTTCAAGTAATCCACTTCATCTCAAGTCACAATTCAAATCACTTTTGAACATTACGTCAAAAAACATACTTGGAAACTCATATACTCTTCAAAAATCATTTCACTGGCCAAAGCATTGTACTTGGAAGTGACATTAAATCATTTCTACAAATCATTTCTTTGTGACTACTAGCAAATCATTTCACAAATCATTCATTTGCAAACCAAGGAAAGATTTTCATTTAAAAGAGAGTTAGAACACTCACAACTCCTTCATAAATTATTTCCAATAAAGGTAAGTGCGATCAAATACACACTACCCCATTTATCGATTTAAAATCCAAAATCACTTCAAATCACTTGACCAATACACTTTGAATCATATTCAGAAATCACATAACATACATGGAAACTTACCGAAATAGTAGGGTTCGACTTCCACGTAAGGATCAAATTCACTTCCTTGCACACCCCCCTAAAACAATTTAAAAACAGTAATTGAGATTCACTTCTTCACTTTTTAGCTAAAATATTTCACTTTCACTTCATAGTTTCCAATCAATATTTTTCCCAAAATCCCTCAAGGAAAAACATTCATTTTACATGATACACGTTTCAATAAATCTTTTGAAGATCTTTATATCATTTCAAATATGAGATGTCACCAATGTACTCACCAAACACTATTTTCACATTTTTTTTAATAAAACACTTAGGTGAGGTTTATCACCTCAAAATCACTTTTCATCTTTTAAAACTCATACACTCATAAATGAACATAACATATATTTTCTTAATCAGAAATTCATCACAGATAACCACAAAGTCTCGAAATCAAATATAAAAGTTACCAAGCATGGGTTTGGCCATCTCATACATTTTTCTATCACCATTTCCAACAACAAAGCCCTACTTTCTAACCATATCATGATAAATTTCACAAATATCATACAAATCCCAATCAGGTCCTCAAGTCCGCTACCTAGAGGCCACCTCAAGTCCGCTACCTAAGTTGGAATTTCAAGAGCCCAACTCCATCATTTCAGATATAAACATTTCTAACAAAATAAACCATGGATCTACCTTATTTAGCACTAATAAAGTTAGATTCACAAGATTCAAATCTTATACCTTCAGATCTGATTAGATCTGACAAGATCAACCAAGGCCTTAGGAGATCTTCTCAAGAATGGTACTCCCAAGCTTAGCAACTCCGAAAGTTTCAATCTTAGCTCGAGATTCTCTTGCTTTGACGATGATTCTCCTACAACTTGCTTAAAACAAGAACAAGACAACTCACCCCAAGCTTTCCCTCACTTTCTTCTCTTTCTCTCACTTCGGTCCAGCCCTCTCTCTCAATTTCTCACCCACGGCAGACAAGGAGGAAGAAGAAACAAGTGCCCAACCTTCGATGAAGTCTTCAAGCTTCAAGAAATTAAAGATGAAGAAGAAATCTCCCAAACTTTTCTCCCTTTTTCTCTCTCTATGTCTCGGCCCCCTCTCTCTCTCTTTCACTCTCACATAGCAGCCAAGAAGTGGGAAAGGACTCAAGGGAAAAATGGCTTCAATGGAACCTTCAAGCTCTAGGAAATGGTGGATGAAGAAGATGAAGAAGAAATTCCTCTCTTTCTCTCTCTCAAGCTCACGGTTTTCTCCCTCTTTTTGGGCTTGAAGAGTGGCTGAAAATGAAGCTTAAGGTTGCAAGAAGTCAAAGCTTAAAGGGGCAAAAAGTGCACTTTTCCATGTTTTAAGGAAAAAGTGTTTTTTGGGCATTTTATGTCGCGTCGCGTGCGGCAGTCTAACTTACACTGTTCTACTCCATTCCAGCATTGTCCAAACTGATTAATATTTCCAAAATATCACTACTTATGCTTAATTTCAACTTAAAGTCACTAATCACGCTCCGGTAGAAAATTAAGCACTTAATTAGGCCAAAACCACACACCGGCAAATAATTTATTTAAAATTACCAAATTTGGAAAATAATCTCTTTAAACACATATTCACTCATTTTTCAATAAATAAACACAACATAAATAATATTATATATTTTTAAAATAATACTGAATTTTGAGACCCTCACAAGTTTCCATTTTGTGGTGGTAAGATGTGCTAAAATATCAAAATAGAAAATTGGTGAAGAGATGTGGAGCTTCAATTTGTCAAAGTTCGATCACTTCTTCATAGACAATGAGTAACTATAATGTACCAATTCACTGTCAGGATCTTAGAGAACAAGAACTAGCTAGAAAGAGGTTAATAAGTTGAAGAAGATGAATTAAGAGAACGATGAAAGAAGAAGAAGATTAGGTAGAGAAAGAATGAGAGCAGTTGGGAAAAAAATGAGCCAAAAATATTGTTATTGCATAAGAGACTCTTCCATCCCATTGCAACTATTTATAAAGCCCTCAATACGTAACTAACTGATCCCTAAAATATTTAACAACTTATAAAAAGGACTATTTATTATGAAATAATCATTGTATTATGGATGTCTATTACTTTATTAGTATATTCTTAATAAGGATGGAGCTGACACATTCTAAGAGATGATAAGGTTATCACTTCATGCTTTACGAGAAGATATCATCTCCATCATTATCACCAACCTTATCTCTATCCTTATCTTTATCTTTATCTCTTCATAGAGTATACAAATGTAAATTGAACTCTTCATATCTTCTCCTATAAATAGGGGTTCACCCTTTGTAAATTTGATAATGAATGAATAGAAATTCTCTACTTCTCTCTTTACTCTACCTCTCTCTTTACTTGCTATTAGTAGTAGTTTTATAATACGTTATCAGTACGAGACTCTACCAAAACTCTGCCAGTATTAAATCAAGCATCGGGCGTTTTGTTGGACAATTTTTACCGAATGTTTGGAGGTAATATTTCTCATCTTTAGCTTATTTCACTTTTATTATGGCTAACCTCACAAAACAAGAGTTTGTACCTCTTGATATTTGTGGAAAGAACTACTTATTATGGGCAATGGATGTTGAAATGCATCTCGAATCTATGGGCCTTGGCAAAACTATTGTTAGAAATAATGATGCAACTAGCCAAGATTGAGCCAAAGCCATAGCCATGATATTCCTCCGTCATCATCTGGATGAAGGACTGAAAATGGAATATCTTACGGTCAAGAATCCGATTGATCTTTGGCATAGTTTGAAAGAAAGATATGACCACCTGAAGTTGGTCGTTCTTCCAAAAGCCAGGTATGATTGGCTTCACCTGCGACTACAAGATTTTAAATCTATTGGTGAATATGATTCAACCATGTTCAGAATTACCTCTCATTTAAAATTATGTGGAGAAAATGTAACTGATGAGGATATGTTGGAAAAAACCTTTTCCACTTTTCATGTCTCGAATGTGCTCCTGCAGCAGCAATATCGAGAAAAGGGTTTTAGAAAATATTCTGAACTGATTGCATGTCTTTTACTGGCTGAGCAAAATAATGAATTATTGTTGAAAACTCATGAGTCCCGACCAACTGGAGCTAGCCCATTCCCTGAAGTGAATGTGACTCAATCTTCAAACTCTGTACGTGGTCGTGGTCGCGGTCACGGAAGAAGCCGTGGTCATGGCCGTGGTCGTGGACGCGGTCGTAATAGATTCATGCCATACTACAATGATCATCACCGGGGCAAGAAACAAAATGACCCCCAGAAGAGGAACAATGATAAGAAATGTGAAGAAAAGAAAATTCATGAAGATAAATGCTACCGATATGGCATCGAAGGCCATTGGTCCATACCTGTCGTACGGCAGAGCACTTTGTTGAGGTTTATCAAGCATCATTGAAAAGGAAAGACAAAGGTGTCGAGACAAACTTCATTGATCAAAAGAATATCTTGGACGATGATGTTGCTAATGGTGATATAGCATATCTTGACGTGGCCGATTTCTTTGAACACCTTGAAGGTGCAAATGACCTGATGTCAAATACCCAATTTACTTAGCATTTTGTTCTTCTGTTATTTTCGCATCTTTTGTGTAATTTCCTTTTGACTTATGTAACTTATGCACTTTATTAATATTTATCTTTGTTTGCAACTTTCTTATCATTTCTTCCTGAAGAAGAAATGGATGGCAAATATTTGGGATTAAATAATGGTGATGATAAAATTTGTCTCATTGATAGTGCAACTACACATACCATATTGAAACATAAAAGATACTTTTCTCATTTGAATGTGGGAGAAACGAGTGTTAATACCATTAGTGGTAGTGCTAAATTGATTAAAGGCTCCGGAAGAGCTACTATATTTCTCTCTGAAGGAACTAAAATTGTGATTGATAACGCACTACTATCTACTAAGTCTCGAAGAAATTTGCTGAGTTTTAAAGATATTCGCCGAAATGGATATCATGTCGAGACAATGAATGAGACAAATGGTGAATATTTATTGATTATAAGTACCATTTCTGGCAAGAAATGTGTATTAGAAAAGTTGCATTCTCTCTCTTCTGGTTTATAGTATACAAAAATAAATGCAGTTGAAATTAATCACCTAGAAGACCAGAAGTCTTCTAATCCCAATGATTTCATGATTTGGCATGATCGTCTTGGACATCCCGGTTGCATAATGATGAGGCGAATCATTGAGAATTCACATGGCCATCCATTGAAAGGTCAAAAGGTACTAAATTCAAATGAATTCTCCTGTGTTGCTTGCTCCCAAGGAAAATTAATTGTTAGACCATCTCCAGCTAGACCATCTCCAGCTAAAGTAGGAACCGAATCTCCTACATTTCTAGAACGAATTCAGGGTGATATATGTGGGCCTGTAGATCCACCATATGGACCATTCAGATATTTTATGGTGCTAATCGATGCATCAACAAGATGGTCACAAGTATGTTTATTATCCACTCGCAACCTGGCATTTGCGAGATTGCTCGCTCAGATAATAAAATTACGAGCACAATTCCCTGATTATCCAATTAAGAAAATTCGTTTAGATAATGCTGGTGAATATTCATCACATGCATTTGATGACTATTGCATATCCGTTGGAATAACGGTTGAACATCCTGTAGCTCATGTTCATACACAAAATGGTCTAGCCGAATCATTTATTAAACGGTTGCAATTAATTTCTCTACCCTTATTAATGAGGTCTAAACTCTCATTATTTGTTTGGGGACATGCTGTCTTATATGCAACAACACTTGTGAGAATCCGACCGACAAGTTATCATACTTATTCTCCCCTACAATTGACCTTTGGTCATAAGCCCAATATCTCTCATTTGAGAATTTTTGGATATGCGGTTTATGTTCCTATTCCACCACCCCAACGTACTAAAATGGGCCCCCAAAGAAGATTGGGAATCTATGTCGGGTATGAATCACCTTCCATAATTAAATATCTTGAACCATTAACAGGTGATTGACAGGTGTCGAGCCTGTGCAATAATAAATACCTACTCCAAGAAAAATAAATTTTGAGTATAAGGGTGAGTAGGATCGTCTCCTCAGGGATTGGGGAAAATTCGTTTCTTTTCAAGTACCAGAAATTGGGGGATTTTTAAGACAATGAAGAATTAATTAAAAATCAAATAACAAAACCAAATAACTAAAAATATAAGAGAATGAAATAGATGAGAGATGAGTTCTAGTCAAAGAGCCAACTACTCAGACACAGTCCTTATATCTGATCGCCGATGCAATGTTAATTCATTAGTAGGCTGGTTATAACCACCGGAAACCTCTCAAACGACCAACTCTTCTTTAGATTTTAGGTAAGTAAGGTACGCCCGTTAAATACCCCTAATTAAGAAACAACCCTAGGTACGCCCGTAGGATTTAATTTCTCAATTGTACTAAGAATTAGAAAAGCCCAAACCCTAACCAACAAACACACTACCAGGGTTCATTTAGATTAGATCATACGTCTCCCTAACATGTGTACACGTCAGTTGCCAACTAATATTAATCTACTAAACAATTACGGATTTAGCAAATTAAATTGGAGGTAGATTATCAAGTTAATATGAACATCAGGCGCCTTTGACATTCAACCAACAAAACAATCATATTAACATAAAACAGAGAACGTATAAATACTAAAGATTTAAATGAACAAATGACAAATCGATTAGATCTCACAGATATGTTAGACTGCGTCGTCGAGTTGATCTTTGACTAGACGGGAAACTTAGCCACGCATGACGTGAGAAATTTCACCAAAGATTTCAATGGAAATCAACAAAGCCATGCGTTGTCTTGTTCAATTGAATATAGCAAAAACAAAGAAAACAAAGTCTGTCGCTAGCTAGTTCTTGCAAAAGTCAAAAATAGCCAAAAGAGAAGACGGAAGACAATGTGATTGTCTTGTCTCCCCCAATCTATTAGTCCAAGGTATGTATGTATACCTTTTGCACGACACAATTGCACTTGTTGGCTCTTCCAGATTAAACTCCCCACGTTGCACACTTCTTTTCCAAGTCTGAAAATAACTTCCAGCCACGTTTCATCCGTTTCCTTCTTATCCTCCAAGAAACAAAAACTACTAATAATACCAAATCCTATTCTATTGAGAATTTCCTATTCTGAAAGGTTTCCTAAAATAAATTACCAACTTAGTTCCAAATACCAAATAAGAAAACATCACAATTAACTCCACAATCTTTCAGAATTTGGACTTCACAAACTCTTGGAAATTGCCCACGCGCCCTTGGAAATCTTGGAAATCTGGCCTGGATGTCTGCCTTAGGCGTGCCCGCACCTAACTGTCAGGAACGCTTCTGGATTTTCCCTTTTTCCTCACAAATTCACCAACTTCTGCAATTAACCACCAATTAAATAAATTTAGTAGGATCCACCCAAGAATGCAATTTTTAGTCTAAATAATTAGGAAATATTAATACAATAAATAACTAAAATTGCACCCTATCAGTGATCTATTTACTGCAAGATTTGCAGATTGTCATTTTGATGAATCATATTTCCCGATACTAGGAGGAGGTAAGGATCAACCGAAAAAGGAAATCACTTGAAAAATATCACTGGATTTTCTTGATGCTCATACAAAACAATGTGAACTAGAAGTTCAACGAATTATTCATTTGCAATAGATTGCAAATCAATTACCGGATGCATTCAATGACTCCAGAAGAGTTATCATATATTCCTGCAGAAAATGCACAGGTTAAAATTGATATCCCTGAAGGACGAATTTCAAGTGCTAGTAAGTCTAGACCTCGCCTGAAGCGTGGTAGACCACTGGGTTCTAAAGATAAAAATCCTTGAAGGAAAAGGGGATTGGATGATGAGAATAAGATCGAGAACTTAAGAACTGATCTAGAATCTCAACATCTTAATAGTGACAAAATTCAACATCCGAAAGAGGTTGCTCCGGAAGAGCCCACTCCTGAGGAGAGTGAAACTATTGAAACTTCAATAAATTGTGTCACTACAAGAAAAAGTTGGAACCGAAAAGAAGTAATTATTGATAATATTTTTGCATATAATGTAGCACTTGATAAAATAGAAGAAGACGATGATCCAATCTGAATTGGATTCACTGGCTAAAAGAAAAGTATTTGGACCTGTAGTCCAAACACCAGAAGGTGAAAAGCCAGTTGGTTATAAATGGGTATTTGTGAGGAAAAGAAATGAGAAGAATGAAACAATAAGATATAAAGCAAGGCTAGTAGCCCAAGGTTTTTCACAAAGATCTGGAGTTGATTATGATGAGACATATTCTCCAGTAATGGATGGAATTACATTCAGATATCTTGTGAGTCTAGCAGTGCATGAAAAACTTGATATACATCTGATGGACGTAATCACTGCTTATCTGTATGGGACATTGGATAATGATATATACATGAAAATCCCTGAAGGATTTAGCATTCCTGAAGCATGTAAACCAAGTTTTAGAGAAACTTATTCCATCAAATTGCAAAGATCTTTATATGGTCTCAATCAATCTGGACGTATGTGGTATAATCGCCTTAGTGAGTGTTTACTCAATGAAGGTTATACTAATGACCCAATATGTCCATGCATTTTCATAAAGAAAGATGGGTCCAATTTTGTAATCATTGCTGTATATGTTGATGATCTCAATTTGATTGGAACTCCTGAAGAGCTCCAAAAAGCAGTTGAATATCTGAAACGAGAATTTGAGATCAAAGATTTTGGAAAAACCAAATTTTTCCTTGGTTTACAAATTGAACATCTGGAAAATGGAATATTTGTTCATCAAACTACTTATACCCAGAAGGTATTAAAGCGGTTCTATATGGATAAAGCACATCCATTAAGTACCCCAATGGTCGTTCGATTACTTGACCCTGTTAAGGATCCCTTTAGACCAAAAGAGAAAGATGAAGAAATACTTGGTCCTGAAGTACCATATGTTAGTGCTATTTGTGCACTAATGTATCTTGTTAATTGTACAAGACCAGATATATCATTTGCTATGAATCTATTAGCAAGATTTAGCTCATCTCCTAGAAAACGACATTGGAATGGTATTAAACATATTTTTCGCTATCTCCAAGGAACAGTTGATTTTGGCCTACTTTATTCCAATAATTCTTGATATGAATTGCTTGGTTATGCTGATGCTGGGTATCTATCTGACCCGCATAAAGCAAGATCTCAAACTGGATATATATTCATATGTGGTGGTATAGCCATTTCATGGAGATTTACAAAGCAGTCGATGATGGCCACTTCTTCAAATCATGCTGAAGTGATAGCAATTCACGAGACTAGTCGAGAATGTGTTTGGTTAAAATCAATGACCCATTATATCCGGAAGAATTATGGGTTATCATCTAAAAAGGAAAATCCTACAATTACATTATATGAAGATAATGCAGTTTCTATAGCTCAATTGAAAGGGGGATATATTAAAGGAGATAGGACAAAACATATTTTACCAAAATTTTTCTTTACTCATGATTTGCAAAAGAATGGTGAAATTGATGTGCAACAAATCCGATCAGATAATAATTTGGCAGATTTGTTTACCAAAGCATTGCCGACCGTAACATTTGAAAATTGGTGAAAAATATTGGAATGTGTCGGTTGAAGATCTCAAATGACGTTTTGGATTAGGAGGAGAAATAAATACACAAGAATAATGTACTCTTTTTCCTTCACTAGGATTTTTTTCCCACAGAGTTTTTTCCTAGTAAGGTTTTAACGAGGCATAGTTTCTGTGTAATAGACATCCAAGGGGGAGTGTTATGAAATAATCATTGTATTATGGATGCCTATCACTTTATCAGTATCTCCTTAATAAGGACGGAGTTGATACGTTCTACGAGATGATAAGGTTATCACTTCGCTTTACGAGAAGATATCATCTCCATCATTATCACCAACCTTATCTCTATCCTTATCTTTATCTTTATCTCTTCATAGAGTATGCAAATGTAAATTGAACTCTTCATATCTTCTCCTATAAATAGGGGTTCACCCTTTGTAAATTTGATAATGAATGAATAGAAATTTTCTATTTCTCTCTCTACTCTGTACTTCTCTCTCTACTCTACCTCTCTCTTTACTTGATATTAGTACTAGTTTTATAACACTATCCATTACATTTGGATCATGACATTCACACGTCTAATTACTTAGGAAAGGAATCTGTTCCCACGTTTTTTAACCAAAATTCTTCAATCTATTAATTCATTTTTACGATGCAAATACAATAAATACAATGATCGTATGTTGTGGACCTAGTGGAGGAATAAAAGACTTCGAAACTATAGCTTATGCATCTGCCCAAGAAATAAAGCAAAAAAGAAAAAAAAAGAAGAAAATGGATTATGCACTCATGAAATTACACTCCCGGAGGGGGCGGGGGACGGGACGGGGCCAACCACCCATCCAAAAGGGGGAAAGAAAAAACTCAAGAAGAATAATAAATCAACACTAAACATATGCCTATATAAAGTCGTATAACCATTTACTTTTTGTTCACAACTCTGTAATAGAAGGGTAATTTGTCTTTTTCCTTGGGCGGTTGGGTGGGGGGGGGGTTAAAGTAACTCCCAAAAAATTTACGGGGCAAAATGAAGAATAGGACATCCTTTAAGGGGAATTATCCCCTTTTTCAACAAAAAGTTAAAAGTGAGAATGTTATTAAAAATAGGACAAGGTGTTAAATGAGGATGTGTGCATTTGGGAATTAATTGAGGTGTGTTTATTAGAGGTGCCCCTTGAATTCTTATAGAAAGATCTTATAAGAATCTACAATCAAGTGACAAATTCCAACAAGATCGTAGTCTATGATAGAACAAATGTTTCCATCAGAAAATCATGTCTTGCCACTATGTAACTATTTATTCCAATATTTTGTGAGTTCGTTGTGATTTGTCCAGTAAGGTGGGTTAGTAAGTCGTGATAAATATAAATAAACGAAAATATTTTTCAAAACTTATGCGTATGTCACCGAAGCAGTAATCTTCAATAAGTCCGTTTACTGAAACATTGCAATCACCATCTTGGCCAAGAATTGTAATTATTCTATCTTGTCCTACTCTTCCTTTGGTTTGGATGGAAAAAAGAAAAAAGAAAAATAGAATTGCCTTGGTCAAGATAGCAGCCATCAAGGCCGAACAAGTCGTTCTCTCCCATTATAATAAACCAAAGTCCCCCAGTGTCAGGGACGGACCCAGAAATATATTTTGGTGGGGGCTGAACTACATTTATTTTTTTTTTGCGACGATATAAATATATCTAATAAGTAAAATTTCGAAGCAATAATTATAAAAACAATAAAAACATATAATTATACATACCTAAAATTTTGTTATTGATTAACACTTGAAGTAGTGGCATTTGTTGCACTTGAATGACGAAGGGGAGGCAATTGCATTCTGCGAGTCTTCATCCGTTGAAAACTCTGCAATATTTGCTCATTTTCAATTGTTGCAAAAATATCATTCTCGATGTATACAATCAGACAGTCATTCATCCACTGGTCTCCCATTTTGTTACACAAATCAGTCTTAACAGTATTCATTGCAGAAAACACTCTTTCAACAGAAGCAGTCGCAACTGGTAAAACTAATGCCAACTGGATCAGACGATAAACCAATAGTATAAGGTACTTGAATCTTACAACTAAATACAACTAAAATCTATACAATTTCTAAACTAATTTCTAATTTAAATTTAATATCCATAAATTTCTTAATGTAATCTTTCAAATTCTTAAATTACATTAACATAAAATAAATAAAAATTAATCTTAATCAAAATTAATATCAAGATACTCAAAATTCAAAAATAATTTAAACATGTAATTAACAAAAATATAAAGATGAAGATTGTAATTTAAAGTTTTAAACTGAAAAACTAACCTAAAAGAAGTTGGAGACTTGGAGCTTGGAGGCTTGAATGAAGTTGGAGAGAAGTTGGAGCCTGGAGCTTGGAGGCTGGAGGCTTGATTCACTTGAATCAGTGAATGAAGTTGGAGACTTTGTCCTTGGAGGCTTCATGCTTGCAGGCTCCTGATGCGATTCTGATTAAGAAAAACGCCCAATGGTCATATGAAGCCCTTTTAGGGCTTCATCTGATTTTTTTTTTTTTTTTTTGCTTCAGATAGGCAAAACGACGTCGTTCCATTTTTTAATGGAACGACGTCATTTTGTCTTTAAAGGGCAAAAAAAAAAATCGCAGCCTCGTCTTCTATCTTCAGGTGGGGGCTGGCCGCCGGAACTGCAGGGAACCCCTAGATATAGGGTTTTTCAGGCGGCTTAAGCCCCCACTGATCCGATCCCTACCCAGTGTAGCTTGTTTTTAGCTTCCATATGCATTTATTCTGGAATGTATATTCATTTATGTAATAATAAATATGAATTAATATATCATATATATTCTTAGTGCAAATTTTTTGTTAGACTAGCAAATCTTAAAAAAGAGAGAAATAGAATTTGGACACTCATGCTTCTTCGTCAAGATAGCAGCGTCAAGGGTGAACAAGTCCTGACAAGGTAGTGAGTGCCATATCACCAACAGACCGGGAGAACATGCACTTAAATGTGACACGGCAAACGATTCAGAATTCTCCATAAGAAATTATTTATCAAAATTTATTTGCTTGCATTATCAATATATTTTTCAACCACATTTTTATTTCACATACATCACATCAAAAAAGTGTTACAGTGTTTTTTTCAAAAAATTATCTCAAATAATCTACTATCCAAACAAACCCGTATCATTTGAAAATAACCTACGTGATTGCAACGAAGTCCAACACGTAGCACAAATTTTCCACCGGTAGGCATTTAATACATATTATTAAATTAATTTTAATTTATAAATAGGTTGGCGGGCCAACTCATGAGTTGACTTGAATTCGACCTGTTTTCTTTTCAAATTTATTGTATTGGACCTAATTCTGATTTGAACATGCAAAATTTCAATCTAAACTCATTAATTTTACGTTAGATTTGTGTCGTACCTTGTTTCGATTCATTGAAATTACCATCCTTACCTGGGACTAGGTCCGGTCATTGCACTCAATTGACAACTTTATCCACGAGTGTACCGCTAGTACCAACGGACGGATCGCTCTATGGTGGAACGGATCCCTTTATAGTAGGAAGCGTTGAACGCGTTCCTACTATAGAACTCCATACAGCCGCGACACGTGGACCCCGCAACAAAAGCAGCTGATTTTCCGACAAGGGGCAGCTAAGAAGAACGCCATACAAATGAAGGAAGTGGAAGGAAAAAAATTGTACAACATGTGGTGATTGCAAATACTAGCATAGATGGTATTTTCCGTTTAGCCTCTACGGACGGATTCCTAAGCTACGATAGGATTATGGTATTGGTGAGACGACTTGTACAAAGGAGGAAGAATAAACAATATACTCTTGTATTTTAATGGGATACCGAATTGGAAAAATTTTGTAAAATGGGTGTGGGATAAAGAGCAAAATAAAATACAAGAGTTCATGGATTTTGGGAATAATTAAATATTGGCGATCAATGAAGCTGTATTTAATGAACAGGAGTCAGGTTTCGAATAGTTCTCAGTAGTGAAGTGGTAAAGCATTTAACTTATTCGTATCATTCGTAGAAAGTATAAATCTTGTTTTTGAAGTGTAAAAAAATGAAGAGACAATTCATGCTCAATCTACCGCGTTAAATTATAGAGATAGAGAGACAGTCTGCGAATGGTGTGAAAGTAGATAATTAATGTTTACTTAGGGGCGGAACCAAGACCTCACACTAAGTGGGGTGAAATTTTAGTAGAGTAAAACTTATTTAAAAAAAAAAAGAACTATTAACATTACATAGAAATTATATCGTATCCTTTGAGTACTCATTTTCTTAAAAAGTTGCAAATTCAATTCATTATCAATTTTATTAAATACATTTTTTGAATGTAAGTTACTGAAACTCTTGATTTTTTTTTTAAATAATATGTGAACTACCATCAATTTGATCTTCTATAGGTTTCTTTTAAGAAATTTATCTTTAGTGTGTTAAATGTAACTTAATTTTGTTTTATAAATATAAAATTTAACATTTACTTGAAAATTTTTTAATTTTCAAATTTATGAATTTTGAAAAAATTGGTTTACATTTTTTCAATGTAAGCAACTGAAACTCTTGATTTTTTAAAAAATAATATGTGAACTACCATTAATTTGATCTTCTACAAGTTTCATTTAAGAAATTTATCCTTGGTGTGTTATATGTAACTTAATTTTGTTTTGTAAATATAAAATTTAGCATCCATTTGAAAATTTTTATATTGTTCAAAATTTTAAAGTTAGGAAAAATTGGTTTTCCCACTCCACTCAAGAAAGCTAATTTCATATTTTTGAAAACTATGAAAGAATTTATTCTTGAAGGAACTTTCATAAATAACTTAAAATAAATTCAAAATTCTTGTAGTGGTAAGAATTATAAATTTTTAATTATTTGGGGTCAATGTATGTAGAAAAATAATTTGATAAATTTTAGTGGGGTCAAATATGATGCAACTTTAAAATTTTTTAAATTTTCTAAACTTGAAAAGTAATTTTTCTAAACTAAGTGGGGTCAATTGACCCCACTTGGGTGAATGTGGCTTCGCCACTGTGTTTACTAGTTTCTTTATCAATTTAATGACATTTGTAATATCCTACGTACAACAACATTTTACAAATGCCAATGTATGATATTTGTGATTTGCAAGTAAGGGAAATGGTAAAATAGAAAGTTCATTTGCAACTAAGAGAAATGATAAGGTACAAATTTTAAAATTTATGTACAGAGACCTATTCATAGAAAGTATAACTAATTTTTTTAATGTAAACGATAAGTTAATTTAACAAACCAATTTTGTCCTTGTTTGTACAAATGGATTGAGGCGAAAAATTTATCGTTTTGGGGATATATAAAGTACTCAAACATTGATGTTTATTTCGAGCGGGGTTGGGTTAGGTTAGGTGCTATGGAGGAGGGACTGAAATAAGAGATCAAAATTTGAATATTCCGCTTGAATGTCTGTTACCTCGTTGGTGAAGCAACCGTATTTGTAGTGAAGGATAAAGAACACAATAATGTACAAGAGTATATGGATTTTGGGAATAAATAAATTTTGGCGATCAATAGAGGTCAACGTAATCAACAGAGTTCCGGAAAAAAAGGTGTCCGCTTATTATTTAGATGAATATGCACTACATGATTTCTAAATTATAAGTGATTAAAGAACATATCACTAAATTTATAATAAAATGAAATCATAAGTTTGTAAACTGTGATGCTGCGAGTTATAACCTATAACCAACATCAGTAATGAGTAAAGTTCTATTTTCATGCGAATTAATCACGGATCAGATTTGCATCTGTATGATTAAGTTGTTGATCCAGAAGTGAAGATATAACTAAATATGTACACTCAATAGGTTTGAATTAAGTTTTCAATTACGTAAACAAGTTTTTCAATTTTCAAGATCTGAGAAGGGCATATTAATTTTTTATGGTCATTCTGTTGCTTTCTATAGTCCAAACGCCACTATAGACTTATAACCATTATAAATACAGCTTACTCGTTATTGTATACGAAATCTCCTATTTTACGACAAATAATAGACAAATGAAAATTCATATTGTTTAAAATATTGTAAAGTCCTAATTTGGGAATTACACATGTAATATTTTTTTCAAAATTAATGTAAAATTCTTAATTAGTTGGGTGACTCGGCCCCAATTTGGTTAAAATACAAGAGTATATTGTTTATTCTTCCGCCTCCTCTGTACAAGCTGTCTTACCAAACAGTACCATAATCCTATCGTAGCTTAGGAATCCGTCCGTTGAGGCTAAACGGAAAATACCATCTACGCTAGTATTTGCACCGCTGGCCACATGTTGTACAATTTTTTTCCGCCTGTGCAAAGGCCACTTCCCCTTCATTTGTATGCTGCGTTCTTCTTAGCTGCCCTCTTTGTCAGGAAAATCAGCTGCTTTTGTTGCAGGGTCCACGTGTCAGCGCCTGTATGGAGTTCCTATAGTGGGAACGTTCAACGCGTTCCTACTATAAAGGGATCCATGGTGGAACTGTATGACAACTCCCACTGTGGGTAGCCGGCAGTGTCGAAAGGAGACAATTACACGAATTGCATTGCTGACAGCTGGAGCTTTTGTCGTTGAGAGAAGAGGTCGCGTGCAATCTGCCATGATGAGCAACGTGCCTACAGGAGGAGGAGTAGGGCCCAAGGGTGCCAATCAACTTGCTCCGAATTCCGTCCTTTTCGTTGTTATCGCATCTATGGGCCTGTTTGGTTATGAGTTTTTTTGGTGTTTATAAAAAACTTTACTATACCTTACTGTAAAAGTTATAGAAAATTTTTTTGGATGTGTAAAAACTTTTTGATAGATTTTTATTTTTTCCTTTTTCTTTTTTTTTTCCCATTTCTTTTTCCTTCTCCTTTTTCTTTTCCCTTTCCCTTTTCTTTCTTTCTTCTTCCCCTCCCAACCCCACTGGACTTTCCTTCTTCCTCCCTCCCTCCCTCCCTCCCTCCCTCCCTCCCCCCTCCTCTTCCCCTCAGGTTGGTCCATGAGTTCTGAACCTGATCACAGAGAGGAGAGAGAGGGAAGGAAGGAAGGAAGGAAGAAGAAGAAGAAGAAAAGAAGAGGGTCGGCCCGGAAGTGACGGTGAGTGTTTTTGGTGTGTATTTTTTGTGTAAGAAAAAGGGAAGGGATGGAGTAAAAAAAGTTTTTTTGTGTAATTTTTTGGGTGTGTAGGTTAAAAATTTTGAAAGTTTTTTGAGGGTTCCTGTAGCTAAAGTAGGAAAAAAATAAGTTTTATACAGATTGGGCAAAAAACACGCTAACCAAACAGGCCCTATATTTAATTCTCGGTACAATTAACAACGCTTCCAGTAGCAATAATAATGGACAGTAGATTATTTGGATTAATTTAGAAAAATTATAGCACTTTTTTGATATAATATATATGAGATAAAAAGATTATTAAAAAATGTGTTAATAATACAAGTAAATAAATTTTGATAAATAAACTCTTATCCAACAAAGCCTTTGGGTCCATCCCAACATGTTCATTATACTTCATGTCATGTGCATTTCTGCAACAATTTACTTACTTCCTCTTCAAATCATCTTGCATTCTTCACGTCGTTATTTCAAATTGTGACAAATTAAAAGCATATGTCTCAGATATAGACACTACACCAAATAAGCTTTTCTATGACAATCTGAGCTGTCACAAAAAGTTTAAAAGTTGTCACTACATAAAATTGTTGACAAAAACATATTGTCATTGTGTTGTCACAATAAGTCTGTCACTAATACTCTCAGTGACAACTTTTTTGAAGTTGTCACTTAAGTATCATGCATTGTGACAACTGTCAAAGTTGTCACAAAATGAAACACATTGAATGACAACGTAACTTGTCACAAGACTTGTATGTTATTGGGTCCGTTTGGATTTTCTATTTTTTGAGTTGTTTTTGAAAAACTGTTTTTCACATCTCAAATGCTACAGTAATACACCAACAAAAAACAATCCCAAAAACACCAATCCAAACAAATATTTTAAAAACAACTTATACATACAAAAATAAAATTATTCCTTTTCTTCCACTAACTGCACTATCACCCACCAACATCCATCACCACCACCACCACCACTCCTCCTCCCCTCCACCTTTCCTCTCTCTCCCTCTCTCTCTTCTCCTCCCTCCCTCCTCCCTCTCCCTCCCCTCCCTCCCATCCAAATTAAAATTTTATTTGGGATATTTTTGGGACATTTTTAAAATTAAAAATTTATTTGAGGTAATTTTTTGGGATATTTTTGAGACATTTTTAAAATTAAAAATTTATTTGGGATAATTTTTTGGTGCATTTTTAAAATTAAAATTTATTTGGGGTATTTTTTGGGATATTTTTAAAATTAAAAATTTATTTGGGGTAATATTTGGAGCATCTTTAAAATTAAAAATTAATTTGGGGTAATTTTGGGGCATTTTCAAAATTAAAAATTTATTTGGGGTATTTTTGGGGCATTTGTAAAATTAAAAATTTTATTTGGGGTATCTTTAAAATTAAAAATTTATTTCGGTTAATTTTTTGGGGCATCTTTAAAATTAAAAATTTATTTGGGGTATCTTTGGAATAATTTATTTGGGGTATTTTTTTTAAATTAACCCACCCGCACCACTACCCATAAAATAAATTTTAATTTTAAAAATACCCTAAATAAATTTTTAATTTTAAAAATCCCCCAAAAATACCTAAAATTAATTTTTAATTTTAAAAATGCCCCAAAAAATTATCCCAAATAAATTTTTAATTTTAAAAATGCCCTAAAAATTTGACCCAAATAAATTTTTAATGTTAAAAATACCACAAAAATTATTCCAAAACCACTCTCAAAAAGTTTTTGAAAGACAGTTACAGTAGTTTTTCACATCCCAAATACTACAGTGCTGTTTTTTAAAAACAACCCGAAAAACAACTAATCTAAACGGACCCATTGTCATTAATCAAGAAAATGTTGTCACTCAAAACTAAAGTGACAACTTGTAAATACCACAAATATTGATGACTGCTAAATTGTCACTTAAATAGAGAAATCTATTCAACAACATTTGAGTTATTCTTGACACAATATCCAACATCCCAAAACAAAATAGATAAAAAGAACAAATAAAATAGATTAAAGAAAGACAATGAAATTAATCATACAATCGAACATGTAATCTATTATTCATTAAAATGACACCAACACCAATCCAGTTAAAAAATACTTCATTAGTAAGCATAAATGCTCTTATAGAGCCCATGAACGTAAAGTATGCCATCAATGTTGTGTAAAACCATTTATATGTCAAAATTTCAATAAGCAATAACCATTTATTCATTGAACATGAGATCAAATCCTTGTTAAATCTTGCTATAAAGAAACTTGCAGAAGTTATTTTTGGTTCAATGGATTTCGCAACTCGACAACCTGCTTGCATTTTTAATACTTAGCTGCCAGAATTTGAGCAGTCAACTAGAATTTTTAGTTGTTGAAGTTGCTTCTTAAACAAAAATGCTGAAATGCCTCTTTCATAGCAGTTTTAGACTCTATACGAATAGTTGTTATAAAACATTCATCTTGTAATGAATTGGCGTAAGTATTCTTATAGTAGATAATATACTTGAAATTGGATTGTCATATTGTAGTAGTTGTATTGCTTTTTGTCAATTTCACGTTGAAATATTGTATGAAAGTGATCCTTTAAATAGGTCAAGCATAGTTTGAATGTTATTAGATAAGTTCCTATTTAAGTGATAAACGAGTTGCTATCACTATTTTGGCACTTAACTATAAAGCTTTTGTGTGACAACTTTTTGTTGTTTAATGACAATAAAATGCCTATTTTATGACAACTTAAGTTGTCATTGAATGGGTTGGATTTGTGACAACTTTGATTCTTGTCACATTACAAGTGACAAGGCCCAAAAAACTGTCACCAAGGGAATTAGTGACAGACTTATAGTGACAAGATAGTAACAACTTTTTCTTGTCACTCAAAATAAATAGCGACAACTTTTGGTCCTTTAATGACAACTTTTGTTGTCACTCAAAACCTAGGGTCTTGTTTGGTACCTCAAGTTTTTTGTAAGTTTATATAAAATTTGTTTGTTTCTTACTTTAACTATAGGAACCCTTTAAAAACTTTCAAAGTTTTAACTCAAATTTTTAGTAAGTTTGTATAAAACTTGTTTGTTTCCTACGTTATCTACAATAATTCTTAAAAAACTCCCAAAATTTTTAATCTACCACCCCCACAACACGTAAAAAACTTCACTTCCAAAAATTTTTTCTACAACTTCTACAATAAACTACAGTAGAGTTTTATACAAACACCCAAAAAACTCCACTCCCAAGTGGTATTTCTTGTAGTAGTTCTTTCCATTTATTGAAGGCACAGAATAGCATCTGAAATCCACTTGAAACACTGATAGCTCATAAACCAGAAGCCAAAATATTAGAAATGGAAGTACAGTATAAGCATGAGCAGGCTTTGACCGAGTATTTTATTAGAAGCAAAGGGATGTTTTATATTTTATCGGACCACAAATATGCCGGCCATATGAATATAAATTTACACGAAAAGAGACTCTATTTTATATGGCCGACGTTTTGACTCTATTTTATATGGCCGGCATTTTGCTTTTATTGTAAATTTATATTCATATGGCCGGCATATTTGTGGACCGATAAAATATAAAACATCCCTTTGCTCCTAATAAAATACTCGGTCAAAGCCTGCTCATGCTTATCCTGTACTTGCATTTTTAATATTTTGGCTTCTGGTTTACGAGCTATCACTGTTTCAAGTGGATTTCAGATGCTATTCTGTTACTACCCGCTGTCAACATTTTTATCTAAAATCTTTCAATTGTTAATCCAGTTTTACAATGGAAATACAACAGATATGTTGTGGAAAAACATTAAGTCAACCCCAAATATATGCCTATTTAAGTCTTGCTCTAAGTCACAATGTATGCTCATGTTTTATACTTATTTGGCATTCCTCAAGTTTAGTTTACTGCTAGAAGCAATGCAGAGAACATATTTTCTTTTTGTTGCATACTTGGTGTTTCCCTTTATCACAGCTAGCATAAGTGTTGCCAATAACCGTGACAGCAGCGTTAGTGATCTGAATGCACTTCTCGCATTCAAAGCCACCATTTTCGACCCCCGAAACATCCTTCCAATCAACTGGTCCACTTCTACCTCTGTCTGCAACTGGACTGGAATCACTTGTAACACCCGTCATCACAGAGTTGCTGCCATCAACCTCTCTGACATGGGCCTGCTTGGAATCATACCTCCAGAATTGGGAAATCTTTCTTTCCTCGTCTACCTAAATGTTATGAATAACAACTTTCATGGACACCTTCCAACTGAGCTATCTCGTCTGCACCGATTGAAGTACTTCATCCTTCGAGGCAATGACTTTGAAGGAGAATTTCCATCATGGTTGGGAAGTTTATATGAACTCCGGTACATGAACTTTGAAAACAACAAATTTTCAGGTTCATTGTCTGGCAGGCTGTCCAATTTCACGAAGCTAGAGACCATCAAGTTAGGTTACAATTTCTTAAACGGAAATCTTTCGGAAGAATTCAGTGCTCTACCAAAACTGAAAGAATTGTTCATGGCATCTAACCAACTTGTAGGTCGACTGACACGGGCTCTCTTTAACCTCACTTCATTACAAACAATTGTCTTATCAAATAATAGCTTATCGGGTTACCTTCCAGCCCGTATATGTGATCATTTCCCACAACTCCAATGGCTTTACTTATCAAGTAATAACTTTGAAGGTGAAATTCCTTCAGGCATCGGAGAATGTCCAAGACTCCAACAGTTAAATTTGGCATCCAACAACTTCAAAGGACACATACCAAAAGGAATTGGGAATCTAACCACGCTTACAAGGATATATTTCGGGTGGAATGACCTGACAGGTAAGCTGACAGCTTGATTTTATTTCTTTTTTATATTTTGAGCCATCAATTAATCATACGGGATACATTTTAAATGTTTGTACAGTTATGAGTTTAGAAGCACATTTGTAGAAACAATTGAAAACTTAGTAACATTTAGATGGATTCGATTTAAACAATAATTTCTTCTTTTTGCCTTACTTGTTCTTAATATGGCTAAATTACTAGTGACCCCCTGTGATTTTGTATATTATCACATGACTCTCTAACATCTCAAAATTTTCACATAACCCTTAGTGATATTAAGTAAAGTGAAAAATAAACAAAATCCACCACCAGCAGCTACGGTAGTTGGCCGGAGGTACTTTAAAATTTTTTTTGATAAAATTATTATAATATCTACTTAATCTATTACCATTTTGCTTATTTCACATACTTTTTTTATGGTCTCATGCAATGTGCTTAGACCCTTGTCCTTTTATTTATGTAAGAGCAATACTGGGATTTTAACTAATAATGTTCAAAGGTGGCTTTCAGTCGAATTTCCACATTATATAGAATTACTGGGGGGTTATGTGGGATTTTGGATCACTAGAGTGGTCACGTACTAGTATGTAAAATCATAGGGAATTACTAATGATTTACAATAATTACGTGAGAATGTTTGAAAGGTAGATACTGACACTTAAAATTTGGGAAATTATTCAAGGTACTCTAAAAGTCTAACATCTAACTGCCATGCGGCTAAAAATATACATCTAACCATTTTTACTTTAGATCTAGGGGTCAGATGGATGAAATCTATCAAAACTAACAATTTTGTTCAAAAGACAACTCCCAATATACATATTCCGCATTTGATGTGTAGGAATTGCCTATGATGGAGAGGACTTTCTGACTTACCAACTCGATTATGAACATTTTGAGTTGGAAAGTTCTTTTCTCCCTAAAAGTTCATTAACTTTCTCTTCAAAATTCATTTCTCACAAAATTCTAATGAAAAATCTTTTCAACTTTATCTTGGTATGTCCAAAATTATCGGGGTCAAATTTATCCTCATAAATATCCTTACTCCATACTAAATATTAGGATATTTGTTAGTTTAATCAATAATTGACCACAATTTATTTTAACAAATGATTGTATTTATGTTTAAATTCATTTTTTTTACTTTGACAATTTTTAATATAGTGTTTTCTAAACATTTATACAAATGTATAAAGATTTTATTTTTTTTGCACTTGATATAGAAAATTAATGCATAACAAAAAGAGAACATGAAAGCTTGAATTCATGTAATTTTAATTTTTATAAACAAACACTTATGCTGATAATGAAATCAAAAATAAAATAAAAAACATATTTTGAGAATTAATAAGTTATTTTTTAAATCTCAGAAAAATTATTTATAAAATAAAAAGCCAAAGTACCTTGTATAGGGTAAAAACTTAGTGTATCACAAATAAATAAAATAAGATTAAAAATATGTAATGTCCGACACTATATCTTAGGGTAATTAAGTCAAACCTGCATAGAATTTATCCCATGCTAACATCTAAAGTTTGATTTTGATAATAAAAATGGAATGTATATTCTATTCTGACTTAACTATCAGATACCGAAATGATAAAATTTTTTCCCTATCATTCCAAGTAGAAAAGCATTCTAGTAGAGAGGCCTTTCTGTGACGGCCCCACTTCCCCCTTAAGGTGATCCCAAAAGGGTTCGGCGGTCCGCCAGCCTAACTCTCGTCAGGATTCACTCACATACAACCACTAATATATCAAACTAAAATACCAATCTCCAATCAAACTAAATGATGTCTCACAAATACGTTGAAATAAACTTACAATCCCAAATTACATAAAATACTTAGTCATACATCCAAACCCTCATAATACAAAACCCACAGATTCATAACTCAAGTTTATCATACCAACTACAAAAGTGGACCCTAAATCTAACGGTTGGCGCCTTCGCTTGGGTTCTCAATCCCTGCTAAAAACACAATGAGTTCCCAAAAGAGCATGCAAAGCAAATAACACATATGATAATTTAGTTTAAATACATATTTGAAAATAACAAACAAGGAAAGCATTTAACATAACAAAGGTACAATACGGGAGCTCTCAAGAGCCAGAGTCCACGAAACTTGACTGCGATCTTCGTAGTTGACACTCCGTCAACTTTCATATAGTCCATGTAGAACTCCACTTCTCCTTTCTCCACCAAACCCCCTTCGGGCCCGCCCACCTCACATAGTTTGTCACATAGTTTTTCACATAGATGTTCACATAGTTTGTGTTTTGCTCTCCATGATGGACAAGCCCTTTCATCAAGTCCAGAGCACGCATCACATCACATAATAACCCTATGGCTAGTACCATTCTTCTCGACCTAGGCCCAGCCTACAGCACGAGTTGAACGACTCGCCGATAGGTCTTGGGAATTCCCAAAACTTTCATACGCACACAATTCACATCAACACTCTTAAATCACATCATAACAATCTTACAAATTTTCCACTCAAATAGGAGTAAGTGCGATAAAGTACACACCACTTCATTTGATGGATAAAATCCACATCAAATCACTTGACTACACATAGTTCGAATCAAATTCACATTGGCACATAGCAGGCATGGAAACTCACCAAAATATCAAGGTTCGAATTCCAAATTTGGTTGGTTTCAAATCCTTCCACACTCCCTCAAGATCTTTTCAGATCTAGCAAGATCAAGAGGAGTCTAAGGTAGATCCACCCGCGGATGAAGTTCCAAGCTCCAACACCTCGAGATCCTTCAAGTTTTTCCACAGATCTGCAGGCTTGAAGTTGCTTCGTTCCTCCAAACCCAAAATCAAGAAGATGGCAAGTCCAAGAAGCCTTTCTTCCCTTTTTTTTTTTCTCTTTTTCTCACGGATCTCTCCCCCTCTCTCTCACTCTCACATGGCAGCCATGGATAAGGATGAACAAGCTAAAATCCTCCAATAAAGTTTCACAACTTCAAGATGGTGGATGAAGAAGAAACTTGGGAGATCAAGTGACAATCTTCCTCTCTTTTCTCCCTCAAGATTTCGGACCAGCCCCTCTCTCTTCTTCCCTCACTCACCGCTGCTCCAACAAAGGGAATGGGTATCTTCAATGGTAGCTTGAAGCTTCAAGAAATGGAGGAAGAAGATGAAGTTGGAAGAAAGCTCACAACTCTCTCTCTTTCCTCTCTCTATGGTTCGGCCCCTCTCTCTCTCTCTTAGCTCTCAATGGGTGGCTGAAAAATGAAGCTTCAAGATGCAAGTGAAAAGCTTTAAGGGGACAAAAAGTGACCTTTTCCCCAATTTAAGGAAAAGTGGTCAAAAGACCACTTTTTGTCGACACTCCAACTTTTACTGTATTGTCTCATTTCGACACTGACCAACCTTATATATACCTCTGTACTATCTCTACATATGCTTGAATTCGTCTTACAATCACTATTCACACTTCGGAACGGAAATTAATGCTTAAACTGTCCGAAACCACATACTGGCAAATAATTCTCAGAAAATTCTCTAAATTAGAAAATAATCACTTAAAACACATTTTCACTAATATTTTAGTGAATAATAACAATATAAATATTATTATGTATTTTAAAATAAAATTCAGAATTTTGAGACCCTCACATCCTTTCTTCCTTTAAAGAATTTCATCCTCGAAATTCGCATCTCGCTTACAAATCATTCTAGGCACTTCTTTCGAATCTCTTCTTCATCCTTCCAGGTTACTTCCCTAATCCCTTGATTTCTCCATAAAACATCAACTAGAGGAACTTGATTGTTTCTCAAGTTCTTTACATTCTTACCATGAATCTGCATGCGATATTCTTCATAAGATAGCATTTCCTCTACTTCGATATCTTCAAATTGCTATGACAACACTCATTTCATCGACAAAGGTATGAATTCAATTCTTATAAGGTGATCATCATTTAAGACTTTCCAAATGCTTATATATATACCCCAAAGGTCACGCTATTACAATTATGTTCTCACCAAGATTTTCCTTCCATAGATTTACCCTATAAATAGTGCTTTCTCAAGGTTTGTGACACTATCTTCAAGTGTTACTTGAGCTCTTATCGAGTCTCACATATACCACAGTATCCTTAGTAATCTTCAATGGACGCTATTCTTATAAAATTTCACCCTAAAGGAACTTCCATTACTTATACTGGGATAATCCATTCATAACTGCACAGCAAGAATATTCACTCTCTAATCTGGAGTATAATTCAAATCCAATAAACCTTGCATGAATCTTAAATTCTTACGTAAATCAAAGAACCAATCCCCTTACATACATTTAAAAGTCCACATATCTTATTAATGAATCAATCTAGAGTAACAAAGGGTCATTCACCAATTAAGCTCATTTTTACCTTAACACACCAATCACAGGTCTGTCTTCTTAACATAGTTGAGTCTTGATATGAAACATGACATAACCAGACCTTCACCAATTCTCGATCCATAAGAAACAAGAATTTTCACTCCCATATCTTATTTAACATTACCAACTTCAATTCTCCAAACTTAATTCAAATCTCACAAGGCCTTGGATGCAAATCATGGGGGAGTTTACAAATATTTTATGGCAAACGTCCATATATATGAATAGAGAGGAAACGTTATTTGGGATCAAAGGGAAGTGAATTGAACCAAGGATAGTAAAGGCAAGAATGCAAAAGAGAAGGAGCAAAGTTAACAACTGTGCTAACTTTTTGGTCTATCTGGAACTTCACTTATCACATGAGAGGCATTTTGTGCCATTTTGAAGCTAGGACATAGTGTCACCTTACATACGATGACTTTGGAATCAAATTCATACATTTCTGTGATCAAAACGGCAATCACAGAAGTGTAGAAAGCCGTCAGATTTGAATTAGGTCACTTGAGCAAATGACCGTAATTCCAAGTAGGAAAGTTGGAAGCAAATGCCGTCAGTGGAATTTGAAACTAGATTCATAGAGCTTTCAATGGTATAAAACTCAAACTCTAAGTTGTTATCAATTAATATCAGGAAATCTACAAAGTTGACTGAAATTGATCCCTAACGAATTCAAGGCAGAAAATGCATAGTTTTAGTTCAATTTCAACATACAAGTGAAAGTTGATGTTTTGACAAGTCCACTAAACAATAACTTGCCTAAAGTTATCAAGGAAATATGGAAATTAAAGCTGATTTACTTCCCCTGTTCTGACCATCAATAAGCAGAATTTCCATCAATAATTTCTCATCATTTATTCCACAATGCTTCCAACTTATCCAAGCAACTCTACAAGATCCTCTCATTAACACATCAAGAAACATCTAGTCATGATCCTTAACAACTACAACCATGAATATTTGTACATGGATTACCCTAATTTAACTTGTCATCTTGAGCATTTCAAACTAATAACTCAACAAGAAAACACGAGATTCCTCTCTTAAAGTTATCCTTTTTGTCCTCAAAATCAACATTCTATCATCAATGATGAGAGTACTCAGGAAGTAAAGAATATTTACCCCAAGTCATTATACCATGTCCTTAATCTATACACATTATTCTCCAATCTTAGAGTGGTTTGATTCCTCGCCCTCTTCTACCCTCCATAGTTCATTAGAGGGCAGACAATTTAATATAAACGCAAGAAAATAGATACACTATTAGAGAAATCACTTAGAAAAGTACGCAAAACACTTTATATGCACCATTCATAAAGAAGTGCCAGGAGTACATCATAGGAGCATGTCTTTAACAAAAGTCATACAAAAGTCATATCACATTCACAATTGCGATCAAACAAAACGTAGAATTTCGAAAAGTTAGCAAACATGTAATTACAAAGACTGAGAACTACTCGAACGGCTTTTTCTCACAAAAGGTTACACATAATCCTAACTTCATGCTCAGCTAGTCTATCAAGCTTCAGAAGCAGAAGTCTCCATGGAAGCACTCTCCGATGGGTCAGACTCCAAATATTGGGGATCTGTCTCAGCCATAGTGGCATCCTCTCCCATAACCTCATCATTTGCCACTGCATTCTCCTCAATTCACTTACAACTTAATCAAACTTAGGTCTCATTAACGTGTAAACATAAAGAATGGCTATCTCTTACATTTCTTTCTAATCTATTAAACTCTCAAATACTTAAGAACTCTAATTCTCAGCCAGCCATCAAATGATAAAGTCACCCTAGGATTAACACACAATCTAATCCCACAGTCCAGCATCTCACGAAAATGAAACCAGGGATCCTCCACTAAGGGTTTCGTTCCAAGGGTGATTTCTAACTTCATGGAGGAAAATAAATTTTCAATCATCATTTTTTTTTCTTCTCAAAATTCTGTCTACGAAGAAAAGAAGATATAAAATAAAAGATTATAAAAGGTTTGAAAGCTTGGCTATTTATGTTATTTGATCAAAAACTATAACTATTAGTTTGGTACTAAATGTCAAGCTTTCATTGCTTTCCCCTAGAATATTTTTGAAATTTGGCCAATAAGCCCTTCTTTTACATCCAAATATAATTCACATCTCAAATAGGCTTGACTAGGTCAACTAAACCCTTGCAAATATACGTAAGATTATTGAACGAAAACAAGTAGATATGAAATTATATGCATATGTAACTTATTTTCCAATCACTAAGAAATAACTTTCATTCAAAGTCGATCTGTCGAAATACATTTCAAAATCACCTATAAGTTTCGGAGCGGTACACTCTCTTCCCCTCAAGGGTGCCATTCTCGACTTTCCAATTCATACTAATCAGGGTCAAGACAATCCTCAAAAGTCAATCAAACACTAAGAGTCACTTTTACGCCTCGATCACCGTAACGTCAAACTCTCGACCAAATCAATTCATATAATAAACTCTCAAGCAATAACACTTACCAAACATCAAGTTCCAGAAACACTCTAGTTCTACTTTCCACAGGCCAGTATCCTAAACTTTTAGTCTAGGATACATTACAGAGATCTGAAACCTAAACTTTGACACCACCTGTGATGGCCCTACCTCCCCCTTAAGGTGATCCCAAAAGGGTTCGGCAATCCGCCAGCCCAACTCTCGCTAGGATTCACTCACATACAACCACTAATATATCAAACTAAAATACCAATCTCCAATCAAACTAAATGATGTCTCACAAATACGTTGAAATAAACTTACAATCCCAAATTACATAAAATACTTAGTCATACATCCAAACCCTCATAATACAAAACCCACAGATTCATAACTCAAGTTTATCATACCAAATACAAAAGTGGACCCTAAGTCTAACGGTGACGCCTTCGCTTGGGTTCTCAGTCCTTGCTAAGGAAAACAAGTTGGAAAGGGTGAGCTAAAAGCTCAGTAAGTTCCCAAAAGGACATGCAAAGCAAATAACACATATGATAATTCAGTTTAAATACATATTTGAAAATAACAAACAAGGAAAGCATTTAACATAACAAAGGTACGATACGGGAGCTCTCAGGAGCCAGAGTCCACGAAACTTGACCGCGATCTTCGTAGTTGACACTCCGTCAACTTTAATATAGTCCATGTAGAACTCCACTTCTCCTTTCTCCACCAAACCCCCTTCGGGCCCACCCACCTCACATAGTTTGTCACATAGTTTTTCACATAGATGTTCACATAGTTTGTGTTTTGCTCTCCATAATGGACAAGCCCTTTCATCAAGTCCAGAGCACGCATCACATCACATAATAACCCTATGGCTAGTACCATTCTCCTCGGCCTAGGCCCAGCCTACAGCACGAGTTGAACGACTCGCCGATAGGTCTTGGGAATTCCCAAAATTTTCATGCGCACACAATTCACATCAACACTCTTAAATCACATCATAACAATCTTACAAATTTTCCACTCAAATAGGAGTAAGTGCGATAAAGTACACACCACTCCATTTGATGGATAAAATCCACATCAAATCACTTGACTACACATAGTTCGAATCAAATTCACATTGGCACATAGCAGGCATGGAAACTCACCAAAGTATCAAGGTTTGGATTCCAAATTTGGTTGGTTTCAAATCCTTCCACACTCCCTCAAGATCTTTTCAGATCTAGCAAGATCAAGAGGAGTCTAAGGTAGATCCACCCACGCATGAAGTTCCAAGCTCCGACACCTCGAGATCCTTCAAGTTTTTCCACAGATCTGCGGGCTTGAAGTTGCTTCATTCCTCCAAACCTAAAATCAAGAAGATGGCAAGTCCAAGAAGCCTTTCTTCCCTTTTCTTTTTCTCTCTTTCTCACGGATCTCTCCCCCTCTCTCTCACTCTCACATGGCAGCCATGGATGAGGATGAACAAGCTAAATCCTCCAATAAAGTGTCACAACTTCAAGATGGTGGATGAAGAAGAAACTTGGGAGATCAAGTGACAATCTTCCTCTTTTTCTCCCTCAAGATTTCGGACCAGCCCCTCTCTCTTCTTCCCTCACTCACCGCTGCTCCAACAAAGGGAATGGGTATCTTCAATGGTAGCTTGAAGCTTCAAGAAATGGAGGAAGAAGATGAAGTTGGAAGAAAGCTCACAACTCTCTCTCTTTCCTCTCTCTATGGTTCGGCCCCTCTCTCTCTCTTAGCTCTCAATGGGTGCCTGAAAAATGAAGCTTCAAGATGCAAGTGAAAAGCTTTAAGGGGACAAAAAGTGACCCTTTCTCCAATTTAAGGAAAAGTGGTCAAAAGACCATTTTTTGTCACGTCGAAGTGCGACACTCCAACTTTTACTGTATTGTCTCATTTCGACACTGACCAACCTTATATATACCTCTGTACTATCTCTACATATGCTTGAATTCGTCTTACAATCACTATTCACACTTCGGAACAGAAATTAACGAATAAACTGGCCGAAACCACACACCGGCAAATATTTCTCAAAAAATTCTCTAAATTAGAAAATAATCACTCAAAACACATTAGCACTAATATTTTAGTGAATAATCACAATATAAATATTATTATGCATTTTAAAATAAAATTCAGATTTTTGAGGCCCTCACACTTTCTATTTCTAAGCATTCTGGTTTGCCAAATGTGGGGCTAATATTAACTCATCATTCTTTCTCAATTTTATTTTATTTCTTAGTTGAAAGGGCTTCAAGTTTTGGTTCCATTGTGCTAATTATCTTTATTTATTTCAACAAAAATTTTTGTTTGCAATGTTTTATTCTTTATTTCTAAATTTCTTCTTTATTTGTCAAAAATAAAAGAGAATGACATCCTTCTTTTCTCAATCAAAATTTGCAGCAAACATTTCTATCGTAATTAACTACTGTCAGCAATTTTCTTCCTGAACTAATTGATGTAAGTTTGTTGTACGGGATATTTGCATTTTGCATTATAGTATATGAAGCTGAACAGAAGACCATTAAAATTTCAGAGTGCATATCTATATGGTCAAGCCAAGCCTTCAATTATACTTATTGACATGTCCTGATTTCTTGGCAGGTGAAATTCCAAAAGCCATGGGCAATCTCTATAATTTGGAGGTACTAATCATAAATGATGCTAATATGACAGGTAAAAATACTTAATAGATTGTGAAATAAGATTGAGTTTATTATTACTAGTAATGTTAAGAGCACACCCAATGCATGTGCAGTTTTAGGAATAATTATTAATTTCTATGAATGTATTAATTTACTTTTTACAAACTTATATTTTATATAAATTCTTCATGAAAGAATTGCAATTTATTAGTAATTTTTTTCTTTAATACAGTCATAACTAATTTGATAGTTAAAATATTTAAGGGAGTTATGAGAAGCAAATGTGATTAGGTGGTTAGAGTAAAATAAATTTTTTAAGGGCAAAGTTAGAAGTTCAAAAAAATAACACAAGATGTTTATCCCAACTGCCACCTCTCTCCCTTTATTATTATATAGACAATATCAGAACATTTTAACAAACTCAAATTGGACTCTTGCTCATACGTCAAGAGACGGCATAAACTAAACTCACTTAGCTCAGCTTGAACTCAATATGCAACATGTATAACTCTGATTGACTGCACTCTAAACAAAAATAGAGATGGGAAATAGGAAGAAAAGGAAACGCTAGGAGATAGCATAAGGGGGGAAAGAGGGGTGTGAATGCTGGACTGAGGAAACTTAATATTCCCATGTTCTATTTGGCATTGTCATGTTATTTATTTTCAATTGCCCCAAAATATTTTGTCATTTCCACAATTGTCAATGAATTGTACCTTTAGATTTCGTCTCTTTTACATTCACTAATAATGTTGTTGAAATGTTTCCTCTTTTATTAAATTTAGTTACCTGTTTTCAGATAAGTAGATGCACGCACTGGTTAAAAACACATTGGATTCTTCCCCTTCCCATGGGCAGTTGCCCCCTTCAACTTCAACAAACATTAGAAACGTAACTAGTTAAAAATTTTAATTCTATTAATCTATTTTGCATTCGCACGCGTGAATTGAACTTGATTTACCTTTTATATTGCCCCCATTAAATTCTTTTTTTTTTTTGGGACCTTCCCAACGCCCTTCCCACCCCCCTTTAAATTCTTTCATTTACATTTATCCACTGAGAATTCAAATAAACAAATCACCGGAATCGAGAGAATTTTGAAATTTTTTAATTGAACTTCAATGACAACTAAATATTCTTTCGTTTGCATTTCTTATGAACATGCACTTTGTCAAAGTTGCAGCCCCTAACCTCCAGGTGTGTCTCTGCCAGTGACTTTTAGCCACATCGGATGGCAAACTAAATTTGAATAACAAAACCCAACATATCATCATTCGCCTAATGATCAAATCATACTACAACAAGATACATTCAGTCAGTTTTTGCATTAGCAATGATTTGATTTACTCAAATTTAAGGAGAAAAGATGTTTTTAGCTAAACTAGTGTTAAGCGTGGCTTTGTATCCACATCAGATCTTTTACAAAGAAGTCTCTTCTCTTAGTTGTTATAAATATAGTGGGTTTAAGTGAATTTGAAGTATGCCAAAGACACCGGCTCATGTGCCAAGGGCACCAACTTAAGAAGGATTTAGAGGGCTCATGCTCCAATTTATGAGAGATTTTTGGTTAGGCATCAAACCAAAAGAGTAAGTTTGTGGGCCTTTGGGCCATTAAGCCTTTTGTGCTATTTAGTCTCTTTTGTGTTTTTAGTTTTAGGTGCTTTTGAACTTAGAGATTATCCCTCGGGTTTTGTATCCTCTCTCTTGTACTCTTTTTTGTTATAGTAAATCTGTCACCTAGTGGATGTAGGTTGTTTGACCGAACCACCTAAATTCTGGTGTCTCTCCGTTTGATTTATTTGTTATGTTATTGCCTTTGTTGAGTTGCCAAGAGTTAGATTGTTCTCATTGGTGAATTTCCTAGGACCAGTCCTAATAAACTGGTATTAGAGATCAAGTTTCAAGTTCTAGATTCTATGGCAATAATGGCACTACAGAAAGTAAAGAAAAAGGCCCTATTGGAGCTCAGTTGGGTTTTGTTACGAAGAGCTATTAGTCCCGTTGGAACTCAGAAGATTTTGTGAAGAAGGTGAAGCAAGATTACTGCATTTGCAACTTTAGCCCATTGGGATCTGTTGAAACTTTTGTGAGTTTTAACTTGTTGTGACCTGTTGAGTCTTTTACATCTCAATTCATTGGTGACTCGTTGGGGTCAGTTGGGAATTTGGTGACTCGTTGAGATCTGTTGGGACTTTCGTAGAGAATGTGGAACATATTTGTTATTTGTCGATATTGGATACACGCCAACGTGGAGATTTGTTAAGTGTGGCTTTGTATTCTACATTGGATATTTTACGAGGAAGACTCTCATCTTAGTGATTATAAATATAGTGAGCTTAAGTGAATTTGAAATGTGTCAAGAGTACCGGGCCACGTGCCAAGGGCACCAACTTAAGAGAGTTTTAGAGGGTCCATGGTCCAATCTATGAGAGATTTTTTGTTAGGTATCAAACCAAAAAAGTAAGTTTGTGGGCCTTTGGTCCATTAATCCTTTTATGCTATTTAGGCTCTTTTGTGTATTTAGTTTTAGGTGCTTTTGAATCTAGAGATTATTTCTTTTGTTATAGTAAATCTGTTACTCCTTCGCTGGTGGATGTATGATGTAAGTTGTTTGATCGAACTACGTAATTTATGGTGTCTCTCTATTTGATTTATTTATTATGTTACTGCCTTTGTTAGTTTGCCAAGAGCCCGATTGTTCTCATTGGTGAATTTCCCGGAACCAGTCTTAACAAATATTTTGTACTAAAGTTTATCAATAATAGTAACATGGACTGACATGAACTAGTCTTCATCATTATGTACCCAAACCCTCGCTGGCTTGTAAATCATAGTGCTTAATACTAGCTTGCCTCCTGTGTATGTCCATTTTGTCCCAAAATTTTTGCAAGTCAAATAGCTCATTTTTCTTCTTACCAATCTGATTTTTTAGGTATAGTACCTCCAGAAATCGGTAATCTTAGCAGGTTGGAAACGATAACCTTTGAAACGAATAGGCTGAGAGGGCCCGTGCCGCTGAAGCTGTTCAACATATCAACACTACAAATTATTGCCTTCGACGGAAATGATTTTTCAGGCGAGCTTCCAGCGACTATAGGTGTATTCTTACCGAATCTTGAGCTTCTCTTACTTGGGGCCAATACATTCACAGGAGCTATACTAACATCCATTTCAAATGCTTCTATGCTTAGAAAGCTAGACCTTGCAGACAACCATTTTACTGGTGCAATTCCTCATTCTCTTGGAAATATGAGATTACTAGAATTCCTGTCTATAGCAAACAATGATTTTTCTCAGGACTCACTATCCAGAGAGTTGAGCTTTCTTGTGCCTCTTGCAAATTGCAGACATTTGACAACGTTATGGATATATGAGAATCCCCTGAACGGCTTCCTTCCAAAGTTTATTGGAAACCTTTCCAGCTCACTCGAATCCTTTGATGCAGGGTATTGTGGAATCAAAGGTGAAATTCCAAGTTCAGTAGGTAATTTGAGCAACTTGGCACAGCTAAATCTGGAAGGCAACAGTCTGACAGGGATGATTCCGACTACAATCAAGTCGTTGTTGAAGCTTCAGAGGATAGATCTAAGCAACAATCAAATACAAGGAGCTATTCCTGGTGAGTTTTGTCAGTTGTTGAAATTAGGCGAGTTAAATCTGGGACGAAATAAGCTTTCTGGTACAGTACCATCTTGTATAGGAAATGTCACTGCACTAAGAAATGTTTATTTTAATTCCAACAATTTAAGTTCTACCCTACCTGCAAGCTTTTGGAGCCTAAGATATATTTTGGAGCTGAACATGTCAGGAAATTATTTGACTGGTTCTTTGCCCACTGAAATTGAAAATCTAAAGGCATTAGTCTATTTGAACCTTTCAAATAATCAATACTTGGGTGAGATACCTAGCACCATTGGAGCACTAGAGGATTTGCAAGAACTCTCCTTGGAACATAACAAGTTACAAGGATTGATACCAGATTCCATGAAGAACATGCTGCAGTTACAGCATCTGGATCTGTCTTTCAACAATCTCGAAGGTGAAATTCCCAACTCACTACAGGTACTGTCAGATCTCCAATACTTTAATGTGTCTTACAACAGATTGAGAGGACCAATTCCTCATGGAGGGCCATTTGCAAACTTCACGAACCTATCTTTTCTCTCAAATGAAGCATTGTGTGGCACTCCTTGGCTCCAAGATTGTCCAAGTACATTTGAACATGAATCAAGGACAAAAATGATAGTCATGATTCTTCTTTTGGCAACAGGATCTGCTATATTAACCTTGGTGATTTCAATTTTTTTGATGCGGTTAAAGTTGAGAAAAAAAATTGTAGCTCCAACTCAGAACTTGCTTCCCATGGCGACATTTGAAAGGGCATCCTTCCATGAACTTAGACAAATAACAAATGCATTCAGCGAGAGTCACTTACTTGGCTCGGGGAGCTTTGGTTCAGTTTACAAGGGAATTCGTGAAAATGGGATGGTTTGGGCCATAAAGGTATTCGATTTGCAGCTAGAAGGTGCATTTAAAAGCTTTGATAGAGAATGTGAAGTCTTAAGCTGCCTTCATCATCGAAATCTAACTAGAGTAATTACTGCTTGTTCTAGCCATGACTTTAAAGCTTTAGTGCTCGAATACATGCCCAATGGAAGTCTTGAGAAATGGCTTCATTTAAGCCCTCAGTTCTTAAGTATTAGGCAAAGGTTGGATATCATGATAGATGTGGCTTCTGGTTTGGAATATCTCCACTATGGTTATTCAACTCCTATAGTTCACTGTGATCTAAAGCCTAGCAATATTCTCCTAGATCAAGACATGGTTGGGCATGTTTGTGATTTTGGAATTGCAAAGTTGTTGGGAGATGGAGAATCTGTGGTACAAACAAAGACTCTTGCTACCTTTGGATATATTGCCCCAGGTGAATTTTCTTGATTCCATTTTCAAATTTTTTATATCATTCAAATTAATGTTTCAACCTTCAACATCTAGTACGGCATTGGAAATATAAAAACTTCTGAAAAAAATATAAAATTGGTGAACTGATACCGATACTTGACTTTAACAATGAGTTTCAAATTTTGATGTTAGAGTATGGATTGGAAGGATTGGTTTCAACAAATAGTGATGTTTATAGTTTTGGGATTACATTGATGGAGACATTTACGAAAAGAAAGCCTAGGGATGAGATGTTTACAGAGGAGTTAACCCTCAGGTGCTGGATACAAGAATGCTTACCAGATTCCGTGATTCACGTTATGGACGTAGACTTACTTCATCCTGAAGATGAATTGATACAAAGGAAGATTAAATGCATATCATCTATCTTGCAACTTGGTTTAAGTTGTACAACAGATGTTGCTGAGGAGAGAATAAACATGAAAGAAGTTCTAAGTGCACTCCAGAAGATCAAACTTCAGTTTATCAAAGATATCACACCTTGAAGCAGGTATAAAAAAAATTATATATGAGATAATCCAATATTAGCAATTTTTCTCCAATTACATGGTGTGTCAAAAGCTTATTCATTCAAGTAGTACTATGTTTTTTCCGCTGAATACATGACAGAGCCCCGAGGTGCAAATGTATATGAGGAATTCATTGCCTTGACTTGGTGCGCTACCAAAATGCTTAAAGTTCAAGATAGGAGTACGATATGTTGTATTGCCAATAAATTTGTTTGCAGATATGCAGGCCTCAAGTTCATGATACCAATTTTTATGTTATGAAAGGCCAAGCATTTTAATTTGTGTTCGTGTTTGACATACATATCTATGCATGGCAATTAAGTTGGTAATTTATTAGTTATTAATACATCTTTCCCCTTTACCATTTTTGCAAATAAATGAGAAACAGATTGATCATCAATATATATCACCATGGAGAGATACATATAGGCTAGTATGTATTTGTACATACAGAACATGCATATGGCATATAGATTCATGCATTTATTCTATTACAAGTTACAGAATCCATAGACGTATTTAGATGTCTTTTATTATCTACTAGTAATGGGTCACATGTTTTGCACGTAATTATAGTATCACAATATCTGATATTTCTTATATATTGATTTTTTGATAAAGTTCTATTATTAATATCAGAATTTAATAGTTGCATATTTTCCATCTTCTTTAACCAATTATCCTTCAAACTACATTTTAAATTAATTGGAGGTATCCCTAATTTTGTTAAGATTTCTCTATGAAAATTCTTTGAATTTAATGTGAACATTTTTTGAGCTCGTTAGGCAAAAGATGATCATTTGTATAAATAATGTTTGCATGCTCTACCATTATCATCCTCATGGTTGTTGAGTTGAATTTGTTAGTATTTTGATGGAATTTTTTAATATGAAGTGGTATGTACTATTCTTGAAAAATGAAGAGATTTATATTCTTTGGGATGAACTCTTTCCATTTTTTTTGTTTGTTATTTCTATTGCTAATGGAGTGTAAATAATCAACCACATATAAAGGTTTTATGACTTCATGTTTGACAAATGACATTTTAAGGGTGGCAATTTAAGACTTCACACAATGATACGATTCAAATGCGACGCGAGAAATACCTAGCCGAAAGTCAACATAAAAGAATTTGTGTCATAAATGGGTCGACCTGATTATGACACAAAAAGCAAATGAGTCATTATGGATTGACAGGTGGGTTGATACGAATAACACGTTACTAACCCATTAGAACTTGAGGGTTGTCATGAAAAGCTAAAAAATACAACACAATACGTTTGTAACACAAATTATCATTTGTATTAGAGATTTTTATTTCTTTTGATACCTCTAGAATCTACATCAAAATCAAAATTATATAATTAAAAAAATTACTTGGTTCACCCTTTTATCTAAACCAGGTTTCTTTAAATTCATTTCTTAAAAATTCTATTCTAATTTAAAGCCAAATATAAAAAGCAGAAGCCATTAAATAATTACGAATTCAATCCAATCTTTTTGGACAAAAAATTAACTAATTAAGATATTTTAATTAGAAAAAAGCACTAATTGGATTTCTTCATTTCTTGCATATTTATTTGCAACAAATCTGTTTTTTTATTCCCTACTAAATCTACGATAAAAATAGCATATTCCTTTCTACATAAACTAATAGAGTATCCAAAAGTCTTTTTTCTTAGACAAAAGTCTTATTGTTATCCATACTAAATTTCTTTGTAATCACTCCTAAATTACTCGGGATTGGAAACTTAATTAGTTCCTTCATTATTTGAATGCTGGACCCAAAAGATTACAGATAAAGAGCCTTAGAGAATTCATACCAAAATTTTCAACCATAAATCAATTTTTTTTAATAAAAATGCATTATTTGTGATCAGAAGCTACAGAGATTTAAAGAATGTAGATTAGCGTTTTTGATATTTTGTGATGTTTCATTAGTAATTTTAGTTTAAAATTTTATATAATTGAAGTGGATTAAACTACGACATAACACGTTAATAAGCAAGTCATGACACGAATACGGCATGAAAGTTTAGTGTATCATTTATGGACATGTATTTGCTTGACACGAATACGATTATGACACAATACAAGAATGATATGATACGATACATTTACAGCCCTTTGAAATTTCATTAATAGAAATAATTTAGCTTTCCTTTTTCTTTTTTTCTTTTTTGGATAGAATCTAACATGAAGCACAAATGATAAAGACTCCATTGTCCTAAGAATGCATTATTTTGCTACCAAGAGTAATATTTTTGATGATTCAGAAGTTGAATTAGACTGCATCTAATTAAAAAAATTTAGATTGAAATAAAAAAGTGAAGATGGAATATAAAGAGATAGATTAAATTGGAGTGTTTTCTTTTATTTTGTTTTCATAATTGAAATCTAATTAAGTTTTTAATTCTTTGCCTTCATAAGTGGTAAATTATTGACTATTATTAGAATAATTAATAATCTTTGGGGGTTGCTTCATGAAATCCATTTGTTCTTAAAATCTAATTATTAGGGAGAAAGAATTTTTTTGGCATAATGTAAAATTAAAACAGATCCAACTTACACTCTATTCTATGTAGACTAATCGTACTTTTATAAGGAGTTTTAGTAATATGTCATGCGCCTTCCATGTGGATTATATTTTGAATATATAATATTTTTATATACTAAATTTCTTTGCTAAATATTGATTATTAATATAATATATTTTAAGAAACAGCAACTAACAAAATATAGTAATTACTAATCATACGAAATGTATATTGCATATGAAAAAAATTAAACATTTGCCATACAGGCTACCATATAAAAACTTTGAAGATCGAAGTTTAGCTAAGTTATTTTCTATTTTACGGGAGTTGCACTAGAAGCAAAATTTCTATAATTTATGAAAGCAATCCGTATAGAGTTAGCAAAAATATTTGCTAAAACATGCTCATTTTTAATAATTGCAAAAGAGATCCTGGGCTAACCCCTTCTTCCAACTGTAAATAGAATCAACTGGAAGTACTAGCCTCCTAGATCAATGCAAAAGTTTAAAATTTTTTTAAGGCTAAATTCGTATATTTTCAATAGAAAACTGGAGTCAAAATAATAGCATAACATTCTGTAAGAACACTCTTAAGTATATCCAAATTGAAGTTTGAATCCAAACTTTCATTTCCCTTGAGAACCAATTTCCAATTCCAATCTAACAATATTTTTCTCCTTCATAATTGATTTTTTTCTCATGCAACTTGAAAAAATCCTTTTATAACTTTACTTTTCACCAAATTTTGAATTAAGTCATTTTCTGGGGAATGAACGGATTAGATAATAATTGATAACATTACTTTATTGCCCCAATTTTCACATTAAGGAGTTCTAAAATAGTGAAAATAAATTAACGGTTTTAGATTGATGCATTATATTAGATTGATTAAGGGAATTGATTTTTGGTTTTTCTAAAGACAATTGCCTTGCCATGTTCTTAACATAAATAAGCAAACTTTCTGCCTTGTAGCAATAAAGTGTCATTAATAAAAATTAAGCAATAATCTCTTCTTTCCCACTAACATATTCCTTTGAAGACTAATTTTTAAGTCAAAATTTTGGACAATTTTGAGTAGAACTTTTTGAGCAATATTTTGGTGATTTTTTTTATAGTTTAAGACATTAAGAAGTGAGGATAATGGAGAAAGTGTGCATGAATACAAGCACAATTTTGAAAGGTTAAGTGTACTTAAAATTTTGGATACAATAAATATTTACCTATTTCAATATTGTAGAATTTTTGTCTTAGAACTTTTTGAAATATTCTTGCCATTCTTTTTTTTTCCTTAATCAATATGTTAATAATATTGTGAATTTAATTATTAATTTAACCTTTTATCTTCTCATTAAGAGTTTTAAACCAACATATATGATATAATGACATTAATCATCATTAAACAATAAGGACACAATATGAACTTTCAATCATCAATTACTAAAAGCATAATAGGGATAAAAAAATTAAAACAATAATAATGATTAGACTCAAAACACAAGACTCGTGGTACTTTTGTGATAGTAATAGACAGATAGATATACAACCATGCAAATTGCTTAAGGGTTTTTTTCTCTTACATGGAGTTGTTGTGTCCTAAGAGCATGTATATTTTAGTTGGCTATTTAATATTTTGCCATTGATTGAGCAAGAAATTTTAAGCACAAGAAATAATTGGAGATGTAGTGTAAAAGTTGGTAAATAGATTTACATGACAGAAATTTTCATCTTAGCCTTAATGACTAACATTATTGAAACAAATTGGTAACATTTAAGTTTTTATTCTAATTACTAACACTACTAAATTAATTGGTAATGTTTCATTTCATTCTACCATAATTAAAATGAACTAAATTTGATTATTAGACTAAAGTGTACTTTGATTATAGTAAGAATCAAGGATGAAAAAGAGGGTATTTAAGTTATAATAAAAACTAAGACAAAGATGCTTACACTCAACTTGCTTATAACTCCACTTGCCTAGATCCTTCACACTTTTATAAGGAGTGTAGATAGATTTTTGTTATTCTGCCCTAGTCAAGTTCAAACCTCTCCTCCCCCATCAGAAAAGAAAACATGGAAGAGCATTTTATCTCTTTTCGTGATTCTGTTGTCAAATTGGTTTGTTGGTATCATCTACCGTCTGGACTTTGAAATCCTAGAAGTCGAGTTCCTCCCTCTTCCTCCACTAGTGCTGCAATTCTTGCATCCGTAACAGCCTGTACAGTAATGCCAATTGATGGGCTAAAGCCTAAATCAAAGTTCAAGTGAACATTTGGATTTGATCATCGCATCCCATTTCTTGGTCAATATGCCAAATGATTTTCATCCTTAGGTGACATTGCATTACTGTCAAAAAAACTAAGTTTGAAGGAGCCTTAAGATAATTCTTCTTTATCAATTTTTGGTAATTGAAAATAGAAATTGTGTGAAAATTGAGGTATAGATGAAAGGTGCAAAATAGAGTTAATTCAAACAATTCATATTTTAAGAGTACGGTGAGTCTTCATACTCTTGCACTTTATGAACTTAAAATTGCTGAAATGCACTCTTTGTGCTGAAAATTTTTATTCCTCGTTTAAGCCGCTAGGCACAGTGCAAAAGTTTCTAGAGCATTGCTCTTTGAATTAATCCAATCAAATATTGTTGAGCAAAATTATTTATGATCTCAACTAATGCAAAACTTTTAGTGTATCTCAGTTTTTTGAACATTGCACAAACAGTGGTCTTAAAACTTTCTGAATTTAGATAGTTGTTTTAAAAATAACCCTCAAAGAACAACTAATGTTATTGTGGCTTGAATCTAAGAACAATAAGCAAGAAAATAAAAATCAGCAATTGCTTTAATGAATATTATTCTGGAATTCAATCTTTGAAACTGTATTAGTCAGACCTACCAATTGTTGAAAGTATAATAAGAGAACCATCTAGCTGGAATTGGAATTTCCATATACAGCAAAGAACTACAGTAGAAGCATTATAAATTAATAACCTTAGAACCACACAAATTCTATTAATCTAAAGAGCTATTAATTTATGGAGTGTACTTACAATTGAAAGAAACTTTCATTTAATTAACTAAAATTTTATTTTATTTTTTAAAAAAATGAACTCTCTACTAATAAAAGAAGGCTAAAAATCTACTTGATTTGTAAATATAATTTAATTCTATTAATATCTTCAATGTATATACATAACTAATATCATTTTTCTATTATAAAGAGGCCAAAAGGGTTTAGGAATTCTAAATGATAGATGTCCACTTCTATTTTATTAAATGTATTAGATTAATAGTATTATGTATATCAATGACAAGAACGCCTTCTTATAATAAATAAACATAAAGTTTTATTACATATCTCATTGTTAAACTGTGCCTTCCTATCTAAAGGTGCTCACAAATCATATGAAACCAAAGGGTTACATGAGGTTTTTAAAAAAAATCTGTTATCTTATTATTTTATCAAATTATTAATTTACCTAGTGAGCGCAAGTCAAGACCGAGAAAAATTATTATTTAATAAAAGTTATTAATTTATCGAGTATTAAATTATAAAGATTTTACTATAGGCCGAATTCAATCTGAAGTTATTTTTCTGAACAAGTACGAGAATTGGATGTGATATACCAGTAACATATCAAATGGCTGGGCCGAGTCACTAACTCATTCTTTGTTACTGAGCTTGTCTGCCCTCTGACTCAAAGTCTCCGCTTTTTTTTTTTTTTTTGTCAGAAAAAAGGACCTGACCCACTTCAGGCCCCAACCCATATTTGGGTTGTTGGGTTATTCTCATTTTTGTTATAGGGTTAGTCAAGATTTTCCTTACAGCAAATCTCCAGCTTCCGCGCGAGTACTCAGTGCAAGCATCGAGTATCGAACCCTGGACGTCGGGCATTGTGCGGCATGCTCTTAGAGTCTGCTGGCTGGACCATCCGACTAAGCCCTGGTGGGGACTCAAAGTCTCCGCTTGAACAACCGATTCACCGCAAAAAGCAACCAGTAGAACATGAGCGCCATGACCATTGGAAATTTTAGTGAGTATTAATGAGATAAATTTGAATTTCTTATCAATGTAATAACAATAAAATGCTATTATTTCTTGTCAAAAACCATGCGAAAATTTTTAAAAAAATAAATAATATTTCAAATGAATCATAAATGGGTAGTTGAGTATACCCGTACCTATTTATTAAATGAACATAAATGAGTTAATTCAATTGTATCTATTACCCAATTATGACTTACCCAAACTTATCCAAATCATCCATTTGGACAGATAATTTCTGGTGCCGTATGAGTTTGGGGGTTGCACGACTCGGGTGACTTGTAACCTGGCCAAGTTTCATACTTCCAGTAGATATCCAACGGCAAAAATAAACGAAGTGGAACCACCGTAAGGAACGACTTTAGAACGGTCCGGGCTAGACCCACACATAGGTGATTCGTGCCTGGAATAGTGAGCAGCAACACCAGCACCGCCTCTGCTGGTGTAGCGTAGCCTAACACCATCTATTCTAGTGCCATGTTGAATTAGAACAACATAAAAGGAATATATATATGTATCTTTTGCACAGTGAAACAAGGGTATTTTTGGAATTTCAGATCAATTTAGCAATACAAATGATTAAATGAAAAGAGAGAAACAGCCGACAGAAAACTCCCTCGAAGAATCAAAAATCTGTTTTGAGAAACCATATCCTGGCTTCAAGAAAACCTCAATCTGATATACCCCATCAACTGGAAAATAATCTACCAACGTATTAATCCCCTCTCCGATTTAGTCACTTGACGTCAATAGTGCCAGATGCTAACACAAAAAGGGAAGGAGAAGGAGATTTTTTGCAGTTAATAACTGCTACTGCTACATCTCCACTACAAAAAGGGAAATGCATAAAAATGAAAAAAGAAGTTGTTTTTCTACAAAAATGAGGAGCTACTAAGTTTAAAACTCAAATTTCAAGGTTCTAATAATAATTATGCATGCAAGGTTGTAGATTGAAGAATAAAAAAAACACTCAAAATAGATGTAGGAGGGAGAGAAAAAAATAATAAACACTCTATTATTGATATCTCAAAACAATGGAAGAAAGTCTCACCACAATTAAAAAGATTTTTCATAGACTCTCTTAAGAAAATACTCTATCTAATATTCTATCTATAATCTACCAGACTTGTTGGATAAGATACCACTTGCATAAGTAATTACCAAATAAAACACAAATTCCTAAATCACACAACTACTAAAAATCTAATTCTAATAAGATTAATAAATGAATAAACAAATACTAAACAGGTTTATTCCTCAAATATTGCCTCTCTTAAACCAAACTCTCCACTAAATGAGATCCAATTCCATCTCGAGCAACAATCTCCATTGAAAATTTAGTCGCTGAATAGACAATATGCAATTCCATCTTGTTACCAGTTATCAATTTCATCTTTACACGTGACAATGGACGCACTTTATACTTTGCAAATAGTTTTTCAACAATTTTTTCTTGATCAAAATAGTCATTGATGCATACCCATTCATCACCATAGTCACCATATGTATCACCAATATAAGCGCCCAAAAATATAAAATCATAATTATCTCTTTAACCAAAATGATCACCGCTAGATAATTCAAAATCTCCACTACCAGAATTACCAAAAAATTTCACCTTGTCAATTAACTCTTCAGCAGCAAAATATTTTTCAACTCCAATGAAATCCATGTCAATCAAATCAAACTTTTTCACATCACTTTGAAGACAGTCCAAGCCAATAAATTCTTCAGTAACAATTTCTTTTCCTTTACTTACTATATCAAAAATTTCCTTTTCTTTCTCTATCAAATTAACTCTTTTTTTTTCAACAAAATCATCACTTCCAATTTCTTCAAATATGGTATACAAATCAAAATTATCAGTCAATTCAAAATCTTCCAAATCACCCACGTTATCAATAAATCTATCGCTCTTAAAATCAACTAACCATATCCAAGAGCCAGTTTTTGGTTTAAAATTTTCATTCAATTCAACAGTCTGCAAAACATAATGAATATCCACCCAAAATCTCCAAGGTACTTTAGTCCGATAAACAAATGTTTTGAAAAGACAATTAGACATGGTTTTACACATGATTTGAAAAAATAATCTAACATTCTTCTTAAAACATGTTTTGATAGTTCACTTGCATCAATACTGATAATATCATCTAAATTGCATTGTTCAAGACATTTTTCTACTCTTAAAAGTAAAAAATAATATGATTCTCGACTTTTATTTTTGGGAGTTAGTATGCGATACCTTTGACCACTACGTAGATCTCAAGATATATCAATCATTAATAACTCACACAATCAGCAAATTCTTCCCCCTTTATTAAGTTTCTTGGCCACCCTGACTGATTAACCAATTAAATCTTTCAATCTAACAGTTTGTAGCAATCAACAAATTTGACAGGATTCTTCTCTGATGTCTGTCATAACACTTGCAACAATCTGACAACTTCTATACCAATCTTGTAGTCAAATTCTTCACCAACTACACACTTTAGGACCAATCTCATGGCCTAATTTAATCAACAGAATACTTTCTGACAAATCTTGTGCCTTAACTCTGATCGCGGAAGCACCCAAGACTAACCTTGGCTCTTGATACCAATTGTAGAACCCAAAATTTAAGGTTCTAATAATAATTATGCATGCAAGATTGTAGATTGAAGAATGAAAAAAATACTCAAAATATATGTAGGAGAGAGAGAAGAAAATAATTAACACTCTATTATTGATATTTCAAAACAATGGAAGAAAGTTTCACCACAATTAAGCCTTACAGTCTCTTCTTAGACTCTTTTAAGCAAATACTCTATGTAATGTTGTATTTGTAATCTACCAAACTTGTTAGGTAAGAAACCACTTGCATAAATAATTACCAAATAAAACACAAATTCTTAAATCACACAACTACTAAAAATCTAATTCTAATAAGATTAATAAATAAATAAATAAATATTAAACAGTTTGGTTTATTCTGCCAACACTAATTTTGCCAATGATTTGTTAAAATTTGAATTCCAGTACTACCTTGAAAGTTATAGAAAGAACTAAAATATTTAAAGGGTTAGACTGCCTTTTTTTATTGTTTTTTTTTTTTTTGCAAAAAATGGAACTTTGCATCTCTCTGTTAAGGCATGAGATTAAGCAAACCCAGTTGCATTAGTAGACTCCTTATGTATTCCAGAGAATAATGACCCAAGTATAACCAATAGCAAAATTCCTCTTAATATTGTTGCAATTTTATAGTAATAAAGTTGGGCCACAAGTCAAAAACACCGATAGGCACCTCAATTCCCGTAAAAGACCCACAGGCTACAATAGAATGCTTGGTAGGACACTCCCCACCAATTACTTCCTTTTCTTAATTTTTAATTTTTTATCATACGTCATTTTGTATAATCTATTTCTACTCTAATATATGAGGGGACCTAACTATAGGGGGACTCAACTGAGTCATTCACGAATCAATGAGGACTAAACCACCATCGGACTAAACGAGTGCACTACGCACCTATTTGAATTTAAAAAAGAGCCACATAAAATGACAATTGATGGAAGGTAATGTTTGAACTCTTAACCTCCCACCCTACCAATTTCTTCCAAACCAAAATAAACGGGATCAATTTTTTGAGGAGAACTCATTACCATATAATCTGTGAAATCTTGGACACATTACAAATCTTGGCAACAGATTCCAATACCAACTCTATCGCTGAATATGCATCCCCGATTCCTCCACCGCCATTCAATCGCGGCAACTCTGCTTCTACCTCCAGGTTTATAAAATCGACTTCAAAAGAAGCATTTGCAGAACTATTTGTGGCCATCACTGCTCCTGCCACCATGAGTACATATATATTGCTCATATTACCATGGAAACTATGATCAGAATTGTCATTGTTGCTTTAGAGATGGCTGCTTTAAGGATGGGCCTGAAGATGATTACCAATATTGTAGAGGACAGAGGGAAAGAAAAGAAGAACAAGCAAGACCTAAGATATTGCAAAATTTAACTCTATGTTCTAAAAATATCCCTTTGATGGATTGTGAGAAAGAGATAAAATGGTGTGGCACTGCTGTGGAAGTCCTATGAGTGCGTTTGGATTGTTATATTTGCCTAAAAAATTTTGCTTACGTCATCGACACAAATTTCAATCACCTTTTTATCTCAGATACATCATATCAAAAAAGTGCTACAGTATTCTTTTCAACAAATTATCCCAAAAAATCTACTATCCAAACGCACTCATAGTTTGAGTGCTAAATTAGTCAAAAAAAATTATAATGAATGAAATTGATTTTAGTGTAAAAGTTTAGCGATTAAAATGGCGAAATTATCAAAAATATAATTCAAAATTTTTTCTGCATGAAAATTGCTTGTGGGTTTTTTATTCAATAAATTTCTACAGTGAGGGCTAGCCGGCTGGGGGACAGGGCTAATACATGATTTGAAGAGACGGAGAAGGTTTTGGAAGTGTGGATGGGGCCTTACAACTTCCATTTGGTGCAATTTAATGGGTAGGATTAAAAGTCAACATATCGATGGTTAAGATTGAGACACCAAAGCAATTAAAATCAACCAACAAAACTATGTCATTTTGCATCAAAAAAATTAAAACCAAAATAGAAGTAAGTGAGCTAACGGTGTCACTCCTTCCGTCAAGATTAAAACTGCTGGAAATGATATTAGAGCCAAATTTTAAAGACAAAAAGCATGTGGTTGCATCCTTCTTCTCCCTTGCGTTGCCTCTCCATTCAGTGTGCAAGATCTTCTTCCTTATCTTCTCCCAACTCCCATGGATCTTTGGAAAAACAGAGGGTAGATGGAGTGTACTTGGCTTTCTTCTTCTCCATTGTAGCAAATATACCTCAGATGTGCTTGGCTTTCTTCTTCTCCTTTGTGGCAGATGGAGTGTGCTAAATTTGCAGAGCTATAGGAAGTCCCAGTTCAAGAAAGAATCCCACAAACAAAGCAACGGTATTAAAGATGTTTCCTAATTCATATATTCATATAGTAACTTCCCTATTTCCAATCAATAAATTTGAAATATTTAGTTAATTTTATTGGAATGCTATTGCCATTTCTTTTGACTGATATGGGATATCCCTTGCAAGAACTCAAAGTGTAGAAGCATATTCTGAAAGTCCTGCATATTCTCTGTTAATTCCCTTTTTCGATTAAGTAAGTGAACGTGACTAATATAGGTGATTTTTCCTCAACATTTTTCTATTCTTTTGCTCTTATATCATTTGAAGGTACTATATGCATCCAATAATGAAGGTTTGAAGAGATGATAATGGATCTTCATTGTATGTAATGTTACACATATGACATTGATAGTTACACCATAAATGTAGACTGTTACACCAATGTATTGCGCACTCTGCATCTTGAGCTAAAGGGGTGGTCACCTTCTGCATCCTTAACAAAAAATGGTGTATACCTTTTTCCTCCATCCAAGTCAATGTTAGTCCCAACAAATGTATGAAAATTTTAGGAAGAATTACACTTTGACTTGCATTCAATTTGCTAGCTTGATTTATATTCATTTTAGTCCTAAAAAAGCTGAATTTGGATAGTAACAATTCATCTCTTATACATAATCCTTAAGGCGTTTGTACTTGGAAACTAACCTTTGTTCTAAAGTGATTATGGTAAAAAAAGGATAAAAGAACTACATAGTGTTTGCAAGATTAAGCAACGAAAAAAGTTATAATTTTATAATTACGACTTGCAACTCAAATTCTAAAAGGAGCATTGATGACTATATATTACTATGAATCAGGGGGATGGAGATGGGTGAAGATGTAAATTTGCAATCACCTAGTTATGGCATTCCAAGGCTGCGAATGGAGTTTGACTCGGAAGAAGATGCGTACGATTTCTACAACTCTTATGCTGCAGCAGTTGGGTTTAGTGTGCAAAAGGAGTATGACAATAGAAATAGCGAGAAAGTGCTAACATCAAGGAGGTTCACGTGCACCAAAGAGGGTAAAAGGCGAGCAGATGCACGGGATGTAAATACCAAAAGGCCTCGAGCAAAAACTAAAATGAGATGTGGTGCAAGAATGGGTATCATCTTGAATAGACAATCAAAGAAATATTTGTTTCAAATTTTGTGGAAGAACATAATCACCAATTACATCTACCAGAATGCCGGCACTTCATGGTGTTACAAAGAAAAATAAATGATGCACGACAAATTAAAGTTGGAGTTGCAGAAGATGCGGGTCTATCAATTAGCAAAACGTATGACTTGATGGTGAAGCAAGCAGGGGGAGCACACAAACTGGGATGCACACGAGAAGACATAAAAAGGCATTTGCGGACTAGGAGGGAGAGGAGTCTAAAGTATGGAGAGGTAGGAAACTTGATGTGGTACTTTAGACGACAGGTTGGCAATAATCTGAATTATTTTTACATAGTGCAACTAGACTGTGAGGAACAAATAACAAATATTTTTTGGGCAGATGCTCAAATGAGAGTTGATTATTCATATTTCAGTGATGTAGTTACATTTGATACAACATATAGGACAAACAGAGAGTACAGGCCACTAGGAGTGTTTATTGGTTTTAATCATCACCGACATATGGTTGTTTTTGGTGCAGCATTGTTATATGACGAGGCAGTTGATTCCTTCACATGGCTATTTGAGAGTTTTCTAGAGGCAATGGCAGATAAGCATCTGAGAACAATATTCACTGACCAAGATGCTGCAATGGCAGTGGCTATGTCAAGAGTTATGCCGGAGACTTATCATGGGTTGTGCACTTTCCATATTAAGAGGAATTTTGTGAAGCATCTAGCCAATCACTTCAAGATTGAGTCTTCACTTTACCAGAAGTTTATGGATTGCATGCATTGGATAGAAGAAGAATATGATTTCGATAAAGTATGCGTTGAAATGATGGCCGAGCACAGTGGGCCAAAAAATAAATGGCTTAGTGATATTTTTGAGTTGAGGCATAAATGGGTTAGGTGTGTGAGGGCCTCAAAAATTTGAATTTATTTCTAAATTGCATAATAATATTTATATTCAGTTTATTTATTGAAATATTAGTGAAAATATGTTTAAAGTGATTATTTCTCAATTTAGAGAATTTTATACGATTTATTTGCCGGTGTGCGATTTTGGCCAAATTAGGTCTCTAATTTTCTACCGGAGCGTGATTAGTGACTTTAAGTTGAAATTAAGCATAAGTGGCGATATTTTGAGAATATTAATAAGTTTGGACAGTGTCGGAATGGACTAGAGCAGTGTAAGTTAGACTGTCGCGAGCGACGCGACATAAAGTGCCAAAAAGCACTTTTTCCCCTGAAACAAGGAAAAAGCACTCTTTAGGCTTTAAAAGCCTTGACTTCTTGCAACACCAAGCTTCCATTTTCAGCTGCAATTTGTGAGATAGAGAGAGAGCTAGAGCCGAGAGAGAGAGCTTGAGAAAGAGAGAGAATTGCCTTCCAATTTCTTCCATTCTTGTTCCTTCTAAGCTTGGAGTTTTAAACCACCATTGAAGCTCATCCTATCCACCACTCTTTGCAGCCGAGAAGGAGGAGAGAGAGGGGGCTTTGGATCGAGTTCTTGGAGGAAAGAAAGGTGAGTTTGGTGGTTAAAATCTTCCAATTTTCTTCAACTAGAATCTTGAGCTTATGAAACTTGAATGATGGATTGTGGGCTTGATTTCTTCCTTCCTATTTCAGCCGAACCAAGGAGAGAGGAGAGAGAGTGAGGGCCGAAGTTCTTGAAGGGAAAAAGGAAGAGAAAAGTGAAGAAACAAGGCTTGATCGAGTGGTGTGTTGCTTGATCGTGGGTTTGGAGTTATAGATCATCACAAATCAGTAGATCTTGGGTAAAGATCGAGGCTTGAGAGGTTTACTTGAGCTTAAGCGACTTTCTTGAAGGAAAGCTTCGAGGATTTCATTGGATCTTGTCGGATCTCGATAGATCCGAAGGTATAAGTCTCGAATCTTGTAGATCTAGCTTTATTAGTGTTGATTAGTGTAGATCTGTGGTTAATATTGAAAGAAATGATCTCATCTGAAAAGATGAAGTTGGGCTCTTGAAATCCCAACCTAGGTAGCGGACTTGAGGTGACTTCTAGGTAGCGGACTTGAGGACCTGATTAGGAATTTGATTGTTATTTGTGAACTTGCCTTGATATGGTTAGAAATTAGGGTTTTAGTTGTTGAAAAGTTTGAAGGAAAAATGATTAAAATGGCCGAAACCACACTTGAAAACTTCTATGTTTGATTTTGAAATTTTGTATTCAGTTGTGATGAATCTCTGTTTAAGAAAATATATGATATGTACATTTATCGGTGTATGACTTTTGAAAAGATAAAAAATGGAATTTCTCACGAAAATTGGCTGAAAAATGTCATTTGAGGGTTTTGTAGTGTTATGGTTTCCTTTAATGAATTTTGTAAGAAAGGTTATGGTTTAAAGTGTTTTAAAGTTATATTAAAGCATTTTCAAGAAGGGAATGTTGAGTTTGTGTTAAAAGTGATTTTGGGTTGATAATTTTCACTTGAGTGCTTTATTAAAGAAAATGTGGAAAAGTGCTTAGTGAGTACATTGGTAACGTGTGGTTTTTGAAATGAGATGGTGATTTTTCAAAGATTCGTTTGAAACATCGTATTTGAAATGAAAGTGTTCCCTTGAGAGAATTTTTGGGAAAACATTGATTGAAAACTAAAAAGGTGGAAATGAGTTGTTTTGATTAATGAATGAAAGAATAGAATTCTCAACTACTGTTTTTACTTGTTTAGGGTTTGAGGAGGAAAGTGAATTCGACCCATACGTAGAGGCTGAGCCTTATTACTTTGGTGAGTTTCCATGCCTGTTATGTGTTTATGTGAAATGACTGTAATGATGTTTCCTGTTGTGATTGTATTGTGAAACCTAGTTTTGAAATCTCAGATAGGGTAGTGTGTACTTTATCTCATTTACCCTTATCACGAGTAAACCGTTATGAAAATGCTTTAAAGTGAATGCAAACTGAAATGAATGACTGTTACAGTTCCACTTAGTGACTGCATGTGTTTGTAAAGGTCAGGAAATGCCTGAGACCTATCGGTGAACCCTTTGACTCGAGCCAGAGGCTAGGCCTAGGTCGAGAAGAAAGGGAAGAGCCATAGGGTTATTTCAATGTCACAAAGCCCAGTGACTTAGACCACTGTACTGTGCTCGAGATTGAGTTTTGGAACCGAACCTGTCTCCTAAAAGAGTAACCAACCACCATTCTTGAACTGAAATAAAAGTACTGGGTGGCGTTGGACTTGTCCCTCATGGAGTACTCAACCCATGAATTACCCACCTTGTTAACCATCGGACTGTTACCACCGTACTGTTTGGAGAACGGGCCCAGTGGGGTTTTGGAGTAAAAGGGAAGTGGAGTTCTACATGGTAATAGTGGCTTGTGGACAAGCGGCGTGGACTTTGGCTCCCCGAGAGCCCGTTATACATACTTGTATTGTTAAATGCTTTCTTATCTGATTTAAATTCAAGTGAAATCTTGTTGAGTGAATGTTCTTATGTGTTATGTGAATTGCATGTTTTTGGGAACTCACGAGTTTTTTAGCTCACCCTTTTCATTTGTTTTCCTTAGCAGGATATGAGATCCCTGATGAAGATGCCGACCCTTAAGACTAAGGTTCTTCTTGTTTTGATGTTTTTGAAGAGCTTAGAATTATGAATGTTGAGAACTTTTGTATATGAAACTTGATTGTTTGGATGAATGATTGATGTACTATGAATTTGCATTTGGGAGTTGTGAATTTGTTAAGTATTGTACCTTGTATATTAAGTCCGGAGTTTTAGTTTGATAAGTTACTTGATGATTGAGTGAGTGAGTCCTGGCGAGAGCTGGGCAGACGGTCGCTGATACCCTAGGGTGCGCCCTAGAGAGAGGTAGGTCATCACAAGGTGCCATATAAAAGAATGGTGGATAGCAGGAATGTGAATTACCCAACTGAGTGAGAGTTTTAACTCTAAAATTAAGGCACATTTAAAGTCAGACCACAATCTATTTCAATTCTTCAATCACTTCTGTACTGTGGCAGGGAAGAGTAGGCAAAAAGAGTTAGCTGCCAAGTATGAGGCAAGACAAAAGTTGCCAAGACTTTGCTTGAAAAGGTCACCAATGCTAAATCAGACTGCATCGATTTACACTCCAACCATATTTGAAGAATTTCAAAATGAATTTGACGAATCAAGTGCTTTAGTTGTAAGGGTGATGAAGTTGAGTGAAGAGGTGACAGAGTATTCGGTTGGCCACTATAAAGGTGGATGTGTCCGTACTATGAGTTATTATCCATCAACTCAATCCATTTTGTGCAACTGCAACAAATTTCATTCTGATGGAATCTTGTGCACCCATTACATAAAAGTTCTTGATAAATTGGAGATTAAAGTTATTCATGATGCATACATAATGAAGAGATGGACACGCGAGGCTAGAGATGGCATCGCTATTGATACTGCGCAATTAGAAATTCATTCAGAACCAAAACTTGATGTTGGTCATAGGTATCGACTGGTAGGCCCCAGTGCGCTAAAAGTTCCAGCGTGGGCAGCTAGGAATTCAGATGCGACCTCACTATTTGCTAAGACAATGAACGAACTTAGTAAGAAAGTTGAACAGATACTTTCTTGTAGCACTCGTTGCGACAATGAAAATTCGAACTTTGGGGGGGGGCTAGTGCGACACAGTGTGACCAACATAAAACTGGTGGAGAGTGTAGCAGGACAAAAGCTCGTGGCATAAAGAAGTGAACAGTTGATAAGGCAAAGAAGAAGATTCAAAGTTGGACTGACAAATTTGATAGGAAGAAGTACCGCAGAAGTCGGGAGTTGCGGGATCGACGTGGAAAAGTAAATAACTTCATTTCTATGTAAAAATGATGGTAAGAGTTAATTAACATGTCTTGAATTGTCTAATCAAATGTTTATTCTTGTATGGAGTAGTCCACAAATGCGGCAATGCCAGGGAGAACTCCTGGAATGGAAAGCAGCATGAGTTGGCTCTCTTCTCATGGATCAATTTCTGTTAACGTCCCTCCCACCGTTGGTTTAGGCAGCAGTCAAGGAATGCAACAGGTTAGATGCATGCTAACTATATTAACTAAAGTATGGGAAGTGAATTAATGACTTTATTCCAGATTATTGAAATTGCTATGCCACTGTTGAATCCCATATCTCATATATGTGAATTGTGCATTATGTGGTTCAAGTTCCTTGATGCAAGTGATAGGATAGTCCTATTGCATTTAGAAAATGCAGTTTGGTGGTGTAACGAGGTTGCACTTTCATGTAACTTTCATGTTTCCCGGTGTAATCATTTAGATAGTTTAAATACATGTTGCACTGTGTAGTTTCTAACTTAGAAAAGATGTAAGTTTGTATTAGCAAATGCGAATATTTAACCTATCCCCTAATCATGTATAGGGAGATGAAAGCAGAATGTATAGTTTACATGGGGCCCCGACAAGGCAACCAATTAACCCAAGGACCTCCTTTACTCAGCTATTACAAGCATGTCTGCTATTCAATGTAGCCATGGTAGATGATAATAATTATTGTTATGTAATGATAATGCATATCAACTATAACAAATTACTTTATGTCATCTATGCTAATATTTATGCAAATGTGCCAGAGTTGTAGTTCCACCAACCAAGGAGACTGGTTGGCTAGAAATGAATTTGCAAATGCAAATCAGGTAGATGACCATCTACTTCAAATTAGAGATTAATGTTTGGTGACATTATCAATAAATTGTCTACTTGGATGTAAATGTCGCTCACAGGTTGAGGACTTGGCTGATGGGAATGCAACAATCCACACTTCGTAAGCAACTTTTCTGTCAGTTTACTATTGATTCACCAACAAAATAAGTGGTATATGCATCAGGACCATTCGACTCACACGATAATGAACTTTAAGGCTATGATGTTCTTGCACTTCACTATCAAACTTTATATTTAGATGACGTGCAAAATCGCACCAACTTGGTAGAGATCTAATAAGGATGACTATGTTTCATTGTACGCCATTGTTGTACTTTTTTATTTTTATGAAAAAAGTGATATTCTTCATTGCGAAAGAATACAAAGACTTCCTTTGAACACCTGGTGATATATTTCATGCTGTAGTGGTTGTGTAGTACTTAGTTTGTAGGACAGAAATATTGAGAGCAATGTAAAATTATACATCCATTTTAAATGCGTAAAAGACTAAGTATTCTGGATATAAGAGTATATCATTTGAAGGTATTACACACAGCCAATCACTACCAGAAGTCACTTTTGCAAAGATGATGATAATGTATCATCATTCTCTTTAATGTTACACATATAACAATGTTAGTTACACAATAGAACTAGAAATGTACACTACTACATTACACATTCTGCACCTTGGATGTTGAGGGGTGGTAACATTTTGCACCCTCAACGAAAAAACAAATACAAATTTACTCCCCGTCCAAGTAAAATTTAGTCGTATGGAACATAGCACTAATCATTATATACAATATACTATTTTAAAATTCGTAATATGACTATAGTAGTAGAAATATACAATAATACATAAATATAATTCTTACCATTTTATACATAACTAGAATTACAAAATATGGAGTCATTGCACCATTATTTGGTGTTGGCAATTCGCAACTGGCTTTGTAAAGAATAGGAGTGCACCATCCAACACACACGGAGGGAAGAAAACTTTTGTGTAAATGGGCTAGCACGGTTCAGTATGAATCTTGACCCAGGATTGCATATACTAAATCAACCCCCTAGTAGCATTCGGAAGCTGTTGGGTAATGATGTAATTGGGTTGGCAATACCTAAACTAGTTAGTGTGTAAAGGGCTTGTGGCCCAACAAAGGAGCAAAATAATAATAATAATAATAATAATAATAATAATAATAATAAGGACAACACATTAGCATAGTAGTTTTCAATTTTGAAAGCAATCAAATCATTTGCAAATAAAGCAATTAATTTATGCAAAAACTAAGAAATAAGGATAATAAGTGTAATGCATTGTGCATTACAATACGATACATATAATTTATAAACCACAAGTGATTACATGGCATAGCACAATTCACTGATTCATTGTAAGTTATAAGTTTTGTAGATTATAAATTGTAACTAATATTACTTATCACTAACCAAGGAGTTTACTAGATAACTATGTATACGTAGGGGATCAAATGACTTTGAGTTAATTTTTTTAGTACACAACTATGTATATGTAGAGGATCAAATGACATTGAGTTAATTTTTCGAATAGGTATAACATGACTAATATGTTAATATGTGAATAATTTTGGGTTTCAAATCAAGAATAAAAATTTTTCTAAAGAGAAACACAATGAAGTATACAAATATTTGGAGTCGTAAATTGCAAAATACACTATTAAAGAATGTAAATTGTAATATGTTTTAACTATTAAATTGTGATTAAAGAACAAAATATAACAAACAAAATATAAACAACTAAACAAACTAACAAAAGTTCCAATTCGATAATAATACAGTTATGCACCGTTTTCTTATTCAAATTGGTAACCGTTTTTGATTTACCAAATTCAATTTGAAATTGGAAACAAAAGCATCTTTTAGATGAAAAATAATCGAATTACCGAATTTAATTGACCGAATTATTGATTTTGCACCGAATGCTTACCCCTAGTGGGGAACAATTTCGACTAGATAAACACGAAGTTATCTATTGTCTATTTTATATTATTACTATATTAAAATTATGATGAATATTAGTTTAAGTTGTAAACACTTTCTGATCTTAGTTTTTGTTATACCAATATTACTGTCAATCTTCCTCGCAGGAGTTATTGCATTTTAATCATGGTATTAATTAAAAATATAAAACATTTGAAATGATTAAAGTACATAATAATGATAATTAAAATGAAAAACTCACTACTAAAACTATTTAGTAATCGTTACACTTTACCTCTTACTCTTATGTGTGTTAAGTTTGTTACTAAAAGTACTACGACCAATTGCTTAACCATAATTTTAAGAAAGTGAAAAATTATTATTGTCAAAAATAGATGCTTTTAGAATGAAAGAGAAATATATAAGAAGAAAAGATTCCATAGTCATTTGTTGATATGTCAAATTACATATATAACAAGATAAATGTAGTATTATGTACTCACAATGATTATGACGAAATACTAAAACGAAATAAAGACTAAAAGAATCCAACTATTTCTATAAAGTGAGTGTCAATTGATATGAAATAGTAAATCTAAGATAATTAAGTACTATACATCATTCATATTGGTTTATTAACCATCATTCATATTTGAATATGACAATAATCTAAAATACGCAAAAATAAGCGTTCTCAAGTTGTATAGGAGTCCTAACTTCTGTTTTTCTAATGGAGCGTGCACAAAAAGTAAATAAAAATGTAAAGTAAAAACCAAAAACCCAAAAGATGCACAGGTATTTCTAACCACAATATCAACTTACAAGAATGAGTAGGATTAAAGAATCAATTGAATATGTTAAAATCTTTAGTAATTTAGTCAAATCTTATCTTTTCAAAAGTTATAATTTGATGGTTGTAATTCATATTTTGATTATAAAGTATTTTGTTGGAATATAGGATGAATAGGGAATTGGAATAGTCTTATACTATGATACTTGAGTTAAATTTATTATATAATTAATATAAACGTATTCATTTACTGTAATGCCCAAATTCAATTGATATCACAATTGAACCTTTTATGTTTGTGATATATACATTTGTTGCGCTAACGCCTAATGTCTAAATTCATTTGTTCTTACTCATCAATATTATGTTATGCACGTCACCTGTATAGTTACACCTAATGTTTAGAGAGTTACAGTCATATACCTTAACTTGATTACATCAAGGTGAGGAGAAGAGATGGTCCTGGGTTGACATTGGTAAAATGGGTTAATAACACTATGCCTCCCGAAGTAGACGGGTGGTCACCCTTTGCCCCCTCAACAAAAAAAAAAAAAAAATTTGCACATTTTCCCCGATCCTGGTAATTATTAGTCAATTGTCACATAGGGTTCGTTACATTTGAACCCCATTAGGTTTTGTTGTTATTGGCTATTTTGATGATTAACAAACCAATATGATAATCTTTACTAATCCCCTTTCAAGTAATGAGACAGGTTTTTCTCAAATATCTCATTGACATATGTTGGACGATACTGTCGGACGCAAGACATAGGTTCGGACGTCCGACAGAATGCAATGGAAGAAGTGAAAGTCACTGGTTCTGTCGGACGATACTTTCGGACGTCCGACAGTTTACGACAAAGTTTCGGACGATGGTTTCAGACGAAGACTCAAGCTTCAGACGTCCAACAGATTGAGAGGGTGAACAAATTAGCTACTGCTTCTGTCGGACAGTGGAGTCTTTGGTTCGGACGTTCGACAGTTTACATCTCAGGATTTCAGCAAACTGTCGGACGATGGTTTCGGACGTAGAATTGAGTGTCAGACGTCCGACACACCCAACGGCTATTTTTTCCTGCATTTAATTCAAGACCGTTAGAGAAGTTTGGGCAGTTATCTTTGCACTTTATAAATACCTTAAAGGCTGGATATGTTAAGAACTTTTTGTAACCTTTACTTACAAGCCTTCAAGAGCAATTCTAGCAAGAATTTGTATCTTTCTTACTTCTTGTAGTGTAAGTGTGTGTGCAAACAAGCATTGCTTTTCAATTGTGAGAGAGGACTCAAGTGTGTAGCATTGTGAGGGTTAGCAAGGCTGTTGTAAAACCTTTTGGCTTGATCAGGGAGAGATTGATGCAAGCAAGTGGTGATCCTTCCATATACAACTTGGTGTAACTTCATCAAATTGAAGTAGCAATTGAAATTGAGGTATTGGACTTCAAGTTGGGTGCAACTTGGTAGTCCATTTGAATTCATCTCTTTATTTTTCATTTGTGTTCTTCTTGTGATTATTTACTTGGTGTGATCCTTTTATCTCGAGTTAAAAAGTTTGTTTCACCAAGAAAACTTGATCCATTCAAATTGTGCGATTATCCTCATTCATCAAGTTTTAATTTTCCATTGACCTAATTCACCTCCCTCTTAGGTTGCTTTCGGGACCTACAATTGATATCAGAGTTTGGTCTCCTAGAGATTAAGCTCAATCGGCTTTGGAGTGATCATGGCAACTAACAATGCATTATTCTTAGAGGGACAATCTATCACTAGACCACCTATGTTTAATGGGGTAAATTATGTGAGTTGGAAGGATAGAATGGAAATCTTCTTGCAATCAATAGATATTGAGTTATTGTACATTGTAAATGAAGGTCCATTTGAAGCTATTGTTGTAGATGAGGTTACTCATCAACCAAGACCAAAAACAAGAATGGAATTAACTCCCCAAGATAGAATAAATCTCACCTTGAATGCAAAAGTTGTGAATGTGCTATACAATGCTTTAGATGCAATCGAATCTACAAGGGTGAAAGGATGCAAGACACCAAATGAAATATGGGATAAACTTAGAGAAATCCATGAGGATAGTGACAATGTAAGAGAACAAAAGAAATCACTTCTTGTCACTAAATATGAATCTTTTAAAATGGAACCTCATGAGAATATTGACAAAATTTATTGTAGATTCAATGATATCATAAAGGATCTAGAAGTGTTGGGAAAAGAGTATACATTAGGTGAGAACAATAGAAATATTTTAAATGCTTTATTTAAGGATTGGGAAAGCGAAGTGACAGCTATTGAGGAAGCTAAGGATTTAAATTTCATGTCTATTGAAACTCTTATAAATTCTCTAACCTCTTATGAATTAAAGCTCAAGTCTAAGGTACAAGAGAAAAAGGATGCAAAGATGAAGAAAAGTATAGCTCTCAAAACTTCACAAGAGGAGGATGAATCATTCTCCTTAGATGATGAAGATGTTGAAGTAGATGACAATGATTTGGCACTTCTCTCCAAAAGCTTCAAAAGAATCTTCAATAGAAGAAGGTTTAGAAGAGGAGGCCCAAGCAACTACAACCTCAATCAAAGAGGAAAAGGAAAACAAGAAGTCAACAAGAAGTAAGGTGATAAATGCTTCGAATGTGGACAAATTGGGCACTATGCTAATGAATGTCCAATGAAGAAGAAAAAGGAAGGAAGAGGAGAAAGAAGATAAAAATTTAACAACTTCTAAATAACTTAGAATGAGTGCAACTCCGATGGTGAAATAGAGGAAGAAGAAGAGTCCGCTCAAATGGCTTTCATGGCCATAGGTGAAAATGAGGTATCTACTAGTAACTCTATCTTTGATAGTGATGATGAAAATGATGATGATGTTGAATCCTTTGTTGAAAAATTGCATGAAAGTTTAAAAGAATCTTATGCCAAGAACAAATAGTTGAAAATGAAAATCAATTTCTTACTTCGTGAAAATTCAAAGCTCTTCCAAGAAAATAAGAGATTGAAAAATGAAAATGTTGAATTGAGAGAACTTGAGATTGACTTGGATTTGCAAAAGAAACTAGATGCAAAAGAAATGTTTTGCAAAAAACTCCATGAGGAACAAAATAACTTGAAGAAAAGAATGGATGATTTAAATGAGTTTCTTCAAAATTAGAAACAAAAGATTTATCAAACGAATGTTAGAAGAGCTACTTATGGTGAGAATAAATTTACCATCATTAGGAAAATGGGAATTAAATACTTAAAACCCATTAGTGTCAAGGACACTAGCAAAATGTGTAGTTTTGCTGTCAATATGGACATATGAAAAGTCATTGCTATGTAAAGAAAAATATGAGAAATAGCTTAAAAACTACTTGGATAGTTAGAGATTGTAACTAACTCCTAAGGACCCAAGGATATAAAGGGTACCAAAGGCTATTCCTCATTATCTCTTATGTAGGTACGGTTGAAGAATTCTAACAAAGCATCAAAGTGGTTTATTGATAGTGGGTGCTTAAGACACATGACTGGTAATCCATCTCATTTTGTCAAGCTTAAATCAAAAAGTAGTGGAAAAGTCACATTTGGAGATGACACAAAAGCTAAAACAATTGGGATTGGTGATGTTGGAAAGAATGGTGAAACCTTTATTCATAATGTTCTTTTAGTTGACAATTTGGGTTACAATTTGTTAAGTGTTAGTCAATTATGTGATAGAAATCTTTATGTGCTTTTTAAGAAAAATGAATGCTTGATCCTTGATACAAATTTTAATATTGTTTTTAAAGGGAAAAGACACAATGACATGTACGTTGTTTTCCTTGAGAAAATTGACTCAACTAGTTTTCAATGCCTTAAGATTACTAATGATGATCCTTGGTTATAGCATAGAAGACTTTGCCTTTTCAACATGGATTTACTGAATGAGGTTTTTAAAAAGGAGCTTGTTAGAGGGTTACCCAAAATCAAATTTGAAAAGAATCGTATTTGTGATGCATGTCAATTTGAAAAACAAACAAAAGTCTCCTTTAAACTAAAAAATTGTGTTTCCACTTCAAAACCCTTGGAGCTTTGTTATAGTTGATGATTTTCTAGATATACTTGGGTTGTGTTTTTAGCCCATAAAGATGATGTGAGGGCATCAAAAAATTTATTTTGATATTATTACAACTTATTATTTTTAAATAATGTTATTATTATTGTTAATTTGTTCAATTATTTTAAAATTATATTTAAACGAATTTTTTAGAAAATTTAGATGAAAATTCAATTTATTCATTTATCTATTTATTAATTTAATTTATTTCATCTTGAGGTGAATTGAATTTATTTCACTCTTAATTTCTTGTAGATTATCAATAATTCGTTTAGTATTTAAAATTTACTCTTTTATATCGATTAGACAGAAAATGAGAAAAAATACGTTTTTCGAGGTAGAAATTCGGGCAGTGAGTGACGTAGCGATGGAGTGTAAGGATGATCACTCGTAGGTTAAAAATACAATTAAGGGATTAGAAGTGAGTTAATAAGGGTGAAAATGATTAGGGTTGTGAAACCTTAGTGTAAGTTGGATTAACCTCCTTGAAATTAGAATTTTGTTTAGCCATGGTTCCTTCCACTTAATTCACCCTAAATCACTCCTATTTTATTCCATTTTATTTCTCCCTCCTAATTGAGATTAACTCATTAATCCCTAACTAAATGAGATAATTATTTTTCCCTCCAAATTGTTAGCAAAAATTACTATTCATTTGTTGACTTTTGGACATAAGACAAGCTTTATGTCTTGTCTTTCTCTTCTCATTTAATTCACTAAAAAAAAATAAATTAACACCAAACATCTCTTTTCCTCTCTTCTCTTTGGCCGGTTCTCTTCTCCCTCTTTCCCCTTAGAATTTTCATCATCTTCTCCCTTCCATTTCACTTCCCAATCACCACAAATTAGCAACAATCTTGGCTTAAGCTTGGAGCTTGGGTGAAGATCATTGAAGAGGAGCATTTGGGAGACTAAGCCTAGCATTCTTGGGTGTTTTCTTGCCAACTTCTTAGAAGAGGTAAACTCCCAAAACTCTCACCTTTTTCCAATTACTACACTATCAAGCATGGAAGTAGGAATTGGGTGGTTGATGGGTTCCTAGAACCTTGACTTGTGTGGATTGTGTCATTGTTTGATGCTAAGCTTCCTTAACTTGTAATTGTTGAACATGGTTGTTGAGTGGGCTCTTGGACTCCCACAAGCATGAGAATGTAATTCCTAGCATGATAATGATGCATTGTGTGTGATTATATGGGAAATGGTTAGTTGAAAGTTAGTGGAAAACCTCAAGGAAGAACCGAGAGGAAGAAGTGCAAAATGGGGGTTGATGTTGCTGTTTTTCTTTTAAAATTTCGTGGCTGTATTTTGGCTAGATTAAGGACTGAATTTGATGTTTAAATGTTGATTGTTAAGTTGTTATTTTCCCCCACAAAAAGCCCTTCAAGAGTTGTTTCAATAATGGTTGTCAAGTTGGAGGCAAAATCTGGAAATTTGAGGATATATGCTGTCCGAAATTCTTGGACTGTTGAATGCTAAAAGTTGATATAAAATTCTATCATTTTTGACCACCATTAGACTTAGGAAGGTTAATACTAGTTTAGGTCCGAATTTGAGGCCAATCGGAAGTGGTTTAGATGTGTTAAAGGTGGAGATAAGATAAGGAAGTGAAATTTACAGTTTTGAGCAAATGCGAATCAGTCCACTTTAGGCGCATAGAAAACTGCCTTCGCATTTGAATTTTTCATTGAATTTTGGTATGAACCTATCCTATATATGGAAGTATTAGTTTACCAAATTTGGTGATTTTTAACCAAGAATTTGTCACTCAAATGAAGCCTTGAATTCTGCCCTGCGAATCTGGGAAACAGAATTTTCAGAATTTTAAACCCCCTCTGTTTGAACTGCTTTAATTTCTTGCTCGAGTGTCGGAATTGAGTTCTGTTGATGGCATTTGAAACTTTTCACATAGTAATTTAAACTTTATAAATTTGAGAGGCCAATTCGTTTTCTGTAATTTTTGGTGAATCTTCAAAGTGGGCTGGTCGATCAACCTGTTTTGCCCTGTTTTGTTACTGTAGCCGTTTCTTTCTTGAAAATCTGGGCAAATTCCGTCCAGAATATTTACTGGGTGTCTTCTACAAAGTTTTAGAAATTTTCAAGAGGTTTCTAACGGTACCAAGTACGCAAAATTTGGACTTGTACAACTCCAGTTATGATTTTTCAAAGATTTCAGCTCAAATTAGGAAATTATCGAACTTGTTTTCCTTTGAGATAAATTTGGTCAGTGAACTAGGAAAACTTATTTCCATTCTCTTTTAACTATTTTAGGGCGTAAAACTTAGTAACTTTGACATGAAAATGGTTGACCCTCTTTCTTGATTTTCTTGCCAACTTAGTGTTTCACTTGATTCTCAAATCGGAGAATCTTGAACTTGACTTGACTCTAATTGAGACATTTTTAAAGACATTTATCAAATATTACCCTAGTGATTTGAATTAAAGTACTTGATCATTTCCCATGACTTGAAAATGTTATCTTTTAAATAAGGGTAGTGAGAAAACTACTAAACCTTGGTTGTATAATTAAGTAATTTATACTCATACTTGTCTCAGGTGATCGAGAAGATCCCGGAGAACTCGATTGATCATGCGTGCTTTTGCTTTAGGCTCTTGATTTCGGTGAGTGCCAAGTGCATATTAAGTGTTTAAATAAAATGTTTCTCGTACTTACTAGTTACTGAGGTTAGGGTGTACTTTATCGCCCTTGTCCTTTCTCTCATGTGCTTGCTTGCTTGATAAATGATAAGTGTTACTTGTGCATGTAAATGAAAGTGTTTCTCGTGAGCATTGAGCGACAGGGTACCACCCCTCCCGTCCCAATGCTATGACCGAGTATGTCGATTGGAGCTTTGTCTCATCGACCATAGTGGGGGGGACGCCCCAACCCATTGGCTAGCCTTGTAACTCGAGCCAGCAAGGGCTTGGTCGAGAAGCTTGGTGAACCGTGGGAAGTGTTATAGCTTGATCCAGAATTGGGGTCTTACTAGGCATACTTGATAAGTAATGCCATTTAAGTGTGTGTTTGGTTACAGATCCGAGAGGGTGAACTGTTGGTTGGAGGTTGTACCAAATGGAGATTCTATGGACTTTACCTTTGCTAAGTTGACGGAGAGTCAACATTTGGAATGGAATGGACTCAACTGCTTGACCGTGAAAATTGGCTCCTGAGAGCCCGTATCCCACCGCTTCGTATTTTCCCATATGAGCATTTCGCGATATTATATTCACTGTAGATAGAGAGGGCATATTCACTGTAGATAGAGAGGCTAGAAGAGGGTTCTCCGAACCCAGCTCCAAGACTCTTGTCTAATGTGAGCCCTCGAGTAGTGATTCCTTGGGAATTCGGTCTCCTGGTGAAAATTACAATAGTGCAAGTGATTGATTGATTTACACGCTTTTATATCTGAATTTATTAAAATTTCCTACTTGCTTGATTACGTGCTTGCATGCCTTTCCTTAGCCCTCACTGCGGCGTTAGCTCACCCCAGCTTTGTTTTCCAATGTGTCGTGGAGTGGGGATCAGGACCCAGGATTTAGTTACTGTAGGGGTTTCTATACTTCCATCTGGAATTGAAATGTATCATAAAGTTGTTGGACGATCTTATTTGAAGTTTATATAATTGTAATTTTGAAGTTTTACTCTCGTAAGTTAATTAGTATTTTGGTTGAATGCTAATAGGGTTTTAGGAATGAATTCTTGCAATTATATTGTGGATTTTGTAGTAAGTCCTGGCGAGAGTTGGACAGGCAACCCGCTGATACCCTTGGGTTCGCCCTTGGGAGAGGTGGGCTGTCACAGATGATGCTTTCAAAAATTTTGTGTCTTTATTTGCAAAAGTTCAAAATTTGCTAAACTTGAGTATTGTGAAAATTAGAAGTGACAATGGGACCGAATTTAAATATTGTAATTTTTCGGAGTTTTGTGATCACAATGGAATTTCTCATGAATTTTCTATAGCAAGAGTTCCACAACAAAATGGAGTTATTGAAAGAAAGAATAGAACTCTTCAAGAAGCCGCAAGAACCCTACTTAGTGAATGTGACATGCCAAAATATTTTTGGACCGAGGCGGTCAACACGGCATGTCATGTGATGAATAGAATTCTATTACGACCCATTTTGAATAAAACATCATATGAACTTCTTTTTGGCAAAAAGCCTATTGTTGGTTATTTTAGAGTATTTGGTTGTAAATGCTTCATTCTAAATTTTAAAGAGCATCTTGGTAAGTTTGATAAGAAAACGGATAAAGGCATTTTCTTGGAATATTATGAAAATAAACGTGGTTATAGAGTCTACAATAGAAGGACTCTTGTTATTGAAGAAGCCATACATGTTACATTTGATGAAACTAATGATGTTATTTCCCAAGATGTTTGTGAAGATGATGATGTAGGTGTACAAAAACCACTCAAGGAGCTATCCACTCATGAAAAGCAAAATGAGGAGATGAAGAATGACATAAAAAATGATACTCCTAAAGATTAAGATGAACAAGAAAAGAAAGAGGAAAGTGAAGAAACTCAAAAAGATCTCCCAAGAGCTTATAATAGGTGATCCAAAGGAGCTTATAATAGGTGATCCATCCAAAAGGGTAAAAACTCGATCTTATAAGAATGTTTTAGTAGATAATTTTGCATTGCTTTCTCATTTTGAGCCCAAGAATGTCAATGATGCACTCAAAGATGATAATTGGATTGTAGCCATGCAAGAAGAACTAAACCAATTTGAAAGAAATAAAGTATGGACTTTAGTAGAAAGACCATTAGATCATCCTGTGATTGGTAAAAAGTGGGTGTTTAGGAACAAATTAATGATAAAGGAGAAATAGTTAGAAACAATGTTAGACTAGTGGCAAAAGGTTATGCACAAGAAGAAGGGATAGACTTTGATGAAACTTTTGCTCCCGTAGCAAGATTAGAATCTATTCGTATGTTTCTTGCATTTGCATGCTTTAAAGGTTTTAAACTCTTTCAAATGGATGTTAAAAGTGCTTTTCTAAATGGCTTCATTGATCAAGATGTTTATGTTGATCAACCTCCCAGATTTGAGAATGAAAAGTTTCCAAATTATGTTTTCAAACTTTCAAAAGCTTTATATGGTTTAAAACAAGCACCAAGAGCATGGTGTGAACGTTTAAGCGGTTTCTTGGTGGAAAATGGTTTTAAAAGAGGTGATGTTGATACCACTCTTTTTACCAAAAACAACTTGCATGACTTATTAATTGTGCAAATTTACGTGGATGATATCATTTTCGGTGCTACTAATGAACACTTGTGCAAAGAATTCTCAAATGTCGTGTAAAAGGAATTCGAGATGAGCATGATGGGAGAAATGAATTTCTTCCTTGGACTTCAAGTGCATCAATGTCAAGATGGAACTTTTATCAATCAAACCAAGTATACAAAAGAGCTTCTCAAGAAATTTGGTATGGAAGATTCAAAACAAGTTGGTACTCCAATGTGCACTTCCACCAAACTTGACAAAGATGAAGAAGGGAACAAAGTTGATGAAAAGCATTATAGAGGTATGATTGGAAGTTTACTTTATTTAACTACTAGTAGACCCGATATCATGTTTGCTATTTGCTTATGTGCTAGATTTCAATCATGTCCAAAAGTATCTCATTTGCTAGCTGTAAAATGAATTTTCAGATATTTAAAGGGAACCATTAACTATGGCTTATGGTATCCTAAATGTTCTAACTTTGCTTTAATTGGTTTCTCGGATGCTGATTTTGCTGGTTGTAGAATAGATAGAAAGAGTACAAGTGGTACATGTCATTTTCTAGGTGAATGTTTAGTTTCTTGGTTTAGCAAAAAGCAAAATGCCATTTCCTTATCTACGGCGGAAGTTGAGTATATTGAAACCGGTGCGTACTGTGCTCAGTTAATTTGGATGAAGCATACACTATATGACTTTCATTTGAAATATGATTGTGTGCCTATGTTTTGTGATAACATTAGTGCTATAAATTTGACCAAAATCCCATCCAACATTCTAGGACAAAACATATAGATATTAAGCATCATTTTATTCGTAATCTTGTTCAAAGAGGAGAAATTTGTATTAATTATGTATGTTCAAAAGATCAAATCGCTGATATCTTCACAAAAACATTGCCCTTGGAGCAATTTATTTATTTGAGGAACAAATTGGGTATTTAAGAAAAATCTTTTTGAAATAACAGGGGATCGGACGTCCTACACTCTTCGGACGTCCGACAGCTCCTTATTTTTTATGTCAACTATTATCGGACGTCCTACATAAGGATCGAACGTCCGACAGTTTCAGAAAGTTTTTTTTTAACAAAACAGGCGATTGGACGTAGGTATCGGACGCAACCAAATGTTCGAACGTTCGACACTCTTGAAATTCTTCTTAAAACGGAGTTCGGACGGTCATTTTTATTTCACTCTTCTCCTTCCAACCGAGAACTGCTTCATCTTAATTCCTAAAAAGATCAAAATTTCATCTTTTACATGCCCAAATCTTCTCAAATTTCTTCAAAAACTGGTTGACAAACTTCATTTTCCGTCTTTAATCATCCACATTTTCCTTCTACTTCAAAATCGAGAAAACCCCCAATTCCTTTTAAAAACCCTAGGTTCCTAATCTCTCCTCTCTGAACTGATTCACGCTGTAAGTAGTCCTTAGAATAGTTGTTTGGCTTCGGAGTATCATCACCGCATCATACATTTACCTGCATTCACTCATAATGGTACGGACACGAGGAAGCTCATCATCTGGGAAAAGACCATCTGGAAGGACTGCTTCTGGACGAACTCAGACTTACAGGAGAAGAACCAGGGCTGCTACTAAAAGAACTAAACATCAGGAAACAGAGGAACCAGCAACCAATGTTCTTCCGACTTTCATCGATGCTGAAGCAGAGGCACGATTTCCCATAATCTGCAGGAAAGGGTTCATAACTCAGTGCTCTGTTTCACTTTCTGATTTTCGTTCCTACAAACTAGACTGGGTCCTTGAAAAATTTACTTTTCAAAAATGGAGTCATCTTCTCACTTTTTCTCATGTTATCTATCCTCCTATGGTGCATCAATTCTATGCTAACATTAGACAAGGTAGAACACTTTCTGTAGTTGTATCAAGGGTAAATGGCATTGATATCTCTTTTGATCCTAACATTATCAATGAAATTTTTAATACTTCCATTGAACCTAATTGCACTAGTAAAGTTGCAAATTTTTTCTCATATGAAGAACAACCAACTTCATACAATCATTTCAGTGGAACAAAACTTCTTTCATATTTTCAAACTCGTTTCCAAGTTCCAGCTGAAGCGGATTTAAATGAATTGACACCCTTACAACAAATTTTATGGGTTATGATTGGCAATCTTTTAATCCCCACCTCTGGCCATCGTACCACTGCTAACAAAATGGAGTTTTATCTTTTCTATTGTTTTATGGAAGATAAAAAGGTAGATTTTGAGTTTATCATGTGTCGTTTCATGAACAAAATCAAATCGGATAGTTGTAGAAAACTTCCATATGGAAAGTTCTTGATTTCTATTTTCAATCATTTTAACATTCCTTTGACTGGGACCCTATCTACTGAAAATCCAACTGTTTTTTCACCAAAGCGTATTTTGAAAAGAAAAACATTCGATTTGTTGGTGATGAGTGGGTGTATAAAGAAATTGCTTTGGAGACTCATACGAAAACAATTCATGATTCCCTTTCTTCTCCTTAAACACCAGTAACTCCTCGGTTTAAATGCCCACGTCTTGCTTTTTCAACTCCTATGACATCCCAGCCCTCATCCTCTACCTTTTCGGATCCAATCCTTAATCGTCTTCTAGAACTCAAACAAAGGCATGTTCTACTTGAGGAAGGTTTTCGAATGGTTATGAATCCGGCACAAAAAGAAGCCTTTCAAAAACTTAAGGAGGATCTTCTTCCTTCTCAAACTCAAGGGGCTCCTGACCACGAAGAAGAAGAACCAACTCCCACTCAAGCTGAAACAAAACACGCATATGTCACTAAAGAACAAGCTCTCACACGACCTGATCACATTGATCCTAGCCATGAAGACAATGCACAAGTTCAACAGATTGTTGAAGGTCTGATGAAAATGAGGGGCACATCTCAACCGACCACTACTCAAGACCCTGGCCCTTCTCAATTTCATACTCCGCCTCAAGAAATGGATACTGATACAGATGAGGAAAGTTCAGAGGGTTATCGACTAGTTCGCAGACGTCGTGGCTCATCTTGTCCGAAGTTCAAGTCATTTAGGCATCTAATAGGATCATCTCATTAGGCATCCTTTAGGCCACTATCATTTTATTCATATTTTCTCATTGGCTTCTTGTACTGTTTTTGTGAAGCCAAACCTTCCTCATTGGCCACGGTTGTTTTTGTTTGGCCCTAGCATGGTTGGCCTTAACTTCCAAACTTCTGTGTCTGCTTCTTTTTACTTAATCTTATGACTTATTCACTTTGTCCTTTATTGCTTACTCTCCTTTTTGCTTGATGACAAAAAGGGGAGAAATGCTATTGATAATGATGTTTAGTTATTTTATTTCGGTGTTTGATGATGTATGTTTAATGGGTTGATGAATGGGAATGGTTATATGGTTGAGTGCTTGGTTGATCAATGCTGTGGTACGCTGTGATGGATTTGATTAATTGGCTAATTAATGGTTAAGTGTTTGTAGATGGTTATTTTGAGTAAAGGTGGTTATTTTGGTGCTTACCAAAAAGTTGGTGCTTTAAGTAAAGGGGAGTTTCTGCATTTGGGGATGTGCGAGTAAGGGGGAGTAATTGGTTCTGCAAATTATGTGTTCTTACTGTGTTCTAGCTTTCTATTTTATTCAAATCATCAATTGGTTTGTCATCATCAAAAAGGGGAAGATTGTTGGCTATTTTGATGATTAACAGACCAATATGATAATCTTTACTAATCCCCTTTCGAGTAATAAGACAGGTTTTTCTCAAATATCTCATTGACATATGTTGGACGATACTGTCAGACGCAAGACATAGGTTCGGACGTCCGACATAGAGGTAATGTAAATGCCATTCCTCCTCCCAATAACCATATCGATCTGCTCCCAGCTCTCGCCAGACTCACTACAAACCCTCAAGCATATTATATAGATTTCAAATAATCCCAATTCAAGATCTCTAAAATAATAATAAATGCATCCGCCTCAAAGCCTTAATTGAGGTCCAACAATAAATGATAGTTAACTTACAAAGGTAAATCCTCAATAAAATCTAATAAAAAACTTATAACATCAATTTCAGCATAATAAATCTTTAATGTCAAGTTTAATATTCAGCTTATACAAAATTATGGAAATCCTACCCAAGTAACTAAATCCATCTACGCTTTTCCACCAAAACCCAAGCAATGAAAACAACCCAATGGAGCTTAACGTCAACAGAGGCTAAGGTGAGAAAACATGCAAGCACATAATCAAGTATGTAGGAAAGCCAATAAGTTCAGATATAAAAGTAAATCAATCATGCACTTGTACAATTGCATAATTTTCACCGTGAGATGTATTCTCAAGGAATCACTAATTCGAGGGCTCACGTAGTAGACAAAAGTCCTGAGGTTCTGGAGATCCCTCGAGCCTCTCCTCATTCTCAAGTGAATTTGCGCAAGCTGCTGATCCAATCTCATACGTGAAAAATACAAAAGTACCTGGGTAATGCAATGTGAGCCAATCTCCACCTGCAATTTCCAAGCAAGCTTGAGTCCATTCCATCTCCCAAACGCGACCCTCCGTCAACTTAACACGATAAAGTCCCAGAAACTCCACTTTATTACCTCCGGCCCAACACCACCCCTCTCGTCCAAACCAAACAGTAAATTTAAAAGGTAAAGTTACTGCCGAAGCAATCAGGCAAGACCTCTCCAATAGGTCAAGCTCAAAGAACAATACCTAAGGTTCACTAAGCTTCCACCAAGCCCTTGTTGGCTCGGGTCCCAAGGATCCCAATAGGTTTTAAGGCCCCATTTAACACTTTTAAGTCGATGGATTATTCCAATCGACATTCATTTCCAAGTCAAGTAACAACAGTCCAATCAAGTAATGGTCATGTACATGCGTAAGTCAAGTAAAGAGAACGAGCGATAAAGTACACTCTCACAACAGCTTTATATTCAAATAAACAAGTCATAATACAACAAGTCATGCACTTGACACTCACCAAGTCACGTAGTCTAAGGCAAAAGCACGCAAGATCAATTGAGGTTTTCGGATCTTCCCGATCACCGAGACAAATAGGAGTATTTTCATTCAAACACTTGATTAATATTCGATAAATGTCTTTAAAAAAATGTCTCAATGAGACTCAAGTCAAGTTCAAGATTTCTTAATTTGAAAATCAAGTAAGACACTAAGTTAACGAAAATCAAGAAAATGGGTCACCATTTCCATATCAAAGTTTCCAAGTTTACGCCTTTATAATAATTAAAAGAGAGTGGAAATAGGTTTCCTAATTCACCCACCAAATTTATCTCATAAGAAAGTAAGTTCAATAATTTCCTAATTTGAGCTGAAATCTTTGAAAAATCATAACTCAAGTTATACAAGTCGAATTTGCTCATTTGGTACCGTTGGAAACCCTTTGAAAGCTCTAAAACTTTTCAGAAGACATCAAATTAAAATTATGGACGAAATTAACCCAGATTTTCGTTGAACATTCTGCTACAGTAAAATGACAGGGTTCGTCAGGCTGGCCATCCAGCACACTTTGAAAATTCGCCAAAAATTACAGAAAATTAGTTAACCTCTGAAATTCACACACAATATATTACTACATAAGGAGTTTCAACAGCCACTGATGGAACTCAATTCCAACATCCGAGCGTGAAATGACAATAGTGCAAACATGGGCAGTTCAAAATTCTGCATTTTCTGGAAACGTGAAGATACAGGGCAGATTTCCAGGCTACATTTGAGTGACGAATTCTACTCCAAAAATCACCAAATTTGGTACACTAATACTTCCATATATAGGTTAGGTTCGTACCAAAATTCAACTAAAGATTCCCTCAGGAAGATGGTTTTCTAATCACCCAAAGTGGACTTAACAACCTTGATTCATTCCTGCAGATTTCTCTTCCTTTCTTCCCATTGCTTTTAACACATCTAAATCACCACCAATTGACCCCATTTTCGAACCTATACTAGTATTAACCTTCCTAAGCCTAATGATGATCAAAAATGGTACAAGTTTAGCTCAAAATTTAGCACTAAAATAGCCTCAAAAATCGGACAGCATGCCCTCTTGATTTTCCAGTTTTCCCTTATTTCATTTAACCATCAACTTTGCTTAATCCTTGAAGGAGTTTGTATGGGCAATTTAACAGCTTAACCACCAACATTTAAACATCAAATTCAGCCCTTAAGCTATCCAAAAATCCAGCCACGAAATTAAGCCAAAAATCAGAAAATTTCGCCCCCAAATTTTTCTCCTTCAAACCGGTTCTTCCTTGAGGTTTTCTTCCAACTTTTAGCAACCAAAATCAAACATAATGCATATATATAACACCATTTAACCAACTCATGAACAAATACACATATATAGTGGGAATTCCAAGAGCCCACAAATTCTCCATAATCATCAAATTGCACCATAATAAGCTTAGCACTTCAAACAACATAATCATCATCCATTCAAGGTTCTAAGAACCTATCAACCACCCAAATCCTAACTTTTCATGCTTGGAATTCAAAGAAATTGGACAAGAAGGAAGTTGATAGGATTATACCTCTCTTAGGTTTGCAAGACTTCAAGAACAAAGTGCAAGATGAAGCCCACAATGTCCTCTTCCTTAAGCTCTTCACCAAGCTCAAGTTCAAGCAAGGATTAATGGAGGTTGTGGGTGAGTTTTGGATGAGATTTTAGGGAAGAAAATTGCTGAAATTTTTAAGGGAAGAAGGGGAAGGGGTTGGTGAGTGAGGAAGAGAGATGAGAATTTTAAGCCAATTTTCCTTATGCATTTAATGAGAAGAGAAAGACAAGACTTGAGGCTTGTCTTAACCTCAAAAGTCAAACATGGAATAGTTATCTTAATTAGCAATTTGGAGGGAGAATTAATTGCCTCATTTATCTTGAGATAAAGGGGCAATTTCGGGTAGGAGGGGGAAAAAAGAAAAGGAAAATTTTAAGGAAACTAGGAGGAATTAGTTGAAAGGAATAATAATTGGGTTGAAATTCTAAGTTTAATGAAGTTAATCCAAATCTTAATCAGGGTCTCGAAATTCTAACTAATCACTCATTTTTATTCACTTCTAGTCACCAAATTACATTTCTAACCTACGAGTGATCATCCTTACGATTCTGAGCCACATCACTCACTGCCCGAATTTCTACCTCGAAAAACGTGTTTTCTTTATTTTCTGTATAATTGCTACAAAAAGGGCAAATTTTATAATAAGATGAAGGGAATATTGAAAATCTACTTGAAATATTAATATAGGGCTTAAAATAAGTTTTTCTCAAAATGAAATGAATTAAACATATAAATAAATAAATAAATTGAATTTTCATTTAAATTTTCTAAAATTCGTTTAAATGTAATTTTGAAATAATTAAATAAATTAATAATGATAATAACATTATTTGAAAATATTAAATTATAATAATATCAGAATAAATTTTTGAGGCTGTTACACAATGGAAGAAGGGAAAGTCACTGGTTTTGTCGGACGATACTTTCGGATGTCCGACAGTTTATGACAAAGTTTCGGACGATGGTTTCGAGCGAAGACTCAAGCTTCGAACGTCCGACAGATTCAGAGGGTGAACAAATTAGCTACTGGTTCTGTCGGACGGTGAAATCTTTGGTTCGGACGTCCGACAGTTTACATATCAGGATCTCAGCAAACTGTCAGACGATGGCTTCGGATGCAGAATTGAGTGTCGGACGTCCGACACACCCAACGGCTATTTTTTCCTGCATTTAATTCAAGACCGTTAGAGAAGTTTGGGCAGTTATCTTTGCACTCTATAAATACCTTAAAGGCTGGATATGTTAAGAACTTTTTGCAACTTTTACTTACAAGCCTTCAAGAGCAATTCTAGCAAGAATTTGTGTCTTTCTTACTTCTTGTAGTGTAAGTGTGTGTGCAAACAAGCATTGCTTTTCAATTGTGAGAGAAGACTCAAGTGTGTAGCATTGTGAGGGTTAGCAAGGCTGTTGTAAAACCTTTTGGCTTGATTAGGAAGAGATTGATGCAAGCAAGTGGTGATCCTTCCATATACAACTTGGTGTAACTTCATCAAATTGAAGTAGCAATTGAAATTGAGGTATTGGATTTCAAGTTGGGTGCAACTTGGTAGTCCATTTGAATTCATCTCTTTATTTTTCATTTGTGTTCTTCTTGTGATTATTTACTTGGTGTGATCCTTTTATCTCGAGTTAAAAAGTTTGTGTCACCAAGAAAACTTGATCCATTCAAATTGTGCGATTATCCTCGTTCATTAAGTTTTAATTTTCCATCAACCTAATTCACCCCCCTCTTAGGTTGCTTTCGGGACCTACAGTTGTGTTTCTCAATTTACTTCCAAAGGTATAAATTTACCGATTGCACAGTTAATCCCCTTGCGTGTATTATGATCCTTGTCATTTTGTCAACTTTTTGGGTGTGGTTGTTTCTCAAGTGATTACGTGCCATAGCACTAATCATTGATTCATTGTAAATTTTACGTTACGTAGATTATAAATTGTAACTAATATCAGTTATCGGTAACCACAAAGTTAAGATATAGATATGTATATACAGGGGATCAAATGAGTTTGAATTTGAATTGCAAATTACACTATTAAAGAATGTAAATTGTAAATTGTAATACGCATTGAATACAAAATTGCGATAAAAACCAAATTACAATAAACAAACTGTAGACAATTTGAATAGACTAACTGCGTCATGCCAATTTGATAATAATACAGTTTTGTACCGTTTTAGATTTCAATTTGGTAATTTGATTTACCAAATTAGTTTACAAAATTATATATTACATAGGTATACAATATATAATATGAATATATTATATAGATAAAAGGCTAATAGGCTATTGATAATAGATAGTAATTAAAGCATTGCGCATCGCATAATTCGTTTACGGTTAGTGATTAAGTGACACATAACCTATCATTATTTACAATATACTATCTTAGCATTTGTGATATGATTATATTAACACAAATATATACTAGTAAATATTTATAACACTTATCACTTTATATATAAGTAGAATTAGATGATAAGGTGCAACATATTGGTATATTTGTTTCTACCATTAAAAGCAATCAGGTCATTCTAGAATACTTAAGCATTTACGTTATGTAAGAAATGAGAACAAAAATAAGTATAATGCACTATGCATTAAAATTACTTAATTTGTTTATTGTAGGTGATTAAGTGACATATCACTAATCACTGTCTACAATATAGTATTTTATAATTAAAAATACAACTGTATTAATTTGTTTGTTGGTGTAATAATTCATTTTTACTTATGTTTTGTAACAAATTTGTTCAACAAATTTTACTTAAGTTTTGTTCACTCTTAAAAGATCTACGTCAATTAATACGCTTACTATTACTACATGAGCTAGAGGTCATATCACTGTCACCTCTGTCAGCTTCAGAAGCATTCAGCTTATGATGTTAAATCAATCACACACTCAATCTTCGAAACCTAGGACTTGCAAATGAAGTGACTGCACATAAAGAATTCGAAACCTCGAAGAAATGCTGGTAGGCAGGATCATTCCCCACATTCAGACAAACACGTTTACTATTTAATCAGGGACACTTATAACTTCTATTATCAACTCCTATATAAACCTCCTTCTGTTCCATAATTACAAATAAATAAAATTCAGTTGGGTGCTCCATTGTAAAAGATAGGTTCATACACTACAGTGTTGCGATGTTCCAAACTCCCCAATCATTTGTTGTTTCATAGACCAATGTCTCTAAATTAAGATTTTGGCAGCCATGATTTTTCTAACTGTATTGATTTAGTATTTGAGTTGTCAAACTATACCTAATGAAACATTGTGGTCTAAAGAGCAATATTTTTGTTTTGCAGGTCATTGAGAATGCCAGGAATTCGCGATCACTGGGACTGCCGTGGTTTGCAATATCCGAAACTAAGGACCAGGTGGCTCCTTCGTAATCCACCTAAGTCCTACGACTCCATCATCAATACAGACCGTCTTAAGTACTGCAATGAACTCCTTGCGGAGTTCGAAATGCGATTAGAAGAGGCTGATTTCTCTGAGGAGGAATTGGAGGCTCTACACAGTCGGCGTCCACGCAGTTATGCTAGGGATATGACGCGCACTTCATTGTTGCAACTCGAACGAGCTGTAGACCGTATAAGGGCTGAAAATAACCACATGGCCTGCCGAGTTTGGCGCTATGGAATACTAGTTTTAAGGTACTGCCTGATCCTCTTGTTAAGAGTAAGCCTAACATTGCTCCTTTTCCTAGCAGATTGAAGAAGCCAAAGAAACGTAACAAGGAGAAGGAGATCTTGGAGATGTTCAGAAAAGTGGCAATTAGTATTCCTCTATTGGACGCAACAAAGCAAGTGCTAAGATATGCTAAGTTTTTGAAGAATTTATGTGTCAATAGAAAGAAGTTAAAAGGGGATGAGAGAGTAGTGGTAGGGGAGAACGTGTCTGCAGTGCTACAAAGAAAACTCCTACCTAAATGTGGTGATCTAGGTATGTTCATCATCCCCTGTAAAATTAGAAATTCTAGAGCTAGAGGTGCCATACTAGATTTAGGGGTTTCTGTTAATGTGATGTCTAAATCTATATTTGATTCCCTAAACCTAGACCCATTAAAGGAAACAGGAGTGATAATTCAATTTGCTGATCGTACAAATATTTATCCTGATGGGTTAATTGAGGATGTTTTGGTTTAAGTTGAATGATTACTTTTTCCTACTGATTTTTATGCTCTTGATATGGGTGATAAGAATTCTCTAAATCCATCACCTATTTTGTTAGGAAGATCATTTATGAGTACTGTCCAAACTAAGATTGATGTTAATAAGGGTACACTCACGATGAAATTTGATAGAGAAATCGTCTATTTTAATATTTTTTATACAAAGAAACACCCCATTGAGTCTCGTTCTATGTTTGCTACCAATGTAACTAACCCTATTATGCAAGAGGCATATGAGTTGAATGACAGGGAGAATCTAGAAGTTGTGGTGACCAAGTATCATGAGCAAATAAGTGTAGAATGCAAACCATTATGCGCCCACTTGAGGTCATTCCCGAGACAAAAGAGCAACACAGTTTGTCAGTTTAAGATTACTCCATCTATGAAAGCTATCAGCAGCATATGGAGCAAGCCATGAAAAGAATTGAAAATTGTCATCCTCCTTAGGCAAATGATGCTTTATGTCTAGCCAAAGATATTAAACAAAGGCGCTGTTTGGGAGGCAATTCAAGGATCTATTACTTTAGTTATTTTGTGTTCTTTATGTTTTTGTTAAATAAGTACGTGCACTTGAATGATTAAATTCTCTTGGGATAGGTAGCAATCAGTTAGGTGTACCCACTCCAATCAGGTACGCCTAAGGAATGTAATTTTCGTCTGCGGTCAGAAGACTTTCCACTAGTTAGGCGTGCTCACACCAGGTGGTCACGCCTAATGTTTTAAATTTCATCAGTTTGACATAAGATTTGGCACTAGGTAGGCGTACCCACGTCTTATGGTCACGCCTAAGGAATTCAATTGTCGACGGATGGTCAAAAGATTCGAGGGTAGTTAGGCATGCCACACCTAATGCGGTGATAAGAAAAACAAAAAAAACAAAGAAAAAAAAATGAGAGAAGTGTCAGAAACTCTTCTCCACCCTTCTTTTTCTTTTTCTTTCTTTTGTCCTTTCGTTCTTCTTTTCTCCTTCTTTCTGGTCAAGTCGTAGCAACCACCACGACCCGCAGCAAGTCAAGCCGCAGCCCCCCGCCGCCGCTGCTGATCGCGCTGATCAAGCCCATGTCGCCACTACTCGAGTCAATCTGCCGTCATCTGCTACGTTGCCGATCCTCGCGCTACCTATCATCACACACCACTCAAGCCGCAACTCCAGGTCACACATCCGAAGTCTTCTCCAGTCATGCCATGATATCACTCCCGAGTTCGTGCATCCACAGAAGTCTCCACAACCTCAAGCCGCCACTCATTCCTCTGCCCATTCCACTTCACCTGTCTAGCCATGTGTGTATTGTTCTAGCCGCCACCTTCGCCAATTCAGCCAAAGCCACATCTTCCAACCAAGTCAACGCCGATCTCACGACACATGCCCTGTTAGCCATTGAACCGCGCCTATTCGTAGCTGCTGCCTCGGTCAATCCCTCTGCAATTGCTAGCCTCTCCAGCCATGCGCCTCTTTCGCCAGCTTCAGAAACAAAAATATTGCCCCCGAGTCATAGTCGATTGGTACCTTCCTCAGTGATTTAGGGAAGTTTTATTGTCCCCTTTTGCTTCTTTTTCCTGTTATTTATTTGTTACATTAGGGACAATGTAAGATTTAGGTGTGGGGGAAGGTTAGCTATGCTTTTAGATGTTGTTTTGCATTTTCTTTTTCTTGTTAGTTCTTTGTTTTAAACAATGATGAATGCAATCGAGATATGGGTGTAAGTAGTGAGTTCAAGCCAATTAGGTTTTCTACTTTTCTTGATGATGGATTTAATTGACAAATATGTTGGATTTGGCATCAATTCTTTACTACTTGTGAGATTTTTGGGCTTGATTGTGAGCAATTTTTCTAAATTTGCTCTATGTTTTGTTTGTTACGTGGTATTTCATATGGTTTGGTCATTCTACAACTTGCTCTATTATGCATGTCGAAACCACATGTAAATGAATTTGGTGCATTAAGATGACAATGGCACCTAGGATTAACCATTTTTGACTTTTCCAAAAAAACCCCGCCTTTATTTTATTTACCATTAGTGAGCCAATTTGAGTCTTTTACCCCCTTTTTTGTGTTTGATACCCCAATAAAACCTCTGTTTAGACTTTCTTTTTGCATCCTTATGTTAGAGAAATACTTGAATTTCATTGAATGAAAATTTGGTGTATTATTTACAAGGCAATGAATGAGAAAAGCAAGTGTAGCAAGTTAAGGTGCTTTCTGAGATGTTTGTTTCAGTTTCAAAAAATAAAAAAACAAACAAACAAACAAACAAACAAAAAACAAAAAAGAGAAAAATGAAAAAAAAAACAATTGATGAAAAAAATGGAAAAGAAGGAAAAAAAAGTGTCACAACGTGCTTTCGTACATACATCTTGAATTGTAATTATGAGAAGTACCAATAGTTGTTTTCAATGTGTTCCTCACTCTTATCCTTAGGGACCACTCGTGGAGGTCCTTCAACCTCTCTCTCGCTCCTTAGAGTCATAGCACTGACATTTTTTGAGCTAACTTCTGGCTGAGATGGCAGCTTTCCATTCACTTGAGACTCCAAACAGTTGACTGCTGTTGCCAGTTGACTTATTTGAGTCTCCAAATTTTTTATGTCAGACCTTGTTTCTTGCTGAAATTGAGCAATGCTCTGCTGAAATTGGGCAGTGCTCTACTGAAATTAAGCAGTACTTGTGGCCAAACTCTTGACAAAATCTTCCAAGAAACTCCCTCCACTAGAAGATGAGGGTTGAGAATTTTGTTAGTATAGAGGTTGAAACCCTTGCTGTCTATTTTGCCCAAAAGTTTGCTGTCGGTTTCCTCAATAATTAAAATTTGGATGATCCCTCCAACCCGGATTGTAAGTGTTGGAGTATGGATCATACTGCCTCCTAAGCACGAGCACGTTACCAGTCATGTTATCTTGTTCAGAACTCTCCTCTTGCAACATTGGGCACACGTCAATAGTGTGTCCAACATTGGTACAGATTTCACATACTTTGGCTTGTTGTACATTTCCTATAGCTAACTGTCGAATAAAAGAGGTTAGTTTAGATAATTGTTGTTGGATAGACAAAGTTTCTACCTCATTTACTCGATGAATTGGAAGGTTATCCCTAAAGCCAAATTGCTGTGAGTTCTCCGCCATCTTCTCAATTAACTCCCATGCCTCTTCAGGGGTTTTGTTCACTAGTGCCCCACCACTCGCAACATTAATTAAGCTCCTGTCAGACAAGCAAATACTCTCGTAAAAATACTGAATTAACAATTTCTAGCTTATCTGATGTTGTGGGCATTTGGTGCAAAGCTTGTTGAATCTTTCCTAATAGTCATATAAGTTCTCTCCCGATTGCTGTCTAATGTCGCAGATTGCTTTCCTCAAGCTTGCAGCTCAGGAGGCAGGAAAGTACTTCTCCCAGAACTTTTTCTTCAGTTACACCCATGTAGTGATACTACTTGCTGGCAAGTAGTATAACCAATCTTTTGCTGAGACCTTGAGAGAAAATAGGAAAGCTCGTAATTTGATTTGCTCCTCTGTTACCCCGGGAGACTTCATACTTGAGCATACTACATCAAACTCTTATAGGTGCTTATGGGGTTCTTCACCTGAAAGGGCATGGAAAGAAGGTAGAAGATGAATTAGTCCAGATTTAAGCTCAAAGGAAGTGTTCTCATTCAAATTAGAAAAAGTAATGAAAAGTGGCTGTTGAGTTAAATCTGTAGCAGCCAACTTTCTCATGTCCTATTTCGGGCCATAACAATCTTTTCTTCCTCAGAGTCACTTGAAAAATCATAAAAATAATCCTCTGGAGATGTAACCAGCGATTGTTACTCTTTTTGTTCTCTAGTTTTCTTTTTCAGTTTACGTGCAGTCTTCTTTATCTCGAAAATATAGATCCAATCACCTGTACGAGAAGAACGAGACATAAACTAGAAAATAGACCCAAAAAAAAACCAAGCAAAAACAAAATACAATAAAATAAAATAAAATAAATAAATGTACTAAAAAAGAAACAAACAGTTCAGGCATCAATCCCCGGCAACGGCGCCAAAAATTGACAGGTGTCGAGCCTGTGCAATAATAAATACCTACTCTAGAAAATATGAATTTTGTGTACAGTGGTGAGTAGGATTGTTTCTACAGGGATTGGGGAAAATTCATTTCTTTTCAAGTAAGAAATATGGGGGGATTTGTGCAAATGAAAATATGACTAATTAACTAAATAATAAAACAATTCACTAAAATAGTAGGGATGAAATTAATGATAAGCAAACTCTAGCCAAAGATCCAACTTCTCAGACACAGTCCATAGATCCGATCATCGATGCAAAGATAATTCATTCAATTCATTAATAGGTTGGTTATAGCCGTCGGATAAGCTCTTTAACGACCAACTTTTTCTTAGATTTTAGATAGTTAAAGTACACCCGTTAACTATCCTTAATTAAGAAATAACCCTACGTACGCCTATAGGATTCAATTCCCCAATTGCACTAATAACTAGAAAAGCCCAAATCCTAACCAACAAACATGCTACCAGGATTTGTTCATATTAGATTGTACGTTCCTCTAACATGTGTTAACGTTAGTTGCCACTAATATTAATTACTAAACAATTACGGATTTAGCAAATTAATTGGCAATAAACTATTAAGTCAATTCGAATGTCGAGCTCTTAATATCCAATTAACAAAATAATCATAATACCATAAAATGAAGAACGCACAAATACCAAGAATTAACGAACAAAGGATAAATCAGTTAGATCTCACAAATATTTTGGACTGTGCTGTCGAGTTAATCTTTGACTAGACAAGGAATTTAGCCACGCATCGTTAAGACAATTCCACACGAGACTGCAAGGGAAAGACGATAGGCCATCATCTTGTTTTTCTTAATCGAAAAATAACGAAGGAAGTAAAATGAAGACAAGGCTATTGATCTCTTGTTCTTTCTTCCGTCCAAAGTCTCATGCGAAAAAGCTTCGGGAATAATTTTACAAAACTACTAATCATAGAGCATCAGACTTCGCAGGGCCAAACCTATCAATTAAAAAAAAAACTAACCTACAGCAACTAGAAGACTTCCCTTAATTCCCGTCTGCTATGGAAAAGGAAGACTCCAAATACTAATCAAATAGGAAAACTCTAAAAAGAGTCAAACTCACAATTTCCTAATAACAAATATCAAAGTAGTTTCCTAATAAAATCAACTGCTAAATAGCCAACGAAAATAATCATTCCAGCACAATCTCGGATCTAGAATCCTTGAGTCTTTGGAAACTACCTGCGCGCTTGAAATCCCAACAACCCGGACTTGGACGTCTGGCTTAGGTGCGCTCACGCCTAACTGTCAAAAAGTCTTCTGGAAAAACAGATTTTTAACATCCTTTCCACCAATTTCTGCAATTAATCACCAAATACAAAAACTCAGTAGGACCCACCAAATAGTGTAATTTTTAGTCCAAGCAATTAGGAAATATTAGCACAATTAACAACTAAAATACACCCTATCAATTCTCCTTACCTCCCGACTTTATTATTGTCTCTTAAATTTAAATGCCTTTGCAACGCCTTTTCAACTATATCATTCTCCGGGGTATCAATCAACTTCTCATTAATTCTTTGTTCACGGAGAATTAAAGATTCATACAAATCTTCAATACCCAAACTCTCCAAATCTTCCGTCTCTTGAATCAGAACTACCACATGATCAAATTTCGTGGGCAAAGTACAAAGAACTTTCTCAACAAATGCTTTGATAGGAAGTTTATACAGATTAAGTGCCATTTCATTTTTAATATCTAACAAACGAGAACAATAAGATTCGATAGATTTCGATTTCTTCATCGTCATAAGTTCAAATTTCCTTTTTAACATCATCGAATTATTCTATTGAATCCTATCAATGCCTTTGTACATTTTTTCCAAAATGTCCTAATCCTCATTTGCCATGTTAGCCATAGAAATTTTTCAAAAAATTGACATATCAACTACCTGATGAATCTATGATAACGCCAAACTATCGCTCACCTTCTCATATTCACCATATCCTGAGCAAGTGGAGTTTCAATATATCAACACAATCTACATGTCTTGAGATGTGTTTCCGTCTATTTTTATCAAAAATTGAATTATGCCCTTGTTTTCAATTTTTTAACAGAACAATAATGTTGGGGTTAGGATTTGCCATAACTCAATCTACCGTAGTTCTGGTACTACTCTAATGGATCTAAAATAATAACAAGTATAAACCCACAAGAACAATCAAGAGAAAACGATTAAAGAGACACAGAAAATTTCTTATTAATCTCTATCTAGAGGCTGCTTATGCACTTACTTGTGTAAATTCGAAATTTTCTAAATTTCTGACCGAATTCAAATTGAATTCAGAATTTCGAATTCGGAAAAAATGAAAACGTAATTGATGATCGGAACTTCCGATTTCAAAAGTGGCAAATTTGGTTTGAATTCAGAAATGGATTTTTTGAAATCAAAATCAATATTCTGATTTCGATTTTGAATTCGAATATTATATAATATACATATATATAAAATATAAAATATAAAATATAAGATATATATTATTTTATTACATAATAATATTATGTTAATCTTATAAATATATTATATAAATATATGTTAATTGATTAACCCATGTAATAATTTTAGTTTAGTATATTATTATGTTTAATTAACTTAAAATATAAAAATTAAAATTAGAAATAGAAAATTGAATTCGGTGAATTCGATTATTTACTAAATTCTGAATTCATTTTGGAATGAATTTGGAAATCAAAATCGAAATCGAAATCGGTTAGATTCTACAAGTTAATTTTTTCAAAAAATTTCGATTTCAAACTTTCGATTTACCGATTTCGATTCCGATTCACACCTCTACTTACAAGAATCAATGAGAATTAAATGTTACAATATACACACACGACCGAAGGCTGGAAGGCTTATATATCAAAGGCTTGTGTGTCTATTTCCCAAGCCAAGTAGTATTAGTACTACTAGAAAACTAAATGACGTGGTCTAGGTTTTTAAGTTAAATTCTCCCAATTATCAATTAATTTTAACCTTTTTACCCCGATTTTTTACAAGTTTACGGATCGTGTATTGAGTATAGTGATCATTAGGGGTCAATCCCACAGGGACTTGGTTAAGTACTACGACTTTTTGGAGAAAATAGTAGATAAGTGCGATTTATGAAATGTCAGGCGGTACAACCGTCCCTACAAAAAGCAATTAAAACCAGCCAGTTAAGGTGGTAGAACCAACCCTAATTGGTGGTAAATGAAAATAAAGAGAAAGGAAATGTAATAGGAGAAGGCGGACTTAGCCGACCTAAGGTATGAGGATTAAGCAATTAGAACCGACCGTTAAGTGTCGATGACATCCAATTGGCGGCATAAAATAAACAAATTAGAGTAGTTAATGTAACGTAAGAAGCTCCTAAGGATTTGAATCCCTTGTTAGGTTAAAGATGTGCTCATTTAGTTAAGTTAGATTATAAACTTTGTGACTTGTCAAGGAAGTAACCCCACTTTCATTTGTAGATTGCTTTCACAATAAACAAACATACTCATATTAAACCTTCATCTATTGACACGGTGAATTAGCTTAATATAAGTTCATGAAGCACAATGAGTTACAAGTATGATTCCTCATAAATGCATCTCTTACTAACGTGAACATGCAATCTAGGGATTCATGTATTTTAAACTACATATGCAAGACATATTTCATGCACTAACATATGCTTGAATAATTCACAATTGATGATCAAGCAACCATGAATATAAAGAGCAAATACATGAACTAACAACTCACTAATTAATCTTGACTTAATTTAAGCGAACACAATCCAATCCCTTACAAGTTCATCTTACCCCTAGGATTAAGAAGTTTAGCTACTCACGTTATTTAAACACACAAAACTTGCATAAGAAGTCATGGTAGAACTTAAAGAAATAAAGAGTAAAAGGTGAAGGAACTTCTCTAATTGATGAAACAAGCTCTTTATTCTTCACTTTTGCAATCTTTAGAGTTCACTTACTAGCTCAAAAGGATTTCTCCTTCTTAAATGGACCTCTCAACTTGATTCTAAAACTAATTCTCTATAAGAACTAGTTAGTTTCTCTTCTCTACTTTCTCCCTTTTTTCCTCTCCTCTATATCTTTTCCTTGATGGAACATATGGGGTATTTATAGAGGATTGAGGATGGAAAAGATTACAAATGAAAAGACCTAAAGTTAATTCTTGATTCTTCAAATCCAAGTTGCACAGCTATCAGCCGAAATTTTCTAAAAATTGAGATGGAAGTGAGTTGGAAAAATTCGAGAAATCGGCTGCAAGTTGTGGAGGTCATTATCAGGGATCCGCGAGCCTCAGGGATCCACGAGGCATAGCTCACTGATCACCTCGCGGATCCAGTTCCCCTGCTTCTGCTGAGAGAGATTTGTGAGCTGTTTATTTATTCCAACTATCACTTCGCGTTTTGGGTCGCGGATCAGCTACAAAATCACAAAATCTGAATTTTTCGTCGTGAAATTGAAGCATTAAAATTTTCAACTTTTGACCGCTTCATTCCTTGATAATTGAATTGTATTATGATCATCTCAATTTAGAACTTCATCAACTTCAAATACTTTAATTTTCCAACTTCCCTTCCAAGGTTCATTTTCTTCAATAAAAACATTCAATCGTGTATTATATTGCCAAAAAGCATTTTCTATTTAAAATTCACACTTGAATGCATATTAATCAAAAAGAGCTTAATTCCATTATTTTTTTTCATAATACAAATACATAAAAATAGATAAATAAAAAACACTAAACTAGAAAAAATATTTACTTATCACTAAATCCCCACGTGCCACCATTAAACTAACTCCTAGTACTACTATTAAAAGGAAACTAATCTCTACGTGGCTTAAATAAAGAAAGCCACAAATGCTTGGTTTATTTTTTTTCCTACACACACTTGTGTATTGTTATATTATTTTTGTTATAGCTAGTTTCCGATAGTACTAGATGAAGAGAATACACTTGAAAAGCTACTAGTTCAACTTGGGCTCCCGAGTCCCGACCAAGGGAGTTGGCCATGGGGTACAAATGACACTTCAAGACTTAAAAGAGACCATAGTTGTCATTTTTGCTTAATGAGGTTCTGATTATGACAATTTAAAAACATATGTCTCGAAGAATAAACAAGGAAACATATCAAAATAGAAACTTGGAACTTCAATTTGTCAAATTAGGATCACTTCCTCATCGACAATGACTAGCAACAATGTTCCGATTGACAAAAAATGTACTGATTGACATGTCTACATAACTAGTCAAGAATTTGTTGCCATATTTTTAACCAAATTCTTCAACCTATTAGTGTTAATCCATTTTTACAGTGGAAATACAAATACAATGAGAGTATCCTGTGGACATAGTGGAGGAAGTCTCCTAACCACTCAGTAGGTTTTTAAGAGTCTAGTGACAAAAGACTTTGAAACTATAGCTTAAGCACTCTGCCCCTACAACAACCAATAAAAAAAATGCTTATGCACTTTTGAGACCGACCCTCCAAAAACCCAAAATAAATATTAAGTCAACTCTGGTTCCTAGGATTCTCTATTCTCTGATCCAAAATCTCTACCCAAATAACCAACCGAGTCATGTCAACAAGTTATAGCTAGTGAACATGAGTGCGAAGCAATCAGCAATACCTCACACTGGCTCTTCATGCTTATTACAGATGTTAGATCTGCAGGTAGGTGATCCGCATCTGGAACTGTCGCAGCAACTCAATCATCACCTTTAAAACTATCCACTGTGGTGCCATGTTGAGTTGGTGAAGTTCAAAACTGCACCTGCTTGCTTCGTATAGTTAGACCGAGCCAGTACCTGCTTGCTATACGTGATATCTGATGTAATGCTGAGAAGAAAGAGGAAGAGGAAAAGGCTGGACTATTTCCCCAAAATAGTCTCTGATGCCTAAGTCAATTTCGAAAAGAGAATTACAGAATGGAGAAGAATGCTTGATGGAAAGAGAGGTCATCATCTCCACTTCATGTAATGTTCTATATCTTTATATTGTTTGGTTCTTCTTGACGCATCACATTGAGAGCTTAGAACTTGTAGTCTTTACGGACAGGTGTTGATTGGTGAGACCTTAGACTGGCCACATCAGTTTGATGATTTGGTTTCTTCTTACATGCTGTTCTCCAAGTGTCCTTCCTGTTTCGACATTTGCTTTGATAGCAATGACACTTGTCTTGACAAGTGCCCTTTTAAGGAGTTGTCCACCTGTTCATTAATCTTCCCTCTTCACTAGCCCCCTCAGGTTGAGGTTTTGCTCTAAAGATCTAGACCTGATTTTTAAGAACTTGTTCCGCATTGAATGGCCAATCAAATCAACTTGATTTTTAAGAGCTCCTTTTCGGTTTCTTCACTGTACATGTTTTCCTTATTAGTTCTTTCCATCTCTTCATGTTCCAAACAGTTTCCCTTCATTTTCTTCAGACTTTTTTGATTGTTGTTCCTTTCGAGCCCTTTTATTCGGTGGGGGTTTACACTTCTTGTTTCCCCAAGTCAGTAAGTTTTTCTCTTTTTTACACTTCATCTTTCTGGTATTTTTCGTCAATGGACTCATTTGAATTGAGTGCTGAGAGGGTTCAGAGGATCGTGGAGTCCTTAAAAGGTGAAAGTTAGAGCTGCTGCAAACCTTGAATTTCCTCTTAAGGGATTAATGAGGATCTACGAGAAACACTTTTGGTATGGACTTAGAGTCCCGCCAACTAATTTTTAATACCAAGTACTCAAGCATTATAAAATGGAGATTGATCAGTTGTCCCCTAATTCTATCTTTTTTGTCATCGGCTTTGAGCTTTATTGTCACTTGGTCAGAGCCAATCCTGGCGTGAATGAATTTAGACATTTTTACTAAAGAAAGCAGTCCAAAGTTGCAGACACATTTTACTTCTATTCTCGATCTTCTAGAGTCAAGCTTCTTTCTCGAATTGACTCCACAAATTTTGGATGGACCGAAGATTTATTTTATATAGATTTGAGTTTTACTCCTCATGAGACCTGGAACAAGTCGAAACCTTACTTAGATCCTGCCTCAAAAAAAAGAGAGTATAATGAATCTATGGTCAAGCCATAGAAGACGCACTGTGACATGCTCCACATGTCATTTATACCCGAAAAAGTTCTAACGAATGCAGGAATGAGTCCTGCAGTTTTGGAAGAAAGCTATGTGGACTTCGTGGTTGGGATATCCCTTGTATTTCTTATGTTTTCTTCCCTTTCTTGCTTTTCTATCTTCTCTACCCTTTTGGTGTTCATGATTTGTTGATTTTGACTCATTTTTTTCTTTTCGCTTGTTGATTTTGTAGTGACAACCATTAAGAATATGAAGAAAGTTTCTACCGATGATCTGGAGCGCCTGGGCAATGATTAGCACGCTTTTCTACAATCATAGCCACCACCCATTTCCAGGATTGCTTTTGCTAGAAGGAAGAGGGCTAGGTCTATCTCTATTGCTGAGATCTCAGCGCCTCTGAGTTTTTCCACCATCGAAAGAGTTTTGTGTACTGCTAGGAGGGTTAGGATTAGTGACTCTAGTTGCAGTAGGTCTGGGGCTCTTGTTGAAGAACATGAGCAGGAGACCTCAAGAGTTCCTGAAAAGAGTGTCCTGTAAGATGACAAGAGGAAATTCTAAAAATGTGATGGAAAAAAAAAAGTTTCTACAAGAGGGGTTGTTTGCAAAAGATTTTTTAACATTGTGATTTTCGCATTTGATAAATACGAGTTCAGTGAAACTCGCATTTGTCAAATGCGAAGTTAAAATTTCTACGAAAAAAAAAGCGAAATGATTATATTTTTCACGCCTGAAAAAGATTTGGCAAATGCGAGTTTCACTAAACTTCGATTGTCAAACGCGAGTTTCATGAACTTCGCATTTGTGCTGATTTTTCTTTTTTTTTCCATTTTACGATGCAATTATTTTTCCGCTTTGTGTTGATTTTTTTCAATTTCGATGCAAATTTGTTTTCCCATTTCTATTGCATATTTTTTCCATTTCTGCTGCTAATTCCATCCCTTTTTTTATCGGTATTACGACATTTATGTATCATGTATGACAACACCATAACGAAGTTCTGGCTGAAGTCGCATTCTATGAATGCGAAGTTCATTGGGAAATTAAAAAAAAAAAAGAAAATGTACTGCCACAAATTTGTCAACATAAATAGGATGTTATAACCTACGCAACAATAAAGAAGAACAGCGTGAGTCATAAGAATATTTCCCGAGACCCGAACAGCTCGTGAGGGTTGAAGAAACATGATTGCCGTACCGACATAGGATAAGATCCAAGAAGGTTCGGCCCCAAAGCTTGATAATACTTTGGGAAATAAAAAAAAAACAAAAAAAATGTACTGTCTTATCTTTCTTTTCTTCATTTTTCTTCTTTCTTCCTATTATCCGGGGACTCAAATCTTTGATAATACTTTATATGACTTGCTCTGATTTCCGGAATTTATATTCATTACTTTTCTTTTCAAAACCTTCTTGAACATATAATTTCCTTGCTCATAAATTGTTTAGAGTATCCTTATATATTCAAAAGACATTTGTTAAAATTTGGATATGTAAAGTAAGGTTCGTTGTGTAAAAAAATTAATGAGCTTACATTTATATCCTAGAACTCGTCTGACTCGATTTTTTTTGATTGAATAAACTCACTATTTGGCTACTTAGTTGGGTATGCTATCCATTGAACACCAATACAACATTTCTTTTATAGGTTTATTCCTTGGACACTAACTTCCTAATGGCTAGATGGAGCTTGGCCAATGTTAATATTGTCTTGACAATTGTTCAAGTAAACTTAGCTAAAGTTTTGATCTAGTAAACTCCATAACGATTTGATAAACACTTGTTAATTTAGGCGTGTATAATAGTACCAGTTGGACATCATTAGGAAAAAATTTATTTGCTACATTATATCTATTTGACAATTGTTAGAAAACTTCTTTTCCACCTAATATACTTACATAAAAGAATCTATATGATTTCCTTTATTTCTTCACAAGAAACCTTTGCTCTCTTATCTCCCATACTCTTATTTGCATGAGAATTTCTAAAAAATTATGATTTTTAAATTTTCTGCAAATAGGGTGATTTGGGTGTAGGGTTCAAATCAGTGAATTTAGCATTTGAAATAAAAAAATATTTTTTGAAGTTGTATTCTAAGAAGGCGTGTTTACTTTCCAACTTCATTTTGAATGCAACTTCACTTATAAGAAAAATTTATAAAAAAAAGTTAAATTTTTGAAATCACATTAGAATAAGAGCACGCGGGACTAGAAATACTTTCTCTTTGTGGTTTAAGAAAATACTTGATTGTTTAAAAAATGAATTTTTCCCTCTTTATTTTCTTCTTTACTACTAATGATTAATTTGTTATGTAGTGAACATTATGCAATCCCAAACCCCAAACCCTACATTTTACTAAAAACTAAACCTAAACCCTAGGTTAGTAATCGTAATCCAGAAACCATAAACTGAAATCGACAAAAGCGCCCAAGGCCCTAAACCCTAAACCCTAAACCCTAAACCATAAACCATAAACCCTAAACCCTAAACCCTAAACCCTAAACCCTAAACCCTAAACCCTAAACTCCTAAACTCCTAAACCCCTAAACCATAAACCCTAAACCCTAAACCAAAACCCTAAACCCTAAACTGTAAACCCCCTACTCCCCAAACCTAAACCATCCTAAGCAATGTTAACTATACACATAATTGTACCACACGGGTTCATAGTTTTCATTTTACTAGAGAAACAAGTTTAATTGTATGCTATGTACGATCAAATACAAGTGGAGTTACACTGAGATTCTCACAATTACTTTACATTGTTTTCGTCAATATAATCATCAAATGCGTAAATCATGACATTCACTTGTATAAGTCTAACAGCCACTGAGTTGAGCTGATTGTGCCTATAAAATCTACATATTTTGACGTGAAGCAATTACCGTATAATTCCTTAAATACGGACAGGCCACTTGTACCAAGATTTAGTACATTTTCCAATTCACAAAATACATTATCTAAACGGTCGGAGGTTTGCAAAGTGAATTGAAGTTCCACGTCAAAACAAGGGTTAAGTAGGTAATATAGAAAGTATATTATTCACATTCAATTGAGGTCCATCAAACACTTTTTTTATTAATCAAATTTAGCAACGACATTTGATTGGCGGAAATTTTTAACTATTTTCCCGCTTAAAGCAAATTCATATCCATCATTCATTTTCGTGGCTTTGATTAAAAAAAATAAAGATCATTTATTGACTTGTCCATTTTAACCACATTTGATAAACTCACTATTTGGTTACTTATTTGAGGTATGCTATCCATTGAACACCAATACAACACTGCTTTTATAGGTTTATTCCTTGGACACTAACTTCCTAATGGCTAGATGGAGCTTGGCCAATGTTAATATTGTCTTGACAATTGTTCAAGTAAACTTAGCTAAAGTTTTGATCTAGTAAACTCCATAACGATTTGATAACCACAAAGAAGTACTCCTGCCACTTCTGTTATTACGAGTTATGTATATAAAGTGTTTTATTTGTCTTTTCAACTTGATTTTCTAATAGTGTATTGTATTTTCTGTTATATTAAAATGTGCCCTCTAAAGAACTATAGAGGGTAGAAGAGGGTTGAGGGAGGGGACCTGAACAACATCCCCGGTGTAACCTGGAGTTGGTGAGGATGGGGCTCTTGAGAGATTTCAAAGGTTTAACCCGCCCTAAATTCCTTAGGGAACCCACCAAGCTGTCAAGGATGGTTGGAGAGAATTTCTGATATTTTACTGCCTTAGATTACACGGAGGAGAGGCAAGTGTCATTTGCCGTATTTCCGCTTGAGGAACCGCTGACATGGTGGATATGACAAGGGGTGAAATGGGAAGAGAGCAAACCCTAGAACTTGGGTGAACTTTACTAGAGAATTTAATGCTAAGTTTCTTCCCAGCTCAGTCCAGAGAAGAGGGAAGATGATTTCATTAGATGTAAGCAAGGGACGTTAAGTGTCGCAGAATATGAGGCAAATGGAAAGTGTTTCCGATATGGTAGTACCGAACACCAATTATTTGCATGCGCCAGGGTCTACACCATTAACCAACAACAAGTGCCCGATCCAACTGAAAATGTTAAAGGTACTACCCCTGTCTTGTTTAATGAAATTTTAGTGGCTTCTGATACTTTCCATTTGACTGTTAAGGATACTCCCTTGTATGGAGTAAATATAGACCCTGTTAGAGTACTTTATGATCTTGGGGTTTGAACACCATGAGAGACATCTAAGGGTAAAGCTCATGGAAGATAAATTTTGATGGAAACATAATTGGATTGAGGTGGCCTTTAGGATATATATAAACATATGCATCTGGAGAGCTTTAGAGAAGACCACCTTATAAGACTTGAACGCATACCATTGTTGATGCAATAAGCACTATTATGGAAATTGGAAGATATCAGTAGAGGAAATGCTAGCTCATGAAAGACATTATGTGCAGATTCATGATAAGAATGTGACAAACTTGAGAAGTAAGCAAATTTCCCTAGTTGAGGTTTTATGGAGAAATTGAAGGATTAAGGAGTAACCCTGAAAAGTTGAAGAAAAGATCCGAAAGGATTATCCGAGTGGTTAGAATCGAGGTTTGAATTTCAAGGACGAAATTCTTTTAAGGGGGAAGGATGTGAGGGCCTCGAAATTCAGAATTATTTTAAAAAAGCATTATATTATTTATATTATGTTTATTTATTGAAAAATGAGTGAATATATGTTTAAAGTGAATATTTTCCAATTTAGACAATTTTATACGAATTAAAGTGCCTTGAATTATGTTTCTTCAACCCTCGCTGAGCTGTTCGGGGGTCTCGCTGCGTGTTCTTCTTTATTGTTGCGTCGGTTATAACATCCTATTTATGTTGACAAATTTTGTGGCAGTACATTTTCTTTTTTTTTTTTTAATTTCCCAATGAACTCGCATTCATAGAATGCGACTTCGTAACTCGTGATTCTTGGAATACGAGCTAGTTATTAGAACTCGTGATTCGAATCAGTTCTCGCTTTTCTTTTTTTTTCACCAGATTTGCAAAATGCGAAGTTCATCGAATTCGCATTTTGCAAATCACGACATCATGATCGAACCTACACCCAAATCATCCTATTTGCAGAAAGAATTTAAAAATCATAATATTTTTAGAAATTTCTCCAGATGACAATGTCATTTTTGTTGAATCGGTTGCTGCATTTTTCAGTAAAGTTAGACTGGCCCTTTTGCTCCTTTAACCGGGTCTTCCTCTGGTGGGTTTATTATCTGAACCTGAGCTCTCAACTGAACAGCATTCTGTTGTTGTTGGTGGTCCTGAACTCCCACCAAGACCTCCATAGGTTGACAAAGGGAAGACTCTTGTTACTAAGCCTCCTAGAATATCTGAAGGAAAGGATGTTAATTTGACTCATCGTTCCATTTGGGGAGAAAGAAGTATCCAGCCTATTACTTTGCCCGAGGATGAGGTTTCTCATCCAAAGTCTCAATTCTGCCCTGGCTACACACTAGATCTAAACTGCCAACTGAAAAATCCTGATATGGCAAGGAAGATCATGTTTGGCAGTGTTCCTCCTTTAGATAGGAGCTTTTTGGAGCAGTTGGTTGATCATCAACTTATGAGGCATTATTACACTGCAACAGGACAGATAAGAGATATGTATATAGTGGTTGGAAGTTGGCTATTTCATTTCTCCCTTTTTTTACTGAGCATGTATAACTATTGGGTTTCAGAAATTACTAGCTAAGGTTGGTCTTGCCAAGAGAATGATGGTTGTCTTTGCTCAGAAGTCTCAAATTATTCAGCAACTGACAAAGGCAAAGGAGTATAAAGACATGTTAGTAGAGCATTAGCATATATTAAAGGATTTTTTGATCAGTCCAAGCTGATGGGAGATGAGATCTTAAGGTTGTCAGATGAAAATATCCATCTCAAGTCTAAACTCGAGATCTCAGAATCTGAAGTGGGAAAGCTATTGCGGGAGCTCAACAATGAGGGTATAGAGTAGAATATATTGAATGATGAGGTCAGAAGGATGGCTGAAGTCTTATCTAAGTCCAATTGTAAAGTGGTCATCTTGGAAGAATAGCTCTCCAGTTTTGAGGCCTCCAGAGTTACATTTTTTGTGAAAGATTACTTCAGACCTGCTTCAATCATAGGTCTTCCGAGGTATTATGGATGAACTGAGTGGGGTGCCGTTTAGAGCTGGTTTCACCCATGCTAGCAATATACTCAACTTTAGCCAATCTATTTTGCCCTCTACTGAGTCAACACTTTTTGATCCTTCTACAATCGAGAGATCTGAGAAGTTTTTGCAAGCCTTTCTTGAGATGTCTGATAGTTTTGTAGCTCTTTAAGTGATGGTGGAACTGGTCCAAAAAAGATTAGATATCCGAGTCCTTCATAATCGAGTTATAAGGTCCAAGCCTCCTTGAATATTGATGAAGGAGAAAGGCCACCAAATGACGAGAAATGGATGGAAGAGCTCATAGGAGAAAATATAGACAATTTGTCTGGCATATGTCTATGTAGTTGCTTCTATTTTTTTGTTAGTTGTATGGACATCTTTTGATTTTAATTTGATGCAATCTTTCCTTGCAGTAGTTCATGGCATATGTTAATTAAGTATACACTGGAAAAACATTCTAAAATATAATTCAAACACATATAGACATGTCATAACAGGTCATATATAAGAAAACACAATGAAAACTTAAGGAAAGAACCTCTTAAGGTTGAAAACATTCCATACACGTGGGATCAATTTCTCTTTTAGGTTTGTTATCTTATAGTAACCTGCTTGATAGACTGCAATGACTTTGTAAGATCCTTTCCAATTAGGATTTAATTTTTCCAAATTGATATATCAACTAGTGATATTCTTTCTCAGGACCAGGTCTTTAGGTTTAAAGTATCGACCTTTAACCCTGCAGTTGCAGTACTTGGAGACTTGGTCTTTATATTTGGCTGTTCGGATGGCTGCTAGATCTCGTACCTCCTCCAATAGGTCAAGGTTACACCTTATTTCTTCTTCATTTCTTCAAATACCGAAGTCTGAGTTCTGGGACTTGGTTCCCCAATCTCAATGGGGACCACAGTTTCAGCTCTAAAGGTTAAGAAGAAGGGAGTTTCTTGAGTTCCAACTTTTGGGGTGGTTCAGTAGTCCCAAAGGATCTCGAGGCGCTTTTCAACCCATATTACTTTTGCTGCTTCTAATTTCTTTTTTAGAGTTCCCAAAATAGTTTTGTTTGCAAGTTTGGCTTGTCCGTTAGCTTGCAGGTGCACCACTGAAGTGAAATATTGCTGAATCTTCAGTTCTTGATGCCAAGATTTAACGAGTTCTCAAAGATTTGTTTTCATTATCTGATATTAATATATAAGGTAACCCAAACCTACAAATAATATTCTTCCAGATAAACTTTTGAACAACTTTTTCCAATTATAGAGGTAAACTACATTGCTTCCACTCATTTTGTGAAATAATTAGTTGCAACTATTAAATGTTGGAAACCTCCGAGTGTCTTTGGGAATAGGCCTAATAAGTCCATCCCCTATTGGACAAAATGCCAAGACTTGCAACTAGAATAATTTCATTTGGAGGAACGTGAACAAGATGCGCATTGAATTGACAAGTGGACATCTTTGTTCCAATTGCTTGGTGTCCCTATATATTGTATGCCAATAATAATCTAACAAGATGCATTTCTTCGCCAGAGTTCTTTTTGTAGGATGATTTCCACAAATTCCCTCATGGACATAATTTTCCTCTTCTTCTGTTAGGCATTTCAACCATGGCATGAGATATGACCTATGATAGAATTGATTGTTTTGCACGGCATATTGTGTTGCTTTTAGTTTCAACTTTCGAGTTTCATTTTTGTCTTCTAGATTAGTGAGAAATCGGTGTATTGGCGTCATCCAAGTCTTACCTGCATCTATTGAAAGTATTTGTTCTGGCTTTAGGCTTCTTTCTTGCAGGATCTCAACTAAAACTTCCTCATTTATGTAGTGAAAAGTTGAGGTCGCCAGTTTTAACAGGATATCAACCTGATGATTTTATACTCATGGTGCTCTTCGAACTTGGCAGGCTTCAAATTGTTGTTTGCGAGTTTTTACCATTTTCAGATACCGGTTCGTCATTTCCTCTTTCACTTCATATTTTTCATTAATGTGATCTGATGATCAATTGTGAATCACTGTACATAATTAGATTTTTTACTCCCATACTTTTGGCTAATTTGAGACCTGCAAGGAGGGTTTCATATTATGTTTCATTGTTTGAGGTCTTGAAATCAAACCTAAAAACATATGTAAGAGTTTCTCCTTCTGGACTAATGAGAACTAGGATAGCCCCACATCCATCTTGATTTGTAGCATCATCAATGTTTATGGTCCAAATAGGCTCTGAAGATAAGTTTGACACTTTTTGTTTTTTGGCCTCGGAGCTCTTATCTAAACCTTGTTCGTAGGAAACCTGTTCCTTCCGGCTTTGAGGTGCTGAACCTTTTTCTTCTTAGAGATCCTGAAATCCTTCAGACAAAAAATTGGCCAATGCTTATGCTTTAATGGCTGTTCAAGATTTATATTTGATGTCATATTCTTCCAATTGAATTTTCCAATTAACCATTTGCTCTGTGAACTCAAGCTTATTAAGGATTTGTTGCAGTAGGAGGTTGGTTAAAACCTAAATTGTGTGAGGTTCAAAATAAGGTCCCAATTTTCTAGTTGCATGTATTAAGGACTCTTCTGTGTTGGTACATCTTTGTTCCGCATCATGCGGCACTTTGCTGATAAGTATACAGGGATTTGCTTCTTGTTTTCTTCTTGTAAGAGAACCGCACTAACGGCTTCTTTGCTAGCTGAGAGATACAAGCTCAGAGTTTCCCTAGATTGTGGAGAGCTTAATGTTGGGATAGTGGTTAAATATTGTTTAAGGTATTCAAAAGCCATTTGGTAGGTCTCGTCCCATTTGAGATCTCCTCTCTTTTTCAAGATCTGAAAAAAGAGGTTCTTTTTCTACAGATTTAGAAGGGAATTTGTTGAGTGCAACTATCCTTCCTGTCAATCATTGCACATTTTTGATGGTCTAGGCGATTACATGGTTAAGATTTCTCGAATCCATTTCAGATTAGTATTTATTACATTTTTGGATATCCCGTATCCTAGAAATTTTCCGGAAGTCACCCAAAAATACATTTCTTGGGGTTTAGCTTCATTCCCACTACTCGTAGGAATCAAAGGTTTCATTAAAATCTACAGGTAGGTCTTCAACATGTTTACAATTGACTAACATGTCATCAACATAGATTCCTATATTTCGACCTATTTGAGATTTAAAAAGCTTGTTGACTAACCTTTGATATGTTGCCCGTGCATTCTTCAGTCCGAAAGACATCATTTTCTAACAATATACTCCACATTATGTGATTAATGCATTTTTTTTCTTAATCTGCTTCATCCATTTGAATTTGATGATAACCCTTGTAGGCATCAAGGTGATAAGGTGCATTTTAGTGGTTTATTTAGTTAATATTTCCTAATTGTTAGGGCTAAATACTGCACTACAATTTTTGTGTTTGGTGCTAATTGCAGAAATTGGTAGCAAAATATGTTGAAAATCAATTTTTCATAAGACTTTCTGGCAATTAGGCGTGGGTGCACCTAACTCATGCCTTCAAGTCTGGGACAATCGGGATCTCGCACTCACATGGGCAGTTTCTAAAGAATTGCAGAATCCAAATCCTAAACTGTGCTGGAACGAATCTTCTCTTTTGTTATTTAGTAGTTTATTATTATTAGAAAACTATTCTAATGTTTGTTATTAGAAAATCTTTTTAGATTAGGAAAGCAGTAGTTTTTAATTTCTGTTAGGAAATTCCTAATAGATTAGTTTGAAAAGGACTCTAGGCCTTAGTATTGGTTTCAGTCTTTGCTTGCCGCGGCAAAGAAGGAATTTGACCCCCGAAAAGGAATATTCCTTGGTACTAACAGTTTTTCCGCGGAAGGACTCCTATTGCTTAGTACTTATTCCCGCAAAAGCTACGGTACGAAGATGAGAAACGATAGCCTTGTTTTCGTTTCTTTTCTTTCGCTAGTTTTCAATTGAAAAAGACGAGAGATGGCTTTGTGATTTTTCCTAGCAATCTTTTGTGAAATTTTCTCCGTGATGCGTGGCTAATTCCGTAGACTAGTTAAAGATCAATTCGACGATGCAGTTCTGATTATTTGTGAGATCTAACTGATTTATTCTTTGTTTGTTTAATTCCTTAGTATTTGTGCATTCTTTGTTTTATATTCTTGAGATTATTTTGTTAATTGAATGTCAAGGACCCGATATAAAGGTTAACCTAATAATCTACTGCCAGTTTAATCTACTCAATCCGTAATTGTTTAGTTGATTAATATTAGTGGTAACTAACGTTAACACACGTTAGGGGAACGTATGATTTAATTTAAACAAACCCTGGTAGTGTGTTTGTTGGTTGGAGTTTGGACTTTTCTAACTCTTAGTGTAATTGGGAAATTAAATTCTATTGGCATACCTAGGGTTATTTCCTGGTTAGGGGTAATTAACGGGCGCACCTTAATTGTCTATAAACTAAAGAAGAGTTGGTTGTTAGAGAGGTTATCTGGCGGCTATAACCAACCTATTAATGAATTGAATGAATTATCTTTGCATCAATGATCGGGTATATGGACTATGTCTAAAAAGTTGAATCTTTGGCTAGAGTCTATCTCATATTAATTCAAGTGTTGATTATTTTAGTAATTTGCATTGTTATTTAGTTTTAGTTATTTCTTCATTTTCCACAAATCCCCCCATATTTCTTACTTGAGAGGAAACGAATTTTTTCTAGTTCTTGTGGAGACGATCCTACTCACTACTGTACTCAAAATTTATATTTCTTGGAATAGGTATTTATTATTGTCCAAGTTCGACACCTGTCAATTTTTGGCGCCATTGCCGGGGACTGGTGCATGAATTATTTGTTTCTTTTTGAGTTCATTTATTTTATTTTATTTTGTTTTGCTTTGCTTTGTTCTGTTTCTTTGGTGCCTTTTTTATTTATTTTTTTCTTTAATTTTTTTCTTTGTTTCTCTTCTATTTTTCTTACTAGTTGATGGGTGCCAATTTTCAATATTTTAGTGATAGACTAGATTTTGTTCCTAATTGGGTTAATGAGAGCTCTTCTATTAGTGATCCTCATTTAGATGATTTGGCTTCTCTTGTGCAAAAGTTGAGTGATGGATAGAAACTACAAGTCAACTCTTGTGAAATATGTCAGTTGGATCATCTAACTGACATATGCCAGCTACTTCAAGATGACATGAATGTCCAAATTTGTGATGTTGGAGTATTCCAAAATCCATCTCCACCAATGTTTGATCCTTATTCAAATATTTATAGTCAAGAATGGTGGGACTACCCCAACTATGGCTATGCAGTGAAGCCAACATCTCAACCCTTATCTTCTGGTGGAGGAAACTTCTTGGAAGATCTCGTCAAGAGTTTAGCCACGAGTACTGCTCAGTTTCAACAGAATATCACCCAATTCCAACAAAGCACTACTCAATTTCAGCAAGACACGATGTCTGGCATGAAAAATCTTGAGACTCAAATAAATCAATTGACAATAGCAGTCAACCGTTTGGAGCCTCATGGAAAGCTGCTGTCTCAGCCAGAAGCTAATCCAAAGAATGTTAGTGCCATGGATGCAGTTGAAGAGGAAGTTAAAAATGAAGGATCTCAACCTCAAATCTTTCAGGTAGAAGAGTCCAGTGAACAAGCTCCAATTATGGTGATATCTTCTCCATCGTCTAGCCAATATATTCTTGAATCCCATTCTATTTCTCCTGTTAATGAAATTGACTTTATTATACCAGAAGAATTTGAGTTTCATGACAGGGATAATTTAGGAGTCATGATGACTATTAAATTGTTAATCGGTCACGATGGAGGAGTGAGTGAAAAATTGAAATTGTTATTTGATTGCTTAGCACCATCCACTAGTCAATGGAAGAACTTGTGAGCATAAAGATTACTCTACTTGTGAGGTATGAAGACTATGTAGAGAAGAAAGCAATGAAGCGAGTTACGAGATTTTATCCTCCTTGAGCAAAGACAGTTATGTCTAGCCAAAAACATTAAAGAAAGGCGGTACTTGGGAGGTAACCCAAGAATCTATAATCTTAATTATTTTGTGTTCTTTGTGTTTTTGTTAAATAGGTAGGTGCATTTGACTGATAAAATTCTTTTGTGATAGGTAGCAGTCAGTTAAGCGTGCCTACGCTTGTCAAGCACGTCTAAAGGTAGAAATTTCAGCCTTCTGGGCAGAAGATTTCATACTAGTTAGGCGTGCCCATGCCTAGTGGTCATGTCTAATGAATGAATTTTGTTCACGTCGGCAGAAGACTATGTAAGAGTTAAGCATGCCTGCGCCTATTGGTCACGCTTAAGGGACTCATTTTACGATTGTTGGGCAGAAGATTCATCGGTAATTAGATGTGCCCATGTCTAATAGAGTGGTTGGTAAAAAAAAATCTCAAGAAACCCTATTCTTTTCTGTCTTCTGCTTCATTTTCTTTCTTTCTTTCTTTTCTTTTCCTTTTCCTTTGTTTTCTTTTTGGCTTCTCGTCCAACCACTGCCGCCGTCGTCTGCTGCCATTGCTGTTGGTTCGCTGCTTCGCCGTCGTTTATTCCTCCCTAATGCTACTGCCGCTTCCAGCCACCCTTTCCTACTGAGTCTTAGCATGATTACACCCTCCTCCGTGTTCAGGGAAGTGTCATTTTTCCCTTTGCTTATGTTATTGTTCTTTCTTTCTTACATTGGGGACAATGTAAGGTTTGGTGTAGGGGAGGGTTAGTTATACTTTTAGATGTTGTTTTGCATTTTCTTTTCCTTGTTAGTTCTTTGTTTTTAAACAATGATGAAGGCAATCGAGATGTGGGTATAAGTAGTGAGTTCATGCCAGTTGGATTTTCTACTTTTCTTGATGATGGATTTAATTCATGATTATGTTGGATTTGGTAGTAATTCTTGACCACTTGTAAGATTCTTGGGCTTGATTGTGAGCATTATAATCTATATTTGCTCAATTTTTCGTTTGTTAAGTGGTATTGCACATGATTTTGTCATTCTAGAACTTGCTCTGTTATACATGTCGAGACTACATTTAATTGAATTTGGTGCATTAAAATGACAAGGGCACTTAGGATTTGTCATTTTTTATTTTCGTAAAAAACCTGTCTTTATTGTATTTACATTTAATGAGCCAATTTGAACCTTTAACCCTTTTTCTTTGTTTGATACCCCAATTGTTAGCCTAAGACCTCTTTTTAGACTCTCTCTTTGCACCCCTATGTTGAAGAAATGCTTTATTTCATTGCATGGAAGTTTGGTGTATTATTCGCAAGGCAAGGAATGAGAAAGTAAGTGTAGCCGGTTAAGATGCTTTTCTGAGATGTTTGTTTCAGTTTAAAAAAGAAAAGAAGAAGAAGAAAAAACAAAAAAAAAAAGGAAGAAGAAGAAAAAGAAAAATGAAAACAAAAAGAAAAGGAAGAAGTGTGGGTGTTACAACGTGCTTTCATGCAAAATTCTTGTATTGTGATATGGCAGGTGCCAATACCTGTTTCCACTTGTTGAGTTGATGGAAGTGTTAATTTGCCTTGGAAGTTCAAATTTGCAAGGAAATTGTGCATTGAATTTTTGGCCTTATCTTTGACGTATTTACCTCTTGATTTACCCTTTTATCCTACCTTTACCCGAACCCCATTACAACCTTGTGAAAGTCCCTTCGATTTTTGCATTTAATTCAGGATTGAGTGATGGAAATGTGATATATGAGCAAACTTATGGCAATGTCATTCCATTGTATCGATTTGAGAGCAATCTTATACCCTATACACTTTGGAGTGAATGAGTGCATATCTTTTGTAAGGATTGTCAATTTGATATATTTTGATTTTGATGAAGTTGTTGGGGAAGGTGGGATGCCTCTATTGGTATGACTTGCTCTGGATTGCTTGGTATCTTGATTGCGCTTTTGAGTTTGGATATGCTTGAGGACAAGCATAGTTTAGGTGTGGAGGAGATTGATAGAGTGCATTTTAGTGGTTTATTTCGTTAATATTTCCTAATTTTTAGGGCTAAATACTGCACTACTTGGTGGGTTCTATTCAGTTTTTGTGTTTGGTGCCAATTGTAGAAATTGGTGGTAAAAGGTGCTGAAAATCATTTTTTCAGAAGACTTTCTGGCAGTTAGGCATGGGCGCGCCTACTTCATGCCTTCAAGTTTAGGACTGTCGGGATCTCACATGCACGTGGACAGTTTTCAAAGAATTGTAGAATCCAAATCCTAAACTGTGTTGGAATGAATCTTCTCTTTTGCTATTTAGTAGTTTATTATTATTAGGAAACTATCATAATGTTTGTTATTAGAAAATCTTTTAAGATTAGAAAAGTACTAGTTTTTTATTTCTATTAGGAAATTCTTAATAGATTAGTTTGGACTCTAGGCCTTAGTATTAGTTTCAGTCTTTGCTTGCTGCGGGAAAGAAGGAATTTGACTCCCGAAAAGGAATATTCCTTGGTGACTCGTAGTTTTTCTACGGAAGGACTCCTGTTGCTTAGTACTTATTCCCGCAAAGTCTACGGGATGAAGACCAGAAACGATAGCCTTGTTTTCGTTTCTTTTCTTTCACTAGTTTTCAATTGAAAAAGACAGGAGATGGCTTTGTGATTTTTCCTAGCAATCTTTTGTGAAATTTTCTGCGTGATGCGTGGCTAATTCCGTAGTCCAATCAAAAATCAATTCATCCATGCAGTTCCAATTATCTGTGAGATCTAACTGATTTATTCTTTGTTCGTTTAATTCCGTAGTATTTGTGCGTTCTTTGTTTTATGTTTACATGATTATTTTGTTAATTGAATGTCAAGGACCCGATATTCTAGTTAACATAATAATCTACTGTCAATTTAATCTACTCAATCCATAATTATTTAGTTGATTAATATTAGTGATAACTAATGTTAACACACATTAGAGGAACGTGCAATCTAATTTAAACAAACCTTGGTAGTGTGTTTGTTGGTTAGGGTTTGGGCTTTTTTAGTTCTTAGTGCAATTGGAGAATTAAATCCTATGGGCTTACTTAAAGTTATTTTCTGGTTAGGGATAATTAACGGGTGTACCTTAATTATCTACAAACTAAGGAAGAATTGGTTGTTAGAGAGCTTACTATAACCAACCTATTATTGAATTAAATGAATTAGCTTTGAATTGATAATCGGGTATATAGATTGTGTCTGAAAAGTTGAATCTTTGGCTAGAGTCTATCTCATATTGATTATTTTAGTAATTTGCTTTGTTATTTAGTTTTAGTTATTTCTTTATTTTCCACAAATCCCCCCATATTTCTTACTTGAGAAGGAACAAATTTTTTCCCATTTTCTGTGGAGACGATCCTACTCACTACTGTACTCAAAATTTATATTTTCTGGAGTAAGTATTTATTATTGTACAGGCTCGACACCTGTTACAAGGAATATGAGGATTTAGTATTGTTAGAGAATTGTGATTCAACAAGGAGTTTTTATTGATAAGAAAGTGCAGAATAAGCACAAGAAAGGATGAAGAAGAAGAACAAAGTAGTTATGTATATAAAATTGCAGAAAACAACTACTATGAATTCAAGGCGTGTAATCACTTTCCTTGAAGTTTTATTGCCCCCACTATCTTGCTAATCTGGTTAATTAGGCAAAAGCTCTAGGATACAATGAATTCTAAAAGAACCAAGTAGCAAGTTCTTGGTATCTCTTAACGAGAATAGAAAGAAGGCACTTAAAGAACAAGAAGAATTTTCCGGTGTTAGAACACTTGTTTTATAGACTCCCAAACGTTCAGAAAACCGTTGAAAATTATCTGAATACAACCTTTCAGAAGATTACTCCAAAAGGTGTGATTTCAAAATTTTAAAAAACAGAACGTTACAGGGATCCACGACTGGATCCGCGAGGTGTCCCTCACGGATCTGGTTCGCGAATCACACCTGGGAATGTATCAAACAAGCCAGAGACACTGCAAACGATCCGCGACCTGATTCGCAAACTGGTGTCCCTCGCGGATCTTGTTCGCGGATCCGAATCAGAGAACACTGCTGACGATCCGCGACTTGATCTGCGAACTGTCTCCTTCACGGATCTAGTTTACGGATCAGAATCAGAGAACACTGCTGACGATCCACAATGTGATCCGCGAACTGGTGTCTCTCGTGGATCTAGTTCGTGGATTAGAACCAGAGAACACTGCTGACGATCCGCGATGTGATCCGTGAGGACGACTTGCGGATCCATTCGCGAATCTGCTCCTTGTTCAATTTTCAAGTTTAGTTCGTACACCAACTTCTATTTTGCAAACTATATCAACAATCCCCCACTTAATTTGCAAAATGAAGTAGCAAACTAACACTATATATTCATGATTAAAGGAAGGTAGTTTTAGTTTTAAACCTCCCTATTAGTGATAACATCTCACTTATTTAAGTAAAATCTTTGGTGGCAAGATTGCTTAAACCAAGACTTACAAAAATAAGAAACATTACACACATGAACTCTACAGCAACTTCTATTCACAAACACCTGTAGCACTTTTACTGGCCATGTGCTCATCCTAATTCATGATCATGTACAAGATCTTACCTCAAACTCTTGCTAGAAGCGGCACCACTTCTATGACCACATAGGTAAACTATATTGCTAGTTTTGATAACCAAAACACAAGAAATATGTTTATTACGAGATACTTCTCAACCTACTCACTTAAGAGTAACAATGCACACTACTACTAGGAATGGTATACACACAACATTGTAGTGTCCACTCTCACTTAAAGCAACTTGTTATTACCCTTTAAACCTTTCAAACTAGGAGTAGTGCTAGAAGAAAGGTTGGGTTACCATTACTAAGTGACTTTAGTTTAGAGGTTTTAATCCCATTCCAGATGTTGTCACATTTACCAACTCTCTTGACTGAGGTTTAGTCAACGGATCCGCTTAAGTTTTTATGTGTTCTAACAAACACAATACTGACAACATCATTTGCAAGCATTTCTTTAATAAATGCATGCCTTAAGCTTATATGTCTAGACTTACCATTGTAAACTTTATTCAATGTTCTAGACATAGTAGCTTCACTATCACAATAGATAGTAATTGGAGGCATAGGTCTAGACCAAAGATCAATATCAAGTAAGAGATCCCTTAGCCACTCAACCTCTCTACAAGCTAAAGACAGTGCCACAAATTCAGCTTCCATGGTTGAATGAGTGATCAATGTTTGCTTCTTTGAAGCCCATGAGATAGCTCCACCACCAAGCATAAAGATCCAACCACTAGTAGGTTTTTGATCACTAATGCTAGTAATCCAACTAGCATCTAAAAATCCTTCAAGAACACTAGGAAATCTATTGTAAAAGAGTTCAAGATCCTGGGTTCTCTTGAGATAACCAAGAACTCTACTAATAGCTTTCCAATGATCTAAATCAGGATTCCTGGTGTATCTAGCAAGTCAAACCCAGTAAGAAATATCCGGCCTAGTGCAACCCATTGCATACATAAGACTACCAATAACACTAGCATATTCTAGTTGAACTATTGGTTTGCCGGTATTTTCAAACAACTTAAAGTTAGGATCAAAGGGAGTACCAACCTCCTTCACATTTAAATGTTGATACTTGTTCAATATTTTCTCAACATAATGTGATTGGGACAAAGCAAAACCCCCACTATGTCTCTTAACTTTAATCCCTAAGATAGTATCTACTTCACCAAGATCCTTCATCTTGAATTTAGAAGATAAATACTTCTTAGTTTCTGCTACACCTTCACTAGTAGTACTAACAATGATCATATCATCTACATAGAGACAAATGATCACAACATACTTACTATTAGACTTAGAATAAATGCACTTATCAGCATTATTATATCTAAATCCACCAGGAAGTAACGCAGAATCAAACTTCTCATGCCATTGTTTTGGGGCTTGTTTTAACCCATACAAAGACTTGACTAGTTTACACACTTTAAGTTCATTTCGTAGAACAAAGCCTTCCTGGCTGTTCCATATACACCTCCTCATCTAAGTCACCATTTAAGAAAGCCGCCTTAACATCCATTTGATGTACGTGAAGGCTAAAGATAGAAGCTAAAGCTAGAAGTATTCTAAGTTATTCTAGCTACAGGTACATATGTATCAAAATAGTCTATTCCTTCCTTTTGTCTATAGCCTTTAGCTACCAATCTAGCTTTGTAGGTAAGAATGGTTCCATCGGCACGCTTCCAAACACCCACTTACAGCTTATAGGCTTTGAACCTTGAGGCAAGTCCACTAGAACCCAAGTATTGTTAGACAATGTTGAGTCCATTTCATCATTCACCGCCTCTTTCCAAAATGCAGCATCCCTTGATGTCATAGCTTCAGCATATGACTTGGGATCATTCTCTACACTAAGCAAAATTGGAGTTTTGTTTAGTAAAGAATCTCTAGTACCTTCTACTAAGAAAACAATCGCTTGTAATGATACAAAGTCAGGAGGCAATTGTTTTACTTTTCTTTGTCTTTGACTCCTCCTAGGCTCACTAGGAATGTCAATTTCTTTCCTTTTTATACTACTAGAAGGAGCTGTACTTGAAGAAAATGGATTCACATTCACACTAACCGTTGAATCTTTAAGGAACTTGTCCTCAAAGAACTCAACATCCCTAGATTCAACAATCACATTTGAGCTTATGTCAAGTAGTCTATAGGCCTTTGAATTTTATGCATAACCAATGAACACACTCTTAAGTGCTCTAGATCCCAACTTGGTTCTTTTGTTATCAGGGACTCTATAATAGGCTACACAACCCCAAACTCTCAAATAAGACAAGTTTGGTTTTCTACTTTTCCATATTTCATAAGGAGATATCCTAGACTTTAAGAAAGGGACCCTATTATGTACATGAGATGCCGCTAACAGGGCTTCACCCCACAAATTATTTGGCAAACCAGAACTCACAAGCATGGCACTAACCATATCTTCTAGTGTTCAATTCTTTCTTTCAGCTAAACCATTTTATTGTGGTGTGTATGGTGCACTTGTTTGGTGTATTATTCCATTTTCTTCACAAAATTTTGAGAATTCACTAGGGAAGTACTCACCCCCTCTATCACTCCTCAAAACTTTGATTTTCTTATTCAATTGATTTTCTACCAAGGACTTGTATGCTTTAAACATACTAAACACTTCTTCTTTGTGTTTCATTAGATACACATATACAAACCTAGAACAATCATCTATGAAAGTCACAAAGTATCTATTCCGTCCTCTAGTTAGAAAGCCATTGAATTCACACACATCCGAATGCACAATATCAAGCATTTGTGTATGTCTTTCAACTTTAGGAAAAGGTAATCTTGTAATCTTGGCTTGAAGACAAGTCTCACACCTCTTATTTTCAAGGTCATTATAAGTGATTAGACCATCTTTAGACATAAATTTTAGTACTTTATGATTCACATGTCCTAATCTTCCATGCCACAAAAAATAAGAACAAATAGGAAAAGTAGAAGCCAAAGAATAAATAGAAACACTATTCACTTTATTAATGCTCAACTTAAACATACCATTACAAGAATATCCTTTCCCTATGAATACACCATTCTTAGACAATATTACATTATTTGACTCTAGTACAGCCTTCAATCCTTTCTTGTTAAGAATATCCGCAGAAACTAAATTCTTAACAACTTCAGGAACATGAAGCACAGTGGTGAGGATCAACTTCTTACCAGATGTGAATTGAAGATACACATCACCCTTGCCATGGACCTTGGCCTTCATACCATTTGCCATGACCACTTGATGACCCTCAAGATCTTCATAATTCTTGTATTGATTCCTATCATTGCAAAACATGAATTGCAGCACCGAATCATACCACCAACCTTTGAAGATGTTGGTGTCGCCATATGAAGTTCAGTCACCGTACCAAGAGACAAAGTTGCTACAAATTCTGCACACTCATCAACAAGATTAGCACTATGAGCATTTTTCTTTTGTTTTTTGTTGAGTTTGCACTCGGCCTTGTAATGGCCTTTTTTACCACAATTGTAGCAAACTCTATTCTTCTTCTTATTGTCTTTAGAAGTAGTATTCTCAGGTTTCTTTCTCTTATTACCAAAATTCTTTCTTTCTTCAACCATGTTAGCCTTAGGATCGCTTTCAAGTTCCAACTTTTGAAGGGTTCTAGCCCCTTCTTCGATCCTAAGATGCTTCAAAACACTAGACAAGGTTAAAGTTTCTGAAGTGTGTAACAACTTCTTTTGTAATCATTCCACATTGGTGGCAACTTAGCAATAATTGCACCAACTTGGAAAGATTCAAACTTCAACCCCATAGTCTTTTAGTTTTGACACAATGACTTGAAGGTTGTGAATTTGGTCCATAAGAGAAGAAGTGTCAAGCAATTTAAACTCAAAGTACTCTTAATTAAGAACTTATCTGTGCCTTGCTTTGAGTGGTGTACTCTCAATTGCAGCCCAAATCTCCCCTGATTCACCCCTTGGAACATGTCAGTAGCTATCCCAGAGGGTGTTCGTAATGTGCCTCGCAAATATTTCGCCCTCTTCGCTTTTGCCGCTTTTTGCTTCTTGACTCTCCTTCCTTGGTGCGGGATCTCCAAAGGTTGGGGTTGAGTATGTAAGCCACATTCAATGCAGTGAGGAAGAACATGAGTTTGTCCTTCCACCGGTTGAAGTTGGTTTCAGTTCCATCAAGTTTATCCAACTTGACGAAGTCTTGATTCATCACCTTGATTGCACTCTCTTGAGTAGACTCCATGAGCAATAAAACTTCAAGATTGTTAGAGAATTGTGATTCAACAAGGAGTTTTTATTGATAAGAAAGTGCAGAATAAGCACAAGAAAGGATGAAGAAGAAGAACAAAGTAGTTATGTATATAAAATTGCGTAAAACAACTACTATGAATTCAAGTAATCACTTTCCTTGAAGTTTTATTGCCCCACTATCTTGCTAATCCGGTTAATTAGGCAAAAGCTCTAGGATACAATGAATTCTAAAAAAGAACCAAGTAGCAGTTCTTGGTATCTCTTAACTGAGAATAGAAAGAAGGCACTTAAAGAACAAGAAGAATTTTCTTGTTAGAACACTTGTTTTATAGACTCCCAAACGCTCGTAAAACCGTTGAAAATTATTCAATACAACCTTTAAGATTACTCCAAAAGGTGTGATTTCAGAATTTTAAAAAATAGAACGTGGAATCCGGATCCGGAGGTGTCCCTCATGGATTTGGTTCGCGAATCACACCTGGGAATGTATCAAACGAGCCAGAGACACTGCAAATGATCCATGACCTGATCCGCGAACTGGTGTCCCTCGCGGATCTTGTTCGCGGATCCAAATCAGAGAACACTACTAACGATCCGCGACTTGATCCGCGAACTGGTGTCCCTCGCGGATCTAGTTCGCGGATCAGAACCGGAGAACACTGCTGACGATCCGCGATGTGATCCGCGAGAAAGACTGGCGGTTCCATTCGTGGATCTGCTCCTTGTGCAATTTCCAAGTTTAGTTCGTACACCAACTTCTATTTTGCAAACTATATCAACAAGTATTCGACTGTGGCATCCACCAGGCTATCCACTCGAGGTAGAGGATAATAGTCTTTGGGGCATGCTTTGTTAAGGTTTGCGAAGTCTATGCACATCCTCCAACTTTGGTCTGACTTTTTCACAGGGATTGGATTTGCAATCCAAGTGGGACATATAACTTCTTTGACAATGTCAGTATCTAAGAGCTTATCAACTTCCTGATTTGCAGTTCTGCTCCTTTCCAATCTCAAAAGCCCCTTTCTTTTGCTTGATAGGTTTGGCATTTCGTCCACATTTAATTGATGGACTATGACATCTCGAGGGATTCCCTTCATTTCCTGTACAGGCCAGGCAAATACATCTTTGTAATCATGTATCAATTGACATAGTGAATTACCTCAAGAAATTGGTTTCAGCCAATGTTCATGATGTGATCTTGGTAATTTGGTCAGAGATTCTTCTCTTGCAATTCCTCTTCAAATTGGATTTTTTGAACTTTGGGTTTACTGAACTCTAGGTCTTCAGTGGTGAAAAATTCTGAGGTCCTTAGGCCTTTTTCTTTTAAAGTGGCAGTATAACATTCTCATGCTGCTGTCACATCTCCACTAACCATAGCTGTTCTGAAGAGGGTTGGGAATTTTTTACACAAGTGACAAGCAGAGATTACTGTACGAAGAGCATTAAGAGTTGGCCTTCCCATAATTGCCTTATACGCTAATGGGAGGTCTACGACCACGAATGTGACCTGTATTGTTTTCTTCCGTGATGCCTGACCTCCGGTAATTTGTGTCATTAACGTTCCTTTTGCTTGGACAGGCTCCCCGTTGAAGCCAATCAAAGGGGTTCGAACAGGAATAAACTGGTTGTCCTAGAACCCCAGCTCTCTAAAGGCTTTTTCAAATAGCACATCCACTAAGCTTCCACAGTCTACAAGGGCTTTATTCACCCTATAATTGTTAGTCAGCACATGGATAACGAGTGCCTCGTAGTGGGTGGAAAGAACTAGGACTGGATCTGGAAGGCCAAATATTATTTTTTTCACCTGCTTCGAGTCTTAGCCCTTCATTGAATTCCTTTGTTATGATGCTTCATAGGGAGGTTTTCCCTATTGATATACTATCGACTACGGTGGGTCCTCCAGAGATTGTATTGATAATATCTTTGAGGTTTGCTTTTTCTTTCACCTATTGAATTTGGCTTGTTAGAGTTCACTGTTGGCTATCTTTGATTTCCTCGGTCAAACCTCTGCCCAGTTTGTCCTGCAAACTGATCTATAGTCTCGTCTGTCTCGGGTTTGTTGTATGAATTGTCTCAGATTTTCCTGTTTGATCTGATATTCTATTTCCTTCTTCAGATCATTGCAATCATCAGTTGAATGACCTATATCTTTGTGAAAAGTGCAAGACAAATTCTTATTTTGCTTTTCCAAAGGCCCAGTCATTTGTTGAGATCTCCTAAGTATTCCATCATTTTCAAGCTAATAACTGAGACCTGCTCGTGGTCAAATGAGTCAAGTCTTTATTCTACAAAGACCTTTTACCTTTTTCCAACCTTTTTGATGGATTTTTCTTTTTTCTTTCTTCATAAAATCTTTCAGTTTCCTTTTTCAATCTATCCGCTTCATTCCCTTTTGCATAATCATGCACTCTATCTAACAGATCTCGCATGCATGTTGATGGATCGTTGACTAAACCTCTATATAATTCACTAAGTGGAGCCCATTTATAAAGGCTACCATGATTGTTCTTTTTTCTCTATCCATCACCTAGATGCTTTCCTCCATGAAGCACTTGAGATAGGCTACCAAGGTTTCATCTTGCTTTTGCTTGATATTCATGAGTTAAGTTGAACTCTTCATGAACGATTTGCATGAGATAAAGGTTAAAACAAGCTTGGTTGCTAACTCTTTAAAGTTTTGTATGGATCTGGACGCAAGACCTTGGACCCATAATCTAGCATTTCCAACAAGCATAGTTGGGAATGCTTTACACATGATAGCATCTAGAGAATTGTGAAGCCTCATTTGAGCTAAGAAGCTACTCACATGGTCTTCTAGATCAGTCGTGGTGTTATACGTTTCCAAATGGGGTAACTTATAACCTGAGGGATGCAGGCATTCTTCTATCTCCTAAGTAAAGGGATTTTCATCAAGGTATGACAAGCTTCTTGAATTGCCAATCCTTCTTTTGCATCTGGAGTATGAACCCGTACTATATCCAATTTGGGGGGTCCATTTTGAGCTGTGGAGAGACTGTGGGATCTCCGAGATTTTGAAGCAAGAGTTTTTTTTTTTTTTGTATTTTTTCCAAGATCTATTCTCCGAACTTGATTCTTTATCAGAGTTTTCTGTGATTGTTCTATGCATGGTTGTTTGACATCCATAGGCCTATTTCCTTTCTTCTTTGCAGGTAACTTTTTTGAGTTTGGATGGTCAAACTGCTACCTCGATTGGTGCAGTTGAACAAATTATTGAATCAAGGGAAAATGTTGGGTTAAAAATTGTGCCATGTCTAGTTGTTGAAGAGATTTTTTATTCTCTTCCAGATTTAAAGCTTGACCTTCCATTGTGGGGTTGCGTTGTGGGATATTTGATTGAGGATCTCCTACCCCTAGTTCTCCTTGCCCATATTGTAACATAGTCTCTTCATCTGCTTGATGTAGTTCATCTATTGTTATTTTTTGGTAGAGAAAGGCTTTTTTACTCGCTTTCCCACAGACAGTGCAAATTGGTGAGGATCGAAACTGCACTTACTTTCTTCGTATAGTTATATTGAGCCAGCACCTACTTGCTATATGTGATATCTCATGTAATGCTGAGAAGAAAGAGGAAAAGGAAAAGGCAGGGCTATTCCCCGGGAATAGATTTCGATGCCTAAGTCATTCTGAAAGGAGAATTACAGAATTGAGAAGAATGCTTGATGGAAAGAGAGATCATTGCCTTTGTGTCATGTAGTGTTCTATATCTTTACATTGTCTAGTTCTTCGTGACACGTCACGTTGAGTCCTCAAAACTAAGGTCTCGACGGATAGGTGTTCACTGGTGAGGCCCCAGATTGGTCACATCAGTTTGATAACTTGGTTTCGTCTTACATGCTGGTCTTCAAGTGTTCTTCCTGCTTCGACATTTGTCTTCACAGTCATGACACTTGTCTTGATAGATGCCTCTTTAAGGAGTTGTCCACCAGTTCATTAATCTTCCCTCTTCATGAATGATGAGAGGTTTAAGAAAGACTGGGAAATAAGCTTTGTCCATATATGATTACTGCAAAATTTGCATCAAGGGCTATTGTAATGCAAAGCTAGTTATTCATTCAATGATATAAGTGGTTAATTCATGCATGATACTTGTGAACTTATAAACGATGTGTATATTAAGTGTATAAATGAAAGGATTTTTCTAATGACTGTCTATTAGATACTTGGTCATGCACTTTGATAAGTCAATATTTTGCATGTTTTTAGTAAGATTAATTATGTAGTTTTTGTGTGTTTTTGTTAGTTTAATGGCTAATAAACTAGGGTTTCTATTGAAATTTTACATTTTGTGGTTTAAATAGAAAAGTGCATTTTTGTGGATTAATGTGGTGAAAATTTCATGTTTTTGTAGGATTGCTTGTTCAATTATCAAATGAAATGAAAATGTGGATATTCGCCAAGAAGCTTGGAAGAAAGTTGGAAAATTGAATTATCCAAAATGGATAAAATTCAAAATTGGAATGATCAAAATGCAATTCAATTATCAAGGAATCAAAGGGATAAAATTCGGAGCAATTAACGCGCCAAGTTCACGACGAAAAACTCGGATTCTGCAAATTTTAAGAGGATTCGCGAGCTGATACGCGAAGCAACAATTGGAGAAAATCAATACCTCGCGAATCCCTCTCACCGGAAGCAAGGTAGTTGATCTGCGATGGGATCCACGAGCCTCTACCTCACAGATCCCTGACAATGACTGCTGCAAGTTGCAGCCGAAATCCAGTTTTTCCAACTCACTTCTAGCTCAATTTTCAGACGAATTTCAATGAAAACTGCCTGAAGAATCTTGTGAAGTTGAAGAAACAACTCATAGCAAGTCCAAAGCACAATTTGCTTCAACTTTACAACTCAATTGAGATTGAAAATCAATGGATTCAATGCATGAAGACACACTTTGAAGAATTCAAGAAGATGAAGATTCATGAAGACATTTTTCTTGACTTTTGAAAGCCAAATTTTTCATGTGTTCACATGATAGAATTTTGGAAGCTTATGGATGAAATCTTCTATAAATAGGGCCTTTGTAGACATTTGAAAAGTATGAATTGGAGAGAAAAAGGCTAGAATCACTACCAAAAATGTAGTCTTCACTAGTTCCTTAGTTTAGTATAGTTAGTAGTGTAGTTATAGTGTAATTCAATGATGTTTAGCTAAGTTACTGTCTTGAGTTATGGATGAACTTTCTATATCTTGTTTGTGATGTTTACTTGGTTGTTTGATGCTATTATTTGAGCAATTATTTAGTACTTTGGCTTTTATAATCATGATTAACCGGCCATTAATTGTGATCATCTCAAGGTGTTAATTTTGCATGAAAATTGGAATTTAACACTAGTTCATGAAATGCTAAACCTAGGGAGTTCTCTCACAAGTGTAGGGAGGCACTTTTGTGGCTTTAGTGATTAGTGATTTATTTCATGTAATTTCATTGAGCAAATGAGCTTGTAGTTAATTTTATAACCACGCTAGTAGGTATGGTTTAACTATGAGTATAGTTGATACACTGCGAAAGTATGTTCCACGTGTATTAGGAAATTACGCCATGCTTAGCCACAGTAATAACATTAATTCAACCGGTAATTTCATTTGCAAGAGTTGTAAGGAATTCCATAGCTTGAGGAGCTTTTAATTGTTATTTTACTTATTTCCTTTTATGTTTGTAGTTTAGATTAATTTATATGCCTGTGACAGTCTAAATAATAGAGGAGTTCGAAAATCACCGGTACTTGACATTCTTCCCTGTGGGATCGACACCTAATCTACCCTATGCTTGATAAACGATCTGTATTCTTGTAGAAAACGGGGTGTTTAGGTTTTAAATTAAAATTTGGTGTAGTGTAAAACCTCGTCACACTTAAATTATATATTCCAAATTTACTACAATTCTTCAAAAAAAAAAAAATCACATGAATCCCATCTTAATTGGAGTTCACAACCCAGCTAATTTTTAAAACTATTCTTGAAAACAGGTCTGGAGCCTTATAAGTTGAATTATGTCTAATTCAAACCCATTGGCATAATTATTACTATGTTTGGTGTAAACTCATTTAGTTTGGACGTAATTGCCAAATTAATTGCATGAGTTGACAGATGCAATTAAAAAGTTGCAAGAATAATACTAACTCATTTGAATTGAAAAAGTTTCAACTTGTGAAGCTCTTGATCCTCTTGAAAAGTAAATAGCTTTTGGGATTTTATAAATCGGTACCTTCTCTAAATAGTATCAATGAGTTTTGACATGCCTGATTAAGTATCCATACGCATCTATAAGTAAGCATGCTGTGTTACCAATTGATACTCTCATAGAGTCTTTTGTCATATTATTGACGCGGAAGTGATGGAATTTTAAGTTAATTGATTTTGATCATCCGTCTTAAACTTGCTAGATCTTTAACTTCAGTTTTTTGTTAGCTTGTTCAACAAATTACACCCCAATTTCTCCAAATAAGGTATACAAATCAAAACACTCAACAGATTCAAAATTTTTACCCATATCACCAATAAATCTATAATTCTCAAAATCTATAGCCTAGTATCAAGAGTTAAATTTCAGTTTGAAAGTATAATTCTTATCAATAGTTTGCAAAACATAATAAATATCCTTCTAAATTTTCAAGGTATTTTAGTATAATGAATTAAAGTTTTGTAAAATATTATTTGCCATTTTTTGTGCAACACTTGAACAAATAATCATGCCTTCTTCTTTAAAACATGTTTGGGCTACTCACTTGCAATAATCTAGCAAAGAAAATTATCAAAATTACATCATTCAAAATATTTATTCATTTTAAACCCAATTAAAATATGTACATCTACTTATGCTTATAGGAATCAATATCGTAAATTTACACCATCAATCAAATTTCTATAAAATTCTGCCATTATTTTAACAATTCATATATTTAAATAAATTTTCCTCTCCATTTTGTCAACTTTTCCTAGCCTCTTTGACTAAATAACCAATCAAATTCTTTAATCGAACAACCTGCAGTGATCAATAAATCTAAAAAGATTCTTCTCTCATCTCTATCATAACAATCGCAACAATCTGACAACTTCTGAATCAATCTTATGGTCAAATTTTTTATCAACTACACATTTCAGGACTAACATCGTGCCTTAACTCAATCAACTGAATATTTTCTGATAAATCTTGTGCCCTCACTTTGATAGCGAGAACACCCAAGACTAATCTCGTAGTCTGACTGGTGATACCAATTGTAGAACCAAAAATTTAGAATTCTAATAGTGATATGCGTGCAAGGTTATAGAACGAACGATGAAACAATCACTTAAAATATTTATGCGGGAGAGACAAAATAAATAACTCAATATTATTATATCTTAAAACAGTGAAAGAAACCCACATCATAACAAAACCTTACAGACTTTGCATTGAGATAGGTCCAACTCCATCTCGAGCAACCAATATTATTCAAAACTCTATAGCCGTAAAGACGACGTGCAACACTTTAAAATTAATTTTCATTTTTACCCATGATAGTGAACAAACTTTATACTTTACAAACAAATTCTCTAACAATTTCTTCTTGATCAAATTACTCATTCAGACAAATCCATTCATTAGTAGAGTCACCATATTTACCACTAACATAATTGTCCAAGAATATAAAATCATAGATCGCTTTCTTGCCAAAATGATCACCACCAAATAATTCAGAAACTCCAAATATGACAACTACCAAAAAATTCATACTGTTAATTAACTCTTTAAGAGTAAAATATTTTTAACTCTAATAAAATCCATACCTATCAATTCATCTTACCATCATTTTGAAGAGAGTCAAAGCCAATAAATTTTTCAACAACAATTTGTTTTTCTTTACTTGCCAATTCAAAATTTCCTTATTCCTGTACCAAATTAATACATTCTTTTTCTTTTACAAATTCATCACTCTCAATGTCTCCAAATAAGCTATGCAAATCAAAACACTTACAGATTCGAAATTTTCAAAATTACCCATATCATCAATAAATCCATCATTCTCAAAATTTACAGCCCAGTACCAAATACTGAATTTCGGTTTGAAAGTATAATTCTTATCAATCATCAATAAATCTATCATTCTCAAAATGTACAGCCCAGTACCAAATATTGAATTTCGGTTTGAAAGTATCATTCTTATCAACAGTTAGCAAAAAATAATAAATATCCTTCTAACTTTTTCAAGGTATTTTAGTACAATGAATAAAAGTTTTGTGAATATCTTTTGCCATTTTTTTGTGCAACACTTGAACAAGTAATTATGCCTTCTTCTTCAAAACATGTTTTGGCAATTCCCTTGCAATTATTCAGCAAAGAAAATTATCCAAATTATATTGTTTGAAGTATTAGTTCATTTTTAAACCCAATTAAAATATGTATATCTACTTATACGTATAGGAGTCAATATAGTAAATTTTCACCATCAATCCAATTTTAATAAAATGCTGCTATTATTTTAAGGATTCATATATTTGAATAAATTTTTCTCTCCCATCTGTCAAATTTTGCTAGCCTCTTTGACTAAATAACCAATCAAATTCTTTAATCGGACAACCACAGCAATCAATAAATCTAACAAGATTCTTCTCTCATCTCTGCCATAACAATCACAACAATCTAACAACTTTTAGATCAATCTTATGGTCAAATTTTTCACCAACTATATATATTTCAGGACGAACCTCATGGCTTAACTCAATCAACTGAATATTTTCTGATAAATCTTGTGCCTTCACTCTGACAGTAAGAACGCCCTGGACTAACCTCATAATCTGACTCGTGATACTAATTGTAGAACCAAAAATTTAGAGTTCTAATAATAATTATACATGCAAGGTTATAGAATGAAGGATGAAACAATTACTCAAAATATTTATGTAGGAGAGAAGAAATAAATAAGTCACAATATTGTTATATTTCAAAATAGTGGAAGAAACCCACGTTATAATAAAACTTTACAGACTCTTCTAGACTCTTTTGAGAAACCACTCTAAATAATGTTCTATGCATAACTTACCAAATTTTTTAAGAATGAAACTACTCGTATAAGAAATTACCAAGTAAAACAAAAACTCCTAAATCACACAACTACCAAAAATCTGATTTTAATAAAACTAGTAAAATAAATAAATAAAACTTCTAAGCTTAGTTTACTCTCTCTCTCTCTCTCTCTCTCTCTCTCTCTCTCTCTCTCTCTCTCTCTCTCTCTCTCAACTATTGTACATTTAGCTAAGAAATGAAGCATGGCCATTTTAATGCAACTTATCGTTTGTCGTGGTCTCCAGATTTTTTTTCTCGTCTTTCATAGATAGATTCCAAAAAGAAAAAATAGAGAAACGATGAAGAATATCAGTTACCTTGTTTGGATTGGAGTTTTCCATAGAAAATTTTTTTATTTTTTCGTGATAACATTTTTCAGGTACTTTTTTACCTCATATACATCAAATCGCTATAGTATATTTTTCTATGAAAAATTCAAAAAATGGCAATCTAGATAAGAATACTTTTGGAAGCCTTTGGCTAAACAACTTTTTTGACTTTTTTCTTTTTCGTACCCTTGATTATCGTGGTCCAATCATATGACTACAGCCCTTTTGGCTAGTATCTTTTCATTCCACCCTCCTACCAAAAATTACTAGTGTTTATGTTCTTATGCTTCACCAATTAAATCCATTTGTTTCTATTAAACAATAGTCAAATAATAAACTTCCTGCCATCAAGCACACGAAGGAAGCTTTTATTATGCACTATATTGAAAAGGACTAAGTTTGTTCATTACCATATTAGGTGATGGAGTAGTTGTACAAGTGACTAAATCTTTCCTCTTTAATCCAATACTAATGATAGGAAAGTCATGGCACCAGAGTTGATGTAGACCCCTGGGTATGTTCTAAGATCTCACCTGATCACACATTAGTTAACCTGTACTTTGGATTAATTAACTACTTAATACCTTTTATTAAACAAATGTTTTACCAACTCCAAAAGTGTATAAAAAGATAGTGCACTTCTGGTTGACTATGTGGATAAATGTTTCCATCAGAATCAGAGCTGTTTGGTAGTGAGGAAAAATGCGATGATTTCCTTTATGAATATTCGGGAATGGAAGTCTCAATAGTGGCCAAAACCAACCCTATCAATATTGGAGAAGAATGGAAATAAAATTTTGGAAATGAACTATATATTAGGATACTCATTGTTTTGTTGTTGCTGGACAATTAAATATGATTTGAAAGAGTTGGCGATTGAAGAGAAGAAAAAATAAAAAGAAAACAATTACTATCAAGTATGGTCTAATGAAAATTTTACATTTTTAGTTCATGCAATCTATTAATGTGAAACTTCTAGGATTGGTCCGTCTAGTTTCAATTACTTTTACTGTTGGCTTTCCAATTTCCATGAGAGCTCTACGTTTCATAATAGAAATGGAGTGTATCTAACTCTACTAGATAGTTGCAACTTTTATGTACAAATTACTCTATCTATATCCAGAACAACAAAGGAAAAATGAAAGCTTTATTGCCGTCCACCTCTTAGATTTATTGTGAATTTCGCAACAAATTTTCTACTTTGCAAGTTTATGGGAAGCTTTAATCCAGATTTATGTTTCGAAAATGACCAGTGATGTTTTGTTGTAGCATTAAATGCTATGTATTTTCTTGTCATCCTGAAATTCTTCAAAACTGTCAGCTTTAACTCGTGGCTTTTATTATTCTTTTTTCTCCCTCTTTTTTTTTTTTTTTTTGTGACAATGATTGAGGATTGCTAGTGTAACTTGTCGTTGAGTTCAAATTTGTGTTTGCAATTTTCATAACTGTCCTTTCATCCCTTGTCTTGTGTGGTTTGGAAAGCCTCCTTATGTAATTAATCAAGCAAACTATAGAAATATTTTTAAGGTTCAACCAAATTGGATTTAAACCTGTGGCTAGTTTGGGAGTTTAGGATAACAAAGAAAAGAAGAGAAATGTGAAGCTATGAGAGAAACGAAAAGAAGAGAAAAGAAGGGAAGTGATTTTAATGTTGTTTGAGTGTTTAGGTAAGAAACGGCATGACTTCAGATATATAAGTAAACAAAAATTTGTTTAGTTCACATTTAAGGATAACATGAACATTTTGCAAAATCTTGTTAGGCTTTCTCAACTTCCCCTTCATTTTCTGGGTATATTTGGACAAAATCTCTGGGTTTGCTTTCTTTCTACTCTCAAAGAGTCTCAAACGATAAAATAGAGAGTCTTTTTTTCAACTTTCTTTTGTATCAAATCCGAACTCCCAAACTAGCTAGGTCCTCATCTAAGAGTGAGGCGTGCGCTAGTGGAGTGAAACTCTGAACTCTGACCTTTGACTGGGCTCCACTTAAAACGACCAATCTAATTGGAGTTTGTTTTGGTCCTTGGAGTAGGCCTTACCAATCTAATTGGACTTTATGTTGGTCCTAGAGTAGGGATTAACGGGCCAACCTTTTATACTGGAATTTTGAAGTTTAAAGATTCATTCCGTGTTCCACAAATATGGGCCTAGATGTAATGATGTTTAGTAGAAAATCTAATGACTATTACTCATAAGCTTTTTCTTTTTTCTTTTTTTTTCCCCTCTATAAACGACATCAAAAGGTGGAACTATGTAAATTTGGCTTCGATGTCTAACACAACAGCAGTCATTCATGATTCAACACTTGCTTCATCTCCCACATCCTTCATCTTATTTTACAGAAAGGACACTTGAGAGTCCGTACTTTGCGCAGAAATGGAAGTCTGCATCATTTATTAGATAAAATGAGTTCAAACACAGGAAACTTGCATCTATGCGATGTGATTGGTCTGTTCTTCTTAATGTAGGATTTTGAACGATGTTTCTGCAAAAATATCACAAAAGGAGTCTTAATGAACTAATAAATAAACAATACTACGTCTAGTTAGAACTCACAAGTTATAAAATGTGGGGTATTGAATTGCCAAATGATTATGAACCTAAAAGATAAGATGCAGTTTGATTGGTTAATTCTGAGTTCTCGATGATATATCCAAGTTCGTTCTCATAGACAAACATGAGAAATTGAAAATAAAATCAGTCAAAATATTATATCAGTAGATTATTAAATTTCTGAAACATTTGGGAAAAAAGCAAAAAGAAAAAAAAATAAAAATGGAGAGAGCGTGGGAGGAAAAAAATACATTGATGGGATTGAATTGACTAAGTAGTCCTCAAAATTTGTATCCTAATCTACCTTTGGTGAGCTCACTAATATTTCTAATCTTTCTCCAAGTGAGCTCACCAATATCATTACAGACATTGAAACCATGAGAGTCCACCGTGTCCAAATTAAGACATAATGGGGTTGGATTGATCGAGTGGCTCTCAAAATTTGTAGGATTAAGTGTTACAATTTTAAGGAACTAAAACTGTCTTTGCCCGACAGACTTAGTTGCAATTTCTTCTCATATTTTTATGGGATCAATACGTTGTATGACGAGGTGTGAGGATAATTTTCATAAGCACTCTTGTTTAGTTATTGCTATAAGATAGAAAATTTATATTCCCCCCCGCCCTCCCAGGGGAACCCCAATACTTCCAAAATGAGGGAAAAGAAAAAGATGCATACCATTTGCTGCTTCTACTCCAAAAGACTAACTGAATAATTTTAGGTCTTGTCTGAATTGTCATTTTGTGGATTTTTTATGAAAAAATATATGGTAGCGACCTAATGTATGTAAGAAAAAAAGGTGTTTAGAAAATGTGATCACGGAAAATATAAAAGTTTTTGAGTGGAAAACCCCAATCCAAACAAGGCCATTATTTGCCATGTGTACATTAATTCCCTCACCAAATAAAAAGAATACAATAAAAGGAGTGAAGGACCCCTGTCGAGGTGGGGGATATTTTCTTCTCATTATCCTTTTTCCAAACCTTTTTTACCTTGATAAATGCCACTAAAGCAGTTTTTTCTGGTAGTGTTGATTTATATTGGATGCTCAAGCTAATTCTACTTTATCAGCAGAAGAAACCCCAAGTTGATATGAAGCCAGCTTTACTCAAATCCAATTAGTGCTAACGATAGATATCTATCAGTACACTCATGCCTGATTTGGTATCCACACGTATTTATCAATCTGTAATCTTACAATATATATTCATTACCAATGGGTACTGTTCTGGGTTATTAACTCCTTTTTTCTTGCAGCACATTAAAACATCTTACCTTTGCGAAACAGAAAGTAGCTTCCCGGTATTCCGTTTCAGAATTGTTGAAGCTTTGACATGTATATTTCTAATTTGGCATCGCATTTTGAAACTAAGGAAAAGATGGGAACTGTTGACTCGGAAGACTTCAGTATACTTTTCCTCAGGCAGGAGCCCATGTTGGTGACTTAGCGCTTTGTCACTATCCATGCCAACACAACTCCAAAAGTCATATAATTAATGATAAACGACCGACTTTCTCCTAGTCTTCCACCCAGATGATGTTCCAAGTCTTTATGCTTGATAAAAGTCTCCAAAAATGGAAGAAAAAGTCCTTAATACAAAGTGGATCAGACTTATACATAATGCATTTAGGTTAGACTACAATAGAGCCATTTTTTGTCTATCATTTCTTTAGTGGAAGTAGTGGAGAAAGGGAAGAAAAGAAGGGAGCAGTGACAATAGAAAAAAGAGAGAAATATAAGGGTAATTTGCCTTATATTAGCAGCGACAATAGATAGACAAAAAAATTTACGTCGTACAACCATTTACTTTTCTCTTTTTTGTTCACAACTCTGTAATATAAGGGTAATTTGACTCTTTTTTGGTGGGTGGAGGAAGGGAGAGGGGGAGGGGGGGTAAAGTAACTCCCAAAAAAGGTTTTACAGGGTAAAATGAAAATTAGGGCATACTTTAAGGGGATCTACAGTAATTATCCCCTTTTTTAACCAAAAAATTAAAAGTGAGAATGTTATTAAAAATAGGACAAGATGTTAAATGAGGATGTGTGCATTTGGGAATTAATTAAGGTGTGTTTATTAGAGGTGCCCCTTGAATTCTTGTAGGAAGATCTTATAAGAGTCAACAATCAAGTGACAAATTCCAACAAGACCGTAGTCTATGATAGAACAAATGTTTCCATCCGAAAATCATGTCTTGCAATTATTTATCTAGTTAGTATACAACTGTGTAACTATTTATTCCAATACTTTGTCAGTTCATTGTAATTTAGTAACTTACAACTCAGGATATCCCATGATGTGCGTTAGTAAGTCATTATAAATATAAATAAACGAAAATCTTTTTCAAAACTTATGCGTATGTCACCTAAGCAGTAATCTACAATAAGTCCGTTTACTGAAACATTGTAATCACCATCTTGGCCAAGAATTGTAATTATTCTATCTTGTCCTACTCTTCCTTTGGTTTGGACGGAAAAAAGAAAAAAGAGAAATAGAATTGCCTTGGACCCTCATGCTTTTTCGTCAAGATAGCAGCCGTCAAGGCCGAACAAGTCTTATTCTTCCAAAATCTCCAAGGCATTTTAATACGATGAACAAAAATTTTGTAAATATTTTCTACCGCTATTTTGCACATCACTTGAACAAATAATTGTACCTTCTTTTTAAAAACATGGTTTGCCAACTCACTTGCAATAATCCAACAAAGAAAATTATCCAAATTATATTGTTTGAGATTTTTTTTCATTTTTAAAACCCAATTAAAATATGTATGTCTATTTGTTCTTATAGGAGTCAATATAGCAAATTTTGTACCATTAATCAAATTTTTATAAAATTCTACCATTATTTTAACAATTCATATATTTGAATAAATTTTCCTCTCTTCTGTCAAATTTTCCTAGCCTCTTTAATCGATTAGCCAATCAAATTCTTCAATTGGACAATCTGTAACAATCAATAATCTGAAAGAATTTTTGACCAAAAAAAAAAATCTGACAAGATCCTTCTTTAATCTCTGTTACAACACTCACAACAATGTGATAACTTCAAGACTAATCATATAGTTGAATTCTTTACCAACCACACATTTCAGGGCCAACGTCGTGGACTAACTCAATTAACTAAATATTTTCTGATAAATCTTATGCCTCAACTCTGACAGCAGAATCACCCAAGACTAATCGTGTAGTTTGATGCATGATAACAAATGTAGAACCAAAAATTTAGAGTTTAATAATAATTATGATGCTAAGTTAAAATTTGAAGGATGAAATAATCATTTGAAATATTTATGCAAAAGAGAAGAAATAAAAAAGTTGTAATACTATTATATGTTAAAATAGTGGAAAAAAGTCACGCCACAATAAAATCTTAATGCTCTTCTAACTCTCTTAATAAACCACTCTAAATAATGTTTTATTTATAACCTATCGAATTTGTTCAATAAGAAACCACTCGTATAAGAATTTATCAAATAAACTACAAACTTCTAAATCACACAACTGTCAAAAATTTGATTATAATAAAACTAGTACATAAATAAATAAAAACTTCTAAGCTAAGTTTGGTTTATTTTGACCATAGATTCAACCTTTTTTTTGAGCTGATGTACATTCATTTTAATCCAACTTATCGTTTATTGTGGTCTGTAGATTTTTTTTCCCCCTCATCTTTCATAGATAGATTCCGGAAAGAAAAAGTAAAGAAATGATGAAGAATATCAGTATTTACCATGTCTACATTAATTCCCTCACCAAATAAAAAGAAAACAATAAAATGAGTAAATGACCCCTGTCAAGGTGGGGGATCTTTTTTTTTTTTTTCAATTATCTTTTTCCATCCTTTTTCACATTGTGAAATGCCATTAAAGCACTTTTTCTCGTAATGCATGATTTATAATGGATGGTCAAGCTAATTCTACTTGATCAAGATAAGAAACCTCACCTTAATATGAAGCGAGCTTTACTCAAATCCAATTAGTGCTAAGGATAGATATCTATCAGTGTACACAGGCCTGATTAGGTATCCACACTTATCAACCTGTAATCTTACAATATATTCATTACCAATTGGTACTGTCTAAACATTTTCTCTGGGTTATTCCTTTTTTCTTGCAGCAGACTAAAACATCTTACCTTTGCAAGGCAGAAAGTAGCTTCCAAGTAATCCGTTTCAGAATTTGGTGAAGCTTTGACATGTGTACTTCTGATTTGGCATCGCATTTTGAAACTAAGGAAAAAGATGGGGACTGTTGACTCGGAAGACTTCAGTATACTTTTCCTCAGGCAGGAGCCCAGTTGGTGACTCTAGCGCTTTGTCACTATCGATGGCAACACAACACCAGAGGTCATAAGATTAATGATTAACGACCGACTTTCTTGTAGTCTTCCACCCAGATGATGTTTCAAGTCTTCATGCTTGATAAAAGTCTTAAAAAATGGTAGAAAAAGTCCTTAATACAAAGTGGATCAGACTTATACATAATGCATTTAGGTTTGACTACAACAGAGCCATTTTTCCTTTCTCATTTCTTCAGTGGAATAGTGGAGGAAGGGAAGAAAAGAAAGGAGCAGCGGGAATAAAATAACTTTAAGTCGTATAAGCATTTACTTTGTGTTCACAACTCTGTAATATATGGGTAATTTGTCTTTTTTCTTGGGCGGTATTTTTTTTTTGGGGGGGGTTAAAGTAACTCCCAAAAAGCTTACTGGGCAAAATGAAGAATAGGACATCCTTTAAGGGGATCTACGGTAATTATCCCCTTTTTCAACAAAAAGTTAAAAGTGAAATGTTATTAAAATAGGACAAGGTGTTAAATGAGGATGTGTGCATTTGGGAATTAATTGAGGTGTGTTTATTAGAGATGCCCCTTGAATTCTTGTAGGAAGATCTTATAAGAATCTACAATCCAGTGACAAATTATAACAAGACCGTCGTCTATGACAGAACAACTAATGTTTCCATCCGGAAATCATGTCTTGCAATTATTTATTTAGTATACCACTGTGTAACTATTTATTCCAGTATTTTGTGAGTTCGTTGTGATTTAGTGACTTGTAACTCAGGAATGAGCTTGTATTTATCCCATAAGGTGGGTTAGTGAGTCATTATGAATATAAATAAACGAAAATATTTTTCAAAACTTATGCGTACGTCACCTAAGCAGTAATCTTCAATAAGTCCGTTTACTGAAACATTACAATCACCATATTGGCCGAGAATTGTAATTATTCTTTCTCGTCCTACTCTTCCTTTAGTTTGGATGGAAAAAAGAAAAAGGAGAAATAGAATTGCCTTGAACACTCATGCTTCTTCGTCAAGATAGCAGCCGTCAAGGCCAAACAAGTCTTTGATAAAGGCAGTGAGTGTAATGTTACGTAATTATTTTATTAGGAGCAAAGGGATGTTTTATATTTTATCGGTCCACAAATATGCCGGCCATATGAATATAAATTTACAATAAAAGCATCCCTTTGCTCCTAATAAAATACTCGGTCAAAGCCTGCTCATGCTTATCCTGTACTTGCATTTTTAATATTTTGGCTTCTGGTTTTTGAGCTATCACTGTTTCAAGTGGATTTTAGATGCTATTCTGTTACTACCCGCTTTCAACATTTTTATCTAAAATTTTTCAATTGTTAATCCAGTTTTGCAATGGAAATACAACAGATATGTTGTGGAAAAACATTAAGTCAACCCCAAATATATGCCTATTTAAGTCTTGCTCTAAGTCACAATGTATGCTCATGTTTTATACTTATTTGGCATTCCTCAAGTTTAATTTACTGCTAGAAGCAATGCAGAGAACATACTTTCTTTTTGTTGCATACTTGTTGTTTCCCTTTATCACAGCTAGCATAAGTGTTGCCAATAACCATGACAACAGCGTTAGTGATCTGAATGCACTTCTCGCATTCAAAGGCACCATTTTCGACCCCCGAAACATCCTTCCAATCAACTGGTCCACTTCTACCTCTGTCTGCAACTGGACTGGAATCACTTGTAACACCCGTCATCACAGAGTTGCTGCCATCGACCTCTCTGACATGGGCCTGCTTGGAATCATACCTCCAGAATTGGGAAATCTTTCTTTCCTCGTCTACCTAAATGTTATGAATAACAACTTTCATGGACACCTTCCAACTGAGCTATCTCGTCTGCACCGATTGAAGTACTTCATCCTTCAAGGCAATGACTTTGAAGGAGAATTTCCATCATGGTTGGGAAGTTTATATAAACTCCGGTACATGAACTTTCGAAACAACAAATTTTCAGGTTCATTGTCTGGCAGGCTGTCCAATTTCACAAAGCTAGAGACCATCGAGTTAGGTTACAATTTCTTAAAAGGAAATCTTTCGGAAGAATTCAGTGCTCTACCAAAACTGAAAGAATTGTTCATGGCATCTAACCAACTTGTGGGTCGACTGACAGGGGCTCTCTTTAACCTCACCTCATTACAAACAATTGTCTTATCATACAATAGCTTATCGGGTTACCTTCCAGCCCGTATTTGCGATCATTTCCCACAACTCCAATGGCTTTACTTATCAAGTAATAACTTTGAAGGTGAAATTCCTTCAGGCATCGGAGAATGTTCAAGACTCCAACAGTTAAATTTGGCATCCAACAACTTCAAAGGACATATACCAAAAGGAATTGGGAATCTAACCACGCTTACAAGGATATATTTCGGTTGGAATGACCTGACAGGTAAGCTGACAGCTTGATTTTATTTCTTTTTTATATTTTGAGCCATCAATTAATCATACGGGATACATTTTAAATGTTTGTACAGTTATGAGTTTAGAAGCACATTTGTAGAAACAATTGAAAACTTAATAACATTTAGATGGATTCGATTTAAACAATAATTTCCTCTTTTTGCCTTACTTGTTCTTAATATGGCTAAATTACTAGTAACCCCCTGTGATTTTGTATATTACCACATGACTCTCTAACATCTCAAAATTTTCACATAACCCTTAGTGATGTTAGGTAAAGTGAAAAATAAACAAAATCCACCACCAGCCGCTATGCTAGTTGGCCGGAGGTACTTTAAAATTTTTTTTTGATAAAATTATTATAATATCTACTTAATCTATTACCATTTTGCTTATTTTCACGTACTTTTTATATGGTCTCATGCAATGTGTTTAGACCCTTGTCCTTTTATTTAAGTAAGAGCAATACTGTGATTTTAACTAATAATGTTCAAAGGTGGCTTTTAGTCGAATTTCCACATTATATAGAATTACTGGGCGTTATGTAGCATTTTGGATCACTAGAGTGGTCACATAGTAATATGCAAAACCATAGGGAATTGCTAATGATTTACAATAATTACGTGAGAATGTTTGAAAGGTAGATACTGACACTTAAATTTTGGGAAACTATTCAAGGTACTCTAAAAGTCTAACATCTAACGGCCATGCGGCTAAAAATATACATCTAACCATTTTTACTTTAGATCTAGGGGTCAGATGGATGAAATCTATCAAAACTAACAATTTTGTTCAAAAGACAACTCCCAATATACATATTCCGCATTTGATGTGTAGGAATTGCCTACGATGGAAAGGACTTTCTGACTTATCAATTCAATTATGAACATTTTGAGTTGGAAAGTTCTTTTCTCCCTGAAAGTTCATTAACTTTCTCTTTAAAATTCATTTCTCACAAAATTCAAATGAAAAATCTTTTCAACTTTATCTTGGTATGTCCAAAATTATTGGGGTCAAATTTATCCTCACAAATCTCCTCACTCCATACTAAATATTAGGATATTTGTTAGTTTAATCAATAATTGACCACACTTTATTTTAACAAATGATTCTATTTATGTTTAAATCAATTTTTTTTACTTTGAAAATTTTAATATAGTGTTTTCTAAACATTTATACAAATGTATAAATATTTTATTTTTTTGCACTTGATATAGAAAATTAATGCGTAACAAAAAGAGAACATGAAAGCTTGAATTCATGTAATTTAAATTTTTATAAACAAACACTTATGCTGCTAATGAAATCAAAAATAAAATTAAAAACATATTTTGAGAATTAATAAGTTATTTTTAAAATCTCAAAAAAAATTATTTATAAAATAAAAGCTAAAGTACCTTGTATAGGGTAAAAAATTAGCGTATCACAAACAAATAAAATAAGATTAAAAATATGTAATTTCCTACACTATATCTTAGGGTAATTAAGTCAAACCTGCATAGAATTTATCCTATGCTAACATCTAAAGTTTGATTTTGATAATAAAAATGGAATTTACATTCTATTCTGACTTAACTATTAGATACCGAAATGATAAATTTTTTCCCTATCATTCCAAGTAGAAAAGCATTCTAGTAGAGAGGCCTTTCTATTTTTAAGCATTCTGGTTTACCAAATGTGGGGCAAATATTAACTCATCATTGTTTCTCAAATTTATTTTACTTCTTAGCTGAAAGGGCTTCAAGTTTTGGTTCCATTGTGCTCATTATATTTATTTATTTCAAACAAAATTTTTGTTTGCAATGTTTTGATTTTTTATTTCTAAGCTTCTTCTTTATTTTGTCAAAAAGAAAAGAGAATAACATCCTTCTTTTCTCAATCAAAATTTGCAGCAAACATTTCTATCGTAATTAACTACTGTCAGCAATTTTCTTCCTGAACTAATTGATGTAAGTTTGTTGTACGGGATATTTGCATTTTGCATTATAGTATATGAAGCTGAACAGAAGACCATTAAAATTTCAGAGTGCATATCTATATGGTCAAGCCAGGCCTTCAATTATACTTATTGTCATGTCGTGATTTCTTGGCAGGTGAAATTCCAAAAGCCGTGGGCAATCTCTATAATTTGGAGTTACTAATCATAAATGATGCTAATATGACAGGTAAAAATACTTAATAGATTGTGAAATAAGATTGAGTTTATTACTACTACTAATGTTAAGAGCACACGCAATGCATGTGCAGTTTTAGAAATAATTATTAATTTCTATGAATATATTAATTTAGTTTTTACAAAATTATATTTTATATAAATTCTTCATGAAAGAATTGCAATTTATTAGTAATTTTTTTCTTTAATACAGTTAGAACTAATTTGATAGTTACAATATCTAAGAGAGTTATGAGAAGCAAATGTTATTAGGTGGTTAGAGTAAAAATAAATTTTTTAAGGGCAAAGTTAGAAGTTCAAAAAAATAACACAAGATGTTTATACCAACTGCCACCTCTCTCTCCCTTTATTATTAGATAGACAACATCAGAACATTTTAACAAACTCAAATTCGACTCTTGCTCATACGTCAAGAGACGGCATAAACTAAACTCACTTAGCTATTCAAGCTTTGCTCAGCTTGAACTCAATATGCAACATGTATAACTCTGATTGACTGCACTCTAAACAAAAAGACACCGATAGAGATGGGAAATAGGAAGAAAAGGAAACGCAAGGATATAGCATAAGGGGGGAAAGAAGGGTGTGAATGCTGGACTGAGGAAAGTTAATATTCCCATGTTCTATTTGACATTGTCATGTTATTTATTTTCAATTGTCCCAAAATATTTTGTCATTTCCACAATTGTCAATGAATTGTACCTTTGGATTTCGTCTCTTTTACATTCACTAATAATGTTGTCGAAATGTTTCCTCTTTTATTAAATTTAGTTACCTGTTTTCAGATAAGTAGATGCACGCACTGGTTAAAACCACATTGGATTCTTCCCCTTCCCATGGGCAGTTGCCCCCTTCAACTTCAACAAACATTAGAAACGTAACTAGTTAAAAATTTTAATTCTATTAATCTATTTTGCATTCGCACGCGTGAATTGAACTTGATTTACCTTTTATATTGCCCCCATTAAATTCCTTTTTTTTTTTTTGGACCTTCCCAACGCCCTTCCCACCCCCTTTAAATTCTTTCATTTACATTTATCCATTGAGAATTCAAATAAACAAATCACCGGAATACAGAGAATATTGAAATTTTTTAATTGAACTTCAATGACAACTAAATATTCTTTCGTTTGCATTTCTTATGAACATGCACTTTTTCAGAGTTGCAGCCCCTAACCTTCAGGTGTGTCTCTGCCAGTGACTTTTAGCGACTTCGGATGGCAAACTAAATTTGAATAACAAAACCCAACATATCATCATTCGCCTAATGATTAAATCATACTACAACAAGATACATTCAGTCAGTTTTGCATGAGCAATGATTTGATTTAAGAGAAAAGATGTTTTTAGCTAAACTAGTGTTAAGTGTGGCTTTGTATCACATCAGATATTTTACGAAAAATTCTCTTCTCTTAGTGATTATAAATATAGTGGGCTTAAGTGAATTTGAAGTGTGCCAAAGACATAGACTCACGTGCCAAGGGCACCAACTTAAGAGGGATTTAGAGGGCCCATACTCCAATTTATGAGAGGTTTTTGGTTAGGCATCAAACCAAAAGAATAAGTTTGCAGGCCTTTGGACCATTAAGTCTTTTGTGCTATTTAGTCTCTTTTGTGTTTTTAGTTTTAGGTGCTTATGAACCTAGAGATAATTCCTCGGGTTTTGTATCCTCTCTCTTGTACTCTCTTTTGTTATAGTAAATATGCTACCCGGTGGATGTAGGTTGTTTGACCGAACCACCTAAATTCTGGTGTCTCTCCGTTTGATTTATTTGTTGTGTTATTGCCTTTGTTGAGTTGCTAAGAGTCCGATTGTTCTTATTGGTGAATTTCCTAGGATCAATCCTAATAAATTGGTAGAGAGTAAGAAAAAGACCCGTTGGAGCTCAATTGGCTTTTGTTATGATGAGCTATTAGTCCCGTTGGAACTCAAAAGGTTTTGCGAAGAAGGTGAAGCAAGATTACTACGTTTGCAACTTTAGCCCATTGGGATCTATTGAGGCTTTGGTGAGTTTTAACCTGTTGGAACCTGTTGAGTCTTTTACATCTCAATTCATTGGTGACTCATTGGGGTCAGTTGGGAATTTGGTGAGTCGTTGAGATCTGTTGGAACTTTCGTGAAGAAGGTGGAGCATATTTGCTATTTGTCAATATTGGATACATGCCAAGGTAGAGATTTGTTAAGTGTGGTTTGGATTCCACACCAGATATTTTACGAAGAAGTCTCTCCTCTTGGTTATAAATATATTGAGTTTAAGTGAATTTGAAATGTGTTAAGAGTACCGGCCCACGTGTCAAGGGCACCAACTTAAGAGAGTTTTAAAGAGTCCATACTCCAATCTATGAGAGATTTTTTGTTAGGTATCAAATCAAAAGAGCAAGTTTGTGGACCTTTGGGCCATTAAGCCTTTTATGCTACTTAGACTCTTTTGTGTTTTTAGTTTTAGGTGCTTTTGAATCTAAAGATTATTTCTAGGGTTTTGTATCCTCTCTTTTGTACGCTCTTTTGTTATGGTAAATCTGCTACTCCTTCGCTGGTGGATGTAGAATGTAAGTTGTTTGATCAAACCACATAAATTGTGGTGTCTCTCCATTTGATTTATTTATTATGTTATTGCCTTTGTTGGGTTGCCAAGAGCCTGATTGTTCTCATTGGTGAATTTTCTGGAGCCAATCCTAACAAATAGCTTGTACTAAGTTTATCAATAATAGTAACATGGACTGACATGAACTAGTCTTCATCATTATGTACCCAAACTCTCGCTGGCTTGTAAATCATAGTGCTTAATACTAACTTGCCTCCTGTGTATGTCCATTTTCTCCTAAAATTTTTGCAAGTCAAATAGCTCATTTTTCTTCTTACCAATCTGATTTTTTAGGTATAGTACCTCCAGAAATCGGTAATCTTAGCAGGTTGGAAATGATAGTCTTTGAAATGAATAGGCTGAGAGGTCCCGTGCCGCTGAAGCTTTTCAACATATCAACACTACAAATTATTGCCTTCGACGGAAATGATTTTTCAGGCGAGCTTCCAGCAACTATAGGTGTATTCTTACCGAATCTTGAGGATCTCTTACTTGGGTCTAATACATTCACAGGAGCTATACTAACATCCATTTCAAATGCTTCTATGCTTAGAAAGCTAGACCTTGCAGACAACCATTTTACTGGTGCAATTCCTCATTCTCTTGGAAATCTGAGATTACTAGAATTCTTGTCTGTAGCAAACAATGATTTTTCTCAGGACTCACTATCCACAGAGTTGAGCTTTCTCGTGCCTCTTGCAAATTGCAGACATTTAACAACGTTATGGATATATGAGAATCCCCTGAACGGCTTCCTTCCAAAGTTTCTAGGAAACCTTTCCAGCTCACTCGAATCCTTTGATGCAAGGTATTGTGGAATCAAAGGTGAAATTCCAAGTTCAATAGGTAATTTGAGCAACTTGGCACAGCTAAATCTGGAAGGCAACAGTCTGACAGGGATGATTCCGACTACAATCAGGTCGTTGTTGAAGCTTCAGAGGATAGATCTAAGCAACAATCAAATACAAGGAGCTATTCCTGGTGAGTTTTGTCAGTTGTTGAAATTAGGTGAGTTAAATTTGGGACGAAATAAGCATTCTGGTACAGTACCATCTTGTATAGGAAATATCACTGCACTAAGAAATGTTTATTTTAATTCCAACAATTTAAGTTCTACCCTACCTGCAAGCTTTTGGAGCCTAAGATATATTTTGGAGCTGAACATGTCAGGAAATTATTTGACTGGTTCTTTGCCCACTGAAATTGAAAATCTAAAGGCATTAGTCTATTTGAACCTTTCAAATAATCAATACTTGGGTGAGATACCTAGCACCATTGGAGCACTACAGGATTTGCAACAACTCTCCTTGGAACATAACAAGTTTCAAGGATTGATACCAGATTCCATGAAGAACATGCTGCAGTTACAGCATCTGGATCTGTCTTTCAACAATCTCAAGGTGAAATTCCCAACCTACCTACAGGTACTGTCAGATCTCCAACACTTTAATGTGTCTTACAACAGATTGAGAGGACCAATTCCTCATGGAGGGCCATTTGCAAACTTCACGAACCTATCTTTTCTCTCAAATGAAGCATTGTGTGGCACTCCTTGGCTCCAAGCTTGTCCAAGTACATTTGAACATGAATCAAGGACAAAAATGATAGTCATGATTGTTCTTTTGGCAACAGGATCTGTCATATTAACCTTGGTGATTTCAATTTTTTTGATGCGGTTAAAGTTGAGAAAAAAAATTCTAGCTCCAACTCAGAACTTGCTTCCCATGGCGACATTTGAAAGGGCATCCTTCCATGAACTTAGACAAATAACAAATGGATTCAGTGAGAGTAACTTACTTGGCTCGGGGAGCTTTGGTTCAGTCTACAAGGGAATTCATGAAAATGGGATGGTTTGGGCCATAAAGGTATTCGATTTGCAGCTAGAAGGTGCATTTAAAAGCTTTGATAGAGAATGTGAAGTCTTAAGCTGCCTTCGTCATCGAAATTTAACTAGAGTAATTACTGCTTGTTCTAGCCGTGACTTTAAGGCTTTAGTGCTCGAATACATGCCCAATGGAAGTCTTGAGAAATGGCTTCACATAAACCATCACGTCCTAAGTATCAGGCAAAGGTTAGATATCATGATGGATGTGGCTTCTGGTTTGGAATATCTCCACTATGGTTATTCAACTCCTGTAGTTCACTGTGATTTGAAGCCTAGCAATATTCTCCTAGATCAAGACATGGTTGCGCATGTTTGCGACTTTGGAATTGGAAAGTTGTTGGGAGATGGAGAATCTGTGGTACAAACAAAGACTCTTGCTACATTTGGATATATTGCCCCAGGTGACTTGATTCCAATTTCAAATTTTTTATGTCATTCAAATTAATGTTTCAACTTTCAACATCTAGTACGGTATGTGAAATATAAAAACTTCTGAAAAAATATAAAATTGGTGAACTGATCCGGTACTTGACTTTAACAATGAGTTTCAAATTTTGATGTCAGAGTATGGATTGGAAGGATTGGTTTCAACAAATAGTGATGTTTATAGTTTTGGGATTACATTGATGGAGACATTTACGAAAAGAAAGCCTAGGGATGAGATGTTTACAGAAGAGTTAACCCTCCGGTGCTGGATACAAGAATGCTTTCCAGATTGCGTGATTCAGGTTGTAGACGTAGACTTACTTCAACCTGAAGATGGACTGGTAGAAAGGAAGATTGAATGCATATCATCTATCTTGCAACTTGGTTTAAGTTGTACAACAGATGCTCCTAAGGAAAGAATAAACATGAAAGAAGTTCTAAGAGCGCTCCAAAAAATCAAACTTCTGTTTATCGAAGACATCACATCTTGAAGCAGGTATAAAAACTGTTATGTATGAGATAATTCAATTGCAACTTTTTCTTTGATCATATGGAATATCAAAAGCTTATTCCAAGGATTAATATTCATTCAAATATTATTCATGTTTTTCTATTGAATTCAGAACAGAGCCCTGAGGTGCAAATGCATTTGAGGAATTCTGTCTTGACTTGGTGCACCACTGAAATGCTTAAAGTTCAAGACCGGAATGAGATGTGCTGTATTACCAATAAGTTTGTTTACAAATATGGAGGCCTCAAAGTTCGTGATCCCAATTTATATGTTACGAAAGGCCGAGCATTTTACTTGGTGTTTATGTTTGACATGCATACAAATGGCAATTAAGTAGGTAATTTACTTTTAGTTATTGGTGCATCTTCCCCATTTTCAATTTTTGCAAATGAATGAGAAACAAATTGATTCTCAATATGTGTCCCCATGTGGAGATACACAGAGGCATGTGTATTTGTGCATACAGAACATCTGTATGGCATATAGATTCATGCACTTGTTTTATTACAAATTACATTTTAAGGGTGCACAGGACAGTGAGAGCAAAGTAGTTTCATGTGCAATAATCACTACTTAATAGAAATCAATAACACCTTTTAAGCGTAAAATGAAGCACAAATTTGTAATTGGTGTTGACGATAGTTGGAGATTGTTAATAGTTAATGATGTACCATTTCCTTGAACTAGGAAATGGTGGGAACATTTGTTAGATAGTTCTATTTCGAAAAAGTACTTTTATTGGAGCTCTTCACAGGATTGTTGGCGATTTGAGGAACATTTCATTCATGCATTTCTTTGACGTTGGAGATTCCCCATCTCATTCATACATTCCTTTGACATTCTATTTCAAAAAATTCAGCTTGTTCCGCCCCCTCCGGGCTCGAAAAACAGAATCCGTGGAAATGTTAAGTTGTTTTTTATGATCTATTTTTGTTATTCTACCCTAATCAAGTTCAATTCAATCGTTTAAACCCTCATCCCAAATCTCTCCTCCCTCACCATAAAAGGAAATGATAACTTTTTTATACGCTGTCAGTATATAGATATTTTTTTCACACTTGCAGATTTGAATTATGTCACATAATATAAATTTAAATTTGAAATTCTGTTGTCCAATTGGTTTTGTTAGTATCATCTACAGTCTGAACTTTGAAGTTCTAGAGGCCGAGGTCCACCATGTTTCTCCGTTGGTGCATTTACAATCCACTTCTTGCATCCGTGAAGGCTTTGGGTGCACGTGCACACTTCCATGCCAATTGTTGGGGTAAAGCCTAAAAGTGCAAGTGAACATTTGGATTTGATCTTCACATCCAATTTCTTGGTCAATATACCCAACTATTTTCATCGTCAGGTGACAATGCATTACTGTCAAAGGAATTAAGTTTGAAGGAGACTTCGGCTAGGCAACATAATTCTTGTATATCAATTTTTGGTAATTAGAAATGAAAATGAGTGGAAATTGAGGTACAGGTGACACGTGTAAAATAGAGTTAACCCAAAATAATTATATATTAGGAGTATGGCAAGTCTTCATACTCGTTGCACTTTCTGAACTAAAATTGAAGAACTGCACTCTTTCAGCTGAATTTTGTATTCTCATTTAAGCCACTAGTACAGTGCAAAAATTTCTAGAGCACTGCTCTTTGAGCGTCAAATTAATCCAATAAAATTTTATTGAGAAAAATTATTTATGACCTCGCTAGTACAAAACTTCTTATGTATCTCAATTTTTTGAACATTTCACAAACAATGTTCTGTTTTAAATTTAACCCTTTTAGAACAATTAATGTTATTGTAGTTTCAATCTAAGAACAATAAGCAAGGGGGAAAAAATTATACGTACTTTGATGAATATTATTCTCGTATTCAATGTTGAACCTGTATTAGTCAAACCTCCCAATTCCTGAAAGTATAATAAGAGAACCATCTAGCTGGAAGCGAAGCACTAGACCAAATTCAATTTGAACCTTTTCTTTTTCCCCCTTAATAAACCATTTAAACACCATAAAGTCAAAATAAAAGTATTAGCCTAACATTATCCATTCTAATGCCATGCTGAATTAAGACAACAGAAATGAACCAAAAAAAAATTCCTAAATTTTTTTCTTCTTGAAAGTTGTTTTTGTGCTTTTCTCTACAACATTTAAGATCTAGGTAGCACATTTTGGATGAAAAGTCTATTAATTAAATGCGAGATAATGGATACAAATAATGTCTTATTGAAACATTGATAATTCTAAGATGTCAAAATGATTGAGAAGTTGATTGAATAAGTAGTCAATCTTGTGCAGCATACAGTTGCTAATTTAGAAATTCTATTTCAAATTCTCCTTTCTCCTTCCTGCTTTTTAAATTCCGCCTTTCTTATCATCAAGAAAAAATTAGAAAAAAAGGTAATCAAATGAATGAGAGACGGTTTTCGATCTTTGAACCCTTGTTTCCACACGTGGAAAATGATGTAAAATTATAGCCAAACTAATTTTAGATTTTGATATTGAAAAAAATTTCTATCTTTTAGTAACAACAAAAAACCAAAGTAGACAAGGAAAATATTAAGATTATAGGTGCTATGAGAGTTGTAAAATGTTTATTTAACCAATGATAGAGTTTAACATAAATCAATCTCTTTACTTAATTTTAATTTTTTTTTTCAAATTTTAGATATACTTACTCCAAATCAACATTTATACTTTTTTTTTTAAATTTTGATCCGTTGTGTCTGTACAAATCACAACGTCTATTGCCCAATATATATATATAATCAACACAAAAGTGAATTCAGCTGATTTTGATTAATCAGCCTTGGCAAAATACATAGCAAAGGAAACAGCTATCAAATCATGTGTGTTTTATTTATTTATTTATTTGTTTGTTTCCCTTGTAGTTTAAAATTGAAGCGGCCATCCACTGGCGAATTTTATGGGCTTTATGCTTCAATCTGGATGGGCCAGTGAGTTGCAGAAAATCATATAGCAAAACTTACCAATCACAGGGCTTACACATAAAACTGAAAACTGTCTTTCTAATCATCCTATCACCAGTTTGTGGTAAAAGGCCATGCCATCAAAAGTTAGACAGATTTCAGGATTGGTAAAGATGAAGTGACTATAAGGATATAATTATTTTGCAGTAATCTTATCGCTGTTTTGCTGAATAAAGTTTAATTAGTTTAAACTTAAATTTTTTTGAATAATTGTTTTAGTAATTTTATACTATAATGTCCATGATTTTAAAAAAATGATCAGAAGAGTAAAAATTAATGGCATGATGTGTTTGTAATGAAACAAAAAATTTTTTATAATTACATCTAAACATACCTTATGGTTTTGGTAACTGCTGGTGCAAATCGAAATGTTTTGGTATATTGAGTATTGACAAAGAAATGGGCGTGATAACTGATGATACCCTCCAAATGTTCATTTCCTACTTTTAGCCCACACAGCTGTTCGGGCTCAGCCCAAGACTTATTCATACAAGAAATGGATCATTATTGATGCTTCATAAGCCACACAGTCCAATCAGATCTCTCCACCCCCTCCCTCCCTCCCCAAAGAAAAAAAAGAAAAAAAAAAGAGATCTGTTTCACTTCTTCCTCCCATTCTTTTTTTTAACCGGTTTTAAAGAGAATCAACAGTGATTTAATTTAATCCCATAATGACTCAAACATGCGATATGTCACTCACAGATTAAATATTTTATTAGTTAGGCTACGCTTTGTTGTCAACTTTTCCCATTTTCTTTGACTCCTGGTTGTAACACCATAAATAAATGACATAGGTAGCTACGGTTCAAGGCATCCTCATTTTTCATTGTTCATGAGAATTTTTCAAAATAAAAAAAGAGAAAAATTCTGACAAACACAAAATTATTATCTAATAACAATTCATCTAAGTTGCCAAATAAGATTTGGTCGAGCAGATTTCATGGTGACCTTAACTAATTTTTCACTATTGGAGTCTGGGAACTTATTTATCGACTTATTTGTTTTGGATAATTTCAAAACCTTCAAGGTTTCTCAGTTTAACCTGCACCCTCAAAATTTTAAAAATTTCACTTACCTCTCTTAAATTAAACTTTTTATAACATTTGAAATCCATTTCAAAATATAATGTTTAAAAACTTATTTTGGGTGAGAGGATATAATTTCATTCCAAATTTGCCATTCTCTTGTGATTTCTTAATTAGTATAACATACCAAAATTATCTCTTAATTTTTGTAAATGGATGGACGTAGTTTCTTAATGAACATTTAGAAGTTGATAATAATATTAAAAAATTTTTTAGTAGTTCTTATGTCATTGGTTTGACAAGAAATGTTAAATTATTCAAGTTATGAATAATTTATAACACTCTTAGAAATAACTTTGCACAATTTATAACCATGATAATACCTTTTTGCATCGAATTTAAAACAATACAAATAAATTTTATATATAATTTTTAGTAATGCTATATCTTTTAGTTCTCAAGTCATCAATTTGGATAAAAGTAGAAAAATTAAAAATATGTAAATGATTTGTAAACCTTTGAAGTTAACTCGTATTTACTTTGCAATAAAGAAAAAATTATCTTTGTAACTTGCAAAATTCAAATATTAGCACTTGCTATATAGAATCTATATTTTTTTCAATGAAAATAAACTTTCATTTATTTTGTTATTAATATACTTAGGCAAAAAAGTAAGATAACAAGGGGTAATTTTGGAATGAGATTATATTTATTCTCCAAAATGAATTTTTAATATTATATTTTAAAATGGATTATAAATGATGTAGATCCGTAGCAACCTAAGAGGGGAAGTTAGGTTTATAGAAAAATTAAAACTTGGAATGACAATGATCACACAATTTGAGTTAATCAAGTTTTCTTGGTGATTCAAATACTTGATCACGGAATATAAAGGTCACAACAAATAGATGATCACAAGTAGGATTCAAGCAAAAGAATAAATAAGAGAGATGAAATCGAATGGACTAAATATAACCCAACTGAAAGTCCAATACCTCAATTGTTATTGCTACTCAATTTGATGAAGTTACACCAAGTTGTACATGGAAGGATCACCCTTGTTGCCTCTAAACTCTTCTTAATCAAGCCAAGAGGTTTTATAACAGCCTTGCTAACCCTCACTATGCTACACACTTGAGCCTCTTCTTCGCCTATTGAAAAGCATTAAATGTTCATACACTTATACCAAGTACAAGAAAAGACACAAATTCTTTAAATTTGCTCTTGAAAGTTTAGTAATGGTTGTCAAAAGTCCTAAACATATTCAAATTTTAAGGTATTTATAGTGGTAAAATAATCACCCAACATCTCTGTTCGCTTTAATAGCCGCAGAAAAATAGTTGCTATTGTTTGACGTCTGACGCTTCGTTTTGATTCGCCACCGTCCGGCTTTTATCAATTTCTATCAAGCGTTGGATGTCCAACCAAAATCCACACGTCAAACCAAAACAAGAGCTAATATGAACATCCTCAACCTCACGGACACATCCGAACTTGTCTTCGTCCGTAAAAGCATCGTCCGAAACTTTGTCAGAAACATCGGACGTTCAAACGATCGTCCCATTGCAACGGTATATATCCCATCTTTCATTCCAACCGCCGGACCACCTCCCCGCCTTTTGCGTCCCGACAAGATCGCCCCATATGAATGATGTGTTTGGGTGAAACCCTTCTCACTACAATTTAGCTTGAAGAATGTTAGTAAAAAATCATATATTGGTTTGTTAATCAAAGAGCCAACAAATGATACAAAACCAGTAAGGAGATAAATAAGATTTTTAAAGATAGAATTTAAATGAATTATAAAAATCTCGAGAGATTTTTTGAAGTTATCCTATTCATTTTTTGTTATCAATTTTGAAGACTCTTTAAAATTTTGAATTCAAAGTCAACAGAACTTGAACCTTCCAATAATAGCCCATATCTTGCGTCCATGAAAGGCATGGGCTAAAGTCTGAATTCTTGGGTTCAATTGTCACATTCATGTCTTTATCAAAATTCCAAAAGATTCCAAAGGAGACTTGGTGGAAAGAGCCCCAGGCACAAAAAAATATTTTGTTGCCAACCCCTTTGGAAAATCAGTCTATGTCATCATTTATCGTTTTCTAAGTGTGTCTGCGTGTTTGAGATCATTGTGAATCTTGATACTCTTCACACCTATTGTCAATCTTGTGTTTTCTCATGCAACAACCGTAACATAATCATTCAGATAATGACTAAACATGGAAAAAAGGACAAGAAACGGGCAATTTGACTACCATGTATACATAATGGAACGACAGAATGGGAACATAAGAACCTAAACGAATTAATGAAAGAATAAAGCATATGAAACTGTGTAAAAGCACAACAGGCAATTTAACTTTTACACACCAATAAAGGAGTAAACGACCACTGTTGAGGTAGCAATCTTTTTTATTCAGAGTAAATTTTCTTCCTCCTTTTCTTCAGTTTGCAGATTAATTTGTATCCTTCGAGAACAATTCCAATTCTATCTTCTTCAGAAACCATAAATAAGAATTGAAAGACAAAGCATAAAGCCGAGGATAGACAAATGACCAGTCATTTCTTACTTTTCCCAAAGCATGAGAGTCGGAATTTTTTAGGAAATGTATTTCCGATTCTATCCTATGGTTACAGACTCAAATCTGGACACTGAAATACTTTTTTCCTCCATCAAACCAAATTCAGCACTACTTTTATACTGATACTGACATTTACGTGTCTCACGTTTTCTGACACTTCGTGATTGTTTAATACATGAGAAGTCCATAAAATATTCTTTCGGACCATCAAATTTCTTTTATGCAGAGGAATATAGGATATATTCTTAGCATCGGTGATAAGTTTTTGACATTTCATGCCTGATGGATGATCCCATTTAATACCTTTGTTAACAAAGAAGTATGATCACGATGATTCTTTGGCCCAAAAAGCTGGATTCTTTTTCCTATTGCAATTTACAGAGACTTTATGGCTATCGAACAGTGTGTTTTATGTTTTCGATAAACCAATGAAAGGGATCCAATCTCCTTACCCCTTTTCTTTTCTTCCTTCTTTGTCTGATAAATCTCAGTGTTTTAGTTTTCATAAAGAAATCTCAATAGATTTTTAGTATAGTTAGAGATAATATCTTGTTAATTTTGGCAAAGGTAGGATAGTTTTACAATAAATTATTATCAAGTGTAAAATATATGGCAATGTCATTTAAATGTTTAACAAAACTAAAACATATAAAAAAAAATTTTAGGATGCAAATATTCTGAAATAATACACCAAGGCGTGCAATGCAAAAGACAGACACACTAAACGTATAACCTGCAATCAATCCCATGAATTTTTAAACAATATGTTTTACATACGATACTTTATTGGGTACAATTTAAATCCACTGTTACACCAATGCTGTAGGACTACTTACTTCTAAAAAGACGTTCTCACTAATTTGTTTTAGATGAATCCAGAAAAGCAAACGTTAGATTTTCCACAATTTGTAGGGCAGAGAAGATAACTAAAGTCCAGTTGAGGAAATTCTAGTAACATGATGAATCTATAATCTTCTTGGCTGGACCAAATTAAAAGATAGAGAGTGAACTAGATTCATACAAGATTAGGGATGACGCGGCACCTGCCTACCGCGTGGGTAGTCATGGGACAATGGGTGGGGTAAGGTGGCTGCCTGTGGGGTAGGATTTTCTCCCCATTTTAAACAGGGAAAGGGATGGGGGAGGATACCCATACCCCATCTCCCCGCACTAATATAAACTTAGAAAAGTAAATATCTATATATAGGTTTCTACATGCACATATAGACTATAACTACACATCAAGAATATATGTATATATCATAATTTGTATAATAAAATGATTATTTGATTATTTTAATTTATTTAACTTTTACAAATTGTAGGCTATTTTACCAAAAAATTAAAAATAACACAATGGTTATGAGTTTAGATTTACTATATACATTATAGGTACATATCGAATATATGCATATTTGTTATAATTTGAGAACCAAAAAATCATAATTTTTAGATAAAAAATAATGATTTATTTATTCTTAGTTTACTTTAAATTTTGTTACATATTGTAAGTTTTAAACAAATGTGATGATTATTAAGTTTACATTTGCTATTAAAAGTAGAGAAATGAATTAAAAAAGATCAAAATGATTTTAAACTTCATTTCACATTGAGTATTTAGTTAATAATCTAAAAAGTAATTTACAATATTGTTATTGATATTATATTTATATATATAATATTAAAATAAAAAATATAATTAAACAATGTGGGAATCTGCGGAGGTAGAAGACTGAGGGAGATTTTAGAAAGACCGTAGAAGAAAAGAGAGTGAGGACGGAAAGGAGGGAGATTTAGAGCAAGGGACTGGGAGAGGGAGGGATCCATCGCCACCCCCACCCCTTGTGCCATCCCTATACAAGATTATTTTGTCTAGTGCCTTTTGAGTCAATTTGAAAAATACAAACTTATTAATGGCTTCATATCTCTTTTTGTGATCTTTGTTGAAAGGAAATAAGCACAAATAAATGAATAACGCGCAAATTCTTAACTTTGGACTGAGTCAAAAGTTCTTTGGTACAACTTTTTTCTTCATGTGGAGTAACATCCAAATTACATTTTGCAACTGGTGGAAGATTCAGAGGCTCAAACATAGATTTGCTTGTGATACCAATTACCTTATTTGTAAGGAAAAAAAGGGAATAGAAACTTATCCAATGAGCATTTGACTATTCAAATAGTTAATTTATCACAAAAAAATGAAAATTAGAAAAGAGTTTTCATATAAGATAATTAATTTGGTCATGAATTACTTGTATTTCGATCCTTTTACTTACCAGGAATTACCAGGAGAAAACATGTGCATGACGTCGGACATCGTTACGAAGGGGTTCTTTCCATGTAAATACTCGTTTTGGAGAACTCCAAATGGCTTGTCTTGTCATTTCACTATATAATCCTAATCTGTCGGGGATAGTTTGGCGCTGAAGGATGCTATCTTGACGAAGACCTGTTGTCAATTGTTTGGACAATGATGCACATACACCATTCGTTACGGTTCAAGTCCTAAATCCATTTCTCTCTGCTTTCCATCCAAATGAGGGGAGGCCTATCCGCTTACTATGATATTTGACGTCCTATCTGTTTATTCTATTAATTAAAATTTTTTTTCTTCAGTTTAACAGAGACTTCAGAACTTATCAAGAATAGGGAACAATATGCGTTGCAATTATCTGATGAACGACCTCATTTGTATCAAGTCTTGTAGACAATTTATCTATTTATCTACTTATTCATTTTGCATTCTGAAGTGAACGCTCATTACGAAGTCTATCTTGATGATAATTCTTTGACTAAATTATTGGTTGGTCAAGAAACATTGCTATCCCTGTATTAGAGATAAGTTACGGATTGATAGCAACTGAACTTTTTTCAAATAAGCCTACCATATTTGTGGGAAAAATAATAGATAATCCCTCTAACACTGACTACAAAAGACACAAAACAATACCAGCAGGCTTTGTTTAAAGAAAAGTGTAATTCATGTACAAAGACATTTCACAAGTATTATTTATCACCAGCAACAGATACCCTGTCATATATAAACAACCAAGAACCTTCATCCTCGAGGTTTTGGAAATTGAGTCTTAATTTATGCACAAAAAATGAAAACTGAAAAAAAAAAATGGAAGATATATTGATTGCTGAAGCTAAGAGAAAAATGAGTTGTCAAATAGCAAAGTAACGTTACATTTGTTTGAAGATTCCAAAAATAGAACTAATTTTGAAAACCCTAAAAACACCAAAAGTCAAAACTGAGTTGATTATAGAATAACCAAAATTACTAAAAGCGCATTATGGACTATATTGCAAAACATTCCAAACTTTAGAGGTAACATTGCAAAAGAAAATTGAAGTAATATCGA